>JAZHEH010000847.1:6215000-7415000 GCA_036589455.1 Ateles fusciceps
ATTCTGAAACCATATGGCATAGTGCGTTATTGGGGATGAGTAATCTATTTTGCTCCAGAATCTAAATTCTAAGCTCTTTAATAATGCCTCCAGTTGTAGCGTCTGAGACTTGTCCCCATATCAGTTTTTCCCTTCTGTAGGGGTAAGTGCTCCATAGAAACACATGGCTGGTCGCAATAAAGACTACATTTCCCAGCCTCCCTTGCAGCAAGAGAGTGGCCATGTGACTGAGGTATGGCCAATGAGATGTGAGCAGAACATGGGACAGCGAACATGTTGGTCAGCCATTTGGACCTCAGGCTGGGGTCAACATGCTGGTGAGGATGGGACAGCAAGTTAGAGGCCCAGGCCTCTGACAACTTTCTGGTACAGAGCCACCACCTAGCTTAGGCATCCCTGTGAAAAACAAATAAATGTTTATCATATTTCAGTCTCTTATTTTATGTCTCTGGGCCCCACAGATGAAATTGTATTCTAATAATACACTTCTAAAGAAATTGGCCTGGCATACATAAAGTTACTCTTTCTTCTTTTCTTCTTTTTCTTCCTGCTCCTCTTCTTCCTTCTTTCTTCTTCTCCTCCTCCTCCTCTTCCTCCTCCTCCTCCTTCTTCTCCTTTTTCTTCTTCTTGTCCTTCTTTCTCTTCTTATCCTTCTTCTCCTTTCTCTTCTTCTTCCTTCTTCTCTCCTTCTCCTCCTCCTCCTTTTTCTCCTCCTTCTTCTCCTCCTTTTTCTTCTTCTTGTCCTTCTTTCTCTTCTTATCCTTCTTCTCCTTTCTCTTCTTCCTTCTCTCTCTCCTCCTTCTCCTCCTCCTCCTCCTCTTCCTCCTCCTCCTCCTTCTTCTCCTCCTCCTTTTTCTTCTTCTTGTCCTTCTTTCTCTTCCTCTTCCTTCTTCTCTCCTCCTCCTCCTCTTTCTCCTCCTTCTTCTCTCTTCTTGATTCTTCTTCTTTTGGTTTATTGGTGTTTGTTTGAAACAGAGTCTTGCCTGACACCCAGGCTTGAGTACAGTGGTGTGATCCTAACTCACTGCAGCCTTTAACTCCTGGGCTTAGGTGATCCTACTGTCTTGGCCTCTTGGTAGCTGAAACTATAGGTGGGCACCACCACGCCTGGCTAATTTTCTTTGTAAACATTTTGTTTTAGAAATGTGATCTCACTGTGTTTCCCAAGCTGGTCTCAAACTCCTGTACTCAAGTGATCCTCCCTCCTTGGCCTCCCAAAGTGCCTGGGATTACAGATGTGATCCACCATGCTTGGCCTTCTTCTTCTTTTTTTTTTTTTTTTAACAGAAGGAAGTATACAAATTTGATTTACTTATATCAGTTTATTCCTGTTCAATGAATGCTTAAGCCCATCTAAAGGAAGATGCCTGCCAAGGGGGCACCTACATTATAGTGGCATTAAAGAAAAAAAAAAAAACTTGGCCAGGCTCGGTGGCTCATGCTTATAATCTCAGAACTTTGGGAGGCCAAGGCGGGAGAATTGCTTGAGCCCAGGAGTTCAAGACAAGCCTGGACAATATCGCAAGACCTCATCTCCTCTATTAAAAAAAAAAATCAAAACCTACTCTTTGGCACTTTAAGTCCTTCAGGCCCTGGTTTGCAAAGCTGGCTGACTATCAGCAGCATATGGGGAGTCTTTTTAAAATAGATTCCTGGACCTTGGCCCGTTCATTTGAAGACGTAGGATATTGAAAATTTGTAATTTTAAAAAGACTCCCCTTCTTACCAGCTGCGTGACTTTAGGCAAGTTATTTAACTTAGTGTTGCCACTTCCTCATTAGTGAAATGGGGACAATAATTATACCTACCACATAGGTCTGTTGTGGGCATGTATTTATTGCATATGTACAAAGCACTGAGTATAGTGCCTGGAACACAGCAAGATCGATATGTGTGAGTTATCACTATGTCTGTTGGGGGGAGTATAGATTGATGCAAACTGGCCGGGTACGATGGCTCACACCTGTAATCCCAGGGAGGCCGAGGTGGGAGGATCACTTCAGCCCAGGAGTTTGAGCCAGCCTGGGCAACATAGCAAGACCTCGTCTCTACAAAAAATAAAATAAAATAAAAAATTAGCCAGATGTGGTGGTGCATGTGTGTGGTCCCAGCTACTTGGGAGCCTGAAGTGGGAGGATAGCTTGAGTCCAGGAGGTGAAGGCTGAAGTAAGCTGTGCCACTGCACTCCAGCCTGGGTGACAGAGTGACACCCTATCTCAAACAAAATTTAAAAAAACAAATTGATGCAAACTTTCTGGAGGACAACTTGTGCTGTCTACCGAAGTATTAAATATGCACTCTTTGACCCAGCAACATGGTAGTTCATCCAGGGCACAACAATGCTCATTACAGCTTACATTTATTCAACAAGCATTTATTGAGCACCTACTACAGTGCTTTAGTCAGGATAAAATAGGCTACACTGCAGTGACAAACCCCAGCATCACAGCGACTTAATACAGCAAAGGCTTATTTCTCGCTTTTGCATTATGACACAAATTAAGTACTATTCTCCATCTACAACAGGCTGATGCAGGTGAATCCCAAAAGGGCTCAGCCTGGGAGCATCCTTGGCTTCACTCAGGAAAGAATTCAAGCACAAGCTGACAGTGAAAGAAAGTAAGTTTATCAGAGCAGCAGCGTGCAGCAGAGGGGCTGCTCTGCAGATAGACCAGGGCTACTCCACAGGCAGAGCAGCCCAGAACAGCCGTCCCTGCAGACCAGGGCTGCCTACCTTTATATCCACTCTTATTTATATGCTAATTAAGGGGCGGGTTATTTGGAATTTTCTGGGAAGAGGCAGAGGGTCCCCAGCACCATATAAGGTAACTTCCAGGTCATTGCTATGGCATTTGTAAACCGTCCTGGTGCTGCTGGAAGTGTCTTTATGCTAATGAGCAGTGAGGGCAACTAGAGGTCGTTTTGTCACCATCTTCTGGTTTCAGCCGGTTTCTTTACTGCATCCTGTTTTGATCAGCAGGGTTGTGATTTGTGCTTGGAAAATAAGCCCTGCTGATCTCCTGCCTCACCTTCTTTATCTGAAACAGGAAGTCTTAGGGATGAACACAGTAGGCAAAGAGAGAGCTAGAAGGTAACGTGGTATTTTTTAACTGCCAGACCTGGAAATAGCTTCCATCACTTTTGCATATCCCACTGGGCATAAATGAGCCATGTATTTCCAACTGCAAGGAAGGCTGGGAAAGGGGGGAAGAGCGTGTAGATGTTGAGTGAGCATTGTCTTTGTGACATGTATTGTGTTCAAAGGACAGTCATCAGGGAGCAAGATCAATAAGGTTCCTGCCCTCATCGGGCCTCCCTTCTAACAAGGGAGACAGACAATAAACCTCGGCTCTAAACACGACCCCAGGCATATGTCATTTCGCACTTGAGCAAGACAAGCTGACAGATACATTCTCAGAAGTTGTGGCTGTTGCATCAAAGGGTATATATAGTCGTCATTTGATAGATATGGTCAAACTGTCCTCCGTAGGACTGTGCCAATTTCCACCTCCACCAACAAGGTACAAAAGTGCTTTTTTTGCCTGCAGCCTTGCCAACACAGTGTGTTATCAGGCTTCTGGATTTTTGCCAATCTGATAGGCGAGAAATGATCTCTGTGTACCTTTAATTTGCATATTTCTTATTAGAAAGGAAGTTGAACGTCCTTTCATATGTTTATGAGCTATCTGGATTTCCTTTCCTGTGCCCTGTGTGTTCATATGCCTTGTCCATTTTCCTACTGAGTCATTGGTTGAGGATATTACTAACCGAAAAAGTGAAGGGACAGAACACAATGCATAGTAGAATCATTTTTGTAAACGAAAAGTGAAACAATATGTTGGCACGTACATATAAATACACTCGCAGAGGCATAAAAATTTTCTAGAAGCAGCAGGGCGTGGTGGCTCAGACCTGTAATCCCAACACTTTGGGAGGCCAAGGTGGGTAGATCATCTGAGATCAGGAGTTTGAGACCAGCCTGGCCAACATGGTGAAACCCTGTCTCTACTAAAAACACAAAATTAGCCGGAGGCAGTGGTGCACACCTGTAATCCCAGCTATTCGGGAGGCTGAGGCAGGAGAATCACTTGAGCCCGGGAAGCAGAAGCTGCAGTAAGCCTAGATAGCACCATTGTACTCCAGCCTGGGTAACAAGAGTGAAACTCCGTCTCAAAAAAAAAAAAAAAAAAAAAGCGAAAACAACCACAGTTGTCCACCATGAACACCTCCTGTGTGCACATCGCTGTGGAAGCTGCTGGGGATACAATGGTGAACAAGATGTGCATGGTCGCTGCCCTCAAGGAGCTGACATTTTAGCAGGTGAGAGAGGACGGGCAAATTAACAAATGTTTTAGGCCCAGCATGGTGGCTCACACCTATAATCCAAGCACTTTGGGAGGCCAAGGTTGGGTGGATTGCTTGAGCCCAGGAGTTCGAGAACAGCCTGGGAAAAATGGCAAAACCCCATCTCTACAAAAAATACAAAAATTGGCTGGCTGGGCATGGTGGTGAGGGCAACTAGAGATTGCTTTTGTCACCATCTGCTGGTTTCAGGCGGTCGTCCCAGCTACTCCCAGCTATTGGGGAGGCTGAGGTGGGAGGATCACTTGAACCCAAGAGTTTGAGGCTGCAGTGAACCATGATCATGCCACTGCACTCCAGCCTGGGCATCAGAGTGAGCCCCTGTCTCAAAAGAAAAGAAAGAAAAGAAAAGAACCAACAATTCAGTGGGAAAATGGTCAAGAAAAAAGGTCAAAAAGACGGAAAAGCAAATGGCTCTTAAGCATATAAAAAGATGCTCAATTTCATGTATAAAAAGAGAAATGAGATACCATTTCCCCCTATTGCATTGGTTTAATCAAAATCCAAATTGACAGTCTGCTGTGTTGGTAAAGGTATCAGAAAATGGGCAGTCTCATACCTTGCCAGTGGAGTAGAAACTGATCCGATTTCACACAAAGAGGACTTTGGCATTATTCATTAAGTTTAAAATGACTTAGCTGTTACCACAGCAGCTCTGCTTTTAGGAGTTCATCCTACAGATTTATTCATACCCAGCATGGACTCACAACATTTTAAGGGGGCGGGGGAGGAACAGAACATATATTCACATTTGCTTGTACATGCATAAAACATCTTAGAAAGATACGCAATGGACTAACAGCTGATTGTGGGAAGGAACAGCATATGCAAAAGGCCCCAAGCTGAAAAAGAGGGTGGTGTATTTCAGGAACTAAGAGTGTGCCTGGGAAGGATGACATGTGACAAGTGGTGGCCCGAGGCTGCTGAGCCTTGTAGATCACCACTCAGGAGTCTGGTCTTGAGTCCAAGTGCAGTGGGAAGACGTTTAAAAGAAGATGATATGATTTCCATTTTAAGAGCATCTCACTGCCATTTGGAGAAACTACTGGAGGAAGGCGAGACACAAGTCAGGAAACTGATCGGGAGGCTGGAGGCTGGACAGTTTGCTGGGGAAGGGACAGGGAGCGGGGGCTGCACCTGAGAGGTGGTAGTGGTGATGACAAGCAGGCAGATTGAAAAGACAGTCTGAAATGGCAATGGGTGAGTTGAATGTGGCCCAGAAGGGGCAACAGAGCAGACTCCAGGAAGACTCAAGGCTGACTTCTGGCTTACATGGCCACGTGGGTGGATGGTGTCTACTGAGCTGGGAAAGCTAGAGAAAGGGGCCCAGATTTCACTCGGGTACCCCAGAGCATGGCGTGTTAAGTTTGAGAAGTCAATAAACATCTGAGTGGCAATTTCTCCTCTCTCCCCACTTCCCCAACCCCTCCTAAGGTCATGGTGAGGGTGGGAGTGGGAAAAGGGCAGGGCATAAAAATAATGAGAGGCCAAGTGCGGTGGCTCATGCCTATAATCCCCACACTTTGAGAGGCCGAGGTGGGCAGATCGCAAAGTCAGGAGTTCGAGACCAGCCTGGCCAACACAGTGAAATCCTGTCTCTACTAAAAATACAAAAATTAGCCGGGCATGGTGGCGGGCACCTGTAGTCCCAGCTACTTGGGAAGTTGAAGCAGGAGAATCACTTGAACCCAGGAGGCAGAAGTTGGAGTGAACTGAGATCGCACCACTGTGCTCCAGCCTGGGTGACAGAGTGAGACTCGGTCTCAAAAATAAAAATAAAAACATAAATTTTAAAAAAACAGTGGCAATGGCAGGTAGGCAGTTTGGTGCTTGCACCTGCATGAGAGAAGCCAGTAAGACTGAGACCATATACAGAACAACAAGGGCAGATCCTGTGTGGACCCCAAGTTAGGGCCCCATGCCTACCCTAAAGAAATGCAAACATATGTCCACCAAAGTCATGTTCAAGAACGTTCTAGCAGGCTGGGTGAGGTGGCTCACTCCTGTAATCCCAGCACTTTGGCTGAGGTGGGCAGATCACTTGAGGCCAGGAGTTTCAGATCAGCCTGGCCAACCTGGTGAAACCCCATTTCTACTAAAAATACAAAAATTCTCCGGGCATGGTGGTGGGTGCCTATAATCCCAGCTACTCAGGAAGCTGAGGCAGAAAATTGCTTGAACCCTGGAGGCAGAGGCTGCAGTGAGCCGAGATCGCACCACTGCCCTCCAGCCTGGGCAACAGAGTGAGACTCTGTCTCAAAAATGAAATGAAATAAAATAAAATAAAAATGTTCATAGCAGCTTTATTCATAATAACCCAAAACTGGAAACGGCCCACGTGGTCAACAGCAGAATGGATAAATGTTTACTACATACATGTATGTATGTGTCTATATATGTATGTATGTATATATATGCACACACTAATATATTATTTAATATATAAGCTGGGAAGTTTGCTAAAATAGTTTAAATATGTTATTGGTATACACTATTTTAGTGTGTATATATACACACATACATTGAAAGAATGAAAATGAACACATTGTAGATACAGCCCACACAAACGAATCTCACAGATATTCTGTTGAGCGACAGAAGCCAGACAACAAGGAGTACATACTGTCTAATGTTATTTATTTGTTTATTTGTTTGTTTATTTGATATGAAATCTCTGTTCCCCAGGCTAGAGTGCAGTGGTGCCATCTCAGCTCACTGCAACCTCTGCCTCCCAGGTTCCAGCAATTCTTCTACGTCAGCCTCCCGGGTAGCTGGTACTGCAGGCACGTGGCACCACGCCTGGCTTTTTGTATTTTTATTAGAGACAGGGTGAAACCGTCTGGCCAGGATGGTCTCGATCTCCTGACCTCATGATCCACCCGCCTTGGCCTCTCAAAGGGCTGGGATTACAGGTGTGAGCCACTGCGCCCAGCTGTCTGATGCCCATTTATATGGACTTGTAGAATCAGCAAATCTAACTCATGATGAAAGTCAAAACTGAGAAACCAAGTTTCCTGGAAGCACAAAAGGCAAGGCAAGTTCTATTTTGAAGCAAGCTCAGAGTGACGCCAGATTATGTAGGGACCACAAGGCAGCCTTTAAGCTGCATCTCAAAAATAGCATTTGTCCCCTGGATATTTTAAGAGTGTCCTCTGCAGGGCATGGCAGGAGCCAGGGGCCTGTTTGGGCATGTCCAAGGATGCACCTAAAGAATGTATCACCCAGCCGGGCATGGTGGCTCATGTCTGTAATCCCAGCAGTTTTCCAGACCAAGGTGGGTAGATCACCTGAGGTCAGGAGTTCGAGACCAGCCTAACCAACATGGTGAAATCTCATCTCTACTAAAAATACAAAAATTAGGCAAGATGGTGCATGTCTGTAATCCCAGCTACTGGGGAGGCTGAGACAGGAGAATCGCTTTAACCCGGGAGGCGAAGTTTACAGTGAGCTGAGATTTAGCCTGCCTGGGTGAGAGATGGAGACTCTGTCTCAAAAAAAAAAAATATATATATATATATATATATCACCCCACCTCCCTTTGACCCTGAGCACCATCTGGCTCTGAAGCTGTGTCAGCAGCAGTATAAATGGTGCAGAGATAAAGGGAGACATTTAATTAGAAGATGATTTAGAAATCATCTTCTAATTTAGGAACCAAGCTGCAAAATATCTTTCTCCCTTAATGGCGTAAATGGGGAATTTAGACTTTGAACCTTTTCTTTGTCAGGCCACCAAAAACATCTTTCTGTATTAATAGAAGGCGAATGTAAGGATTCAGGGCCAGGAGGGCTGTGGGTCTTACATTGTCTAGAATCAGAACATCGACCATCAGAGCCCTTTATGGGCCTCTTTGTTTATTCGGGGCTTCTGCTGGGGCTTATAATCACCTCATCACTGCTGCTATTTTTGTGGTAATTATTAAACACTTTAATAAGTGCACAAGGCATGTGCAGTCCTTCAATTACACTGCTCCTGCTTCGTTGTCGGAAGGCAAGTTGGAACTGTTCTTGTTTTGCACAAAAGAAAGCAAAGGCCTGGGTGAATGAACAAGATCAGGGTCAAAAGTGATTCAGCACCAGGGAGATGGCAGACGGTGGGTGGGAACCCAGCAGATACTAGTTCCCACCCAGCTTAAAGTGCTTTCCAGTCTAAATTCATGTGCTTTATTCTTGAAGAAGTGGTTGAGGGCCGGGTGTGGTGGCTTATGCCTGTAATCCCAGTACTTTGGGAGGCCAAGGCAGAAGGATTGCTTGAGCCCAGGAGTTCGAAATTAGCCTGGGCAACATAGTGAGACCCTCTCTAAAAAAAATAAAAATAGGCTGGGCACATGCCTGTAATTCCAGCACTTTGGGAGGCCAAGGTGGGCAGATCTCTTGAGGTCAGGAGTTCAAGACCAGCTTGGTCAACACGGCAAAATCTCGTCTCTACTAAAAATACAAAAATTAGCTGGGCGTGATGGCGGGAGTCTGTAATCCCAGCTACTCAGGAGGCTGAGGGAGGAGACTCACTTGAACCCAAGAGGTGGAGGTTGCAGTGAGTGGAAACTGCACCACTACACTCCAGCCTGGGCAACAGAGCAAGACTCTGTCTCAAAACAAAATTAAAAAAAAAAAAGAAATGATTGAGGAGTGTGTGCATATGCGTCCACATGTGTGTTTGTGTGTGTGTGTGTGATGTCTGTTTCTGTGTGTATATCTATGTGTCTGTATGCTAGAAACTCTGAGTGGGGTTTCATGAGTCGGTCTATGTATGTTGCGTGTGTTTTTGTGTATTTCTGTGTTTGTGCGTTTGCCTGTGTGCTTCTCTGTGTGTATCTGTCTATGTGTATACAAGGAGGGCCAGAGATGGGAGTGGGAGGGTGGTCAGGAATCAAGGAGAAGATCCTTTTCATAGGCCTTAGAATGGCAAAGCTGGAACACTCGTTCATACTAAGATGTCATTGTTAATTTTGGAAGGTATGCGAATAGCATGATGGTTGCATTTAAAAAAAAAAAAGAACAGCTTAGTATCAACTACTGGTGAAATGACAAAAAGTTACGATTTGCTTTATTTATTTATTTATTTATTTATTTATTTATTTTTGAGACAGTCTCGCTCTGTTGCCCAGGCTGGAATGCAGTGGCACAATCTCGGCTCACTACAACCTCCGCCTCCCGGGTTCAAGCAATTCTCCTGCCTTGGCCTCCCAAGTAGCTGGGATTACAGGCGTGCCCCACCACACCCGGCTCAGTTTTTGCATTTTTAGTAGAGATGGGGTTTCTCCATGTTGGTCAGCCTGGTCTTAAACTCCCAACTTGAGGTGGTCTGCCGGCCTTGGCCTCCCAAAGCGCTGGGAATACAGGCATGAGCCACTGCGCCCAGCCTACAGTTTGCTTTAATATACTCCAGCAGGAAAACAGAAATGCCTGTCCTCACCTAGGTCCGTGGGCACAGGCCCAGGGGTGAAGCCCCAGCCAGGGACCACGCCCTGCCCTTCCCAGCACTTTCCTGCCCCCACTCCCGTATCAGTACCACCAATTACTAGCTCCGTGACTTTGCACAGCTCACTTAACTCCTCTGTCTCTCAGTTTCCGATCTGCAAAACAAAGATGACGATAAAGGCACCTATTTCCCAGGGCCATCAGGCGGATTCACTTCAGTGTGCACCCTGGCAGGAGGAGAGTTTTATGAATGGACTGTCTATAAAATGTAGGCAGGGACCATCCTTTTTTCCATCCGCCGGGAAGAATGTTGGTATTGAGGTTTGCATACCTATCAAGGACAGTAACTACCATGACTTCGGGTGCTTTGACGAAACCTCAGATGCCTGGCCTTTAGGTCAAGCATCCGCAATTTCATGTTGATGGAGCATTCATGGTATCCCTGGGGGTTGCAGCTTTCTACAAGATTGCTGTGGCTGAACCAAGAAAGAAGGCACATGCAGATTTCTACAGAAATTATGATTCCATAAAAGATTTTGAGGTGAGGAAGGCTGGTATCGTTCAGAATGCAAAGTGATCTTGGAATATGAAGAATTTCTTCGAGTTGAAATACCTAGAAGTTTGTCACTGACTTGTGTTCCTGAACTATGAAACATGAATAGGCGAACTAAGAAATAGTTTCTCTTGGTCAGGCACGGTGGCTCACACATGTAATCCCAGCACTCAGGAAACCGAGGCTGGTAGATCACTTGAGGTCAGGAGTTCCAGACCAGCCTGGCCAAGATGGCGAAACCCCATCTCTACTAATAATTCAAAAATTAGCCGGGCACGGTGAACATGCCTGTAATCCCAGCTTTTTGGGAGGCGGAGGCAGGAGAATTGCCTGAATCTGGGAGCTGGTGTTTGCCGTCAGCCAAGTGACAGAGCAAGACAAGAAAGAAGAGAGAGAGAGAAAGAAAGAGAGGGAGGGAGGGAGGGAAGGAAGGAGGGAGGGAAGGAAGGGAAGGAAGGAAGGGAGAAAGAGAGAGAGGAAGAAAGGAAGGGAGAGAGGAAGGGAGGAAGGAAGGGAGTGACGGAGGGAGGGGAGGGAGGGAGGGAGGGAGGAAGGGAGGGAGGGAAAGAGCTTCTCTTGACAACGAACATGTAGGTGGGCTTTAGGGAGCCCGGGGGATGCTGCAACAATCCCAGGATAGTAACAAAGGGCGTTTATCACAGCTAGATAGTAACAGAGGGGTCCTCAGCACCCCCACATAGTAACAGTGGCCCGGAGGAGCAAAGGAAGAAATGGTTTCCAGCTCCAGAGAGAGGGGAGCTCTACAGAGAGGCCACCTGACAGAAGCTGTGACCTCCTTCAGCCAAGGGACACAGTAGACCATGGTGACCAAACAGGAGAGATGGGGGAATAAACAGCTCCTCGGGAATTGAGATGTCCGGTTAGCCAAGTGCATCTGCTGGCTCCACAACCACTCCAAGCTCATGAGGGAGCAAGAGAAAGCAGCCTTCTTAGTAGCTACCAGACAAATCCTGAGATGAACTCTGATTGGACCAATTTGTACCACATGCCCATCTCTGGGCCAATCATCGTAGTTTTTTGTTTGTTTGAGCCGTAGTCTCCCTCTGTCACCCAGGCAACCTCCACCTCCCAGGTTCAAGCGATTCCCTGCCTCAGCCTCCCAAGTAGCTGGGATTATAGGCTCCCACCACCACGCCCAGCTGATTTTTGTATTTTTAGTAGGGATGGGGTTTCGCCATGTTGTACAGGCTGGTCTCGAATCACCTGACCTCAAGTGATTCACCTGCCTCGACCTGCCAAAGTGCTGGGATTACAGTCACTGAGCCCAGCCAATCATGGTAGTTATTGTACCTCCACTGCTCTGGTTGGCTGGTGCTAAGTCACATGCTCCTTCTTGGGTTACAGGCTCAAGGGAATTTCCTGTTGGCTAGAACTTCCAGAAGGGGTGGTTCCCAAATGGAAACTCAGGTTACTTGCCATGGAAGAGAGTGCCGTAGATGCAGGGTGGCCCCAAATCAGCAAACATCCGTTATATTCATGTAATAAAATGAAAGAACATTTAGAAAACAGCATAAAGTAGCATGATACCGTTGGTAGGCACTGTGGGACTTCCCATCAGCCATCTGCAAAACTTATTTTTGGCAAATGAAAGTGTTGGACTAGGGTGACTCTTCCCTGCCAACATTCAACATGTTTGACTATCCCCAGAAAGTAACTGCATAGGAACAAGAGATGCTCCCCAGCTAGAGCCCCAAGGTACATTTCCAAAGCTACCAACAGAGCGTCCTCTGTGTTTCAGTAAGGGTAACTTTCTGCAAAGACAACAAGACGTTCATGTGAAATAAAGGGAGTGATTTATGTGCCAAAGGTGGAGTGGGAGGCTTGTGAATGCCTGGGAAGATGAGGTCCTTCCGCTCAGGGGATAGGAGTCACGTGCTTTGGCCCCAGATGGTAAACAAGAGTGCTGTTTAGTTGAAGAACAGCATGTCCCTTTCTGTTCTTTTGGGGAGAGTTAAAGCAAGACTGTTTGCAATTGGATCTAATTGATAATTGTCTTAGTTTGGAATCCCCCTGTTAGCACACCTCATATCTTAATTTAGATTCTCCAGATACGGACCCTGAGACAAATGCTCAAGGACAAATCATTTATTTGGAAAGCAAAGGAAACACCAGTAGAGAAGAAAAGAGACCCAGGAAAAGGAGGACAACCAATATTAAGCAAGTTATCAACACAGTTACTCCCCCTGGGCAGGTGAGGCTTAATTCCACCTGTGCAGAACACATGCCTGAAGGATCAGTGGGGAGGCTAAAGCAACTCCATCTTGGAAGCTAATCCACCATGCTGGCTTCTGATTAACCCCTGTTCCAAGAAGGCCTCTAAGATTTCTAGTTTATCTATTATTCCCTGTGTAAGGGCAGGTCCTGACCCTAAATCCCGCCCTTAGATCAAACAACCTTGATGTTATCTTACTTCAATTGTCCCACATATCCCTCTGAACCACCCCTCCCCCGATGGTATAGAAGCTCTGGGTCTGGAAGACAATGGAGTGGGGATACACCATCTTGTCTGCCCATCACAGGAGACACAGAGTGGCGTCTCTGTGTACGTTTCTATTAAATGTTTCTTTCTAAGGAACTGAGCATGTCAGTATCATCTCTTCAGCCTCTCAGCTTCCTTGGACTTTGGGGTAGGTCCTGCATAGACCTGCCCATGGCAAAACAATCAGAAACCTGGGGTATTTACACCACCTCCATCCATTCCTTGGTTAAAGGCAGCTGGAAAGAAGAGGATTCATTCCCCAGCCTCTTTTAGGCTGCTTGATTCCAACAACCAGAAGAAAAACACCAAAAAACTCGGCCAGGTGCAGTGGCTCACACCTGTAATCCCAGCACTTTGGGAGGCTGAGATGGGCAGATCACGAGGTCAGGAGTTCAAGACCAGCCTGGCCAACATGGTGAAACCCTGACTTTACTAAACAATACAAAACTTAGCTGGGCGTGGTGGCAGGCGCCTGTAATACCAGCTACTTGGGAGGCTGAGGCAGGAGAATCGCTTGAACCTGGGAGGCAGAGGTTGCAGTGAGCTGAGACTTTGCCATTGCATCCAGCCTGGATGGCAGAGTCAGACTCAATCTCAAAAATAAAAATAAAAAATACTCATACAAAAAGATGCACATGCTGCCATTTAGAAGTTGGGCAGATGAAGTTGAGGAAAATGATAAATCTTGGGCCACAGACAGCAACTGCTACTCCACAAGTGCAAGTGGGTTTGTCTGGGGACGATCCCATGAAGAACGATGAGGGAATGGGGAGGTGGGAATGAGAAGGGAGGAAGGAGAAGGGAGGAACACAGTAAGGCACATTAATGAGTTGGTGGCTGGGTGTGGTGGCTCACGCCTGTAATCCCAGCACTTTGGGAGGCCGAGGCAGCGGATCACTTGAGGTCAAGAGTTCAAGACCAACCTGGCCAACATGGCAAAACCCTGTCTCTACTAAAAATACAAAAAAAAAATTAGCCAGGCGTGGTGGTGCGCACCTGTAATACCAGCTACTTGGGAGTCTGAGGCAGGAGAATTGCTTGAACCCAGGAGGCGGAGGTTGCAGTGAACCAAGATCACACCACTGCACTCCAGCCTGAAGGACAGAGTGAGATCTGTCTCAAAGACAAACAAAAAAGACTAGTTACTTTTTTAGGCAACTGGGGCTCTCAGTCCCAGAGGGGCCCTGGGGGGATGGTGTGGAATACACTTCAGGATTGTCTCACGGAGGGGTGGGAAGCTGTGCCATTTATCCACAGTGACCACTGACCACTCTCAGAGGTTGAAAGTGGTGCCTGGGGCCATCAACTCCAGCACGCTTCCCTTGCCATACATGTGACCTGCCATGTGCACATCAAGCACACGGGCTCTGGGCAGAGAGATGCGGGTGCTGGAGGTCGGCTATACGTCACCGGCCTGTATAGAACTGTCCACCTAGCTTCAGGCAGCTGTCTGGAGTGGGCTCAGGACGATGAGTGAGCACTGATGCCGGCCAGGAAACTTAGGAGGAGGAGGCGAAAGGAGAAAGGAACAAAACTAACATTTATCTTTTTTCATTTATTTATTTTTTGAGATGGAGTTTCTTCTTGTTGCCCAGGCTAGAGTGCAATGGCATGATCTCGGCTCACTGCAACCTCCACCTCCCGGGTTCAAGCGATTCTCGTGCCTCAGGCTCCCCAGTAACTGGGATTATAGCCATGTGCCACATACCTGGCTAACTTCATGTTTTTAGTAGAGACGGGCTTTCTTCATGTTGGTCAGGCTGGTCTCGAACTCCTGACCTCAGATGATCTACCGGCCTCGGCCTCCCAAAGTACTGGGATTACAGGCGTGAGCCACGACTCACAGCTGAAACTAATATTTGTAAAGTGCAGGGTACTTGCCATCCATTAGCACATTTACTTTCGTTTTATGATTCCGATTCTACAGAAGAGAAAAATGAGCTCAGAGAGGGAAAGTGACTTGCTCTTGGCTATGTGACAGTTAAGTGATGGAATTCCAGCTCAGGTTGAGTCTACAAAGACAGTGTTCACTAGCTCCCTCTTCCTTTTCTTCTTCTCCTCCTCCTCTCTCCTTTCTCTCCCTCTCCCTCCTCTCCTCCCCTCGTTTATTTTTTTCCAAATAATATTTAGAGTTACCAAGACAGAAGTCAAGAGGAAAGCCTTCTCGTATCCTCAAAGAGATGCTTTATGAACAATAGTTTTCATTTGCTCTTTTATTCATTCGACACATGTATTAAGCATCTACGATATGCAATACATAGAAAACAAGACAGATACAGTCTTTGCCCCTTAGGCTTTATACTCTAGTGGAAAAAAGAGGCATTAAACAGCTAAATACACATGGCGGGAGGGGCAAGGGCAGCCCAGATGGGGAAGTGAGGGAGTGGGAATGGAAACAGGAAGGCAGCCATAAAAGGCAATGACTTGATTAGTTGTGATACAGGTTTCTCAACCTCCGCCTTAGTGAAGTTTTGGCTGGCTCATTCTTGTGGGCTGCTCTGGGAACTGTAGGATATTTAGCAGCATCTCTGGCCTCTACCCACTAGATGCCAGTAGCATCCTTACCCTGGTTGTGACAACCAAAAATGTTTCCAGGCATTGTCAAATGTCCCTGGCAGGCAAAATCACTCCCAGTTGAGAACCACTGTGGTAAATAAGAAAGGCAGATTCGAAAACAGGTTATAAGGAAACAGAACCTAGGCATACCCCCAAAGAAGTGCCTTCAGGACCAAGTCCATGTGACAATAGGCATTAGCCAGGAACAAAGCAGGAATGGCATCCTGAGTAGAGTAGACAGCGCATGCAAAACCGGGAGGCCAGATCTGAAAGAGACTGGAGAACAGAGAGTGGCTTGGTGAAATGGGCAGGGCTCGGTTCACACAGGGCCTTAGAGCCTGAGTTATAAATTTTCACCTTTATCCATGGTCACTTTTACTTTTTTTTTTTTTTTTCTGAGATGGAGTCTCACTCTGTCACCCAGACTGGAGTACAATGGCGCAGTCTCAGGTCACTGCAACCTCTGCCTCCTGGGTTCAAGTGATTCTCCTGCCTCAGCCTCCCGATTAGCTGGGATTACAGGTGTTCACCACCACGCCCGGCTAATTTTTGTATTTTTACTAGAGACAGGGTTTCACCATGATGGTCAGGCTGGTCTCGAAATCCTGACCTTGTGATCCACCCACCTCGGCCCCCAAAGTGCTGGGATTACAGGAGTGAGCCACCGTGCCTGGTCCCCACCCCCGCCTTTTCTTTTTTTTTGAGATGGAGTTTCACTCTTGTTGCCCAGGTTGGAATGCAATGGCGCCATCTCTGCTCACTGCAACCTCTACCTCCCAGGTTCAAACAATTCTCCTGCCTCAGCCTCCTGAGTAGCTGGGACTACAGGCATGCACCACTATGCCCAGCTAATTTTTGTATGTTTAGTAGAGACGGGGTTTCTCCATGTTGGTCAGGCTGGTCTCGAACTCCTGACCTCAGGTGATCCACCCGCCTCAGCCTCCCAAAGTGCTGGGATTACAGATGTGAGTCACTGTGCCCGGACAGAGAACTCTTAATACACACAATGATATAGATGAACCTCAAAAGCATCATGCTGAATTACAGAAGCCAGTCTCAGAAGGTACATGTTATATGATTCCATTTATATGGTATTTTGGAAAAGGGAAGACTATAGGACCAGAAAACCGTTAAGTGGTTGCCAAAGACTGGGGGTGGGCACAAGGGCAGACTACAAAGAGTCCCCAGGAAATTGGGAAGACAAGCAATACGGTGGTTCTGAACCTAGACTGTGGTGGTGATTAGATGACTGTGCTTTTGTCAAAACTTACAGAACCAGGCCAGGCAGGGTGGTTTACACCTGTAATCTCAGCACTTTGGGAGGCTGTAGTGGGTAGATCACTTGAGCCGAGATAGGTCCCCATCTCGACAAAAAATAGAAAAAATTAGTTGAGCCTAGTAGGACCTGCCTGTAGTGTAGTCCCAGTTACTTGGGAGGCTGAGGTGGGAGGATCACTTGAGCCTGGGTGGTTGAGGCTGGAGTGAGCCATTGATTGTGCCACTGCACTCCAGCCTGGGCAACAAAGCGAGACCCTGTCTCAAAAAAAAAAAAAAAAAAATCACAGAACTGTACACCAAATAGGATAAATTTTACTGCAGGTAAATAATGCCTTCATTTTTAAAAAGTAAAAAAGTTGTAACAAAGACTACAGTAGGTCTATCAATTGCATATTTTGGAGAAAATCAAACTGAGTTCTGGTTCAAGGAAAAAATTAAGAAAGGTAAAAAGAAAAGAAAATAAATTTTGAAATCTAAAAAGAAAAGAAAATAGACTGGGTGCAGTGGCTCACACCTGTAATCCCAGCAGTTTGAGAAGCTGAGGCAGGCAGATCGCCTGAGATCAGGAGTTTGAGACCAGCCTAGCCAACATGGTGAAACCCTGCCTCTACTAAAAATACAAAAATTAGCCGGGTGTGGTGGCGGGCACTTGTAATCCCAACTACTTGGACGCTGAGGCAAGAGAATTGCTTGAACCCAGAAGGCAGAGGTTGCAGTGAGCCACGATCGCACTACTGCACTCTAGCCTGGGTGACAGAGTGAGACTCCATCTCAAAAAAAAAAAAAAAAAAAGAAAGAAAGAAAGAAAGAAAAAGAAAATAAATCAAGCTTGGTAAGAACTATGAAGCACATCTTGACTCCAAGTGGGACTTGGGTAACAGGAAGCTGAAAGTCCAGGACTTGGTCGTGCTCACCGTTTTAAGCACACTTATGAGCAGACGAAAGAAAGATGAGGAAATGCAGACATTTGGTGCTGAATGAGGGGAAAGAGTGTTTTCCAGCACATACAAAAAAGATTGTTCCAAACAGGTAAATGCAAAAGCCCTCTGGGGAAACACTGCTGCGCTCCACACTGATCTTTGTGAGCTCAGCTCATGGATAGACCAAACTGCAGAAGGAGGGGGAAACCTCAACTGAGCAGAAAAGAATCCTTAGACTCTTGGCCATCTTCAGAGTAGATGTGTGTTTAATCTTCACTCCATTTCAGAAGCTGCAGATTTTCTATAAATGTATCATGAAAATTCAATCTCAAAAACAGGAGGTTGACATACAGTGAAAATTCAGCAGATCTTCAAAATTACATCTGGCCCATCGAAACCCCAGATCAAACTTGGATTTCACCTTTTTAAATGAAACCCTTTGGTGTCAATATCAATAAAGGCTGTCTAAACCCGGCACAGTAGCCCATGTCTGTAATCCTAGCACTTGGGGAGGCCAAGGCAGGTAGATCACTTGAGATCAGGGATTCGAGTGCAGCCTGGCTAACATGGTGAAACACCATCTCTACTAAAAACACAAAAATTATCAGGGCATGGTGGCAGGTGCCTGTAATCCCAGCTGCTTGGGAGGCTGAGGCATGAGAATCTCTTGAACCAGGGAGGTGGAGGTTGCAGTGAATGGAGACTGTGCCATTACACACCAGCCTGGACAGCACAGCAAGACTCTCTCTCTCAAAAAAAAAAAAGACTATCTAGTGAGTCAATGACCTTGCAATTTCAAAACTGCGGTTTTCATCTTGTGGCTGGTGGGGGACTTCCACAGAACTCACAATGTCAATACCAGAAAAAAAAAAATGAAACAAAATAGCAAATGACAGAGGCATAGACCAATGTCTGTGTGTTTACATGAGTCCAAATAAATCCTATATTAGTGGTGTTTTTACCATAAATAGTAAGGCCAGCATGTGTCCCTGGCTCTGCAGCTGTGAGACCTGAGGAAGTCCCTTCATCTCTCTGAGTACCAGCTCTCTAATTTCTGAAATGCAGGTGGTAAAAGGACCTGTCCCCTCAGTGCAGTTGTGAAAATAAAATAAGATGATATGTGTAAAATGCTTAATAAGGTGATGTCTTAGTTTTCTTTTCTTTTTTTTTTTTTTTTTGTGAGACAGAGCCTCTATCGCCCAGGCTGGAGTGCAGTGGCACGATCTTGGTTCACTGCAACCTCCGCCTCCCAGGTTCAAGTGATTCTCCTGCCTCAGCCTCCCGAGTAGCTGGGACTACAGGCGTACATCACCACGCCCAGCTAATTTTCGTTTTTTTAAAGTAGAGACAAGGTTTTGCCATGTTGGCCAGGATGGTCTTGATCTCTTGACCTTGTGATCTGCCTGCCTTGGCCTCCCAAAGTGCTGCGATTACAAGTGTGAGTCACCACACCCTGCCAGTGATGTCTTAATTTTCTATTGCTGCTGTAAGAAATTACCATACATTTAGTGGCTGACAGCAACACAGATTTATTACCCTATAGTTCTGGAGGCCAGAAGTCCAAAAATGGGTCTTGTAGAGCTAAACTCAAGGTGTCGGCAGAGCTGCCTTCCTTCTGGGGAAGAATCGGTTTCCCTGCATTTCCACCTTCTAAAGGCTGCTCACATTCCGTGACTCATGGTTGGTCTGTCCTTCGTCTTTAAAACCGGTGGCATGGCATCTTCCAGTCTCTCTGACCCTGCTTCCTTCCTCAGACGGCCTTCTCTGACTTTGACCCTCTTGCTTCCCTTTCATAAGGACCCCTGTGATTACACTGGGCCTACCGTGCTAACGCAGGAGACTCTTCCCACCCATCTCAAGATCCGTATTTTAATCACACCTCTAAAGCTCTTTTTGCCACATAAGGTAACATTCACAGGTTCAAGGGATTAGGACACAGACATCTTGAGGGGGAGACCATTATTCAGTCTACTACAGGTAGCTATTATATCTTGCTGGTTATAAAGACACTACGGCCATTAGAATAACGATGATAAGGCCGGGCACGGCGGGCTCACGCCTGTAATTCCAGCACTTTGGGAGGCCAAGGCAGGTGGATCACAAGGTCAGGAGTTCAAGACCAGCTTGGCCAAAAGGGAGAAACCCTGTCTCTACTAAAAATACAAAAATTAGCTGGGCGTGGTGGCAGGCGCCTATAATCCCAGCTACTTGGGAGGCTGAGGCAGGAAAATCACTTGAACCCAGGGTAGGGGTGGGGGTGGAGGTTGCTGTGAGCCAAGATCGCGCCACTGCACTCCACCCTGGGCGACAGAGTGAGACTCTGTCAAAACAAAACAAAAAGCCATAAAAGTAAAGAAAAAAGAGATGCTCTCAAACTGCTGGATTGAAAGCTTACATAGGGAAAAAATACTGCAATCATACACAACTAACTGCTGATTGTGATTAGAGTTAAATCTGTGTGACTAGGGGTATTTGGGGTTTTTTTTCCCCATTTTTCATCATGCTTTTTTACTACTTTTTTTGTCTCTGTGAGATGGAGTCTCGCTCTGTCACCCAGGCTGGAGTGCAGTGGCACCATCTCAGCTCATTGCAACCTCCGCCTCCCAGGTTCAAGTGATTCTCCTGCCTCAGCCTCCTGAGTAGCTGGGATTACAGGCTTGTGCCACCACGCCTGGCTAATTTTTTGTATTTTTAGTAGAAACAGGGTTTCACCAGGTTGGTCAGGCTGGTCTTGAACTCCTGACCTCGTGATCCGCCCGCCTCGGCTTCCCAAAGTGCTGGGATTACAGGCATGAACCATTGCGTCCACCTTGTTTACTATTTTTATAATAAAAATATTTTTAACTAAAATATTAGTGATATATAAGATGTTCCTCCCCCTCCAAATCTCATGTTGAAATGATCCCCAGTGTTGGAGGTGGGCCTAGTGGGAGGTGTTTGGGTTATGGGGGCAGATCCCTGATGGATGGTGTGCGGCCCTCCCCATGGTAATGACTGAGTTCTCCATCAATTTACTCACTCAAGAGCCGGTTGTTTAAAAGAGCCTGGCATCTCCCTTGCCTCTCTCACCGTGCGACGTGCCCTTTCCGGCTTCACCTCCAGCTGTGAGTAAATGCTGGTGCCATGCTTCCTGTGCAGCCTGCAGAACGTGAGCCAAATAAACCTTTTCTTTATAAACTACCCAGCCTCAGGTGTTCCTTTTTTTTTTTTTGAGTCAGGGTCTCACTCTGTCACCCACGCTGGAGTGCAGTGGTGCAGCTCATGCAATCTCCACCTCCCAGCCTCAAATGATCCTCCTGCCTCAGCCTCCTGAATAGCTGGCACTTACAGGTGCATGCCACCACACCCAGCTACTTTTTGTATTTTTAGTAGAGACAGGGTTTCA
The DNA here is from genome assembly GCA_036589455.1 of Ateles fusciceps. Lineage (NCBI taxonomy): Eukaryota > Metazoa > Chordata > Mammalia > Primates > Atelidae > Ateles > Ateles fusciceps. Next base: position 6,235,975 of record JAZHEH010000847.1, read on the forward strand.
CCATGTTGGTCAGGCTGGTCTCAAGCTCCTGACCTCAAGTGATCTGCCCCCTTCGGCCTCCCAAAGTGCTAGGATTACAGGCATGAGCCACCACACCTGGCTAATTTTGTATTTTTTGTAGAGATTCGGTTTCACCATGTTGCCCAGGCTAGGTATTACTTTATAGCAATGCAAAATGAGCTAATATGATTAGTAAATATGAAGATAGAAATATCTTCATTTTACAGGTATATTATATTGATGTGTTTTTCTGGTTATCAATTGCTGCATGACCAACTACCTCAAAACCTAGTGGCTAAAAACAATTATTTAATACCACTCACAGTTCTGTGGGTTGACAGGTGAGCTGAGTGGCTCTCACATGGGGGTCTCTATGCAGTTGGCTACTGGGGCAGGAAGTCCAGAACTGACCCAGCTTCACTTCCACTATTTTCTATTGGTCAAAACAGTCACAAGGTCAAGCCCAGGCCAAATTCAAGGGGGTGGAGGGGCAGACCCCATATCTCAAGGAGGAGTGGCACACACATACGGGGAGAGAAGGAATTGATGACAGTCATCTCTAAAGTCAAGCTACCAGCCTGCCCAACATGGTGAAACCCATCTCTACTAAAAATACAAAAATTAGCTGAGCATGGTGGCTCGTGCCTGTAATCCCAGCTACTTGGGAGACTGAGGCGGGAGAGTTTCTTGAACTGGGGAGGTGGAGGTTGCAGTGAGCCAAGATCGCGCCACTGCCCTCCAGCCTTGGCAACAGAGTGAGACTCCATCTCAAAAAAATATATAAAAATAATAAAGTCAAGCTAATATATATTATCCTTTTCCTCTACCCACCCCTCCCCCGTATCATTCCAGGATGTCTTCCTCTTCTTTGTACGGAATGTCGCTGAGGAAGTTCATCCCAGTTGAGGTGGGCTTTTTTGTCGTTTTTGCTTGTTTAACGTCAGTCCCACTTCCTATGCCAGTATCTCAAGCTTCCTGTGGGGGGAATTTCAGGCCAATCATAATGCCTTGCACTCTATTCGTCTATAAGTGGGCATGTGACCCAGGCCAAGCCACACAAACCCTCTCTGAAATTTCAATCTCAAACAGAATGACAAAAAAAAGTTCTGAAAGGAATTTTGCAGTGGAAACTGTAGATGACTCTCACCAGCCTATTATACCCCAGGAGCAGAGACGTGCCTGATGTGTCTAAGCCAAGGTTCCTCGGTCTCAGGACTGTTGATATTTGGGGACCGTTTATTCTTTTCTGTGTGTAAGGGATGGGGAGGAGCTGTTCTGTCTGTTATAGGATACATAGATGCCTCCCCAGGTTCTACCCACGAGATGCCACCAGCACCTCTCCTAGTTACAATAATCAAAAATGTCTTCACACATTGTCAAATGTCCCCTGGGGGCCAAAATCATCCCTCGTACCTCTTGCTAATGATTCATTCAGGAGTGAACAGGCCCAAGGCAGTTTTGTCCAATAGGACAAGAGGATAGCTGGCTGTGGTGGCTTACACCTGTAATTCCAGCACTTTGGGAGGCTGAGGTGGGAGGATCGCTTGAGGCCAGGAGTTCAAGACCAGCCTGGACAACATAGTGAGACCCTGTCTCTATAGACAAAGTTTTTTTAATTACCTGGGTGTAGTGCACTCCTGTAGTTCCAGCTATTCAGGAGGCTGAGGGGGAGGATCACTTGAGCCCAGGAGGTTGAGGCTGCAGTGAGCCGTAATTGAACCACTACACTCCAGCCTGGGCAACACAGTGAGACCCTGTCTCAAAAAAACAAAAACAAAAACAAAACACCAGGAGAGATTTCTTGGGAACTTCTGGCAGCAACATTTTCTTACTCTCAAGAGAGAGAGAACTACGGGGAGACGCTCCCTCTCTTTCGCACTGGATATTTTTAGCAAATGATCTTACCATCATAATCACTACTGGCAGCCCCATTTTGCAGCCACAGGGAACCAGCTTTCAGATACAGCCAACACGTGGATAGTAATGGGGAGAAAGAGAGAGAACCCTGGATCTCAATTACATTCTCGAACCTCTGAATCAACCAACCTTGGCCCTTCCTACCAATAAACTCGCTTACTGCTTAAGCCGGGTTGAGTTGAGTTTTCTGTTACTTGCAGCCAAGTGTCCTGAGTGCCACATCCTCAGAGCTGAAGAGCACTCTTGCCAGCTGATGCCAGCAAGATCCCCCCAGGGAATCACGTGTCCAATTCTTTCTAAACTTGGTTCTGGGGCTTTCTTGCTCCATTTCTAAACAGTACCTTTCATCCTTCCATCCTTCTAACAAATTCCTTTTTTGTTCCTGTTGGCCAGAACCAATTTCTTTTCTTTTCTTTCTTTCTTTTCTTTTTCCTTTTTTTTGAGATGGAGTTTAACTCTTGTTGCCCAGGCTGGAGTGCAATGGCACAATCTCAGCTCACTGCAATCTCTGCCTCCCGGGTTCAAGCAATTCTCCTGCCTTAGCCTCCTGAGTAGCTGGGATTACAGGCACCCACCACCACACCCAGCTAATTCTTTTTAGTAGAGATGGGGTTTCACCATGTTGGTCAGGCTGGTCTTGAACTGCTGACCTCGTGATCCGCCCGCCTCGGCCTCCCAAAGTGCTGGGATTACAGGCATGAGCCACCTTGCCCAGCCCAGCCAGAACGAATTTCTGTGATATGCAATGGAAGAATTCTGTTACCGCAGTTGGCTAATTTCAGCAAAAAGCCCCAACATTCTTAGTCATCATAAAACCTGTTTGCTGTGTATGACTGACTCACCTGGTATTTCATAAAGTGCTACTTACGAGATCCACAAGAAAGATTAAGCCTCATGTGAATGGGCTGATGGGAAATCCACACAGAAAATATTTTGGTAAGTTCTAAAGCAGCACCACAAAGGAAGGTCATGCCAAGGGCAGCCCAATGGGGTCACCTATCGCATCCTAAGGACCATCAGCTCCAGCAGGAGATGAGAATTAGGCAAAAGGCAAGGGGAACGCACAGGGTCGCAGAGACCCTGGCTCCACCACCAACTTGCTCTGTAACCTTGACGGAGTGAGTTGAGAAGTGTGTTGCTTCTCCCTCTGAGCCTCAGTTGCCTCATTTGTCAAACCAGCCTTCACTTCTCAGGGTTGATGTGAACTTTAACTGAGATGACACTTGTCTAACTGGTTCAGTGATATGCCTCAACTTGTCGAGGTGTAACTATGAAACCACTTTATTTTTACAATAATTGCTACCAAATGGTCTCTGTTGAAATTTCCTTTTTCCCTCTGGGGAATGTTCAGAATAACAGAATAGTGGTAGTAGAGGCAGGAGCAGAGGTAGTGGCAAGCTCCCAGGTGGCCCCGTCCCTGTGCCAGGCACTCGCCTAAGCTCTTGGCATGTATTAACTCATCGAATCTTCACAACAAGCTTCTGAGGTAGGGACCAATAGTTATCCCCCATTTTAGAGAAACAGAGAAAGAAGAACTTAAGGAGGGGGTACAGGTGGCTTTCTGAGAGGCTGGTAGAGTTCTATATCTTGATCTGCGTGCAGGTTACGTGAGCATGTTTAGTCTGGGGGAAATTCACTGAGCTGTGCACTTACGGTATATGTGTGTGTGTATGCACACACACATATACTTTTCTGTCCATGTTTTTATAGTTCAATATAAATTTCCTTGGAAAAAACTTCATTCTCAGATTTGATTCAAAATTATTCTAGACCCCCCTCTTCCCATGTTACCCAGTTCAAGCTAGACTCATGATTCTGGTGGCTTGGAGCTGGGGCAGTGGGTGGGGGAGCAGATGAAGCAAGGCATCCTCTCTTTCCTCTTCTCCTTTATGTCCACAGTAGGATAGGCATAAGGGTGGGCTGCCATTCTGCTGAAATGACTCCACAGCGAGCCATGAAAGCAGGTGGCTGACCCCAACGACTAAATGAATGACCTTTGAACTTAGGCCAAGAGACTCAGAGCACCCCTCACATGGTTCTGTTGCACATGTAAAGTGCCTGGCACAAAGTAGGTGTGTAATGGGGGGCTGCTAGATGGAGATGTGATATTTTTGATATCTTGAGGACTAAAAGTTGGGACGATCTGCTCATTCAAATATACCAGAAATTTTTGGATTCACAATCAGTTGAAGAAGACATTTCTATTTGAAGCCTTTTAGTTAGACAAAAGGAAACGGGAAAAGTATGCCATCTCTATCTAAGTTTCTTCAGAAGCCAACTCTGAGACAAGGATTGAAATGCAAGTAATTTATTACCAGGGAGATCCTTGGAGGCGGCAGGTGAGGAGTAGGGAAGTGGGGGAGTGACCACGAGGACTCTTTTTTAGGACAGTGGTGACAAGTTGATGCAGATGGCTTCTAAAAGATCTTGACTTCCAAGGCAACAAGGGCCCCGGGGAAGGAACGTGGCTGAAATTCAGACCCACAGGGCTGGAGGAAGACAGAGACAGAAGATAAAGGCCATGTACCAGTTAGCATGCTCTCAACTGCAAATAACAAGCCAATCCAAAGTGGCTGAAACAGTAAAAACGCTCCTGATGTCTTCAAATAAAGATATCTTCAAATAATGTCTGGGAAGGGACAAGAATGAGCAGGTTCCCACTGGGCCAGTCAGGCTGAAACCCACTGGGGGTGGCTGAGATACTGTGAGGCCATGCCTCCACATTGCTGTACCTGAGAAGCAGGAGCTGGGGTATTTATTTCTTTGCATTTTGGGAGGCTGAGGTGGGCAGATTACCTGAGGACAGGAGTTCAAGACCAGCCTGGCCAACATGGTGAAACCCTGTCTCTACTAAAAACACAGAAAAATTAGCCGGGCGTGGTGGCATATTCCTATAATCCCAACTATTTGAGAGGGTGAGGCAGGAGAATCGCTTGATCCCAAGAAACAGAGGTTGCAATGAGCCGAGATTGTGCCACTGCACAATCTCTTTTGTGGAGACTCTGTCACCACACACACACACACACACACACACACACACACAAATTGAGAAAAGAGAGAGACAGAGACCTGAAGAAAGATAGAGTGAAAGGGGAGGAGTTAGAATAAAGGGGAAATGAAGATTGAGATGAAGTGACAGAAAGACTTAAGAACCAAAATGTGCTTACCAAAATATGAGCAATGACCAGCACAGGTGGTAAGAGTTAAAAGTAAATTGTGTGACCAGGTGCAGTGGCTCACACCTATAATCCCAGCACTTTGGGAGGCTGAGGCAGGCAGATCACGAGGTCAGGAGATCAAGACCATCCTGGCCAACATGGCGAAACCCCATCTCTACTAAAAATACAAAAAAATTAGCCGGGCATTGTGGTGCCCACCTGTAATTCCAGCTACTCAGGAGGCTGAGGCAGGAGAATTGCTTGAACCCGGGAGGCGGATGTTGCAGTGAGCCGAGATTGCGTCACTGCATTCCAGCCTGGCAACAGAGCAAGACTCTGTCTCAAACAAAAAAAGAAAAAAGAGTAAATTCTGTCTCTTTCATATGCACTTTTTAAGTTTTCTTCATTAAATGTGTATTCCTTTTATGAAAAGAAAAAGAAATAAGAGGCCGGACGCGGTGGCTCATGCCTGTAATCCCAGCACTTTGGGAGGTCGAGGCGGGCAGATCACAAAGTCAGGAGTTCGAGACCAGTGTGGCCAATATGGTAAAATCCCGTCTCTACTAAAACTACAAAAATTACCCAGGCGTGGTGGTGCACACCTATAATCCCAGCCACTCAGAGACTGAGCAGGAGAATCACTTGAACCTGGGGGGCAGAGGTTGCAGTGAGCCGAGATCATGCCACTGCACTCCAGCCTGGGTGACAGAGCAAGACTCCATCTCAAAAGAAAAAAAAGAAAGAAAGAAAGAAAAGAAAAAAAAGAAATAAGAACAAAAATCTCCCTCCAATGCTAGAACTTACAGCTCTGTGTGTGAAGACACTTTAAATTGCTTCTCTCGTTAATTCAAATACACAGTTTCCTTCTCTTCCTCCTTGCTTCCTTTTTTCTTTTTTTGAGAAGACCAAAGTCAGAGTTGCCTCAGTGCTGAACCAGCGTTGAGGCTGAAAGTGGTTAGATTTAGGGTAATTTAAGAAGGCAGGGATTTTAAAAAAAGCTGCTTGGAAAATGAGAACTGGGTTAGCCTCTTCTTCATCCTCTCTCTCTCTCTGCAAGAATCGTCTTGTCCTAGAGGAATGCAGGAAGGCGGTGGGAGGGAAATTGGCTCCGTTTGGGGAGGTAATAACATGGGATGTGATGATTAATTCTTCATATATTCATTTGACAAGCATTCAGGGAGCACCTCTTCTCACCCAGTTCCTGGGCGAGGCCCTGGGGATGTAGTATATGGTCCACAACCGTGAGGGCTGAGAGTCTGCTGAGAGAGACACGTGCAGATTGCTAAGACCAATATGAGAGGGTCATTCCGTACCCAAATACAGAGTTGCAGGAAGGCCGATGTTCTGCTCTCACCCCACCAGAAACGATCTCACTCCTGAAATAAAGAAGTAAGGAGTGACCAGAAAGAATCTTATTTAGCAGGCAGTGATGAATAAGTTAATACAGGTGGTTTCCAAAAGATCTTGACTTCCAAAGCAACTGGTGCTCTGGGGAAGGAACGTGGCTAAACATGAGTCCCACAGGGCTGAAGGAAGGAAGAGACAGAAGACAAAGACCTTGTATCAGTTAGCATGCTCTCAGCTGCCGGTAACACAAAAGTGGGCCCAACGTGGCTTCAATAGTAAAAATGTTTATGACGTCTTCAAATAAGTCCAGAGCTAGGCAGTCCCAGGGACAATTTGATAACTCACAGATGTCAAGGACATAAGTGCTTTCTATCTTTTTGCTCTTCTGTCTTAACCTGGTTTTTAAAAAAATAAAAACAAAAAATCCTCTCATATGCCTTTTTGTTTGTGTGTTTTGAGATGGAGTCTTAATAAACTAGATAATGAAGGACACAAAAGAAAAAAAAAGGGAAAAAAAAGATAAAAAGAGATGGAGTCTCACTCTGTCACCCAGGCTGGAGTGCAGTGGTGCGATCTTGACTCTCTGCATCCTGCACCTCCCGGACTCAAGCAATTTTCCTGCCTCAGTTTCCTGGGTAGCTGGGATTACAGGTGTCCACCCCCACACCTGGATAATTTTTTGTATTCTTAGTAGAGACACGGGTTCACCATGTTGGCCAGGCTGGTCTCGAACTCCTGACCTCAAATGATCCGCCCGCCTCGGTCTCCCAAAGTGCTGGGATTATAGACATGAGCCACCGCGCCCGGCCCCACATGTCTCTTTTACAAGAAGGGAAAACCCTTCCCAGAAGCTCTTGGGCAGATTTTGCAATCCTGCCATTGAGTCCCATGCCCATGCCCTAATGCAAAGGAGGTTTGGAAGGGGCCTCTCATGTTTTTCAGGCACTGAAATGGACACGCACTGTCAGCCAAGAAGGGGAAAGGGGAAAGATAAGTAGACTGGCAACCAACTGTGTCTGCCTCAGAAGGGAATTAACGTTCACTGGGCCCTATTTCTAACCCCAGCTGTCCCCCAGATTTCCATCTTCCTCCTTAATATCTAACAACGGAACCCCATGACCCTAAGAAGACCACACTTTAATCAGGTTCTTTCTGCAGGATATTACTCAGAATCTCTGGGGGATGTTCTTATGTCCCCTGGACCATGCTTGTGGTTGCTTGGCAACCACAGTGAGCCATTTCTCCCAGGGCATCTACTGCCCTTGTCTGCCATCTCCTAACTGTCTGAACCAGGACGCTGCTCCTGTCACTAGCACCATCTCGACTTGAAAGTGGTACCCAGCCCTCTTCCTTAACAGCCCCCAAAACATGGGTGGATTGACTTGAATATAGGTTCAATTACTATAACTGAGACCCTCATTAACAGTGGTTTAAATGAAACAAGAGTTTCTTTCTTTTCTTTTTTCTTTCTTTCTTTCTTTCTCTTTTTTTTTTGAGGCCGGGATTTGCTGTGTTACCCAGGCTGGAGTGCAGTGGCACAAACTCCACTCACTGCAACCTCCTGGGCTCAAGCAATCCTCCTGCCTCAGCCTTCCAAGTAGTTGAGACTGCAGGCATTTGCCACCATACCTGGCTAATTTTTGTATTTTCAGTAGAGACGTGGTTTCACCGTGGTGCCCAGGCTAGTCTCGAACTCCTGGACTCAAGTGATCCACCCGCCTAGGCCTCCCACAGGTGTGAGCCACCATGCCCAGCCACAGAAATGTATTTCTAACCAATCAGAATGATACCTACAAGCAGTCAGCATATCAGCTGTGCATATCAGCTGAATATCAGCCCTTTTATGTCTTGCTCATGTAACAGTGTGTGATCAGTCTGGGGCTAATAGGGCTGGCCCATCTGGTCAGAGTCTCAGGCTTTCTCTATCTTGTTTTCTTCCATCCCTTCCATGTTGCTCTTGTCCAACAGTTCAAGTTGGTGCCACCATGTCCCATTCCAGGCAGTAGTATAGAAGAAAAGGTGAGAAAAATGACCCCAGCCCCACCCCCACATTGTTCCTGAACCAAGTCTTTCAGGGCATGATTTAGAAATGTCGCATATCACTTCTATTCAGATCCTGTTGGTCAGTGTGTAGTCACATGGCACATCTAGTTGCGAGGAAAGTTGGGAAATGTAGTCTTTAGGTGGGCAGACTTGTGCCCAGTTAACAATTCTGTTTCTATGAAGGCAGAAAACTGACATTGGGGACAATTAGTATCTGACTCAACAGCTAAGATGAGCCCATAGCAGTGAACAAAATTTAATGAAGCCTTGGGGATAACAGGTGAGAATTACAATGCAGATCCTCTAGGAATGCAATGGAAAAACGAGGAAAAAAAAAGTAAAGAGAATTACAATGCAGAAAAGGAAATGCAAAATGCAATTGTAAATAAATCGTGCCTAGAAGCTTCATGCTGTCCTTCCTGCTGGTCTTCACCTTCCTTTCTCTCTAGCATGCTGCCATGCTGTGGGGAGCCAGCCTACCTCCCGTGGGTGACGGCTGCCTAATCCCTTCTCCCTAGAATTTAGGACCCCCTCTTTCTCCTCTTTGCCTCAGATAAAGCAAAAGGCCCTCCCCTTCCCACAATGAGTCTGGCCTCCTTGTCTGCCCCAGGATAAGGGCAATGGGAATGTCCATGTTCCCCAGAAGAAAGCGCCATCCCCATGTGGTTCCCCCTTGCAGCTCACTTCCCTGTGGCCTGGGTGAGGCCATCACAAGAGCTCTAAGTGCGATCCGATCCCCCAAGCCCAGGTCCCTCTGCCTTTAGTTATTCCAAATGGGAGTCCTCTCCACGGGCTTCCCACCAGCACAGGAGGAAGAAAAGCACTTTGGGAGTCTGAGGCGGGTGGATTCCTTGCATCCAGGAGTTAGAGACCAGCCTGGGCAACATGGTAGCTATGCATATCTTCTATGCACAGTCAAGTCTTAGACAGAAGACCATTTGTATCTTTAAATACAGAAACTACTGCAGCAAATACTTGGTCAAAAAGATACACACCTTTCCCAAGGACTTCAGGAACCCTCCTAGCTAAATCAAAGCTTAGAAATTCATTCCTCTTTTCTAAAAGGCTATGGTCCCAGTACAGATCCACCCAACTTACATACATTACCACAACGCTGCTGTATAATAGTGGGCAAATCCTATATCACTTCAGCCTTTACTTTTCTCGTCTGTGAAATGGGGTTAACGACAGTTGCTCTTACAGAGTCGTTGGGAAGCTCTGGAGAGATGATAAAGTTAAAGTGCCTAGTTCTTAGTCAAAGCCCACTACGTGTGGCTAACATAACTAGTATTACTAAACCGTAATAAACAAGTCAACATGGGGAATCTGCATCTGCGCAATATCACTGTCTTAGGACTTGCCCCAAAAGCAGTGATTTCGGCCAGAATAATGGGAGAAGACCATTCCCATCTTCAAAGACAAAAACTGCTCCAAATCCTCTTCAAAAACTTGAAAATCTATACTTCACCTTCAGAACTGGTTACATAAGCTTAATGCAGAATAAATATGCAGGGCTTCTTATTCAAAAATTATTAAGAATTTTGGGGCCAGGCACAGTGGCTCACGCCTGTAATCCCAGCACTTTGGGAGGCCAAGGTGGGCAGATCTCAAGGTCAGGAGATCAAGACCATCCTGGCCAACATGGCAAAACCCCATCTCTACTAAAAATACAAAAAAATTAGCTGGGCGTGGTGGCGCACACCTGCAGTCCCAGCTACTCGGGAGGCTGAGGCAGGAGAATTGCTTGAACCCAGGAGGTAGAGATTGCAGTGAGCCGAGATCACGCCACTGCACTACAGCCTGGGTGACAGTGCAAGACTACATCTCAAAAAGAAAAAGAAAAAAAGAATTTTGGCCAGACACAGTGGCTCAAACCTGGAATCGAATCACTTTGGGAGGCCAAGATGGGCAGATCTCCTGAGGTCAGGAGTTCGAGATCAGCCTGACCAACATGGAGAAACCTCACCTCTAAAATAAAAGAAAAGAAAAAAACCCAAACAAAATAGGGATGTAAAATTGCAGGTTGCAACATATATTATGAAAACTTCTGGAAATGGTAGCTTGCTTTTTTCACTCAGCAATTTACACAACTGTAAAAAAACAGCAACATATTTCAATCCTTGCTGTAAACTAGAGACCAGGCTGAGTGCTTTACACACATACTCTCATATAATCATCACATCCCTGCCTTCTTAAAAGATGGAAAACCAACATGGCCAGGCATGGTGGTTCACACCTGTAATCCCAGCACTTTGGGAGGCCGAGGCAGGTGAATCACGAGGTCAGGAGTTTGAGACCAGCCTGGCCAACATAGTGAAACCCCATCTCTACTAAAAATACAAAAAATTAGCTGGGCGTGGTGGTGGGCGCCTGTAATCCCAGCTACTCAGGAGGCTGAGGCAGAGAACTGCTTGAACCCGAGAGACGGAGGTTGCAGTGAGCCGAGATGGTGCCACTGCACTCCAGCCCAGGCCACAGTGCAAGACTCTATTTCAAAAAAAAAAAAAAAGAGGCTGGGTGCAGTGGCTCACGCCTGTAATCCCAGCACTTTGGGAGTCTGAGGCAGGCGGATCATGAGGTCAGCAGTTTGAGACCACCCCAACCAACATGGTGAAACCCCATCTCTACTAAAAGTACAAAAAATTAGCTGGGCGTGGTGGTGCATGCCTGTAATCCCAGCTACTCAGGAGGCTGAGGCAGGAGAATCGCTTGAACCCAGGAGGCAGAAGTTGCAGTGAGCAGAGATCTCATCATTGCACTCCAGCCTGAGAGGCAGAGTGAGACGCTGTCTCAAAAAAAAAAGGAAAAAGAAAAGAAAAAAAATGGAAAACCACGGATCGGAGAGGGTAAGGAACTTGCCCAGGGGCACATGAGCCCAAATCAGCCTAATTCCAGAATCCACACCCAGAACCACCATGTGTGCAATGAAAGTGCCCCCCAAGACTCAGCCCTACAAACTAGAGTGTGGGGGAAGTTGCAATGGCCTCTGGAAAGCCTCCCCCAGACTCCTCCTTTGCTGAAAGCATGGGGCAGGGACCGGTTTCCATCTCTGGGTCCAACTTCCCTCCTTGAACTTTCCCGCACATCTCTGACCCTCTTTCTCAGAACACACGTGATTCCCCTAGTTCCCCCTGAATGCCTCCTCCTCCCCCACCGGGGAAGTTGCTCTTACCAGTCAGCCAGCGTGGGATTATATTTATGCATTTATTTTTGTTTCTTTTTAATGACTTGCCGTAAAGTTTAAAATGTCTTCCGGGTGGTAGAAGGCAGGGGAGTCTATAAAAATGAAGAAGAGCCCAGTGAAGATGTATGTGGGAGATTCTGGGCTCTAACCTACTGTGAGTTCTGAAATAGTGCAGAACTCATATATTTCATAGAATTTCAGAACTGGAAGCAGCAAATAGAGCTGAACTGCGTTCAAATTCTGACTCCACCATTTCTCATCTGTGTGACTGTGGGCAAGGTGCTTAACCTCTCTGTGCCATGGTTGAAATGGAGATCATAATAGTTCAGGCTTCACAGTGGTGGTGTTAACCAATGATTATCATTATTATTATCCCCCATTGCCATTAGTACTGGTTTTAGAGCTTATGGGAGAGACTGAATAGCATCATGGCTGAGAACAGATGCTAAAACCAGGCTGCCTGTATTTAAATCCCACTTGACTGGCTGTATGACATTGGTTAAATAACTGGCCTCTCTGAGCCTCGGTTTCTTCATTTGACAAATTCTCCCCTGGACAGAGGGATTGGCTTAGAGATGGCATACGAGCTTCAATTGGATCAATAAGACTCAAGGCCAGGACTCAGGGCCCACCAGGGAAAAGAAGCTCTTTCCACTGGAGTTGCTGAGCTGACAGGCGGCGAGCCTGGAACGGCTGGCTCCATCCTGGTTCATCCTGGTTCCCTCTAGAGGACAGCCTGCTTAAGAGTGAAGCCAGCACAGGGGGGAGAAAGATAAGAGAGCTAGGGAGAGACAGAGTCACAGTGACATTGTTTGAGCTCCTGGATCTGGCCATGCCTGAAGCAAGCATCCTTTGGACGTCTCAGTTTCATGAACCAGTAAATTCCCCGTTTTGCGAAAGCCACTTTTCAGTTGGACTTTTCTCACTGGAAAGTATCCAGACTGACACCAGGATGTCCATTAAGCAACTTGCCCCAGGCCTGCAAGCTAGTGAGTAGCAGCCTCAGGGGTTAGAAGCACCTAGCTCTGAGCTCAGTGCTCCGTCATCCAGCATGCAAGGCAGCATTCTATACTGGGTGTTCATTGGTTTCACCTCTTTACTCTCTCTGAGCAGCTATTTTCTCATCTCTCAAACGGGGATAAACACCAGGCTTGCAGGGGTATTGGGAAATAAAAATTCAAAGTAATGCTATTAGGCCGGGCATGGTGGCTCATGCCTGTAATCCCAGCACTTTGGGAGGCTGAGGCAGGCAGATCACTTGAGGTGAGGAGTTCGAGATCAGTCTGGCCAACATGGTGAAAACCCATCTCTACTAAAAATACAAAAAAATTAGCCAAGCATTATGGCAGGCACCTGTAATCTCAACTACTAGGTAGTCTGAGGCAGGAGAATCATTTGATCCCCGGAGGCAGAGGTTGCAGGGAGCCGAAATCGCACTACTGCACTCCAGCCTGAGGCAACAATGTGAGACTCAGTCTCAAAAAAAAAAAAAAAGTAACGCTTGTTAGCTAGCATGGTTTGTCGCTGAAGGCTGAAATTCTGTGCACCCAGTTTCTAATGGTCTGGGCCTTGGCTTTGCCCCATTACTTATTCCATCGCAGGGGTGTCTGTGGCTGCCCCTAAATGAGCCAACCAGTCAAGATGCTCAAATTCTCTTAGGCGAGCATGGGTGACTCTCGGAGGGGAAGAGCCACATTCCTTCCTGGCTACGTGTACCCAGTGGTGAGTGGAGGAAGCTTGAGGACTCTTGAGCTCTGAGTCTATGATATACAAAGAAGCCCTTTTATGTTTGTTTCTAGAACCTTCTAAGAACTGATAGGCTCTTCTGGGAATGATCTGTAGTGCAGGGAAGACAGCAATAAACCAAATCGACTTAGGCTCTTTCTTAAAGAAGTTTACATTTACTGGCAGAGACAGATGATAAACACATAAAACAAATGTATAACATCACATCACATGGTAACGCTAGGGAAAAAATAAATCATAAATGCCTGGTAAGTGTGAAGAAGAAAAAGGGGTAGAGTGATAGGGCACTGTTTATGAGCAGTGGTCAGAAGGGAGCTCTCTGAGGAAGTGACATGTCATCAGAGACCCCATAGGGCTCATTCGGGATCACAAGCCCTTAAAACTGTGCCATCTCCCAGGAAGAAGATCAGGACCAATTTTTCCAGGAAACTTGCAGACCTTGCTAAGTCAGGAGTCAGTGGTCTGTTGGAGGCTTGGTAAACAACCACCCTTCTCCACTGACAACTCTTAGGACATTTTAAAAAGTTTAATGGGTCATTGATTTGTAGTGCTGATTTCCTCCATTAGCTAAATCCATGAAGGAAAGGCTGGGGAAGCCGCGTGAGACCATTCCTCAGCCATGCCTGCCAGGAAAAGGTTTTAGCCACGATGTCACATGATCATTTGTCTATTTTCTAACCAGTCATCACTAATGATTCCCGATCACCACCATCACATTGCTGGAGGATCCCAGGGCGTGGTTGCTTCTAGGCCAGGCCTTAGCAGGGAAGCGCCAGAGCTTTGCAGATCAATACCCAGCCTCGGTCAGGGCAGACCTGAGTCTGAGTCCCTCCTCTCAACCAAATATCAAGGAAACAGACAAGAAGTCCAGGTTTCTACCCTCCTAGAACATGACAGTGGGGGGGCAGGAGAAGGAAACAAGCTAGCAAATAAGACACAGATAAGTGCTAGGAGTTACCAGAAGCTAGCAGAGGAAAGGGAGGCTTCTCCCCTAGAGAGTGACTGGGGACTATTTTAGGGATGGTGGTCAGGGAAGACCTGTTCAGGGAGGTAACATTTGACCTGAGACCCGAAAGCTGAGAAGATCTTTAAGAAGCATGATCCAGGCAGAAGGAGGAGTTGGTGCAAAGGGCCTGGGGTGGGAGCCAGCCCTGTGTATTTGGAGATAGACCTGAGACTGCAGGGAAGTAAGTGAGGGGACACAGGGCACGTGAGCCTTGTGGACGAGGGTTAGACATGATTTGGGTTTACTTCTAAGTAGGATGGGGAACTGCTGGAGGGTTTTGCATAAGAGGGTTTCATGATCCAAATATGTATATATATGTTGCCCAGGCTGGAGCGCAGTGGCTATTGACAGGTGTGATCCCACTACTAATCAGCACGGCAGTTTTGACCTGCTCCATTTCCAACCTGGGCCAGTTCACCCCTCTTTAGGCAACCTGGTGGTCCCCTGCTCCCGGAGGTCACCATATTGATGCCGAACTTAGTGCGGACACCCGATCGGCATAGCAAACTTCAACCCTGAACTCCTGGGCCCAAGTGATCCTCCCACCTCAGCCTCTCGAGTAGCTGGGACCACAGGCACGCGCCACCGGGCCCAGCCATTTATCTCCTTTATTTGCTATTATTTAAAGATATGTAGTAATGATAGTTAATATTTATTGAGCCACTCAGTATACTAAAAGCATGATATGTACTCATCCAATCTTCACATCATCCCTATGAGTCAGGCACTTTAATTATCTCCGTTTTACAAAGGAGCGCACAGAGCAGGGATTAATGAAAATTTGCCCAAGCTTGCACCGCTAGTATTTATGCAGCTGGAACTTGGACCCATGAAGCCTGGCTCCAAAGCAGGAACTCCTCTGGAGACCAGGTTAGAATGCAGGTTTCCATACCAATGTGCAATACTACTCTGGACAAGTAATTTTGCCTCTCTGTGCCTCAGTTTCCTCATCTTTTTTTTTTGACAGAGTCTGGCTCTGTCACCCAGACCCAAGTGCAGTGGTGCGATGTCGGCTCACTACAACCTCTCCCTCCTGGGTTCAAGCAATTCTCCTGTCTCAGACTCCTGAGTAGCTGGGTCTACAGTTGCACTCCACCATGCCTGGCTAATTTTTTTCGTATTTTTAGTAGAGACGGGGTTTCACTACATTGGTCACGCTGGTCTCGAACTCCTGACCTCAGGTGATCCACCCACCTCGGCCTCCCAAAGTGCTGGGATTACAGGAGTGAACCACAGCACCTGCCCCCCCCACCCCATCTAACGTTTTATTTTTATGTTTTTTGATACAGGGTCTCACTCTGTCATCTAGGTTGGAGTGCTGTGGCGTGATCATGGCTCACTGCAACCTCAACTTCCCAGGCTCAAGTGATCCTCCCACCTTAGCCTCCCGAATAGCTGGGACTACAGGTGCATGCCACCACACTCAGCTAATTTTTTTTTTTTTTTTTTTGAGACAGTGTCTCCCTCTGTCACTCAGGCTGGCGTGCAGTGACGCGACCTCGGCTCACTGCAACCTCCGCCTCCCAGGTTCGAGCAATTCTTATGCCTCAGCCTCCGGAGTAGCTGGGATTATAGGCATGTCACCCTGCTAATTTTTGTATTTTTAGTAGAAATGCGGTTTTGCCATGCTGGTCAGGCTGGTCTCGAACTCCCAACCTCAGGTGATGCACCCACCTCAGCCTCCTAAAGTGTTGGGATTACAGGAGTGAACCACCACAGCCAGTCAGTTTCCTTGTCTATAAAATGAAATAGTAGCACCTGTATTGGAGGGTTGGTGTGGAGATTGAATGAGAATGTATACTTAGAATTCCAAGCATAGTGCCGGCCACAAGCACTCAGGGAACGGGCTGGAACTCAGCTGATAATACCAGGCAGTGGCTGTGGGCAACACAGAATGAAGACCTCTCTGTGCCTCAGTTTCCTCATCTATTTTTTTCTCTTCTAGGTTTTCTGACTGCCTGGAGTTCACAATGTCCACATGACATGCCAGGCCCAGAGGGGGGATGGTTTAAACCCGCAGAAGAGCCCGAGGGGAAGGCAACCTGCCCAACCTTCTCATGGGTGCTTCAAGGATCACAGGTATGAGAATCAGCTGGAGTTGTGGGTGAAAATGCAGACTCCTGGTCTCATCCTTAGACCAAAGTTATCTGAATCCTTCGGAGGTGGGTCCAGGAACCTGCATTAGTCAACACTTCCCAGGTGATCGTAAATGTCAAAAGACAAAATTACAACCAATGTCGTTTAAACATCTTAACTGGCTTTATTTCTGATTCTTTATCGGGCAAGACTACATTCCAGAAAATAGCACAGGTGTCCCAATGAGAGGAGGTTGGTTTTATAGACAGAAAAGGGCTGAAAAAAGCAGAAACAAAGAACAAAAAGCGATTGGTCATTTCAAAGTTACTTTCCTTGTAAGGCAGGAACAGGGAGACAGAACAAGAGAGAAATAACTGATTGGTTCATACTGGGTTACTTCAGGTTACTTTTTGTTGTAAGGTTTAAAGCGAAGGGAACTTCATTACGCTGATTAAACCCAGCCTGTTTGGGAAATCAGGCTGTGTATCTCTCTCTGTGATTTCGTGAAAGTTATCAGTCTGATGATGTAGAACTTTAGCAGGAGTGACACCATTTTAATTTTTAGTCGAGTCTGTTGGGACCCTAGTGCAGGAACTTTTTTTTTTTTTTGAGATAGAGTTTCGCTTTCTACCCAGGCTGGAGAGCAGTGGAGCTATCTCAGCTCACTGCAACCTCCGCCTCCCAGGTTCAAGCAGTTCTCTGCCTCAACCTCCGGAGTAGCTGAGATTACACGTGCCCACCACCACCTTCATCAATTTTTTTTGTATTTTTAGTAGAGTCGGGGGTTTCACCATGTTGTCCAGGTTGGTCTTGAACTCCTGATCTCGTGATCCACCTGCCTCGGCCTCCCGAAGTGCTGGGATTACAGGCATGAGCCACCGCGCCCAGCTTTTTTTAAGACAGGGTCTCACTCTGTCACCCAGGGTGGAGTGCAGTGGCGCCATCAGAGCTCACTGCAGCTGTCACCTCCTGGACCCAGGTGACTTTCCTGCCTTAGGCTCCCCAGCAGCTGGCCAGTCCACATCAGCTAGTTTTTTAGCTTTTAGTAGTGACGAGGTCTCATTATGTTACCCAGGCTGGTCTGGAACCAGTGGCCTCAAGGCATCTGCCCACCTCTGCCTCCCTAAGTGCTGGGATTACGGACGTGAACCACCGCGCCTGGGCTCTTATGATTTTTATTTAACATAATGCACCATGAAATTTGTGCTCTGCCTAGTTCAGTCTGAGCAGGAGTTCCCTGATACTCTGGAAAACATTTAAAAGCATTCCAGTAGGCCGGATGCGGTGGCTCACGCCTGTAATCCCAGCACTTTGGGAGGCCAAGGCGGTTGGATCAGGAGGTCAAGAGATCGGGACCATCCTGGCCAACATGGCGAAACCCCGTCTCTCTAAAAAAAAAAAAAAAAATAGGAAAAGAAAATCATTTCAGTAAAAAAAGAAAAATCATTCCAGTACTCCATCCATTCATTCCTGCAGCACTCAAATGGAAATTCTGCGTTTCAGACAGGGCACTACGCTTAGAGTAGTGGGCTTCCCCAGCAGCCTGGTGAACCATGACACTCCTGAGTTTCATGAAAAGAGGGCAGACATCTGGCCAGAGCTGAGAGGCAGGAAGTGGATCACAGTGCCCTCCTCCCATACTCCAGTTTGGATTACTGAGGCCGGGGCCCTGGCGCTGCAGGAAAGATGCATGACTACTTTAAGGCCACTCACTCTGTGACTCAAAGGGCCGGGTGGAGGCTGGAACTCAAGGACCTCCCGGGCCTGGCGAGCCCACGCGCCATGGGCGGGGCTCCCGGGGTCGCCTAGGCAACGGGCGAGCGCCACGCCCGAGCCCAGAGCCCCCGAGGGGGAGGGAGGGAGCACGAGCTATTAGACGTCTCGCGGTGCTATGGCTACTTCCCCTAGCACCTCCCCCGGCCCCTCCCCGCGGAAGTGCTTGTCGACATTTCTCGATCGCTGATTGGTCCTTACGCTTCAGGGGCGGAGCCCCCTGGCAGGCGCCGTGCGTAGTTCCGGCTGCCGGTTGACATGAAGAAGCAGCGGCGGCTAGGGCGGCGGTAGCGGCAGGAGTCGGGGCTTGCAGCGGGCGTTGGGGCTGAGAGCGCGAGGCGGCCTAGAGCGGCAGACAGCGCAGTGGGCTGAGAAGGAGGCACAGCAGCCGCCCTGGCCCGTCATGGAGATGGAAAAGGAGTTCGAGCAGATCGACAAGTCCGGGAGCTGGGCGGCCATTTACCAGGTGCGGGAGCGCCCCGGAGCGTGGCGGGCCCTTCGCTTAGGCCGCGTGAACATCCACCTCAGGTTCCCAGGCCCCAGACTCCCTCTGAGTCTCGCCTCCGCCTCGCCCCTACCACTTGAGGATTCGATGGGACAGCGACGCACTGCGCCCCCCTCTCTCTTGTCCCCCTGGTGGGCCTGTTTCTGGCCGCGGCCTTGGAGCCCCCTTCAATCCCCCACCTCCTTCCTGTTCTCCAGCCCTGGTGACCTCTCAAGCCGGGGGGCCGCCGGTCTGTGCTCTAAGCGCGAATCCCTCGCACCCCGACCCCGCCCCCTGCCTGTCCACTCTTTGTCCCCTGGGGTGATTTTAGCACCCCCAGTATTTCCTTTTCTGGATTGGACCACCTCAGACTGTCTCCCTTTGTCTCCCTGGGGGAAAGGGCTACTCACCCCCCTTCACGTTTGCTTTCCCCCTAGTCTCAGTGTGCGTCGAGTCCCAGGGATGACAGTCCCCTTCCCCTTGCTGTTCATTCATTTATTGGATAGGAGTTGGCGAGCCTATTCTGTACTGGGCATCGCTTAGGCACTGGAGATGGTGTTCGCTAAACAGGACAGGCAAGATCCTAGTCTTAGTGAAGCGTAGAGTCGAATAGGGCAATCAAACACAGGAGCGAATAATTCAGTTACAGGTGCTGTGAAGAGAACGCCTTCCTAACGGGGTACAGGGTGACTGCATAGCCAGTACAGGTGCCGGCTGCCTTAGAGACAGGGATCAGGGAAGGCCTGTCAGAGGCAGAGACATTTGCTTTGTGAGCTGAACCAGAAGGAGCAGAAAGCCATGAGAATATGGGGCTAAAGAACCTTCTAGCCAGGAGGCCTGCGGTACTCACTCCATTGGGGCCATGATACTGTCTTTTGGGGCAGGGAATCAGGGAAGGTTAGCGTTGTAATCCTCTCTAAAATAGCATCTTTCCTCAATGAGCGGCTTAGTCTTTGGTCATGGCTGAGATGACCTTGTCTTAGGAGTTTTCATCTCTTTGTGTGTTAAAAAGTTAGGACGGTAGGGTTTCTTGTATATCTATAAAACAAGTAGTTAAAAACACAGATTTTCCTTTCATAAGCAGCTAAATCCTCTGAAGAAAATATGTACACCCAATTAAATGTCATTGCGGGGGCTGTGAAGATTAAAACCACACTTGCACAGTATCTTAAATTAAGCTATATACAGAATAGAGAGATTTTGTTACTTGTATAAAGGGAGAAGGCCGTTTATTCTGTTTTCAGCTTATAGGCTCAAAAGGCAAATTGTGAGATCCATCAGCTGTTTTGAGCTCCGCTTAAAAAGGAAAAAAGCTTTAAGCAGTTCTTTGGTATGCTTGACTAACAAAAGCCTTTTTTTGGCAGCCTTGATTTTCATGTGGATTTACATCAAGCTTATTTGATGGGATTCTTTTTATTTGGACTGTAGTGTGTATTATTAGTTTCTGCTAGACTAATATTTCTAACCACTGTAATCTATATACTAATACATATGATTGATCAGTATATAAAATTTGTATATCTGGTCTCTGAATTAGTCGAATGAATTCTGCAAGTGACTTTCAGAATGTGTAGGCAGATTTTCTGCATCAGTTTAATGCAGTTGAGTCTTACGTGGCTTTAAATGAAAATTGTTGGTCTGAAATGTTGGAGTTGATTATGATACACCCCATCACAAGTGGAAGCATTGTGGAGAAATCTTTTCTCCACCACGCTCATGCTTGGCTAATTTTTGTATTCTTAGTACAGATGGGGGTTTCACCATGTTGGCCAAGCTGGTCTCGAACTCTTCACCTCCTGATCCTCCCGCCTCAGCCTCCCAAAGTACTGGGATTACAGGCGTGAGTCACTCTACCCCACCTGTTTCTTACAGTTTTAAGTCAGGGTGGCCTGAGCTGTTACCCAAGCGTTGTTAGAACTGTTAAGCATGCAACTATCATGGAGTGTGTCGGTTTTCAATCAAGTTCCTTCATTGTTCTTAAGTTATTTCTACCACAGACCCCACAAGGTAGTCTAGGTGTTGAGATTTTCCCTGCTTCTTAATGGATTGCCACATTCCCGGAGATACTTTCTTTTGGTCTTAGAAAATTGTCACGGAGGGCTTTTCTCACCTCCACTGTATGGATATTTTTCTTTTCTAAAATCTTGAAATCAGAAGCTTTTCTCTGAGAGACGGGGTTTCACCATGTTGCTCATGGCTGGTGTCGGACTCCTGACCTAGTGATCTGCCCGCCTTGCCTCCCAAAGTGCTGGGATTACAGGTGTGAGCCACTGCGCCTGGCTGCTTTTCTCCTCTTTAAGTGTAAAGGTAGCTAGCTCTTTGTCATACAACTGTAGCATTTTCTAAAACCGTTCAAATGACCTTGAGTCTAAAGTGGCTAATTTTCCAAGGTATGTATCTCTTACCAGAACCATTATTTCTCAAGGATTCAAGGAAATGTATTTACAATTGGCAGAAAATGGAAGTTTAAAAAATTAATATTTTATTACATGTCAAAATGAGGGCAGCCTTATACAAAGACATAGTTTGAGCTTGCCTAGCCTATTGTGATTAGGGGGAACCAATATAATTTTTGCTTACAACTTGGTAAACAGGTCAGTTACTCTTATTTTCTAATTGAAACAAAAAGATGTAAAAACTCAAAAACTTGGGAAAAGAAAAATGAGTCAGGAGGACTTTGGAGTGCTGAGGAATATGGCAGCTTAGAAAACAAATTTTTCAGGCAGAAATTCTATGCCAGGTCAGTTTGATAAAGGGAGCATAACTGCATTTTTAATCTTTAATGCTAATAAATAGCATAGATGTTAATAAGCATTTAGGTCTATAAAAAGTCAGCTTTGATAATGTATATAGATAGCTTTAAACATTGTTTTCTAGCATTTAAACACTTTGAAATCATCCAGTTGTTTGATTTGGCCTAGCTGTCTAAAAGAAGAGAGTGAGCCAGCCCAGGTGAGGAGAAGAGGTTGGTTTTGTGGAGGTTTTATGGTGCTAGAATGAGAGGAGAGAGGAGAGGGTTGAGTGAATGAAAAGAATAGCTCATGTGCCGCCGACCACTGTAGCTTAAGAGGGGCTGGGTCAGGTGTTTTGCTTGTTTTCTCTTCTCTAAATTCTTTGATTCTCTGACACCATTCTCTATATTTCAGTGTGAATGATTTGATTGTTTCAGGTAAAGGAGACCGCAATAGTAGCTTGTGACATGAAGGCAAGATTTATTCCATGTTAGAGGCAGGCTTTGTAAAATGGGCCACTTTTCTAATTGACGTTTGTTTTTATAGCTGTTTTTTTTATGAAATACAATCTAATCCCTGACTAGGTTAAAACCATGTAACAATCGTCCACTAAAATTCCTTACGGATATACAGCTTATATTATATTCCAAAAAGATGAATATTAAAATTTGCCAATAACGTTTATTTAAATATCATTTTCTTCAGAGGAAAAAAAAACCCTATTTTGTGCAGAAGAGAAATATCTATACACTATGACTCACTTCACTTAAAAAAAAAAAAGACTAACGGAAATGACATGGAGAGATTGGGAAGTTCTAGTCATCTTCAGTGACCCATTAGATCTAAATGTTCTCGTTTAGCCCTGGTTTGAGTGAACTAAATTTAGGCATCTGATCAGTACTTTTGAAATGGTGTAAATACCTTTGTAATTGTCTAGGCCGATATTAAATTAACTGGGAGCAAAAGTAGAAATAGTGGAGGGAAGAACTTTTGGCTATTGTTATTTGACATCACTGGCATATTTATAGGAATACTTTGGTGGTTTTGGAAGTGAGTAAACCACACCAGATGGTTCTAAAACGTCAGCTGGGGGATAATGGTAATGCCGCTTTTTCTTAGCTGCAGCTTATCTGCCGTTGCTCCTCCTACATTTTGCATTTTATCACGAATAGCTCCTCAAAACCTAAAATACCTGGTATTGAATAATGTAATTGAATGTATACTAAATTTCACGGTAGAAACGAATAAGAAATTTCCTATGGAGGTTTTTTGACTTAGCTACTCAAATTACGAACTTTTCTTATGTGTTTCTTTCTCTTTTCTCTTTGTTAAGAGAAACTCTTCTGATCTTTTAGATTACAGAATCCTTTTGGCAGTTTTTGTTCCTTGCAGTGCTTTTTCTTTCTTTTTTTCAAATAGAGATGGGGTTTTGCTGTGTTGACCAGCTGGGTCTTGAACTCCTGGCTGCAAGCAATCCTCCCACCTTGGCCTCCTGAAGTTGGGATTGCAGGCGTGAGCCACCGTGCCTGGCTTGCAGGTACTTTTTCTGAGGCCTGCCTGAGCCTATATATATTTTGCACAATTTGGCATCCCCTCCCTACAGTGTTTATGCTAATTTGTTTCGGTAACAGCTAATACTGGCAGATAGTCTGGGCATGTTCCTTTATGCTGCCCATGTTCAGGAAAATTGGAATTCTAGCTGGGTCATTGTTACCAGATGATGTAGTTTGGCACCAGCCGTTTCGTGTGCACATTTTGCGCATCTAGGAGGGCTGGGACTTTGGAGTAGTTGGTGATCCCCCTCTGTCACATTTCATTGGTTGGTCACTATGGTATCCTTCCTACCACACTAGAAGTCGAGGTTCTCAGATGTTGCTTGTGAGCCTGCAGTGGTTTCTAGTTTCACACTGCAGAAAGGAGTGGAACCGGTTACCCGTTAATATGGCCCCTCAACAGTCACGCCACGTTCCCCTCTCCTCCACCAGTATATTCTTCAGGTCATCACTAGAGTAATTAATTGTTCTAAAACCAGATCTGAATCCATCACCCCTCTGTGTACCTACGTCTGATGCTTCCATAACTTGAACTTGTAAAGTTCAGACTCCTCCTTACCACGGCATCCAGCTTCCAGTCCTTCCCTCCCACGTGGCTTCCATTCTAGCTACACCAGAAAGGGCAGCGTTCTCCAAACTCACCCTCACCCTTCACTCCTCCATACCATTGCTAAGCACTGTTGAGGATGCCTCTCCCATTCAATCTAGCTTGCACCTTCCAGCTCAAATGTGTGCTTCCTTGCACCAGAGTTTTGCTCCATCACCTGTGTGTTTTCATACAAGCTGGCACATCTCTTCTAAAGCCCTGCTGTCAATGCAGCTGCGTCTTTAAAAAAAAATTTATTTTTATAAAGTTGGGGTCTCACTGTATTGCCAGGCTGGTCTTAAACTCCTGGGCAAGTGATCCTTCTGCCTCGGCCTCCCAAAGTGCTGGGATTCTAGGTATGAGCTGCTGTGCCCAGCTCTAGCTGCTACTTTATATCCCAGGTCTATCCAATAGAGCCCAAGCTTTCCGAGGCCAACTGTTCTATCTTTCTCATTGATCTCAGAGTCCTCTGCTTCTGGTGTAGAGTAGGTACCTAGCAAGTATTGGGATTGAATTGTCAGTACTTTGCTAGCCTGATGGTGTAAAGAGGCACAAAACATGCATCCTGGCTCCCATTCTAGGGAGGCAATGATGGAAACTAATAGATTAGCCCACCTTAGTACCAATAGCAGAGGTCACTCTGGGAGAAAGCCCTGCCACATTTTGAGTCAGCCTAATGAGGTTATTTAGTATTGCCTGTTCTAGTGGCTTTGGAAGAAAGACTGGCATTCTTATCCAGTAGAAGCTGATACCACTGATTTGTTTCACAGAAGCTTTAAATGTAACAACAAATTTGTACTTGGCCTAGGGTGGACTTATAGGCAACTTGGAGGTGATTTGTTTGCCTCTCTAAGAATTGTTGAATTCCTCTGCTCTCTTCACTCCTGACTGGTTCTCACAAACCTTCTAGAGGGTCTTTGCATGTGGTTGGTTCATAAAATATTTTTTTGATTTTGGGATGTAAAATATAGTTCTCTGTAAAGTAATGACCATTAACAAGTCTGTGAATTTTTTTTCAAACTATAAAGGGTGATGACATTTTTGGCCTTTGACCACCCTTAGGCCAAAAGAGTAGTTTCATGTTTTGCTTTTTCCAGTGTCTTCTGTGTCTGGGTATAGTTGTAGTCTCAGCTGTCATACTGACAGTGCTGAGTGGGTTCTCTTACTTTCTTTGGGTTTTGGTTTCTTCCTTTCTAAAAATGATCCTAAGTTCAGGTCAAGTAATAAAAATTCTTAATGTACTCACAAAGAGAATTTAATGTTCCTGAATAATCCTTGTAAAAGCTATAGCGGTTACTCAGTTTTCTAAGGTGTGGGTGGGTACAATTAGGCTCAAAACTTTATAGGAGGTTTGTGAGTGTAGTTAACAGCTCAAAAGAATGGGGTGTTTTTTTCCTAAGAGGCATTAAACATTTTTGATAAATAGAGTTCATTTGACTTAGTAGTGTGGGAAAGTGAGTAGCCCTGACACATACACTATGCTTTTGCAGTTTTTCTCTCAAGTAGCAACTGGGTGGCTTTTCCTGTAAAAGATAGAGGAACTGATTCTTGAGAATTTACAAAAGATTCAACCCTAACTAGGTACACAAAGAATAACTGCCCTTTATGTTGTAATTTTAGGAAGAAACCTACATCTGGTCTAAGTTTCATTTGAATAATATGACAGTTTACACATATGCCATATTTGAGAAGAAAGTACCTAAGTCTCCAGCATTTTAGAACTAATGCTTTACTTTATGTAGAAATGGTCTTCAGAGTTTACTAGCTACTGCCCTCTCCTTTTTCTTTCTTTCTTTCTTTCTTTCTTTCTTTTTTTTTTTTTAAGAGAAGGGGTTTCACCATGTTGGCCAGGCTGGTCTCAAACTCCTGACCTCAGGTGATCCACCCACCTTGGCCTCCCAAAGTGTTGAGATTACAAGTGTGAGCCACCACACCCAGCCGCCCTCTCCTTTTTCAAAGCAGCTTGACATGATCATGAGTATCTTGCCGACAGCTTGTACATTTTGATTGTCTAAAAACTGGAAATAAGGCCATTTCACACGGAAGATTCCCTCCTGCCCTGAAACAGCCAAAGAAAAAACTGTAGCCATCAAATCTATTGATCTCTGGGCTTTGGTACAAGTCACACTACAGATAAAATAATACCAACTACTTATCAATGATTTTCAGTCCTTTTAAAGTTTTTTTTTTTAAGATGGGGTTTCACCATGATGGCCAGGCTGGTCTTGAACTCCTGACCTCAGGTAATCCACCCACCTCGGCCTCCCAAAGTGCTAGGATTACAGGCGTGAGCCACTGCACCCGGCAAGTTTTTTTTTTTTTTTTTTTTGAGATGGAGTCTTGGTCTGTCACCCAGGCTGGAGTACAGTAATGTGATCTCGGCTCACTGCAACTTCTGCCTTCTGAGTTTTAAGTGATTCTCCTGCTTTAGCCTCCTGAGTAACTGGGATTACAGGTGTGCACCACCGTGCCCAGCTAATTTTTGTATTTTTAGTAGAGATGGGGTTTCACCATGTTGGTCAGGCTGGTCTCAAACCCCTGACCTTGTAATCTGCCTGCCTCGGCCTCCCAAAGTGCTGAGATTACAGGCGTGAGCCACCACACCCGGCCTAAAGTTCATTTTTTTAATAACTTTTTTTTGGAGATAGGGTCTTGCTCTGTCGTCCAGGCTGGAGTGCAGTGGCACAATCTTGGCTTACTGCAACCTTCACCTCCTGGGCTCAAGTGATCCTCCAACCTCAGAGTCGCAAGTACCTGAGACTACAGGCATGTGCCATCATGCCCAGCTAATTTTTTTAATTTTTTTGGAGTAGAGATGGGATTTTGCTGTGGTACCTAGGCTGGTCTTCAACTCCTGGGCTTAAGCCATCTGCCTGCCTCAGGCTCCCAAAATGCTGGGATTACAGGCTTGAGCCACTGTGCCCAGCCCTGTCCTTTTTTTAAGAGAAAAATTTGTGACATGGTTTGATATACTGAATGCTTGTGATTTTACCAAGGCAGTAAGGTTTTATGGATACCCTACGGTAATTAGATAGAATTAGTGCTCCAAGAAGTCAACTCTGTAATACAGACTTAGAGTAAACATGGCAAAGGGACACTTAAGGTCTGCATTTTCTCTGGAAAATAAACATTCTTTACTACCATGAATTTAGTACTGTGCTCGAAAATTCTAAGTCCTTCTTGAGGATTAACCACTTGTTGAAGTAAAGTTTTGGGTCCCAAGTAGACTTGAGTTTCTGTCTTCCTCTCTTTACTTTTCAGATGTTTCTTCCTAGAGACTGAGGTATGTTTTACTTCTACAGATGAAGAAGGAAAAGGCTCGGCTCCGTTTGTGGCTTTTGTGGGTGAGCAGCATCACTTGCAGAGATAAGAAGAGCATGGCAAAACTAGGTTTCCAAAATAATGCTTAAAAATTCCTTAGTGATTAGAGAAGGAAACCTCTTCCCTTATCTCTGTTAAGAAACGTTTTTCTCCTGACTTTTTTCCTTTCTTAATGTGTCTTTTATTGGCATGTCTCTTCCTTTTGCAGCATCTTAAAAGTCACCAAGTCAAATGACAGGGAAACGACTTAGCTAATTTTTATTCAGATGGGCACTGGTTACAGGATTGTACACTATTGCAAATTGCTTACAGGAAAGTGAACATCAAGTAATTATTCCAAATAGTTAGAATTCTCTTCAGAACGTGGGTTACTTAAAAATGTCTAAGGATGAAGCCACTTCTGAATATAACTTCACTCAAGAGAACAAATAAGCAAACTGCATTTAGCATAACATGGTAAATTAGCTTTAAATCTCCTCGATTTGTCACTTTGAACTACTGTTTCACTTTTCAGATAGTCAGGGCTTAGTTTGCTTCTCTAAGGATAAAGGGAAAATATGCCTTCACTGAGTCATAAGTATTTGTGTGGCTAACTTTTGCACAGAGAAAGAGGCCTCTAAGAAGGTACCCAGTGAATTTTTTTGGGGGGTGGAGTGGGGAGGGAATATATTGTTTTTTGCTTTGTTGTTTTTACCCTGATCTGAATTGTATCTTGACAGCACTTTTGAATTAAGAGCATTGCCATTATTGTTCATTACCTGTATGCCGCCTCCCTGTTGCCAGACTGTTAAGGATCATCCTCCAAGGTGGGGTGAGGCAGAATGGGACCAAGATCAGGAAGTTGCATCAGGTTTCTACAAGCACAAAACCAAATTTTTGGAGCGGTCCCCAGCATACAAGCTGGTTTAGCCACACCTAACGGTCGCTTTTGAGCATTCCTTGACAGTCCACATCCCTAGAATGTTAGGTTTTAATGGACCCTTTATGTACCTATCATGGTACCATTTCTGAGCATTTCTAAATATTCCTTCATGTCTTACTGATGGTTTTTCTTGAATAAATTGTAAGAATGTTAGTGCCATTATCAGTACTTTGTTTGCTCTGTTGACACCACAAATAGCTACCCAGGTCTGCTACTTTCCCCTGTTTCTCGACCTGCTAATGAAAATAACTTTTGAAAGTTTGAGTGACAGTATTGGAGAGTGCACAGTGGTAGGTTCTGTACTCATCCTTAACCACTTGTTTTCATCTTTTGTGAGCTTGAATTTTCTCCAAAAAACTTATAAGAAAACTTACCAAACACAGTTATCACTCAGAGAGAGAATAATAGTTTTAGTTTAACAAACCTAGTGCATTTTTTTCCCCATGAATACATATTTGTCAATGAAGCCTCATGTTGCAACTTGTTCCACTACTCGGATGGTGACAAACTTTGGGTTTCCCAATGACTTGGAAGATGTTGCTTTTGCAAGTAGGAAATAGATGGCTTTAGAAGATGGAGGATTATTTTGGTTTGAAGTGGGAGTGCGGTATGTCCTTAGCTGTCTGTGAAATGCAGCTGGAGATGGGTGGGGCCCTTCATCTTCATTTCTCATCTTCAGTTTGAGGAGGTAGTTACCCTTCTAACCACTTAAGAACTGCACGGTACATGCTGTTTTAGTTAGAGGGCAAAACCGAGCTCCCGTAGTTTCCCTGGTGCTTGCCTTCACATTAATACAATGTCATTGTTTGGCAATGTTTACATGCCAGGATCTGTGTTAGAAAGAAGAAAGGGTATAGCTGAAGTTAAAGGATGCAGTTGGCCTCCCACCTTCAGTTTTTTGTAAGTGCCTTTAAAGTTTGATTTTTGTAGGTTGATCATAAGGAAGTGATAAGTATGTTAGGTTATTTGTGGTTTGAGCTAATTTTAGTCTCTTTTACAGCTTGCTTCGTATCCTTTGCCATTAAAACATGCTTTCTAGAAAGACAACTTTTGAATGTAGGACACAGTTTATATTCTATACTTGGCCACATTTCAAAAAATATTTTCTCAGTACTTTGGAAGTTGGACAGTTTGAAGCACAGTAACATTATTTAAAAATCATTGATTCCAGCTGGGCGTGGTGACTTATGCTATAATCCCAGCACTTTGGGAGGCCAAGGTGGGTGGATCACTTGAGGTCAGGAGTTTGAGACCGGCCTGACTAACATGGTGAAACCTCAACTCTATGAAAAATACAAAATTAGCCGAGCGTGGTGGCGCACACCTGTAATCCTAGCTATTCTGGAGGCTGAGGCAGGAGAATTGCTTGAACCTGGGAGGCAGAGGTTGCAGTGCACTATTGCGCCACTGTACTCCAGCCTGGGTGACAGGAGTGAAACTCCGCGTCTCAAAAAAAAGAAAAAAAAAATCATTGATTCCTTTGCTTAGTGACACTTCTACTTTTCCAGCAAGTAAATTATATTCTTTCATAGAGGTATGGAATTCTTGTTCCAAGCCAGTGTTAAAGGCATAGTTGATATTAAAGGATTTTTAAAAGATTATGACCATGCCTGCAATGTATTGAAGCAAGACTGCTGGGCTGTGTATAGGAAACCTTCCCCAGCCTGTGCCCTTGGTTGGTAGAGCCTTTTGCTCCCTAAGGGTAGGGGCTTGTATCTGCCTCCAGTACTGGTTAGTTTCATACAGAACAGTTGTGTTTCGAAGCTTTAGTCTCAAGGTGCCATGTTCCCGTGAAGCAGCCACCCTGAACATATATGCTCACAGAAGGAGACATGTGAGGTCATGGAAGAAGACTTAGGAAACCGGGTTTGGGTTCTGACTCTGCCTTTGACTGTTGTGGCACTTTGAGGAGTTACATACAGAATCTGTAAAATGTAGTCATTAGACTAGACAGCCATATAGCATGCCCCGATCTAACTTTCAACAAAGACATGGTCACATCAGGAGACCAGAGGGCGGGTTGATCTTTCTGGAAAAATTGGGGCTTCATGCCCTACTCCTGCTGGATTTGGTAGCATTATTTGGCTGTTCCTGATCCCCCTAATCTAAAAGTGGGACAGAACTTTAAAATTTCATATTAACTCAAAACTTTAAAAACCCATGGATTTCCTTAAAAATAATAAAATACCCATGGGGGCATAAATCACATTATAGTTTAAAATTCCCGAATGCCACATGGATGAATGCAGTTCCTTTTCAACTTCTTCTTTTGTCTAAAGAGGAATGTTGGATTTTGTAATTGGATTAAAAAATCTTCCATTTGAGAGAGAAACACAGTATGCTCCATGTTCTACCCTTGTTCAGGTTAAAACCCACTAATAGCTAACATTTACTGAATTCTGTGTTGTGCGTCAGACACTGTGCAAAGTCCTTTACATGTAGCACTATTTATCATATACCATCAATTGGTCTATAGGAGCAGGAAATGTTTCAGGAGGACAATGAGGTCTCAGCCCCTCAGTGCTTTTCTCCTGTGTCCTGGATCCCAGCTTCACAATAGCACTATGACAGTGTGGTGATTGCTTCAGCTTCCAAGTATATGGCTGTGAAGAGAAACAAGGGATTGTGCTAAGCCTCCCCAATTTATTAGGACATAGGAGGAGAGAGTTTGTAATTTTTGGCCTTTGCCTAGTTTTCTAACCTCTTACCTAGATGTCACAAATGGGCTACCCACAGTCATATTTTGCTTGGTTCACACAATGTTTTGAAAAAAAGAGAAGAGTTTAATTTGTGCCATTGTTTATAAGTGAATCAGGAGAAATGACATGCAACTCTGGATTCTGGCCTCTCTTGAAAAGTCTGAAAATCGCACCGTCTGAGCTTACATCAGTAGTGGTCTGCTGGGCTGAGGGACACGACTCCTTTTGGATAGACACGTGTGTGGTCCAGAGTTTACTACAGTCTCCCACAGTGGGTCACGCTGTCCTTGTTGGTGTACATTACTTAGCCCTTGAGTTTGCAACCCTTTACCCAAGCTGAGTTTTCTCTTCAAGCTTGATGTTAATGTTATGTGATGCTTGTCCTTGTAGGTATTTGGGGTATTATCATTAGATAAAATTGAAGCAGAGGGCTAAAGGATTGTTGGCCTGAGGGGAGTGCCCTTGACATTAAAATCCAGGGTAAAATCATTGGCCAGGTGCTGCTTCTTGCCCTTCCTCTTTTTCTCTCTCTCCTCAGCCCCCTTCTGCTATTTTGAGGAAGTTAGAAGCTACTACCATTTTTTCCTACCTCAGGCAACTGAGTGTGGCTGTATTTTGTCCCATGTTCAGTTGTTTCCAGGAACTGTTTTTGATGACCAACTTTAAGTTAAATTGGGTGGGCCTAATGGGAGCTGATAAAAGAATGACTTGCTCAAATATGCTTGTACTGAGATGGCTACAAAGTAAGGTTTTTAATGACTTGCTTTACGACTTGGTCAGGAGTGATACCGTTTGTCATGTGTCCAAATTCATGACTAGATGATTTTTCTACCTTATCCTCATAGCCATAATAAAAGAAAATATATATATAAGTTGCAGGGAGGAATGTGTCTTGTTAAAGGTCTCTCCCTTTTAGCCACAAAAGTGCATATTATGTTGTAGGATATGCCTTTTCTTTGATCCTTCTTGAACACCTGTTACTCTATAGAGGTATGTTGTGTATGGCAAATTAGAACAAGCAGTAGATAAGGATGATGCTTTACCATTATAGTACAGTCAAGGTCTTTGTCGTAAGTTTTGTACCTTTCCCCCAGAGGGAAAGGTATTTGTTTTTTGTTTCTTGTTTTTTGTTTGTTTGGTTGGTTTTTTTTTTTTTTTTTTTTTGAGATGGAGTTTCACTCTTCTTGCCCAGGCTGGAGTGCAATGGCGTGATTCGGCTCACTGCAACCTCTGCTTCCCAGGTTCAAACAATTCTCCTGCCTCAGCCTCCCAAGTAACTGGGATTACAGGCACCTACCACCATACCCGGCTAATTTTTTTTTTTTTTTTTTAAGTAGAGATGGGGTTTCACCATGTGGGCCAGACTGGTCTCGAACTCCTGACCTCAGGTGATCCATCCGCCTCTGCGTCCCAAAGTGCTGGGATTACAGGCGTGAGCCACCACACTCGGCCAGGTATTTGCATTTTTAATCTCTATGCCTTACTGTCTCAAATCAGGAGGATTTGGTGATTTATTCAATGTCGGGAGGAGGGGAAGAAGAAGAAATGGGAGGAATGTTCCAGATTAGGGAAATAGGTATCTAGATGAAAGATGGAGCCCCTCACCAAGGTGGGGGACACAGGAAAAGGAACAGGGGGTGCAAAGAAGATGGTGATTGGGTTGTGAACATTTTGATAGAGGACATCTGGGGAAGTATCTGGTAGGTGGTGGGGTGTTTAAATGTAGAGCATTCAGAGAATGCTCAGAAGCTTCAGAGAACCCTCCCCAAAAGGACAAAACCAGCTCAGTGTTTTAGCACTCCTGGATCATATGACACGACAGCATGGCTGCTTCATGTGTATGTGAAATTAAAACCAACAATTAAGGACCAATTTCTCTGTGAAGCTTTTTGTCCATCTTTCATTTGCTTTTCTTGTCTAGATTGTAAGCTCCTTGCAGCCATCATCTTATTGATTGAGTAATTCAACAAATAATACATGAGCAGCTACTAGGTACCAGGCTCCATGCTGGGCAGTGGGGGATACGTGGTGAGGAACACAGACTTGGTCCCTGTCCCTAGGAAGTTCAGTAGTCCAGCAGACAAAGTGGCTGAATAAAGATCATCCTAGCTCACAGTGATGCGCTCTTACAGGCCTAGGCCCCAGGTGCTGTGGGGGATGCTCAGGAAGAGGTATCTAATTGGGATTGGGAGCAGGTGAAACAAATAAAGGATAATGTATGCAGGTAATGTCTAGGTGGAGTTCTGAAAGGCAAGGAGGAGTGAGCCTGTATATTCTCTTGAGTCCCTCCCTCATCTGGGATTGACTTCTTGCCCATCTCTGTTCATGTTAAGTGTCACCTGGGCTCGAAAGCATGAGATCATATTTCACTTCCTTCCTCTTAGGTCTTAACCCTTCTCCGCTACCCCCTCACACAATGCATATTCGTTACTCTCTCATTGTATGTATTTTCCTCTCTTCCTTTTTATGTTTCCTCTGCCATTACTTTTAACCTTGACTGCCATATGGCCTCTAAATGCTTCCAGAAGGGTAGCCTAGTGGAGGTTATTCCATCTTGGCCTTGAGCTCATGCTACCAGATAGTGTAGGTGACTGTGTAGGTGTCTTCTCCAGGAAGATGGTGTTTGTTTCATTGTAAATGTTACAGCTCTAGAACACCAACAACAGTGCACTGTAATTAGTAAGCAAGCAGTATAGTATTAGCTGAAGTGAAGTGATAACTTTATCCAAGTATGTATGCAGATAATCTTTGATTTGTACAAAAACAGAATTATATTTTAATATGTAAAGATTTTTTAAAGGAATCTTCAAATGTTAGCCTTCCCACTAGGAACACATTGAAAATATGTGCCTAGCCCACTGATTGTCAGCTGACACTATGAGAATAAAGGTCTAATTTAGTTGTTGTGAATTTTAAGGGCTATTTTCAATGATGTTGGCTGGTTTATCCCATTATGTAGTCTTCCTTTTGTTTGTTTGTTTGTTTTTTTTGAGACGGAGTCTCGCTTTGTCACTCCAGGCTGCAGTGCTGTGGTGCAATCTCGGCTCACTACAACCTCCACCTCCCGAGTTCAAGCGATTCTCCCTGCCTTAGCCTCCTGAGTAGCTGGGATTACAGGCACCTGCCACTGCACCCAGCTAATTTTTGTATTTTTAGTAGAGATGGGGTTTTGCCATGTTGGCCAGGCTGGTCTCGAACTCCTGACCTCGTGATCCACCCACCCTGCACTCCCAAAGTGTTGGGATTACAGGTGTGAGCCACCGTACCAGCCTGTATAGTCTTATTAGCAATTCTCAGTACACAGATAGCTTTGAGTGATTCTTTCAAGTAAAGTACCTTATTAAGAAAACTTAAGTGTGCTGATAATTATCTTACTTTTTAATGGCTAAGTGATGAGACTGAATTTGTAGGCATTGTAACACTTCAGATATGATTACAGATTCTGAAATTTTTATGGTTACTTAAATTTATTTATTTGTTTATTTTTGAGGTGGAGTTTTACTCTTGTTGTCCAGGCTGGGTGCAGTGGCACGATCTCGGCTCACTGCAACTTCCGCCTCCCAGGTTCTAGCGATTCTCCTGTCTCAGCCTCCTGAGTAACTGGGATTACAGGCACCCACCACTATGCCCGGCTAATTTTTGGTATTTTTAGTAGAAACAGGATTTCACCATGTTGGCCAGGCTGGTTTCGAACCCCTGACCTCAAGTGATCTACCATCCTAGGCCTCCCAAAGTGCTAGGATTACAGGCACGTGCCACCGTGCCCCGCTTGTTTATTTAAATTTAAATACAAAAATATTTTGAGGAATTCTGAATGATTTACTGATTGCTCCCCGTCTTCCGTTCACACATTTATTAAATTCTTCCCTTGCTTTATAGAAGCAGTCTCTATGCCATATATGCCACATAGATAGCAGAACTGGCAATCTGCAAACCATTGAAGTTGTGAAAGCATCCGTCCTTTTTTCCTATTTCTAATTCTAGCTATGAAGATTATATATAGAAGTAGTCCTGAATATTTTTTTTTTAAATAGTTGTTGACTAAAAATCATTTAAAAGTCTGAAAGGGGAAAGGGTTCCCTTCAAAATGGATGACAAAGGAGAATAAAAAGGTACTTTGTTTTTTGAATGGTGAGATTTTTTTTTTCTCCTAGTTTTCTTTTTTTTCTTTTTTTCTTTTTTTTAAAAGATGGGGTTTCACCATGTTGGTCAGGCTGGTCTTGAACTCCCGACCTCAGGTGATCCGCCCGCCTTGGCCTCCAAAGTGCTTGGATTACAGGCGTGAGCCACCACGCCCGGTCCTCTCCTAGTTTTCTTTTGGAGTGAGTGGAGTATATATGTGGCAGAAGGAGATGTATGGGGTAAAAGAACCATAGTTCCTAAGTTGCTTCACACAATCACTGAAGTATAGCCAGTATATGGCCACACTATCGCAGGGGGGAGGCGGCTGTTTTGAAGGGGACGAATAATAATGAGTTCATTAAAAAGGCATCCTGGATAGAAGTGCAAACTCTGGAGAAGACCCAGTTGGTTGATTATGCTTCGTTTTCTGATTTGCTGAGGAGAGTGAAAATGCCTGGGGGGTGTGAGGGAGCACATAGGGGGTGGGTGGGTGGGTGGGTGGTGTGTGTGTGTGTGTGTGTGTGGGTGGGTGTGTGTGTGGAGTCTTTCACTGTATGTATTTGTATGCATGTATGTTTCTTAGGACTTAAGCTTTCTTAATAAATTGCTATAGTGGGGGAATTGCTAATGGCTTGCCTTCTATTGTATTAATTTAATTTTATTTTTAATGATTTTTTTGGTGGGGTACAGCATCTTACTATGTTGTCCAGACTGGTCTTGAACTCCTAAGCTAGAGTGATCCTCCCGCCTCAGACTCCCAAAGTGCTGGGATTACAGGTGTGAGCCACCACGCCCAGCCTAGTTGTAGTTTAAATGGGCCCTTGCAGTACTCCTATCCCCCTGAGTTTACCTGGCTCACAACCTGTCTTTCCATTTCAAGGCTTCTGTCACCCCCGGCCCATGTCAGTGTGCATTTCGGCAGTCCACCCAGCGCTATCACCTCATGTCCCAGAGAACTTCCTGTTCCGCTCTTCCAGCCATTTCCCTCCTTGGCCGTTGAGATAGTCTGTACCTTTGACCTATTTTTAAGCTCAGACCTTCTTCTCTCTAGTTACAGCCTCTATGCTTCCACATTCCCTCACTCGGTTACCCTCTCCCCTTTGGGTTTTCTCCTTCATTCACATTTCCAGCTGTTTCTCCCCCCCCCCCACCGCAGCCTCCTCACTTGCCTCATGCAGCTGAGACTGTGGTCAGTCACTTTAGATGCTGCCTCGCCACTGCACTGTGTTCATCTTCTTACCTGCACTCTAGCTCTGGAGCAGGCTCATCACCTGCCTTTGGCTTCCTGCGCCCAGGCTCTTAAGTGCTGCTGGAAAAAAACCTCTCAGTATTGAGCCACTGCAAATCCAGTCTTTAATCCCAAATCTGTCTCCCCCAGCATCTGGCCATCAGATCTAAAGCTTACCTGCCTTCCTTTACACCTCATTTCTCTTCCGGGTAAAAGGAGCCTTTGCTCCTGTCTGAGGCACCTTCAGTCTGCGCTCCTGACCCCTTCCCTTCTCGCCTGTTCAAGACATCTTCCAATAATGGGTTGGTAACTCTCTGAGGAATGGATCCCAGGCCCTCCCTATTACCATATTATGTGTGCCAGTTCAACATTCTCAGCTTCTGCCAGCAGAGCCTGCCCCTCTGGCCACTGCTTTATACTCTCCTTCTCCGGTTGAAAGTTTTCAAGTAAATAGGTCACTGTGCCCATTGTTCAATCTCCAGTCACTCTGTGTGTTCATCTTCCAGGGAAGTGAGGCTCTACACTACTAAGCCACTGAAATAGTTTTTTTTTTCTTCCCCAGCCAGAGTCTTGCTCTGTCGCCCATGCTGGAGTGCAGTGGTGCAGTCTCTGCTCACTGCAACCTCCACCTCCCAGCTTCAGGCGATTTTCCTGCTTCGGCCTCCTGAGTAGCTCGGACTACAGGTGTGCTACTATGCCCAGCTAATTTTTTGTATTTTTGGTAGAGACTGGGTTTCGCCATGTTGGCCAGGCTTTTTGACCATGCTGGCGTGTTGACCATGTTGGCCAGGCTGGCCTAAAGTAATTCGCCTGCGTCAGCCTCCCAAAGTGCTGGAATTACAGGCATGCACCACCATGCCTGGCTGATTGTATACCATTTCTGAGCGAGAACTGTGTGTAATGCTTGGTGGCTCCCTCACAGTGCCTTGCATGGAATTGGACTTCATTTCAGTGGATTTAATCCCAGTTATGTTAATGCTCGATGGAGCTAAGTCTCACCTCGAAGCAGTCTTCATCAGCTGGCCCTGCCTCCATGCCCTGTACAGACCATGCCATGCTGGAGAGTAGTTTCCCTGTGGCTTATTAGTCTTGTGTTCCAGTGTGCTGGCCAAGTATGAGAGACGTCAGTGGTAGGAGAGTGTCTCTCTCATTCAGACTTCTAGGTTTGGTAGCTGGGACTGACCAGTACTGACAGGAAGTAGAGGCATTTATTAAAAGCCAGAGAGTTTTCAACTTGCAGGAAGCAAAGCTCTTGTTAGCATATGATTTTGTGGTCGGTTTGCTAGTCCTCTGTAAAAGTAAAAACTGGATGACAATGGGAGGAGCATGCTTGGGTCTCCAAAGTTAGATCATTTTTCCTAAGTAATTTGTTTTTAGAGTTTTATTGGTTTGGAATTTCCTGAGATTTTGATCTTGCCAGAAAGTTTATAGCAAAAATTCTGAGCAGGTGACGCTTTTGCATCTGAAACAAAATCATTGTTTTTGTTTTTAACTTTTTTTCTTAATATATTATCCTTAGTTTAGCCCTGAAGATTATTCTGTTATTTGTGGATCTCAACTTTCCCCTCATCTCCTGGATCTTATGAAATGCATGGAATTATTTAAATAGAGAAGGAAGACATAAAAATAAACTTAGAAGCTTGTTCTTGCCTAGGCAAGTTGGGCTTTATAGCTTGGAGCTGAATGACATGTCTATTCTTGTGAAAAAGGGATTTTTAGGATTGGTTTGGCTTCTTGTTATATTCGGTTTTTTACTTTTATTATTTTTATATTTGAGATGGAGTCTTGCTCTGTTGACGAGGCTGGAGTGTAGTGGTGTGATCGTGGCTCATTACAACCTCTGCCTCCTGGGTTCAAGCTATTTTTGTGCCTCAGCCTCTGGAGTTGCTGGGGATTACAGGTGTGTGCCACCACACCTGGCTAATATTTGTATTTTTAGTAGAGACAGGGTTTCACCATGTTGGCCTGGCTGGTCTTGAACTCTTGATCTCAAGTGATCCACCTGCCTCAGCCTCCCAAAGTGCTAGGATTATAGGCATAAGCCACCATGCCCAACTGAATTTTTTTTTTTTTAGGTTTGTTTTAACTGGAACTTTTGTGTGAATGTAACTGAATTTAGAATAAAAGCACTTAATTTCACAATTTGCAGTGCACTTTCTGTTACTTAGTTTAACAGTAGAACCCTTTGCAGTAAATAACGGAGCAAGGATTGCTTTTTAAAAAATTTTTTAAATTTTAATTTAAAAAAAAAATTTTTTTTTTGAGACATGTCTCACTGCACTCGTGGGTCTTACTCTGTCACCCAGGAGTGCAGTGGCACAGTCACAACTCACTGCAGCCTTAACCTCCTGGGCTCAAATGATCCTCCTCCTCAGCCTCCCAAGTAACTGAGACTACAGGCATGTGCCACTGTGCCCAGTTAATTGTTTTTTTTTGTTTTTTTGTTTTAATTTTTTGTAGGGACAAGGTCTGGCTATTTTGCCCAGGCTAGGCTGGAACTCTTGAGTTCAAGCAATCCTCCTGCCTCAACCTCCCAAAGTGCTGGGATTACAGGCTCAAGCCACTGCACCTGGCCAAGGATTGTTTTTTAAGTGAACTGAGACTCAGCCTGATTAGTGTGGTCCTAGAGCAGACCTGGGATCCGAAGGGAACCCTTTTCTCCTGGTCTAGTGTCCTTCCTCTGACGCGCTACTTCCCTGGAGCCTTTGATTGCCTGTCATCAGAGTCACTGAGTTTGAACAGAATAGGCAATTCCTCTCCAGACCACCGTAGTCACTGGCTTTCATTCTGCTTCTCTTGCTTAGATTGTGGTTCTGAATCCTCAGTGCTATTCAGAGTGTTTTTAAACATAAAAATGCCTTTTAATGAGATTGAAGGCCAGAGGTGGACAGTCGAGAACAAAGTAGAAATAAAACTTCCAAGGCAGGGTTGTTTGTGGGATTGGTGGGAGTCTCTTTTTTTCTGAGACTGAGTCTTGCTCTGTCGCCCAGGTTGGAGTGCAGTGGCATGATCTTGGCTCACTGCAACCCCCGCCTCCCAGGTTCAAGTGATTCTCCTGCCTCAACCTTCTGAGTAGCTGGGATTACGGGCATCCACCACCATGCCCCACTAATTTTTGTGTTTTTGGTAGAGATGGGGTTTCACCATGTTGGCCAGGCTGGTCTTGAACTCTTGAGCTCAGGTGATCTGCCTGCCTCAGCCAC
The DNA here is from genome assembly GCA_036589455.1 of Ateles fusciceps. Taxonomy (NCBI): domain Eukaryota; kingdom Metazoa; phylum Chordata; class Mammalia; order Primates; family Atelidae; genus Ateles; species Ateles fusciceps. Next base: position 6,275,075 of record JAZHEH010000847.1, read on the forward strand.
CCAAAGTGCTGGGATTACAGGTGGCATGAGCTACTGCGCCCAGCAGTGGGAGTCTTACAGAAGCTGTTGTGGATGGTGTGGGAAGCAGTGAGCCTTTGTATTCCAGTATGCTGGGCTCTGGCCCCCCGGTCGCACTCTGTGTGTTACTGAGTCCTCCCTCACAGCCGTACTCTTTGTCCTGCTTCTCTCCTTACCATCCTCTCCCTGCATGGCCACCACAGCTACCACTAGCAATTACTGACATGTGGGATCTTAGGACTACTTCCCTATAAGGCTGCAGGGCCTGCAGTGTTGGCTATGCGCATGGTAACTATGGTAGCCCTGTGGTTCTCCGTATGTGTGCCTTGTGACCTGGGACTGGCTACAGACTAGTAATAAACTGCGTGTTCTGGTATCAAATCTGTCTGTAGTTATACTTTCTACCTCTGTATTTAAGGGGGGCTTTGTAACCTGCCAATGCCAGTTGAAGAGGATGGATGATAGAGATGTTAATAAACAGCCAAAAAACTAACTACAATAGCCTGCAAAATAGAGCAGCATCTTTTTGTGGCCAAAATCTGTGTCTATGAGTTTTGTTGTTTGTTTTTAAATATCCTCATGTGATCTGTTTTAAATCAAGAGGCTTTGGGTAAAAGCCATGGCCAAGTCTTAAGTGTCATGGAGTACCTAGCTTGTGAGGTTCACAGTTTATTATTTACAGAGTGTCCCCTTAAATCTTCTTTGGGTCAGTTCAGAGAATGAGGTTCAGATGGACCTTTTTGGCTGGCATGGAGTCAAATTGGTAATTAAGCATGAAGTACAGACAGTCCTTAATGCACACATGTGTCACGCATGAAAAGTTGGAAAGTTGGTTGTCTGCAGCTCCGATTGTATTGTCCTGTAGAATCTGTGTTGGGAATGGTGGTTAAATTCCAAATGAGTCCATAGAACCTATATAATGTGCAACATACCTCAGTATTCCAATTAATATGTAATTTCCCCATAGAACTCTCTATGATAATGATTTGTATGTATGATATTTAATATTACAAATAATGATTTTATGAATAAAAAACATTCTGGGTTCCATGTAGATGATGCGGGGTGTGCATGTGTGTCCGTGTGTGGGTGGGTGTGTATTCATATATCCCTTTCCCTGTAATCCTGGCACTGGAATTGGTTTTATCATTTCCAGTTAAGTTTCATTCCCATGAATTTTGGAGTACAGACTGGGTTCAGGAGTGCAGGGAGTAGATTAGAGCCCTGAGAAATAGGATTAGGCTGGAATCGCTGGGGGATGGAGGTGAGTAGCTTCCAGGAAACTTCTTGGGCCTGGCTGTCTTTATTATCCCCTTTTGTTTTCTTCTGGGGTCCCCAGGTAGTGGCCTGTTTTGTTCTAATACCATTTTTTTTTCTTACTTTGACCAGGGTTTTTGCCTCTAGTCTACAACTGAATATCCTATCAGACTCTCCTGTTTTTGAAATAAATATATAGTTTTTTTGAGGTGTTCTAGTGAATTTCTAAATCTAAATGTTGTGGCAGAGTTATTATATATTAATTTTGCTATGAGAAATTGTGGAATCCCAGATGACTAATCTTGTAAACCCTACATGCATTTCCATCTCATTCTCCTCCATTGTATATGGTGTCGTAGAAAATAGCAGTCTTTAGAGTTTACATTGCCTCCCTTGACTATATTTCTTTTTCTTTATTTTTTTTTCAAGACAGAGTTTCGCTCTTGTTGCCCAGGCTGGAGTGCAATGGCGTGATCTCGGCTCACTGCAGCCTCCGCCTCCCAGGTTCAAGTGATTCTCCTGCCTCAGTTTCCAGAGTAGCTGGGATTATAGGCATGCATCACCACATCCAGCTAATTTTGTATTTTTAGTAGAGACGGGGTTTTTTCATGTTGGTCAGGCTGGTCTTAAACTCCCGATCTCAGGTGATCCTACTGCCTCCACCTCCCAAAGTGCTGGGATTACAGGCGTGAGCCACCTATATAAGCCCTATATTTCTTATTTAAGATTAATTTTCAGATGAGATCTTTTCATGGCAGTACATAACTGTACAGAAGACTTACAACTTGTCTTCGGAGCTCTCATCTCTGGTAGACATCACATTACCCACTGCCTCCCGCCCTCAGCCTGGAGGCACTCAGGCTGTACTGCATTTCTGTCCTCAGCCAAACACTGCTGAAATGCAAGAGCATTCAGTTGCTAGTTGATGAAGATGCAGACTAAGGGATTTCCATGTAGAAGCCCACTCTTTTCAACTGGCTCTTTACAGCTGGCTTGTGGAGAGCTGAAGGCTCCTTGCTTGTTCGCACGAGACTTTTGTCCCTGACTTGATGGCTGCTGTTTCACTTCGCAGCAGAATGGGGCACCCTTGCCCCCCCCGCAGAAAGGATCATTTGATGTACCACTTCCGAAAGGTTCAGTCTGGCATCACAAGAAGATAGGTCAGGTGAGGCTGGAGGTGGAACAGGGCTGCTCCCTAGAACTCCACATCTCCAGATTGTTCCACAAGTACCTTCTGGCAGAGAGTGATGGAAGTTTCCTGGATTCCCCCCTGCCACCACCGCCCCCCCACCCCCACCCCACCGTTAGTAGCTGTGAGCACAGAGGAGGAGCAGGGTTGTCTGGCTGTAGAAGCTGTCAAATTTTTTTTTTTTTTTTTTTTTTAACACAGTGTCTCGCTCTGTTGCCCAGGCTGAAGTGCAATTGCATGAACTCAGCTCACTGCAACTTCCGTCTCCCGGGTTCAAGTGATTCTCCTGCCTCAGTCCCCTGAGTAGCTGGGATTACAAGTACGTGCTACCACACCCAGTTAATTTTTGTATTGTTAGTAAAGGTGGCATTTCACCATGTTGGTCAGGCTGATCTTGAACTCCTGACCTTGTGATCTGCCCGCCTCGGCCTCCCAAAGTGCTGGGATTATAGGTGTGAGCCACTGCACCTGGCTGAAGCTGTTGTATTAAGTAGCACTTTCTGCTTTTAGCAAATTTAATCCAAATGAGACTTCAGATTTTCTCGCTCTGACTTACCAGCAGTTCCTTGAAACACATTTAATTATTTTTGCCAGAAAATCACTCAAGCACTTAAGCCATTTTTTTAACCTGTGAAAATATGCTTCATTATTTTAAAATATATCAGAAGTCAATTACGCATAAGATTTTATATGTTTCCTAATATACTCTGTAAGCTTTCTGCTGCTTTTGTTTGGAGGGTATATTTTGTAATGTGGAAGCCTGCTTTATCTGTCTTATAAGCTTGATTTTTGTTTTTGCAGTAATGCCTTTTTTTTCTTTTGCCGTGTTGAGAAAAACATTGAGTAATTATAAAGTCAGTGGATGCGTTTACAAGTTAATATTTGTATCTCTTCCTTAGACTGTAACTCAAAACCTAAAGTAATCTTCAACTCTAATTTACCCTCACATCCAGTTGACTGCCGAGTTCTCCAACTTAATTCTTATCCTTTTTTTTAAAGAGACGGTATCTCGCTTTGTCACCCAGGCTGGAGTGCAGTGGTTCAATCATAGCTTACTGTAACCTCAAATTCCTGGGCTCAAATGATCCTCCCACGTCAACCTCTGGAGTAGCTGGGACTGCAAGCTTGTGCCACCATGCCCAGCTAACTTGTTAGTTATTTTTATTTTTTGTGGAGATAGAATCTCACTATGTTGCTCAGGTTGGTCTTGAACTCATGGCTTCAGGTGATCTTCCTGCCTTGGCCTACCAAAGTGCTGGAATTACAGGCCCAATTTTATTCTTGGGTTGTATGTCTGAAACTCTTTCCTTCAGCTTCTTCCCATTCCTTGGTTCAGGCCCTTCTCATCTGTGATCTTTAAAGTCGCCTTCAGCTGGTTTAGGTCCTTCCTTTCTGCTGTATCTTTCATGGACATGTGATGCATCACTGTCGTACTTGAACACTTCCATTGGCTCCCCCATTGCTGAGGGTTTTACCTCCAGATTCCTAACAGAGGTGCTGCAGGCATGCCTGGATGCTCTCTCTTGCTCTCCTGGCCAGCCCCCCATACACCTGCAGCACACGCCTCACACTCTGTCTTTACTGATGTCTTCTGCCTGCGGAGCCACCCGCTATTCTCTTCACAGCCCCTGCCTCAGAGGAGCACGTGCCTTCCTCTTCCTACACTGAGCTGTCCTTTCTATTGAATCTCCGCTTTTTTGTAGTATGAGAGATATTTTGTGATGAATACTCTTTCTCTTTTGCCTCTGTGAATGCATTAACTTTGCCCTAATTCACCTGAGGACTCCATTGGCCTAGGGGAAAGTTAGGATTTGGTTACAGAAAGCAAGCTGCTAGAAAGAACAGTGTTTAGCTTCTGACAGGCCAAATAGGATTTTGCCGCATGCTCTTCCTTTTTAGTGCTTCGACATTTTATATGAAGTAATATTTTTATTCTATTGCTTATACATTACTTTCGTTTTAGCTAGAATGTGAACCCCATAGGAACATGGGATTGCCTTTCTCATCTTTCTATCCTCAGCACCTAATGTTAAGTCACCCTGTGGACTTGTGCCATGCATACATTGAGCCTTCCTTAATTAAACCATATGTGCTGCTCCCCCATCCCCCATCCCAAAGAAAGAGGAAATACCTTGAATACCACATTGCCAATATCAAACCACTCCTTGATATCCTCTGGGGAAAGGGAGGTATCAGTAGAAAAGAGGTTAAAATCTAGGCATTAAAGTGTCTACGGCTTAGATGCTGGCAGTTTAAGGTATGTTTTTCCTGAGGTTAATTTTGATTGTGTGCAAATTTTACCTCATATCTAACTATAGGATTTAGTCACCGCATAAGATGGGATACCTCCATTAATGCTTCAGAAATGTTTGTGAAATTAAATAAATCCTTATTGAAGACTCAGCTCTTGAGAGTCATCTACCCGCCTAAGAGTTATTCTTGAACAGAAGAGTCTTAACTTTTCTCTATAAAGCAGTGTGATAGTCATCTGTACATTCATATAAGTTATGTTGGCACTTAATTCATGAAAACTGTATTCTGTGACTACAGTTGCCAGGCGGTGTGCTAATCAGAAACGCATACCCATGGCCTCTTTTAGAGTCATAAGAGGAAGACCAATGTGAAAGTCACACAGATGATTACTTTTAATTGTGGAGGAATGCTGGGAAAGAAAAATAAAAGATGCACTGCAAGTGTTTGCGAAGGAACTTTGAGCTTGTTTGAAGTGGTCCTTGGGCGCTTAAGCAAGACCGAAAGAATGACATGATTAGAAGCAGCTTGGCGATTTTAAAGAACACAGGGAAGGTGTGTGGCCAGTACACTGGTCTCTAGAGCACATCACCTCCTGACATACCACTCCCTTAAGTTAATTTTTTGCCACTATACATAGGCCCTCCCTTTGTTTACCCAGATTTTTTTAATTTTAAGGTTTTTTTTTTTAATTTTAAGGTTTTTAAAAATAACTTAGAATCCTGTGATTTGTTGAACAGTCCTGTATTCCCTTTTCTTATATTCCTTGAGATTTTATAAAATATTTTTTACATGTCCCAAGTCTTGATTACATCTTTTTACCTCTTGTTAAGAAATACTTATTTTTCTATTTTTATACTACATTTCATGTTTACTGTGGAAAACAAAAAAAGTAAAATTTTTCTTTATTCCTATCACTACAGTATAAGCACTCTATAAATATTTTTATCTGTATTCTGCCAATCATATATTTTAATTGAAATTGTTGTTGAGATAATGTGTAGATTCCTGTGCAGTTGTAAGAAATAATACAGAGAGATCCCATGTTCACTTTGCCCAGTTCCCCCATCCATTGCTCATAACATTTTACAGCACTCTAGTACGGTATCACAACCAGGATATTGACATTGATACAGCTGCTTGTCTTACTCATATTTCCCCGAGTTTTACTTGGATTCACGTGTGTATGCATTGTTTTTAACGTGATTGAATTCTAGGTTGTTTGTGCTGCCCTCAGAAAGCATCCCCTCTCCTAATCGTATCTCCCTCATACCCTTGTGTGTCTTTTCTAAACTCGTTTTAAGAAAGCAGCTACTTGCAAGAGAAATAATGAGATTGAAAACAGAACTGCCGATGTGCTTGTACTTTACCAGCCTATTGATTGTTTAGATATGGTTACCCAGTTTAGTTTCCTGCTTGGCTGCTGAAAGGTACGCTGGATGATACCTAACCAACAGAGAACCATTTAGTGCCATTCAGAATGGACTGGAGTATCAGCCGTGTCTGAAAAAGGCCTGACAGTAATGTACATGTCAAGTGGCCTGTAATTTAAGCAGACTATAGTAAGTAAAAGAATAAACAAGGGAAAAATACCAGTAACAAAGGAGGCGTTGAGAGCTTACTCTTAATCTTGAGTGGATGTTGTTCTCAGGTGGTAATAGACCATCAAACTTTCTCCACTGTCTGCCTCTCTGGGGAACATATAACTGAAAAGATATTCACCACTCTAGTTGTACATAGGTGATCAGTTGATTTATATTTCCTGGTTTTCAGTGTTACTTGAATTTTCTAAAAGGAAACACGGTACCTTTACAATCAGGAAACAATCCCGATTTTTGATTTCAGGGTGTTGTAAAAAGTAAAAAAACAAAACACACACACGCCACACACACACACACACACACACACACACACACACATATATATGTGAAAAGGAAGTTGTTTTAGAGTATTTGGAGTTCAGAAAGCATGACAAGGACAAAGAGAAGCTAGTTGTCAGATTGTATGGGGTGGTTGCAAGCACACTGACCAGAAAGCCAGCTGGAAAAAAAAAGTAGAAATGGGAGATAAAACGGCCAAGGGACTCTATGCAAGCAAACGGCAAGGACCTGAGAAGAAAAACTAGTTAGGTGTGACCGTCAGAGTCCTGTGCACAGTGTGATCCTGTCTGTGTAAAAACAAGCAGAGGGTTTCGCTATTTACATTTGCTAGCGTTTGGAGAAGTGTGGAAGAGTGTAGGCACTGCTGGGCTGTGAACGCTGGTTAGGTTATCCTTTTATCTTTGTGTTATATGCAGTGGACATGTCATTTATATAATTTTTGAGGCAAAATTTTATGAATGATTAAATCTTTTGGTATTTAGGAATATTTGTGTTTTCTAATAATTGCTTCTATATTAATATTTCTATTACATGCCCTTCATCTTCTCAGTTTTTGGCTGTTATTGTGATTCCCTACTGTGAGCAGTGTTGAAGTTAGCTAGTATTCATTCTTCTCCCTTCCTTTACCCTCCCTCCCCCAAGGGTCTGATTTGAAGTATTCTTAGTTGTTACCTATAAAACCAATCAGCAAGATTGTTCTACTTCTCACAAACTCGTCCTGTTCTGTGCCCCTGCCTTGCACATAGCTGTAGTATATAGAACGTTGTCTCCATTACATCCTTCTGTCTTAAACCTACTAGTAAATATTAATGTTCACTCTAAGTTCTTCTCTTAATTCCTCCTGAAGCTTTTTCTGCACTAGATTCCTCAGGAAGGACTTGTGGAAACAATATTCTGTGAATCAACAGTACGCATTCATAATTTGTCAGTATTTACATACGGCCATTTTGTCTGTATATAAAAATGTTTAGATCACATTTTCTTCTTTATGTAAGGTATCTATGTTTTTCTATTGTCTTCTGATATAAAGTATTACTGTAAATGTTTGACAGTCTAATTATCTTTTGCTTGTAAGTGACTTAGGTTTTTGGCCTAGGTGCCCAAGGGATTTTTTCCTTCTTTCTTTTTTTAAAAAAAAAAAAAAAAAAACAGACAGGGTCTCACCCTGTTGCCCAGGCTGGAGTGCAGTGTTGCAGTCATAGCTTACTGCAGTTTTTAACTCCTGGGCTCAAGGAACAAAGGATTTTTTTAAACCTTTTAAATCAAAGTCTGATTATTTGTTCAACCATGTCTTGGTGTTGGCTGTTTTGGGTTGTTCTCCCTTAAAAATCCATGTGCTCTTCAATATGTAGTTTTAAATTTTTTTAATTTCAGGAAAATCTTGAATTAGAGTTGTCAGTTTTTCGTCTGGGACATTGCTTGGGTTTCCTTCTTCAGGAACTCAGCCTGTTTGTTATGTGTATGTTTCATCTTCTTTGCCTATCATCTGTTTCTTTCACTTCCTCTCACATTTTTTTTAACTTCATTTATTAAAAAATTTTAAAAACAGAGTTAACAGAAAAATTATGAGCTTGAAGGGGGGAGGTGCCAGGCTTTTTTAAACAACCAGATCTCACATTAACTCAGAGTGAGAACTCACTCATTACCATGAGGACAGCATCAAGCTGTTCATGAGGGATCTCCCCCCTGACCCAGGCACCTCCCACTAGGTCCATTTCTAACATCGGGGGATTACATTTCAACGTGAGATTTGGAGGGAGCAAAACCTACAAACCATGTCATGCAGGGATCAGAGGAGTCAGTACCACTTATACTTTGGACTCAGGTAGAAAGGCAAAATATCCAGGAAAGAAGCTGCTACTGTCCAGGGTTGGACAGAAGTACCCATCAGCCTGTAAGTACTCAGAGTCCAGCCCCTAGGGAGCTCATCATCATGGTGAGCTCTTCGAGGCACAGGGAGCTGGGAAGACAGTGCTTGCCATCGCTGCCTGAATAGTGTTTGTAGCAGGGTTCTGTTGTGTCTTGATCGGGTCCTCCTGCCACTGGGAGTGCTGTGGATTATACTAGGTCTCTATGTGACTTGTTTCAGGGCTTCATGTAAAAACCTTGATATCCCAGCCATCCACCTGCTCAGTCTGTAGTTTGCAGGGAGGCTGTGGGGAGCCTAGATTCTGTGTCAGATAGAATGTACTGCATTCTATCTCAGGATTGTACCACATTAGAAAATAGTGCTGCCTGCAGGAGAAGTAGAGGTGAAGAGGCACATTCTTCCGAGAAATGTTTCTCTCAACACCCAGCCATTCCCTGGATATCAGCAGGAAATTACTCACTACTGGAAAATGCCCCATGAGCCTTCTGTTAAGGAGGTCAAGGAAAGAACGGAGAGAGAGTTCTCAAAGTTGACTTGGTCATTGGTACTTCCTTATGCAGTTCTTATTTTGTTTTCCAAATAGTCATCGTCTATTTTCTCAACCCAAATCCACTGCTTTCACCTTGGTTCTTTCTGGCCTGTTTGGCACACTCATTCAGCAAGTCCTTACCCAGGGCCTGGTGTCTGCATAATTGTGTTGTGCTGATGAACAAGCTAGACCTGTGAGTGTCGGCTCCTTTTAGATGTATGGGGTGGCTCATATATCATCCCTTCTGGGAAGCTTCTCCAGGCTTGGTGAACAGTGGCAAGATGGTTAGCAGTTGTGCATGTCTCCCATGCTTCTTTCCAAGAGCCTGGGCAAATAGACCCGGGGTTGCAGGTCATTGTAGTATGGCATGAGCTTACTCTCTTCTTTCTGACCTTTCATGTGATGGCAAGAACCTATATATAGAGTGACACAGGCAGCAAGCTTCTGAGGTTGCTCTAGCCTCAGAATGGCCGTCCCTTCTCCACCCTGGCCCTCATTGCTGAGGTTTCCTTTGAAGCAACGGTGCAGGAACAGACTGGAGGAAGCAGCTTGGACATAGCTGTGTGATTTATTCCCACCCATTGAGGCCAACCAAAGTCAGCAAGGAGAGGCAGCAGGTCAGTGATGCCTGGAAGCTTCCTCTTTCCTCTGCACCAGTGTGGCTGCTCTCCAGTTACTCCTGAATTTGCCACTCTTGTTTTTACTAGCTAACCTTGATGCCTTTCCCTTCTTCCTGTAGAATAGACTTCCCTCCGATCAGCACTTCCTACTCAACACTATCTGTGGCCACGGTGGGAACTCATTGAGGACAGGGACCATGACATAACTGCCTGCCCCATCAACACTTGGCATAACTTGAAATGCAAGGACAAAAGTTGGCTGCAGGTACAATGTGGTCTTCATTCTGAAGGTGATCCTTAAAACTTGGCTTTGGCACTGCATTGCCTCATATACTTAGGGGGTTGCACAAAACCAGGTACTTTAAAAGAGTTTACATTTCTGGCTTTCTAGCTATCTTGTCTCTTAAGGACCAGATGAACGGATCTTTATGAAATTTTATACTGTTTGCTTTGAGTAATCTTGTGAAGATTGATTTTTTAGCACGGTAGGAAAGATACAGTCTAATAGTGACTTTTTCCTCCGAAGTTTATGTACTGGTGTTGCATGAAAATGTGACTGGACTCAATGTTGCTAGAGTTCTTTGTTCTTCCTGATTTTTGCAAGGCCGTAGGGCTTTGTTTGCCTCCTAGCCTAACTTAGATGTCATCATTTCATGAGCTTTGGAGGAAGAGTGTATAGCCAATTGTGTAGTATCTTTAAAGGATGTCATCCCTGCAATATCTGTTTATAAGGCCTAAGTTATTTATGTGATAATAGTGACCCTGGGTCTGTTTCTAGCAATATGTATATGGATTTTGCTTCCTATATAGTTTTAGTTGTGGCTTTGGGATACTGAGCAAGCCCTTTTAATAAAGGATTTGGCATCCCTCAGCTTTCAAAAGCTCCTAAAAATGATCGTATGTTAGTAGCAAAAGTTTACTGCCTGCTTCCATTGTATGGAAAATTTGTTTTTTATGTATTCATTTCTGAAAAGGCAGACGAACAAAATATCTTCTATCTGTTGCCCAGCGCTTGTGACTAGAGAGGAAAGAGATAAGAACACTTTTTTAAAAATCCCATTTTACTAAATATGCTGAGGAGGGTGGTAAGTTATATTAATTCATTGAGATTTTGCTATTTTGTTGGCTATTAGATGAAATAGATACTCTGAAAGTTGCTTTTTAATTAAATATATTTGATAAAATACAACTTGCTTCCCCCTGGAGTTTAGAAGTCAGATACCTGCCATGGAGAGCTATGCTTTCTTTGTTTTAAGGATCTGCTTATGAACATAGTAAACAGAAACAATGTAATGTTTTCAATATTTTCTTATGTTTTACTATACCTTTTTACACAACATAAATATGGGGGAAGGAGGAAATGTTTATGCCTGAGTCACCCTGCCCATTCTTTCCTTACAGAAGGACAAAGTACAAAAATACTATTGTAAGTTTTTAAAATTTCTTATGTTTTAATCTCTTGTGTTCCTCTTGAGCTTTAACTTGCTAAATAGTTGCAAAGAATGAAGGTAACCTGCGTCATCATCTTAAAAACCAACTCTCTCTAATTATAATAGTTTGTCTGTCTCTGAAAAATAGTGATATATTCATTCCAAAATCAGAACTACCAGATGCAGCTGCATTTTGTTACTATTTGAATTTTGGGATAGGAGGGAGGATGCAGCCTTTTGATCTGCTGAAATACACAAACACAAAGGAGACACCAAGCATAGTGGAACTGCCTTAAGCTGACCAAACCAGAAGAAACACCTATTGTTAACATAGCGTGAGAGTAAAGGCAATATATCATGGGCATAGTTGAAAACTGTGGAAGGAAAATAAACTCTGGATGGTTTAATGTTAAACGCTTTTTTCTTTTTTTTCTTTTTTGAGACGGAGTCTCATTCTGTCACCCAGGCTGGAGTGCAGTGGTGTGATCTCTGCTCACTGCAACCTCTGCCTCCCGGGTTTAAGCAATTCTCCTGCCTCAGCCTCCTGAGTAGCTGGGATTACAGGCCTGCCCCACCATACCCAGCTAATTTTTGTATTTTTAGTAGAAACGGGATTTCACCATGTTGGGTAGGCTGATCTCGAACTCCTGACCTCATGATCTGCCGGCCTCGGCCTCCCAAAGTGCTGAGATTACAGGCGTGAGCCACTGAGCCCTGCCAAATGCTTTTTTTCTTTTTTAAAGACGGGGTGTCACCATGTTGGTCAGGCTGGTCTTGAACTCCCAACCTCAGGTGATCTGCCCGCCTTGGCCTCCAAAGTGCTTGGATTACAGGCGTGAGCCACCATACCTGGCCAAATGCTTTTTTTCAAAAGTGATATTCCCATACTGAGGAAGAAGACTTTCTGCTTTTAGAAGCAATAAAGGAAATTGCAGAGGAAAGGGTCAATAGGTTGGAATACATAAAAATTAAAAACTACTTTTAAACTTTTTAATACAGGTAATGCATATTTGCTATAAAATAGAAGGCAATAGAAAATAAGAATCACTCATAATCTTGCTAAATAGTAGTAGCAGCTCTATTGTTACTGCTACATTGAGTTTTTTTATTATCCTCCCATACGATACTTTTATTTTTAAATTTTTATTTGTGTTAGTGTTTTTTTATTTTTTGAGACTTAGTCTGGCTCTGTCGCTCAGGCTGGAGTGCAGTGGTGTGATCTCAGCTCACTGCAACCTTCGCCTCCAGGGTTCTAGCAGTTCTCCTACCTCAGCCTCCCGAATAGCTGGGGTTACAGGCACCTGCCACCACACCCAGCTAATTTTTTTGTATTTGCAGTAGAGATGGGGTTTTGCCATGTTGGCCAGGCTGGTCTCGAACTCTTGACCTCAGGTGATCCACCTGCCTCGGCCTCCCAAAGTGCTGGGATTACAGGCGTGAGCCACCACACCTGGCCTAATTTTTTTTTATTTTAATTTTTTTTTGAAACAGGATCTCACTGTTGCCCAGGCTGAAGTACAGTGGCACAATCATGGCTAACTGCAGCCTTGACCTCTGGACCTCAAGGGATCCTCCCACCTCAGTGTCCCGAGTAGTTAGGACCACAGATCTGCACCACCCCACACCCAGCTAATTGTTTTATTTTTATTTGTGTAGAGCTGAGGTTTCACCATGTTGCCCAGGCTGGTCTCAAACTCCTGGGCTCAAGCAGTCCTCCTCCCTTAGTCTCCCAAAGTGCTAGTATTATAGGTGTAAGCCATTGCATCCTGCCTGAAATTTTTTAAATGTACAGACAGATAAATTGAAAAAGTGATTTCCAATAAAGATAGAGTTGATGGTTTTAAAATATGTAAAGAGCTTATATGAACAAGAAAAACACTAATGTTCCAAAAGATTAGAAGCCAAAGTGTGGAAAGAGACAAACACTATGTGTGTATCATCTAGCCTGCAAGCACTTGTAAGTGAAGTCACACGTCTCCTGAAGTTGTGTTTACTGTGCATATAAACGGTGGTTAGAAGGGACAGATAGGTCTTATGATGTTGTCTGTATATTCCAACAGTTTGAGGCATAATAAAGATATAAATTAAAAGGTGCAGAACATTTTTTTCCTTCTTTAGATGAACTTTCAAAAGATAACCTAGGAGAATGTGTTTGTGAAGTTGGGATAAGCAGTGTTTATTAAACTAAATAACTAGAATAAACTAGTTAACCAAAAAAGTTAACTACAAAGCATAAGACTGCTAAATTAAGATACGTTTAAATTAAGAACTTTGCTCATTAAAAAACAACCATTAACATTAGATTGTTTGCAGAAGTAGCAACAGGTCTCTCCCACCTCTCTCTGCAAGTTCCTTTGAGTGTGATTCCCATCAAGAGGTACAATATCTTCCTTTATGTTTTATTTTATTTGTTGTTATTTGAGACAGAGTCTTTCTCTGTCACCCAGGCTGGAGTGCAGTAGTGCAATTTGTGCTCACTGCAGCCTCTATCTCCTGGGCTCAAGTGATTCTCAAGCCTCAGCCTTCCAAGTAGCTGGGATTATGGGCATGTGCCACTACACCCAGCTAATTATTTCTAGTTTTAGTAGAGACGAGGCTTTATTGTGTTGGCCAGGCTGGTCTCAAACTCCTGGCCTCAAGTGACCTGCCCGCCTTGGCCTCCCAAAGTGCTGGGATTATAGGCATGAGCCACTGTGTCCAGCCTACTTTTTATTTTTGTAACTGGCCATGTGACTTGCTTTGGTCAGTGAAATGTTGACAATCATGACATCAGATTGATTTTCTTGCATACTGGGGCTTGCCACCGTGCCACTTTCGAGAATTTTATAGTATTACCGTGTGAACAAGCTGAGGCTAGTCTGTTGGAGGATGAACAACATGTGGCCCAGTGACCACCATAACCCTTTCAGCAGCCCCCAGCATCAGATATGTGAGTTAGGCCATTGGCCGTACCAGCTGACCACAAATGCATGTATGAACCCTGCCAGCCTGCAACAGAGACAAGCCGTATAGCTAAACCTAAGCCGAATGGCCAGCTTACACAGTCATGAACAAACAAGTAGTTGTTGTGGCCCACTGTGTTTTGGGTGTTGGATACACAGCAGAATCTAACTGATACAGAGAAAGCTGTTTGCAGCATGTACGACCACTGAAGGACTTGTGGCCAGAATACATGAGGAACATTGTGTGTCATTAAGAAAAAGGTGGACAATGGCTACATCCTGAATAATCCCAACTGTATGACATTCTGGAAAAGGCAAAACGATGGAGGTAGTAAAAAAGATTGGCGGTTACCATGGGCTTGGTTGGGGTTGGCGGGTGGGATGGATGGATAGGTGGATCAGGGATCTTTAGGTCATGAGAATATTCTGTTATAATGGTGGATACATGTGATCATACATTTGTCAAAACCCATAGAAAGTACAACACAAAGAGTGACCTCTCCTGCAGAAGACTTCAAGGGCTTGTTGCCTGTTGCAGTGGCATCGTGTCCAGGTATCTTGTGAGCAGGTGTGACATGCACCACTAGTCATTTGTCAACAATTTTAAAATGCCAGTGATTATGAATAAGTTATTTTAAAACAACTAGATTAGAGTGGCTGTAAAGTCATTCCCATAATTTTGCTTTCACTTGATTGCATTCAGATACCTTTACTTTCGTTTTAGAGACAAAGCCTCTCTATGTTATCTAGGCTTGTCCCAAACTCCTGAGCTGAAGTGATCCTTCTACCTCAGCCTCCCAAAGTGTTGGAATTACAGGCATCGGCCCCTGCCCCTGGCCCAGATACATTTTCTTGAGTAGGAATTTGAAGTCACCCTCAATATTGCATGACTTCGTAGTGGGGAAAACAATAGAAAACCACAGGCCATGGGCTAAAATGGGTTTTGTTTCTTGTAATGTCATGACAAGGCATAACACATCTTGGCATGGTAGATAGTAAGCATTCACTGAGCTGATGATTTTCAATCTTTGCTGTTTATTCAGCAGCATCCTAAATTAGCTCTGTCAGTGGAGTTGCATCTTCCTCACGGATTACCCTGAAAAAGATGAGAAATCTATCTGTAGACCAAGTTATCCTTAAACTGCTCATAATGTACGATACATGTGGTTTTATTTGTACATTCTAGTACCATTGTTCTAGGCACATTTCAGTGCCAGAACTCTTAATCCCCAGGAAGAAGCGAAGAGGAAAATGCAGGTGCAGCTAGAGATTGTGGCCTTCAAATCATTCATTCTGCCTTATTAGAGTGATCAGGCTGGGCTCGGTTGTTCACACCTGTAATCCCAGCACTTCAGGAGGCCGAGGCAGGCAGATCACTTGAGCCCAGGAGTTCAAGACCAGCCGGGCAACATAGCAAGACTCCCTGTCTCTACAAAAAACAGAAGCAATGAACCAGGCATGGTGGAACTTAGTGCGTGGTGCCTGTAGTCTCAGCCACTCAGGAGGCTGAGGTGCGAGGATCACCTGAGCCCTGGAAGTCAAGGCTTCAGTAAGCCCTGATCCTGCCACTGCATTCCAGCCTGGGTGACAGAGTGAGACAGATCCCATGTCTGAAAAAAGAAGTGATTAGATCCCTTGTGTTTGGAACATTTGTTGGCAGGGGGGGATGGTAGTGTTTTTGAGTGTTACACGTAACAGCACCTAGCTCAGTTATCTGTTTGGCTGTCTTCTCTGTGAGGGCAGGACTTTCGTCTTTCTTATTAATCTTCATATGCTTAGTGCCTGCCACGTGGTTGGTGCTCAGTCGATATTTGGATGAATTGAAGGGATTCATGCATTGAATCTAAACGTTGCTTTCATAATGCATATGGGAATTATTTGGAAAGCCACACAGAGGAGCTTGGTCGCCTGCTTCCTCTCTTCCCCAAATTGTCTTTTTATTGTTTTATTGTTGTGGCTTCACTGAAGCACTCTCACTTCAAATAATTTTGGGCATTGGTCATATTTTATTTTTTGTTCCTTCTTCATCCTTACCCCCTCAAATGGTGAGTGGAAAAATACGCTACATCTAGAAAGTACTTTATAAACTCATTTGGTTGATAATAATACATATGCCTTTTCCGTGGTTCTGTAGCAGAATCTTGTGCTGCTCTTGGAATATAAAAGAAACTCAACCAAAGCCAGTTTCATTTTGATGTTCTATTTTCCTCCCATTCATACTCCCAAATTGTGCACCAAAGTATCATCCCAGTTTTGTGAGGATGGTTCTCCATACTTCAGAGTAGAAGTATCATGTGGGTTCCTATGGTACCATTCTCCCTGGGACTATGGAGGGCAGAAGCTGGTGAGTGGTAGTTTGGTTCCCAGTAAGGAAAGCTGTGAGCCTTCCACTTTCAGATGTCTGCCAACTATGTATGTCCTCAGTCAACTGTACCACTGTCCTCTGGCAAACAGCCAGAGCCCAGGGCCTGAAGTTCTTAGGCTGTCATTATGGAAAGCAGAAGGTAAACAAAACAGAAGTGAAAGTAGATTTAATTTTTTAGGCTGTTCTCTTACAGGAATGGTTTTGTGGTTCTCAGCATTTAAAAAAAAATAGTGGTTCCAATATCTTTTATTGACATCAGTTACTGTAAGTCTGATTCATTTTCTGCCTATTGATTTCTACCCAAGGTGAAATTTATGACATTTAACAGAAAATGTAAGTGATTTTTTTAAAAGCAGATACTATTAAGGACTGTAAAAATAATGTTTAAAGTCAGGGACACTTGAAAAAGCAATTTTTATACCTTTGATAACAATTTTATTCTTTGTATAAATAATATAAACAAAGGCTCCAGTAGCTTACTATAATGAAGTCAGTGTGCTGTTTCTGAATTCTGGTTTAAGGCCCAAATACATTTTATCTGCATTAAAATTTTTCAGTAGTAGACCACCATGTCAATATGCTGCTCTCACTGCTAACAATATTTTCTTAAAGATAGGATGTGCCATTTCCAGATGAATCTCATTATTCTAGGTGGAAAATAATTTTTCAGTTCTGAAACTGCATCAGGCCTCAGGGAATCAAAAATAGCAATTAGCCACACATACATAAAGTGGCTTTGTTTTTTGTAAATGATTTAGGGTCACCATCAATAATAATAAACTCATTATTTTTAAGAGTTTCTTACCTTAAATGGCTACATAACCATAGAGTTTTAAAAAATTAAGTAAATGACCATGTTAATGCTCCATTAAGCCTCCAAATAATATTGTCATTTACTTTGAAGATTTTTTATTCTCAACATCCTGAGCCTGACCCTTTGCCTCCGTGTCTCAGTGCTGATTTATTTTGAGGTGTGGACTGGAGTCCGTCTATCGCCCATGTCTCTGAACTGCTCCATTGTGTTTTATAATTCTTCATGCTGCATCCTGGGCACATTCCTCTGTAGTCGCTTTCAATTTGCTCATGCTTTGACTGGGTTTAATCTAGTGTTTATCCTATCTCTTGAGGTTTTTAAAAAATTTTTCGTGATTCATTTTATTTCCAGGATTTCTCACTTCTTCAGTCACATCTCCTTGTTCTGGTTTAATTCTTCCTGTTTTATTCATAACATCTTTTTTATACATGATTCCTTCATGTATTCCTTATCTTACATATATTTATTTGCTCATTTTATTCTTTCTTTTTTTATTGAGATAGGGTCTCACTCTGCCACCAGGCTGGAGTGCAGTGACAGTCATAGCTCACTGCAGCCTCAACTGCTTGGACTCACGCAGTCCTCCCACCCCGGTCTCCCAGGTAGCCGGGACTACAACGGTGACAGCCTCCACACCCAGCTAATTTTTTTTTTTTATTTTTGTAGGGGTGGGGTCTTACTGTGTTGCCCAGGCTGGTCTTGAACTCCTGGGCTCATGTGGTCTGCCCTTCTTGGCCTCCTAAAGTGCTGAGATTATAGGTGTGAACCACTGCACCTGGCCGAGTTATGTTTATTTATTTTTAATTTGAGATGGAGTCTTGCTCTGTTGTGCCCAAGCGGGAGTGCAGTGGCACGATCTCAGCTCACTGCAACCTCTGCCTCCTGTGTTCAAGCGATTCACTTGTCTCAGCCTCCCGAGTAGCTGGTATTACAGGTGCATGCCACCACACCCAGCTAATTTTTGTATTTTTAGTAGAGACAGGGTTTCACCATGTTGGCCAGGCTGGTCTCGAACTCGTGACCTCAAGTGATCCACCCGCCTTGGCCTCCCAAAGTGCTGGGATTACAGGGGTGAGCCGCCGTGCCTGGCACAAGTCTGTTTATTTTTAAAGTCACTGACAAGCTATACAATAAATTCCATATGGAATGGATTTTTCTTCTAGTTGATTTGTTGGTTATCATTTGTAGAGCTAACTATATCTTCTGTGTTTGATGCCTTGCTTGAAGGTCATTTTGAGTTGGGAGCCTTTTGTTTTGTTTTGTTTTCATTCATTCTCATTCTCTTGCTGTTTTTGAGCCTAACTGTGCCTTTATGGTTTTCTCTAAATTTAATTGACCATTGTTTTATGTTTTGAGCAGTGGGTGCACATCAGAGCGTGAAACCAGCCCCACCATCTCCACCAGAAGGTCCCCAGGCCAGTTTCATGAAAGGTTTTTCATACTCCCATTCCTGTCCTTGTCCCTTGATTTGTTGGGGGGGAATTTGTAAAGCAGATGATTGTTTTTTCCCCACATAGTTTTCCAAGTGCACATAATTGTCCTGTTAGTGATTTGTAGCTCCGTTATATATTAACCTTGCCCCAGACCACTGTACAAGCAGACCCAACGCTTCCTCCAGCTGTGGCAGGGATGGTTGATTGGTATCCTGCTGCCATTTTTGTTCCTTTGTTTCAGTGCTGACCGGTTTTGCTCCTTCTTCCCCTCAACCCCTATTTCTCATTCAACTACAACATAAGATTCTGAGGTGCATGGTTTGCTTTTTAGTATCTGTTTTTATTCGGTACACAGTTATTTTAAAATTTAAACCAAAACAGACTTGGTACTGATTAGCTTAATTTTAAGCTTTTTTTTATTAAACAGTGAGTATATCTTAGCATCTAATAATAATAATATTAAGTATATGATTTATTTCATATTGCTTATATGAATGTACACATAAATAAAAAAATTTTCCTAAGGTTTTTGTAGTAAATTATATTGTTTCATTAATTTTCATAGATGAAGGATATAACATTACTTTTGAGTTGAAAGACATTGAATCTCTGATGATATGTGTATTTCTGAGAGTATACTTTGTTACACAGAAATTTTCTCATTTATAATGAGATTTATGATAAACAAAATTTGTTCAGCATGCATTACTTTGAAGATCTGGTCCCTCAAATTTTATGCTAGCCACTGCACCCTCTGCTATATATATCTCCCTACTCAGCGACTACTAGCAAAGTTCCAGGAAATGTACACCCTGTGTGTTCACTTACTGCACTTTAAATCATTGCCTTTACTCTACTTCTGCATTTCCCTTCAGTCTGGCTCTGTCTGCACATTTCTGAGAGCTGGTAGCTTCCCTAAAGAACCAGGTAACAACTCAAACAATCAAATTTAGACAACCATTTGTAGAATGGAGTTCCTGGAGAGCTTAGAAGATGTGGCGGGTGCTAAGGGACTTTGTAGTTCCCTGAGGTTCTAGTGAGTAAAAGGTACCCTTGGAATTTTTTTCTTCCTTTAGACTTTTAAAACAGACATCACGGTCAGAACCACTCAAAAATGACTCTTTCTGCTTTGAATCCATGTTTTAGTAACTCTTTTGGCACTGTTTGGTCAGGAGGCTGTGTGGGTCAACTGCAAAAAATAAATAAGTAAAAGTAATTTCAGTAACTTCCAGTTTGTAACAAGTAATTGAGAAAATAGGATTGGATCAGACATTTGCTTATAGGTATTTCCTTTCAGGAGCACTTCTGTTCTACAAAGTAAAGAATGTTGGTATAGTGTTAAGCACCCTTTAAGCTTTGGGAACCTTTAGAAGCATCCATTAATTCAGTTAACAAAATTACGTTGAGTGCCTGCTCTGAGCCTGGGCCTGGGCCTGGGCCTGTGTTAGGAGAGGACACTAAGGTGAGAGTCTCAGCCCTTCTTCTCAGACTCCTGGCTGCGAATGGGTTGCCGTCTCTACTTCTTCACTTGGCAAGTAGCTTTAAAATGAGTGATGCATTTTACCGTGGAGCCAGTAAGAAACATTTCACCCAGTTGCGGACTGAGGAGGAGGGTGTTAAACCCAGATTGCTATGCTTCACTTTATGAAGTGCTTAATATAAACACAGAAATGTTTCTGCAAGGCTAGACTGGCTTTTATGCCTGTGTGTTTTCAGGAGAAATAGAAATCTCTAATCAAACATTGTCAGCTTTTCACCCAAGTTTGACTTTTCGCCTAATTGAATTTGGGAGGTATTTGAATAATGGATAATGAGCTTTCCTGAATAAATATAAAAATTAATTAACTCCAGGCTCTAATTTGTTCTGTTACCAGAGTTTTATAAGTATGTTACCCCTTTGTGTTCTTTCGGAGATCATCTGTTACCTCTTAAATGAGCTGGGGAAGATGGGAAATGAGAAAGAGCTGTAGAAACTGTTCAGGTGAAGAAGGTTTCTGCCCTGCTCACTTCCTTGCCCCTTTTAAAATCTCCAGCTCAGCAGATGCTTTGTTTAAACTTGATCAAGTGTTTGTGAATCTTCTAGCCTAGCTAAATCATAACTTTGGAAGGACTTTTTTCTCTCATGAAAATGGTTTACCACAGAAATGATTCAGATCACTGTGAGTACCTGATGCCTATATAAAATGATACAGTGAAATGGAAACCATTTACCTGTAAGCTTCGGCCACACCCAGGCCTGCTTCAGGAGCACATGATCAGGCTTGCACTTTGGGAGAGCCGTACACGTTTGACATCTATGGTGTGTGGCGTTTTATTCTATCACATTATTCTCTCTCCCTGGACCAGGGGGAAGGAGGGATCTGTAAAGAATCTGTTTGTTTTCTGTTGATAGATTTCATTTCCCACTGGTAAAATTACTGATTTGGCGTGATCCAGCCCTGAAATGCTGAGGCACACACGTAATGATTCCTGACATCTTCAGTGTTTTCGTTTAGGGGACTCTTCTGGGAATCTGTTTCATGGCAGCTTTATTAATTCCCTTTTGGTTTGGCTCATCAATTTACCCAGCAGTCATCTTATCATAGGTTTTAAAGCCTTTTATTTTCTTTTCTTTGTGGAAATTTTACACATTCAGTAGATTAGAAGTATTTATTTAATCTTTGGTTAGCATAATGAAAGATCTTCTGGGGACATTTTATAGTGAAAAGCTAGTTAAATGTGTTCATTAAACCTGCTTATTCTGTAGCTGTTGGGAAGTTAGCTTACCTATGATACAGTTGTAGAATACAGAAATCTTGTTTTGCTATAATTCTGTAAAGTGTTATGGTACAGTAGTCTACTTACTTTCTTCTAAACCACTAATGTTATAGTTACCTTTAATTGTATAGTTCCTATTACTCCTCAATTTTAAGACTCTAAGCCTGGCATTTTATCTTACTAAATGAAATAAAGACTTGTGCTCAGAGTACATGTATGTTTTCCATATACCATTCTAAAGTAAGGAAAGATGAGGGATTCACCAGAAACTGTGATTTCTAATAAATTATCCAGAAACTGACTCCTTCTCACCACTTCTGTTACTGTCACTGTGGTTTCAGCCACCAGCATCCTTTGCTGCATTGTTGCCTTAGCTTCCTGACTATATCATTCCTTACACCATTGACCCCTGCAACCTCATCTGCTTGTAGCAGCCAGAAGGGATCCTCTTATTATTGTGATCAGAAATCCGCAGCCAGGTGCAATGGCTTATGCCTGTAATCTCAGCACTTTGGGAGGCTGAGACTGGAGAATTGTTTGAGCCCAGGAGTTTGAGACCAGCCTCAAACTGGGTAACATAATGAGACCTCATCTCTACAAAAAAGATTTTTTTCTTTTTTTAAATTAGCCTTGTGTAGTGCTAATATAGCTGTTCTGGGATCCAGCATGCTCTCCCTGACCTGCAGCTTCATCTCCATCACTGCCCCCTCACTCCAACCACAGTGGCTTTCTTTTCTTCCTCAGACATGCCAATCATCCTCCTACCTGGAATTTTTTCCCCCAGAACATTCCCGTGGCTCACTCCCTCACCTTCATCAGATCTCTCTTCCAGTGTCACTTTTACTGGAAGGTCTTTTGTGACCATCCTACTTAAAATAACCTGCCCAACTTTCTCCTTTTATTTCCTCTACTTGATTTTTTAATTTAGTACTTATCAGCTGACATATATTCTCTCTGTCTCTCTCTCTCTCTCTCACTCACTCTCTTGTAGAAGGGAAATTCTATTAAGGAAGGAATTTTTATGTTTGGTTCTTTGCTGTAGCTCCAACATTCAAAACAGTGCCTGACACACAGTAGGCCTTTTATATTTGTTGAATAAATGTTGACACTCTGAGATCTAATTTTTATATAGTGACTAATACAAAAACTATAGAGTGATAATAAAAGCATTACCTCAGTAGACTGGAAAGGGATATAAGATGAGCCCTAGGATGAACTTCCTGCCTGGCGATCTTGCTGAATTTAGGAGGCAGAGATTGGGGTTCAAGGAGGCTGAAATGGCTTGGATTTGCAGAGCAAAGTACTAAGGATGAGCAGGCTGTGACAGAAAGAACTCCGGAAATCTGCAAAGGGATCACCTCGAGTCTGGCTGGATACGGTATACACTTCGTAGGGTGTATCTTCATGAGCTTGGATAAAGAACAACTGTTGGGGAATGGATAATTCCAGCACCCATTCAAGTTTGCACCAGCCAGAATGGAGAGAGACAGACTTCTGTAATACATAGGATATTTGGTAGAAACATTCAACCAAAAATTGTCAGATATGCAAAAATAATCAAACAATGTGATTCATGGCTAGGAGAAAAATCAGACATTAGAAACAAGCCCAGAAATGACAGATGATAAATTAGCAGATAAGGACAGTAAAACAGCAATTACAGATAACTCAGTAGGTTTAAAGAAAAACAACACAATGAGGATCATCGAAGAAAAGAACCAAATACCATTTCTAAAGAAGAAGAATGCAATATCTGAAATTAGAATTTAGCTGGATAGGATTAACAGCAGTTTAGGCACTGAAGAATAAAAACACAGTGAACATCTATGTGAGAATATACGCAAGTGAGGTATAGAAAAAAATGGATTGGGGGGAGCCTCAATGACATATGGAGCAACATTAAACTAATAACTTCTGTGTTGAAGTCTGCCCCCAAAATATGTGAAGGAGTAATGTTCAGTTTTTTTCCAGGTTTACTAAAAATGATAAAACTACAGATTCAAGAATTTCAACAAACTTTCAGCAAAATAAAACCACAATAGGCCTGGCGCGATACCCATGCCGCAATCCCAGCACTTTGGGAGTCTGAGTCAGGAGGATCACTTGAGATCTGCCTGGGCAACATAGCCAGACCCTGTCTCTACGAAAAATAAAATGAAATGAATTAGCTGGATGTGATGGTTCACACCTGTAATCCTAGCTAGTCTGGGGGCTAAGGCCAAAGGATTGCCTGAGTGCAGTAGTTCAAGACTGCAGTGAGCTAGGATCGCGTCACTGCACTCCAGCCTGGGCAACAGCAAGACCATGTCTCTCTCTTTCCCTTAAAAAAAAAAAAATGCTGTGATAGAAAGACTTATTTGGGGAAAAAATAAAGGCAAGAGAATTTGTTGCCGGCACACTAGCATAAAAAAAAGGAAGTCCTTGAAGCAGAAGAGAAATGATGAAAGATGGAAATTTGGATATATATAAAAGAATGAGGACGCTAAAGTGACATATATAGATAAATATGAAATACGTTTTTATCATTTTAAAATTTAAGATACAATTGAAGCAAAAATAAAAATACATTATAACGTAGAAGTGAAAATGTATGATAATAGCATAAAGGATGAGTGGACAAATGCTGTCGTCACATTTTTGATAATGCGCTATTATTTGAAAGTAGACCATTATGAAATTAAATGCATATTGTAAACCCAACAGAACCACTAAAAAATGAAACTAAAGAGATATGGCTAGTGTGCCAATGGTGGAGATAAGATAGATGCAAAAAGAAGAAGATCATCCAAAAGAAGGTAGAGATAGAGGAAAAAAGGAACAAAGATCAAATGAGTCAAATAGAAAGCAACTAAACAACTAGCAAGATGGCAGATTTAAATCTAGCCATGTCAGTAATTATATTAAATGTAAATGTTCTAAATAACTGAATTAAAGGATGAAGATTGTCAGATTAGATTGAAAAAGCATGACCCAACTACATGCTGTCTGTAAGAAATTAGAAAAAGAACAAATTAAATCCAAAGAAGAAATAGTAAAGATAAGAGTAGAAGTTAGTGATGTGTAAAAGAGCAGAGAAAATCAATTAAATGAAAAGCTGATTCTTTGTAAAAGGTCCAGAAAATTGATACATTTCTAGCTAAACTGGCCAAGAAAAAAGAGAAGACATACAAATTAACAGTACCAGGAAGAAAAACAGAGAATTCAAAGGAGTATTATACAAACTTTATGCTAGTAAATGCAGTAAGTTAGCTGGTATGCAGAAAAATTTGAACAGTGTAAAGCAGACCCGTGGTTGCCTTGGGTGGTAGTTGTGGGTGGGAGTAGAAGGCTGAATTGACTGGAACCAGAAGCACAAGTGAACTTTTTGGGGTTAGGGAAATATTTTGTATCTTGGTTGCATTGATAGTTACATGGGTGTAGACATTGCTTAAAAATCACTGAACACTTAAGTGGGTATATTTTATTATTTGTAAAGTATACCTCAAAGGCGGTTTTAAAAATTTATTCAAATGCATACTTAAGATCTGTGCATTTTACTCTGAGTATACCTTAATTTTAAAATCTGTTTTTTAAAAAAAGTATTATGTGGATACCTTTTATTTTCCCAATGTCTTTATTAAGTGACATCTCCACCTTTTCCTTTTTTTTTCTCTCTCTCTCAGGCATGTACACATACCAAAAAAAGTACATATGAATAATCCTTTTGGCTGAATAAAATCAGTTGCAACTGTTATTGACATTTTGGCCCTTGTTTGCTCTGGGTAAATATTCGTTAGCCCAGTGGTTTATCTGTGTTAGATATTTCTTACATCTTCATCCAGTCACACCAGCTGCACTGACCAGATTGTTTTTCACTTCAAGGGCAGAATTTGTACTCACTGCTGAATGTTTCCAAGTGATAAGTAGAACAACAAATTGAAGACTTAGATTTTTACTCTTTCAAGTTTTTTTTTTTTCTGTACTATATGGCATTTCCCTGAAAGCTTAATCTCATCCTAAGTAATGCAATGGATGTGTTACTGTTGGATCAATTTCTTTACTCTTAGGTAGGTTTGTGATCTGTCATCATGCTGTTGCTTTTTCGTGTGGGTTTGTTTTTCTTTTTGAGACAGGGTCTCGCTTTGTTGCCCAGGCTGGAGAGGCTAGAGTGCAGTGATGCGTTTATGGGTCACTGTAGCCTCAATCTCCTGGGCTCAAGTGATCCGCCTGCCTCAACCCCTTGTGTAGATGGGACCACAGGTGCACGCCACCACAACTGGCTAATTTTTTTAATTCATTGTAGAGACAAAGTCTCACTTTGTTGCCCAAGGCTGATCTTGAACTTGACTTAAGCAGTCCTCCCACCTCAGCTCCCAAAGTGCTGGGATTACAGACATGAGCCACCACACCCAGCTCCATCATTGTGTTAATAGCTAGTCTCTAGTATGAGTCAAAAACTCTTCCCTGTCATTTTATAGTTTTGTAAACAAATAAGCAGAATAGCAGAATATGGACTTTTTTAAAATCCAAATTGAATATGCACATGACTCAAGTCAAATAGTACCACAATTGGTTTATGACAAAACCCAGTGGTTTGGCTAGGCGCAGTGGCTCACGCCTGTAATCCCACCAGCTTGGGAGGCCGAAGCGGGTGGATCACCTGAAGTCAGGAGTTTGAGATCAGCCTGACCAACATGGTAGAACCCTATCTCTACTAAAATATGAAATTAGCCTGGCCTGGTGGTGCATGCCCATAGTCCCAGCTACTTGGGAGGATGAGGCTGGAGAATCACTTGAACTTAGGAGGTAGAGGTTGCAGTGAGCCGGGATCGAACTATTGCACTCTGGCCTGGGCAACAATAGCAAAATTCCATCTCAAAAAAAAAAAAAAATCTGATGATTTGCCACCTCTGACCATTTCGCTGGTCTTTCTCCTCATCAACCACCACTTCCAGTCTTTGAGCTGCTGATTGATTACAGCTTGTATGTATCTCCATATTTCTAAGCAAAATGTTTATCTTTTTTAAACTTATAAATTCTTTTTATTATTTTTCAGAGACAGGGTCTTAACTCTGTCGCCCAGGCTGGAGCACAGTGGGACCATCGTAGCTCACTGCAGCCTCAAACTCATGGGCTCAAGCAATCTTCCCGCCTCAGCCTCCCAGGTAGCTGGGACTGCAGGCACATAGCACCATGTCCAGCTCAAAATGTTTATCTTTTGATATAGTAATCTAGACCATTATTAAGGTGGAGGATTTTGTTTTCTTAACAGCCATCCCCTTTGCTTTTTCTCCCTTTGGCTTCACCTCCCCGTTCTCCCAATGTTTTGCGTTTTGGTTAAATCAGTACTCATTGTTTGCATTCCTTGCCTCTGCACATAGTCACAGATAGTATTGTACTGTACTTTCTTTTTTAAACATTATTTCCATTGTTAATAATTGCCTTTTAATTTTTTTCTCCAGTTTGTTTTTTAAAGAGATGGGGTCTTACTGCTCCCCCAGACTAGAGTTCAGGGTCTCTTCACAGGCGTGAGCCCACTGCTGATCAGTACAGGAATTTCCACCTGCTCCATTTCCAGCCTGGGCCCGTTCACCCCTTCTTAGGCAACCTGGTGGTCCTGCATTCCTGGGAGGTCAACATATTGATGCCATATTTAGTGCCAACACCCAATCAGCATAGAGCATGCAGCCCAGGACTCCAGGGCTCAAGCAGTCCTCCCACCTCAGCCTCCTGAGTAGCTGAGACTCCAGACGCTTGCCACCATGCCAGGCTGATTTTTGTATTTTTTGTAGAGGCAGGGTTTTGTTATGTTGTTCAGACTAATCTCAGACTTCTGAGCTCAAGCTATCCTCCTGCCTTAGCTTCCCAGGTAGCTGGGATTATAGACACATGCCACCACATCCCCATGATAATCGCCTTTTTTAATCTTTGCATAGTTTTCTTTGTACCTTTTGCTAATTCTTCCCATATCTTATAGCCTTTCAGAACAAGTTTCCACAAGATCAGTGAGTGCTCTCCAGTAGACATAGAATACAACCCACATACATGATTTTACCTTTCCTTGTAGCCATAGTAAAAAAAGGTCAAAAGAAGCAGATGAAATTAATAGTATCTTTTACTTAACCTAGTTTGTTCAAAATGTTATTTCAGTAAATGATCAATATTTAAAATACTTGAGATATTTTGCTGTTATTTGTTTGTTATTAAGTCTTCAAATCCAATGTGTATTTTACACTTACAGGACATCTCTTCAGACTGGCCACACATGGCCAGAGGTTACTGAGTGGTTTGGTTTCAAGTTTTTCCTTGGAGACATCCTACTTGAAATTTCCATTCTCCATATATCTGGGCGGTCGGTCTATAGACTTGCCCACTCACAGCTGTCATCTTGAGCTTTTCTTTTCTATTGGATACCCAGTTTCCTGGACTTCAGGTCTTCTCATTTTCCTCTGGTAGTCTGGCCAGGCCACGGTTGATACGGCATGTTCATGCAGCTATCTCTTGAGTCGTACTTGTCCAATCCAGCCTGCTTGCTTCCCGTGTCTGTCATGTAGTTGTCACCCTGTTATCTCGTCCCTCCAGGTTTTTTTTTCTTTTTTTAGATGGAGTCTTGGTCTGTTGCCAGGCTGGAGCCCAGTGGCTCGATCTCGGCTCACTGCAACCTCCGCCTCCCGGTTTCAAGTGATTCTCCGCCTCAGCGTCCCGAGCAGCTGGGACTACAGGCGCGCGCCACCACGCCTGGCTAATTTTTGTATTTTTAGTAGAGTCGGGGTTTCACCATGTTGGCCAGGATGGTCTTGATCTCTTGACCTCGTGATCCGCCCGCCTCGACTCCCAAAGTGCTGGGATTAAAGGTGTGAGCCACTGCACCCGGCCCGTCCCTCCAGTTTTTGCAGAAATTTCCTTTGTCTTCACTCTTGGGTGTTCACTCTCTTCCCATGTATCCTATGTCTTTCTCTTTCTTGATTTATTTCATCACTCAGGTGGAAAACATGCTCCAGTGGGTTACTGGGAAAGGGGAACATGGATGGTAAAGATTTTGAGACCTTACACGTCAGGGAATTTTTTTTTTTTTTGAGACGGAGTTTCGTCTTGTTGCCCAGGCTGAAGTACAATGGCGCAGTCTCTGCTTACCGCAGTCTCCACCTCCTGGGTTCAGGCTATTCTTCTGCCTCAGCATCCCAAGTAGCTGGGACTCTAGGCGCCCACCACCACAACCAGCTAATTTTTTATATTTTTAGTAGAGACAGGTTTCACTCTGATGGCCAGGCTGGTCTCCTGACCTCAGGCAATCCACCCGCCTTGGAATGTTTTTATTGTCACTTCTCATTTCATGACTTGGGCTAGGTGTAGATTCCAGGTTGGAAATCGTTGTTCTTAGGATCTTGAAGGCATTGCTTCATTGCTGGCCAGCTTTCAGTGTTCTTGCAAAGTCTGAAGCTATGCTAATCACCTCATCCTTTGAAAGTGAACTGCTTTTTCTTCCCAGAAACTTACAGAACATTCTCCTTGTCCCCAGAATTCTGGGATTGCAATTAATGTATCTTAGAATGGGTCTGTTTTTATCATTATGTTGAGTACTAGATGGGTCTGGGAGGTTTTCTTGAATTACTTTTTGATGTTTTCTTCCCTTGTATTTTTTTTGTTTGCTTAATTTTCTGTTTTTTTTTTTTCCCTTGGTCTTACCTTCTTAGGAGGGGGGGATTTCTTCTGCTTATATTTGATTCTTCAGTTGAGCTTCTCATTTTTTGCTATCTTGTTTTTAAGTTTTGAGAGACATCTTTGTTTTATATAACATTCCGTTCTTAATACATAGATACAAGAATCTTTTCTTTCTGAATATATTAATATATATTTTAAATCTTTCTATTCTCCACAGTTTGTTTCCTCCAAGGGGCTTTTTTTCTGGTTTTTATTTTTTGTTTTTCTGTTAGAGACTTCCCTGTTATATCTGGTCACCAGTGGTATCTGCACATGATGGAGAGTAGGGGCTTATAGGAGTATGAGAGCCTTGAGCGGGTATAAGGGGCCTGTCAACACTGTGCTGGCCACAGGGCCTCTAGGGAGGCTGCCAGTCGCACACTCTGAGGATAATATCTTTTGGTTGTGCCTTTTGTGTGGTCAGATTATCTAGAGATGCTCTGCCTCCTACCCAGAGGAGAAGGGTCTAGCTGCCAGCGGCATGAGTGTCATGGGGAAAATACTTGAGTTCCTCGGGTATGGCTTGTGCATGGCTGCTCTTAGCCCGGTGTTTTGTTTTGTTTTGTTTTGTTTTTGAGACGGAGTCTTACTCTGGCATGACCTCAGCTAATGAAACTTCCAATTCCCTGGTTCAAGTGATTCTCCTGCCTCAGCCTCCCGAATAGCTGGGATTACAGGCACACGCCACCACGCCCAGCTAATTTTTGTGTTTTTAGTAGACAGGGTTTCACCATGTTGGCCAGGATGGTCTCGATCCCTAACCTCATGATCCGCCTGCCTTGGCCTCCCAAAGTGCTGGGATTACAGGCCTGAGCCATTGCGCCCAGTCTCTTACCCCATTTTTGGTGGAGAACTCACATCTTCCACTGTGCCAGCAGTCTTGCTGCAGTTCAGAGACCTTCTGGTTTACATTTTTCCAGAAAGCATGTCTTTATAGAGTTCTGCAGAAGTCTGAGGAGCATAGAAGGAGCTTGGGGAACGAGATGGCAATCCAAGTCTTCCCAGATGGCTCTACCTTTGTTCCCTGCAGAGAATCCCACTCCTCCTTCCAGACTGGGAGCAGAGCCAGAGCCTTTGGAGGACTCTGGAGTGGAAATCTGGGGCAGTTCTGGCTTTCCTACTGTTCACTTGTAATTGTGCTTTCTCACAAGTGCCAACCACTCATCAGCCTGATTTCCAGCTTCCGGAATTCTGTTGCTGTTGTCTGCTCTCCTGTTTTCACCTGAGAAGCGGGGCCTTTTTTTCTTTTTTTTAATTATGGTAAAATATGCAAAACAGAAAATGTACCATTTTAGCCATTTTTAGGTACACAGTTTAGTGGCAGTAAGTACATTCATGTTGTGTGTATTTGTTTTTTAGTAATAAATACAAATAAAAGATGGTTGAATGTGACTATAGTGGAATTTTAGGTGTGATCAGGAGGCATGGTGTAGTCTGTTGAAACAGGGGTGGTAGGATTTGTTTACCACCTCCTAGGAAAGCAGTTGGATAGTTGGTTGACATAAAAGTACATATTATCTATTTTTAATAATTGTAGCTTTATAGAAGTTTCAGTTGGAATCTCCAGGCCTGGCATTCAAGGCTCTCCAAGATCTGGTCTACCCACCCGTGTCCTCCAGCTGTCTGCCGCGCCTCCTACTGCCCACTCATACTGTTCCTGGCATAAGATGAAATCTCCAGCCCCCATGCCTTTGCCGTGCAGGGTGTTTTGGAGTGAATTGCCCATCCTGTCTGTCTCTCTGCCCTCTTCCTCATCTTTCCATCTTCCTGTCCCACGTCACGACCTCCCACCCCAGGCCTGTGCTCATTCCTCCTTGGTTTTCGCCCATGACCTGGTACATACCTCTGAATTGTTACCTTGCGTTTCCCATACTGCCTGGCTCTCTTCGATGTCTGTTTCTGTGCTGAGTTTTCTCAGTGCCTGGCAGTTAGTTAAATGTCTTTATTCTTTTTTGTAGGATATCCGACACGAAGCCAGTGACTTCCCATGTAGAGTGGCCAAGCTTCCTAAGAACAAAAACCGAAATAGGTACAGAGATGTCAGTCCCTGTAAGTATCCACATGGCTGGTACCAGTCCTGCTCTTCCTTTGCCACAAGCCCTTTTAGTCAAGACTCCTTTCGCCTTGAGGTTTAATATAATAAGAAATCGATAGTAGCAGAGGTTTATGACTTGATTGTTTCCTGTAGTAAAGGTATTAGAGACTTATAGTAATGGCTCATTTTTCCACCATTATAGAAGGGGTAAGGTTTCAGTTTCTGGAAAATTTAGTGAAGTTCAAAGCATTTTTTTTTTTTTTAGCTTAACTGTTTTTGTGATGAATCATTTTCCTACCAGGTGAAGCAGAGTATAGCAGGCATAATAAAACCTTTTCTGGATGACTCAGCAGCAGCGTCATTAGAAGCCGAGTACTGTGTTCAGCTGTAATGAAGCCCCGCACAGGCATTCAGGGGGTGGGCACTGTTGTCCCCTGCACTGAATATGCAAGGCAGCTCTGCTTGGAGTCCCCACCACCTCCACCCCCACCAACTTCGTTTGTCATCTTTCTCCCCTCTTTCCTGCCATTAGTTCTTCATAGATTTGTCAGTGTGCCTGCTGGCCTGTGGCAGCCCTGTCTACCTTCTGAGTGGTTGGCTGTCAATCTGCCAGTGGCTGAAAAGTAAATAGCATATTAGAATTTGCATAAAGTAGGGAAAACTAGAGCTGAGTAAGGACTTGAACTGTGCCATCTCTAGGCCACAGAGGCCTGTTTGACTCCCCTCCAGGTCTTCAGACACTGTCAGTCAATGAGGGGTCGTAGCTGCCAGCATCTCCATGGTAGTATGCTCTGCCAGGGATGCAGAAGATTCACCGGTCATTCCTCCAGTGGGCACATACTGCATCCCCTGTGAGTGGTGGTTGGCATTGTTCTCTGCCAGAAGGGTTAGCAGTGCATCCTGACCTGACTTACATGACACCCAGATCCTGGGAGGGGTGTAAAAATGGACTTGGACTTGGTGTAGAACGTGTGCCTCTTGGCCTGCCACCATGGTTCCCTGCCTGGTTTTGTGTCAGCTCTGCCACTTAGAGCTGAGTGGCTTTGGGCAAATTGTTCTCTCTCATGGGGGTGCATGAAGATGAAATGAAGCAACGTAAGCCGCTTAGCCCAGTGCCCAGTACCTCATGCAGACATAAGTGCTCAGTAAATGTTATCCGTGGTGGGGATGGTTGTCGCCGGCATCTGCGGTGCACTTCTAGATCATCAGGTGACATGATTGGCGCCAACACATTGTACTCTTGATTTCACACATCTCAGCTGAGGTGCCTCATTGATGTTTGTTTAAAAATAAAAACAAAAAGTCTTGGTGGTTCCGTTGGGAAGTCCTGGCCAGAAACCACCAGACCACTGACAGGTCTGACATGTGAGAACGTGACAGAAACATCACTGTCCACCTCTTGCACATGGTGCCAGGATACCCTGGGTCTCCAGCTTTTGCTCTACTTGCTCTACTTAGGGAATAATCTTGTCTTTAATATTCCTTTGCTACATATTTAAACATTTCTTATCCAAATGGTTTCATAAATCAGTTTTGCAGAGAGAAAAATCAGTATTTAAAATATTCTTCCAGGGGCTGGTCCGAGTGCAGTGGTGTTTATAGCTGCTTGATCATAACCAGTTACAGATTTCTTTGTTCCTCCTCCATCTCCACTGCTTCACCTGACTAGCCTTAAAAAAAAAAACTCTTCCAAGGAAACCGTTCTCCAACTTTTCACTCCCAGTCTCACTCCTCATATCTTCCTCCCCCTCTTCCTGTCCTCCAGTACAATCTATTTGCTGTGAAGGTTATGGGGGAGAATGAGTCAAGTTAGAAGCTGACCTCCTGCCCAGCTCACAGTGCTGCTGGTGGTGACCACAGCCGGCAGTTATGGGCACTTGCTGAACGAGGCTCTGTATACATACACCTCAGCTCATTGACTCTTCCTTCAACCCTCTTGTCACCTACCATTTAGCAAGTGAAAAAAACCCAGGCTCTGAGATCAGTTGTTTGCCCAGAATCACTCAGTGACATTTGAACCCACTCACATAACCCACCAATACCATTATGTAATTATTTTTTAGATCTTTTGTCTCTATTATCCACTTAAAAATTATCCTAGTATCTCTATTTTTCCTAAGCCTCCATAATGAGAAACAGTATTCCAGGTGGTGGCTAGTTTTCAAAAGCATCTCTCTTTGGAATCCTTCTTTAGAACAAAAAGCCCCAGACCACTTATTCCCAGTCACGTCTCCTTTCCCCTTTGGTCCCAGGGAGAAGATGCTATTTACAGGTGGTCACCTGAGTTTATTGTCCCTTGTGCTGTGCCAGAAATAAAAGTACCCATCTGCTCTTATTAGCTCCACTAATAGGATTAAGGAAAGCGGCCCTCAGGGAGTTACTGCTTTTGTAACAAACAAATGATATGAGAAAAAAAGTGCCTCTGTTTTTTCAGGGATCTGGAGCAGAACTTCCAGATAAAAGTTTGTTTCTAAAAACTAAAAGGTACATTTAATATACTTTCAGTGTTTGAGATTCAGAGTTTTTTTCCAGTTAAATTCTCTTTCAAATGTCTTTGTGATATGCTTTGAATTTTAAAAGTTTAGAATCACTGAAGTTCATCATACTTGAACTTAAAAAAACAAAACCTTGTATACAGGTCAAGGTATGACTTCATGCTGCTGTGTACTTAGGTCATTTAATCTTCAAACCATTGGACGGAGGTTAGGTTGAAGTTCGATCTTAAATCCTACCTACTGTAGCTCATTGTACCAGCAACAACTGTAGGGACTAGGTGGAATTTATGGTGGATTTTGTTCTCTTTTAAAGATTGAAGCCACCATATTTTTACCCTATAAAAGTTTATGTCGGCTCATGCCTGTAATCCCAGCACTTTGGGAGGCTGAGGCAGGTGGATCACTTGAGGCCAGGAGTTTGAGAACAGCCTGGCCAACATAGTGAAACTCTGTCTCTACTAAAAATACAAAAATTAGGTGGGCCAGGTGACCCACACCTGTAATCCCAGCTACTCAGGCAGCTGAGGCAAGAGAATCACTTGAACCTGGGAGGTGGAGGCTGCATTGAACTGAGAACATGCCACTGCACTCCAGCCTGGGCAACAGAGCGAGACTCCATCCCAAAAAAAAAAAAAATGTCATGCATCAGAGAACAGATCCTTTGATGCCCCTCCCTGCCCTGGAAGGTTTTGAGGGAGAGTGATGAGTATCACCAGATATGACATGAGAACAGATTTCCCAAATAGGACTTGATCTCTGTTTTAATATGCTTCCCACTGTTGCTACATAGTGTGAAGTTTCAAGCACTTCAGAAAACCCTTTCTGAAAATCCCAGTCACCCCATACTGATGACTAATCTCAACTAAAACAGGGCTTTAGCCAGTGTGAATGCCCCTCATGCCACCAACTCACCTTTGCTTTTCTGTAGGGCGTGCACCTGCATGTACACATTCTGCTTTTCTGAGATCAACCTCTGAGTTCTGGTTTGCCTTTCAGTTGACCATAGTCGGATTAAACTACATCAAGAAGATAACGACTATATCAATGCCAGTTTGATAAAAATGGAAGAAGCCCAAAGGAGTTACATTCTTACCCAGGTAAGCAGATTGTCTGATTTTTTTTTAACGTGCAGGGTTTGAGAGTGTTGTTATCCACACCTCAAATACAATCTGCCACATCCTTTAGAAGGTTCGGTTTTCAGCAAACCAAAAAGCAACAAGGAAGGGGGGAAAAATCTTCCTTCAAAGGTTCAGTTTGGTTGTAACACTGATCTTTTTTGGGAAGCATAAGATGACATTGCTGGGAATGAGAGCTTATAGAAAACAACATTCAAATGCCAGAGTTGCCTGTGGTCTGTTGGCAGAGGCAGCAGAGGCAGCAGAGCCGTGGCTGGAGGAGAGTCTGTACCTGTGTTGCTTCCAGAAGTATTTGTCTCAGAGCATCAAGCACTTGTGATGGCAAATCTAAGAGCGTTAGCAGTACAGCAGGAATCTCTGTCCAGAGCCATTCAGAATAGCTCAGCATGGTCCTCATTCTTTCACCCAGAAAAACAGCATCATTAGATCATGTGAACAAGCATGAAAAATCACTTAAAATTTCTGCTGGCTTTTGACATCTTTATGGAAACAAAATCCTGAAAGTGGTTTAATCATTGAACCCCTTGTAAAACACTCAGTGACATGTGACCAAAGAGTATCTGAGAAAGAGGATAAAGGAATTTCTTTTCAATTAATTTTCTCAAGTCTTAACTTGTTACCTGTAAGTTGCTCTAAAAAGACTGGCTTTCTTGTTTCGTTTTGTTTTTCATCGTAATTTTTGTTTTCTCATTCCATGTCAGCTGATCAGTCTCATATGGCTTTAGGCTATAGGATGATTTTGAACATCATAATTTTGCTTTAAGTTTAGAAATTAAAATTCTGAGGAAGCCAGGATGCACTGTGAAGAAAGGCTGCTTTGAGCCAGGAGTTAGGTCAGGGTGCATTCAGCTGAGGCCTTTCTTCACTGCCTTTTTGTCCTGTCCCAGTTCCTCCCCATTTATGACCAAAATCAGCCCAGATGCCTCTGGTCATCTTGGATGTAGTGCATCAGCCCAGCTGTGTTCAGTCCTGTGGGGCCATTGAGTAAGTTCTTGGTGCATGAATACAGGGCAGATCTTACCAGGCTCTGAGCCCCTGGTCCTCCCAGCACCTCTGGGGCATTTAGGGGAGGCTGACTGGGGAGGGAGTTAATAAGGAGGGAGATGCCTGGGGATGAGGTTGAGGCAAAAGTGACTTTTTGAGGACTTCACTTTTTGGAAAAGTCAAATTTCCTACCTCCTGATTTCAGCCATTCAGCTCTGTTGTGGAGTCAGGAAGCCCTTTAAATACCTGGTACAGGGTGTATCATGCCAAGTGTTGCATTGGAAATGACCATGGACACTTAACGCTGCTGTCCTGCCTGTCCCACATCCTGGCGTTCCTTGGAACATGGGAAGCTCTGGGGATGTCGAGAAGCTGTTTACACAGTTTCCCTTTGCCATGGGGATTTACTAAAGGAGTCGAGGCAGCCTGACCCCAAAGCATCACCCCTGGACACTATGACTGAAACATTTCTCTAGCGCCCAAACCAGAAACACCCTTCCCATTTTTTTTCAATGTTGTTCGTTTTGTAATAATACAAGTCTCTCTTCTCATTTTGTAAAAGTCAGAAGTATAGAAGAGCAGAGAATAACATCCAGGGGCCCCGCCTTTACCTCACACCATGCAGAGGTCCTCACACCAGGGGCCCTCACACCATGCAGTGTCAGCTAAGGGTGGTGTGTGTCCTTGCAGATCTTGCAAGACTGTGATCCTTCATGGGTAAGGGAGGGCACCAAGGGAGTAGTGGAGAGCTGCAGTGACTGGGGTCTTCATGCCAGGGCAGAGAATGCAAGGCCCAGGTGGCCAGCCAGGTGCCACAGGATTTCTGGCTGCCAGGAGCTGTTTTTCTGTTTGCTGGGGAGGGAGGAGTTAAATGTGATCTGCTTTTTGCCTTCAGCACAGGGAGTGCTGACTTTCTTGTTCAGGCAGTAAGTTCAAGATGAGCTCAGGAAAGAAAGGAAGAGGACACTGAGGGCTAGCCTGGTTGAGCCAAGTGGGATGGGACTTAAAGGGAGAAGATTGAAAGAATAAGGAGCTTATGGGCCGGACAACGTGGCCCACGCCTGTAATCGAAGCACTTTGGGAGGCCAAGGCGGGTGGATCACTTGAGGTCAGGAGTTCAAGGCCAGCCTGGCCAACATGGTGAAACCCCGTCTCTACTAAAATTATAAAAATGATCTGGGTGTGGTGGTGGATGCCTGTAGTTCTAGCTACTCAGGAGGCTGAGACAGGACAATTGCTGGAACCCGGGAGGCAGAGGTTGCAGTGAGCCAGGATTGTACCACTGCACTCCAGCCTGTGTGACAGAGCGAGACTCCATCTCAAAAAAACAACAAAAAAACAAAGCGGGGGGGGGTGGGGGGAGCTTAAATGAAAACAGGTGAGAATGGAAACTGTGAGAAGTGGTGCTAGTCAAGCACATGACAAGTTCTGATGTGGAGGTGATAGGCCAGGTCTCTTCCAGGCACTGCTAATAATTGAGACAAACTCAGGGCATTTGTACCCTGTGTCCGGTAAACATCTGTGCCCATTGTCAGGTGAGTTGGAGTGAGATGGGCTAGGCTCAGCAGGTACCCTCATGCCACAGTGACTCTGTTCCCTCTTGAGCTACCTGAATGACCATTTGTGTTCTGACATCTCCTAAGTTCATTGGTCCAAGGATGGAGGGTGTCTGCTGTCAGGGTCATCATGGCTAATGGTAGAAACAGTTGCTGACATTTCATTGGGTGTTTACTGCATTCTTGGGACTGTGCTAAGTACTTTATATAAATGAATGTACTTCATTTTCACAGCTCTATGAATAGATACTATTATTAGTCAAGTAAGCGATGGGGAGACTGAGGCAGGGAGAGATGAAGTGACTTGCCCAAGGTCACAAGGTGAGGTGATTGGAGCTGGGACTGAAACCAAGAGAAGTGTCATGGTTGGTCATGCCCCCACACTGCCTCTCGCCTGCACCAAGGAGTTTGTCCCATAGCCCAAGGACCTTGGAGATGAATCTCAGTGGGGACCTTTAGCCAGCCTGCCTGAGCCAGAAACAGAATCCGGCATTTTTCTGTCTTTGGTTGGCCAGCTCTGAACTGAGATGCAGAAATGGCCTTTTGCTGCCTGGTAGAAATTGAATTGCAGTTACTGACCACCAGGCAGGGAGAGGTAGGTCCCTGTCCCAGCCTCAGCCACCACTCTGCCTAAGCTGTGAGGACTGAGGGTACTGTCATTAGCTGACTACAGAAAGTGAGCACCTGCTGTAGATGTTTATGTTTCATATGTCACATGCTGCGTTACTGTGTCTTTGCAGGGTCCTTTGCCTAACACGTGTGGGCACTTTTGGGAGATGGTGTGGGAGCAGAAGAGCAGGGGTGTTGTCATGCTCAACAGAGTGATGGAGAAAGGCTCGGTAAGTCTTAGATTCATTTGCTGTTCATGTGACCATGCGTACCACTCCATACAGTTACCATTTTCTTCCAGATGTTTACATTTTTTTTCTTACTTTTCTATTTCCTGTGCATACTATCATTTTTATTTAAAAATATTAAAACAGCAGCATATAAATGCATGTTGGTTGTCAACAAGTTAATGAAGTGAGTGAAAGGCAGGATGCAGAATTGCAGGGGCCTCTTTGCCCCTCCCTCTGCATGTGTGATGTGTGCTGCTCCGCCCGCTCGTGCTGCCTGCTCACCTCTTGTCGCAGTGCGGACTTGTGTGTGGAGTTACGGAGACCTGCTTTTATCTTGAAAAGCAAGTTCTTAGTGCATCTTCATGGTGTCTGATATTTTGGCTGGTGAGAGTGTGGCTTCTGTGGAGCTACCTCTGTGGAGCTGTGGGAGCAGCTCACTCTAGATGAGATTTGCCTGCATTCAATACCCAAACGCCTGGCCCTGCCACTCCTCTCCTGAGTGAGCACTGGCTTCAGGATGTATGTCATTCTAAGTTCTTGCAACTTTTCAAACACCTCTTGGGCTAGTGTCTGCCTGCATGGTGTCCATTTGTGCAGGCCACCACTCCTGCATCTGTGTCTATGTGTCTAGTCACCTCTCCTTATTGACTCGTTCCCCTCGGTTCATTTTGTACCATGCTTCCAGAATGAGCTTTCTCAAATCCAAGTCTCACCACAGTTCTTCCCAGCTGAAAACTCTTGTGCGGTTCCCTTTGCCTCAGGATAATCCATGGTGTGGCTTACGGAACCCTGCAGGTCTGGCCCTGGGCCCCTGGACACAGACCTCTCACCACTCTTGGAACTTCAGTCAGGACAAACTTTTCTGGTTTTAGTTTCTTACCATGTTCTCTGGGCTACGGAGTCCCAGTGCCCACGCTCATCCCACTTCCAGGTACCCCTGCATGGCTGCCCTCAGCTCCCCAGCTGCCCGTACTCTCCCCTGCCCTCCCCACTCTATTGGGATAGCCGAGGATAGCCGATATCTGGACAGCCACTCTCCTGTGTAGACTGTCCTGTGTAGATTTTGTACATTGACTGTCCCGTGTAGACTGTCTGTGTAGACTGTCTTATGTAGATTGTTTGTGTAGACTGTCCTGTGTAGACCATCCTGTGTAGACCGTCTGCCTGTGCAGGCACAGGCCAATATTGAGCAGGGCCACAGGCTCCTCGGCCTCTCTGTCCTTGCTGCTCCCCCAGCACTGCCAGCCCTGCACGGGGTCCAGGAGGAGGTGAGCTGAGGATTGTGGAGACCAATAGGAGTGTGGGCCCAGGAGCAGGGGGTGTCCCTAGGCCTTGCCAGGTCCAGGCTCAGCTGGGACACCGCTCTCACAGCTGTCCTGGGTTGCCTCCGGTCACAGAAGAACATGAGGGCTCCAGAGAGGCCACCCTTCAAAAGAAAGCACAGTCGTGGCCCTAGAGTGTAACAATCCAAGTGTTAAGAAGCAACACATCAAAGGAAACTTCCGCAGGGAGCACTTGAGGCATTACCCGCAAAGCCTCTCCTCTCCACCACACACAAAGAAACGGCTTAGTTACTCCCATGAAGTAGTCCTCATAGGACAGCACATGTTTAGAATCACAGGGGTTTGTTTTGTTTTGGGGTTGGGTTTTTTCTTTTTCTTTTTTTCTTTTTTTTTTTTTTCCGCCTTTGCCTAATGAAAGTATTTATTTGCCCAACAGTAACAGATGGGGAGCTTGCCTGAGTGTTCCATTGATGATATAATGTATCATGTTTTAGAAAATAATTTTTTCAGTGAAAGGTGGTTTTTAAACTTTTTCTTCCTTCCTTAGTAGCATGATTAGTAAAATGTGAAGTTACAAATGTGAAGCAAACCCCTACCCTTCACCACTTGTCAGCAATTTTGAATTAAAGGAAGCATTAGGTTCTCACAGCACACTCTGCGAGGGAAGGGAAGGCTGGCGGCCCGTGGGGAGCGTTCAGCACAGCGCTGTCTGCAGGCTTCTGACCCTCAGCACCACTGACTCTTGGGCTGGATCATTCCTCTGCTAGGGATGGGGCGGGGAGTGGCTTGCTGCTTTGTAGGATGCTTAGCAGCATCTCTGGCCTCTGCCCACCAGATGCCAGTAGCACCCCCTCCCCAGATGTGGCAATCATATGTGTTTCTGTCTAGACTCCAACTTTGTCCAGTGTCCCCTGGTAGGCCAAACTGCCCCTGGTTGAGAACCATTGCTCTGGATGGTATTGAGGGTTGGGAATTTTAAATCAAGACATTTATTCAGAAATTACCAGACAGTAGCATTTGCTTTTTTGTTTCTTTGTTGCTAAATGTTTGGCTGACCCTCTTTGCTGTGAGCACAAGGTTTGCTTTAGCAGCGGCTGCACATTACAGCAAGGAGCAATGCCCAACACTGTAGTTGTCTGTTTGAGTGGCGTCCAGCGCTGTAGGTGCATGTTTGAGCTGTGTCCAGTGTTGTAGTTACGTGTTCGAGCCTCACCAGGCCCTGTGCTTCGTTGTCTCCCGCCCAAGGCCGACCATAAATGGCCCACAGATCCACTGTGACAACCTTTCCCTTTGGGTTACTGTGGTGGCATCAGAAGCATAGCTGGTTGGCTCTGCTGTAGTTACTGTGATAACTGGCCAGCAGTCCCTGCTTTCCTTTGTAAGTTATCCCATTCCACTCGAGGGTTACTTGGGCATACAAATTGGCAAGAAAAGCAATGTATGATTTGAGATTCTTAAAGTTTCTTTGGGATCAATGTTTTCAATTCTGTCCGCATTATCCCTCCCAGAGGGCTGGCTGGGAAAAATCATAAGAAGTTACAGTATCTTACTTGCTCAGCTAATGTAATTATAAATGATCCACACAGCTTGTGGTAAAACCAGCTTTGGGGGAGTTTTCACTGAATGCATACTTGTTTTCTGATTTCCTTCCTTCACCAAGTAGTGTAGGATGCTCGCTCTTACTTTTGGCAAACATGCCTGTTATCTTTTGGGACCCTGGGCTTCCTGGAAGCCAGTTATGCAGAATATGATTGTGTGTGTTAGACTGGGGTCATCCAGATGGCCAGAGTTGTCACTAGTTCAATTTAAGGATTGACTTTAGACATGTCAGTGTAGGCTGTGCATGGCGTAAGGGCTGGGATTGTTGTTTAGCTGGGGGAAGTAAGCAAGACGAGTTTAATTGGCCATTGCAGAGTATCACCTGTATCTCCCTCCTGAAATCATTACCAAAGCTGCTGTTTGCTTTCAGGCACAAGACTGCATTTTGTATCGCAGGGTCCATAAAATTTGTTTTTCTCTCATACTTTAGTTCTCTGTGTTAATAATTTCTGGTGAAACCAAGTTACCTGTCACACACAGGGTCACTGTAGATGTCTTTCATGGGTTTTCCTAACATCACCTGCCTGCTTGTTTGGGAAGGCCTCAAGGACTCTGACATCTGTCTTGATGGTGGAAACAGCCACGAGCGATGCCAGCATGTTGGCACCGCCATGTTCCTCTGGTGCCAGCCCAAGATATGACTCAATTTGAGGCCTGGTGAAGGACTGTGTTCTAATAAAAATCAATCTACTTTTCATGGCGGTATATATCAATGTAATAGGGTAACTGGAAATAGTGATCTTGTCCCTTTTAAAACAAAAATTTCTATTGGAAATGACAGAGCATAGCTTGTTGCTATAGACACCTAAGAGTCCTTAAAAAATATATATTGGGTGATTGGCACTTAGTTGTGTTCCAGATTCCTCAGTTGGAGATTTCCAAAGTGTTAGTCTTTACCCAGATCACAGAGGGTTATTAGGCGTCGGGTTTGGTTTTGAAAGTGAGTGCTTGCTGTCTGGAGGTGAGATTTAAGACTCATCTACCCTGCTTACGAGATGAGGAATGGTGGCCTCTTCCTCCTGCATTTCTGTTCTTTGCTACCTTGTCTGTCTGCTCACTGTGTGGAATGCCCACCGCAGCACAGGTGGTGTGGAACCTATCACATCGGTCTCGTTTCTGTGGTCTTGAGGCATTATAAGATCTAGTTGTTAGAAGTGTGGGAGTAATTCATCTTTTCACATTCTTCTAAGTTTCTGCTTTCAGCTGCCACACTCACTCTGGCTAAGTAGGGGTCTTGCCATATAATTAGCACCTCCATGCAGAGTGGCAGAATTGCTTCAATGGTGACAGATTGTCCCCATTCAAGGGTTCACTTTTGGCAACCCATAACTCATCCAGGGAGGTCACATGGGTGAAACTAGCTAAGATTTCAGACAGGCCCGTGTCCAGACTCTTGAGAAAGCTCTGTTGGCTTCTGGTCTGGCCCTGTTTGATGCCATGCTGGCATCACAACCTGCTGTTTCCTAATTTGTTTCTCCCACATTTTGCTTTGGTTTTGTCTTTTGGGCAGCTTCCAGCTTCAGTAGAGCTGGACCAGTAGGCATTTGAGGTTCTGTATTCACCCTCCTCAAGTGCTTCCTGGCTCCTCATTGCCCCCAGATGATGCCACAGGTCCCTGGGCCTGCTGCCAGTCAGCTGTGATCTGGGGCCTCTGCTGGCCCCTTCTCCAGCTGCTCTTTTCAGCCTGGCTTATTTGCAGTCACTGCCTAGGAAATCCTAGTCACCCTTCAAAACCGGCCTCTTGCACAAAGCTTTCTCTGATCTCCCTTTCCTGTAACCTTGGCTGACCTGAAACATTTCCCTCTTCGGAATTCCTGCTGTATGTCCGTAGCATTTCCCCCCTCAACCCTCTCCCATAGTCCACCTTGTCACTGCTGGGCACAGAAGTCTCTCCTGACAGACAGCTGGCCCTAAAGTGTCTCCCCTTCACCCACACCATCCTTTGCCCCAGAGGAGGTATTGAGTGGGTCAGTGCACGTGACCTGCAAGTGTCATTTGCCAAAGAGCTGTTGACACACGCTGACAGTTCCTTTGGTGAAAATCATAAGGGCTTTGACTTTCCCTCTGTCTAGGCACATGGTCAGGCTGACCCGTCAGCTCTGCCCCCTGCTGACCTGCCATTTTTGTCCACACCAGTTATCCACGAGCAGAAACGTTTGTGTAACTGAGGCAGAAACTTACTTCAAGTAATACGTCACTAAATTTGAGTCAGTTTTTGTCTTTACCCTAAATGAAACCAAATTTTCATAAATTTGCTTGTTTTAAAGACAAATTTAGTGAACTGCATTTAAATTGAGAACATCAAGTAGTTTCTGAGATTATCAAAATAGAACATCA
This sequence comes from Ateles fusciceps, assembly GCA_036589455.1. Lineage (NCBI taxonomy): Eukaryota > Metazoa > Chordata > Mammalia > Primates > Atelidae > Ateles > Ateles fusciceps. The sequence goes on from JAZHEH010000847.1 coordinate 6,318,373, forward strand.
AAAGTATTTTTCCGAATGAACTGAACCAAACGAGAATGAAAGGGCAAGTCCTGGGGAGCCTCTCTCCAAGCCCTCTCTGAAAATTAGTCTGCATCTGGTGACAGCCTTTCAGCCTCTCCAAACGGCCTCACCTGCCGTCTCTCCTGGTTTTATTTTTAATTGCCTATGAGTATTCTGTGCAGGGTAAGGCACCTGCCTACATTCTATGCCAGCAGCCCTGATCAGGTCCTGGGTAATGTTTGAAATCGCTGCGTAGAGGAGTTTTGAAGCCTTTTGTACAGGCTGGCTTCACCTTATCGACGGTGAGAAAGGGTCAGAGCCCTGCAGGACCCCATTGCCGTGTTTGACCGGGGGAGCTGATGGGTTTGGAAGTCTGAGCCCTGTCCGCACAACCGGCCCCGGTCAGCAGCTTCGTGCCTCCGTCCCCATCTCCCCATGAGGCAGGCATCTATGCTGACCATGGCTTCCACGTTCAGAAAACCCCAGGCCTTTGGGTTACCATGAAGCTTGTGGAATGTGCTCCAAGTCTTCTGCCATAGGAGGATGGTTGCTCACACTAATTCACTGTTATTTGTTCCCCTAGTTAAAATGCGCACAGTACTGGCCACAAAAGAAGAAAAAGAAATGATCTTTGAAGACACAAATTTGAAATTAACATTGATCTCTGAAGATATCAAGTCATATTATACAGTTCGACAGCTAGAATTGGAAAACCTTACAGTAAGTGTGGCACGCCCTTCAGCACTGAAGCTTCCTTTTCCCCCCTTAGGTGATATTACCTAATGCCAGTGTTCCTGGCTTTTGTATACCCCGAGCAAGATGTGGTTTTGGCACTATGGTGAGCGGGACTTACTTGTGTACCTACCAGGTGCCCCAGAGTGCCCGGGAGGGTGGAGGCCACAGTGCTCTTTCTGACCTTTAACAGCAGTTCTTAGGGAAAGAGTTTCTTACCCAGAAGACTGGTTCCTGCTTGTGCAGCTGCAGAGGGACTGAAGCAGCAGCTTGCAAGTCCCAGCAAAACGTGCTGCCTTCTTGGTGGTCCTCAGTCTTTGAGTCTGAAGGGAGAGAAGAAGAGGTCTGGGGCTCATTCCGGTTTCTGAGCTAGTGGAAGTTTTCTGGGCCGGGTCTTGGGTTTATTCTTACAGGAAGAGTTTATAACACCAGCTACTTGCTTGGTTAAAGTTGGTATCAGAACATGGCAAGGCATCGTGGTAAGCAGCACCACCACCGAAAGCTCTGCTCCTGGAGCTTCAGAATCACTCCCCTGGAGCCGGAACTTGGAAGAGTTCATGCCATTGCAGGGAACAGTGGAGGGAATGTGAGGCAGCCCCTGGGGCACCAGTGAAAAGTGACCAGCCATCAGCCTCTGGAACCTAACTGGGGTGGAATCCTGGCCCCACCTTATCAGTCCATCAGCTTGGGGCAAGGAACATCACTTCTCACCATGTCTTGGTCTCCTATTCTGTCAAACTCAGGTTTTGCGAGGGCTCTGGGAGGTCCTGCATGGGAAGGGTTGGCAATTACCATGGGTGTGTAGCATGGGCTTTGTCTGACGGGAAGGTGGAGCCATGGGGAGACCGTGTGGAGTGGGGCTCCAGGGCTGTGTCGCAGGGGGAGGCACCTGTTCCTGGGTGACCCCATGTCTCCCCCTTCTCAAGCACTGCTTTGTAGTCATTGTGGCTCCTGTCGTTCCGTTACTAATTGTAGGCCGAGTGCAGTGGCTCACATCTTTAATCCCAGCACTTGGGGAGGCTGAGGCCAGGAGGATCACTTGAGCCAGGAGTTCAAGACCAGCCTGGGCAACATAGCGAGACCCCCGTCTCTACAAAAAAAACGATTAGCCAGACAAGGTGGCACTCTCCTGTAGCCCCAGCTACTCAGGAGGCTGATGGCGGGAGAATCGCTTGCACCCAGGAGTTCAAGGCTGCAGTGAGCTATGCTTGTACCACTGCACTCCAGCGTGGATGACAGGGCAAGGCACTATCTCCAGAAAAAAAAAAAAAGTAGTAGAAGTAAGATCTAGAATTTAGCACAGGTTACCAGGAAGTAGAGAAGAGGTTCGGGCTGCCTGGCTCCTGAGGACGGCAGCAGTGCAGCTGCTGAGAGTGCTTTCTGCCCTCTGGTGGTGATGGCGCCGGAGCCACCAGCCCTGCCTGGCAGGGCAGAGGGCCTCTGAGTGGATGGAGGCACTTCCTGAAGGATTCTCAGGAGTATCATGGGCAGCGTGTTGGAATGTGCTGGAGGAGTTATGCAGTAGACTTTAAAAAGAATGCTTTTTAGCATTTGTAAGCCTGACATTGAGAGTGACTTCTGGTAAACTCCTGCTTGTTGAGGGAAACTGAATTTAAAGAGAGCACAAGAGCTGTGTGCTTTTTGCTTGGCAAAGTGAATACAGCCAGCTCCGAGGTTTTGGTGTTAGGATCTGTTTGCTCCAGCAGACTTTGTTTCTAAAAGGCTTTTCTCAGCCGTGGCTGTCTGTTCTAGCACAACGCTGGAATGAATTCCTTGTGAAAGAGGTGGGCAGGTGTGAGGGAGGGTGTCAGCGGGTGGTAACCCACACCTAGAAGGATTAAAAGAAAACTTGCTTTTGGCATGCTTGCTTCTTACTCAGTTTAAAAATACATTTTAAGTGCTTTTCTTCTTCCCTGCCTGCCCCCACCCCCCAAATAGAAGAAGTATTTCTTTCTCTTTAATGTCATTAAGGTTATTGGATATGATTTTCTAGAGAGGGAAGAATGATGGTATTGCCTAGTGTGATTCTAGCAGTTATCCTAATGCACACAAATTTCTCCTTGTTCTGTGTAAGATACTGTATTAAATATTGAATAGATATTAAATATTATTTACTGGTGTATTTCATGGCTGAGTCAGGTTAATCATGTATTCTGTGTTGCATGTTCTCATCCCAGCAGAGTCAGGAGAAAGCCTAGTAACTATACCATGAGCTCTGTGAGGGTGAGGTGGTATCTTTGCCCCCCACCTCCCTGGCACGGTAACTGGCACATGGTTGGCATAGTGTGGGCATTCATCAAGTGAAGGAAGGCATCGTAAGCAGGTCTCTGGCCTGAATCCTGCTGCTGTCAGCTGCTCTCCAGGTGGCCCTGGCACCACGCCACAGGGAAGCCCTCCAGGCTGGTGCGGTTCCTGTCTGTGGCTGCCTTCCTGGGCCCATGTCAGGAGACTTTCACTTCTGGAGCCCTTTCCCTCTCAGGGCCTTGCTTACCAGGTGACTGGTTCCCATTTCCTGCAAGCTCTTAGGTCACTGAAGACCTTGAGCACACCCCTCCTGCGAGGGCTGCCTTTTCATCACAGCTGCTGGAAGCCTCAAGGAAGGAGCAGAGCTGGAAACAGACCCCAGGCCATTGTTTCTGTTCCTCTGGGGCAGACCCAGCCAGGGGAACAGACTCTGGGACAAGGGCTGGGGTCCTCCTTTCAAAAGTGACTGCAACAGCCTCTGAGCGTGGACTCTTGCCTCCAAGCGTCTGCCTGCTCTTCAGAAAAATGGGAGTGCCTGCCTGGATGAGTTGCTGGGAAACGCAGCGCCAGCGCGCAGGACACACTCAGTTCATGGATTGATGTTATCCGTGTTGACCGCCCCTTCAGCTGGGCGTTGAGCCACACCTTGGGGTCACCACTCTTTGGAGACCAAGTCCGTTACTTTTTTCTCTAAAGTGACAATCCTCTGAAACCTCCAGATCATCTTAAAGCCCCGTCTGAAAATTGCCCAGAGCCAGTGCCTCACCTGCTGTTCCTTGTTCACTCTTTCACAGGAGGCCTTGCAGGGCTTTATGACAAGATTTTTGTGGGTGGCTGCACAGCATCATTGTGACTCGTGAGACGGAGAGAAACCAGTTATAACCATGTAGACAGTGGAAGTGACAGGGACATCAGAGAAAAGAGGTGGCGGGACTCTTCAATCCTAAGGGACGTGAAGTCTAAGCAAGTGCACCCTGAGGGTTCAGCCTCAAGCCCAGGCCTGGCCCCAGGGCATGGTGTTTGTTGACTGGGTGCGTGGACCCTGGGAGAAAGTCTGAACATTAATGTTCCTCTTAGAGGTCGATGAGTGGAAGGTGACACTGTGTGAACTTGGAACTAGTGATTTCTGTACAGATGATTCTCTGAGAACCATCATGAGAATTTTTCTCTTTCAGACTCAAGAAACTCGAGAGATCTTACATTTCCACTATACCACATGGCCTGACTTTGGAGTCCCCGAATCGCCAGCCTCATTCTTGAACTTTCTTTTCAAAGTCCGAGAGTCGGGGTCACTCAGCCCGGAGCACGGCCCCGTGGTGGTGCACTGCAGTGCAGGCATCGGCAGGTCTGGGACCTTCTGTCTGGCTGATACCTGCCTCTTGCTGGTAAGGAGGCCCTTGTGGGTGCCCCAGGGAGTTCCTCCACCTGCTCTGCCTTGATATTTTTCCCAAGTAGAAACTGGAGCACTCCTCTTCTGAAATACACAAAGTCTCTGTGTTAGTCGTTTTTGCGCCACTAGAAAGGAGTACCTGAGACTCGGTAATTTATAAAGAAAAGAGGTTAGCCAGCTCATGGTTCTGCAGGCTGTAGAAGCATGGCACCAGCATCTACTTAGCTTCTGGGGGAGGCCTCAGGGAGCTTCCAGTCTTGGTGGCAGGTGAAGGGGAGCAGAAGTAAGAGATGGGGGAGGTCCCAGACTCTTTAACAACCAGATCTCTGCAAACACATTATGTCAGGGAGGGTACCAAGCCTTTCATGAGGGACCCGCCCCCTGGCCCAGACACCTGCCACCCAGCCCCACCTCCAACACTGGGGATCCCATTTCAGCATGAGGTTGGGAGGGGACAGACATCCTAACGTGTTAGTCACGTTGCCCTTGAGAATGGGACCTGGCCGACTTATGTCTCCTCTCTGGCTTTCAGATGGACAAAAGGAAAGACCCTTCTTCAGTTGATATCAAGAAAGTGCTGTTAGAAATGAGGACGTTCCGCATGGGGCTGATCCAGACAGCGGACCAGCTGCGCTTCTCCTACCTGGCTGTGATCGAAGGTGCCAAATTCATCATGGGAGACTCTTCCGTGCAGGTCAGCATTGCTTTTCTTTGAATCCGGGTGTGAGCATTTTAACGTTTTGGTCCTTGGAGGAGGCTGTGAGTTTAACAGTTGAAACACCGTCTGGTGTAGCTGCCCTTCATGTTTAAAATAGCTAGAGAGTTGTCAGAACATTCATCACGTTCCACTTTGTGCGTTGAAGTGCTCACGTAGAGAGCATCGATAGGAGATTTTATTTTCAAAAGATTTCATCTTCCCAGTATATGGTTGCAGCCCGAGAAGCCGAGACCCCTCGCCAAGCCATCACCTCTGCTCGCGTAAAGGGATTTCCTGACAAAACAGCCAACGCCAACACTAATAGGACTTCCTCTTGCTGCTCTTTCAAGGATCAGTGGAAGGAGCTTTCCCATGAGGACGTGGAGCCCCCACCCGAGCACGCCCCCCGCCTCCCCGGCCACCGAAACGAATCCTGGAGCCACACAATGGGAAATGCAGGGAGTTCTTCCCAAACCACCAGTGGGTAAAGGATGAGACCGGGGAGGATAAAGGCTGCCCCGTCAAGGAAGAAACAGGAAGCCCCTTAAATGCCACACCCTACAGCATGGAAAGGTAATATGATTGGGTTCCAGCTTGTTGGGGTAAGGGGAAATGACCTTCTGTTCTAAAACCACACGCTGGGGCTGAAACCCTGTGGACGCAGCCTCCTGTTGGCAGGCAGCGCTTCCACATCCCTGGGGAATGGAGCGCGGCAGCCATTCCACTGCTGGCTGTGGGAGGCCGGGGCACATGAACGTCTGTGAGCTTCTAGCGCCACCTTGTGGTGCTTGTTGGAATGAGTGGCTTAGTGCCACTGAGTAGCATTTTTCTGCCCCCTGATGACAGTGCCCTCCCCCAGGCTTCCGGCCAGTCCTGAATTGTGATGTCCAGGCTTGACCATGTACTTTCAGTCCCCACAGTGGTCCTTTGGGGGAATGTAACCTTTTTTATGTGGTCTTCATTAAATTCCCATTTTAATTCCTTGCAGTTTGACAACTATTATTGAGTACCTATTGATATTTGTGGAGCACTGAGTTAACTAGCACATGTCCACATGTCCCCGTGTCCCCCTGGGCTGTGTTCTAGACCATCTTTTTGGAAAGAGGCAGACCCAAAGCCTATTTTGGTGGGGGCCCGTGGACAGTGATAGATAGACGTGTGCACTGCGGTGGTCAGCGAAGGCTGCTTGCAGGAGGTGGCCGTGCACGGAAAGCTTGCAGAATGAGTAGGTGTCAGTCCCAGCTGGAGATGACTGCTGGCCATGCCTTGGTCCCTGCTTTCTGGAGGGAAGTTTTAAGACATGTCCTTACTCTGATCCATCAGTTGTATACGTGGAGAAATGTACCTTGTAGCCATTCTCAAAACAAGCGTGTAAAGATATGTGTAGGTAGGTGTGTGTTGTGGCATTGTTCGTAGGAGTGAAAAATTAGAGACGAAAAAATCAGACGCCATAACCAGCGATCTAATCAATTATGTTCTCTCTGTGTGTTGGGATGTCCCGTAGCTCCTAAAGAATGAGATCTGGGTGTGTACTGATGTGGCCAGACATTGCAAATGCAGCACATAAGAAAGCAAGTCACACAATAGTGTGTACACCAGCGGGGCCTCCAGCCAGATCATCAGTGACCACTCGCCCAGGCACCCGTGCACCCTGCCCTGGGTGTGGTTGCTGTCTGAAGTACCTGGGGGAGGGATGACAGGTGGACTGCAGGCTGATGTGGGCCCTGGCCTGGCCCTCCCTCCAAGCAGAGCAGGGCTGGCTGGCCGGGCAGGGTTAATATCAGCCTACCCTGTCTACGTGTGGCTTGTTTTTTCCTAGAGGTCCTGCCATAGTAGCAGCATCCTTGCCTTTCATTTTCTCCCAAGTGAGTAACCCATCCCTGCCCCTCTGATTCCTCAGCATGAGTCAAGACACTGAAGTTAGAAGTCGGGTCGTAGGGGCAAGTCTTCGAGGTGCCCAGGCTGCCTTCCCAGCCAAAGGAGAGCCGTCACTGCCCGAGAAGGAGGAGGACCATGCACTGACTCACTGGAAGCCCTTCCTGTTCAACATGTGCATGGCTACGGTCCTCGTGGCCTGCTTGTACCTGTGCTACAGGGTATGTTTCCACTGACAGACACGCTGGCGAGGTGCGCGTGTGCAGAGAGCACTGGCCGCTAGCCCGATGGTAGGATTCAGTTCTGTGGCGCATCTGAGCCAGTCTCAGAAGAAACAGAGCAAAGGTTTTAAAAGTCTGGAACTGTGGAAGGGCTAACAAGAGAATTAAGGATCGATGCACTGGGGTTTTAAGGAGCCCTCTGGTCCCAAGAATATAAGAGTCTAATCTCAGGGCCTTAACCTATTCAGGAGTAAGTAGAGAAAATGCCAAATACGTCTGTTTCTCTCTCTCTCTTTTTTTGTTCATTTGTTTTTGAAAAAAAAAATAGAGTTACAACACATTGTTGTTTTTAACCTTTATAAAAAGCAGCTTTTTGTTATTTCTGGAAAAAAAAAAAAAACTCTAGGCACTTATGAAACGTTCTCATACCCTTAGGTGATATAATCAGCTATATAATTTATATTTGATTTCCCAGGGAAGGAATCCCAAACTTTTATGAATGTAAACTCCCTTGGAGAAGAGGGTTAGGATGCTATTGCGCTCAGGCCCCTCAGCTGTGTGCACACTGAGCCAGGACAGGGGCTTCTAGCTTTCCCACTGTAAGAACAGCAGCAAAAGGCCATCTAGAAAACAAAACCCGCCTCTGCTTCTGCTCAGGGTGTCCCCGCTGGGTTTCCATTGTCCTTTCTCCATTGCTCCCTCCTGTGGCAGCCATGTTGCTCATGTACCAGCCCTCATCACCCCATCCCCATAAATGGGTTTCCTCCAGGCCTCTGCCCTGGGATCAGGGTGGCCATCAGCATGTCAACCTGCTGTTGATTCAGAGGAGCGGGTTCCACCTCATTGGGAGAAGTGCCATTTCAGCAGAAATCCTCATGGTAGATGTGTGTTGCTGTTAAGTAAGGGGAAGAGAGGACTAGCCTCAGAGCTCTGGCCATGGAAATGACCTCCGACTGTTTCATCGTTTTAAATATTTTACCTCTTTCCAGGTGGCCGAGTACATCAGATGGTTTTGCTAAATGCAAACAATTTTTTCCTTGGGGGTGATTTTTGGGGAGAGGGGGGCTACTCTAAAAGAAAAACCAAAACCCCCTTTGCTCCCTCAGAGGTTGGAGTTGCTGGGGGGTGTGGCCGGGGTCATGCATGAGGCGACAGCTCTGCCGGTGTGGGTCTGGGCTCATCTGAACTGTTTGGTTTCATTCCAGTTCCTGTTCAACAGCAACACATAGCCTGACCCTCCTCCACTCCACCTCCACCCACTGTCCGCCTCTGCCCGCAGAGCCCACGCCCGACTAGCAGGCATGCCGCGGTAGGTAAGGGCCGCCGGACCGCGTAGAGAGCCGGGCCCCTACGGACGTTGGTTCTGCACTAAAACCCATCTTCCCTGAATATGTGTCTCACCCCTCATCCTTTTACTTTTTGCCCCTTCCCATTTGAGTACCAAATCCACAAGCCATTTTTTGAGGAGAGCAAAGGAGAGTACCATGCTGGTGGCGCAGAGGGAAGGGGCCTGCACCAGTCTCGGGGCTTCCCCCGACCCCAGGGCTCCCACCTGGAGCAGCCCAGTGGGTGGCACACCAACAGCCCCCCTCGAATCTGCGGGGAGCAACTCTCCACTCCATATTTATTTAAACAGACTTTCCCCTAAAGGCGTCCATAGTGCACTAGCATTTTCTTGAACCAATAATGTATTAAAATTTTTTGATGTCAGCCTTGCATCAAGGGCTTTATCAAAAAGTACAATAATCAATCCTCAGGTAGTACTGGGAATGGAAGACTTTGCCATGGGCCTGCTGCGTCAGACCAGTACTGGGAAGGAGGACGGTTGTAAGCAGTCGTTATTTAGTGATATTGTGGGTAACATGAGAAGGTAGAACGATGCTATAATATATAATGAACACGTGGGTATTTAATAAGAAACATGATGTGAGATGACTTAGTCCCGCTTATTCTCCTCCCTGTTATCTGCTAGCTCTAGTTCTCGATCACCGCTCCCCCCAAGTGTATTAGAATGCATGTACGGTCTTCTTGTGTCCTGATGAAAAATATGTGCTTGAAATGAGAAACTTGGATCTCCGCTTACTCACGTGCCCATGTCCAAGTCCACCCTGCCTGTGCATGACCTGATCATTACATGGCTGTGGTTCCTAAGCCCGTTGCTGAAGTCATTGTCACTCAGCAATAGGGTGCAGTTTTCCAGGAATAGGCATTTGCCAGATTCCTGGCATGACACTCTAGTGACTTCCTGGTGAGGCCCGGCCTGTCCTGGTACAGCAGGGTCTCGCTGTAACTCAGACATTCCAAGGGTATGGAAGCCATATTCACACCTCACGCTCTGGACATGATTGAGGCAAGCAGGGACCCCCCCACCTTTGGGATCAGCCTCCACTATTCCAAGTCAGCACTCTTCTTGAGCAGACTGTGATTTGGAAGAGAGGCAACTGCTGGAAACCACACTTCTTAAACAGCCTGGGTGACGATCTCTAGGCAGCCTGCCGCCGTCTCTGTCTTGGTTCACCTTGCCGAGAGAGGCGCATCTGCCCCACCCTCGAACCCTGTGGGGGCCCCTGGTGCTCACGACTCTTCCTGCAAAAGGAACTTAAGACCTCCACATTAAGTGGCTTTTTAACAAGAAAACACGGCAGCTGTAGCTCCGGAGCTACTCTCTTGCCAGCATTTTCACATTTTGCCTTTCTCGTGGTAGAAGCCAGTACAGAGAAATTCTATGATGGGAACATTCGAGGCGTCACCCTGCAGAGCTGTGGTGAGGTGTGGATGAGGCTAAGGTGCCAGGCTGTAAGCATTCTGAGCTAGGCTTGTTGTTTTTAAGTCCTGTATATGTATGTAGTAGTTTGGGTGTGTATATATAGTAGCATTTCAAAATGGACGTACTGGTTAACCGCCTACCCTGGAGAGCAGCTGGGCTCTCCACCCTGTTACGCGTATGTTAGAGAGGTAGCGAGCTGCTCTGCTATATGCCTTAAGCCAATATTTACTCATCAGGTCATTATTTTTTACAATGGCCATGGAATAAACCATTTTTACAAAAATAAAAACAAAAAAAAAAGCGAGGTGTTTTGGTATAATACCTTTTCAGGTGTGTGTGGATAGTGGCTGCATGACCGGGTGGGCGGGGGGCATGTCTCAGGGTCTTCTGTGACCTCACAGAACTGTCAGACTGTACAGTTTTCCAACTTGCCATATTCATGATGGGTTTGCCTTTTAGCTGCAACAATAAAATTTTTTTCTAAAGAACATGAATTTGGGGTGCTTCCCATTTTCTTTTCTTTGCTTAATAGACCTAAGCCTGGATGAGTGACTCCTGGTTCTTTCCATCCCTGCTGATGTGAAACAGATGTTGTCAGTCAACTGGGGTTAGAGTTTTCCACTCCCCAGACTTAACCTCAGCATCCCAGCGTGGACCGCGCCCTCAGGCTGGAATGCTTATTGACCACCTTAGGCTTCAGCCCGTTTCCTTCCCAAAACCCACACTTGGCATGCATAGGCCCTCGGATAATTTCACAAACTTATCAGTGATGTTTGAAGAACAGTGTTTTAAGTTGTAATCTCAAAACTGTGTCCATTACCCAATTGCCTATAAAAGACAATGGTTACTGCATCTCAGTACATAAAGTCTATTTGATATAGAATTGACTTAGAAATAAGATAGCCTTTCATTTGTGTACAAAATTAAACAGTGTAAATTCCCCCCCAAACTTATTTTGACTGTTCGTTTTGAAGTAATTTTGGATTTGCAAAATGTTGCAAAAACAGTACAAAGAGTTCCTCGGTACCCTCCAAGGCTCCTCAGCTGTTTCAAAGCTGACTGCAGGCCCAGGCTCCTGAGACCGGCCACAGGACAGGCTGTGATCACATGGCCCCACAGGGGTCTGGGGCTGCAGATGTCAGGGTGGCCCCCACTGTTTCAGGTATGAAAAAGGTCATCTAAGCTTTCAAGAAGAGGGAGGTTGCTCCAGGGCCACTGTCCCCAACCTTTTTGGCACCAGGCAGCTCCACGGAAGACAGTTTTTCTACAGACCTGGGGGTGGTGGGGGATGGTTTTGGGATCCAACTCAGGTCATCAGGCATCAGATTCTCATAAGGAGCACAAAACCTAGATCTCACACAGTTCACAGTAGGGTTCACGCTCTTATGAGAACCTAATGCTGCAGCTGATCTAACGGGAAGCGGAGCTCAGGCAGTAATGCTCGCTCACCTCCTGCCCTGCAGCCCAGTTCCTAACAGGCCTTGAACCAGTACCAGGTGTGTGGACTGGGGGTTGGGGACCCCTGCTCTCTAGGCTAGTACTGCTGATGCTTAAAAAAGAGGAGGGGGGTTGACAAATCAGATGGGGCAAAAGGGCAAAGGCCATGCCGCAGAATGCCCATATGGGGTGAGCACGCCTGAGCCTTCACCAGCATGCAGAGAAGCCCAGAGACAGCGTTTACCAGAGCCGCTGCCTGAGGCCCCTCCAAGTGTCCTCACAGCGCCCCACGAGACCACAGGAGTGACCCCCACATTGGCAGGTATTTGGGGAAACAACCGCTGTCTACTCTTTTGGGTAAAAAGTGAAACACCAATTAAAATAGTTTAATTGAAATTTCAGAAAATTGAACATATGAACAAGGCAAATAAATACTAAGTTAAACCAAAAAAGCACAAAATATATACAGGAATTTTGGATGAGAAAGTTCTCCAATGCCGTTTTTACAGCACCCTCAAAACCTAGGTTCTCTCTACATTAACAGACTCTCAGGACGTGGTTTGCTTTTTCTAATAGACAAATAGGAAACTAATTTTCTTTCTTTAAAGCAACGTGTTCTTCAGCAAACTCTTTCTTCGGGGCAGCTGATGGCTTCTGGAGCGGTTTATTGACGATGCCCTCGATTGATTTCCAAAGCTGTATTGCATTTGGGTAGCAAGCGGCCCTACTGCCCGTGCTGCTCAGGGCTCCTGGGCTGATGTGGTGGCTTCTTCCCTTTGTGCTGCTGAGCATAGGAAAGGTGAGGTTCACAGTCCAGCAGCCACTGTCCATGGGCTCCATGGCACGCCGGCTGCAGGTCAGGCTGAGAGTGTGGCTATAGAAACCCTGGCTTTGTGCCTTCCCACCTTCCGCAGCTCACCGGGGTGACAGCTGGCTGCTGCTGAAATGACTTGAGCAGCCTTCTCCATCCCAGGGTCTGTTGACCCAGAAGTGCTGAGCGGCTGACCGGCAGGGAGGCCTGGAGTTCCATACCCTCATCATGGAGCCTTTTATTCAGGGCCTCACTTTACCTGGCCTTGGCCCTCTTGTAGGTGGCCACCAAGTGCGGCTCAGCTCTGCATCTCCAGGAAAGTCACACAGACCCTCAGCCAGAAGTCGGGGGCTCCGTTGAGGCAATGCAGCCCCCGGAATGCTGTACGTGGCCTTGCGTTTTTCTATCCTGTCCAAAAGACCAGCCCATGCCCTAGGTCAGTGGCCAGAGCCTCAGGCAGAGCTCTGGGCAGCTCACACTCCTAGAGGAGCAGACGGCACCATTACCCAGAGCTCAGGCGTTACATCCAGGCCAAGCAGCGGCAAAAAAATCAAGGTGAGATTTACTCATCAGCCAGGATATTTTAAAATATTGTGATTTCAACATCTGCCTCCTGGCCAAAGACTTCCCTTTGTTCTGAGCAGAGTTTGTCCATCCTCTCAAAAGCTAACCGTCCTTTTTCACCTGAAATAGCAAAGGCCTCTGTCACCAGGTTGGCTCCTGCCGCCTTGGCGTTCCTACTCTCCTGGGCCAAGGTAGCCTTAGTGCTTAGTGACTGTAGGTCTCAGTGGTCTCTGCAAAGCGGCGGGGGAGGTAGTATGTGCAGGAGCCCCCACCTGGTGACTCTTGCGGCCCAGCGGCCTTGCCTTTACCTCTAGGATGTTCTGGCGAATCGGAACCCTGCCCCTGCTTCTGGCCTCTGTCCCAAAGATCATAAAGTCTAAGAAGACAGCAAACACTCCCTGCCACCCCAGCCACAAACGAGGCCTGTCCTGGCAGAATGCTGCAAAGGGTGGAGGTCAGCTCTGCACCAGGGCTGCTAACGGTGCCTATCCGGGGTGCTCCAGAGCTGTTCTGCCTGCCGGGAGAGCTGGGTGTGGCCTTGCACAGATTCTAAGGGCCCCAGGAACCCTGCTGCATGAGATGTGCTACTTTACCAAATGACAGTGTGGTTTCCCGGGCTGCCGCCCGCACGGCCTCCAGGTCAGACTGGCACAGGCTGGCAATCTGGTCGATGCTTTCAACGCCCTGTTCGAGGTTAGGAGAGAAAGTCCTTTAGGGCGTGTTCTCAACAGCAGGTAGAGTCCACTTAGCGGCCCTGCAGGGTCAGCCCTCGTGTGGTCTCTGGGGCCTCAACCCCTTCCTTTTCTGCAGGCTTCCAGGTTTCTTAGGTAGCCTCAGGCTCATGAGAGGTACCTCTGGACTTGAAACGCCTCGCCTCTTCAGCCCTGACACCTGCTAGGGAGCTAGGCTGTTAGCAGAGCTTGTCTTCCTGGATGCCTGCTGAAAGGCCAGAATTGAAAAGGAGATGGCCTGCTGCTTTCTGGACCTTCCTACCTCCCCCACACTCTCCTTACCCTCCTCTCTCCGGGGCAGCCTGTGCCAGGACGTCACCAACTCAGGCACATACCCGGAGCTGCTCCTGCAGGCCCAGGACTGGCATGCGCCGCAGCGCCCTCTGCTGGACACCCGGCCCTTGCTAGTTTTCTGATCCTAGCCAGCTTCTCTTAGAATTTCCTGTTGATTCATCCCAGAATGAATGGGATGAGTGAGTTTAATCTGTATTGAACTGTCTTTCATCTAGCAACTGGCAATTCCAAATGCAGGTGAGGCTGAGGGAAAGCGGGAATCCCCCTCATGTATCCGTGGGATTTATGTGGGTTATATCAAGAGTCTCAAAAATGCTCATATTCTCTGGCTCTAGGATTGGGTCTAGCCTGAGGAAGTAATTCATAACTCCACAGCTTTTTAAAGCTTTATGCACAAACATGAACATAATGACATTATTTAGGATGAAAAAACTTTCCTATGAGAGTGGGTGAGTAGGTTAAATTAAGGTATACGCTTGATAGCCCCTTCATGAATTCTAAAGTGGAAAAGAAAAGACATAAAAGAGGAGTCACACCTCCCAGCATTTTGGGAGACCGAGGCAGGCGGATCACAAGGTCAGGAGATCAAGACCATCCTGGCCAACATGGTGAAACACTGCCTCTACTAAAAATATAAAAATTAGCTGGAGGTGGTAGTGTGTGTCTGTAATCCCAGCTACTCGGGAGGCTGAGGCAGGAGAATCACTTGAACCAGGGAGGCAGAGGTTGCAGTGAGTGGAGATTGCACCACCGCACTCCAGCCTGGCAACAGAGCGAGACTCCGTCTCAAAAAAAAAAAAATTAAAAAACTTCTGAAGTGCTGCCAGTCTAACACAAAATGGTCTTATGTTGTTGACTGCTTTTAGACTGTGTTTGGACCAACACTTTTAAATGCTCACACACACCCACAAACAGCAGCGTACCAAAATGTCAACAGTTGGTTATGCTACTTGCTGCTAGGATGATGGATAACTTTCTTTTCTGTCTCTATATTTTCTACTTATATATATATATATATACACACAACGAGCTGATTGTTCTTTAAAATTTTTTTTGTTTTTTATTTGAGACAGAGTCTCGCTCTGTCACCCAGGCTAGAGTGCAGTGGCGCAATCTCTGCTCACTGCAACCTCCGCCTCCCAGGTTCAAGTGATTCTCCTGCCTCAGTCTCCTGAGTAGCTGGGATTACAGGTGCATGCCACCATGCCCAGCTAACTAATTTTTGTATTTTTAGTAGAGACAGGGTTTCACGGTGTTAGCTAGGATAGTCTTGATCTCCTGATCTCGTGATCCGCCTACCTCGGCCTCCCAAAGTGCTGGGATTACAGGTGTGAGCCACTGCGCCTGGCCCTTTAAAAGATTTTTAACTGAGAATTTTAAAACATGTAATTCAGGAGCTCAGAAAGTGAGTTCCTGGGGCTGCCTGCGTATTCACCCAGAGCCACAGCAAATGCCCACTAAGTATTGCTGTCAGAGTCTCTGACAGTGGAGCTGACAGCTCCTCTAGAACTGCTTATTTTGGTGTTTTGTTTGCAGACAGGGTCTCTGTCACCCAGGCTGGAGTGCAGTGCTGTGATTATGGCTCCCTGCAGCCTCAAAATCCTGGGCCCAAGTGACCCTCCCACCTCAGCCTCCCGAGTGGTTGGGACTATAGGCGCGTACCACCACACCCAGCTAATTTTTTCTATTTTTTTAATACTGACTGTGGGAATGCTCCATTACAAATTTTTTTCTATGTTTTATAGAGAGCGTAGTCTCTCTCTGTTGCCCAGGCTTGTCTCAAACTCCTGGCTTCAAGTGATCATCCTGCCTCAGCATCCTGAAGCGCTGGGATTACAGGCATGAGCCACCTCACAGTCTGTTGATGTGCTTTTTTGCTGTCCGTGTTTGTCCCTTTTTTGGTCCCAGTGGAATTTTTTTTTTTTTCTTTTTCAGAGACACAGTTTCATTCTGTTGCCCAGGCTGGAGTGCAGTGGTGTGATCTTGGCTCACTGCAGGCTCTGCCTCCTGGGTTCAAGTCTCGAGTAGCTGGGACTACAGGCATGTGCCACCATGCCTAGTTTTGGTTTTTTTGTTTTGGTTTTTTTTTTGTATTTTTAGTAGAGATAGGGTTTCGCCATGTTGGCCAGGCTGGTCTCGAACTCCAGACTTCAGGTGATCCGCCCGCCTCGGCCTCCCAAAGTGCTTGAATTACAGGCATGAGCCATCGCGCCCAGCCCCAGCAGAATCATTTTGAAGTTAACTAACCCTAACCCTAACCCTAACCACAAGCAGGCTTCTCTGTCAGCCACTAGTGGGGAAACGTCAGGCTCACCTTGAGCTGTTTGAGTGCCAGGCACGCAGCCTGCTGAAGCCTTGCGTCGTTCTCTGCCAGGGCATTGGTGTAGAAGAGCAGAGCCTGGGGGAGAGAAGGAGGCTGTGAATGGAGGGGCAAGCAGAAGCAGAGTCCATGGTTCCAGGGTCCGTCAGCCACCAGGTGCCGACTGTAAGGCATGCAGTGCCCGCCCTTCTCTAAACAACATTCAGGTCATGATCGCTCCATCTTTGGGCCAGGTGTCCACAGTCACAAGATCTGTACTGTGGGGTTTATCCCTAAAAACTGATCCCAGGGCTACTACAGAGAAGAAAGCTCTTTTTGTCTAATATTCTAGAAGGGCATTCTGAAACTGCTGTCGGTAAAATGCTGACTCAGAAAGCAGATGCCCAGCTCAGAACAGAAGAACTGATGATACCGAGGGCATTGCTCTCCTCAGCTGAAAAGGTGCAAGGCTGCTGCCCCGAGCCAGAGGGGAAACGTGCCTATTCTCCTCAGCCCCCTTTCCAGTCACAGGAGTGACCCTGCCCTCTTCAGTCCCGTGACCATGGCCACCTCAGTTCATCTCTTTGGGCCTAACTTGACTCCACTGAAAACAAAAGTTGGCACTTGCTTCACGCATTGCTGTGGAGTTCGTCAGGAAGCACATGGGTGGTGCCCCGCCCACAGGAGAGTCCAGCTTCTGCGGCTGCAAAGGGAAGCCCAGGAGTTTTGCGCTTACTCAGTCAAGTGGCTGCGCCTTCAACTGCATGGGTAGGACCAAGGAGGGCCCAGGCGCAGAGTTGGCTCCAGGGCCCAGAGCCAAACGAGAATGGCCACCTTTCCCTCTGCAGGTGGCTCTCCAAAGTGTCTGCTGCTTTGGGAAGACAGGGAGACGGAGTAGGATCGGGGGCTTCCTGCTCCTTCCTATGTGGCATTGGTGAGGAGGACTGTCAGGGACACATCAGTATGGAAGTGTCACACTGCCCACTGCCTCTAACCTGAAGGTCACAGGTAGCCCTCTCCCTCCTGAGCACCCTCATCTGAGGCCGAGCAGTCTGTCACTGGGGTGACTCTCGGCTCCCACCTCGGTGTTTCCTGCTCTCTAATGTTTGTCACATGAAGATGAAGGTTTTGGGGTTTCTTGTTGTTGTTGGAAACAGAGTCTCACTTTGTCACCCAGGCCGAGGTGCAGTAGCATGATCTCAGCTCACTGCAACCTCTGCTTCCCAGGTTCAAGCAGTTCTCATACCTCAGCCTCCCAAGCTGGGAATACTGCCCACTGGCATGCACTGCCACTCTTGGCTAATTTTTTTGTACTTTTAGTAGAGACGGGGTTTCACCATGTTGGCTAGGCTGGTGTCAAACTCCTGACCTCTAGTGATCCACCCGCCTCGGCCTCCCAAAGTGCTAGGATTACAGGTGTGAGCTATTGCACCCGGCCATGGAGGCCTTGTTTACAGTATGAAAAGATACCCACATACCCCTAAACCACCCCCTCAAAAAAATACACCTGACTTCAGTGGATCCTTGAAGCCCAGCTACCAGTTTTCAGGAACTACAGAAGACAGAGAAATAAATACATTAAGCTACATCCTGCAAGCAGCAAAGTCTAGCTATTCCAGGACAACCTGGGATCGTCAAGAAATTAACTGCAAGCAGAGAAAGAAATGGAGAAGGAACCTTGAGATTAAATAGAAATTAAAAGCTATCAGCTAATCACAGTGCATGTCCTGATGTAGATTGTAGTTTAACAAAAATAAAACAGGATACTTGAGGCTTGGGAATTTAGATGTATGATATAAAGGAATTCATGGTTAATTTTTTAGATGTGATAATGGTATTATAGTTCTGATTTTTGAAAGATTTTTTTTGGAGACAGAGTCTCGCTCTGTCACCCAGGCTGGAGTGCAGTGGTGCAATCTCCGCTCACTGCAACCTCCACCTCCCAGGTTCAAGTAATTCTCTGTGTCAGCCTCCCAAGTATCTGGGATTACATGCGCCCACCACCACGTCTGGCTTGTTTTTTGTATTTTTCATAGAGATGGGGTTTCACCATCTTGGCCAGGCTAGTCTTCAACTCCTGACCTCATTGATCCACCCTCCTCGGCCTCCCAAAGTGCTGGGATTACAGGTGTGAGCCGCCGCACCCGGCCAAAAGAATTCTTAACCTGTTGACACATATAATTAACTATTTAAAGTTAAATATGATACTTCAGGATGCTTCATAGTGATAGAGGGGAGTGAAGGAAGAAGGGGCAGGATTGGCTATGGGTTGATGGTGGTTAGGCTTGGGTGATGAGGGCAGATGGATTCATTGTATTGCTGTGTCTACTTTCACATGTTCAAAAGACTCCAAATAAAAAGGTAAAAACCACCACAAAATGTCGGGGCGCAGTGGCTCACACTTGTAATCCTAGCACTTTGGGAGGCCTACGCAGGTGGATCACAGGTCAGGGGTTCAAGACCAGCCTGGCCAATATGGTGAAACCCCATCTCTACTAAAAATACAAAAAATTAGCCGGGTGTGGTGGTGGGTGCCTGTAATCCCAGCTGCTCAGGAGGCTGAGGCAGAGAATTGCTTGAAACCGGGAGGCAGAGGTTGCAGTGAGCCAAGATTGCGCCACTGCATTCCAGCCTGGGCAACAGAGCAAGACTCTATCTCAAAAAAAAAAAAAAAAAAACGCAAAGTAGGCAGATGGGCTCCAAGGAGGACTGTTGGCAACGGAACTGGAGATTTCCCTTCCCGTCTGGAGCTGAGACCAGCACTGTTGACTATGCCCTTGATGTCACCTTTCCTCCACTCCTCAGGGTGTGGCACCTTAACCGTACAGTAGTCACAGGCTGAGAGTGAAAGGCAGAGGGGTCCATTGTCTTGTTTTTCAAATGGACTGAACACAATGACCCATTACCAGGTAGCCTCGAATATTAGTTGGAAGTAAAGAAGGATGACTATCAAAACACTAAGAACAACATTCAATGTAAAAGTGACACTCAGAGGCCTAACAGGTGTGTTGCTTTGGAAGCAGCAAGGGGGTAGGCTTAGGTGCATTCATGTGTGTGACTCAGGTGGCAGCCCAGGTCCCTCCAAAATAGCTCACAGCCAATGCCACTGCAGCCCCTGGCACGCACTGCTTTGGACTTTTCCATGAGAACACCTGCTTATCTGTACTCACGCATCTGCAGCTAGGGCCTGCCACCTGCCCTGGACAACGTACCCTTTCCCGGAAGTTTCTGTTCCTGACTGCACCCGCCAGGCGAGCGCTGGCCACCCTGCACACCCTCGGAGTGCCGTCCAGCTGGAGCAGCGCCCAGGCTCTTAAGGTCTGGGGCAGGGGCTGGAGCTGGCCCAGCCGCTTCCCCTGCAGCTTCCGGACCGCCTTGGCCTGCCCTGTGCAGTGGAGCTCCTCGATGAGTGTCACTAGAAGACAGGAAAGAGGTGGCCTGGGGCCTGAGTGGGAGTGCAGTAGGACAGCTGCAAGTCTGCTTGGCTGCTGCCATTAGCCAGCAGAGGAACAAATCCCAGAGCCAGCAGGATGGGCACCAAGGCCGGGTCTGGACTAGTTTCACAGGGAGCTCCTGGAATCGCCAGGAATGCCTTTTAACAAAGGATCAGTACGCTCCAAAAATTAATAAAACCACAGCCCACGCTTCCAGGCACTCTGGCCAGCCGAGAACACCCTCCTACCCAGCTCTGACCTCTGTTCCGTGTTTTTTAAAGCTGACTTCCCTTGGAGCTAATATCGCCCCCTATCAGCTGAATGCAGAATCTCATTAAATCAGGGTTCCTGAAAGAACAGCTGGCAGGGACAGATGTCATGGTCCTGAATTGCAACCTGAGAAGCTGTCTACATGTGACAGGGCTCCGTGGATGTGCCCCTGCTCTGCCAGCCGGCCGCCCCGCCTTGCCTTCCTCGGTGAGCTGGGTGAAGTGCCTGTCTAGGTCGGAGACGCTCTGCCTCTGCAGGTATCCGTGAAACTGGAACCAGGTGACGGTCTGGTCTTCAGGGAGCCCAGCTCCAGGGAGCAGCCCACCGCAGCTGACCACCTGCTCCAGGAGCCTGTGACACACTGGCCAAAGGAGAAACGGACCTCAGCCCTCCATGCTGCTCAGCTGGGAGTAGCCTGGTCGGCTAAACGGTTTTCTGGGTCGGGCACGGCGGCTCACACCTGTCATCCCAGCACTTTGGGAGGCCAAGGCAGATGGCTCAGCTGAGGTCAGGAGTTTGAGACCAGCCTGGCCAACATGGTGAAACCCCATCTCTACTAAAAACACAAAATCAGCCGGGCGTGGTGGTGCACGCCTGTAGTCCCAGCTACTCGGGAGGCTGAGGCAGGAGAATCGCCTGAACCCAGGAGGTAGAGGTTGCAGTGAGCCGAGATTGCACCATTGCACTCCAGCCTGGGCAACAAGAACGAAACTCCATCTCAAAAAAATAAAAGGCTTTCTGATGGCACGAGGGCAGGTGTCACTTACTGAGCTCCCTGTGTCGTGGGGGAGGAGTGTGCCCAGCTGCAGTCAGGACTGTGACTCCAGTGCACCCTGAGTCAGACCATCTTGGATTCATCCCTGTGCCCAGGCCCCACCGCACCTGAATCTAAATCCTGGAGGCAGGGCCTGGGAATAGGCATGTCAACAGGCAGCCCAGGTGGCACGTGGAACATGATTGTCACCTTTCACATGCTCCACAGAGAAGAGCAGTGGGGCTGTGCATTCTGAGGAAGAACGCAGTGCAGCCAACATTTCTAGATGCCCTCGGAGGCCCCTGCCTGCCTCCCTTCCCATAAGGTTCATTCTTCCCATAAGGCTCTGGTGGGAGGCATGGAATCTGTCCCCCAGAAAAATGGACCGGCCTACCAAGGTTTGCACACAGCCTCAGAGCTCCACACACTGCTCAGAAGGTCCCAGGTGGAGGCTCATTTCTCGCTCAGTGAAAGGACGGAGACTTGCACTCAAGCTGAAAAACCTCCTCCATTCTATGTCATGAAGACACAGAGGTGAAGACAGGCTGAAATGAGCCAGCTGAGGCCACCCTGAAGGCCCTGGAGACTCACGATAGCCTTTCTGTGGGAGGGGATGGACAGGACAGGCGGGAACCCACCTATTTCCAGCTGTCCCGGGTATTTCCCTCTGACTCTGTGCAGGAAGGTTTTCTTGAGCTGGTTCAGCAGCGTCGTGGCAGGGCAGGACAGGACCCGACCAGGCCCCGTGCACCCTCTCCACAGCTTCAGGCACCCCTTCCTCCGCGAGGCCTGTGGAATGACTGAAAGCCCCAGTTCAGAAACCTGAGTGGCAGGTTGGGGGAGAGCACGTGACAAGGACCCCAAAGGTTTCCCTCCACTGGGACCTGAGAGGACAGGGAGGAGGGGGTGGTGTGGGCTTGACGCAGGGTCCCTTCCCTGCACTGGCTCTAAACATCTAACCAGGGGCCACCACCTGCAGTCCCCACAACAACCTGGAGGGGCTGCTGTCACCAGCCTCTCTCTACAGACAAGGAACCTGGCCTTCTATGAGCAGACCTCCCACGGGGCAGAGGTGCAGCTGGGATCAGCTACTCTGAGTGTGCATTCTGTACCTTGAATATGGCCTGGGGTTACCTCACTGAACCCTGTGCAGTGCCCTCCCCTTAGATAGGGAAGTGGAGGCACAGAGAGGCGAATCATTTGCGTAGAGTCACACAGCTGGCTGAAGAGTGTATCCTGCAACTCCAAGACTCCCCCGCCTCCCCGCAAAGCCTGTGTGTCTCCCAGCCCAGCCAGCCACAGCCTCCACACTGGGCTCCGGTTAACTTTGGCTATCAGGAAGGGAGAAGAGGCTCCCTGAGCTTTGACCCCGTCCCCATTCTGTTCACACAGGCAGCCCTTGGGTGGTAGGCAGCTCCTTACTCTCTTCGATGGATATTGCCTTGCCGACCTTCTCAAAGTCAAGGACAGAAAGTGTCTCCAGAACGTGCTTTTGCTGTGCCACTTCTTCCAGGAGGCATTCCTGGACCAGCCTTGATAAATCAGGGGAGGCCAGTTTCTGGGAAGCAGCCCACGATGCTCCAGGTTAGCATAGAACACGCCCACTGAGGTCAGCCGTTAGGGCTGTGGCTGCCATCTGTTTGTGCCCATCCCTTCTGTTCCGGGGCAGCTCCCCAACTGTCATCTGGGGATTCCCCTTTCACCAAGGTGGCTGAGCTGATGGGATACAGGCTGAGCTGCCGGCAACCACCTTTGCCCCCAGAAGGAGAACCAACCTGCCCAAAAGTGAAGCCAACCCACGTTGCAAAGCAGAACAGAGAGAGTAAGAGATACAGTCCTGAGAGCATTTGAACCCCTGGATCCAGCCAGGCCTGAAGCCTACATCAGAGCCTCTCAATACCATGAGCCAACACATTTTCCTCTTGGTTGAGCCAGTTTGCATTAGGGCTGTGGCATCTATAAATGAAAGAGCCACCACCACAGCCTCTGGTTCAAGGCTTGGGCTGCGTAAGAGCCACGTGAGCATTCACCCAGACCTGGTCTGCATCTTCCACTGGGGAACAGCCTGTCTCATTGGCTCCCAGGAGGCTGGTCTGTCACCCCTTACCACGCATCCCACCACCTTCAAGATGAGCCCTTTGCAAAGAGACTCCCAACCCCCGTCTGCCCCTCCCCCGACAAGTCCCCAGCCCAGCCACCTGCAGCAGAGCTTTGCAGACTTGGAGGTGGACCATCAGCAGCACGTCCAGCTCCGGGGCACTGGCTGTGAGTTCCCTGGATGATGCTTTCAGTGATGGTGGCGGGGACAGGGTCCGGTCCCTCTGAGTTGAATTGAGAACTGGGTGATGATTCCAGTTAGCAGATCAGCTCCCTCCAAGAGTGGGGGGAACCCTCCCTCGCCCGAGCACTCCGAGTCGGGGGAGGCCCATCCAGGTCCCAGGGAGTTCCGCTGAGGGGAAAACCGGGAGGAAGGGGAAAGGAGCAGAGGGGGGCAGCAACTCGAAACCGAGCTGGGGGTGTGGCCCAGGGCCTGGGGAGGCAGGGTGGGCAGTCATCTTCCAGGATGTCTCGTGGAGGTAGAAGACCATTCCAACTAATCCCAGCTCTGTGACAAGTCTGCCTCCCCAAGGCTTGGTTGACTCATCTGTCAAGGGGGGACAGGAACCCCACAATCAAGGCCATGAGGGGTACGTGAAATACGGTGGCGAGAGCTGCTTGCACCAAGCCTGCTCCGTGGTAGAGGCTGGGCCTGCCGCCCAGCCCCCTCACAGCCACTCAGGAAGGGCAGAAGCAAGTGTTGGCATCAAACACCACGCCTGCCCCATGGAGAGGCGAGAAGGAATTTAGCCTCTGCTGTTCTGTGCAGGGAGATGTGGATGCAGAAGCCCTCGGGGGCTGGGGCAGGGGGTGCTGCATGGCCTCGATGGAAGCTGTCATGGGAGGTGTGGGCCCTGCACTGGGGCAGAGGGGAACAGAGCAGTGGGTGCTGCTGCATCTGGGCAGAGGACAAGAACTTTTGTTGTTGTTTTGAGACAGAGTCTCACTGTTGCCCAGGCTGAAGTACAGTGGTGCGATCTCGGCTCACTGCAACCTCTACCTCCCAGGTTCAAGCGATTCTCCTGCCTCAGCCTCCCGAGTAGCTGGGATTATAGGCTCGCGCCACCACACCCAGCCAATTTTTTGGTATTTTAAGTAGAGACGGAGTTTTGCCATGTTGGCCAGGCTGGTCTTGAACTCCTGACCTCAGGTGATCCGCCCGCCTCGACTTCCCAAAGTGCTGGGATTATAGGCATGAGCCACCACGCCCGGCCTCAAAGTACTTCTACTGTATACTCGGTGGTTATTTTTTAAGGTTTAAAAATAATAGTAAAAGCTGATTCCTTGGAGCAGAAGGCTCAGGGCCCGGTTGGGGTGATCTCACCCACTTCGTGGTCACCGAGGACTGGCTCTGAGCCATGCGGGGGCTGTGCGGGGGATGGCGGGGAGCATGACAGAGTGACAAGAGCTGAGCCAAGGACAGTGGGGAGAATCAGACCAGGAGGCCGGCAGGAAGCGTGGTGCTCAGGTCACCCGGAGGGAGTGCTGGCCACTGGGTCACTGCTGGAAGGAGGTGCACTCACCGGGGACCCTGGGAGGCCCCAAACAGGGACAGCTCATCTGGGGCAAAGTCAGCATTGAGGAAAGCAAAGCTCTCCAGGATGCACTCCACCAGGCTCTCGGCCGAGGCACGCTCCTGCCTCGCTCTGCAGGGCTGTGGACAGAGTAGCCAGACCTGAGGGCAGCACTGGGCTCCACCCACCTAACCAGGACACTGGCCAGGAACCTCACTGAAGACCTGGTTAGTGTCCCAGTCCTGAGGCCCAATCCCACACACCGTCCCCCAGCACAAGCCCAGCCACTGGCCCAAGGCATGGCACTGGGTGTGGCACTCCCCAAGTTCCCTCCTGAATGGCCTGTGACAATGTAGGAGCAGAATCTGGAGGGAGATCTGAAAATCCTCCTCATATCTTACACACCCATGGGGACAGGGCCAATGGCAGGAATGAGTGAGCGGCCCCAGCAGGGACTGTGGGGGGCGGGGTCACAGGTGCCTCCCCTAAGAGGGTGCCGCGCTCATTCCAGGGGCTCCTGCCACTTGGAAATGGGGACCCTTGGGGCCAGCTTGCCCAGTGTTCTAAGAAAACCCTAAAATGTGGATTTTTAACGGGAAACTGCCCAGTTTTGAAATATCAACAAATTCCAAAGTATTTTAAGTACATGGTGTAGGTCAGGCAAATGCCTCTTCAGAAGGCTCAAAAGCCTCCAGGTCGGCCCGTGGGCTCCAGGCTTCTCCTCCTCTGTTGGGTTTCTCTCCCCAACAGATGAAGGGAGTGCGTTGGAGCCCCCACCCCGCCACTGCTCATCACCAAAGCCTCCGGTGGCAGTTCCCTGCCTGGAGATTTCTGTTTTGTCCCCAACTCGTGGCTGACTCCAGGGCCGGTTTCTGCCCCTGTTCCCCGCACCCACCCAGGCCTTGTCCAACACAAACCACAGCCAAGGCACAGCCCAAGCACAGGCCCCAAGGCAAAACCAGGACCCTAACCGCTGGGCCCAAAGAGAAAATCTTGAGGACCAAGGGAATAACAAGGCTAGCTGCAGAGATCACATTTTCTGACAAAAATATATGCGTACATATGTGTGTATGTGCGCGTCAATACACACATGCATACAGGCTGTTGATTCTCAATATTTAAGGTACTTATGTTCTAGAGGCCAAGGCGGGTGGATCACCTGAGGTCAGGAGTTCAAGACCAGCCTGGCCAACATAGTGAAACCCCGTCTCTACTAAAAATACAAAAGTTAGCCAGGCTTAATGGCAATTGCCTGTAACCCCAGGTACTCAGGAGGCTGAGGCAGGAGAATCGCTTGATGGGAGGTGGGAGAATCGGGAGGCAGAGGCAGGAATGTGGGGCCCAGCCCACAGGGCATGAGCAAAAGCCAGGAGGTTGCCAAAGCTGGGGGGAGCGAGTTGGAGGCAGGGATGGGGATAAGTGCAGAGAGGGGACAGGGTCTTGTCCATGCCTCTGGGATGCTGGTCACCCTGGCACACCTCGGTCATCCTGAGAATGTGGGCGGAGGCTGCAGTGAGCCAAGATCGTGCCACTGTGCTCCAGCCTGGGCAACAGAGACTCCATCTCAAAAAAAAAAAAAAAAAGGCTATTGTTGATAGATTAACACTGAACTCAACACGGCCACAACTCATGCCTGAAGGAAGATCATCTAACACGAGTTTTCTCTGTAAGGCACTTCACGCTTCCTGGACTGGGGAACCGCAGCTGGCCCTGAAGCTCTGGGCTTGTGAGGCATTTACACAGTGACACCATCAACAAGAAGCACAAAAACTTGAAAACCATGGCATGAAATAGAACATGAGGACACCTGTTCACAGTTTGAGCACTGAAACGAGAAGGCAGAGCGTGCCTTGCTCCACCTCAGCTGGGAATGTGCGCTTCAAGCAGCTCAGATTTTCTATCCTCTGCACGGCTCCAAAACTGACTTTGGAATAGCCTTGAGTATTGATTTGGGGGTTAAAAATAAATTTTAGCCAGCAGGTGAATTCCAAAATACAGAATCCACGAATAATGAGGATAAACTTGTGTGTGTATATATATATGTATGTGTGTGTATATATGTGTGTGTGTGTATGTGTACATGTGTGTAGTGTACATGTGTGTACGTGTACGTGTGTGTGTACGTGTGTATGTGTGTATACGTGTATGTGTATGTGTGTATATGTGTATGTGTGTATATATGTGTGTGTGTGCATATGTGTGTGTGTGCATATGTGTGTGTGTATATATGCACTCACACAGGTGAACTTCTTTGAGTCTTGCTCTGTTGCTCAGGCTGGAGTGCACTGGTGTGATCTCAGCTCACTGCAACCTCTGTCTCCCTGTATCTCAAACACCCACGGGGACAGGGCCAATGTCAGAAGTGAGTGAGCAGCAGGACTCAAGTGATTCTCCTGCCTCAGCCTCCCAAGTAGCTGGGACTACAGGCGCATGCTACCACACTCGGCTAAGTTTTTTTGTATTTTGAGTAGAGACGGGGTTTTGCCATCTTGGCCAGCCTACTCTTGAACTCCTAGCCTCAAGCAATCCACCTTCCTTGACCTCCCAAAGTGCTGGGATTACAGGTGTGAGCCACCGCGCCCAGCATCACACAGGTATTCATACCCACATAGCTGTGCATAAATACGTGTGTAATTTCTCTCCAGAAAGTCAAACTGAAAACCATGGTCTGTAATCAATTTGCATTGTTCTGACTTCGTTTGCCAAAAAAAAGTTCCTCAAAGATGTTTAAAATGATTATATTATTGCAGCATTAACATTTTTATGTAAAGTGGGGTAATTTTTCAAAACGCAAGTGTGTGACCATGTGCAAGCTGACTCAAATTGGTCTACAAAATAAAAGCTGTTAAAAAGTACAAAAAAGGTACAGGCGCAGTGGCTCACGCCTGTAATCCCAATGCTTCGGAAGGCCAAGGCAGGAGGATCCCATGAGTCCAGGAGTTCACGACCAACCCGGGCAACAAAATGAGACCCTGTCTCTACAAAAAAATAAACAAAATTAACCAGACATGGTGATGTATGCCTGTGATCTCAGCTACTCAGGAGGCTGAGGTGGGTGGATCGTGTGAGCCCAGGAGGCAGAGGTTGCAGTGAGCCAAGATCTCACCACTGTACTCCAGCCTGGGCAACAGAGTGAGATCCCATCTCGAAAAAAAAAAAAAGAAACTAAAAACAAAGTACCAAAAAGATGACATTATTTCTTAAATTGTTTTCTGGAAATTTTCAGGCAGGTCCTTTTTAACAACCATAGCAGCAGTAAAGGGAACATTTTAAGTTATGGATGTAAAATGAGAAATTCAACTTGTTTTCCCCTGGACTGATTTGTCCTGTTGGGAGGTGTGGGTGGTGGTAAAACAATTAGAGCTCGAGTTTGAAGAGAGCTATTAACTATTTCAGTGCCAATGTGTGTCTTACACAAAAGAGGGGGAAAACAGAAAATAGCAAAATCAGAGAAGTACACAGCCAGCCTGAGGTGAGTAATGACCATGGGAAAACAGAGCAGGAAGGGATGGGGCTGCCAGGGCTGGGTGGGAGTTGCCATTTGAAAGAGGGTGTCCAGGCTGGGTGCAGTGGCTCATGCCTGTAATCCCGGCACATTGTGAGGCTGAAGTGGATCATTTGAGGTCAGGGGTTCGAGACCAGCCTGGCCAACATGGCAAAACCCCATCTCTACTAAAAATACAAAAATTAGCCGGGCATGGTGGTGTGTGCCTGTAATCCCAGCTACTCGGGAGGATGAGGCAGGAGAATCACTTGAAACTTGGGAGGAGGAGGTTGTAGTGAACCAAGATTGCGCCACTGCATTCTAGCCTGGGCGACACAGCGAGACTCAATCTCAAAAAATAAATAAAAAATAAAAGAGGATGTCCAGGGAAGGACACAAGTTAATTGATGTATTAATAGGTACTAGTGGTACACATTTTATGTACATTCAAATTTGTGTAAACACAAAAGGAGAATATAATAATTTGCCCAGGTCAGCACCTGTGAAAGCCACCTGCCACCTACACCCTCCTGTGAACTAAGAATGGCCCGGGATATGAGCCCTGCAGAGGAGAAGGTTGGGTTCGGGGTACATGGATGAGGCAGACAGGGAACTGCGCGGGGCATTCCACAAAGCCAGCTCCGACCTTGACGACACTCCAAGTTTGGGTTTGTAGCCACAAGCCACAGCCCTGCCCAGCCAGGTCAGAAGCTACGAGATGAGGCTAGGTTCTGGCTGGACGTGCAGCAAGCTGTCCACTGTGAACTCTTAAATCTCCCGAGCCCCATGAGGGCCGTTGGTTATCCCCCACTTGTCAGATGAGGAAACCAAGGCCCAGAGAGACATGGCCCACCCAGGTCACGCAGGGGTGAGGCCAGAATGCCGGCTCAGGCTGCCTGGCCCCAGAGCCTCCCAGTCATCATGCCATCAGCAAAGCAGGGCCGCTGCCCCGGGCAGGGTGGACATACCTTCAGCCGATCTTGGAAGCCCAGGACCTGGTACTCCAGCTCCCGGAGCTGGGGCGGGGTGGAGTCTGTGGGCCTCAGCAACTCCAGGACCTCCTGCAGAGGCCCCTCGAGGACCACGCCAGGCCCGTCCTCTCTGTCCCCCGGTTGCCCCTTCCTCGTGGCCTTTCTGGCTGCTCGGGGCTGTGCCGTTGAGGAATGGGGAACCCCTTGGCAGGCTGGGGCTCTCCACTCCTAGGTGCCTCCAGCCAGGCTGCTCTGCAAATGGGCCTCCTGAGAGGTGGGCCATCTGTGGCAGGACACCTGGGGACGGGGGGTCCTCCCGGGCCTCCTCTTCAATGGAGGCGTGGGGGCCAATGGCCAGGGGCAGGAAGCCCACATCGGAGGTAGACGCTGAGGTGCTGGTCTCCGTATCTCGGGGGTCCTCAGAGCTGAAGGAGTCCATCTCCGGCAGCTCCTGACTCTGGCTTCTCAAGCTGGGACCCCGGAGGTCACTGTCAGACAGGTAGCTGAGGATTGGGGTGGCCCCGGGGCCACCCAGTAGCAAGGCCTGCTGCATTGGCTGCTGTAGGACAGACTGGAGAGGGGACATAGGCGTGGCCTCACCAGCCACCCCAGGGACCACAGCCAGGCCCCAAGGGGGGCTTCCCCTGACAGACACCGCTCTGCATGCCTGCATTCTCAGGAGGACCGAGGTAGCCGAGGCGACCAGCATCTCAGAGCTTCGAATGAGACCTTGTCCCCTCTCTGCACTTCTCCCCCCACCCGGTCTCCAACTCGCTCCCCACAGGCTCCATGGCCTCCTGGGTGTTGCTCACGCCTTGTGGGCTGGGCCCCCCGTTCCTGCCTCAGGGACTTTGCACTGACTGTGCTCTCTCGAGAACATTCTTCCCCATGTGGCTTCATGGCTTGCGGCCTCACCTCCTCAGGACCTTACTTAGCTGTTACCTCTCCTGAGAACCCTGCCCTGGACACTCCTTTATTTTTATTTTTTGAGACGGTGTCTTGCTCTGTCGCCAAGCTGGAGTGCAGTGGCACAATCTCGGCTCACTGTCACCGAACGATTCCCCTGCCTCAGCCTCCCAAGCAGCTGGAACTACACCCCTGGCTAATTTTTTGTATTTTAGTAGAGACGGAGTTTCACCATGTTGGCCAGGATGGTCTCCATCTCCTGACCTCGTGATCCACCCGCCTCGGCCTCCCAAAGTGCTGGGATTACAGGCATGAGCCACCGCACCTGGCTGACACCCTTTTTAAATGGCAGCTTCCACCTAACCCCAGTGGGCCCCTTCCTGCTGTCTCCCCACAGTCCTGACGCCCCTTGGGCTGACTGTGCACTTCTCTGATCTTGATTATCGTCCGTTTCCCTGTAGAATTTCAGCTCTGTGAGGGCAGTGTTTGCCTGGCCTGGAGCACAGTGGAGCTTATAGTTTCATTTTTTTGTTTTGAAACAGTCTCGCTCTGTTGTCCAGGCTGGAGTACAGTGGCACTATCTCGGCTCTCTGCAACCTCCGCCTCCCAGGTTCAAGCAATTCTCCTGCCTCAGCTTCCCAAGTACCTGGGATTACAGGCAGATGCCACCATGCCTGGCTAATTTTCGTATTTTTGGATAGGGTTTCACCAAGTTGGCCAGGCTGGTCTCAAACTCCCAACCTCAGGTGATCCACCCCCATCTCGTCCTCTCAAAGTGCTGGGATTATAGGTGTGCGGCATTGTGCCCAGCCTAGTTTTGAATGAGTGAAGTGAATGAATGAAGGTCCTGACACATATGTAGTGCTTGTCACCATAGAAACAGCAGCAGCTGTCATGAAGCATTCTGAGGCTGCCGGCCCCACTCCAGGGCCTTCACATCATATGCCAGTACCCTCTCCACGCCCCATGGGGGTGGCACTGCCCTAACCTCAGAGAGGTCCTGAGGCCACATGGGTGGCAAGTACAGTGCCACAGTGTGAATCTGGGTGCATGGACACGAACTCCTAGCGCTCATCAGCTGGACCAATGATAATGGTTGATGTTCATAACTCAGTTAACTCTTAACAATCCCGTAAGGGCAGTGCTGCTATTCTCACTTCTCTATACAGAAGTTGAAGTCCAGAGAGAGCTGGGCACGGTGGCTCACACCTGTAATCCCAGCACTTTGGGAGGCTGAGGTGGGTGGATCGCCTGATGTCAGGAGTTCGAGACCAGCCTGGCTAACATGGTAAAACCGCATCTCTACTAAAAATACAAAAATTAGCGGGCCATGGTGGCATCTGCCTGTAATCCCAGCTACTCAGAAGGCTGAGGCAGTGAGAATCACTTGATCCCAGGAGATGGACGTTGCAGTGAGCTGAGATCACGCCATTGTACTCCAGCCTGGGCAACAAAAGTGAAACTCCATCTCAAAAAAAAAGACAAAAAGACAGGGCATGGTGGCTCATGCCTGTAATCTCAGCACTTTGGGAGGCCGAGGTGGGCGGATCACCTGAGATCAGGAGTTTGAGACCAGCCTGACCAACATGGTGAAACCCCATCTCTACTAAAAATACAAAAATTAGCCAGGCGTGGTGGCATGTGCCTGTAATCCCAGCTACTCAGGAGGCTGAGGCAGGAGAGTAGGATAAGGCCAAGGCCGGAGTGGTAGGACCATCCCGACAGCCCGTCGCAGACGTCCTGAAGAACCAGCCAAGCCCAGCACCCAGGCCGGGATGGAGGCTGCCAGAGGAAGACAGCACGCAGGAAAACACTCAGATCACCCTAAACGGGGGCTGGGCCGAGGCCTGCCACGTCTGGGAGGGCCCGACTGCTCAGCCAAGCTCACCGAGTGCTGCCTTCATCCCAGGGTGACCACAGCAGCCTTGCCCCAGAGAAGGCTCACTCACCAGGTAGTATCTCTCCCGAAAGCTGGGGGGTGCTCGGGGGTGTCCAGTTGTACAAGGAGCCCTCCTGCTGCCCATAGAAAACTTGCCTGTGGGGCTGGGTGACACGACGAAGCTCTCAGTATCAAACGGGCTGGAGGAGAGAACAGAAGGCCAGGATGCCATCAGCGCCCAGAGGCCATTTCAGGCCCAGATGGCCCGGGGGTCTCTTAAGTTACACAGGTCGACTGTCTTCATCTTACAATACAACAGTGTGGATGGTGTGCAAGGGTGTGCTCTAAACCTTTTTTCTTTTTTGAGACAGGGTCTTGCTCTGTTGCCCAGGCTGGAGTGCAGTGGTGCCATCACAGCTCACTGCATTCTTGAACTCCTGGGTTCAAGTGATCCTCCTGCCTCAGCCTCCCCTGTAGCTATGACCACAGGCATGCACCACCATGCTTGACTACTTTCTTAATTATTTTATTTTTTGTAAAGACAGGGTCTCACCATATTGCCCAGGCTGGTCTCAAACTCTTGGGCTCAAGAAATCCTCCTGCCTCAGCCTCCCAAAGTGCTGGGACGACAGGCTGTGAGGCACTGAGCCCGGCCTCTACTAAACTCTTTACACAAATCCTTATTTCCACCCGCATAACAACCCTCTGTGGCCTGGAAAATGACTTACAGGGGGAGGAAAGGAAGTCTGAGAGATGAGTGACTTGCTGAGGCCAGTGTCATCACTAACCACGCGAGGCAGAACTGAATTCACACACAGACTTCTCTGACCCGAAAGCCTTAAAGATTACCAAGAGTGATGCTTACTCTTCAGACATCACTGTATTTAACGGATTTAAGAGGAAATGGGTTAGGTGCGGTGGCTCACATCTGTAATCCCAACACTTCGGGAGGCCAAGGCGGGAGCAAGACTTGAGCTCAGGAGTTCGAGACCAGCCTGATAACCCAGCGAAACCCCCATCTCTACAAAAAATGAATGCATTAGCCGGGCGTGGTGACTGATGGAGGCTTGTAGTCCCGGCTACTCAGGAGGCAGAGGTGGGAGGAGCACTTGAGC
Source organism: Ateles fusciceps (assembly GCA_036589455.1). Lineage (NCBI taxonomy): Eukaryota > Metazoa > Chordata > Mammalia > Primates > Atelidae > Ateles > Ateles fusciceps. The sequence continues at coordinate 6,350,859 of JAZHEH010000847.1, forward strand.
CTGGGAGGCGGAGGCTGCAGAGAGCCGAGGTCATGCCACTGCTCTCCAGCCTGAGACTATCTCAAATCAAAACAAAGCAAAACAGAAAATGGAGGCTTAGGGAGGGCCAGGGCCTTGCCATGATCACAGGGCCAGCCTAGGAACTCTAGGTCACATGGCTTTGACCCCCTTTAGAAATCTTTCTCAAGGCCAGGCATGGTGGCTCATGCCTGTAATCCTAGCACTTTGGGAAGCGAAAACGGGTGGATCACCTGAAGTCAGGAGTTCGAGACCAGCCTGTCCAACCTGGTGAAACCCCGTCTCTACTAAAAACACAAAAAAATTAGCTGGGTATGGTGGTAGGCGCCTGTAATCCCAGCTATTCGGGAGGCTGAGGTAGGAGAATCGCTAGAACCTGAGGGTGGAGGTTGCAGTGAGCCAAGATTGTACCATTGTACTCCAGTCTGGGCGACAGAGCAAGGCTCTGTTTCAAGAAAAAAAAAAAAAAAAAAAAGGAAAAAAAGAAAACTTTCTCAGATTCGACCACCCTGAGGGCCCTTAGCCAGATGGCAAGGGACAGTGACTGAGGCGGGAGAGTAGGGTCTGGAGGCAGGGAACCTCAGGCCAATTCATGCTGAATCAAGAAAAACACCAAGGTCTGAAGGGATGGGGAATCTAAGGCCAATTCAGGTAATCTTCCTAAAGCTAACACAAAAGGAAAAACCCCATCTCCCCCACACTGAGTAGCAGAGGATCAAAGGCAACCCTCCCTACAGCCCACCCGCCTCCGCCTCAGCTCAGATGGAAAGGGAGGGTAGCTTGGGTTGGCTGCTGGCCAAGCAGGGACCACCCCTCTATCTGCACAGGGTACCAACTCACCTCAGCCTTTAACCACAGACCAAATCCTTTATCCAGATAAGGGGTAGCCCACAGGAACCTCAAACGGAGTACTTCAAGCCCAGGAAACTTTGTGATGAGGTCCTTGAGCTGCATGCTCGGGCCCACTCCCACCCTGCGGAGTGCTTCCTCGGTATTTTTTTTTTTTTTTTGAGACAGTTTCACTTTGTCGCCCAGGCTGGAGTGCAGTGGCACCATCTTGGCTCCTGCAGCCTCCAACTCCCAGGTTCAAGCGATTCTCCTGCCTCAGCCTCCAGAGTAGCTGCGACTACAGGCCTATGCCACCAAGCCTGGCTAATTTTTATGTTTTTAGTAGAGACAAGGTTTCGCCTTTGGGCCAGGCTGGTCTTGAACTCCTGACCTCAGGCGATCCACCCTCCCCCACGCAGGCCTCTCAAAGTGCTGGGATTACAGGCGTGAGCTGCCGCACCCAGCCTGCTTTCTCACTTTAACAAAGCCCTGCTGCTTCATTCCCGTTTCCTTTCTCTGCTCCTTTTGTACATTTTGTTCAAGTCTTTGTTCAAAATGCCAAGGACCCGGACAACTCATTGTCAAGACCCTCTGCCAGTAACAACTGACACCCCCAATTAGAGGCTCCTTTGAGAAGCTCAGCTGATGAGCAGGGGACACTCGGTTCAGACCCCTTGTCTGTAAAAGGGGTGCCCTTACAGAAGAAACCCCGTGGGGAACATGCACAGGGAGGGGGTGGGGAACATGCACAGGGAGGGGTGGGAATCCAGGTGAGCATGTGGGAGTGCCGAGGTGAGTGATGTGCAGCCTGGCCTGTGATGCTCAGCCTGGCCCACGCCCAGCCCTGCACTCGGAGCAGGTAGGTCCCCATAGACCCTCCTGCCTCAAAGAAATCTGCTCTATCTGCACAAAGGCCTGGCTTGTGGCACCTGGACCCAGCCTGACCAAAAGGCCTACAGCTCAGAGGCTCGGCAAGTGCCCTCTTCTCTGCCCGGAGCGTCTGCAGACCCGCAGGCCCCCTGGGTCCTAGTCTTAGATGGCACTGAGCTGCCCACCACCTGTATGCCTCAGGGGCCCCCTGGGCAAGAGGTATTCTCAGCCCTACCAGGCAGGTGAGGACCTTCAGGTGGCAGGTGGTCGCTCACCCGAATTCTCCCAGCTCACAGGGGAGAGGGCAGCAGCTCTGTGACCCCAGCTCATGCGCCCGCCCTAGGGAGAAGAGAGCCCTGACTGGCCAGGGCAAGCAGAGAGCAGAGGAGGCATCTTGGCCCTCCCTCCTGCTGCCCCTGGGCCAGGGAGGAAGAGGGGGCGCCCTGGAGATGCAAGGCTTCCTGTAACAAAGAGCGCCGGAGCCCACCACGCTCACAGGCATGCGACGCAGGGGGTGTGCTCACGGACATGGGCCTCATGGATCTGTGGCCGAGATGGGGACGCAGGTGATTGCTCAGCCCTGGACCTGGGGGCAGCCAGGGTTGGCCAGGAATGAGGGGGTCGGAGCAGCAAGGAAGGCCTTCCTGGACCGGTGAGCCTCCTCCAAGGAGCCGAGCCCAGGAGGCCCCTGAAAGTGTCCCCCCCCCATTCTGAGTCCCTGGGGCTTTAATACCCAGGGGTTCCAAAGCGAAAATGGAAGCAAAGCCGGAAAGGCAGGTGGGGGCTGCAGAGAAAGTCCAGGCCTCCAGCTGAGGGGCAGGAGTGAGGGACAGATGACCCATGAGGGCAGGAACACCCTTGGCGGAGGCTGGTACAGGAACCCAGGGCTAGAGTGTGGCCAGGCCACCAGGGTCAGCCGGCCAGGCCTCCACTCTCCCCCCAGGGCCAGGCAGGACTCACTTCCACTGCACCTCCAGCTGCAGCTTGATGGTGCCCAGCTCCGTGACGTCCACCACGATGACCTGCGGCCGCGTCGTGAAGAAGTCGGCGATGTCACACGTCACTGCGCCCACAGCCAGCGAGCCCAGGCCCCGAAGCTCCGTCACCTGGGGGTGGGGGCTGGAGGGTGGTGTCTGAGCCGAGCACCCAGGCACCCCAGCCCTGCCCCCAGCCCCATCCCCCACCTTGATGTCCAGGTTCTCGTGCAGTGTGGGGATGAAGGCCTTCTCCTCTTCGTCCCAGGTCTGGCCATCATCCGACTCGATCCGACCCTTGAGTTTCCAGCGCTGGCGGCCCAGACGCATGAGCACCTGTGAACCGGCCCGAGAGCAGCTGTGTCAGCCCCGGACGGTGTCCCCTCGACACCTGCCCAGGGCCCTCCCTGCCAGACAGCGCCCCAGCTGCAACCCTGGTTCCCAGCAGCTCTAGTCTCCCAAAGACCTGGTAGGGAGCCCTAGGATTGACCCAGAGGGTGGCCATACCTCATACTGGTCTCCGGGACAGAGGCGTGCGTAGCCCACCAAGCCTGGAACACAGATATGGCCAGTCTCCCCCTCAGCCTTCCACTGTCCCTGACCTGGGACCACAGGTCCTCTCTGGGGGTCCCCCGAGCGTAGGTTTTCAGGTTCAGGGGCAGGGATGCACTGTCATGATGGATGGACAGGAGAGTGCTGGGCCCTCACACCAGGCTCAGAGAGGGGCGGGACTTGCCAGAGGCCACATGTCACATGGATGCAAAAGTCATGGCCAGGCTCAGACCCCTGGGATCCTGGTCAGTTTTCCCACTCAGCAGAAGCCTCAGGGCCTCCAAGAAGGCCCCCGCCCACCCCCTTCAGCCCTATCACCTTTCATCCTGAAGTGGAACTGGCCCAGGTGAACCTCCAGGGCCCCCTCGATGAGCCACATGTCCTGTGAAGCCCCAGAGGTGACTCAGGTGGCTGCCTGGGGCGAGGCCACAGGGGCCTCTCACTGTCCCTGCAGCCAGACAGAGGCCACAGGCAGAGAGACACCTCCTCGGGGCCAAGGGCACCTCCCCCGACCGCCGCTGGCCCAGCCCTGGCTGCCCCCGCTGCCCGGCCCAGCTTGGCCCGGCCTACCTCGGCGCACTCGTGCAGGCTGCGACCCAGCTCCTGCAGGCTCTCTCGGGCCGCGCGGCTTGGGGGGCACCTGGTGAAGGCCTGCTGCATGCTGGAGGCGCCGTCGCGCAGGCGGCACTGGATGCAGTAGTTCTCGTACAGCTCGTCCACCTGTGCCGTGCACACGGGCTGGTGGCACTGCCCACACCGAGGGGCAGCCCCACACCTGCCTGTCGACTTCTCCCCTCTGGGAGAGGCTGTCCCTGAGCTAAGCACCTCCCGCCCCCACCCCCCCCACCCCCCCACCACACCCCAGCCCATGGAGGCAGTCACCACCTGCCCAGTCCCACTCAAAGCACTCCCTGCTGGCCCTGGTAGAACGTGAGCCCCCAGAGGCAGGGACCCACCTGTCTCCCCTGACTCCCCCCACCTCCCCTGGCACCCCTGCCTCACCTGCCACCCCTGCCACCCCGCCTCACCTCCTGCATACCCAGCCCCTGGCAGCAACTGGCACACAGTGTGCACAGCAAAAATGAGTAAAAGGGACAAGCGAATCTGTCCCTTCCCCCTCCTCTGCCTGGTTTTCAACAGTGGAACAGGGGGAGGTGATTCATGATCGCCTCCCACCCACTGGGCAGTGCGGGGAGTAAAGCAGGATTGTGAAACCATCTACAGACTCTAAAGCTTAAGGGACCTGCTATTCGACCTTGGGCAAACCCATGTTCATCTCTGGACCTCTGCTTTTCCATCTGTGCAATGGGCTGGGAGGATTCAACCTACCAGACATCCAAGACTGAGCATGAGGTCTTTCTCCATAAACTGAAGAAAGAGCCCATAGGATCCTCAGGGCTGAGCCCCCTCCATGACTCCCACCTCAGGGCTGAGCCCCCCTCCATGACTCCCACACCTCAGGGCTGAGCCTCCCCCATGACTCCCACACCTCAGGGCTGAGCCTCCCCCATGACTCCCACCTCAGGGCTGAGCCTCCCCCATGACTCCCACCTCAGGGCTGAGCCCCCCCCATGACTCCCACCTCAGGGCTGAGCCCCCCCCCCATGACTCCCACCTCAGGGCTGAGCCCCTCCAATGACTCCCACCTCAGGGCTGAGCCCCCCCCCATGACTCCCACCTCAGGGCTGAGCCCCCCCCATGACTCCTACCTCAGGGCTGAGCCCCCCATGACTCCCACCTCAGGGCTGAGCCCATGCTGTCCTTCAACTGGCTCGAGGCCCCTGCTCATCCTTAGCCTCCTACAGCTCCCCACACCCAGAGATCCTGACCCCTGCTCCGAGGGCGCCTCCCTAGCTCCTGCTAACCTAGCTGAGGCCCAGCAAGCTGGCACTGCCCCGCCCCACCCTGCAACACTCACGAGCCGGCTGACCTTGCTGATGTGAAACTCCATCTTCCAATGTGCCTTTCCACACAGCGCGTTTGCTTCTCCCAGAAAAAGGGAAGATGTTTGCAAAGTCGCCTGGGCACCCCGCCAGCCCCCCCCTGCCCCGCCACCCTCCTGCAGGTCCTAAGATAGAGAAGGGGGCTTAGTGCCAGGCCAGCCTCTCACCATCCCCCCAGGAAGGCTCATCGCAAAGCCTCCGCCTTCCCATTCCTAAAATGGGGAGGGAACCCAGGGATTCTGCCCATGGGGCAGCCAGGAAGATGCAATGAGACACGGTCATTCTCATCCAGCCGGGCCCAGCCCACTTCACTCATCGTATGCAGACTCACCTTGTCCAGGTCGTAATAGAAAGCCTGTGGGGGAGAAAGGAGGGTGGAGAGAAGCTGTCAGAGTCCCAGATGCTCCTCCAAGGCCTATGAGGCTCTATCCTGGTGGCACCTGAGCTTAGTCAGAGGACAAGAAGCCATGCCTGCAGCCACCCCTGCTCCTTCCTCTGCCAATGGCAGGCTGTTGGCCACGCCAAGGACGGCAGTGATTAAACACACGCACGCCGGATGAGGTGGTTCTAGGTCTGGCTCCTCTATTTCCTAGCTGTGTGTCCCAGGCAAGACATTCAACCTCTCTGGGCCTCCATTTCCTCATATGTAAAGCAGGGTAGGAGAAGCACCTACCTCATAGGGAGAAAAAGGGACACAGTAGGCACTTGATAGAACGGGAACCATTGGGATTAAAGGGATGGCTTCAGCCATGACCAAAAGAACGTGAGGGGGTTGGAACGGATGGCACAGAAGTTCAAGCCTTGATGGCGAATTCTTCAGTTCAGTCCATCCATTCCAGGGGCCAGAGTACAACCAAGACAAATACTATATCATGAGGGCAGGCAAACCTTTCCATAGCTTTCTAAAAGGCAGATAGTAAGTATTTCAGGCTTGGCATGCCAGGGTGCCCCATGCCAAGATCTATAAATTAGGACCATCGTAGCCAGCACGGTGGCTGACGCCTGTAATCCCAGCACTTTGGGAGGCCGAGGTGGTGAGATGACTTGTCGGGAGTTCAAGACCAGCCTGGCCAACATGGCAAAACCCCATCTCTACTAAAAATACAAAAATTAGCTGGGCATGGTGGTGCATGCCTGTAATCCAGGCTACTCGGGAGGCTTGAGGCAGGAGAATCGCTTGAACCCGAGAGGTGGAGTGAGCAAAGATTGCACCACTGCACTCCAGCCTGGGCCACAGGCGAGACTCCGTCTCAAAAAAATAAATAGGACCATCTAAAACATACACACCTTTGCCTACCTTAAAGTTACTTCTAGAATGAAGAGTGCGAAGTGGGCCTAAGACATGTGAACTGCTGTACCTGCCTGGGGGTTAAATTCATCAGGATCAAAGTTCTGTCATAGGCAGTATGCAAATTTTTTTAAACATTTGTTTTTTAAGTGACTCTAAATTTAAAATATAGTGATCGAATCTCCCCTGGCTGTTAACTGGCAGTAAAAATGAGAGTCACTATATCTGAGCCTGGAGGGTTACCGTGGACATCCACCAGGGAGAGACAGGAAAGTGTAGGAGAGCATGTCAACTGAGATTTCTGGCCGGGCTGGTGGGTCACGCCTGTAATCCCAGCATTTTGGGAGGCTGAGGTGGGTGGATCACCTGAGGTCAGTAGTTCAAGACCAGCCTGGCCAACATGGTGAAACGCCATCTCTTTAAAAAAAAAAAAAAAAAAGATTTTTTTTGGAATGGAGGCGAGTTCTCGGCTCACTGCAACCTCCGCCTCCCGGGTTCAAGCGATTCTCCTGCCTTAGCCTCCTGAGTAGCTGGGATTACAAGCGCATGCCACCATGCCCGGCTAATTTTTGTATTTTTAGTAGAAGGGGTTTCACCATGTTAGCCAGGATGGTCTCGATCTCCTGACCTCATGATCCAGCCGCCTTGGCCTCCCGAAGTGCTGAGATTACAGGCTTGAGCCACCGCGCCCGGCCGATATTTTGTTTTTGTAAGACAACTATTAACTGAAAAGCTAAATACATTCACATGATTATGTGACCAGAGAGAAAACTATGAAAAGATCAATACAAGATCATTCTCAAGGGTTAAACAGGGTGGGACACAGATTGAGTGGAGGAGGGCATCAATGAAGAAAGAAGGATTCAACCCCAAAAAGTCCCATGTATGTATATATGTGGAATTGTACATGCGTGCTAATGAAATAAAAGCTCCATTTAAGCCAGGTGAGATGGCTCACACCTGTAATCCTAGCAGTGATTTGGGAGGACAAGGCAGGAGGATCATTTGAGCCCAGGAGTTCAAGACCAGCCTGGGCAACATAGCAAGATCCCATCTCTGCAAAAATTTAAAAATTAGCCAGGCCTGGTGGCACACACCTGCAGTCCCAGCTACTTGAGGCTGAGGTAGGAGGATTGCTTGAGCCCAGGAGCTCGAGGTTACAGTGAGCTGTGATTGCACCACTGCACTTCAGCCTGGGTGACAGAGTAAGACCTTGTCTCTTTAAGAATAAATAAATCTTGGCCTGGCACAGTGGCTCACACCTGTAATCCAAGCACCTTGGAGGCCAAGGCAGGTGGATCACCTGAGGTTGGGAGTTCAAGAGCAACCTGACCAACATGGTGAAACCCCGTCTTTAAAAAAAAAAAAAAAAAAAGAATAAATAAATCTTTTATAAATTAAAAGACAATTAAAACTCCATTTAAAAAATAAAGAAATAGGCTGGGCACAGTGGCTTACGCCTATAACCTAGCATTTTGGAAAGCTGAGGTGAGTGGATCAATTGAGGTCAGGAGTTTGAGACCAACCTGGCCAACATGGTGAAACCCCCTCTCTACTAAATAAAAAATACAAAAATTATCCTGGCATGATTGTGTGTGCCTGTAATCCCAGCTACTCAAAAGGTTGAGGCAGGAGAATCATTTGAACCTGGGAGGCGGAGGTTGCAGTGAAAGGAGATGGCACCACTGCGCTCCAACCTGGGCGACAGAATGAGACTCCATCCCGAAAAAAAAAGATAAAGAAAAAAGGAAAGAACCCAAGCCTTTGAAAGGAAGATTGACTACCCAGCAATGTCTCAAAACCCAACATGTTGTTTAAATGAGAAGCAACATGTCATGGGGGCAGGACCCCACAGGGCATCCCGCTGTGTGGCCTTGCGAGGTCACCCTGCCCTGGCCTCAGTGTGCCCATCTATAATATGGAGCAGCTAAAACATACACATATTTTATGCTTGCCTACTTTAGAGTTACTTCTCGAACAAAGAATGGGAAGGGAACTCCACAGGGTGAGACTCGCTGCACCTGTGTGAGAAGAGGGGCGGGTGCTGGAGCTGGGCGAGATCTTGGCAGCACCTCCTCCCACCCAACCGCCCACCAAGGGCGAGGCATGCTGAGCTTGGCAGGCCTTTCCCTCCCCAAGTCCCTGGCACACGCAGGCTAGGCCCCTGCCTCTCCCACCCTGCCGGTCCCAAGGCCTTCTCTGCTGGAGCCAGGATACAGAGATGGCAGCTTCCTTCTTTTTCTTTCTTTCATTCATTCATTTCATTCAGACAGTCTGGCTCTGTTGCCTAGGCTGGAGTGCAGTGGTGTGATCTCACTTAACTGCAACCTCTGCCTCCTGAGTTTAAGCTATTCTCCTGCCTCAGCCTCCCAAATAGCTGGGACTACAGGCGCACGCCATTATGCCCGGTTAATTTGTATTTTTAGTACAAATGGGGTTTCACCGTGTTGGCCAGGCTGGTCTCAAAATTCCTGATCTCAAGTGATCCACCTGCCTCAACTTCCCAAAGTGTTGAGATTACAGGCATGAGCCACTGTGCTGGCTGCTGGATGCTATTTTGGTAGAAAAATTCATCTTCCCTCCTCATTTTCCCAGTTCCTCAGTCAAGCTGGTGGCCTGCTCTGCATGTTGGTGCTTTGGAGGAGGGATTCTGGGAAACACTGGCTGGGAGGAGGATTCCACAGCAGCAAGACCTCCTTGCTTTTGTTTCCAAATCTAATTCATTAAGGACATGTGGGGTTTTCACAAGGCAGCAGTGGAGAGATTTCCCAGATGAAAGGAAGATCCTCCCACTGGAAAGATGGAAGTCTCAGTATCACCAGATAAAATACGGGACACCTAATTAAAATTTTCAGTAAACAAGGAATAATTTTTTTAGCATATGTCCCAAAGATTACATGGAATATACTTATACTAAACAAATTTGTAATTTGTCTGAAAATCAAATTTAATGAGAGACCAGGCACAGTGGCTCATGCCTGTAATCCCAGCACTTTGGGAGGCTGAGGCAGGCGGATCACTTGAGGTCAGGAGTTTGAGACCAGCCTGGTCAACCTGGTGAAACCCTGTCTCTACTAAAAATGCAAAAAAAAAAAAAAAAAAAAAAAAAAAAAACAGCTGGGTACGGTGGCATGTGCCTGTAATCCCAGCTACTCAGGAGGCTGAGGCAGGAGAATCACTTGAACCTGAGAGGTAGAGGTTGCAGTGAGCCAATATCATGCCACTGCACTCCAGCCTGGGCAACAGAGCAAGACTTCATCTCAAAAACAAAACCAGGCTGGGCGCGGTGGCTCATGCCTGTAATCCAAGCACTTTGGAGGCCAAGGTGGGCGGATCACCTGAGGTCAGGAGTTCAAGACCAGCCTGACCAACATGGTGAAACCCCATCTTTAAAAATAATAATAAATAATTAAAAAAAAAAAAAAAAACAAAAACGATGCCGGGCTCGGTGGCTCACATCTGTAATCCAACACTCTGGGAGGCCAAGGTGGGCAGATCACGAGGTCAGGAGATCAAGACCATCCTGACCAACAAGGCAAAACCCTGTCTCTACTAAAAACACAAAAATTAGCCGGGCATGGCGACGCGTGCCTGTAATCCCAGCTACTTAGGAGGCTGAGGTAGGAGAATCGCTTGAAAGTGGGAGGCAGAGGTTATAGTGAGCCAAGATTGTGCCACTGCATTCCAGCCTGGGCGACAGAGTGAGACTCTGTCTTAAAAAAAATTTTATTGGGGCATGCTATTTGTGAGTGTGTGTGTGTTTTGCTAAGTCTATCTCTGCTAAGGGAGAAGCAAAAACCAGAGCAGGTGAGCCTTAGGCAACAGGGCCCAGGGCCAGCCTCAGAGACACTGCCTTGGCCAGTGCAGTGCCTCACACCTATAATCCCGGCACTTTGGGAGGCCCATGAGGGAGAATTGCTGGAGCACAGGAGTTCAAGACCAGCCTTGGCAACATGACGGGACCCCATATCTACAAAAAAATTTAAAAATTAGCTGGGCATGGTGGTGCATGCCTGTAGTCTCAGTTACTTGGGAGGCCGAGGTGAGAGAATTGCTTGAACCCTGGAGACGGAGGTTGCAGTGAGCTGAAATTGTGCCACTGCACTCCAGCCTGGGCAACAAAGGGAAATCCTGTCTCAAAAAACAAACAAACAAAAAAGACACTGTCCTGATGATGGCAGGAAATGCTGCCTGGCAGCTGGACATTGAAGAAACAGGCGGGCTTCATCAAGGACAGCAGCAGAGGCCACTGCGACATACCTAAGTTTCAACACCTGACCCACTTTCCTGGCATCACAAAAGCCATCCCAGGTCCAGATCACCTGACGGCCAAGGTCTATAAAGCAGGACCACCTAAAACAAATGCACTTCTATACACTACCCACCTTAGCGAGACTTCTAGAACTGAGAGTGCAACGTGGGCCTCAAATGTGTGAACTGCTGTCTGTGTCAAAGTGAAATTAACTTAGCACAACATAAAGAGGCTACTCCATAAACCTCTAGTTCTGAGACAGATTCACACCGTGACATAATCTGGGGGGAAGGGAGGGGTCTCACCAGCCTCGAATTCCTCCTGGTGTCCTTGTGGCATCCAGACAGGTGGTCCAGCTCAGCCTGCTGCACACACAGATGCTCCCTGCAAGGAGGGTGAGGAAGAGTTTCAAACGGAAGAGGAACAAGAAAAGGAAAGGAAACAGGCCAGATGGACAGAGTCCCTGTGTGGAGAGCAGATACGGGGCTCAGAGGCAGCCAGGAAGCCCCGCGCCCTCATGCCGGGAGTTGTGCGCCCAGCACCACCAAAAATGGGTTACAGGGAGGTTCCCAGTTAATTCCCCCCACCAGGCCCACAAGTAGGTCCTATTGTTGTTATACGCATTTTATTTATTTCTCTTTTGAAACAAGGTCCTACTCTCTCGCAGTCTGGAGTGCAATGGTGTAGTCACAGCTCACTGCAACCTCTACCTCCCAAGTTCAAATCATTCTTGTGTCTCAGCCTCTTGAGCAGCTGGGACTACAGGTGTGTGTGACCAATCCTGGCAGATTTTTATATTTTTAGTAGAGACAGGGCTTCACCATGTTGGCCAGGCTGGTCTCGAACTCCTTGATCTAAGGTGATCTGTCTGCCTCAGCTTCCCAAAGTGCTGGGATTACAGGTGTGAGCTACCGTGCCCAACCTAGTATACACATTTTAGAGACGGACAAACCAACCCTAGAAGGTAGCAAGTACCCCAGCCCTGGTCACACAGCAGAGAAGAGGCTGAACCCAGGTTTGAAAGCACACAGTGGCCTTAGAACCCAAAATCTTCACCCCCCACGTCATACCCCTCCCAAGCTGGGGCGCAGCTGATGGGGAGGTCAGCATGGCACACTTCCCTCACGGTCAAGGGTCTAGATTTGGGGGCCAGGGCAGGAGTCCCATCTTGCTAGATTTGCTGAGTCACCCCAGGAAGGTCACTCACCCTCTCTGGGCTATACTGACACCACCTCAAATGTGGAAGAGATAGCTTCTGCCAGGCTGCTACTCACTGAGGTGCTGAGCTCTCTGGGAAGTTGCAGGTGCTTTGGCCCCAGACAAGTCTCAAACATGTGGTCCTTAAAGGACACAGAAGCTCCCTTTGGAAACACACCTCTCCCCTCCATGCACACCCAGCCCCCGCTTCGCACAATCACAGCTCACTGCAGCCTCCACCTCTACAGGCTCAGTGATCCTCCCATTTCAGCCTCCCGAGTAGCTGGGACCACAGGTGCATGCAACCATGCCCAGCTAAATTTATGTATTTTTTGTGGAGACAGGGTTTTGCCATGTTGCCATGCTGGTCTCGAACTCCTAGGCTCAAGGAATCTGCCTGCCTCAGCCACCCAAAGTCCTGGGATTACAGGGTGAGCCACTGTGCCCAGCCAAGGATGCATATTTTGAAAACCGTTTCATTCTAAGGTGGTTTAAACTTTTAATTGACTCTGGTTCCTCTTTGGGCTGCCATGTCTATAAATAAGAGATGTAGGTAAGAGAGAATTTAGGGTCTAAGTACCACTGGGAAAAATCACTCCAGAAACTACTCTTTGGCCCACAAAGGCCCGTCATCTGGTCCCCGTCACCCCGTGACCTCATCCTCTTTCCTTTGGCTCTAGCCACGCTGGCCTCCTTGCTGCGCCCCAGGGCCTTTGCACGTGTGGCTACTCTGGCCTGAAATGTTCTTTTGCCATTATCTGCATGGCTCACTCCACCCCTTCAGGTGTGTGCTCCAGTGTCACCTTCTTAGCAAGGCCTTCCTTCCAACCACCCAATTTGAAATGAACCCTCCCCACCTCCGCCTGCTTACCACGGCCTGTTTCCTGCTGTAGCCCTTACCACCATCAGACATTCTCTGCACTTTCTTTTCTGTATTTTGTACCACGTGTCTCTCCCCAACTAGGAGTCAGCTTCTCGGGGGGGTAGGGATTTCGTGTGTTTAGTTTACTTCTGTCCCTTGGCCAAGCACTCTATATGCCTCAATAAATATGTGTGGGCTGGGCTCTGTGGCTTACACCTGTAATCCCAGCACTTTGGGAGGCCAAGGCAAGCAGATTACTTGAGGTCAACATGGCGAAACCCTGTCTCTACTGAAAATACAAAATATCGGCTGGGCGTGGTGGCTCACGCCTGTAATCTAAGCACTTTGGAGGCCAAGGCGGGTGGATCACCTGAGGTCGGGAGTTCAAGACCAGCCTGACCAACATGGTGAAACCCTGTCTTTAAAAAAAAAAAAAAAGAAAGAAAATACAAAATATCAGCCGGGTGGTGGCATGCACTGGTAGTCCCAGCTAGTCAGGAGGTTGGGACAGGGAAATTGCTTGAACCCCAGAGGTGGAGATTGCAGTAACCCAAGATTGTGCCACTGCACTAGAGCCTGGGTGACAGAGCACCTCAAAAAAAAAAAAAAAAAAAAATTTGTAGAGTGACTCACTCTTCCTCGGCGGGCCTCTGCCCAGCTCATCAGTCACTCTCTGAGTAAGTCTGTCCCTCACTCTGACACCCGCTGCCCTGACCTCCTGCATGTGTGAGCTCACGGTACAGGCTCCCACTGCGGGGCCTTTGCCCATGCCGTTGCCTCTGCCTACAACGCTTGTCCCCCAGAGGTGAGCATGGCAGTGGCTTCTCAGACTGTTCGTGTGCCAGACACTGGCACCTCCTCCTTGGCGCCCGCCAGGATCATCCTCTCCACCGCGGCCCTCGGCACACCGTCTCTCCGTTACCTTTCTTCATTGCACTCAGCACAGGCGGAAGTACCATGACTGATTGCATAATTCGACTGTATTGCTTATTTATTGATGGCATCAAATCTGCTCCTCTGTTCTTCGTGCTCTACAAGACCAGAGTCCTCCTGCCTTAGTCACTGCCAGGTTCCCAGCACCCGAGGACCGGGCTGAGCACATGCCACACCCTGACCTACATGTTGAGTAAATGAATGGCCAGGAACTTAACCTGTCACGTCTTATAGACAGACCCACCCACAGTTCCCCAGGAAGAGACAGAATCGAGGTAGAAGAATGCATTTCTTAGAGGCAACACACAGCCCAGCCTTACTTGAGGCCTCTTTTCAATGCTTCAAAGATCTTCTTCACCTGCTGAGGCTTGGGATCTGCACAAACCGACCCCTTCCGCAGCGTGCTATACATCTTGGAGGATTTTGCAGGCATTCGCAATCTCATGGAGTTCCTGTTGATGGACTTTCTGTAAGAAGGGATGGAGGGGGGACAGAGGTCAGAGCAGGGCCCTGACAAAGCCCCCTCCAGGGGCAGGCACTTTGGAAATAGTGAGCAGAACCACAGGGAGTCAGGATACCTGGCTCAGTCCCACCCCCATCGCCACCAAGCAGTGTGGTCTCCAGAACTGTGTGGAGTTTCTCCTGGCCTCTGCTTTCTCATCTGTGAGATGAGGAGCCTGGGCCAGGTGCGGTGGCTAACACTTGAAATCCCAGCACTTTGGAAGGCTGAGGCAGGTGGATCACCTGAGATCAGGGGTTCAAGACCAGTCTTGCCAACATGGCAAAACACTGCTTCTACTAAAAATACAAAAATTAGCCAGGCATGGTGGCACATGCCATAATCCTAGCTACTCCAGAGCCTGAGGCACGAGAATCACTTAAACCCAGGGGGCAGAGGTTGCAGTGAGCCGAGACTGCATCACTGCACACCAACCTGAGCAACAGTGAGACTCCATCTCAAAAAAAATACAAATAAAAATAAGGAGCCTGGATTTGAGGATTAAAAGAACAGTAATAAAAATCTGGTATCAGAAATGAACTTACAGTGAGAAGAAATACAATCAGGCAGCCTAAACACCAGTGCTCTCTGATCAGCACACTCTGCCTGTGCAGCCAAAGCCATGTGGGAGGCCAAGTCATAGTCCTGTACTTTGCCTGGCATTGGTTAGCTTTACCTGCCCAACATCCATCCCCCCTCCCTCTAGTAGTAGCACCTCGATCTTCTGCTGGGGCACCTCCCCAGCTCTGCTTTTCATACTTGTGGTTTGAAGGGGAAGGTAGCCTGACCAATCAACAAGCGCACACACATTTGCACATGCACACATGCACATGGACATTCTCTGGCAAATCCACATCCCAGGCCTGCATTAGTCAACATATTCTGCTCCTCTGGGCCAAGGAGAAGTATGGGGCAAAAGCCTGGCCAGTAACCAGCCAGGAGTTCAGAATTCACAAAGGGAGAAGGGTTTTTTCCCCGTGGCGTTGCTAACGTGGGGAACATACACCTGGGACTTCCAGCCTCCTCCTTTGGCCACCATGTAGGGAGACTGGGGCCAATACAGAGAGGAGCAAAGAGAGTCAGGCCAAATCATATGCCAGTGAGTTCCTGGATCCAGCTGTGTCTAAAGCTGAACCATGTAACTTGGCAGTTACATGAGCCAGCTGGCTCTTTTTTTTGCTTATCCAGCTGGATTTGGGACGGCTGGGTCCCTCAACCTTTACAGATGTAGCAGCATCTCAAGACTGATGACAGGAGTACGAGGCCAGGGCACCCTCATCACAGCACAGAGCTGGTTTCCTTGACATCTAAGCCCCTTCCAGGATCCCATAATTTACCCACGAAGCTGGAGGATGAAGCTGGCTGATGCAGGCTTTGCTCACCCACAGATGTGTTGAAGTCCGTTCTTTGCCCTCTAAAGCCACTGGCCAGGTGCCCTGACACCAGGTACGATTAATGACAACATTCTCACAAGAGACATGGCAGAAATGACACTTAGAACTAACCTTGGCATCAGTTAGTTCTTTTTTTTAGACAGAGTCTCGCTGTCATCCAGCCTGGAGTGCAATGGCACAATCTCGGCTCACTGCAACCCCCACCTCCCAGGTTCAAGCAATTCTCCTGCCTCAGCCTCCCAAGTAGTAGCTGGGATTACAGGCATGCACCACCACACACAGCTAATTCTTCTATTTTTAGTAGAGATGGGGTTTCACCATGTTGGCCAGGCTGGTCTCAAACTCCTGACCTCAAATAATCCACCTGCCTGAGCCTCCCACAGTGCTGGATTATGGGCGTGAGCCACAGGGCCTGGGTGGGCATCAGTTCTTACAGGAGACTACAGGCCCTTCTCTTCCATATCCTCTTTCCCCAGGGGCAGGAACTAGGATATGCTGAAAGCAGTTTCAACCACAGGCACCAACCCACCCCAAAAGCTGGCTGAGCAACAAGAGGGAAGGAACGGTCCCTGAACAGCCCTGTGAAGCAGACCCCCTGCACATATGCCCTCGACCACCTGGCTCTGAACTGTGGAGAGAGAGGGAAGAATAACTGATCTTAATCAAGCACCTGTATTTTGGGGGTCCTTGTCAAAGCAACTTCACCTCTACAATAACACACTATCCAAGCCTCTGTCATTTCACCGGTAAAATGGGACCACGTAATACAGAGGGTGGTGGTAAGAATTCTATTAGATGCCAGGCCCAAAATGTGGCAGAAAGGAGATCTTTTACAAGCGAGCTATTGTTAGAATTGCCACATCCTATCTGTAAGCTTTCCCCTGGCTCACAGCTTCGAAAATATCAGGCGCAGCCAGGCGCGGTGGCTCACGCCTGTAAACCCAGCACTTTGGGAGGCCAAGGCAGGTGGATCACAAGGTCAGGAGTTCAAGACCAGCCTGGCCAACATGGTGAAACCCCATCTCTACTAAAAATACAAAAATTAGCTGGACGTGGTGGTAGGCACCAGTAGTCCCAGCTACTCGGAAGGCTGAGGCAGGAGAATCGCTCGAATCTGGGAGACAGAAGTTGCAGTGAGCTAAGATCGTGCCACTGCTCTCCAGCCTGGGCAACAGAGTGAGACTCTGTCTCAAATTAAAAAAAAAAAACAAAAAACATATCTATATATATTAGGTGCTTGGTAAATATTAAGCTCAGCTGAATGGGGGGAAATACAGCATGCCAAGGGAATTGGAGAACAGAGATCCTGGCCCTGCAGGCAGCGTGGGACAGTGAGTGCACGCCTGGGTGTTCCCAGCCAGGGACAGAGGCACATAATGACAACATTCTCACAGAAGAGACATGGCAGAAACGACTCTTAGAACTGTGGCATCAGAGGGAGCTGGGGGGAGGCGGGCCTGGTGTGCTCTGGGGTGGACAGCAAGGAGTGAGGTTTGACCCAAGCAGACGTGGGAGGCTGCAGAGGGCCTGGACCCGGGGCCTCTCTAGTTTTGGGGACCCAGGATGTGTGAGAGGAGGAGAAGGGAAGCTCCCAGAGGAAATCCAGCTTCCCACACCTTTACAATGACACGTAATGTCTCTGTAGAGCAGAGAAACTGAGCTCAGGCCAGGGCTACTGTGTTGCTGAACAGCTGACACCACGAGCGCAAGGGCTCCGGGAGCTTAGTGAGAACACATGAGCTATAGGTAACTGTGGGCACCTGCTACCGCCAGGGGCACGCTAAGGGCTTTATAGAAATATCTCGACTTTCACAACTACCCTATGAGATAGGTATTATTATTATTTTGAGACGAAGTTTGCTCTGTCGCACAGGCTGGAGTACAATGGCGCCATCTCGGCTCACTGCAACCTCCGCCTCCCAGGTTCAAGCAATTCTCCTGCCGCAGCCTTCTGAGTAGCTGGGATTACAGGCACGTGCTACCACACCTGGCTAACTTTGGTATTTTTTGTAGAAGCAGGGTTTCACCTTGTTGGCTGGGCTGGTCTCAAACTCCTGACCTCAGGTGATCTGCCCACCTCAGCCTCCCAAAGTACTGGGATTGCAGGCATGAGCCACCGAGCCTGGCCATTTGAATATATTTCATGTCCAGTGATGTTTTTCAAAGCCTAGAGGGGCTGTGCTCCCCCTTCCACTCGCCCTCCCTGAGGCCCCATCACCCACCTCTTGAACCGGGCCCTCTGCAAGGTTACCATCTCCAGGCTGCCAGAGACGGCAGGGCTCCAGCCTCAGGGAGAGGCATGTTTCCAACAGTCAGGGCCCCGGCAGGCCAGCAGCAGGCGCAGGGGGACAGGCAGCTCAGAGGTGGGGCTGCAGGGGCCCGCTCCCTGTCCGCTCCCCAGGGCCCACGCTCCCCAGCAGGTGTGTACCCTTGGCCCAGCCCCGCTTTCATCCACTCTCAATGCTGCAGCCGTACCTGGACGCGTCTGCTCCCGGGAAAGCTCTGAGCCCTGTGCTCCTTGTCTGAAGTTCAACAGGACAGGCGCAGTGGTCACTCTGAGGGCCTGCCGACCCGGGGAAGGTGATGCACATGCAGCCTCCAGATGGCAAAATCAGGCTGCACGTCTGGCCCGGGTGTCACAGAAGCCAGGGCAGGGAGAGCCTCTGGGGCCGGATGTTTCACCAGCTCTGGGAGGACTTAATAAATATTAAACAGCCCCCTGGTATGCCAGGCAAGCTTCCAGACAGGCATGTGCACCCTGCCGATCCCAGCCCTCACGTGAGGTCACTACAGCAGTCCTTCTGCCTGGTGTGGTGGGCAGAGGCCTTGGTGTGTGGCTGTTGCAAGTGCAGGCTCCGCAGGCAGAGCTGGGCTCAAGTCCGCGCCTGCCCCCAGCCTCCAGGTGGGGCAATTATAGGACTGGCTACACAAGCTTCAGGTGAAGACTCCACACAACAAACACGTGAGCCAACCATTTACCCAGGTGCCTGGTGGCGCTGGACACTTGGTGATGGTGACAGGCAGGCACTCGGCACTTGCCAATTTTAAGCTCTTGTCTCAGCGCTTTTTTTTTTTTTGAGACGGAGTTTCACTCCTGTTGCTCAGGTTGGAGTGCAGTGGAGCAATCTCAGCTAACTTCAACCTCTGCCTCCCGGGTTCAAGTGATTCTCCTGCCTCAGCCTCCTGAGTAGCTGGGATTACAGGCCCCCCACCACCACACACGGCTAAGCTTTGTATTTTTGGTAGAGACAGGATTTCACCACATTGGCCAGGCTGGTCTCGAACTCCTGATTTCATGATCTGCCTGCCTCGGCCTCCCAAAGTGCTGGGATTACAGGTGTGAGCTACTGAGCCCAGTGCCTTTTATTTTTTTTTTAATTGAGACAAGGTCTTGCTCTATCTCCCAGCTGAAGTGCAGTGGCGTGATCTCCGCTCACTGCAGCCTCCACCTCCTGGGCTCAAGCAGTCCTCCCACCTGAACCTCCTGAGTAGCTGGGAGGATCACAGGAGTGTACCATCACACTTGGCTAATTTTTTTTGTATTTTTGGTTGAAACAGGGTTGCACCATGTTGCCCAGGCTGGTCTTGAATTCCTGAGCTAAAGTGATCCGCCCGCCTCAACCTCCCAAAGTGCCGGGGTTGCAGGTGTGAGCCGCCGCGCCCACCTGACCTGCTCCTGGTGCTTTACATGTATGGACTTATTCCTCCTGACACAGTCTTTGAGGTCAGGCCCCCGGCACAGTCCAGGAAACTGAGCCTGCATCACTCCCCTCTGGCTCCAGAGTCTGAGCTTGACAGCATCACAGGCAGGGTCGGATAGGAGCCGCCTCTTCACCAGCCGTCTCTCCTTGAAAATTAAGGGCTACTATTTCGTTTTCACACCCACACTTGTTAGCCATCCCAACAGAGGAATTCCCAAGCTGAGGAGGATGTCCCACTGCCTCCTGGCTCAGGGAGTACCTGCCTGACCGCCTGGAGGTGGGAAACCTGGCTGAGGAGGGGGAGGAAAGGGGGAAGGGCAGCCATCCCTGTCAAATGGGATAGAATGGAACAGTGTTGGGGCCTGGACTCCTCTCTTTCATCCTCTCTGTTTATCCTCTCATCTCTCTATCCTCCCACCCTCCAAGTCCAGCTCTTGGGAAATGGCCTTATTATAGCAATCATTCACACCTTAGTATAAGATTTCCCCACCAGGTTACTTCATCAAGTGAGTTATCCGATTGTGGAATAAAAAGCCCTGTCTAGGCCGGTCACGGTAGCTCATGCCTGTAATCCGGGCACCTTGGGAGGCCGAGGTGGGCGGATCACCTGAGGTGAAGAGTTCAAGGCCAGCCTGGCCAACATAGTGAAACTCTGTCTCTACTAAAAATACAAAAATTAGCCGGGCGTGGTGGCGGATGCCTGTAGTCCCAGCTGCTCGGGAGGCTGAGGCAGGAGAATCGCTTGAAACCAGGAGGCAGCAGTTGTGGTGAGCCAAGATCTCGCCACTGCACTCCAGCCTCGGCAACAAGAGTGAAACTCTGTCTCAGGGGGAAAAAAAAAAAAAGCACTGTCTATAGCAAAAGGGGTTTCCAGATGCCAGGGTAGGGGTCAGAGGTGGGGGTGGGAAGAGAGGGGGCATCGCCCATCCTCCCCATGCAGAGCCCTGCCCTCCAGCCAGGCTGTTTGCCTTGGCGGTGCAGCTGTGCTTCGGCCTGCTCGGGTTGCCAGGGAACAAGGCCAGAAGGTGAGGCCTGAAACCCAATCAGGCTGTCCAGCCCTGGCTCCAAGGGTCCAGACTCCAGGGAGCTCCACGGAGACAGGAGAGTTAAAAATAGATGCACTATCTCCCTGTCGGTGTGGGCAGCTTCTTCCTCGCCCTCACACAAGGGGGCTGCAGAGGCCGAGGCCAGGTGGGGGGCTGCCCAGGGACCTCTGGACCAGCCCAGGCCCAGCATCCTCTGGAATCTCTGACAATGGGGTGGGGGTCCGGAGGGGTCGGCAGATACTTAGAGCCATTGGGGTTGTCTTTCCTGGACTAGGACTCAGACGCTGTGGACCCTTGCTGATGGCCAGCGAGCCCTGGTGTCAAGGGGATGGGTCACCTCTGTCTTCCTTCCTCCCAAAGGACTGAGCCCAGGAATCCAGGAAGGGGCCAACGAGAGAGAGGGGCCCAGTGTGGGGGCACTCTCTGGCAGAGCTCCCCTCTAGGGCCTGAAGGGACATTTCCCAGGGATGCAGGACAGTCAGAGGCCCCCATAGGCCTGGCAGGAGGAGAGCTGCAGGCAGGGCCAACTGCGGAATTTGCGGGGTCTAGTGCGAAAGAAAAATGCAAGGCTCTTTATTCAAAGTTTATTAAGAATTTTGGGCCGGGCGAGGTGGGTCACACCTGCAATCCCAGCACTTTGGGAGGCCGAGGTGGGTGGATCACCTGAGGTCAGGAGTTGCAGACCATCCTGGCCAACATGGTGAAACCCTATCTCTACTAAAAATACAAAAATTAGCCTGGCGTGTGACGCAGGCCTATAATCCCAGCTACGCAGGAGGCTGAGGCAGGAGAATTGCTTGAACCTGGGAGGTTGAAGTTGCAGTGAGCTGAGATCCCACCAGTGAACTCCAGCCTGGGTGACAGAGTGAGACTCCGTCTCCAAAAAAAAAATAATAATAATTTTGGCTGGGCACAGTGGCTCACGCCTGTAATCCCAGAACTTTGGGAGGTGGAGGCAGATGGATCACCGGAGGCCAGGAGTTCGAGACCAGCCTGACCAATATGGTGAAACCCTACCTCTACTAAAAATACAAAATTAGCCAGGTGGTTTGGGCGTGGTGGCTCACACCTGTAATCCCAGCACTTTTGGAGGTTGAGGAGGGCCGATCACCAGAGGTCAGGAGTTCAAGACCAGTCTGACCAACATGGAGAAACCCCGTCTCTACTAAAACTACAAAATTAGCCAGGTGTGGTGGCGCACACCTGTGATCCCAGCTACTTGGGAGGCTGAGGCAGGAGAATGACTTGAACCTGGGAGGCAGAGGTTGCGGTGAGCCAAGATTGCAGCACTGCACGCCTGGGTGACAGAGCGAGACTCTTTCTCAAAAAAACTCAAAAAAAGTTTATTAAGCATTTCTACTTGGGAGGCTGGGGTGGGAGGATCGCTTGAACCAAGGAGGTCAAGGCTGCAGTGAATGGAGAACGCACCACTGTACCCCAACCTGGGCGACAGAGACCCCTGCCTCAAAAATAACAAAAATTTCTAGAGCACGACCGCAAAGAATTGAATACAGTGCAGACCACAGGCTGCGCGCTCATGAAGCCGGCCTTGGCTTCAGGGTCTGCAGAGCCTCCCTCTCCTTCCAGACCACACTGTTGGGGGTCCCAACAGTGCTTCAGTGGACCAGCCCACTCCAGAGCACACAGCTTGGAGAGGGTCACCTGGGCCAGATGCCCCCCTGGCCAGGTAACCCGCACAGCTGACCTTCCAGCCTTGATGACAGACCCCAACAAGGGGGTGGAGGACCCTGATAAAGCCTGGGAAGAGGCAGCTCAGAAATGGTTAAGTCGAGAAACAGCCTTATTTCCTGGACAGTTTATACTTAAGCCTCATCTCAGCAGCACTTAGGAAACGAAGGGTCCTCCTCCCTCCCTGACCACTGTCGTGCGTGCCAGCCACGCACCTGCTTTCTGTCCCTTAAAGCTCATTCCCGCCCAGGACATCTGCACCCCCTGTTGCCTCCCCCACCAAAGGCTTCCCGCCCCACCCCCACCTGCGCACGCGCAGGTCCACTTCTTCTGTCCCTTCCTGCCTCGGCTCCCCATGCCCCTGCCTCGTTGGGCTCTCCAGCGAGACCCTGGCTGCCCTCCCCCCACTCCCATTTTAGTCCCCTCACAGCACCGCCTCTGGCTGGTCTGTCTCAGTTACCGTTGGCTTATTGTTTGCTGCCACCCGCTCCCAGGACCATGGGGCCTGGGTCTGTCCCCAGAGCCCGGGACAGGGCCAGAGTAAGTGGTCCATGACCATCTGCTTTGTGAACAGGGGTTCCTAAGGTCCTTCCAGCTGGGACACTCCAGGATCTTAACCCTGGGGTCCCAGCACCCATGGGAAGGGAGCCCCCCAGGGAAAGGTGAGTGAACTGGGAGGGCTGACCTCAGCAGGGTGGAGGTGGGCTCCGATCCCAGCAGTAAAGGCCCCTGGGAAAGAGCTCAGGGATCACACACAGGAGCCACCTGGCCTGCTCTGGGGTTCAGGGTCCTCCCCCAGGACCTGGCAGGAAGCCAACACCTGCAGGAGATTCAGCAGGAACTGGAGGTGAGGGAGTGGGACAGGAGCTCCACGGGAAGGGCGGGGGAGACTGGCGTGGCTGGAGCCCAGGGAAGAAACGAGACTGCTGGGGCCAGGTCCCAGGGGCCTCTAGGCGAGGAGGGCACTGGGTTGCATTCTAAGTAGGATGGGAATCTTTGCAGGGTTTCAAGTCAGGGAAGAGCATGGTGGGATTTGGTTATCAACTGAGTCACTGACCTACTGGGTTCTGCACTCTGCTCTGGCTGGGGCCGCCCACCTGTTCACCCCATCAGCTCAGACAGACAGAGGTTTGGCCCCTTCAGGAAAACTGCCCCCACTCCCCAGCCTGCCCTCTGGCAAATGGTTCCCCAGGGGCTTGCACAGTGCCTGGCATGAGGCCCTGGAGCCAGGGGACAGCAGGCCTGAGCTCCTCGGGCTGTGGCCTCTGCAAGCAGAAACAACCTTCCTCCTAGGGACTTAGTACCTAAAGCTAGAGAGAAGACACAGGATGGGGCAGCAGGCAGGGCCTGGCCAGCCAGCAGCCCCCGGGAACTCGCAGGGTCAGTGCTGCCCCCCAGGCCCATCTGTGCCAAGCCTCATCTGATAACCCCCAATGCCCCGGCTGCACCGGCTGCTGGCCCTGCCTCCCTTGTGGTTCCTTCCCCAACAGCCCCATGAGCAGGGTGCACCCATGATTCCCATAGTTCAGATGAGGACAAGGCTGGAGTGGTGAGGTCACTTGACCCAGGTCACAGAGCCAGGAGAGGTGGCTCCATTTCCTAATCTTTCAGACAGGAAGGACATTCCTTCCCAACCCCGCTCTTAGGAGACCCAGCCCTGAGCCAGTTTTGCTGTGTGACCTTGGGCCAGCGGCTCCACCTACCTGAGTCTCTGGTTTTTTGGTTTTTGTTTTGCTTTTTTTTTTTTTTTGGTTTGTGTGTGGTTTCGTTTGTTTGTTTGTTTGTTTTGAGATGGCATCTCACTCTGTCACCCAGGCTGGAGTGCAGTGGTACAAGTCAGTGCAACCTCCGCCTCCTGGGTTCAAGTGATCCTCCCACCTCAGCATCCCAAGTAGCTGGGATTACAGGCACCCACTAGTTTTTGTATTTTTAGTAGAGATGGGATTTTACCATGTTGGCCAGGCTGGTCTCGAACTTCTGACCTCAAGTGATCCGCCTGCCTTAGCCTCCCAAAATGTTGGAATTACAGGCGTGAGCCACCGTGCCAAGCCTGGTTTTTTGGTTTTTCAAAAAGTTTTTGTAGAGATGCGGTTGTGCTATGTTGTCCAGGCTGGTCTTGAGTTCCTGAGCTCAAGTGACCCTCCTGCCTCAGCCTCCCAAAGTGCTGGGATTATAGGTGTGAACCACTGTGCCCAGCCAGAGCCTGTTTTTTGTTTGTTTGTTTGTTTGTTTGTTTGTTTGTTTTATCTGCCAAGTAGACCTGCTAAGCTCAGGCAGATCAACTACTTGAGTATCTGAAATGTTAACTGTTCAGGTCTCAAGGAAATGATAGATTTATGAAACACACACACACACTCTCTCTCTCTCCCCCTCTCCCCCTCTTTTCTCTTCTCTCTTTCTCCTCTTTCTCTCTCTCTCTCTCTCCTCTCTCTCTGTCTTGGGCTACAAGCCGGCCTGAGAGTGAGCCTTCAGGTCTCTGGCAACAGAAGATGTCCCTGCCCTGCCCCGGCCCATTAACAAGCCCCCCGCCCCAACCCCCCCCCACACACACACACAGGATACCAGAACTTACGAGATCCTCCGGCTCTGCGCGCTGCTGAAGCCTGCGAAGGAGGCGCTCCGGCCCACAACCCCCACGACCCCTGTGTCCCCAGGGGACAGGAACCGCAACCTCACCGACATGGCGGTCACCTGCTAGGAGAGAACAGGGGGAGTCAGCCTGGCACCACCACACAGTGAGTGCTGCCCACAGGCTGGCCACCTTCCACCACCACCTCCAGACCTCACAATGACCCCAGAAAGTGGTGGCAGCTGGTACTGTGCCCAGCTCACAGATCAGCAAACTGAGGTCCTATAAGGTTAGGGGACCTGCTGGGGAACAACGGTGGGAACGGAATTCGAACCCAGGTGTCTGTACTCTTTTACTCTGAGCTCAGGTCCTTAATGCCGGGCCATGCTGCCTCCCAGAGCAGGGGACAGTGCCTCCTGAACAGCCCCTCTCCCCTAGCTACTCCTCTCCCCTCCTGCAGCCCTCCCTGAGCACCTAACGCAGGTGAACTCTGCAAGGCAGGCCAGTCCCCCCCACTCTCAAGGGGCCCGGCTCAGCAGGGAGGCCCACCCACTGCTGAACAGTTACAAGACAGAGTCAGTGTTGGAGTGATGAGGGTGCCCAGGGGGCATCTGACCCCGCAATGGAGAGGTGCCCAAGAGCTGAGGAGGAAGGCTGAGGTGGGGTAAAAGGGAAGGGTGTCTGAGGCCAAGGGAACAGCCGGGGCAAAATCCAGGATGCGTGAGGGGACTTGGTGTCATCCAGAAACAGCAAGACGCTCAGTGGGCTAAAGATGAGGTCAGAGGCCCCAGTGAGGTGGCTCGTGCCTATAATCCCAGCACTTTCGGAGGCCGAGGCGGACGGATCACGTTGAGGTTGGGAGTTCAAGACCAGCCTGACCAACATGGAGAAACTCTGTCTCTAGTAAAAATACAAAATTAGCTGAGTGTGGTGGTGCACGCCTGTCATCTCAGCTACTCGGGAGGCTGAGGCAGGAGAATCGCTTAAACCCGGGAGACAGAGGCTGCGGCGAGCCGAGATCGCGCCACTGCACTCCAGGCTGGGGAACAAGAGCAAAACTTAGTCTCAAAAAAAAAAAAAGATGAGGTCAGAGAGGCCGACAGGGCTCAGGTCCCAAGGGGCCTTGGTAGCCCCAAGTAGGCTTACAATTGGCCTTACAGTGGGGCGCGGTGACCAGGAGCCATGGGAGGGCTTTGAGCAGGGGGTGACAAGGCACAATTCACATGAAGCCTGGCTGCTGGCATCAAGGGCTGCTTCCACTCCATCCCTCGCCCTGTCTCCGACCCATCCTGCACTGGGGTCAAGCCCCAGCCCTGGCCACCTTCTCTTTTTTCCAAACCATCTCTAGATTGGGAAAATGCCACCCTATCCCTTGAAAATATAGATTAGCGTCTTCCAGCATGGGCAGCTGGAAAGTTCTCTTTTGTATCTAACCTAAATCTCTGCTGCTACAGTTTCATACTTTGCTCCTTCGCCAGGGTGGTGTTAACCCAAGGATTCCAGGGGCCCCACTGCCCAGACCAAACCTGCAGAAAAGCTCCAGTCCACGGGCCCTCATATTCCTGCATGATGAGACCCCCATGTTCCAACATCCCTTTCCCCTAGCAGGCAAGTCCACCCGCCACACCTTTGCTCACGTGGGGGCCTCGGCCTGGAAAACTTCCTCTACCAAGCTACATCTGCCCAGCATCTACTATTGCACCTCCTGGCAGGTCCGTGCCGCCTCCACAAGCCTCCTCCTCCCATACGTCCCCACCCCACAGCCCCACGTGTGCTGTACATAGGAAAGCTTGGCAGCAAAGAGGGTGGGCCTGGGCTCAGATCCCAGCTGTGCCACTCACAGGCTCTGGGCCTTGGTGATCACAAGAGTAAAATGGGAATTCAGAAAGGACCTCCCGCGGAGACTGCTGGAAGGACCAAGGAGAGCATGTACTGAGAGCCCACAGTGTGCAAGAGACACATCGGAAGAGCTGGCTGTCTCTGTGCAATTTGCTAAGACCCCGCCCTGCAGGTAAGCCAGGTGAGCCAGATGACCCAGACGAGCCAGGTGACCCAGGGAGAGCAAGCAGCTTCTAGTCCTGATGGAAGGTGGCAGGCATTTGCTGACCACTCGCTGTGTGGCAAGCCTGGTGCCCCACGAGTGGCTACGAATCCATGAACCGCTATGAATCCATCACCAGCAGTGTTGTGTACAGATGAGGAAGTTGAGGCATCATTCATCAAGTGCTCATTACTAAGCTGGCCCTGCACTAAATGCTGTGTGTAAATTATGAAATCCATACAAGCCTCTTAAGAGCAGGAGCTTCTGATGACCTAATTCCATAGATGAGGAAACCGAGGCTCAGACAGGTGACAAGACTAGCCTGGAGACCCCAGCAGGGAGCCTGAGCACTGGGTTTAGAACCCGACGACGTCCAATGTCAGAGCTAGTTATTGCACATGGTCTTACCCGTGGTCAGGAGTCCCTTGCACTGGAGCCCCCCATGCCGTAGAGAGGTCCCCCACATAGCCCCCGCCTGTGCTGTGCTGAGCCAGCTTGTACCAGCTCACAAGAGTCAACTGGGCCGGGCACAGTGACCTCACACCTGTAATCCTAGTACTTTGGGAGGCCGAGGCGGGCAGATTGCCTAAGCTCAGGAGTTCAAGACCAGCCTGGGCTATGTGGTGAAACCCTGTCTACTAAAATACAAAAAATTAGCCAGGCGTGGTGGCAGGAGCCTTTAATCCCAGCTATTCGGGAGGCTGAGGCAGGAGAATCACTTGAACCCAGGAGATGGAGGTTGCAGTGAGCTGAGATCGCACCACTACACTCCAGCCTGGAAAACAGAGCAAGACTCTGACTCAAAAAAAAAAAGAAAGAAAGAAAACCAGTCAACTGTTAAATGTTCAGGAATTTTGTGAGCCTGTTGACATCACGCTGGTGATTTGCAATCAGCTGCAGTAGGAGTATTTATACCATGGAAATCGGCAAATTCTACAAGTTAGGACTTTCTGTCTGCTGGTCGTTAAATGTTAATAAGCTCCTCACTGCTATTACCCCTATCAGCACCTATGCAGGGGCTGGGAAGCTGCTCAAACTGCTTGATCCCCCCCGCCAAGCCAGGCAAGGGAACAGAGGGAGGAGGGAATCCCCAAGGTGAGCGGTTGGGATGTGGTCTCCGGAGCCAGCCTGGGGACTGAGCTGGAAGGGCCTCCCCACGCCTTCCTCTGCACCTCCCCATCAGAAGCCTTCTGGGCCGTTCCTGGAACTTCACCCCAGTCACTCCACTTTAAGTTCAGAGAGGAGGACAATTGCTAAGCAGTTCCTCCCCCATTCAACGCTCAGAACAAGCCCTGGGTTCTCCCGCTCCGAGTGAGAGAGGAGGACTAAGGAGGAGAACTAAGCTCCGTGCAGAGCTGCAGCACCTGCCGCGGGGCCATCACCCACAGCTCTGCGGGGGCTCAGTGGCCCCATTTTTCACCTGAGGAAAGAAAGCCTCTGTGAGGTGAGAGGCTACTCAGAGACACATATTTCTTTCTTTCCTTCCTTCCTTTTCTTTTCTTTCTTTTTTGTAGACAGGGTCTGGCTCTGTTGCCAGGCTGGAGGTCAGTGGCACAATCTCAGCTCATTACAACCTCCACGACCTGGGCCCAAGCCATCCTCCCACATCAGCCTTCAAGTGGCTGGGACTACAGGCACACACCACCACACCTGACTAATTTTTCTATTTATTGTAGAGACAGGGTTTCGCCGTGTTGTCCAGCCTGTTCTCCAACTTGTAAGCTCAAGCAATCCACCCACCTCAGCTTCCCAAAGTGCTGGAATTATAGGCGTGAGCCACCACACCTGACCAGGACACATATTTTTCAAACTGAAGTCTAGCTCTTCTTTCTTCCACGTGCCATTGCCACATGGATTGACCTCCTGGCTAAACCCTCCTCATCTTCCAGTCCAGATGCCCCCTCCCCCAGGAAGCCTTCCTGTACACCTCCCCCACTCCCAGCTGTGTCCGTGTTTCCTCTGGGCGCCCGACTTCCTCTGTTACAGTGGACTGTGAATGGTGACTCCTCTATCTCCCCATGCTAGACAGGGAGCTCCCTGCGCGTAGGGACCAGGTGCATGCAAGAGCCATAACACATCTTTACTGAACCAGAAAACAACAAAGGAAAGGTTGACGCTGCTTCCCCTACTTCACCAGGCTGTGCAGCCCGAGAGGAAGGTTCTGGAATAATAACAGTAATAATAATAATACTTACCACTGTGTGCTAGACTCTAAGGCAAAGGTGAACAAATGTTTTCTGTAAAAAGTCTGATAGGAAGGCCGGGCGTGGTGGCTCACGCCCGGAATCCCAGCACTGTGGGAGGCCGAGGTGGGTGGATCACCTGAGGTCAGGAGTGAGAGACCAGCCTGGCCAACATGGTGAAACCCCATCTCTACTAAAAATATAAAACTTAGCCAGGCATGGTGGCTCAGGCCTGTAATGCCAGCTACTCAGGAGGCTGAGGCAGGAGAATTGCTTGAACCTGGGAGGCAGAGGTTGCAGTGGGCTGAGATCACGCCACTGCACTCCAGCCCGGGCAACAGAGCAAGACTCTGTCTCAAAAAAAAAAAAAAGAAGAAGAAGAAAAAAGAAAGAAAAGAAAACCCAGATAGTACATATTTTTGGTTTTTCAGGCCATACAGTTTTTGTCACAACTCAGTTCTAGCATTTTAGAGTAAAACCAGTCACAGACATTATGGAAATGAATTATGCCACAGCTGTGTTTCAGGAAAACTCTATTTTCAAAAGCAGCAGCTGTTGAGGATGACAGGTGGCCCTTCCTCTGAGCCCTGGGTACCCAGCACTGCCTGCTACCTGCTCTAAGGACTTAAGATTCTCATTTCATTCTTCCAAACCACGAGGCAAGTATTATTATTATCCCCATTTTGCAGATAAGGAAACCGAGGCTCAGGCCAGGCATGGCAACTCACGCCTGTAATTCCAGCACTTTGAGAGGCCGAGGTGGGTGGATCACTAGAGCCCAGGAGTTCAAGACCAGCCTGGGTCTCATAGTGAGACCCCCATCTTTACCAAAAACACAAAAATTACCCAGGTGTGGTGGCACGCACTTGTAGTCCCAGCTACTGGGGAGGCTGAGGTGGGAGGATCACTGGAGACTTCCCAGAAAGTCGAGGCTACAGTGAGCTGAGGCTGCACCGCTGCACTCCAGCCTGGCTGACAAGAGTGAGACCCTGTCTCAAAAGAAAGGAAGGAAAGAAGGAAAGGAAGAAAGGGAGGAAAATGAGATTCAGAAAGGAGGGAGAGGAGAACTCCGAGGTCACACAGGAAGGAAATGCCAGAGCTGGAGCTGCGCCTGGGCGCGCGGATTCCAAAGCCTGGCCTCGGGACTAGGCTGCGCTCGCTCCCGCAGCTCTGCTGAGGACACGCCCCGCGTCCCAGGAATCAGACCTCCTCCGGGAGGGAAGAGGCCCCAGACTGGAAATAGGATTGGGAAGGGGACCTGCCAAGTTAGAAAGGTAGCCCTGGGTGGTGGCCGAGAAAATCAAGCCCAACGTCCTTTGGCTTCGGGGTGTTGCAGCCCCAGCCCCAGTGGGCTCCTTGGGGCCGGCCGACAGCGACAGTTCCCAGACAGCTCAGCTGCGCCCCCTCCCGGCTGGGCCTGGTGGGGCTGATCCCATGTCATTGTTGGAGTCCAGCTGCGCTGTTTCTTGTGGTAAAAGAAACAGACCTCCCCCTGGATGGTTGGGGATGGGATGGCCAGGCTGAGACCCAGAATCTCAGGAGCCTTCAGTGGGCAGCTCCCGGCAAGCCCGGTTTGTCACCTGCGACCAAGGGTGACATTCCTGATGTTTAAGCACTGCCACAGCAGGGAGCGGAGGCTGGGTGTGGAGCAGGGTCTGGAAGACCCTGTTCTGTCCCACCAGGTCTCACCCCCCCTCTGCAGGGGCTGGCATTAACCCTTTAGCTACAGGATTGTGGGCAAGTCTAGGAGGTGTCTGGGGGAGGCACTGGGAAAAGAGGAGGGATGCTCTGGTGGCTTAGGGCAGCCCTGGGTAACTGGCACTCTGCAGGCAGGAGAGACAAGGCAGAGACCCTGCTGGGCCCCAGGATAGAGGAGGGAGGCACAGAAGTCATGCAGTTCCCAAACCTTTGGTGGCAGACAGCACGGCCTCTTCCACTCGGTGTCCCTCGCTGCTTGTCTCTGGCCTGGCACCCAGGGCTGCACACTTAGACCTGAGGTGGTTCAGACCTGGCTGGTGCCCGAGGGGAGAGGAAGCCAGCTGCTCCCAGACACTGCGGACTGTCCTGGGCCTCCGTCCCCAAGGTGTGGCTGGAGGAAGCCAAGCCCACTCCCGCTAAATCTGTCCTGCTCACTGCTGGCCAAATCTGCCCTGCGTCCCCTCCCCACCCCGCCCGCCAGAGGGAACCTGCAATTTCACCTCATTTAGAGGTAAAACATCTAAATTTAACGTCATGGGCTTTTGGGGCTGGGTGGCTTTATGCCTGAGTCCCTCACTTAGGGCTCTTTTTATCCACTCAAATGCCAGTCAGGGCTTAGTTTGCTTATAGGAGTTTCCAAAATAGCTCCTTTGGTTTCGCATGGAAGGAAATGGCAAAATAGCCCAGGAAGAGGAATGTGAGTTTACACAGAAGACAGACAGGCGTCGGAGGAGGCTGCTCTGGGAACCCGTTTGCCTGCTCAGAGGGGGCCGAGAAAGCGTGGAGTCCAAGCGTCCAGCTCGCTCGTTTTACCGACAGCAAGACTAAGCCCAGGACGGCCACACCACTTGCCTGGGCTCCGCCAGTGCTGCCTGGATGAGCCAGAAGGACCCAAAATCCTCCTCCCTGCCTACGCACAGGCTCAGCTGGAACCCCCTCCAGGCCTTTGCCCCTGCTGTGCCCTCTGCCTGGCACACTCCTCCCTTCCTCCAGGTCTTCCATGCCACTCCCTCCCAGCCTGCAGGCCTCACACCCAAGGCCACCTCCTCAGAGAGGTCCTCCCTGACTCCTTTGGCTAACGTGGCCGAGCCCCTCACCCATATCCTTCAAATAACTCATCATGGTTCTGAATTGTCTTATTCATCAGTTAATCAAGTATCCTTCTCAAGAATCTCAGCTCCAGGGGGCAGGGAGTTTTTCTGTCTTTCTTTAACAAACTGGGGGCTGGGCACATGCCTGTAATTACGACTCACACCTGTAATCCCAACACTTTGGGAGGCTGAGGCGGGAGGATCACCTGAGTTCAGGAGTTTGAGATCAGCCTGGCCAACATGGTGAAACCCTGTCTCTACTAAAAATGCAAAAATTAGCCTGGCATGGTGGTGGGCATCTGTAATCCCAGCTACTCAGGAGGCTGAGGAGGAGAATCACTTGTACCCGGGAGGTGGAGGTTGCAGTAAGCCAAGATTGCACCATTGCCCTCCAGCCTGGGCGACAAGAGCGAAACTCCATCTCAAAAAATATATATTTTTTGGAAGGCCGAGTGCAGTGGCTCATGCCTGTAATGCCAGCACTTGAATCGCATAAACCTGGGAGGTGGAGGTTGAAGTTAGTCAGCTCACGGCCACTGCACCCAGCCTTGGTGACAAAGCAAGACTTCATCTCAAAAAAAAAAAAAAAACAAAGAAACAAAAATAAAAATAATCTTTTTGTAGAGATGGTTCTTGCTGTGTTACCCAGGCTAGTCTCGAAGTCCTGGCCTCAAGCCACGCACATGGTGTGAGCCACCATGCCCAGCCTGCTGGTTTTTAAAGAGTGTATTTAAATGAAAAGAGAGACAGATTTGAAGGACCCTTGGTTTAAATAGAGCAGGTTGGAAACACCCTCAGGGCAGCCCATGGTCCTGGCTCTGCTGCTCTCCAGAACCACCTGGAGCCAGGAGGGGACACCCAAGGTGTCTCTCTGCAGAGGACGGTGGCCTGAAGGATAGAGAGCCAATGAGTGCCCTGATTTCTGATTTGAGAGAAGAACAAGCAACTCCTTGAGAAGCCCCACTGTCCCCTGCAGTCCACTGTCCCAGGATTGCAGGCAAAGGGACGCCTCCTGACCGCAAACGGGTCAACAGCAGGCACGGAAGTGAGGAGCCGGGTCCAGGGGAGGTGCTTCCCTCTGTTTATCAGCGTGCAGCCCTGGGTCCCAGCTTACTCTACTGGGGTTTTCCCAGATAAAGATAACTCAGGAATTTCTGTGAACTCTGTAGAGGGCGTTTTAATTCAGATGGCCTCATCACTGCCCCATCACCACTCCCACCAGCCATGCCAGGGGTCGGCCAGGGGTCACCTTGAAGACAAAGTCTCTCTTTGGGAAAGAAGCCTCTTGAGGCCACTGTGGGGGTGGCTGTGTCAGGGTGCCAGGTGGGAAGGCAGCTGGGGCCTGCCCAGGATGGAGAAGAGAGCATGGGGTGGAGGGTGAAGCAAGATAAAGATGGGGTGGCAGGAGGGAGTGGGAGAGCTGGGCCTCCAAGAAGCGCGGGCTGGCTTGGGAATCCCATCTCAAACGAGCCCCACCCTGGTCTCCGGCTGCAGGAGCAGTGATAAGGATGGGGACAGGCAGGAGGGACTGAGATGAGGCGAGAGCAGGTGGGGCCTGCAGAGAGACCCCCAACACTGAGGGAGCGAGGTGACCTGGTGTTCGCTGTTCCTGGCCAAGTAACTTTGTTTGTCAAAAACTGGAAACAGGCTGGGTGCAGTGGCTCACGCCTGTAATCCCAGCACTTTGGGAAGCCTAGGCAGGCGGATCACCTGAGGTCAGGAGTTCGAGACCAGCCTGACCAACATGGAGAAACTCCATCTCTACTAAAAATGCAAAATTAATGGGGCGTAGTGATGCATGCCAATAATCCCAGCTACTCCGGAGGCTGAGGCAGGATAATCACTCGAACCCGGGAAGTGGAGGTTGCAGTGAGCCGACCTTGCACCATTGCACTCTAGCCTGGGCAACAAGAGCGAAACTCCAACTTAAAAAAAAAAAAAAGCCTGTAGTCCCAGCTACCTGGGAGGCTGAGGCAGGAGGGACACTTGAGCCCAGGAATTTGAGGACAGCTTGGGCAACACAGTGAGTCAAAAATAAATAAATAAAATACAGGTAACATGCTTGTGTATAGGCAGTGTGGTACAGGTGTGTGTTCGCCTGACCTACATCCCAGGAGTGACTAAGGGACACGGGATGGGGCTCTCCGACAGAAGCCCTCCCTCTGAAATTGGTTATGGGAGGGTCCCTGGACCTCAGCAAGTGACACTTGGTTGTGGGGGCTGTCCTGTGTGTTCAGCAGTGTCCCCACACCAGGAGCACACCCCGTGACAGCCTGGTACATCTCCAGACATACCACACGTCCCTGTGCTAAAAGCATCTCTTCGGATCTGGGCTGGAGCGTTTATTACGGTGGCTTAGGCATAATTTTCCATGGGCGAAATGAGTAGTATTGAAGACACATGGTATTTGGTTGGCTATAGTATTGCTCAGGCACCTTCCCCTCACACTAACAGGTGTGGGACTCCGGCAGATCACACAGCCTGACACCTGTGGAGGAGGCCTGGGTCTGCAGCTTCTGACACTCCAGCTGTGACACACAAACTTGCTGTCACCAGCCTAGGATGTGGACAAAGCCTGTAGGTCTGGGACCAAGGACATGAGCTTGGAGGAGCTGGCTGGATTCCTCAGACTTTGGGGCCTGTTTGCCCGAGCAGAGCCGAGACCTACCTGAGATCTGCCTCCATTGCAACCCTGGCCTGGCAGCACGGCTGCAGGGGGCGAGACAGTGAAGGGCTACCTCCCCTTTCCATCCAAAATTAAGTAAACCAGGAAAGCCTGAGCTTGATGAACACACGCACCCGTCAGGTGTGTGCACCTGAGCTTGATGAACACACACCCCGTTCACACGGGGAGGATGTAGATTCAAACCCAGGTGGGCTGAACTCCGAATTGCACCTCGGCCAACCACTGGTCACTGGAGGGGACCTGCCCCCAACCCTCTGTCATCTCAGGGACACAGACCCTGTCCCCCTCCACAGGGCTGGACATCAGAGTAGCTTCCCTCCCCAAACAGCCAAAAAGACAAAAGAAAGACTTCCACTCCCTGCCGCTGTCCTGGGAGAACACTGAGGTTCCCTTTTGGAGTGTCTGGAGTGAGCTCTCCACCATTAGACACCCAGGCCCATGCGTGGGCCCATGAATATGTGTGAATTACTTCTAAGATCAGAAGACAGAAAAATGATTTTTTATTTTTTGGAGACGGAGTTTTGCTCTTGTTGCCCAGGCTGGAGTGCAATGGTGTGATCTCAGCTCACTGCAACCTCTACCTCCCAGGTTCAAGTGATTCTCCTGCCTCAGCCTCCCAAGTAGCTGAGATTACAGGTACACACCACCACGCCCAGCTGATTTTTGTATTTTGAGTAGAGATGGGGGTTTCATCATGTTGGCCAGGATGGTCTCTATCTCTTGACTTTGTGATCTGCCTGCCTCAGTTTCCCAAAGTGCTGGGATTACAGGCGTGAGCCACTGGGTGGCCCCACTTCCCTCTTTTACATTTGGCTACTACTCTTAGGGGTGGGCCTTTGTTTACTTTGCATTTTCCTGATTCCTAATAAGATTAAGCACATTTCCTTAGGTTTACCAGTTTCCCAATCTCCTCTTCTGGGAATTACCAGTTTGTATTCCTTTGTCCAGTTATCTGACTTCTTGATTCCTGGGAGCCGCTGATAAATCCTAGATAACCATCCTTTCTCAGTTTTCTTCCACTCCCTCACCGTTTAATCTTAAATTATTCTGCGTTTGTGTGTGTGTGTGTGTGTGTCTGTCTGTCTGTCTGTCTGTCTGTGAGATAGAAGCTTTAAATACTTACGTGGCTAAATCTGTCATGGTTTTCCTTCTGTGTTTTAGAGTTTGGAAACTGCTTTCTCCGTCTCTAATATTAAGTTGCTAATCTGTTAACCACTGAGGTCTAATTCCCTGGGGGAGAAGCCTGTCTTCCCAGCCAGGCTGCAAAGACCTCCAGGGCATGTCTCCATCTGTCCCCTGGTGAAGGCCTTGGTCAAGAGATTCCACTGCTCCTCAGAAATATCCTGAGTCTGTCCCCCTCCTTCCCCACCTCCACCCCTGCTCCCCCAGGACCAATCCCTGCCACCTCCTCCCCTTCTGCCCCAAATGAATACTATAGTGATTTTTTTAAAAATCAAGGGCCGAACACAATGGCTCATGCTTTAATCCCAGCACTTTAGGAGGCCAAGGGCAGGCGGATCACCTGATGTCAGGAGTTCGAGACTAGCCTGACCAACATGGAGAAAATTCCATCTCTACTAAAAACACAAAAATTAGGCGGGTGTGGTGGCATGCACCTGTAATCCCAGCTACTTGGGAGGCTGAGGCAGAAGAATTGCTTGAACAAGACCCGGGAGGTGGAGATTGCAGTGGGTTGAAATAGCGCCACTGCACTCCAGCCTGGGCTACAGAGCGAGGCTCCGTACCCACCCACCCCCCCACAAAAAAAAATAAGAGGTAAGCGGGTGGAGTGAATGGGGACTACCTTAGAAGCGTCTTGTAGGTGGATGAGGTGCAGGGCCGTAGCCTAAGGGCACAGGGAACCCTGTGGGCATGTGCAGTTCAAGCCCATCCCACCCAGCTGGGGTCCATCCCGGCCACACCTGACCATTTGCCTAACCTAGATCCTTCCTGTCCTGCATTTCCTGCAGCATCCGGAGCCCAGGACTGCTGAGTCAACCCTCTGGAACGCCCACAGCTCCCCACAGGCCGGCTGGCCCTGGGACTCCCGCACAGCCTCGTGAGTGGGTGGAGCCAGGTCTGTTTGCTAGAGGAGGCTGTTAACAGCACAGGAAGTGGTCAAGGGTTCAACAAGAGATGAGCCATCTGGTCCTCCAGAAGTAAACAGTTTACAAGAGACCCATCAAGCCGGCCTGCTGTTCTGGTTTTTCTTCTGACAGTGAAATATGCAGTTTCTTTTGCATCCTGGTTCCTGCTGGAGAGGGAGACTGTCCCAGGCACTCAGACCCCAGCTCAAGCGCCTCCCTGGGGCAGGAGTGTGTCTGTGTAGGGAGACAGGAAAACTCAGATTTTTTTTCACATCTTCTTTGTTCCATTCCCAGGACTGAGCAACTGCATGTATGTATGTACGTATGTACGTATGTATGTACGTGTGTATGTATGTATGTACGTGTGTACGTATGTATGTACGTGTGTACGTATGTGTGTACGTATGTATATATGTGTGTGTTTATAGACAGGGTCTCCCCATGCCACCCAGGCTGGAGTGCAGTGGCGCGATCAGAGCTCACTGCAACCTCAACTTCCTGGGCTCTAGTGATCCTCCTGCCTCAGCCTCCTGAGTAGCTGGGACCATAGTGTGCACAAAATTCCACGCCAGAGGAATTTTTGTATTTTTGGTTAGAGACAGCGTTTTGCAATGTTGCTCAGTCTGGTCTCAAACTCCTTTTTTTTTTTTGAGACAGAGTTTTGCTCGTTTTGCCCAGGCTGGAGTGTAGTCACACCATCTCGGCTCACTTCAACCTCTGCCTCCCAGGTTCAAGCGATTCTCCTACCTCAGCCTTCCAAGTAGCTGGGATTACAGGAATGCGCCACCACACCCGGCTAATTTTTTGTATTTTTAGTAGAGATGGGGTTTCACCATGTTGGTCAACTGGTCTTGAACTCCAGACCTCAGGTAATCCACCCGCCTTGGCCTCCCAAAGTGCTGGGATTACAGGCGTGAGCCACAGTGAAACTCCTGAGCTCAATCTATTCACCCTCCTGGGCCTCCCAAAGTGCTGAGGTTTCAGGTGGGAGCCCCTGTACCCCGCCCAGGACTGAGAGACTTTAAGTCAGATGGTTGACCTACATCCTGAGGAGGATGGATTTCCTCCCAAAGGAGCAGACTCGTTTTGTAGAACCCAAAGCCTTGAATTTCAAGAACCTTCAGACTTAAATCCATTTCCTGTTGGAAGCAGACCCCTCCTGGTCTTCCCAGGTATTGTAGCCCTGCTCTACCAGCCACTATAAATGCCCACACAAAAGGAAGAGGGGCTCCATTCCTGAAGTTCAGAGTGGAGTCAGTAGATTCTCTCAAGCATGTGCGATATGCATGTGGCCTAACAGCCTGAAATAAACAGCTTGTGCTGGGATTGTAATTCTAGAGTTTCCAGAAGTGTTGCAAAACATTCCAGGCAGACACTAGGGTTTGTGTACTACAAGCTGTTTATCAATTAATTTCTTCTTTGCCAAACATTCTTACTTGGGTCTACTGGGAGATGATTTTGTTGAGACTGCATCTCCAATTCTCTAATGAAGATCACCAGGGAAAGAAGGCTTGCTTCACAGAGGCTCATAATACAGGAAATGTGGCTAACATAGGTAGTTTCCATAAGGAAAAGGATAGTACTAACTTTTGAGCTCATGTGAAAAAGAAAAGTTGGCCAGGCGCAATGGCTCACACCTGTAATCGCAGCACTTTGGGAGGCCAAGGTGGCCAGATCACCTGAGGTCAGGAGTTCGAGACCAGCCTGGCCAACATGGTGAAATCCCATCTCTACTAAAAATACAAAAATTAGCCGGGCATGGTGGCAGGCACCTGTAATCCCACCTACTTGGGAGGCTGAGGCTGGAGAATCATTTGAACCTGGGAGGGGGAGGTTGCAGTGAGCCGAGATTGTGTCACTGCACTCCAGCCTGGGCAAGAAGAGTAAAACTCCATCTCAAGAAAAAAGAAGGGCCAGGCATGGTGGCACACGCCTGTAATCCCAGCACTTTGGGAGGCTGAGGCAGGCAGATATAAGGTTAAGAGATCGAGACCATCCTGGCCAACATGGCAAAACCTCGTCTCTACTAAAAATATGAAATTAGCTGGGCATGGTGGCACGCGCCTGTAGTCCCAGCTACTCAGGAGGCTGAGGCAAGAGAATTGCTTGAACCAGGGATGCAGAGGTTGCAGTGAGCCAAGATTGCGCCACTGCACTCCAGCCTGGTGACAGAGCAAGACTCCGTCTCAAAAAAAAAAAAAAAAAAAAGGAAAAGTGACATCTGGGGACTAAGATTTTGAGACTCTTTGCAGACATTCCAATATCCTGTGAGATTCACACCCACAGACTCACACAGACGTGAGCATAGGCCTTGGAGTCAACACAAGTTCAAGTCTAGCCTTTGCCTCATTCTCACTATGTGACGTTGGACAAGTCACTTATCCTCTCTGAGCCTCCAGTTCCTCATCTATACATTGGAAACCACTTAAGTTACCTTACAGTTACTTTCAGTTGCTAGGACTTGCTCTTTCTCTCTTCATTAAAAGGAAAACACAAAATATGACATAGCTTATCCTACCACTTTGTGCTGCTAAGGTGAAAATCTAGGGCAGTGGCCTGGCGCGGTGGCTCACACCTGTAATCCCAGCACTTTGGGAAGCCCAGGCAGGTGGATCACCTGAGGTCAGGAGTTCGAGACCAGCTTGGCCAACATGGCAAAACCTTGTCTCTACCAAGAATACAAAAATTAGCTGGGCATGGTGGCAGGCACCTGTAATCAATCTCAGCTATTCAAGAGGCTGAGGCAGGAAAATTGCTTGAGCCCAAGAGACAGCGATGATAGTAAGGTGAGATTGCACCACTGCCCTCCAGCCTAGGAAACAAGAGTAAAACTTGGTCTCAAAAAAAAAAAAAAAGATCCAGGGTAGTATATGATTTCCTGGGGCGCTATAAAAAGGTACTACAAACTGGGAGGATTGAAACAGGGGAAACTTATTGTCTTGCCATTCTGGAGGTTAGAAGTCCAAATCAAGGTGTCGGCAGGGCCATGCTCCCTTTAAAGCAGTGGTCCCCAACCTTTTTGGCACCAGGGACAAGTTTTGTGGAAGACAGTTTTCCACTGACCAGGGCGGGGGCTGGGTGGGTGGTTTCGGAGTGATTCAAGTGCATTAGGTTTATCGTGCACGTTATTTTTGTTATGACATTGTAATATATAATGAAATAATTATACAACTCACCATAATGTGGAATCAGTGGGAGCCCTGAGCTCGTTTTCCTGCTACTAGCTGGTCCCATCTGGGAGTGATGGGAGACAGTGACAGATCATCAGGCATTAGATTCTCATAAGGAGCGTGCAACCTGGATCCCACGCATGCGCAGTTCACTACAGGGTTCGTGCTCCTATGAGACTCTAATGCCTCCACTGATCTGACAGGAGGCGGAGCTCAGGCGTCATGCGAGCGATGGGGGAGTGGCTCTCAATACAGATGAAGCTTTACCCAACTGCCTGCTGCTCACCTCCTACTGTGTGGCCCGGTTCCTAACAGGCCACG
Source organism: Ateles fusciceps (assembly GCA_036589455.1). Taxonomy (NCBI): domain Eukaryota; kingdom Metazoa; phylum Chordata; class Mammalia; order Primates; family Atelidae; genus Ateles; species Ateles fusciceps. The sequence continues at coordinate 6,390,751 of JAZHEH010000847.1, forward strand.
GACCAGTATAAGTCCATGGCCCGGGGGTTGGGGACCCCTGCTCTAAAGGATCCAGGAAAGAATCCCTCCTTGCCTCTTCCTAGCTTCGGGTGGTGGCCCCTGATCCTTGGCATTTCTTGTCTTGTAGCCCGTCTCTGCTTCTGTCCTCCCATGGCATTTCCCAGTGTCTCTGACTTCACAGGTCTTCCCTCTTCTTATAAGGATATGATGGTATTGAATTAGGAGCAGGGCGCAGTGGCTCACGCCTGTAATCCCAGCACTTTGGGAGGGCGAGGTGGGCGGATCACGAGGTCAAGAGTTGGCCAACGTGGCGAAACCCTGTCTCTACTAAAAATACAAAAATTAGCCAGATGTGGTGGTGGGCGCCTGTAGTCCCAGGTACTCAGGCTGAGGCAGGAGAATCACTTGAACCCAGGAGGCAGAGGTGGCAGTGGGCTGAGATGGCACCACTGCACTCCAGCCTGGGCTACAGAGCGAGACTCCTTCTCAAAAAAAAAAAGAAAGAAAGAAAGAAAGAAAAACAAAAGATGCAGGCTCCCCTGGGAATGACGCCTGGCACACTCAGAGGTGGGGGACAATGGTGACAGTCCTGACACTTTCTCCTCTGGAGAGCATGGACCCCTGGTCTTGGCCATGCAGCTAGGCCTGGCCCAGCATGCACATCCCCTACGGGGACTGGGCCCTTCCTGCCCAGTGGCTATTCTGATTTTGCAGCCTCAGGCTTTATTGCTCTTCCTGCTTAATGAGGTGAAGTTTGCTCAACCCACTGGCAATTCCTGTAAAAGCCATTTCAATGACCCAATGTGGAGAGTTTACAGGGAGGCACTCCCTTAGGGCTAGGCTGGCTGGAAGCAGATATTTTGCCCCCTTCCAAGGACAATAATGAGGTCTGAGGCTTCTAATGGGGGTAGAGGGTGCTCCGGGCACCAAAAGCCCAGGCCTGGGGTCAAAAGATGTGGGCTCCAGCCCCAGCCGGGGCAGCTCTGGGAGCTAAAGGCCAGTTAGGGAATCAGGAACCTGAACAGAAAACCACAACTTTGGGGAAAATGGATAGTATGTACATTACGTTCTTGCAGACGCAGTGGGGCAAAGACAATGCGTTAGGTCTTTCAAGTCCCCCGTGGAGCCTGGCATCGGCCTGAGTGGAGCTCCCTCCTCAACACTCCCTTTGCCCTGACTTCCCTGAGGGAAGGGTTTGTTTTTAGGGTTCTCCTGTGGAACCTCTTCCTCTTGGTCTAAATGGAGCCTGAGGCCAAGGCCTTACACCTGTAAGAGAGGAGGTGACCCTGGTCCCAGGGAGAGGGTAGGTCCAGTCTCCCAGTTCTGTCACTGGCATGTACACTCCCCAGGCCTATTCCACCCCCAAATCCTCCCAGGCTCCAAACCCTGAGGCCCTACTGACTGCCCCTCAAGAAATCACCGAGGCTGGGTGTGGTGGCTGTCGCCTATAATCCCAGCACTTGGGGAGGCCGAGGTGGGTGGATCACTTGAGGTCAGGAGTTTGAGACCACTGTGGCCAACATGGCGAAACCCCGTCTCTACTAAAAATACAAAAATTAGCTGAGGATGATGGTGTGCACTTGTAATCCCAGCTACTCAGTAGGCTGAGGCAGGAGAATTGCTTGAACCTGGGAGGTGGAGGTTGCAGTGAGCTGAGATCGTGCAACTGTGCTCCAGCCTGGGCAACAGAGAGAGACTCTGTCTCAAAAAAGAAAAGAAAGAAAAGGAAAGAAAAGAGAAAAGAAATCACCAAATCACCCAGCCCTCTCTATACCCACAAGCACAGCCTTGACCGGAGTCCTGACTGCAGGGTAAACAGCTCAATCCCCTGCGAGATAGCACTGCATATACACTAGGGGGGGTCATCATCAAAAAGACAGACCACAGCAAGTGCTGGAGACGACGTGGGGCAGCTGGAGCCCTGGTGCACTGCTGGTGACATGGAAAATGGCGCAGCTGCTTTGGAAAACAGCTTGGCAGTTCCTCAAACGGTTAAGTATGAAATTAAGCAAATGGTTAAGTGCAAATATGACCCAGCAGTTCCACTCCTAAGTATATACATCCAAGAGGAATGTCAACATATGTGCACGTAAAACCCATACACAGACGTTCAGAACAGCCAGCATTATTCATAGTAGCCAGGAAGTAAAAACAACTGAAATGGTTATCAGCTGATGAGTGGGTCAACAAAATGTGGGGACAGCCATACAAAGGGACACTATTTGGCCACATGCAAGGAACCAAGCCCTGATGCATGCTGCAAGACAGATGAACCTCGAACACGGTATGCTAAGTGAAAGAAGCAGACGCAGCAGACACAGAGTGTATGACTCCATTGACATGCAAGTCCAGAGCAGGCAAATCCACAGACAGAAAGTGTATCAGTCATTGCCAGGGGATGGGGGAGCGGAGAATGGGAGTCATTACTAATAGGTATGAGGTTTTGAGGTTTCTTTTTTTTTTCTTTATTATTATTATTTTTTTTTTTTTTTGAGACAGAGTTTTGCTCTTGTTGCCCAGGCTAGAGTGCAATGGTGGGATCTCAGCTCACCACAACCTGCGCCTCCTGGGTTCAAGCAATTCTCCTGCCTCAGCCTCCCAAGTAGCTGGAATTACAAGCGCACGCCACCATGCCTGGCTAATTTTTTGTATTTTCAGTAGAGACAGGGTTTCTCTGTGTTGGTCAGGCCTGTCTTGAACTCCCAACCTCAGGTGATCCACCTGCCTCTGCCTCCCAAAGTGCTGGGATTACAGGCATGAGCCACCACGCCCAGCCAGGTATGAGGTTTCTTTTGGGGGTAAAACTACTCTGGATTTAGATAGTGGTGATGGTTGCACAGCTTTGTGAATATGCCAAAAAAAAAAAAAACACTAAATTGTATTTTTTTTTTGAGACACAGTCTTACTTTGTTGCCCCAGGCTGGAGTGCAGTGGCACAATCTTGGCTCACTGCAACTTCTGCCTCCTGGGTTCAAGCGATTCTCCTGCCTCTGCTTCTGGAGTAGCTTGGATTACAGGTTCATGCCACCACACTTGACTAATTTTTTGTTGTTGTTGAGACAGGGTCTCCCTCTGTTGTCCAGGCTGGAGTGCAGTGATGCCATCTCAGCTCTGCCTCCCGGGTTCAAGCAATTCTCCCACCTTAACCTCCCAAGTAGGTGGGACTGCAAGCATACACCACCACGCGTGGCTACATTTTATATGTTTGTGGGGGGAGAGACAGGGTTTTGCCATGCTGCCCAGGCTGGTCTCAAACTCCTGGACTCGAGCAATCTACCCGCCTCTGCCTCCAAAGTGCGGGGTTATGGGCGTGAGCCATCATGCCTGGCCTCTAAAAAATAAAAATAAAAATTAGCTGGATGTAGTGGTGTGTGCCTGTAGTTCCATCTACTCAAGAGGCTGAGGTGAAATGATCCCTTGAGACTGGGAGGTTAAGGTCGCCGTGACCACCGATCAGTCACTGCACTCCAGCCTGTATGACAAAGTGAAACCCTGACTCGAAAAAACCAAAAGTCCTGACTGCTATTTACTAGCTCATGACCTTCCCCAGGTGAACCGTCTGAGCCCCAAATTCCCTATCTGTAAAAAAGGATCTTGACAACAGTAGTTAATAACTCTGCGGGTTTGCTGAGACCACATCAGACAATGTGAGAAAGCTCTTGCCCTGAGCTGTTGTGCTCAATAAATGAAAGATGTAGAATTCATGTTGGGATCAGTCGCTGCACCAGTATAAATTTGGGGTGCTCTCTCAAGGGCCCACCTCGTCCAGCTCCTCTGCTCCCTCACACACACACTGTGGGGCTGAAATTTCCCAGAACCCTCCCCGCCAATCACCTTCCTCTCAAAATGTGCAGCGGCCATTGCCTATCCTTGTCCTTTACCCGCTGCTCCCTGCAGCTGAAACACCCTGTGTGTCCTTCCTGGCAGATCTGTCTTGCCCTTGACCTCCAGCAAGCCCCAGCAGCAACTCGTCTGAACAGCTTCCCTGACCCATCAGAGCCACAGGGAGCAGCTGTCCCCTTCCAGGGGCGCTTAAAGGGAGGTGCTGATTGCAGAGGGCTGTCACCTCCCCCAGCCAGGCTCTGAGCAACTTGGGAGAAGGGTTCTATCTGATTTCATTCATTTCTCACCTTCACAATTTTTCCCATATTTGAGTACCGCCTGTATTATACATTACTTTTTTCTTTAAATCAACCCACTTTTCAAAAAATAAGTGTATTTTTTAAATTTAAATTTTATTTTTATTTATTTTTGAGACGGAGTCTTGCTCTGTTGCCCAGGCTGGAGTGTAGTGGGGCAATCTCGGCTCATTGCAGCTTCTGCCTCCCTGGTTCAAGCGATTCTCCTGTCTCAGCCTCCTGAGTAGCTGGGATTACAGGCACCTGCCACCACGCCTGGCTAATTTTTGTATTTTTAGTAGAGACGGGGTTTTACCATGTTGGCCAGGCTAATCTTGAACTCCTGATCTCAGGTGATCTGCCCGCTTCAGCCTTTCAAAGTGCTGGGATTACAGACGTGAGCCACCATGCCCGGCCTATTTTATCTTTTGAGACAGGGTTTCACTCTGTTATCCAGACTGGAGTGTAGTGGCATGATCATAGCTCACTGCTGCCTCCACCTCCTGGGCTCAAGCGATCCTCCTGCCTCAGTCTCTTGAGTAGCTGGGACTACAAGCATGCACCACCACACTCAGCTAATTCTTTTGATTTTTCAGTAGAGACAAGATCTCACTGTGTTACCCAGGCTGGTCTCGAATGCCTAAGCTCAAGCAATCCTCCCATCTCAGCCTCCCAAAATGCTGGGATTACAAATATGAGCCTCTGCACCTATCCCTTAAGCACATTTTTTTTAATAAAGTACATTTGAGGCTGGGTGTGGTGGCTCACGCCTGTAATCCCAGCACTTTTGGAGGCCAAGACGGGTGGATCGTCTGAGGCAGGAGTTTGAGACCAGCCTGGCCAACATAGTAAAACCCCGTCTACTAAAAATGCAAAAAATTAGCCAGGTGTGATGGCGGGCATCTGTAATCTCAGCTACTCAGGAGGCTGAGGCAGGAGAATCACTTGAACCTGGGAGGTGGAGGTTGCAGTGAGCCGAGATAGTACCATGGCACTCCAGCCTGGGCTACAAGAGCGAAAATCTGTCTCAAAAAAATAAAAAAATAAAAATAAAGTACCCTTGAATCATTACTATAACAAAGTGACAGCATCATTTGACATCACTGACAATATAAACAATAACTGCAAAAATATTCACAGTGAACACAAAACCATGCTCAAGTCCAAGGAGACACCCTTGCCTGCTAAGCCTCTGAGCTTTCGAGGGGGACAACAGTAGCTCTTAGCACAAGCTGAGAGATACATACACAACAGGGATGCGTGTTGCCCAGGCTGGTCTCAAACTCCCGGACTCAGGCAATCCACCCGCCTGGGATTTCTCACGGCATAATCAGGACTGAAAAATCATTGAAAAGGGACTTGCGTGATCCAGGGGTCACTGTTGTTCAATGTGCTCCCTCATCTTCTGCAGGTTGGGACTTCAGTATGCCCTCTCCTGAGGCCTTTCCTGGCCCCTTATCTGGAAGGGTGACCACTGGGTCCCCTGTCTCCCAATTCCCTCTTCCTGCTTTTTCTCTTTAGTGTTTAATACCATCCAACATTCCATACATTACCTTGTCCCTGTCTGGTGTCTGTCACCCCAACTAGAAGTGCTAGGAGGCAAGTGCTAGGAAGCAGGGTTTTTGTTTTTATTTTTTTTTTGAGATGAAATTTCTCTCTTGTCACCCAGGCTGGAGTACAGTGGCGCCATCTTGGCTCACCGCAACCTCTGCCTGCGAGTCCACGCAGTTCTCCTGCCCCAGCCTCCCGAGCAGCTGGGACTACAGGTACCCCCAACCATACCCGGCTAATTTTTGTATTTTTAATGCAGACGAGGTTTCACTATGTTGGCCAGCCTGGTCTAGAACTCCTGACCTCGTGATCTACCCAGGAGGCAGAGTTTTTGTCTTTGTGGTTCATTGCTAAGTCCCCAGCACTAGGAGGAGAGGACCTAATACATAGGAGGCACTCAACAAACATCCGTGAATGAATGAACGGAAGGACAGATGAATGAATGAATCTGCATCTCCAGTAGCTTTGTCCTCTCTTTATCAGCTTTGTTCCACATCTTACACTTAAGAGGTGATTCAATTAACCGTTGCTTTTTTGTGTGTGATTGATTTTGTTTTTTTAGAGACAGGATCCCAATCTTTTGCCCAGGCTGGTGTGCAATGGCGCCATCACCACTCACTGCAGCCTTCACTTCCCAAACTCAGGAGATTCTCTCGCCTCAGCTTCCCGAGTAGCTGGGACTGTAGGCGAGCACCACCACACCAGCTGATTTTTGTATTTCAGCAGAGATGGGGTTTCACCATGTTGCTGAGGCTGGTCTCAAACTCTTGGCCTCAAGCCATCCATTCTCCTGACTTGGCCCCCCAAAGTGCTGGGATTACGCATGAGCCGCCACGCCCAGGCAACCGTTGTTGAGTGAGCAAGTAAATGAACGAATCGAAGAGTTTCTCCCTAGGTAGTAAAGCTCCCAGATTTTGAGGTAACCCAGACTTTTCATTTGTATGTTTCCTGAGTCCCCGACTCTAAATTCTTCCTGCATATTGTCTCCAGGACTAAGAGAATGGAGCCTTTTGCCAAGAATAAGTGGAGTCTTCAGGCCTCCAGTTTGGATTAAATAGTGGTTTTACAGGAAAAAAAAAAAAGAAACCCCCAGAAGTTGTGAGGAGCTGAGAGGGAGTGGGAAGAGGGGTTCCCCAGGGACAAGCTCCTCCTTGCCTCCCTGCCCAGCGCCTCGGGGGCACACTGCCCAGTGGGTGAAAGCAGCCAGACACACGGGCTCGCTGCAGTTACCAGGCAATGCTAAATGTATCAAGATGGGCGTGCTGACGCCAGCCGCTCCGAGTGGATCTGGAATGAATTGGGGGGTTGTTAAGATCACGGACTTAAACCTCTTCTCACAGGAAAAATATTTATTTCACTGAGCTCTGCTTTTTGGAAAGCTGCGCCTGTAGCAGTCTGCTTCGCTCTAGCAGAGTTTTGGCTACTGCTAGGTTCTGTCTCCCTCCTGTCTCGGCTGGCGTGGGGGTGTGTGTGTGTGTGTGTGTGTGTGTCCACAGCGCACCCTCCCATTATTAAGCAATCAGCCAAAAGACTCAGCCAGGACACTCTGCTCTTCTTTAACCAGAAAAAGAATGAACACGAACTGAGTTCGTGGCATGAGGCACGAGACCTTCACGTTTTATCTTCAAAGATGCCTGCTTGAAAGTAGCAATTGTTTCGTTCTTTCCCTTTTTTTCTTGCAAATTGCTCCCTCTACCTTCTCCCAGTTTGGGAAAAAAATACAGACAAGTAGGAAGAAGAAAGTAAAAATCACTCCTATGAGTGGGCTCGACTGCAGAACAGTTCTTTCCTTTCCCTTTTTTTTTTTTTTTTTTTTTTTTTTTTTGAGGCTGGAGTGCAATGGTGCGATCTTGGCTCACTGCAGCCTCTGTCTCCTGGGTTCCAGCGATTCTCCTGCCTCAGCCTCCTGAGTAGCTGGGATTACCGGCGTGCGCCACCATGCCTGGCTAATTTTTGTATTTTTAGTAGAGATGGGGTTTTACCATGTTGGTCAGGCTGTCCTTTCCTTTTCTACTCTTTGGAGTCGAGGGGCCTAGGTTTGAATCCCAGCTCTGCCACTTGCTGGCTGTGTAACCCTGAGAATCATGTCACCACTAGGAATCTCTGTTTCCTCATCTGTAAAATGGTATAATAGTAGTGCCCACCTCTTTGATTGTTGGGAGAAATAAACAAGAGAAAAAGTATATACAGAGCTTAGTGAAAGTTCAGCAGCGGTAAATGCAAATGGGACCTACTTTATAGGAGAAATATATACAATTTTTGTATCTTCGATTTCATAAAACAGTAGAGTGTATACAGTTTCCTGTTTCACTATACTCATAAACTTTTTTTAGAGGCAGAGTCTCGCTATGTTGCTCAGGCTGGCCTCAAACTCCTGTCTCTGCTCAAATGATCCTCGGCCTCCTGAGCAGCTGGGATTATAGGCACGTACCCCCACCCCAGCTCATAAGCACTTTCAGTGACTGCAAAATAGTCCATTGGGGGCCCATTCCTACGTTCGTTTTTAAACTGTTTCCTATGGATGGACATAGAGGTTGCTTCCACAATATGATAAAGATTGCTGTGATAAACATCTCTAGATTCAAATCTTGGTCTGTGTTTGAGTGTCTGTCTTTAGGATGAATTCTCAGAAGTTAAATTATTGGTCAAATAGTATGGTAACTTCCAAGAGCCTTGATATATCATATTTAGCACTGCTTTATAGAAAGATTACCTACAGATGGGTATGAGAGAACCCTATGGCCAAGCGAGGTGGCTCATGTCTGTAATCCCAACACTTTGGGAGGCCAAGGTGGGCGGATCACTTGAGACCAGGAGTTCAGCCCTGGCAACAAAGTGAGACCCCAACTCTCCACACACACAAAAAGAGAGGCCGGGCATGATAGTTCACGCCTGTAATCCCAGGACTTTAGGAGGCCTAGGCGAACAGATCACTTGAGGTCAGGAGTTTGAGACCAGCCTGGCCAACGTGGTGAAACCTCATCTCTACTAAAAATACAAAAATTTGTCGGGCATAGTGGCACATGTCTGTAATCCCAGCTACTCCGGAGCCTGAGGCAGGAGAACTGCTTGAACCTGGGAGGTGGAAGTTGCAGTGAGCCGAGATCGCACCACTACACTCCAGCCTGGGCAACAGGGTGAGACTCTGTCTCAAAGAGAGAGAGAGAAAGAGAGAGAATCCATCTTGCACAGACGCAGAATCCCAGCTGCACTGAAGATTATTACCTTTTAGTTGTTGCTAATGTGACAGGCAAAATGGCATCTCATTTTTAAATCTGCATTTTAAAAATATCATCCAGGATTTTTCTTTTATTTATTTTTTTATTTTTGAGACAGAGTCTTGCTCTGTTACCCTGGCTGGAGTGCAGTGGCACAATCTCGGCTCACTGCAACCTTTGCCTCCCGGGTTCAAGCAATTCTGTCTCAGCCTCCCAAGTACCTGGGACAACAAGCGCCTGCCACCACACCCAGCTAAGCTTTGTATTTTTAGTAGAGATGGGCTTTCACCATATTGGTAAGGCTGGTCTTGAACTCCTGACCTCAGGTGATCCACCTGCCTCGGCCTCCCAAAGTGCTGGAATTACAGGGGTGAGCCACCACACCCAGTGCACCCAGTGTTTTTTTTAACACTGGTTTTATTGGTTACAATGTGTTGAGTTTTTATTGTATGCCAAGCATAGGGTAAATATCTTTTTCTTTCTTTTTTTTTTTTTTTTTTTTTAGAGACAGGGTCTTGCCTGTTGCCCAGGCTGGAGTGCAGTGGTGCGATCATACCTCACTGCAGCCTCAAACTCCTGGGCTCAAGGGATCCTTCTGCATCAGCCTCCCTCTTAAGTAGCTAGGACTACAGGTGTACAGCTATGCCTGGCTAATTTAAAAAAAAAAGGTTTTTTTTAGTACTAGGGCCTCGGTAGTTGCCCAGGCTGGTCTCAAACTCCTGGGCTCAAGTGATGCTCCTACCTCGGCCTCTCAAAGTGCTGGGATTACAGGTGTGAGACACCATACCCAGTCTCCATAAAATGTCTTAATCAAACTTCTGGATATACCCAAAAGAAGCAAAAGCAGGGGACTCTAACAGATATTTGTATACCTATGTTCACAGCCATATTATTCTCATCGCCAAAAGGTGGAAGGGACCCAAATGTCCACTGATAGATGAATAGATAAACAAAACGTGGTTTGTATGTATGCAATGAAATATTATTCAGCCTTAAAAAGGAAGAAAAGTTTGACCCATATGACAAGATGGATGAGCCATGAAGCCATTATGCTAAGAGAATAAGCCCATCACATTATAAGCTTTATCAGTAGAACAGAGTAAAAAAATAAAAAAAAATAAAAAAGAAAAGAAAAAAAGGAGAATAAACCCATCACAAAAGGACAAGTATTATATGATTCCTTTTATATGAGGTTGCTAGAGTACTCAAATGCAGAGACAGAAATCAGAATGGTTGGACTGGGCAAGGTGGCTCTCACCTGTAATCCCAGCACTTTGGAAAGCCAAGGTGGGAGGATCACTTGAGCCGAGGAGTTTGAAACCAGCCTGGGAAACAGAGTGAGATCCTATCTCTATAAAATAAAACTTTTTAAAAAAATAGCCAGCTGTAGTGGTGTATGCCTTCCACTCAGGGACTGAGGTAAGCGGATTGATCAGACTCAGGAGGTCAAGGTTACAGTAAGCCGTGATCGCCCCACTGCACTGCAGCTTGGGAAACAGAGCGAGATTCTGTCTCAAAAAAAAAAAAAAATTCTAATCAACCTTTTTATTTATTTTATTTATTTATTTTTATTTTCCCTCACCATGTTACTGAAATTCTAATCAATCTTTACATGTTTTTTTTTCTTTTCTTTTTTCTTTTTCTTTTCTTTTTCTTTTTTTTTTTTTTTGAGGTGGAGTGTCTCTCTGTTGCCAGTCTGGAGTGCAGTGGCGCAATCTCGGCTCACCACAACCTCTGCCTCCTGGGTTCAAGCGATTCTCCTGCCTCAGCCTCCCAAGTAGCTGGGACTACAGGTGCCCACCACCACACCCAGCTAATTTTTGCATTTTTAGTAGAGATAGGTTTCACCATCTTGCCCAGGATAGTCTCGATCTCTTGACCTCATGAGCCACCCGCCTCAGCCTCCCAAAGTGCTGGGATTACAGGCGTGAGCCACCTCGCCCAGCCATGTTATTTTATAAGATGTTATCATTATCCCCCATCCTTTAAAAGATGACAAAACTACTAAAAAGCTCAGAGAGGTGAAACATGCTCCTAGAATCACACAGTTTATAAATGGTGAACACACGTTTAGATGCCGGGTCTTACTCTTCAAGGCTACATTATCCTGCAGGAATTCCAGTGGACCTGGGGGGTAAAGGGGAAGTAAACCAAGCTCAAGGTAGCAGATGGAGTTAGCCAGTGTGCGGTGCCCGACGGAACTGTTGGCACCGAAAGCTCAGAGTTCAGTTCTAAATTTATCCTCTCTGACCTTATTGTGGGTTCTAAATTTGGCCAAACAAGTTCTTCCAGACCAGTTAGTGACGTGGGTACATTGTTTTGAAGATAAAACCCTTTTCCTGGTATGAAAGTAAAAATAATAATAATAATAATGCAGGGTTTGCTTGCAGAAGCCATCCCTCTGCTGGTTCACGGCCATCTGAAAATGATTCTGGGGTTTCCAGCTGATGCTAGACACATGTGCTTGTTGGCCGATTTCTTGGGGGCAGTCATTAAAACCATTTCCTGAACCCAAGTCTGAATTCCTCCTCCTGAATGAACCAGAAACAAAATATCAGGAAATATCCAGGCATAAAAATTCTAACCAAGGCCGGGCACAGTGGCTCATGACTGTAATCCCAGAACTTTAGAAGGCTGAGGCGGGTGGATCACCTGAGGTCAGGAGTTCAAGACCAGCCTGACTAACATGGCAAAACCCCATCTCTACTAAAAATACAAAATTAGCTGGACTGTGGTGGCGGGCACCTGTAATCCCAGCTACTCGGGAGGCTGAGGCAGGAGAATTGCTTGAACCCGGGAGGTGGAGGTTGCAGTGAGCCGAGATCACATCATTGCACTCCAGCCTGGGCAACAAGAGTGAAACTCCATCTCAAAGAAAAAAAAAAAAATCTTACCAGAACCAAACTTAAAATTCTCCCCAAATTACAAATTAAAACCAAAATAAGCCTCTTTAGGTGGTTTCCAGGCCAGGGAGGCATTATGGGGTCCTTGGAGACTCACCAACTGAGACCTGACTTCTTTGGGAAGGTATTGGGGTGACTGGCCCACTTGTGACCCCTTCTCAGACACTCTGTCTCCAAGGAGGTAGAAGAGGCACGTGACCCACATGGTCTGGCCACTGATGACTGAATAAGCCATGGACACTGGACCCAGGAGAGACCCTCCACTCACTGGCCACAAACGTGACTTCAGATGCACGGCCAAAAGGATGAGCTGGGTACCAGATTCCCTCCCCTCAGAAACGTGAATCAGAGACATAGGAGGTTCTTGTTGGTCCAGATACTGGAGCTAAAGGTCATGGATACCTGGAGTAGTACATCCACATAGAAAGAGGAGCAGGTGCTTGGGATTCTGGATCCCAGTGATAAATCTAAGTGGCTGGATCAAGCTTCACCTGAAACCCATTCTACCTGTCTTAGTCCATTTTGTGTTGCTGTAAAAGAATACCTGTGGCTGGGTAATATGTAAAGAAAAGAGGCTTATTTCATTTTCTAGTTCTGCAAGCTGATGTGTTTAAAGGGATGGCCCTGACTTCTGGCAAGGGCTTTCACGCTGCCTCACAACATGCAGGAGAAGGGAAAAGAGAAGGGAGACTGCAAAAAAGGGGAAAACCTGAGGTCATCATGGCTTTATAATAACTCACTCTCACAGCAGTGGGTTAGATGGAGGCCAATTCAGTCTCACGAGAGTGACAGCAAGAACTCCCTCACTAGTGAGGGGTGGCAGCTCCAGGCCATTCATGAGGGCTTCACCTCCATAGACCGGACACCTCCCAACACTACCACACTGGGGATCAAATGGCAACAGGAGTTTGGGTGGAGACAAACACCCCTATCCAAATCACAGCACTACCCTGGACTTTCAGTTACCTGAGCCAACGAATCTTCCTTTAAATTAGTGTCATTGGGTTTTCTGGGATTTAACTTTTTTTTTCCTTTTTTTTTTTTTTTTTTTGAGACAGGTTCTTGCTCTGTCACCCAGGCTGGAGTGCAGTGGCACAAACAGGGCTCACAGCCAGGAACCACCACACCTGGCTAATTAAAAAAAAATTTTGTAGCGGCTGGATGGGATGGTTCATGCCTGTAATCCCAGCACTTTTTTTTTTTTAGCTGGAGTTTCACTCTTGTTGCCCAGGCTGGAATACAATGGTGCAATCTCAGCTCACTGCAACGTCCACCTCCCAGGCTCAAGCGATTCTCCTGCCTCAACCTCCCAAGTAGCTGGGATTACAGGTACGTGCCACCATGCCCAGCTAATTTTTGTATTTTTAGTAGAGATGGGGTTTCACCATGTTGGTCAGGCTGGTTTCATACTCCTGACCTCAGGTGATCCATCTGCCTCAGCCTCCCAAAGTGCTAGGATTACAGGCGTGAGCTACTGTGCCCAGCTAATCCCAGCACTTTGGGAGCCCAAGGTGAGTGGATCACCTGAGGTCAGGAGTACGAGATCAGTCTGACCAACATGGTGAAGTCCCATCTCTATTAAAAATACAAAAATTAGCTGGGCGTGGTGGTATGTGCCTATAATCCCAGCTACTCAGGAGGCTGAGGCAAGAGAATCGCTTGAACCAGGAGGCGGAGGTTGCAGTAAGCCAAAATCATGCCACTGTACTCCAGCCTGAGCAACAGAGCAAGACTGTCTTAAAAAAATGTGTAGAGACAGAGTCTCACTATGTTGCACAGGCTGGTCTTGAACTCTTGGGTTCAAGCAACCTTCCAGTCTTCAACTCCCAAAGTGCTGGGATTACAGGCTTGAGCCACCGTGCTGAGTCTAACATTTTTTAAATAACCAAAAGAAACATATCCATAGCCTTGTGACACATCCTTTTTTAACCTGAAATTGGTGGAGTAGGTTTCTGATTAATACAACCCAAACATTCCTCCCTAAAGCAGGCAGGAGCTCTTTGGAGAGTTTACATTCAAAACAGTGTCCCTGCAAGTCCCAAGTGACAAGTTCCCCCTTCCTGGTCTGAAGCATTTTGAGGCAAGGCAAAGAGGTTAGGGCTTAGCTGCAGGAACACGCTGTCCCCATGACAACCCCTCCTCAGCCTCGGAACTGCTGTTATCTCCAAGGTCCAGGACAAAGGGTGAAACCCCGGACTCCTGAGTCTAAAGGGCAGGTTGGGGCCTGGGAGAGAGGGGGAAGCTAGCCTGGGGCGGAGATATGTTTTCCATTTCCCCTGGGCCCTGGCGGTACAGCTGCTGTCCACGGCCATTTCTGCCGGCCACCGGAGGAATCACATTCACTTGACAGGCAGGGAGAGGCGGTGCTGGGATTTGAACGTGGGCCTGATGGGCTCCAGGCGTGGCACCTGTGCCACCGCACTGCAGGGAGGCTCTGACTGCTGCAGACTCTGCTGTGGCCACATCTGCCCTCGAATTTCCCTTCCAACTAGTTCCACAATCAGCAGCCCCTCCAGACATCCCTGGGAGGCTCCCCAGGGCTGACCCTGATGAGGAACAGAATCGGCCGCAGACTCACTCTTGCTCCAGCCGCTTCCAGGCCCACGGGAGTCGTGGGTGTGTCTCAGACTACCTGGGAGCATCTGCTTTTGTCTTCACCCAGGGCCAGACTCTCTCAAGGAGGAGCCCTCTGAGAAAAGGGGAAAGTCAAAAGGAATTAAAATTACATTTCCAAATGGAAATAAGTAAGCAGTCCTAATTGGCCACAATGGTGAACTTAGGCGCTAAGGGCCAGGCAGTGGGCTGTGGGATGATTTCACCTGAGGCTCACGGTCATGCTCAGAGGGAGGTGCTCAGGTCCAGGGGAGTTTCAGGCAGGTGACATGACTCACCCAGAGTCACCAGCTGGAGAGTGGCAGGGCGAGGCTGGAGCCTAGGTGGTGGACTTCATAGGCACAGCCGTGACCGCTGTCATCCCTCACGTGGGGAGTTGTTGCCGGCAGTAAGACACAGTGTCCTAAACCATGTCTCCATCTGGTGTCTCTGGAGGCTTCTGCCCACCCAGGACCCTCCTCTTGGGTGGCCCACCACTGTCCTTCCGCCACAGGCCATACCTTCTCTCCTGGACCCACGGGGGCATTCACTGGACCAGGATCCCAGGGAGGATTCCAGTCCTGGCCCCACTGCCCACTGGCCGTGGTGACATAGGGAGGTCAATTCTTGCTGAGCCTTAGCTTTCACACCTGTACAATGGGAGTTTGTGCCAGACAAGAAGTTTTCAGGCGGGGCGCAGTGACTCAGGCCTGTAATCCCAGCACTTTGGGCAGCTGAGGCGGGCGGATCACTTGAGGTCAGAAGTTTGAGACCAGCCTGGTCTCAAAGCAGGTGAAACCTCATCTCTACTAAAAATACAACAATTAGCCAGGTGTGGTGGCATGCACCTGTAGTCCCAGTTACTTGGGAGACTGAGGCCAGGAGAATCACCGGAACCAGGGAGGTGGACGTTGCAGTGAGTCAAGATCACACCACTGCACTCCAGCCCTGGTGACAGAGTGAGACTGTCTCAAAAAAAAAAAAAAAAAAAAAAGAGGAAAGAAAAAATAGTTTTCAAACTGCTGACTACGTCTGTTTGTAGGCCATGAGCTCAACCGAGTGAGTCCACAGGCATTCACGGACGTGATTCTGCCTCCAACGCCACCTTCTCTCCAGTGCACCTCTGTCCTTCAGGAAGCCACCTGAGGCCGGGGACTCCCGCGTGCCGCTCGAATGCCTCTCAGCACCTTACCCAGACCTGCTGCAGGCTACGGCGTGCTTAATGATTGTCAGAGGCTCACATACTCTGCTCTGTCCCGCTTCACAGTGCCTGCAGCCCTCAGAGTATGGCATAGTGCCAAGAGCCAGGGTTAGGCAGTGCGACTCCACCCCTCCAAGCCCCCAGCTCAGCGTCTGTTCCTAGGGGAGTAACTCCACCTGCTTCACGTGGCTATTCTGTGAATATTAATTAGCATAACCCATGTGAAGGTCTTGGTGTTGTGAGCACAGGAGCCCAAGGTCAGCCCTCTAAAATGATTAAGTTCATATCACAAGAGGCCCCTAGAGGTCAGGACACCCTCTCGGTACCTTCCTACGGTAAACAAGAGGCTGGTTCTCTGCCACCCATTTTCTCCCCTTGATTGGGCAAGGCTGAGCTGGCAGAATAATGGCTACATCAGGATTTACTCTCCACTTTCCGGTTCCCTAGACTGGTGCCAACCATTTGCCCCCTCAACCCCAGAAGGAAAACACCTCACCTTTCTTGCCATTTGAGAATGGCTATCCACTCCAGCACCATCTAATACTTGAATACCTAATATCTTATTTTCTCTCTTTTTTTTTTTGAGATGGAGTCTTGCTCTGTCGCCAGGCTGGAGTGCAGTGACACGATCTCGGCTCACTGCAACCTCCACCTCCCGAGTTCAAGCAATTCTCCTGCCTCAGCCTCCCAAGTAGCTGGGATTACAGGTGCACACCACCAGGCCCAGCTAATTTTTGTATTTTTAGTAGAGCCGGGGTTTCACCATGTTGGCCAAGATGGTCTCGATCTCTTGACCTCATGATCTGCCCGCCTCGGCCTCCCAAAGTGCTGGGATTACCAGCGTGAGCCACCACGCCTGACCGTTTTTTGGGGAGGTGGGTGGGTGGGGAGAGAGTTTCATTCTTGTTCCCCAGGCTGGAGTGCAATGGTGGGGTCTCAGCTCACTACAACCTCCATCTCCCAGGTTCAAGCGATTCTCCTGCCTCAGCCTCCCAAGTAGCTGGGATTACAGGTGCACACCACCAGGCCCAGCTAATTTTTGTATTTTTAGTAGAGACGGGGTTTCACCATGTTGGCCAAGATGGTCTTGATCTCTTGACCTCATGATCTGCCCACCTCAGCCTCCCAAAGTGCTGGGATTACCAGCATGAGCCACCACGCCTGACCGTTTTTTGGGGAGGTGGGCGGGTGGGGACAGAGTTTCATTCTTGTTCCCCCAGGCGGGAGTGCAATGGTGGGGTCTCAGCTCACTGCAACCTCCATCTCCCAGGTTCAAGCGATTCTCCTGCCTCAGCCTCCCAAGTTGCTGGGATTGCAGGCATGTGCCACCACCCCTGGCTAAATTTTATATTTTTAGTAGAGACGGGGTTTCACCATGTTGCCAGGATGGTCTTGAACTCCTGACTTCAGGTGATCCACCTGCCTCAGCCTCCAAAGTCCTGGGACTATAGGCGTGAACCACCGAACCCTGCCCCTAATATATTACTTTCAAGGGGAAAAACTAAAATTACTTTTACACCAACCTAATATTTATGGCAGGACACAGCAAAGCCCAGTGAGATCTCTGTGGTGGACAGACAGTGTGGCCCGCAGGGCTGTGAGTCCTCCCGCCCGTCTTCCCTCCATGCTGTGCGCCCCCTCCTGGGACTGGGATCAGCAGTAGCACTCTTGGCTTTGCTCTGACCTCGAATCGATTTCTCTTCCATGTGCAGCAGCTGCCTGGAGTGGAAATCTCCATGGAGGGACAGACCTTCTTTCAGGGCTCACATCAAGCAGGACCCCACAGGAAAGGGGCTGGCTGAGTCAGGAGGGTTCTGTGCCTGAGTTCCCCGCTGACATTGGGCAAATCACTCAACGCTCAGAGCTGTGCTTTTCTATCTCCAACTGCTTGGAGCAGAAACTGCCAAGAGTTTCTGCTCAGCTTCCAGTGCCAATCTGGGGGATACTGGTTGCTTTGGGAATCGTGTTGAGATAGATTCTGAGGCAGTTTTGGGCCAGTTTTGGGCTCATTAGGAAAGGGTGCTGTGTCTGTCATGAGGTGACAAAAGGGAAATGATTTCTTCAGAGATTTCACCTTCTTTCTTCTAACAGCGACATGGGTTTCTTTTCTTTCTCTTTTTTTTTTTTTAAGACTCAGTCTCACTCTTGTTGCCCAGGCTGGAATACAATGGTGCAATCTCGGCTCACTGCAACCTCCATCTCCCAGGTTCAAGTGATTCTCCTGCCTCAGCCTCCTGAGTAGCTGACATTACAGGCGCCTGCCATCATGCCCGGCTAATTTTTGTATTTTTAGTAGAGACAGGGTTTCACCATGTTGGCCAGGCTAGTCTTGATTTCCTGACCTCAGGTGATCCACCCCCCCTTAGCCTCCCGAAGTGCTGGGATTACAGGCATGAACCACTGCCCCCAGCCTCTTTTCTTTTTTTCTTGAAAAAGGGTCTCACTCTGTCACCCAGGCTGGAGTGCAGTGGTGCAATCACAGCTCACTGAAACCTCGACTTCCCAGGCTCCAGCAGTCTTCTCGCCTCAGCCTCCTGAGTAGCTGAGACCGCAGGCACACGTCACCATGACCAGCTAATTTTTTTTTTTTTTTTTTTGTATTTTTAGTAGAGTTGGGGTTTTACCTTGTGGCTTAGGCTGGTCTTGAACCCTCGGGCTCAAGTGATCCTCCTGCCCTGGCATCCCAAAGTGCTGGGATTACAGCGTGAGTCACTGCACCCAGCCTGAGACACTCATGTCTTCAAACGTAGGAAGAAATGTCTTGGGAGCATGACTCCTCCTGGGGAGCGATCTTACAGTCTTAGGTGATAACATGACCTCTCCTTTGGGTGAGTTGAGTCAAAAAACAGGCGAGGTATCTGGAATATTCTTCTATCCCCCCTAACCTCCCCCCCCCAAAATGAAGCTTTCCTGAATGCCTTTTCCTTAGCTTCCTGGACTCTGAACCTAGCTTGGCTGAATTTTCTTTTAAAGCATCAGCATAAATCATGAATACCCTGGGAAGGGAACATTAACCATCAACCGGCAAAGTTACAACGCCCCCCCCAGCCCACTTAAATGGACCGAAACCTCCACCCCATCCCCAGAGGAGTCTTCCTGGCCTTGTCCTTGAACATTTCAAAATCGGGTTTCTGCTTTAAGTTCTTAACACACCCTCACCGCAGCTCAGCTCACTGCGTGGCTCCTGCACAGAGAGGGGAGGGCAGGGGCTGCGATGGTGAACTCACAGCTCTGGGCATTTCTGAAGTCTGGCCCTTGACACTTTTCTAGAGCAAATTGTTTTCTTCTCCCCTTCAGGAAACAGAAAAGTCACACAGCCACTGCGGGTGTCAGAGTAGCAAAGGCTTTGGGGTCACGTAGACCTGGAGACATGCTTGCTTTGTGATTACGGGTAAGTTCCGTAACCTCTCTGAGCTTCCACTTTCCTTTCTGTGAAAAGGAGATAGTAATACCGCCCGCTGTGAGAGCTGCTTCTGAGCGTCCGTGCTGCTGTGGCTGTGCACTGCCTGGCTAGCAGAGGGTAGTTCCCGTGCCAGCGTCCATGGCCCTCTCATGAGACTGAGGGTCAGGGGGAGAGTGTTTGGGACACCCTGGGACCCTCTGCATCATTCTGCCATGGGGGTAAGACCTGCTGTCTGTCCCCTGGCTGCCTTCAGTCTGAGACTTGCTTTGCCAGCCCTGGGAGAACTGACCCCTCCTCCTTCCAGCACAGGCCGGGAAACTGACTCTGCCCAGGCCCCTGAGTCTGTTGACGGAGGCTTCTGGCCACTGTATCCTGGTCCTCAGCTCTGAGGCCAGCAGGAGAGAGAGGAGGACATTCGAAACGGGGGACACAGTGCCCTTCCTCCTCCTGGCCCTGCTTCCACCACCATAATCCCCTGGGAGTGCCACCCACTCAGGCTCCAGAAGCTGAGTCCCCTCTCAGTCCCATGAACAGGCAAAGCTGCTTCCTGCAGAGGCCCCAGCCTTTGCGCTTCTTCCTCAGAGAATCAAATTTCCCCTCCTCACTGCAGTTCCTCTCCCACACACACACTCACAGCTCTCCAGACTCAGAGAATGGGGTGCCTCAAATTAGGGGAAATGGCCGGGGCAGTGGCTCACGCCTGTAATCCCAGAACTTTGGGAGGCTGAGGCGGGCGGATCACTTGAGGTCAGGAGTTCCAGACCAGCCTGGCCAACATGGCAAAACCTCATCTCCACTAAAAATACAACAATTAGCCAGGCGTGGTGGCGGGCACCTGTAATCCCAGCTACTTGGGAGGCTGAGGCACAAGAATCGATTGAACCCAGATGGCGGAGGTTGCAGTGAGCTGAGATTCTGCCACTGCACTCCAGCCTGAGCGACAGAGTGAGGCTCTTGTCTCAAAAAAAAAAAAAAAAAAAAGAAAGAAAGAAAGGCCGGGCGAGGTGGCTCATGCCAGTAATCCCAGCACTTTGGGAGGCCAAGGCGGGCGGATCACGAGGTCAGGAGATCAAGACCATCCTAACATGGTGAAACCCAGTCTCTACTAAAAATACAAAAAATTAGCCAGGCATGGCGGCACGCACCTGTAATCCCAGCTATTCAGGAGGCTGAGGCAGGAGAATCGCTTGAACCCAGGAGGTGGAGATTGCAGTAAGCAGAGATTGCACCACTGCACTCCAACCTGGGCAACAGAGTGAGACTCCATCTCAAAAAAAAAAATTTGGAAAATGATGAGGCTGCACACACACATGCACACACCACACATGGCTCACGCATGCACATGACGTGAATTCACATGCACACATTCACAGGCACACATACACAGGCACACATTTGCATGCACACACATGCACACATTCATATGCACACACACATGCACACACCACACATGGCTCACGCATGCACATTATGTGAATTCACATGCACACATTCATATGCACACACACATGCGCACATTTGCATGCACACACATTCACATGTTCACATGCACACATTCACATGCACACACACATTCACACATTCACATGCACACACATGCACACACACGCACACACACGCACACATTCCCATGCACACACTTGCATGCACACACATGTGTACACACATTCCCATGCACATACACGCATTCACACATTCACATGCACACATACACATGCACATATGTGTTCACATGCACACACACGGCACCTGCTCACACGCACAAAGGACAGTCACACACATGCACACATACAAGTACACATGCACGCTCAGATGCACATACACATGTGTACAATACACACCCACACACACATGCATGCTCACATGTGCACACATGTGCTCACATATGCACACATGGTGCATGCTCACATACACACACACATGTTTACACATGCACACACACACACTTCACCAGCGGTGCACTCCCCTGGGCAGGCACCACACACTTCCCTCTTCGACCAGCCACCCCACCCTTCCTTCTGGGCCTCCTTACCCAACCCTCGTTCAGGACCACCTCTCCTGACCCCTGGGCTAGGTCAGGCCGCTCTCCTTACACCATCATTACTCTTAGGGTTCTTCTTCAGCACTTTTACTGCGATTGTGACTCATTACGTGTGTGATCATTTTGGTAACAGGTAATATTAATAGCTCGAACGATGTTCCCGGACTTTCCTCTTTGGTCTTCTGAGTAAGTAGCCCTTCCCCTCTCAGCCTGAGGCACCTGGCTACCTGGGAAACATTTGAATTTGTACAGAGGAATAAAGAGGACCATGGCCTGATCCAGTCTCCTGATCGTCAACACAGACTTTGCTATGCACGAGACAGTAGATGTAGAAGCCATCGCTGTGCACTGACCCTCTGGGGGCTTGAGAGGAAAGGGCTGAGACCACCCACCACCAGCTTAGGGGTGGGGCCCCTGGAGGTGCAGCAAGTTGAGAGGAAGGAAGTCTGGTATTTCACTTTTCTTGGCTACACTGGTCCTGCTCAGGTAGGTGAAACCTCATTAGGGCGCAGGGCAGAGGGGAGCTGCAGAAGGGGCTGGGAGTAGATGGCCCAGGTAGGGGTCAGATGCAGGAGAGAACAGGGGCCTCGGAGCCAAGGTAGAGCCAAGTGAGCCAGGCAGGCGTAAGCCCAGAGCATGGGTTTTGCCAGCTGCTGGTTTCAGTCAAACTGCCAGAAAGCCAAGCAGCCTGGGCGTCAGACATGGCTAGAAACCCCAACTGCTCCCCTCCCTGGGAAGTCGCATCATCAACACCCCCTCCTGAGACACCCCCACCCCCACCCACCCAGTGCCAGCTTAGAGAAAAGCCGGGAGGAGCGGAAGGAAATTTGAGACCAAGCATTACCTAAAGGCCTAAAGTACTGGATCGGATTAAATTCAATCTAGTTTCTTTCCTTGTTGCCCTATGAGTAGGCTTTGTGAGAAATACCACATCAGTTGCAGAAAATAAATAAAAGACATGTTCTCTGCAGACCCACGTGGCAGGTGAGTAACTGTACAGCCCGGATATCCGTCACCAGCTGTGTACTCCCCAAACAGGCACCACACCATCCTGTGGAGCATTGTGTCTGACACATAGTAGGCACTCAGTAAACACCCATGAAGTGAGCGAATATGTGATTAAATTCCAACTCTGTGTGGCAGCAGACAGGTGGCTGATCTCTGGGACTGGGGAAGAACAAGTCTCTTTAGTTGACTTCCTCTGGTAGGACAGGTTTTAAGTCAGATTCAACTGGGTTCAAACCTCAGCTTGGTCTTGTGGTGGGCAGCTTCTAGCATGGCTCCAGTGATCCCGCCTCCTGGCATGAGTGTGGGTGGACGCTTCTGTTACTATTTATTTATTTATTTATTGAGACAGAGAGTGTCGCCCTGTCACCCAGGCTGGAGTGCAGTGGTGCAATCTCCACTCGCTGCAACCTCCACCTCCTGGGTTCAAGTGATTCTCCTGCCGCAGCCTCCCAAGTAGCTGGGACTAGAGGCATGTACCACCATGCCTGGCTAATTTCTGTATTTTTAGTTGAGACGGGGTTTCACCATGTTGGCCAAGCTGGTCTCACACTCTACCTGCCTCAGTCTCCCAAAGTGCTGGGATTACAGGCATGAGCCACCACGCCTGGCCGTGGGTGGACACCTCTAATGAGCAGAATATGGCAAAAGGGACGGGATGTCACCTCCAAGATTACGTTATAAAAGACAGTGACTTCCACTTCTCTCTCTTCTCTTTCTCTATCTCTCATACACACACACACACACACACACACACACACACACACCCATTACCAGCAGTGCACCCCTTTCTTGCTTTCTTGCTTTGACACAGCAAGTTGCCATGCTGGAGATACCCACGTAGAAAAGAACTGAAATCAGCCTCCAGCCACTAAAAGAGAGATAATAGATAACTAATACACCCACTCATTAGCTCTGTGCCCTCAGACCAGTTCTTAACTTTTATGTGTGTATCCTCATCTAAAAATGGGCATAATAGCACATCCCCAGCATGTAGGTTCATTGTGAGGACCATGAAAATGAATGGATGGGTGGATGTGTAGATGCGTAGATGGATGGAAGGATGGTTGGATGGATGAATGGATGAATGGGTGGGTGGATGGATGGATGAGTGGATGGGTGGGTGGATAAGCGAGTGGGTGAGTGGGTGGGTGAATTGATAGATAGATAGATGGATGGGTGGAAGGATGGATGAATGGATGAATGAATAGATGAGTGGATGGATGGATGAATGGGTGGATGAATGGATGGATGATGGATTAATGGATAGATAGATGGATGGGTGGGTGGGTAAATGAGTGGATGGGTTAGATGAGTGGATAGGTGGATGGGTAGGTGGATGGGTGGGTGGGTGGATAGATGGGTAGGTGGGTGGGTGCGTGATTGGATGGATGGATGGATGGATGGATGGATGGATGGATGGAACCACTGGCTGGAGCCATGTGAATATCACAGAATCAGGAAGTAAAGTCAAGGCAGTAGGTCCCAATGAGGCTGTGAATAAGCCTCACTGAGCAACTGTCACAAGGCTAAGCACCTGGCTGTCCCCCTAGGAAAGCCCCTTACCAAGGTGAAGCCCTACCTCTGTCCTCACTTTACCCCAGCCAGTTCCTCCTGAGGCTCCAAAGGACCAGTGCTCAGAGGCACCTCTGATCAGAAGCCAGCAGAGTCCTGTGGTGAAAGGGGTTGGAGTCCCTTGCTGAGCTCAGCACTGAAGAGGAGGAGGCATGGCCAGGCAGCCCAGCACCCTCTGCCCTCCACCCAGCCACCCCCAGGCCAGATTCTGCCATCCCTTTCTCATTGATTATGTTCCCCATGAGGCTGCTCTTGCCCAAAAGCTGGCCCAGCTTAGCACCACAGAGACAAACAAACCAGCAGCCACAGCATCTAACAGCCCCAGTAACTGACTCTTGTGGGAAAGCCGTGGCCAGCTGGCCCAAGTCCCACAGCCTGACCACAGCTCTGTCAGTGGCCAGTCCTGGGGGCAACAAGGATACAGGGGAAGGGTCAGGCCCCAGTTCTCATGCTGTAACAGATGCCAGACTCCAAGTCAGGAGAACAGACTTCCACCCGGATGCATATCATAGTGCCCGGAGCCCCAGCACACATGCATCAGACTGGACACCTTCCCCACCCAGCACTCTAGGCTTGGCTGCCCATAGAGGCGCACGTCTGTCCCCCCCATTCCCTCCTGGGCTGCAGCCATGTGGACAGAAGGGGATGTGAAGACAGACCCTCGATGTCTACAGGTGCGGAGACTGCTTGCCAGCCCATGGCAACTCACCTGTAGTGCGTAGAGATTTGGGGGTAAGCCCAGTGATGCTGGGTACATGGGCTGCCCAAGCTGGGTGGCAACCAACCCCAGCATTGGATGTGCTGAGAGCTGGGCCAGCGGATGTCCCCACTGCCCTGAGGCAGGCCCAGGAGAAAGCTCCTACCTGCTGTGCAGAGTGCAAAGTAAGTCTGGTCCTTGATCTACAGCCAGAAAGAGCTGCTTCTCTCTGCATCCCAGCCTCCACTCTTCCCTGGATACCATCACCACCATGACAACCACAGTTAACACTTAGTAAAGACCCCCCCAGGTGCCCTGTGCCCATGCGATGCCCACAGACACCTCGGAGGTGGGCCCTGTAGTGATCCCTATGTTACAGAGGGGCTGTCCCAGGCCCAGCTGGACAGTGAGGGAGGCAGGATTTGAACCCAGGCAGCCTGGCTTTGGGGTACTTCTCTCTGCCACGTGGCTGGTTTCTACACCCTTGCCAGCTACCCCCAGAAAAGGTGGGCAGCCTGGCTTTGCCCTTCAGGAGCCCCTGATCTCCCTCAGAGGCCTCCAACCCGCCCACTGGCTCTCCCTGCTGACAGAGCAACTATTTCCTGGCCCCAAAGCCCCAGTCTCTGGAAATGACCTTCCTGCTTTCTCCAGCTTATGGCTCTGAGAGGCTCTTAACTGCACCCACCCCCTATCAGCCGAGCCATTTACTCCACGTCCAAGACACAGGAGTGTTAAAATGTAAACTGCCGTTCATCATCTGGCAGTGTGACCGTTTGCCTCTATCAGGCCCCAGTGCGGCCTCACCATACCTCCATGCTCTCCTCAGTGTCAAAGAATCAGCCTTGTCCTGCCAGGGACTTGGCCAGGTCTGGCCTGAGACATCGGGGCTCCCTGACCCAATGCAGTGAATTGTTACGAGCATTTATTTCTTAGCATTGTCTTCATGATGAATAAAGCACACCTTCATTAACTATTTTTCCATTTGTAGCCCCAAGTCAAGACTCCCAAAATGTTACCAGATGTCAGGCATGAAATATACACCTCTGGCAAGCTCTGCCACTCACGGGAGTCACGCCGCTTTCCACCCTCAGGAGAGCCGGGGCACGAGCCAAGGCAGGAGCGGAACTCCGAGTTGGCCATTATAAAGACAAGATTCCTTTTCCCCAGCTTTTTATAGCCTCTCTGGGGAAGATGTGTCTGGAGGGGAGGGGGTGGGCCAGGAATGAGCGTATCTCTGACGCCTGGGATTCCAGGACAGAAAGGACAACCGACTCCAAGCTCTTGGGATGGGATAGGAGAGTCTCGAAACCTTGCCAGCTTTGGAGTCGTAAAGGAAAGAGTCCCCGCCCCAGATCTACCATTTGTTAACATATGTGGCCTTGGGCAAATCAGCTCGCCTCTCTGGCCCTCAACAGAGATAATCCAGGTGCCTACTTTACAGAGTCATGGAGAGGGTTAAATGAGAAGAGGAATAAAAGGGGTCTGGAGAAGTGCCCAGCACGTAGTACGCACTGAGCAAATCCTGCAGTAAGAGGAGGATTAGCAATAGCTACTATTGATATTGGTGTTGTGAGTTGAACAGTGTCCCCCCGCCAAAATTCATATCCACCCAGAGACATACAACGTGACTGTTTGTGGAAATAGGGTCATTGCAAATGTAATTAGTTAAGATGAGGTCATACTAGATGAAGGTAGGCCCTAAGTCTACTGACTGGGCCCTTATTAGAAGAGGAAAGGGGCTGGGCATAGAGGCTCACACCTGTAATCCCAGTGCTTTAGGAGGCCGAGACAGGAGGATGGCTTGACCCCAGAAGTTGAAGACCAGCCTGGGCAACATACTGAGACCCATCTAGTCTCTAAAAAAGAACTAAAAGCCAGATTCAGTGGCTCAAGCCTGTAATCCCAGCACTTTGGGAGGCTGAGACAGGAGGATTGCTTGAGGCCAGGAGTTCAAGACCAGCCTGGGCAACATAGCGACACCCCATCTCTACTAAATAAATAAATAAATAGGCCGGGCACAGTGGCTCATGCCTGTAATCCCAGCACTTTGGAAGGTTGAGTCAGGTGGATCACGAGGTCAGGAGTTTGAGACCAGCCTGGCCAACATGGTGAAACCCCATCTCTACTAAAAATACAAAAATTAGATGGGCTTGGTGGCGACTACCTGTAATCCCGGCTACTCAGGAGGCTGAGGCAGGAGAATCGCTTGAACCCAGGAGGCGGAGGTTGCAGTGAGTCAAGACTGCACCATTGCACTCCAGCCTGGGTGACAGAGCAAGAATCCATCTCAAAAAATAAAATAAAAATACAATTAAACTAAAAAAAATTTTTAAAAATTAGCCAGCCATAGTGGGAGGATTGCTTGAGCCCAAGAGTTTGCGGCTGCAGTGAGCTGTGATCCAGCCACTGCACTCTAGCTTAAGCAACAGAGTGAGATCCTATCTAAAAAAGAAGATGGGACACACAGAAAGTAGTGGTGTGAAGATGGTGCAGCTACAAGCTGAGGAACAGCAGGGATTCCTGACCACCAGCAGAAGCTACGAGGCAAGAACGGATTCTCCCTCAGAGTCTTCAGAGGAAAGTGGCCCTGCTGACACCCTGATTTCAAACTTCCAGCATCCAGAACTGTGAAAGAGCAAGTTTCTGTTGTTTGAAGCCGACCAGCTGGTGGTGCTTTGTTACAGCGGTCCTAGGACGCTAATATAGGTGGTTACTATGCACTGGGTTCTCTGCATCATAAACGCGTCGTATGTGTGAATGTGAATTCATTTCTATCCTCGCAACAATCCTAAGAGGAGACCACTGCTATTACTATACCATCTTACAGAGGGAGTGATCAAGAATCAGAGAAGTTGAGGAACTCATAGCTGGATCTAGATTTGAATTTGATCTATTTGGTCTAAAGCCCGCTTTTTGTGTGTGTGTGTGGTGATGGAGTTTTGTTCCTGTCACTCAGGCCGGAGTGCAACAGCCCAATCTCGGCTCACCGAAACCTCCGCCTCCCGGGTTCATGCCACTCTCCTGCCTCAGCCTCCTGAGTAGCTGGGATTATAGGTGCACGCCACCACACCCAGCTGTGCCTATAATTTTTGTGTTATTAGTAGAGACAGGGTTTCACCATGTTGGCCAGGCTGGTTTCGAACTCCTGATCTCAGGTGATGTACTCCACTCTGCCTCCCAGAGTGCTGGGATTACAGGTGTGAGCCACCGCGCTCAGCCTAAAGCCCGCTTTTAAGGGCCAGCTCTGTGTGCCAAGTGCTAGAGCCATTTCCTTGCTCGGCCCTCACCCGCCACACTGTGCTATCTTTATTTACATTTTGCAGTTGAAGAAACAGAGGTTCAGGCAGGTGTGTTCAAGGCCACCCTATTTCAGGACTGACAAACCCAGGTTCATCTGACTCCAGTGCCAACACCCATGCTGTTGACCTGACCATCCTGCCAATTTCCCAATATGAATGCTTTGAGTGGCTCTCAGAACCCGGGCAGTAGAATATCAGCACACCAGTGGCTGGAGGGCAGCAGCTGTCCAGCAAATGTCCACTCATACATTAGTTCGCTCATTCAGGGCAAGTCAACGGCAAACGGGCAGGAGATCCAGGGCCAGCATCAGTGGTGCAGGGAGCCCTCTGCCCCTTAAATATCCTCAGACACTCCCGGAAGTCATTCCTGGATCTACCCTCTACGGGTTTTCTAGAATCGCTACTGAAAACTGCAGGGTGGTGGGGGGAGAGGGACAAGTTCAGGCAAACCCACACAACAGCGAAGATCTCATCAGGGCAGAATATTTTTCCACCAGGAAACAAGAACAGTTCATCTGAGTTTCTTCACCTTTTGTCCCAAGATGCAAAAATGTCAAAAATGTGCAAGGGCTCTGGCCACAGATGGACACTGTATCTCACCCCACGGGCTGCTTCCTGCATAGGGCTGAAGGTCAGGGTGAAGGCCGCTGACCTGAGAGTCGGGGGAAGTGGATCTGCCTCCTGCTGTGTCACGTACTTGCCATGGGGTGTGGGATGAGGCCCATCTCTCCCAGAATTAAGCCGGAGCTGACTATAAAACCACAGGTGAGGGCTGGGTGGGCGGGGGCTCATGCCTGTAATCCCAGAACTTTAGGAGGTGAAGGCAGGAGGATTGCTTGAGCCCAAGAGTTCAAGACTATCCTGGGCAACATAGCGAGACCCCGTCTCTACTAAAAATACAAAAATTAGCCGGGCATGGTGGTGCACATCTGTGGTCCCAGCTACTCTGGAAACTGAGGTAGGAGGATCACTTGAGCCCGGGAGGTCAAGGCTGCAGTGAGCCGTGATCAAGCCACTGTACTCCAGCCTGGGCCACAGAGCAATACTCTGTCTCAAAACAAAACAAAAAACCCACAGGTGAGGTGGTCACATCAGGCTCTTCCCCTCTATTCTCCCTAAGGCCTCCACATCACAAATGGGTGCCTCTATCAGCGCCTCCTCCAGATTTTCTACTTTTATATATATATATATATATATATATATATATTTTTTTTTTTTTTTTTTAATTTTAAATAGAGGTCTTGCTTGTTACCCAGGCTGGTTTCAAACTCTTGGGCTCAAGCAATCCTCCTGCCTCAGCCTCCCAAAGTGCTGGGATTACAGGTGCGAGCCACCCACACCCAGCCCAGACTCTGCTTCATACTTGGCCCTGTCAGTCAGTCCATTTGCAATCACTAAGCACCAACTGCATGCACGACCTTGTGCCAGTGTCTGGAACGGTGCTTACAACTATCCACAGATCACTCATATCAACAAGCCCGAAGCTCACACGCAAAGCAACATATGCTCAGTCTCCTTTAATTCTCGTATCAAACCCACGGGATGGATATCCTTAGCACCCTCATTTTCTAGAGAAAACTCAGTTCTGAGGGTGTGTGACTTGCTGAGGCTCTGGGAGGTAGGCCTAACTCCCTTCAGAGGTGGCTGCAAGTGCCTGTGGCCCAGATATTCCCACCCATGGGTCATTTTCTCACACTAGCTTATATTTCTTGTGCCAGACACAGGGTCCAAACCCATTTGCATTACGACTCTGCAACCTCACAAGACCTTCTGTGAATTTGTTACCATTATGATTATTCTTTTCTCATTTTAATTTTTTTTTTTTTTTTTGAGACAGAGTCTCCCTTGTTGCCCAGGCCGGAGTATAGTAGCGCGATCTCGACTCACTGCAACCTCTGCCTCCCAGGTTCAAGCGATGCTCCTGCCTCAGCCTCCTGAGTAGCTGAGATTACAGGCACCTGCCACCACGCCCAGCTACTAATCTTTGTATTTTTAGTAGAGACAGGGTTTCACCATGTTGGCCAGGCTGGTCCCAAACTCTCGAACTCCTGACCTCAAGTGATGCACCCGTCCTGACCCCCCAGAGTGCTGGGATTATGGGTATGAGCCACTGCACCCAGCCTTACTATTCATCTTCTTAGTTTGCTTCAGATGAGGACACAGCGAACTAGGAGTTACAAGGGTGGCGGTGCTGGGAAGTTGGGACCAAAATCAGCCTCCTGACTTCACGTCTCATTTTCTCAATCATCATGGGTTTTGCCCCCCTAAAAGGGAGCCAGCCACCATGGGTGCTAAACCAGTGCCGATACAGCAAAGTGCGTTGGAGCAGAAATCCCAAGGGGCTTCCTAGAGGCAGAGGATCACAAAAAATAGGCAGAACCCACATACAGCACAAGTTTCCTCTCTCCAGACCACATGAGGGCATTTGCTAGGAACCTGGGAGCTGGATGGCCTCCCCCAACCCTCTGAAACTCACCCTGTGGCTCCTCACCCAA
Organism: Ateles fusciceps; assembly: GCA_036589455.1. Taxonomy (NCBI): domain Eukaryota; kingdom Metazoa; phylum Chordata; class Mammalia; order Primates; family Atelidae; genus Ateles; species Ateles fusciceps. Next base: position 6,420,849 of record JAZHEH010000847.1, read on the forward strand.
GGGACACAGCAGGAATCTGTCCCACCTGGCTCAGGGAGGGCCTGCCCCCACCCCACCCCACAGGCCTGTCTGCATGCCAGGCCAGGGCTGGCCGCATGCCCACACATCTCTCCTGGTTCTGCAGGCCCCAGGAAGGAAAGCCCAGGACCAAGGTTATCATGGGGTTCACATACCTTAAGGGCAGGTGGGAGGGGTTGTCACACAAGCCACAGTATTCAGCGCAGTGCTATTCGTGATCACGAAAGACTGGAACAGATCTCACGTCCATGATCAGGGGACTGGACTAAGATACTTTGGCACAACCACATACGACTCAAGTGTCCAGGGAGGAAGAGTGGGAGGGTCTTGAATACACAACAAACGCTGGCGTGTATGCAGGACTTTGCACATTGTGGGGCTGCTTTCAAGTGCTTTGCATGTTATTAACTCATTTAATCCTTACCTCACCCCCAGGAGGAGAAACCATTATTATCTCTTTAAAACAACGCCTGTAATCCCAGCACTTTGGGAGGCCCAGGTGGGAGGATCACTTGAGCACAGGAGCTCAAGACCAATCTGGGCAACAAAGTGAGACCTCATCTCTACAAAAAAACTCAAAATATTACCCAGGCCTGGTGGTGTGTACCTGTAGTACAAGCTATTCAGGAGGCCAAGGTGGGAGAATTGCTTGAGCCCAGGAATTCAAGGCTGCAGTGAGCCATGATTGCCCCACTACACTCCAGTCTGGGGGACAGAGAGAGATCCTGTCTCAAAAAAAAAAAAATACATATATATATATATATACACACACACACACATATATATAGTATTTTAAAATATTATATATACTTCAAAAATATTATATATAATATTTTTAAAATATATAAAATGAGGGTGTCACTTGGTTGAGTTTATGGTTTAAAAAAAAAGAATGAAAAAAGAAAAAAAAGAAACAGAGGCACCAAGAAGTGAAGTTTCTTGCCCCAGGTTCATGCCAACAGTGGACTGGGCCAGGCTCGGTGGCTCACACCTGTAATCCCAGCAATCTGGGAGGCCGAAGAGGGAGGATTGCTTGAGTTCAGGAGTTTGAGACCAGTCTAGGCAACATAGCAAAAGCCCATCCCTACTAAAAAGCTACAAAAATTAGCCAGGCATGGTGGCACACACCTGTAGCTACCCAGGAGGCTGAGATGGGAGGATCACCTGAGCTCAGGATGTTGCAGCTGCAGTGACCCGAGATCACACCACCGCACTCCAGTCTAGCAACCAGAGCGAGATCCTGTCTCAAAACAGACAACAAACTGTGGCGCTGGAATGCGGTGCAAGCAGCAGGCGCCAGACCCATGCTTGGTCCTACCCTCCCAGCATCTCTGTTTCGTCCTGGGTCCCTCTGCTGGGAGCTTCCTGGAACCTAGGGAGGAAAGAGAAGCACGCAGACGAGCTTCAGCACTCCCACCCTCTGCTGGCCTCGGGGAGCAGGTGTCAGAGGAGGCTCAGCTGACGCCTGCATCTGAAACAGATTCTCAGAACTCAGGCGCTGTGGTAGCCAACTTCTCTCTACAGTCAATTACGGCCAGCGGGGCCCACTGATTATTTTTATAGCCTTTCCTGGAGTCATGACAAGGAAAACTAAATGATCCACAGGACCCCTTTCATCACTAACAGCCGGGTTTCACGGTTGGGGGCGGAGGAAGGAAAGAAAAATCGCTTTTTTCCCCGCTTTGAGTTAATCAACAGGACTCAAGTCTGGGCAGCCAATATGTTGGTGTTCAGAAAAGCTGTTCTCAAGCAGAACTAATTGGCAACAGAAATGGAATTTTCTTCCCCACCTCCCTAAAAAATATAAACATTCTTTATCCCAGATAATTACCCTTCAGAATAGGTATTCCAGACGTGTCGTGTGCAGCCGCCCGTGCGTGGCTGGTAATCTCTACGCCGACCTGGCCAAAGGCTGCCTGCACTGTTTACAGCTCAATCAGAGCGGTCTCTTTCGCGATATGATGGTCACAAAGGTCAGGGGCCCAAACCAGCCCAGCCAGCCCAGAGTGGACACTTGCTTTCCTGATGTCCAGCACCTATCCCCTGCTCCTAGGAACAGCCTTTGGCTTTCATTGGGTCGAGGGTGGGGGGCACCCAGATTTGCAGATACAAGTGTGAGTGGCGTTCATACTCCCTCAGCTCCAGGGATACGCTCTGACAGGCATAAGCCAAATAACATATTCCAGGGAGATTTCAAGGAGGGGCATATAACCTAACTAGCAACAACAGCTGGCGCAGTGGCTCACACCTTAATCCCAGCACTTTGGGAGGCTGAGGCGGGTGAATCGATTTCAGCCTGGGAAATAAAGTGAGACCTCTGTCTCTGCAAAAAAATATAAATTAGCTGGATGTGGTGGTGCATGCCTGTAGTCCCAGATACTTGGGAGGCTGAGATGGGAGGATCTGCTTGAGCCTGGGAGGTGGAGGCTGCAGTGAGCCAAGATTGCACCACTGCACTCCAGCCTGGGCAACAAAGCCAGACGCTATCTCAAAAAAAAAAGAAAAGGAAAGGAAAGAAACAATAAGGCATGAGAAAAAACATATAATGAGGCTTCTGGAAAAGACAACTCTTTTCATTTTAGAGAAATTAAGGTTCAGAGACGTGATGTCACTGCTCAGAGGGTACAGTGAGGTGGTAGGGGTCCGAGATTGAACCCAAGCCTGAGGAGTTTGCAACCTTTAACTACAGGCACTACTGAAAGGCAGCATAAACCCCGAGGGAAGCCAGAAAGATGGATTCAAACCCAGTTCTGCCATTTACTCCCTGTGTAATTTCCGGCAAGTTACTTAACCTCTCTGTTCCTCAGTTCCCATATCTGTACAGTGGGGCTTCTAAGGGCACCTCCATGTGCAGGATCTGAGGGGTAAATAATTAATAGCAATGTCTGTAAAGTGCATGCAACAGTGCCCGTCATGGACCAAGGATTCGCCCCTTCCCCACCACACTGTTTCCCACACGCGGTGAGAACCAGACTAAAAGGAGGTGGCGGGGGAGGAAGAAAAGTTGACGCTATCAGATCTGTAATCCCTACCCCACATGTTCCTTTCTGAAGTACAGCTGCCAGCCTTGGCTCTCCGGGAGAAGCTGTACCACAAAGATGTGGCACGTCACGAACATGCAGCCCATTCGAGGCTTTTGGACATTCCAGCCCCGTCCTTGGTGCCAGTCAAGATCTAGGGGAAATTCCACCCATTCAAATGGCAAAAAATAAGATATCTGACAAATGCCACATGTAGAAGGTGGCTTGTGAATCGGTAGAGCCATTGGAAGATAATTCTGAATACGATTTCATATTCCAGCAATTCTACTCTTGGGCACATACTTGAGACACACTCCTGTATGTGTGCACTAGGATAGTACAAGAACCCTCGAGGCAGAACTGTTTATACAGCAAACTAAACTGACAAATGGAAACAACCCAGGTGGTCATAGATGGGAAAAATAAATGCTAGTATGCCATGGAATAGTACACAGCAGAGAAAAAAATGAATGAACAAGTGACATGCAACCGTATCAACGAATTTTAGCAATAAAATGATTTATAAAAATATAAGTGCCAGGGGTCGGGCACCGTGGCTCACACCCATAATCCCAGCACTTTGGGATAGGCAGGCTGATTACTTGAGGCCAGGAGTTCAAGACTAGCCTGGGCAATATGCAATATGGCAAAACCCATCTCTACAAAAAATTAGCCAGGTGTGGTGGTGCACACCTGTAGTCCCAGCTATCAGGGAGGCTGAGGGCAGAGGATCACCTGAACCTGGGAAGTCGAGGCTACAGTGAGCTGAGATTGCACCACTGCACTCCAACCTGGGTGACAGAGACCCTGTCTCAAAATATATACATATATGTGTATGTATGTACATATGTGCCAGAAGACAAGATACATCTTTATGTAAAGTTTAAACATCAGTAAAAGCAGATAATATATTGTTTTCACATACATGTAAGTGATTAAAAAAAATTTTTTTGAGATGGAGTCTCTGTCGCTCAGGCTGGAGTGCAGTGGTGTGATCTCCGCTCACTGCAAACTCCGCCTCCCAGGTTCAAGTGATTCTCCTGCCTTCACCTCCTGAGTAGCTGGGATTACAGGCACACATCACTACACCCAGCTAATTTTTGTATTTTTAGTAGAGACGGGGTTTCACCATGTTGGCCAGGCTGGTATCAACCTCCTGACCTCGTGATCCACCTGCCTCGACCTCCCAAAGTGCTGGGATTATAGGCATGAGCCACTGTGCCCAACCTGATAAAACTATTTTTTTTAGCAAGGGAAATTGGGAAAATGAAAATGTTCTGGAAATGGATGGCGCTGATAACTGTACTAGATTGCGAATGTGCGTAACGCCTCTGAACTGTACACTTAAAATGGCTAAAATGGCAACTTCTATGTTTTTCACCACAATTTTTAGAAAAGCAAGGAAAAGCCAAACACAAAATTCAGGATAGCAGCTACTACCTCAGTGGGGGAGGGGAGGGAGGTAAGCTGGGAAAAGAGTTCATTAGTTGATGTAAAATGATTGCCGGAGTTCTAGCACTCAGGCTGGGCAGTGGGTTCACAGGTGTTTATCATTTTATAAGCAGCTGTAACGAGATTGTTAGATAGAAGGGTAGGTGGAGCTGTTCAGGTGCCTCTTTCAGTATGTCATTATGGCCTTATGATTAATTCAATTCTACTTACTTTTTCTTTTTTAAGATGGAGTCTCGCTCTGTTGCCAGGCTGGAGTACAGTGGCACGATCTCAGCTTGCTGCAACTTCTGCCTCCTGGGTTCAAGTGATTCTCCTGCCTCAGCCTCCTGAGTAGCTGGGATTACAGGCATACACCGCCACGCCCAGCTAATTTTTGTATTGTTAGTAGAGATGGGTTTCACTGTGTTGGCCAGGCTGGCCTCAAACTCCTGACCTCAGGTGAGTAATCCTAGCTACTCGATGGCTCACACCTGTAATCCCAGCATTTTGGGAGGCCAAGGTGGGAAGATCACCTGAGGTCAGGAGTTCAAGACCAGCCTGGCCAACATGGCAAAACCCCATCTCTACTAATAATACAAAAATTAGCCGTCTGTGGTGGCGTATGCCTGTAATCCCAGCTACCCAGGAGGCTGAGGCAGGAGAATCACTGGAACCTGGGGACGGAGACTGCAGTGAGCCGAGATTTCATCACTGCACTCCAGCCTGGGTGACACAGCAAGACTCTGTCAAAAAAAAAAAAATCCCTACCTTCAGGAAACTCACATTCTAGCAGGGGACACTTAGAGAATAAGAATATATACAATAGTCCAGAGAGAGATACAATGGCCGCTGGGACCAGGGTGGAGGGAGCGGAGGTGACAGAGAGCTGTCAGCTTCTGGGTACAAGTTGACAGGGGAGCCAACAGAATTTCTTTTTTGTTCATGTGTTTGTTTTTGAGACAGGGTCTCACTCTGTCACTCAGGCTGGATTGTAGTGGCACAAACATGGCTCATTGCAGCTTCAACTTCCTTGGTTCAAGCGGGCCTCTTGCCTCAGTTTCCTGAGTAGCTAGGACCACAGGTGTGTGCAACCACACCCAGCTAATTTTTAAAATATGTGTATAGAGTTTTACTATGTTGAGCAGGCTGGTCTTGAACTCCTGATCTCAAGCAATCCTCCTGCCTTGGCCTCCCAAACTTTTGTAGGTGTGAGCTACTGCATCCAGTGTAGAATTTCTTTTTTGCTGAAAAGTGGGAGTGGCTGGGCTCTAGCTGAGTATTTAGGGATCAAGAAAGTTTGAGACCTGGTTATAAAGTAGAGACATGGCCATCCAAACTGAGCCCTCTTTTTTTTTTTTTTTCCCTCGCCCCACCCTGAGCCCTTCTTAAGAGCTGGTGATGGGATAGAATTTTTTTAAAAATAGGCTGGGCAAAGTGGCTCACACCTGTAATCCCAGCACTTTGGGAGGCCGAGGTGGGTGGATCACCTGAGGTCAGGAGTTTGAGACCAGATTAGCCAACACTGCAAAAACCCTTCTCTACTAAAAATACAAAAATTAGGCGTGGTGGCACGTGCCTGTAATCCCAGCTACTTGGGAGTCTGAAGCAGGAGAATCGCTTGAACCCGGGAAGCAGAGGTTGAAGTGAGCTGAGATCATGCCACTTCACTCCAGCCCGGACGACAAAGTGAGACTCTCTTAAAAAAAGAAAAGAAAAAAAAAAAAAAAACCTGAGCTCTTCCTACAACCTTCTAGGACTTCCGTGATGTGGGCATTAAAATGAATGTTTTAGGTCTTCATGGGCTGGTGGAAAAATGTCCAGGATACCTGTCAGCTGAAAGAAGGAAGATGCAGAATAAAACGCATACAATGATCCCATTTTTGAAATTAAAATTACATAAAAAGAAAAATAGTAATGGGCTGAATGAATGGCCTGAAAGCATAGACGCCTGGCTCTTGACAGGGGTGACTCAGGGTGACTACAGGAGCCACTAAGGTTTAAACTTAGGCACGCCCTTGCTACTTCGCAAAACAATACAAGCACGTTGGGGCCAGGCAAGGTGGCTCACGCCTGTAATCCCAGCACTTTGGGAGGCCGAGGCGGGCGGATCATTTGAGTTTAGGAGTTCAAGACCAGCCTGATCAATACGGTGGAACCCCATCTCTACTAAAAATACGAAAATTAGGCCGGGCGTGGTGGCTCACGCCTGTAATCCAAGCACTTTGGAGGCCAAGGCGGGCGGATCACCTGAGGCCGGGAGTTCAAGACCAGTCTGACCAACATGGTGAAACCCCGTCTTAAAAAAAAAAAAAAAAAAAATACGAAAATTAGCCGGGCATGGTGGCAGGCACCTGTAGTCCCAGCTACTCTGGAGGCTTAGACAGGAGAATTGCTTGAACCCGGGAGGCGGAGGTTGCAGTGAGCCGAGATCGCGCCACTGCACTCCAGCCACAGTGCAAGACTCCATCTCAAAGAAAAAAAAAAAAACGGGTATTTTTACTTCTCTTTTAAACTGCTGTGGGCATGGCTCTCCTCTTGATTCGCAGTTGCGCTTCTTTTAGCTAATGTCCCACCTGGGCCTCCTCCTTGGCCTAGACTGTAAGAGCGGAACTTGGGAATGAGAAATATTTTCCTCTCGCGCTTGCTGGCTTAGGCCCTCAGCAATGGAAAGGGCCCACCTGGCTCCTAGAGCATCTAAAAATAGCAAGTTGTCTGAACTTTCCTATAGGTTTGGCTTAGCCGCTCCTTTGACTGTTCCAAGATGCCATTTCTGTTAAAGCATCATTCGCTGTGCATGAAAACAAAGAACGGCAGGAGAGAAACCTGAAACGGAACAGGACTAATTGGGAGCCGCCGCGGACGGACTTCAGAAATGCCCCACAAGTGCAGACACAGCGGCCACAATAGAGAGCGCGTCCCGGGGCTTTTGTGGCTGGTGGAGCTGGGGCCCAGATGCTGCTGGTGTAGACAGGATCTCTACGCCACCCGATCTCTCTGCATCCACTCTAGTGCTTCCGGCAAGAAAGAGGAGTTTGCTTGCTGGTTTGTTTTAAGCGAGAGGAGGAAGTTGAAAGATTTGCATCCAGGCTGGGCGTGGTGGCTCACCCCCTGTAATCCCAGCACTTTGGAAGACCAAAGCGGATGGATCAGGAGGTCAGGAGTTCGAGATCAGCCTGACCAACATGGTGAAACTCCATCTCTATTAAAAATACAAAATTAGCCGGGTGTCATTGCGGGCTCCTGTAATCCCAGCTACTCAGGAGGCTGAGGAGGGAGAATTGCTTGAACCCGGGAGGCAGAGGTTGCAGTGAGCCAAGATGGTGCCATTGCACTCCAGCCTGGGCAACAAGAGCAAAACTCAATCTCAAAAGAAAAAAAAAAAAAAGACTTGCATCCAAAGCCTGTGCCTGGGGTCTGAATTCCTTTGGAAAAGGGCTGAGGACTGTTCAGGAGAGGATTTCTGACACCCTGGCACAAGTATAGATGCTGTGGAACCCGTGGTATGCAGGCAGAGGTGTAGCAACCAGCTCTCCAAGGGAAAGTGAGTGTGTGGTGCACATGTGTGCATGGGTGAGTACATATATTTGCATATCCACACACATGTATACTTTGGTTTACTATAGATTGTATTGATGTAGGCTGGGCGCAGTGGCTCACACCTGTAATCCCAGCACTTTGGAAGGCTGAGGTGGGAGGATCACTTGAGATTAGGAGATCGAGACTAGCCTGGCCAACATGGTGAAACCCCATCTCTACTAAAAGCATAAAAAATTAGCTGGGTATGGTGGCGAGCACCTGTAACCCCAGCTATCGTGGGAGGCTGAGGCAGGAGAACTGCTTGAACCCAGGAGAAGGAAGTTGCAGTGAGCCAAGATCATGACACTGTCCTCCAGCATAGGTGACAAAGTAAGATTTCATCTCAAAAAAAAAAAAAAATTGTATTGATGTAAAGAATGTGCCCCAAACAATTTACAAATAAAAATAAAAGTTACAACACTCTTTTTTGTAAATGTAATATAATCAATTCATTCACAGGTAGCAGTTTTGTTGATTTTTGCCCTCAGTAAAACCTGTAATTAATCTATGGTTACAATTGATCAAAAAGTGTAATTCTTCAGACATACCAGTTAATATTTTCCTTTTTAAAAAAAAATTTAATTATTTATTGATTTTTATTTTTTTGAGACAGTGTCTTGCTCTGTGGCCCAGGCTGGAATGCAGTGGTGCAATCACAGCTTACAGCAGCCTCAATCTCCTGAGCTCAAGGGATCCTCCCACCTCAGCCTCCTAAGTAGCTGGAATGACAGGCAGACACCACCATGCCCGGCTAGTTTTTCCCCAAATTATTTGTAGAGATGGGGTCTTGCTATGTTGCCCAGGCTGATCTCAAACTCTTGGGCTTAAATGATCCTCCTGTCTCAGCCTCCCAAAATGTTGGGATTACAGGTGTGAGCCACCACACTTGGCCTTGATTACCTTTGATTTTCATATAATTTATTTAATTGTAAGTTCATATAAGTTAATTTTTAACAATGGCTCTGTTTAGCACCCAGTTCACCTAATTCCTAAACATCTGTCCATCAGCTTTCACAGCTTGTACAAGCTGACTCTACCACCCCTCTGTGTGGGGACAATATGGCTAAGAACGTCGCCAAGCTGAGGAGGAAGCCAGTCTCTTCACATCTGCCCAGAACCCAGGACATCTCATCTCAGGCACTAAACAGTGGGAAGCGCTGGGAATTTACAGAGCCGGCACTGTGGACGCTGCACTGGGCAGGGACGCTTCTCCAAATGGCTTCAGAGGAAACAGGAAGCAGGAAGGACAAACAAAACAAGAGACCAGGCCAGGCGCGGTGGCTCACACCTGTAATCCCAGCACTTTGGGAGGCCCAGGCAGGCGAATCACCCGAGGTAAGAAGTTTGAGACCAGCCTAGCCAACATGGCGAAACCCTGTCTCTACTAAAAAGTCCAAAAATTAGCCGGGTGTGGTGGCACACACCTGTAATCCCAGCTACTCGGGAGGCTGAGGCAGAAGAATTGCTTGAACCCAGAAGACAGAGGTTGCAGTGAGCCAAGATTGCACCACTGCACTCCCCACTGAGCAACAGAGAGAGACTCTGTCTCAAAAAATAAGAGACTGGTTTGCGAAGCACATGAAATACCCCTTTGGAGCTCCCCAGGAAGAACTGGGGGAGCACTGACGTTCTAATGGGGAAGACCTCAGCAACCAGCGGGCATCTGGGTGAAATCACTCAGCACAAACGTTGAGCCACGAGATCACAATACACTTTCAACAACGCGTTAGGCTCCTTAGAAGCTTCAGGGCCATAGGGTCGTTATAACTTGACTCCCGTGCCGATGGTACCACAGGCCATCAGTCCCTTTCCCCAAGCCCGCCTTCATTCCAGCCTCCTCTAGTGCCTTCCTGGACTTCTCTAGGGAAGTGGCGGGGTGATTTTCCTCCTCTCCAGACTTCTTTTTATTTTATTTTTTTTTTGAGATGGAGTCTCCCTCTGTTGCCCAGGCTGGAGTGCGGTGGCAGGATCTCAGCTCACTGCAACCTCTGCCTCCCCCAGTTCAAGTGATTCTCCTGCCTCAGCCTCCCGAGTAGATGAGACTATAGGCACACACCATCACGGCCAGCTAATTTTTGTATTTTTAGTAGAGACAAGGTTTCACCACATTGGCCAGGCTGGTCTCGAACTCCTGACTTCAGGTGATCCCTCTGCCTCGGTCTCTCAAAGTGCTAAGATTACAGGTGTGAGCCACCTCATTCCAAACTTCATCTTACTCTCAGACACCCTCACCCAGTTCAGAATTTAAGTGCTCTTCAATCCAACTCATGGAATTCTGGCTGCAAAGAGATTTAGAGCTTTCCTAAAATAATCCCTTTGTTTTTAAAGATGAGGAAGCTGAGAGAAGGGAAGTGACTTACTCAAGGTCACAAAGAAAATCCAGGGTGGAACTGGATAGGGTAACCAATTGTCCCAGTTTACCTGGGGCTGGGGGCGGGGCCTCTGGACAAGTTGCTCCCCAGAGCTGAGACCACAACTCAGGGCTGACTTGTCCCCCAAGGTGGTGGTGGTGGGGAGGTGTGGCGGGGGGGGGGGGGGGAGTGGCGGGGCAGGGGGCAGTTCACAGCCAGTCCCTGAAAGGAAAGGAGGCCTGGATCAGTACAGAGCTGCTTCGGGATGGAATTTTCCAAGGGAAGAGAAAAGAAAAGGCCACATCTGGGTGCTGGGAACTTTCACTCTGGCCCATGCCTGGCACCCCAGGGATTCCCCACCTGCTGTGTGTTTTCTGGCCCATGAGTGTAACCTGCATCCTCCCCTTTCCATGCCAAGGAGACACGAGCTGACTTTATCAGTCTCTTATCTCTTGGCTGCTGCCAGCCACAGCTGCAGGGATATATATGCAAATAGCTTACGATAATATTAATATGTGATTCCCCCCAGGGGAGGCATGTGGAAAGCGCGGTGCGTGTTTCACAATTCTGTTTCGTCCAAAAACACTGCACGGGCCCAGAATGATTTGAAACAGATTTTTTGCAAAGGCAAAATAAAATTGGAACAAAACCTAGTTGAGGCATATGCCACTTTCCCCGCCCCCCAGCTCTCTCCACCACTGACATATTAACCCTCTTCTCTCTTGCCCCCAGGAGTCTCCTACAAGGCAGCCAATCTAGGAAATTGCATCGGGCACTCGTCATTCAAGCCTGGAGCCCCTGCTCCATGCCAGGGGCAGCCAGCCCCCACCCTGGGCTGACACATCCTTTAAAAGGCTGCTTGCCGGTGTCAGCCTCCCGCTCCTTCTGCTCCACCTCTGCCTCCCTCCTACAGGTAATGCTCCATTCACACCTCCTTCGCCTTCACCCCTGCTGCTTGGGATAATTGCAGAACCATGGAACACAGAATAACAAATACAGAACACGGGGGGCATGCAGGAGAGTGTAGCCAAAGCGAAGTTGGAAGAACCTGGGTCTTATTCTCGTTTCTGCCACTGATGGGCTGTGTGACCTCAGCAAGTTACTTGGATTCTCTGGGTTACTGTTTCCTCAGTGTACAATGAGGATACCAATAATACCTACCCCACAGGGGGTTTCTGGGGGATTTCCCGAGCTGACGCTTCAAAAATGCCTATACAGCACCTAGGTATAGCAGATGCACAAGGAATAGCTGTTATCATGAGAGTCTCTTAAAGATCACCTACTTCAACCACTGTTTTAGAATTGGACACATGGAGGCCTGGGAGAGGGCAAATAACTTGCCCAAGGCTTCACAGCATGATACCATCATCCCATCTCGGCCTCAACCTAGGTTCCCCTCCCCCGGCCTTGGGAGCTCCAGGTGGACTGTGAGTAAGGGGCTGCACTCTCCCGTGCCCCTAGCTCCGGAAGTTGTCCACCCAAGGCAGCATCACGGCACACATGGGGATCAGTCACATCACACTCACCGTCGAGCAAGTCTGGACACTCAGGTGCAGTCCCGCGGGCCTCCTTGCAGCTGCCTCGCTTTCTCTCAGTGCCACCAACAAGCGTCTGCTCCTGTCTGGCCCGGGACTCCTGGACTCCAGCTAGGGCTCAGCAAAGTCCACCCACACTGGCTACCAGGAGCCGGTCTCACTCTCTGGGAAGATCGCCTTGAGGACCTGTTGCAACCCCAGTCTTCCTTCTGGTACAGGGAGGCCGGTGCTCTGCCGGGCTCTGATAATGCAGCCGGGACTCTTATCTGGCCTGTGTCAGGGTGCAGGCGGCCATGGAGCTGGGGTTCCAGGAAGCCCTCCTGGGGCCCCCCAGCCGGCCCGCTCCCCCACCGGATGCTGCCTGCTGCTCTGGACGCCGCCGATTGCCTGTCAGTGTCACTCCCAACTCTGCCGGGGGGAATTCCATGCTGGCCCCCAGCAGGCGGGGCCCCCCACCCCTTCAGGTCCCCCCCACCCCCCCACTCCCATTTTGGCAAGGGGACTGGGAACAGCAGTTAATTTCAAGTCCACACAGCGTTCGTGGTCGTGTCCTGAATCCTGCACGATTAATCACAGAGCATCTGATTTCTGCTTTGCCTCAGCGAGGGGCGGAGGGGACGCCTGGAAGTTTCTGTTTACTCCATTCTGCACCGGGCTGTGCACTAATCACAAACAGACTGGGACGCAGCCTACTCTCTGAAACTGCTCTCAGTCACCCCTCCCTCCTCTAGCCCTTTCCTTCCTTTTCTTACCCTGTCACTTTCCTCCAGCCCCTTCCTCACTCTTTCTTCTTTCCCTCCTTTCCATCTGTCCCCCTCTTCAGTCCAGATCTGATCCATTGCACACCCCTTCCTTCCATCCTGGGTTTCCCCCAAACCCCTTTCCCCTCTGCGCCCCCCACTTCTGCTAGATTGAGAGTCAGTTGGTTTCTTTTCTTTACATCCGTTGGTGAGGGTTGGGCTATTTGTTATGTTTCTTTCTCTTTATAACTTAATGATATCAGGGTTGGGGTGGGCGCTAGCCCCATGCCCTGTCACACTGGAGTGTGTGCAACTCCTACAAAGTTAACAGCTTCTCCAGGTCAAGGAGTGGGATCCAGCTGGGTGATGTGCACGGCTCCTTTTGTCCACTTGACACATCTCTGTGTTCTGATTTTGCTCAGGGACAGACCCAAGAACAAAGCAGCCATTTACCGCCTTCAGAGGAGAGGCCAGCGGTGACACATTCAGCGCCTTGAACACCTAGAGACAAACTTCTCTCTCCCTCCCTTTGGCTCCGTTCCACTCTGCAGCTAGCAAGAAAAAGAAACCAGAAATAAACAGAACCAAAGAGCAGGAATGGACACCCCTCCCCACTAAAGCGCACACACAAGACTCTGAAGGGTAATTTGGCAAGACCTCTGAAAACCAGAAATGAGCATCTCCTACCAGCCAGCACATCGCTTATGCTGAGCACAAGGAGGCAGGCACAGAGACGCTTGCTGAGAACCGTTTATCATAGGAAATGATGGGAAATAACTGAAATACCCGTCCATTCATCACTGCTTGAACAAAATGCAAAGATATGGTACATCAGGCAGCAGTTTTTTGTTTTTTGTTTTCTGAGAATGAGTCTTGTTCTGTCACCCAGGCTAGAGTGCAGTGGTGCGATCTCAGCTCACTGCAACTTCTATCTCCTGGGCTCAAGTGATCCTCTCACCTCAGCCTCCCCGCGCAGCTGGGACCACAGACATGAGCCACCATGCCTGGCTAATTTTTCAAAAACATTTTTTTGTAGGATCAGGGCCTTGCCACGTTTCCCAGGCTGGGATAAGGTGGCAGGGTTTTTTTGGTTGTTGTTCTTATTTTTCAATTTTTAAAAATAAAGACAGCCAGGCGTGGTGGCTCACACCTATAATCCCAGCACTTTGGGAGACCGAGGTGGGCAGATCACAAGGTCAGGAGTTCGAGACCAGCCTGGCCAACATGATGAAACCTGTCTCTACTAAAAATATAAAAAATTAGCTGGGTGTAGTGGTGCGTGCCTGTAATCCCAGCTACTCAGGAGGCTGAGGCAGGAGAATCCCCTTGAACCCAGGAGGTGGAGGTTGCAGTGAGTGGAGATCATGCCATTGCACTCCAGCCTGGGTGACAGAGTGAGACTCCATCTCTAAATAAATAAATAAATAAATAAAATAAAATACAAAATACAAAATAAAGACAGTGTCTCAATATGTTGACCAGGCTGGCCTCAAACTTCCAGCCTCAGGTGATTCTCCCATCTTGGCCACCCAAAGTGCTAGGATTATAGGCGTGAGCCACTGTGCCAGCTGAGGCAGCAGTTTTAAAAGAGCTATGTCTGTATCTAACCTCAGAGATGGGTCTCCAAGACATATTACTGAGTGAAAAGGGGGTCAGCATGATACATTTGGTATAATCCTGATTATGTAACATTCCCCCTTTACACACATAAAATGAAACACTATGGAAATACTTAGCAAGACAGGCTGGGAGGATGTAAACCAAACTGAGTTGCTACCTCTGGAAAAAGAGTTTGGGAGTGAGACTTTTATCTGTAATTCTTTCATTTCTAAAAGTGAAACTAGATTGGTCTATTATTTTTGTCCTAGCCGTCTTCTTTCTTTTTAAAAATTTGTTTTTTTATTTAAACGGATTCTCACTTTGTTTCCCAGGCTGGAGGGCAATGGCTGATCTCACTGCAACTTCCACCTCCCAGGTTCAAGCGATTTTTCTGCCTCTGCCTCCCAAGTAGCTGGGATTACAGGCACCCGCTACCACACCTGGCTAATTTTTGTATTTTTAGTAGAGACTGGTTTTCACCATGTTGGCCAGGCTGGTCTTGAACTCCTGACCTAAAGTGAGCTGCCTGCCTCAGCCTCCCAAAGTGCTGGGATTACAGGTGTGAGCCACTGTGCCCGATCTGTCTTCCTTCTTTAGGGACATTGTGCCCCTATGTGGAGAAAATTTTATCCCAACCACTTGCCTCCTTGGACTAACTGAAATAATTCTACAACAGGTCAGGTCAGAATAAACAGCGTTCTGCAGGGGAGCAGTGGCTCATGACTGTAATCTCAGCATTTTGGGAGCCTGAGGTGAGAGGATCGCTTGAGGGCAGGAGTTGAGACCAGCCTGGGCAACATAGTGAGACCCTATCTCTATTTTCAAAATTAATAAAAGAAAATAATAATAATTAAAAGAAAGAAAGAAACAGGCTGGGCACGGTGGCTCACACCTGTAATCCTAGTACTTGGGAGGCCAAGGTAGGTGGATCACTTAACTCCAAGAGTTCAAGACCAGCCTGGGCAACATGGTGAAACCCCATCTTTAATAAAATTACAAAAATAAATAAATAAATAAATAAAAAAGAACATTAGCTGGGTGTGACAGCTCTCACCTATAGTCCTAGCTACTCGAGGGGGCTGAGGTGGGAGGATTGCTTGAGCTCAGGGGGGCAGAGAGTAGTGGTGTAATCTTAGATCACTGCACCCTCTGCCTCCCAGCTTCAAGTGACTCTCCCGCCTCAGCCTCCTGAGTAGCTGGGATTATAGGCACAGTGAGATCGCACCACCACACTCCAGCCTCGGCGACAGAGTGACCCTGTGGCAAAAAAGAAGAAAAAAAAAAAAACACCCCCCACCACCACCAAAGAGAAAGAACAAAGAGAAAAGAAAGAAAAAGGAAGGAAGGAAGGAAGCAAAGAAGGAAGGAAGGGAGAGAGGGAGGGAGGGAGGAAAAGGAAAGGAAAGAAAGAAAAGAAAAGGAAGGAAGGAAGGGCAATCCTTAGGGGTGAACCCAGAAATTCTGCAAACATTCTAGTTTGAAAACCTCCGGTTACATGTCCAGACCCATGAGCCAACAGTGACTTATTCCAGAGTGAAATTCCTTCACGGCAGGAGAGCCATCCGAGTTAGTTTGTCGTGAGCTGAAGTCTCCTGGAAATGAGGATGGCAGATTTCTATTGGAAAGCAAAGACTTGGTTTCAGGAAGCAGCATCACCTACTCTAACTAATAAAACACAAAAACCACTTTGAAGCATTTTCAAGGAATGAACGTGAACAAGTTCAGACATTATGCAAAGGGCAGTTGGGAAAGCCAGTTCATTTCAGCCACTTCCCACCCCCTCACTGACTGAATGTAGAGCCACATGCATCTCACGGACAGGACGGGCAAATAAATGGCCCTTGTGTTCGTGACGAGGGGACAGAATTCTGCAGTGTGCTCTTTCTGTCCACCACTTGTTAAACGCCTGCCAGCTTTAGGAAAACAGCTGGGGGGAGTTACTGTAGAGAAGACAAATGACATTCCCCACAGCCCCCCATCCCCCACCACCACCGCCAATCGGGGCTGACCCCATCGTCCAGGGCAGAAGGAGCTCCAGGTTTGGAGCCCAGCAGCCTGAGATCTGGGGTTCCAGCCATCTCCGGATATGGCACAGCCAGACCATTCAGTGTTTCTCAAAGTGGGGCTCCCAAGGGGTGCCGCCCAAGCTGACTTTAGATGACACCCAGACTGGGCACTAAACACTGAATCTCATAGTGAGAAAGCCATTCCGCTCCTATGACCATACTGGTTCAATGCCATCTGGCCGGGAGAAAGTCTCAGCTTGAGCTCGCCTGTCTTTAACACCTAACATTGGCCAATCTCCCTTTTTAACAAAGAAAGCAGGCCCCACGCTTAGGTCATTCCGCTGCTAACAGCATCTAGCTAGAATTGTGTTTGGCAATTGATCATGGTTTTCCATGAACATTCTATTTTTACGTTTTTTTTTTTTTTTCAGTATAAAAGTGAGTCCACCAGATAAGGGAAAAGCTAACAAAATCTTAATAAAGTTTAGTTAACAACAAAGTATCCTAATGGTTCATTGGTCTTGATAAATGTAGCACAGTAATGTACGATGAACAGTTAAGAAAAACAATAAGAAATCCACTCAGGGTAGATAGAACCCTCTGTACTATCTTCGCAACTTTTTTGTAAATCTAAAACTATTCTGAAATAGCTTATTTAAGGCCAGTTGCAGAGGCCGAGGTAGGCGGATCACGAGGTCAAGAGATTGAGATCATCCTGGCCAACATGGTGAAACCCCGTCTCTACTAAAAATACAAAAATTAGCCGGGCGTGGTGGCACACACCTATAGTCCCAGCTACTCAGGAGGCTGAGGCAGGATAATGGTTTGAACCTGGGAGGCAGAGGTTGCAGTGAGCCGAGATCATGCCATTGCACTCCAGCCTGGGCGACAGAGTGAGACTCCGTCTCAAAAAAAAAAAATTAGCTGGGCATGGTGGCATGTGCCTATGGTCCCAGCTACTCAAGGATGGAGTCTTGCTCTCTGTCACTCAGGCTAGAGTGCAGTGATGTGATCTCAGTTCACTGAAACCTCCCCCTCCCAGGTTCAAGCAATTCTTCTATCTCAGCCTCCCGAGGAGTAGCTGGGATTATAGGTGCGTGCCAATACGCCCGGCTAATTTTTTTGTATTTTTAGTAGAGACGGGGTTTCCCCATGTTGGCCAGGCTGGTCTTGAACTTCTGACTTCAGGTGATCCGCCCACCTCGGCCTCCCAAAGTGCTGGGCTGACAGACGTGAGCTGCCACACCTGGCCTCTGCATTTTATCAGGATCTCTAAGTGATTCACATACATGTTAAATGTGAGAAGCACTGAAACATTATTTGTAAAATGCTAGACTCTACCTGACATACTTGGCTCCTATTAAATATATGTTGCTGTTATCATCATCATCGTCGTCATCCCACAGTATTGCCTGTTTTCTCATCCTCCTCCACCTGAGAGGAAAGACCATCGAGGGTGCATTTCAAGCAGCCCCAGCCAGCGGAGAAGCAGCAATCCCAGTGGCTGAAAGTGAATGCCTGCAAGCCTTGCCACCGAGGGCTTCAGCACTCTGCGTCAGCACTGCCGCGAGCACCACAGCATCCTTGCACCTCGAGTGGAGGGGGTGCTGGATAAACACTGGGTGTTGTCAGTCATTTGTCTAATTCACATGGAAAAGCCAGACTGGAACCAGGCGACTTCACTTGGCTGAGCCCTCCTGGACTCATTGCTTCCCAGTGCCCAAGCATCCTTTAGATGAAGAGCAGAGACAGAGTCTGGGTTTGGGGGAGAGGATTAGGGGATGGTGCTCAGCAGAAGGAAGAGTCTCCAAACCTATTCTACTTGGTAAAATCCATCATTTGCCTAAGGATAATGGCACAAAAATTCTCCCCATTATCAGCCCCATCTACCTCCAGCCCTGATGAGAACGGTCAGGTGGCTGGAGTCTTCTGGAGTTAAATATTCTAATCCATCACTCCTAGGCATCTACTCTACTCTCACCTTCACCCTTCCTGAGCCTCATTCCAGGACCTTTGATCCCATGTGACTAATCTATCAGATAGAAGTCGGCTCTTTGGAGCTGGCGAGGCCTTTGGAATGCCAACATCTCCCTCTGGCCCCCACCAGGACCATAAACCTTGGTTGAGCAGAGGAATGAATCCGCCCTGAAATCTGGGGGCCTTATCAGTTTTGGAGATTAGCAAAGGCTGAGTCCTGACCTGAAAGAAAATCCTAGACACTCGCCACACTCCCTTTGGGACTCTGCAGAGTCAAATTTTTTCAGAAACCAATTCCAGTTAAGTAAATAGTTTCTGCACATGAGTGCCCACAGGGTTTCTCAGAGGACCTGACATTCTCCACTTGGTGACTGTCATTTCCTTACAAACACAACATTGAAAGCGCTCTTTGCATTCCCAAAATGATTCTGCCAGCTAGGAATTCTACAATTCTCCTTGAGTTCAAGGCTGCCACTTTATTGTGTGTGTGTGTGTGTGTGTGTGTGTGTGTGTGTGTGTGCCCTTATGACAGCAGCCCCTAAATGCATCCTGTACGATTTGATAAAGGCCTCCTGCCCCCACTGCCCCCACCCCATGCGTGTCTTTCTTTGTCTCAAATTTTCAGCACACTGTTCAAATATGTGCCACCTAAATTGAACCCTCATGCTGGGAGCACTAATGGGACGCCCCTTCAAAGCGATCTCTGCAACCCAACAGTTCACATGTTGCTGGAAACAATGGGCTTAAGCACACAATTTATTTGTGTTGGCTGGTTTCAGGCTGGTTGGAATCTGCTTTGGGGGGAAACAAACCCCTCATCTGTTTAGATTTATAATTTATATTGAAAGCACAAATACCTCATAATAGGGCTAGAATGAGACCCAGTTATGGGCAGGAGTCACCATACATGCTGGCTTTGTTCTTCGTGAATGCACTAAGAGATTACAGACTGCTTTTCTTTCCTTTTAAGATAGTCTCACTCTGTACCCCAGGCTGGAGTGCAGTTGTGTGATCTCAGCTGACTGCAACCTCTGCCTCCTGAGTTCAAGCAACTCTCCTGTCTCATCCTCCCGAGTAGCTGGGATTACAGAGGTGCATGCCACCATGCCCAGCTAATTTTTTGTTGTTGTTTTTTTTTTTTGTATTTTCTTAGTTGAGATGGGGTTTCGCTATGTTGGTCAGGGTGGACTGTGTAGGGCTAAGGGCCCCACAGGGTCATGGGGTGTCCCTTATGCTGTGCTGAGGCACAGGATCGGAGAAATAAAGAGACAGGACACAGAAGTACAAGGAAAAATGCAGCTGGGCTCAGGGGGGCCACTCCACCTATAAGCGGAGACAAGCGAGGCCCCGAAGTCATCTTTAAGGATAGTGATAGGGTCGTCAGCAATAAAACAAGGGGTCCACCTCCATTAGGTGACCTAGGCTAGGAGGTGGACAGTGTGCAGTAAGGGGTCCACCCCCATTAGGTCATCGAGGCAAGGAGGTGGGCCGTGCGCAGTGAAGAGGGTGCAGTGTGCAATACCTCTATCTATGGGCATGCTACTCCCAGGAAGATCTATAGGAGGATGCTTACGTCACACAGCAGTGACAGAGCTGTCAGGGTCTACCGCCACCTGCTGGCAGCTTCCAGTGAGTTCTACAAGGGGAATGCTGTTTGAGCCGGCACAGTAACAAGAGCTGATCAAGTTCACAGTCACCAAGGTGCGATTATCTGGAGGGGTTTTGAGCCCTGGGATGCTCGAGGGATTGCCGGTCTGAGGGCAGCCCTCCATAAGAACCGGAGCAAGGTCCTACAACTCCTTTATCAGGAGGAGTGGCTCCTGTCCCAAGCCTGCCATACAGCGAGTGTCTTTACGATACTGAACGCTGCCACCTGGGCCATGGATTCTTGTCCTGGTATAACTGTTTTCCCCTTAAATCATGCTCTGCACTGTGCCTGCTCCAGACATTCCTCTGACTATAAGCTGCTTATTCCTTAATTCATGCTCTGTACCGTGTCTACTCTAGGCATTCCTCCGATTACGAACTAAGATATAATTATATCTATATAGATATGGAAATAACTGAGTAGTAAGATATTCTTTAGGCACTCATTCTATGAACTAATATATGATTATATAGAGAGGATTATATAAAGGGAAATAACTGAGTAGTAACACTATAAACTGAGATATTCTTCAGGCCCTAATTGTGCCAGGATTCTGCTTAGCTCTCCTTCCTCGGTACCTATATGGGGGGTTACCCACAGGTCTGGAACTCCTGACCTCAAGTGATCTGCCCACCTTGGCCTCCCAAAGTGCTGGAAGTATAGGTGTGAGCCACCATGTCCAGCCAACAAACTGCTTTTCATTTTATTTTATTTTTTTTGGTGGGAGAGGGACGGAGTCTCCCTCTGTCACCCAGGCTGGAGTGCAATGGCGCGATCTTGGCTCACTGCAAACTCCGCTTCCTGGGTTCAAGCAATTATCTGCTTCAGCCAACCAAGTAGCTGGGATAACAGGTGCCCGCCACCATGCCCAGTTAATTTGTGTATTTTTAGTAGAGATGGGGTTTCACCATCTTGGCCAGGCTGGTCTTGAACTCCTGACCTTGTGGTCCACCCGCCTCGGCCTCCCAAAGTGCTGAAATTACAGGCATGAGCCACTGTGCCTGGTCCCAAACTGCTTTTTATAATATTTAAGCCATCCTCTTTATTCCCCCCACGCAACTCGTCACCTCCACTCCTGAGAAGCATCTGGGGTAGGGTCTTGTGCCCTGCCTGTCTGCCTTCTGCACAAGCGCTCTGATCTGGCTCTTTTCCCCCACTGCCCTGTGGAGGTGCCTACTCTGTGCACAGTGCTAGTACCCAACATTCGGGAGCTCCCGGGGCGGGGGGGCAGCCACTACTCTTAGTGGCTTATGTCAACTACTCCACTCCATCCTCACCACCCTCCCAAGCAATGGTAGTCCCATGATTGGGGGATTCCTCCATGATCAGGAGGAAACGGAGGCACTTTCCCAAGGTCCCACAGCCTATAAGTGACAGAGCCAGGATTCTAACTCAAAGGATCTTGCTCTAGAGTCCATGTTCCCAACTCTTGGGAGCATTTGCAGTAAAATCTACAGAATAACTAGTTGGATCGCTCCGTTGCCTTGATTTTTCATTGTAGTTGATTTGGAAGAGAAATACAGCAAGTGGCAAGAAAATAAAGTATCATGACTTAAAATAAAATATCATAACCACCAAAGCAAAAATGAGATCCCTCTTCCCAAATGAAACTAAACAAGACCAAAACAAAATCTGGAAAAGAACGTATTTACCTGAGTGCGGTGGCTCACACACCTGTAATCCTAGCACTTTGGGAGACCAAGGCAGGAGACTGCTTGAGGCCAGGAGTTTGAGACCAGCCCAGGTAACATAACAAGACCCCATCTCTACAAAAAATTTAAAAATTAGCCAGGCATGGTGGAACATGCCTGTGGTCCTGGCTGTTTGGGAGGCTGAGGGAGGAGGATCGCTTGAGCCCTGAAGGTGGAGGCTGCAGTGAGCCATCATCACACCACTGCACTCCAGCCTGGTCAACAGAGTGAGACCCTGTCTCAAGAAAAACCAAAAGGGCCTGGCGTGGTGGCTCATGCCTGTAACCCTAGCACTTTGGGAGGCTGAGGTGGGCAGATCATCCACGGTTGGGAGTTCGAGAACAGCCTGATCAATACGGAGAAACCCCGTCTCTACTAAAAATACAAAAATTAGCTGGGCATGGTGGTGCACGCCTGTAATCCCAGCTACTCAGAAGTCTGAGGCAGAAGAATCACTTGAACCCAGGAGACAGAGGTTGTGGTGAGCCGGGATCACCCCACTGCACTCCAGCCTGGGCGACAGAGTGAGACTCCAGCTCAAAACAACAACAACAACAACAAAAACCCTAATCTTCTTCACCTTCTCCGCCTCTATCTTCAAGTCCAGACAAGGAGAAGCCAAGGCCAAAGGGGAGGCTCAGGCTCCCAGAGGTTCCTCCATCAGTAAGAAAGACCCATAGCTGCCCTTCAGGTTTCAGGACAAGGAGCAGAAGAGCGCACTCCAGGGAGCCTGCTCTGTGAATCACTACAAGCAGGGCCCCCGTCAACAGGCCTCCTGAAACCTGCGCATGTGCCAGTGCTGCCTCTCCCATCAAAGGTGAGCCCGTCTCTCCAGCCACCTGCAGCAGAGTGGCCCTGGGACGTGCTTTGACCCACAGACGAGGTGGAAATGACCGTGCGCCACTTTGGAACCAGGCCTCCGCTTTGTACCTTCCACCTTTGATTTTGCTTTTTTGGAATGTTTCTTTTCTTTTTTCTTTTTCTTTTTTTTTTTCTTTTTTTTTTTTTTTTGAGATGAGGTTTCGCTCTGTTGGCCAGGCTGAAGTGCAGTGGTGTGACCAGGGCTCACTGCAGCCTCAAAGTCCTGGCCTCAAGCAATCCACTCCGCCTCAGCCTCCCAAAGTGCATTAGCCCCCATGCCTGGCCTATTTATTGGAACTTCAAGACTGCAAATGGGAAAGAAGCTTGAGCTAGCCTGCTAGAAGATGGAAGCCTGGCTAGGCATAGTGGCTCACAGCACTTTGGGAGGCCAAGGCAGGCAGATCACCTGAGGCCAGGGGTTCAAGACCAGCCTGGTCAACATGGTGAAACTCCGTCTTTACTAAAAATACAAAAATTAGTCGGGCATGGTAGTACACACCTGTGGTCCAAGCTACTTGGGAGACTGAGGCAGGAGGATGACTTGAACCTGGGAGGTGGAGGTTGCAGTGAGCTAAGACTGAGCCACTGCACTCTAGACTGGGCAACAAAGCGAGATTCTATCTTAAAAAAAAAAAATGGTGGGGGCTGAAAGAGCCAGTGAAGTGACCTGATGGAAGAGGAGGGAAGAATGTTTGAGGATGAAGGGAGAACCGCCCGCCACAGGTGGTTCCTACCAGGAGAGTTAGGTGAATCTAGAATCTGGCTCCATTTTACATGTAAATACAGAGCGCTGTTTGCATAGTTTTAACAAACACGAAATTTTCCTGGAATGTAATGACCATGTAAAATGAGAGAGGCCTGTGCTTAACCTGGCTCAGGAATTTACCAAGCACTGCTCAGCGCTCTGGAGGAGTGGCACTGGCAGCCACTCTACTCAGCCCGCAATGACCCACACCTGTAGTGGTCACTGTCACCGGCAAAGTGATTCCACCGTGAGTTCAAGCACCTGGCTACTTCATTAGAACTTCCAGCATTAAAGCACATACGATTTGATTATAAGTGACTTTTCATTTATTCTCCTCGATTTTGTAGTTTGAGAATTACATATATGTCTTTTCATGATCTGGGTAGGTAGGTCATATTATTTAGGAGTGTCCTTTCAGGGTAGACAAAGAGGCACTAGGTCTGGTAGGGTTGAAACCACAGGCATCCTCAAGCACCTGCTTTTGCTGTGTGAGAGGATGAGCCATGCTGACGTAAGAACTAACAGGAGGTACGGGGTTCCAGCTCAGAGAGCGGGGAGGTGAGGTCAGAGGAGGATGTGGGGGAAATCAGAGCCCTGACGCACTGCTGACGGGGACGCAAAACCATGCAGCCACCATGAAAACCAGTCTCCACATTTTCTGAGACGGAGTCTCACTCTGTCGCCCAAGCAGGAGTGCAGTGACATAATGTCAGCTCACTGAAACCTCTGCTTCCTGGGTTCAAACGATTCTCCTGCCTCCGCCTCCTGAGTAGCTGGGATGACAGGCGTGCGCCACCATGCCCAGCTCATTTTTGTATTTTGTTTTAGCAGAGATGGGGTTTCACCATGTTGGCCAGGATGGTCTTGAACTTCTGACTTCAGGTGTTCCACCCACCTCAGCCTCTCAAAGTGCTGAGATTACAGGCATGAGCTACCACACCCAGCCCATAAAATACAATTTAAACCAGTAATTCCACTCCTAGGTATATACCTCAGAGAAATGAAAATATATGTTCACATAAAAACTTAAACACAAATGTTCATAGCAGCATATTCATAATAGCCAAAAAGTGGAAACAACCAAAATGTTCATCAACTAGGGAACAAATAAAGTATGGCCTACCCATACAATGGAATATGATTCAGCCAGAGAAGCATGAACTACTGGTACACGCTACAATGAATGAATCTTGAAAACATCATGGTAAGAACCAGAAGGCAGACACAAAAGGCCACCTACTGTACGACTCCAATTATATGAAATGTCCAGAATAGGCACATCTGCAGAGACAGAATGTAGATGGGTGGCTGCCGGGGGCCAGGGCTGGGGAAAGCAGGGAGTGAGAGCCAGTGGGTCTGGGGCATCTTTTGTAGGTTATTAAAATGTTCTGGAATTAAATAGTGATGATAGTTGTACAGTTCTGTGAATGTACTGAAAACCACATCTGAGGCTGGGCGTGGTGGTTCATGCCTGAAATTCCAGCACTTTGGGAGGCTGGGGTGGGAGGATCCCTTGAAGCCAGGAATTCGAAACCAGCCTGGGCAACATAGTAAGACCCCACTCTACAAAAAATTTAAAAATTAGCTGAATGTGGTAGCATGTACCTGTAGTCCCAGTTACTCAGTAGGCTGAGGTGGGAGGATCAGTTGAGTCCAGGAGATTGAGGCTGCCGTAAGCCATTATCTAGCCACTATACCCCAGCTTGGGCAATAAAGCGAAATCCTTTCTTAAAACAAAACAAAACAAAAAAAAAAAAAAAAAAAAAAAAGAACACATACAAAAGCAAAAAGTACATCTGTAAATTTAAAAAAAGAAACAAGGAAAACAACAAAGAGCAATCACTGAACCGTACAATTTAAAAGGGTGAATTTTATGGCACATGAATGATATGTCAAAAAACAAAGATGAAGCTGCAGAGATAGCACTAGGGTGGGCACGCCTAGGCTAATCTGGAGCCATTGAGGGCTTTAGGCATCACTGTGGCTTCAGGTGTGCGTTTGAGAAGGATCACTGTGGAAGGTGAACCAGAGATGGGCAAACACAGATGGCTTTTTTTTTTTTAAAGATGGGGTTTCACCATGATGGCCAGGCTGGTCTTGAACTCCTGACCTCAGGTGATCCACCCACCTCGGCCTCCCAAAGTGCTAGGATTACAGGTGTGAGCCACCGCGCCCGGCCCACACAGATGGCTTTAAAGGTGATGAAGGGTGAGGCATTTGGAACGAGCCTGGCTTGGGACTTGAGCAGCTGCTGGAGGCCGTGCCATTCTCAGGAATGTTGGCAGCATGGCGTTGGAAGCAGTTTGTGCTAACTGCTGTAACAGAGGCGCGATCACACAGAGGGTTGATAGGCCGGCCGGGGGGGGGGGGCCGGAAAAAAAAAAAAAAAAAAGAGCTCGGAGAAATTACTTCTTACTGGTGGCATCCAGGAAGACATTTGGAAGAGGTGGCATTTAAGCAGAAATTTACAGGTCAGCATCGAGCATACAAAAATTCAAAGGGCAGCCTAGGAAGAAGGAATTGCACCAGCCAAGGTGTGGGGCCGGGAGGTGACCAGGTTTGCTGGGATTGTTTGGCCAGGTAAGAAGGGAAACAACAATTGTGATAACAAAACTAACCAAAAAGCACATCCTTCCATTTTTCACAACCTCTCTGTGAGGCAGTAGCATCTTTTAATAGGACCCAAGATTCAAAGGAGTCCAGGTGACTTATACCTAAGGTCACACAGCTATGAAGGGACTGGTCAGTTTTGGTTTTTTGTTCATTAAGAGACAGGGTCAGTCGGATGTGGTGGCTCATGCTGGTAATCCCAGCACTTTGGGAGGCCGAGGTGGGTGAATCACTTGAGGTCAGGAGTTCCAGATCAGCCTGGCCAACATGGTGAAATTCCACCTCTACTAAAAATACAAAAATAAAAAAAAAAAAATTAGCCAGGTATGGTGGTGGGTGCCTGTAGTCCCAGCTACTTGGGAGGCTGAGACAGGAGAATCGCTTGAACCCGGGAGGTGGAGGTTGCAGTGAGCCAAGATGGCACCACTGCACTCCAGCCTGGGCAAGAGATTTAGACTTCATCTCAAAAAAAAAAAAAAAAAAAGGAGAGACACGGTTTTGCTCTTGTGCCCAGGCTGGAGGGCAGTGGTGCAAGCACAACTCACTGTGGCCTCAGCCTCCCAGAGTCAAGTGATCCTCTTACCTCAGCCTCTCGAGGAGCAAGGAGGATTACAAGCATGTGCCACCATGCCAGCTAATGTTTTAAAAAAATTTTTTGTAGAGACAGGCCAGGCACAGTGGCTCATGCCTATCATCCCCACACTTTAGGAAGCCTACATAGGCAGACCACCTGAGGTCAGGAGTTTGAGACCATCCTGGCCAACATGGTGAAACCCTGTCTCTATCAAAAATACAAAAACTAGCCAAGCATGGTGGTATGCGCCTGTAATCCCAGCTACTCAGGAGGCTGAGGCAGGAGAATCGTTTGAACTCAGGAAGCAGATGTTGCTGTCAGCTGAGACAGTGCCACTGTACTCCAGCCTGGGAGACAGAGCGAGATTCCATCTCTTCAAAAAAAACAAAATTTTTTTTTTGAGATGGAGTCTTGCTGTGTCGCCCAGGCTGGTCTCAAACTCCTGGGATCAAGAGATCCTCCAGCCTTGGCCTCCCAATGTGCTGAGATTACAAACATGAGCCACCGCACCTGGCTGCTGGCCAGTTTTTAACCTCAGGTCTGTTTGAAAAAGAGGTACACAGGTGAGTTCAGGCCAACTCATGGCATGCAGACCTTATTTTTACAGTCAATCAAGTCATCCTCCCTCTTGAACCAGAAAACACCCCTCTCCGCATCTCTGTTTTGTATTACACAATCCAGTCTCTCAAATCTTACAAGTTTTCTTGAGGGAGAAATTGTGCTCATTGTTTGGGAAATGTAATCTGCCCTACACAGGAGATGATTAAGGACTCTTGACACTTACATATAGGGATGGAGGGTGTGTATATTTTAGGTGCCAGAGAAACCATAATCTGTGAACAATATATCAATCGGGGTGACGACAGCTGCTTAGTGTTAAATACGAGATGTGGGTTCTTTCTGCTGCTTAACCTCCCTTACTTTGCTCTGAGCAATAAGCATCAAAACCAAATACGTATTTGTTGAATTTTTGTTCCATTCTGTTTGGATTCCAGTTGTTGAGACACAATCCTTTTTATATAATACATTTTTTAAAATCTCTGAATCTTTACCTTGTGGTTTTAACTGCCATGGAAAAAGTCCTGGCCGGGTGCAGCTGGCTCACATCTATAATCCTAACACAGTGGGAGGCCGAGGCAGGCAGATCACTTGAGCTTAGAAGTTCAAGACCAGCCTGGGCAACATGGTGAGAACCCTGTGCCTACAAAATACTTAAAAATTAGCCAGGCGTGGTGGCACATACTTGTGGTCCTAGCTACTTAAGAGGCTGAGGTGAGAGGATTGCTTGAGCCTAGGAGGTGGAGGCTGCAGTAAGCCGTGTTTGCACCACTGCACTCCAGTAGGCAATAAATCGAGACCTTTGTCTCAAAAAATAAAAATGAATAATAGGCCAGGGACAGTGGCTCACACCTGTAATCCCAGCACTTTGGGAGGCTGAGGCAGGCAGACCACTTGAGGTCAGGAGTTCAAGACCAGCCTGGCCAACATGGCGAAATCCTGTCTCTACTAAAAATACAAAAATAAAAAATTTGCCTGGCGTGGTGGCACTCACCTGTAATCCCAGCTACTCTCAGGAGGCTGAGGTGGGGAATTGCTTCAACCTGAGAGACGGAGGTTTCAGTGAGCCAAGATCCTGCCACTGCACTAGAGTGAGACTCCATCTCAGAAAGAAAGAAAGAAAGAAAGAAAGAAAGAAGGAAGGAAGGAAGGAAGGAAGGAAAGAAAGGAGAGAGAGAAAGAAAGAAAGAAAGAAAGGCTCACTGTGTCACCCAGGCTGGAGAGCAGTGGCACAACCTTGGCTCACTGCAGTCCCAACCTCCTGGGCTTAAGCAATCCTCTCACCACAGCTTCCAGGGTAGCTGGGACTACAAATGCATGCCACCATGCACGTCTCATTTTTGTACTTTTTGCAGAGACTGGGTCCCTCTAAGTTGTTCAAGGCTTGTCTTGAATTCCTGGGCTCAAGCGGTGCTCCCACCTCGGGGTCCCACAGCGCTGGGATTACAGGCGTGAACCACTGTGCCTGACCAAAACTGTTTTAGATACTGGAAATAAAGCAGAAAAAAAACTAAGTCTCTGCCTTTCACAGAGGCCCTCATGGAGCTCAGGTTCTAGCAGGAAGGCAAACAAACAAAGCAAGTAAATAGTCCAGGATCTGACCTGAAGCAGAGAGCTGGGGGCTTGAGGGAGTGGCAGAGGCAACTTCAGAGGCCCTGGAGGAGGGAGCAGGTGTGGAGCTAGATTTCCTAATGGAGGAAAGATCACAGGAGGTGGAAGACTATTGTAAGTTTTAGTATTGACTCAGAATGCGATAAGATAAGAGGCTTTCAGAAAGCTTTGACCGGATGAGGGACACCATCTGACAGGTTTTACCAGAATCCTTCTGGCTTGTGGTGCAGAATCAGCTGGAGAAGGACAAGAGTAGATGCGAGAGACCACAGAAGAGGTTACTACCGTAGTCCAAGCGAGAGATGGCGGTGGCTTGGAACAGGGTAGAAGATATGGACGTGGGGGAGAAATGGTTGGATTCTGGATGTATTTTGGAGATCAAGCCAACAAAACTGGATGGTGGTGGGGGGTGAGAGAAGCGAAGGAGTCAAGGATAATTTCTTTATTAGTTTTATGATTTATTTTCTTTTATTTATTTATTTATTTTTGAGCCAGAGTTTTGCTCTTATTGCCCAGGCTGGAGTGCAATGGCATGACCTCGGCTCACTGCAATCTCCTCCTCCTGGGTTCAAGCGATCCTTCTGCCTCAACCTCCTGAGTAGCTGGGATTACAGGTGTGCGCCACCACACCCAGCTAATTTTTTGTATTTTTAGTAGAGATGGAGTTTCACCATGTTGGCAAGGCTGGTCTCAAACTCCTGACCTCAGGTGATCTACCCACCTCAGCCTCCCACAGTGCTGGGATTACAGGAGTGAGCCACTGCACCTGGCTATTTTTATGATTTGTTAATTATTATTATTATTATTTTGAGACAGAGTCTTACTCTGTAGCCCAGGCTGGAGTGCAGTGGTACCATCTCAGCTCACTGCAACCTGCGCCTCCCAGGTTCAAGCAATTCTCTTGCCTCAGCCTCCAAAGTAGCTGGGATTACAGGCACGTGCCACCACGCTGGCTAATTTTTTTGTATTTTCAGTAGAGACGGGGTTTCACTGTGATGGCCAGGCTGCTCTCGAACTCCTGACCTCAAGTGGTCTGCCCGCCTCAGCCTCCCAAAGTGCTAGTATTACAGCAAGAGCTACTGCACCCGGTCCAATTTATTTGTTTGTTTATTTTTCTTTCTTTCTTTTGAGACAGGGCCTCCATATGCTGCCTAGGCTAGCCTTGAACTCTTGAGCTCCAGTAATCCTCCTTCCAAGGTGCTGGGATTATGGGAGTGAGCCACCACACCCAGCCTAGGGATCATTCTAATGGTAGTCATCTGCAAGATACAACCACGAGATGGCGCTGTGATCTGCTTCTTGATGAAGATGGAGGTGGGAGTTCAGGGTGGACCATGGAAAGTGTGAGATGCCTACTAGATAGAAATGATGGAATGGCTGAGTAGGCAACTATATATAAATGAATGGAGTTCAGGGGAGAGGTTGGGGACAGAAATATCAGTGTGAACACCACTAGCACACAGGTGGTATTGAAAGCCATGACACTGGATGAGATCACCTGGGAAAGAAATCAAAGAAGACAAGAGGTGCTTGGACCAGGAGGTCCTCAGCATTTAGAAGTGGAGGCCAGCTGGACGCAGTGGCTCACGTCTGTAATTCTAGCACTTTGGGAGGCCAAGGCGGGTGGATCACCTGAGGTCAGGAGTTCAAGACCAGCCTGGCCAACATGGAGAAACCCCATCTCTACTAATAACACAAAAATTAGCTGGGTGTGGTGGTGCACACCTGTAATCCCAGCTACCCTGGAGGCTGAAGCAGGAGAATAGCTTGAACCTGGGAGGTGGAGGTTGTGGTGAGTCGAGATCATGCCATTGCACTCCAGCCTGGGCAAAAAGAGTGAAACTTACTTTCAAAAAGAAAAAACAAAAAAAAAAAAGTGGGGGGCCAATGGAAACTTCATTCCTTGGCGGGGCACTGTGGCTCACACTTGTAATCCCAGCACTTTGGGGGGCTGAAGTGGGAGTATCGCTTGAATCCAAGAGTCGAAGACCAGCCTGGGCACAGAGCAAGACACCATCTCTACAAAAAAATTTAAAAATTAGCAAGGCATGGTGTCATGTGCCTGCCACCCAAGCTACTCTGGATGTTGAGGTGGGAGGATCGCTTAAGCCTGGCAAGTCGAGGCTGCAGTGAGCCGTGATTGTGCCACTGCACTCTAGCCGGGGCAACTAGTGAGACCCCCATCTCTTAAAAACAACAAAAAACTTCACTCCACAGTAGATGGGGATCGGAACTTGATCAATTTAGTCACCAATCTCTGGACCTCCTTTGGTGTGTTGCGAGTGGAGGAAGGAAAGAGAACTGGATTTAGGTCCAAAAGACCTGGTCTCTGTCATTTACTGTGGGACCCTAAGCACAGCGTTTCACCTCTCTGAACCTCCCTATAAAGAAGGAACACCACTTCGCCCAGCCCAGCGCAAGATGATTATAAGGATTATATGAAATAATTAGGATAGTGTGTGCCACAAATTATAAAAGGCAGAAAATCTTGGTCATCGGCCAGGTGCTATCGCTCACATCTGTAATCCTAACGCTTTGGGAGGCTGAGGCAGGTGGATCACTCGAGGTCAGGAGTTTGAGACCAGCCTGACCAACATGATGAAACCCCATCTCTACTAAAAATGCAAAATTAGCCGAGCGTGGTGGCACATGCCTACAGTCCCAGCTACTTGGGAGGCTGAGGCAGGAGAATCACTTAAACCCGGGAGGTGAAGGTTGCAGTGAGCCAAGTTTGTGCCACTGCACTCCAGCCTGGGCAACAAGAACAAAACTCAGTCCCAAAAAAAAGAAAATCTTGGTCATGACTTAGTTTCTCCTAAAGAGGCCAAGTTCCGAAATTTTGCATCTCATGCTTGGGACAACCATATCAACACTCATTCAACAAATAATTCCTGCCTCTCCTATGTGCCAGAAACACATTTTACCCAGCAGTAAAAGTAAACACAGTCCTGCCTTCATGGAGCGTATTTTCTAGTGCAAGGACCATCCTCCTAACAGCCACCTTTTATTGAAGCCTACTACAACTTGAATCCTTGCATGTTGTGTTTTAAACCGTTTATTTTTATAATTTGGTTTTTGTTTCTAAGAGGTGAGGAGATAATTTCAGGTTTCTATTTGTTAGTACTTCCCCATGGGCGAGGACAGTTGTACATAGAATCATTGCTCCATTTTTCTTCCCATTTCTTTTCTCTTGGTCAGGAGTTCTAGACCAGCCTGGCCAACACAGTGAAACCCCGTCTCTACCAAAAATACAAAAATTAGCCAGACATGGTGGTGCATGGCCATAATCCCAGTTACTCAGGAGGCTGAAGCACAAGAATCACTTGAATCCGGAAGGCAGAGGTTGCAGTGAGCTGAGATTTCACCACTGCACTCCAGCTGGAGCAACAGAGCCAGACTCTGTTTAAAAAAAAAAAATCAGCTGGGTGTGGTGGCACACACCTGTATCCCAGCCACTCCCGAGGTTGAGGCCACAGTGAGCTGAGATCACAGCACTGCACTCTATCCTGGGCAACTGAGATCCTGTCTCAGAAAAATAAATAAACATTGAGACAGAAGCCATTGCTATTTTTGACATTTCATGGGACCCTCTTTTTTTTTTTCTTTTAAATAAAGACGGGGGTTTCACCATGTTGGTCAGGCTGGTCTTGAACTCCCGACCTCAGGTGATCCACCCGCCTTGGCCTCCAAAGTGCTTGGATTACAGGCGTAAGCCACCACGCCCGGCCTCATGGGACCCTCTTAACACACCCTGGGGGATGCTAGGACCACTGTTTGGGAAACAGAGGTAAAACGCACAGGGCTTTAAATCCTAATGTCACCACTTCCTGGCCGTGTGACCTTACTTGCTACACCCTGTTGGCTCTCAGTTTCCTCATCCATAAATAGAGGATAATAATAGTTTGTATCTTCTAGGATGGTTGTGAGAATTAAATGGCATCATACCTAGAAAGGCCTCAGCTTTACAGTGACTCTCCACAAGTGGCAGTCATTATTATGGAAACCAAAGGTGGGGGGTTGGGGCCAGAGCCTGGAGACCCTGGAAAGGACTGAGTACACTGCTAACGGAAGGGAAGGGAGGGGACAGGGCGGGTTGCTGCCCCTGCAGCTCTCAGCAGAGGCCTCCTGTAACCCCTCTGGATGTGGCTTTTAGTTCTGGCAGGAGGCGATGAATGTGTGATCTAGGGGTGCTGCTACATGCCAACAGGGGAACACCAGTGTGTTAGAGGGGTTTTTTTTGTTTTTGTTTTGTTTTGTTTTGTTTTGTTTTGTTTTATTGGACATTTTACAATGTTTTGTTTTGTTTTTTTGAGACAGGGTGTCACTCTATCGTCCACGCCGAAGTGCAGTAGCATGATCATAGCTCATTGCAGCCTCAACCTCCCCCCCCCCCCCCCGGGCTCAAGTGATCCTCCTGCCTCAGCCTCCCAAGTAGCTGGGACTACAGGCATGCACCACCGTGCTGGCTAATTTTTGTGCTTTTTGTAGAGACAGGGTTTTGCCATGTTGCCCCGACTGGTCTCAAAGTATTCTCCTGCCTCAGCCTCTCAAAGTGCCGGATTACCGGTGTGAGCCACTGCACCTGACTGTGTTAGAGGTTTTGAACCAGGCAACCACGTGGATTCAAAACAAAGTTAGAGTCCTGGATAACTGGAGAGACAGTGGAGTCGTTAACAGAGGTGGATTACAAGGGAGATAGAGAGTGGAAGACAAATTATAATACTTAGGACACAAAGAGTTCAGAGAGGGCTTAAAGTGTAGGGAGTGTCTGTGGAATTTTGGTACATGGCCACTTCTTGTCCTTAAATAACCTCCGAACGCAGGAAACATCTTTCCATATCACCCTAAAAACTGGGCAGCAGTGATGAGTAAAATGACTCTGACCTCAGTTAAATTGAAATTCTAGGCATACGCTGGCTCCTTTGGAGTTTCTTACCAATGCTCCTTTCTCTGTCTCTGATTCCCCACTTGCAGCTCAGACAGTGCCCTCTGTTGGAAACCTCAACCACAAATCCCCATCCTGACTCCACGAGAAGGACCTAGAAGGAAACAAACACCACTTGGGAGCCTTTCACACATATTGTTCTCATTCTACCTTCACAGTTCCTTGGTGAGAAGGTTACTGTGTCCAACCTGGGGAAGCTGAGGCACAGAGACGGAGCAGCATGCCCCAGTTACGGCCAGAGCAGAGCTGAGGTCGGAACTCAAGGTGGCTGCCTTCAAAGCTTGTGCTTCACTCCCTCTACCTAGCTATACCTGTAGGATGATTTGACAAGGGACTTTTTTTTTTTTTTTTTTTGGCAGTCATCTTTGACTATTGACAAGGGACTTGAAGATACAATCTCAAGAACGGAGGTTTGTATTTGACATGAATTGAAAGCCTTCCCACCTGATTCTGAGCAGGGCATCATACCAGACAAGGTAAGTAGCCACAGGGCTTTGAAGAGGTTGACAGGAACACCGGAACCCTGCCAGATAGAGTCTGGTGGCTGTGTTCTTGGCTTACCCTCCCACCATGTGAACTTGATCAAGTTCTTCCCCTGTTCAGACTCTTGACCCACAGAAGCGGAGGCCAGTTCAACATTGAACTTCCCAATGTTAACAACTGATCACAATCAGTACTATCTTTCAGGAGGATGATTTTGGCAGTGCATACAAAATTTTAAAAAGGGCACAACCAGTTAACCAGGTGTGGTGGCACACGCCCGTAGTCCTATCCCAGCTACTTGGGATGCTGAGGTGGGAGGATCCCTTGAGCCCGGGAAGTCGAGGCTGCAGTGAGCTATGACCACACCACCGTACTCCAGCCTGGATGACAGAGTGAGACCCTGTCTCAGAAAAAAAAAAAGGCTGGGCGCTGTGGCTCACACCTGTAATCCGACCACTTTGGGAGGCCAAGGCAGGTGGATCACCTGAGACCAGGAGTTCAAGACCAGCCTGACTAACATGGTGAAATCCCATCTCTACTAAAAATGCAAAAATTAGCCAGGTGTGGTGGTGGGCGCCTGTAATCCCAGCTACTCAGGAGGCTAAGGCAGGAGAATCACTTGAACCCAGGAGGCAGAGGTTGCAGTGAGCCAAGATCATGCCATTGCACTCCAGCCTGGGCAACAGAGAGAGACTACGTCTCAAAAAAAAAAAACAGGACACATGCACTCACTTCTTGGAATCTATCCTAAAGAAATATACACACAAGTGCATAGGACATACACACAGGATGTTCACTGCAACCCTTATGAGTAACAGTGATCTATCGTAAGACTGCCTTGTGATACACCTAAACCTTGGGAAAGTACACAGCCACTAAAAGAATGAGGAAGGCGCATAGGTGGTAAAATGAAAGCATCACCAGTGATGTGTGATTGAGTGTAACAGGAAAGGTTCCTTAACCAAAAACAAAGTATACATGGTGTGAGCCCATTGCTCTATTTGCACATGCATAATAACAGTCTTGAAAATGTAAGGATGGACTTTCTTTTTTCCTCTATGAAATGCTCTACTTTTATTATAAAAATTATTATTATTATTATTTTGTTGGGTGGTGGTTGTTGTTTTGGGATGGAGTCTCGCTCTGTCACCCAGGCTAGCGTGCGGTGGCGCAGTGTCTGCTCACTGCAACCTCCGCCTCCCAGATTCAAGCACTTCTCCTGATTGAGCGTCCCCAGTAGCTGGGATTACAGGTGCACGCCACAGTCTCTACCTCCCAGACTCAAGCAAACCTCCCTCCTCAGCCTCCTGAGTGGTTGGAACTACAGGTGCATGCTGCCACACTGGGTAATTTTTGTATTTTTTGTAGAGACTGGGCTTTACCATGCTGCTCAGCCTGGGTCTCAAACTCCTGGGCTCAAGCAAACCGCCTGTCTTGGCCTCCCAACATGCTGGGATCACAGATATGAGCCACTGCGCCCAGACAATAAAAATTATTTCAAAATATTTTCATCTGTAGAATGCTCTACAAGGCAAGTCAGTGTGGGTAAGGAGTTTGAGCTCTTTACATAATTTTTTCTTTTTTTTTTTTTTTTTGAGACAGGGCTTGCTCTGTTGCCCAGGTGGACTGCAGTGGTACAATCATGGCTTATTTCTTTTTATTTTATTTTTTTGTAGAAACAGGGTCTCTTTTTTTTTTTTTTTTTTTTTTTTGTGGAAATAGGGTCTCTCTATGTCACCCAGGCTGGTCTTGAATTCCTGGGCTCAAGCGATCCTCCCACCTCAGCCTCCCAAAGTGCTAGGATGATGGGTGTGAGCCACGGCACCCAGCAAGTATGAGTTATTAAACTACCAATGGAACTTGATAAGAGATTTGCTTAAAATTCCTCACATTCAGTGTATCTAGTGCTTGGTGCTTCACCTTCACCCACCAACTTTATGAAGACTCTTCACCCACCAACTTCATGAAGACTGACAAGTAAAGACATTGAGGCCCCTGGACTCCGATTTTTTATTTTAAAAATTTGTATTTTTTTTTTTATGGAACACTTCACAAATTTGTATGTCATCCTTGTGTAGGGGCCATGCTAATCTCTCTGTCTCCTTCCAATTTGAGTAGGCATGCTGCTGAGCCAAGCACCAGAATCTAATCTTTAAGGCTTTTTCTACTACACAGATAATTGAATCCTATGGGCTTCCACAAAACTATTTATGTTCCTATCGCCTGGGATATCACATATATGGGGACATTTACCACACTGTATTGCAGTTGTGCCCTCAAGCACAATGCTACTCAAAATGTACTCTGTTGAATCTTTTTTGTTGGTTTGTTGGTTTATTTGTTTATTTTTGAGATGGAGTCTCGCTCTATCACCCAGGCTAGAGTGTAGTAGTGAGATCTCGGCTCACTACAACCTCTACCTCCAGGGTTCAAGCAATTCTCTTGCCTCAGTCTCCTGAGTGGCTGATAGATACTACAAGCATGCGCCACCACACCTGGCCTCTGTTGAATCTTAAACTAAAAAATGAAAACTTGTATTTTGTATGTCTTTGAGGTTTTAGAATTTTATTTTTCTGGTATTTTTTTTAAATATATTTTACAACAGTATCCATCTGCAACAGTTGGACAATTTTAAAAACCAGTACTTTAGCACTCTGAGAGGCACTGGGTTGCTGCAGAGAGAATCGTTGTCTAAGCTGAGGCAGGTGGTCAGGCGCAATGGCTCACGCCTGGAATCCCAGCACTTTAGGAGGCCAAGGCAGCAGATCGCTTGAGCCCAGGAGTTCGAGACCAGCCTGGGCAACATAGCAAAACCCCGTCTCTATTTAAGTAAAGGAGAATTTAAAGAAAAAATTAGCTGTGGCAGGTGCTCCATGTTTGGTGTAGGAACAAATTCATCACTGAAGGAATGACTGTATGAGTGTGAGTGAATCAGCCACATGAAGAAAAATGCCCAGAATCCAGGTTTCTCATTTAGAGCCATTCAAAGGGTGAGAGCTTAGGACGTCAAGTTCACAGCCAGACTTGATAAGCACATCACTAAAGCTGCACCCTCCTGTTTTAAAGATGGAAGTGGGAGACCTTTCTCCCCCAAGTCATAGAACTGATCAACAAAGACAAAAAATATCAAAAAGACCAGCACTTTGG
This sequence comes from Ateles fusciceps, assembly GCA_036589455.1. NCBI lineage: Eukaryota > Metazoa > Chordata > Mammalia > Primates > Atelidae > Ateles > Ateles fusciceps. The sequence goes on from JAZHEH010000847.1 coordinate 6,457,975, forward strand.
GAGGCCAAGGCAGGTGAATCATCTGAGGTCAGGAGTTCGAGACTAGCCTGGCTAACATGGTGAAACCCAGTCTCTATTAAAAAAAAAAAAAAAAAAAGCCACATATAAATAACAAGCAATATTTACTGCTAGTGATTTTAAAACTCAGACTAGGTTAGTAGACTAAGATAAACATCTTCCTTACCATTTTTACCAAGTAACAGGAAACACAGCCCATATGCACAAACATCCTATTTTAAGGACTGCTGTTTTTTGGTTTTTGAGACAGGGTCTCACTGGAGTATAGTGGTGCAGTCGTGGCTTACTACAGCCTCAGCCTCCCAGGCTCAAGCAATCCTCCCTTCTCAGCCTCCTGAGTAGCTGGGACTACAGGTCGAATGCCACCACATCTGGCTAATTTTTTAATTTTTGTAGAGACAGGGTCTTACTGTGTTGCCCAGTCTGGTCTCGAACCCCTGTCTCAGCCTCCCAAAGTATTGAGATTACAGGTGCGAGCCACCACATCCAGCCAAGTACTACTGTTCTAAGTGGAGGATGATGAAACTGAGGAGTGAGCAGGATTTAGCCCTAGGGCACAAGTTCCTCAAGTCTACCTTGAAGTGCTTCAACTGTGCGGGAAACACCTTCCACCCAAAGTCGCTGCCTCTAAACAAGAGCAAAGACTCCTCACTCAAGAAAAGTGCCAGGCACACCTTGCTCCCAGAAACAAGTAGGTCTCCTTTATACTTAAAGGCACTTGGGGCAGGGTGTGGTGGCTCACGCCTGTAATCCCAGCGCTTCGGGAGGCTGAGGTGGGCGGATCACCTGAGGTCAGGAGTTTGAGACCATCCTGGCCAACATGGTGAAACCTCATCTCTACTAAAAATACAAAAATCAGCTGGGTGTGGTGGCGGGCACCTGCAGTACCAGCGACTTGGGAGGCTGAGGCAAGAGAATTGCTTGAACCCGGGAGGTGGAGGTTGCAGTGAGCTAAGACTGTGCCACTGCACTCCAGCCTGAGCAACAGAGCAAGACTCAGGACTCTGTCTCAAAAAAAAAAAAAAAAAGAAAAAGAAAGAAAGAAACAGGGTCTTGCTCTGTGGCCCAGGCTGGACTGCAGTGGTGCAATCATAGCTCACTGCAGCCTCAACTTCCTGGGCTCAAGCAGTCCTCCCACAGCAGCCCCTCAAAGTGCTGGGATTACACACATGAGCCGGCATGACCAGCGCTGGTGGAATTCCGATTTTTCTCTTTTTCCTGTTTTTTTTGTTTGTTTGTTTTGTGTTGTGTTGTGTTTTTTGAGACAGAGTCTCACTGTGTTGTCCAGGCTGGAGTGCAGTGGCACAAACTCTATAGCCTCAACCTCCTGGGCTTAAGTGGTCCTCCTCCTCAGCCCCCAATTAGCTGGGACTACAGGTGTGCAACACCACGCTTGGCTAATTTTTGTATTTTTTGTAGGGATGAAATTTCGCCATGTTGCCCAGGATGGTCTCAAACTCCTGAACTCAAGCAATCCTCCCTCCTTGGCCTCCCAAAGTGCTGGGATTCCAGCTGACCCGCTGCGCACCCAGCTTGGTAGAATTCTTAGTACAACTCTCTGAGTAGCTACTCTCAGTGTCTCATTTTATTTTACTTTTTATTTATTTCATTTATTTACTTATCCCAGGATGATGAAATTGAGGAGCAAGCAGCATTTAGCCCTAGGGCACAATGTTTGAGACAGGATCTCCCCCGTCACCCAGGCTGGAGTGCAATGGCACTTTCACAGCTCACTGTAGCCTTCGCCTTCCAAGCTCAAGCGATCCCCTCACTTCAGCCTCCCAAAATGCTCAGAATACAGGCGTGTGCCACCACACCTGGCTAGTGTTGTTTAATTTTTTGTAGAGATGAGGTCTCACCATGTGGCCTAGGTTGGTCTCGAACCCTAAGCTCAACTGATCCTTCCACCTTGACCTCCCAGAGTGCTGGGATTCCAGGTATGAGCCACTGTGCCTGGCCCAGTGTCTCATTTTAGAGAGCCGGAAAGGCAAGGTCCCCCCTTCCAAGCTCTCCCAGCTCAGAGAGGCTCCCTGCTGTGCCCCTATCACCCCATTTTGTGAGTTTCACGCTCTAGGCTGCCTGGTTCTTGCCCTCCCTGTGTTTCTCAGCCTCAAACTGTGGGCATCCACTCCGGCCGGCTTTGTTGTTGTTCTCAAGCTTCTGTCATCATTGGTATAATTTTACATCAACTTGGCATTCCTTTAAATTTCAAAAAAATATGTTCACTTCTTAAATATCTCCTGGAGGAGAAAAGAGTTCTATAAATGATTTCGTTCTCCCTGCCCTCATGTTGAACTTAAAAAGGCAAAGTCACTGGATCCCTGTTAACAAGTCGGGTTGGTTGTTGGTTTATTTTCATTTTGGAAACTCTTCTCCATGGTTAACCACTCTTCCTCCTCCTTAAAAAATCCCGTGAGGAAAAGAAAAAAAAATCCCATGAGGAATTCTGATCAGACGCTGGGGCTGCGGGGCACATCCCCGGGAGGATATTATGTTTCTAGAAGGCTCCTGGAAGCCAACAAGCCTTGCAACCTGACTCTCCACTGACTTTTTACCTGTAGGATTATCTCAGGACAGGAGGAAAAAGACACAGGCATGCTTTCTGGTCCCAAAGAAAATGATGTATTTCATAAGGAAAAAAGAGTTTTTTTGTTTTGTTTTGGTTTGGTTTGGTTTTGAGACTGAGTCTCGCTCTGTCGCCCAGGCTGGAATGCAGTGGCACGATCTCAGCTCACTGCAACCTCCGCCTCCCTGGGTTCAAACGATTCTCCTGTCTCAGCCTCCCGAGTTGCTGGGACTACAGGCGCGTGCCACCACGCCTGACTAATTTTTGTATTTTTAGTAGAGACGGGGTTTTCCCATGTTAGGTAGGATGGTCTTGATCTCCTGACCTTGTGATTCACCCACCTTGGCCTCCCAAAGTGTTGGGATTACAGGTGTGAGCCACCATGCCTGGTGGAAGAAAGAGTCTTAAACCAATAATTGAAATTCATTTGACCATAAAAAAGGCAATATAAAAGGGTTAGGACTCTGGAACCCAACTGCTCGAATTTGAGTACCACCAACTCTGCCACTTGTCTGTGTGATGCTGGTCAAGCTCTTTAACGTCTCTGTCCCTTTGTTTCCATATCTGTAAATTGAGGATGATAACGGTACCTAAATCCATATGTTTTGATGAAGATAAAATAAGGTTTGTAAGGGACTGGAAGGTTTCCTGGGACTCTCAGGGCTAAAACTGGGAAAGTCATAAGCAAACTGTTATGTGCCCAACACCTTAAAATGAAATGAGAGGCCAGGCATGGTGGCTCATACCTGTAATCCCAGCACTTCGGGAGGCCGAGGTGGGCAGATCACTTGAGGTCAAGAGTTCCAGACCAGGCTGGAACTCTTTCACATGGTGAAATTCTGTCTCTACCAAAAAATACAAAAATTGGCCGGGTGTAGTGGTGCGTGCCTGTAATCCCAGCTACTTGGCAGGCTGAGCCACGAGAATTACTTTAACCCGGGAGGCAGAGGTTGTAATGAACGTAGATTGTGCCACTGCACTCCAGCCTGGAAGACAGAGTGAGACTGCATCTCAAAAAAACAAAAAGATGAAATGAGAGTGTACATGTACCTTTACTTATCTATTTTTAATTTTACAATAATTTTTTATTAATTAAGATGTGGTCTCACTGAGTTTCCCAGACTGCTCATGAACCCCAAGGCTCAAGGAATCCTCCCACCTTGGCCTCTAAAAGTGCTGAGATTACAGGCATGAGCCACCAAGCCCAGCCTACATGTACCTTTAGAAACAACACCTGCACTTTTATTTTTTCTTTTCCGAGACGGAGTCTCGCACTGTCACCCAGGCTGGAGTGCAATGGTGTGATCTGAGCTCACTGTAACCTCCACCTCTTGGGTTCAAGCGATTCTCCTGTCTCAGCCTCCCAAGTAGCTGGGATTACAGGTGCCCGCCACCACACCCGGCTAATTTTTTGTATTTTTAGTAGAGAGAATGGTTTCACTGTGTTGGCCAGGCTGGTCTCGCTCTCCTGACCTCGTGATCTGCCTACTTTGGCCTCCCAAAGTGGTGAGATTACAGACGTGAGCCACCGGGCCTGGCCAACACCTGCTCATTTTAATCCTCCTTCATCTTTTCTGTTTTATTCCTGGCTGCCTCCAGTCATCATTGATTCCTTGCCATTTGTCACTGTGGTCCTCATTTCCTCAAATGATATGTCTTCTATTCCTATCACTACACTGACTTGCTTCCAAAAGTTCCAAATACATGTTCTGGCCAGTCTCGGGACAGCCATTTAAAGAATGTATTAAGTGCCAGCCAAGGAGCTTTTCAAAAATCCCTTCAGGCTTTTCCTCCTCCTTAATTTTCAGGTGACACACAACTTAAAGGTTAAAATGGGGATGATGGTAGCCTCCTTCCCTTGTGTGAATGCCCACGATGGTTTCTGCTTATCTGTCCACTCCTCCTCTGTCTCTTAATAGCTGAAGAGCCTGGTGCAATGGCTCCCGCCTGTCACCCCAGCACTGTAGGAGGCAGAGGCAGTAGGATCACGTGAGTCCCCGAGCTGAGGCCAGCCTGGGCGACATAGTAGACTGCATCTCTACAAATAAATAAATAAAATTAGCTGGACATGGTGGCACATACCTGAGGTCCCAGCTACTTGGGGGGCTGAGGCGAGAGGACGGCTTGGGCCCAGGGTGTCGAGGCTGTAGTGAGCCGTGATTGCGCCACTGCACTCCAGTCTGGGCAACAGAGTAAGACTCTGTCTCTAAAAGAAACAACAAAAAAACTCAAATAGTTGAATAATGTGAATTATAGTGACAATTTTTTGAGAGCTTACTATATATAATACTAGGCACCGTATCAAACCCCTTATAAATATCTCACTGGATCCTTATGAAAAATCCAAGGGATAGGTACTGTTATTATCCCCATTTTACAGATGAAGAAATTGAGTCAGGGAGGCCAGCTCACTTCCCCTATTTCCCCATTTACAGATGAAGAAACTGAGTCAGGGAGGAAAGCTCACCTCGCCAGTGACAGAACCCAGGTATGACTTGAACCTAAATATGACTCCAGAGTCCTTGCTCCAAGCATTTCACTATTCTGTTTCCTCTTCCTTCTCTTGCCTCAGCTATGCTTTCTGGCCAACGTTCTGCCTTGATGACAAGGCCCTGAGCAGGAAGCCTCACCTCTTCAAGTCTCAGTCTGCTCTTTTTTTTTGAACAATAGAAACATGGTGTATTAACCATTTTTTTTTTTTTTTTAAAGACAGGGTTTCACCATGTTGGCCAGGCTGGTCTTGAACTCCTGACCTCAGGTGATCCGCCCACCTCGGCCTCCCAAAGTGCTGAGATTACAGGTTTGAGCCACCACGCCCAGCCTGGTTTTTTTTTTTTTTTTTTTTAAGACAGGGTTTCATCATATTGGTCAGGCTGGTCTCGAACTCCTGACCTCAGGTGATCCACCCGCCTCAGCCTCCCAAAGTGCTGGGATTACAGGCGTAAGCCACCGCGCCCGGCCTGTTTTTTTTTTAACAATAGAAACGTGAGGATGGAATGCTTGTGAAATGTTGAGCACAGTGCTAGCAGCCACTGTGATCATTATTATATGATTATTTTGATTGTTATTCTATCAGTATGTCCCTGTTGTAGACTGAATTGCATTTCCCAAAAAGATAGGTTAAAGTCTTCACCTCCAGTACCTGGGAATGAGAACTTTTTTGTACATAGGGGCTTTGCAGGTATAATCAAATTAAAAATGAGGTCAGGCTGGGCGCAGTGGCTCACACCTGTAATTCCAGCACTTTGGGAGGCTGAGGTAGGTGGGTCACCTGAGGTCAGGAGTTCCAGACCAGCCTGGACAACATGGTAAAACCCATCTCTACTAAAAGTACAAAAATGTGGCTGGGTGGGGTAGCAAACGCCTGCAGTCCCAGCTACTTAGGAGGCTGAGGCAGGAGAATCACTTGAACCTGGGAGGTGGAAGTTGCAGTGAGCTGAGATCACACCACCGCACTCCAGCCTGGGTGACAGAGCAAGACTTCACCTCAAAAAAAAATTAAATTAAAATGAGGTCACTAGAGTGAGTCCTAAACCCAATCACTGTGCCCTTATAAAAATAGACACAGACACGCACGCACGCACGCACGCACACACACACACACACACACACACGGAGAATACCACGTGATGCATGTGATGATGGAGGCAGAGATCAGAGTGATTCAGCTGCCAGTCAAGGAACTCTAGTGATTGCTGGCAGACACAGAGGCTGGGAGAGAGGTATGGAACAGCCTGTCCCTCAGAGCCTCCAGAAGGAGCCAACCTTGCCAATACCTAGATTTCAGATCTCTAGCCTCCAGAACTCTGAGACAGCAAACTTTTTCTGTGTTAAGCCACCGAGCATGTGGTACTTTGTGAACAAATACAGCTCCTGGCCAGGTGCAGTGGCTCACACCTATAATCCGAGCATTTTAAGGGGCCAAGGCAGGCAGATCACTTGAGGTCAGGAGTTCGAGACTAGCCTGGCCAACATGGTGAAACTCTGTCTCTATGAAAAACATAAAAATATAAAAATCAGCCAGGTGTGGTGGTGCACATCTGTAATCCCAGCTACTCAGGAGGCTGAGACACAAGAATTTCTTGAATCCAGGAGGTGGAGGTTGCAGTGAGCCGAGATCAAGCCACTGCACTCCAGCCTGGGTAACACAGCAAGACTGTCTCAAAAACAAAACCAAACCAAAGCAAATATAGTTCCCTTCCACTGCCTAAGTCCAGACCTTTGCATTCTGTGCAAGGTCCTCTTCCAGTGGCCTCTTCAACGCAGGCCTGCCTGCAACTCTCTTCCTCAAATCTGTGTTAGCACACCAATATCTGACTCCCAGGTCAAAAACCCGTGAGGACACCTGAATACTTACATCAGTATTTCCTAAACTTGCTTGAGGTAAGGATCGCCAGGATGATAATCCAAATTACAGGTTCCCAGCTGGGCGCGGTGGCTCACATCTGTAATCCTAGCACTTTGGGAGGCCAAGGCAGGTGGATCACTTGAGCCCACGGGTTTGAGACCAGCCTAGGCAACATAGCAAAACCCCATCTGTACAAAAAATACAAAATATTAGCTGGGCATGGAGGTGCATCCCTGTAGTCCTAGCTACTCAGGAGGCTGAGGTAGAAGGATTGCTTGAGCCTGGGAGGGCAAGACTGCAGTGAGTAGTGATTGTGCAACTGCACTCCAGCCTGGGCGGCAGAGTGAGACCTTGTCTCAAATAATAATAATAATTACAGGCTCCCTGGGCCCCACTCCAGACTACCAGACATGAGATCGCAGAGCGGCACTTGGAATCTGCATTTTTAATAAGCACCCAAGACAATTATTTTCCTTAGGCGTATTTGGGACACTCAGGCCTACAAGATAAAATCTCAAAAGACCTTGCCTCGATGATCTCCATAAAATGGCACCAGCCCCCCCCGTTCAAATGTCATCTCCCAAGGCTTCCCACTGTCTTCACATCCCTCCGTGTGAACCGCCTGCCTCACTGTCCTCACCTTCATCAACCTCTGCCAAACCTTTGTTCTTGATAAGCTCCTGCCCAGAACACCTCTTCCTTTTCTCTCATTGTCTAGGTCTGACTCAGATGCCACAGATTTTTTGTTTTTGTTTTTGAGATGGAGTCTCACTCACTCGCCCCGTCTGGAGAGCAGTGACACAATCTCAGCTCACTGCAGCCTCCAACTCCTGGGTTCAAGCAATTCTCCTGCCTCAGCCTTCTGAGCAGCTGGGATTACAGGTGTGTGCCACAATGCCCGGCTAATTTTTGTTTTTTTAGTAGAGACGGGTTTCATCATGTTGGTCAGGCTGGTCTTGAACTCCTGACCTGGTGATCTGCCTGCCTTGGCTGGGATTACAGGCGTGAGCCACCGCACCCGGCTGCCACAGATCTTAAAGTTATTTCTAATTGTTCTGAGATGGCTTCTCAATGACCTCAAAATAAAATCCGAACTCCTTGTCATGGCCTGCAAGAGGCTGCATAATCTGGCCATGCTTAGTCTCTTTTTTTTTTCTTTTTTGAGATAGAGTCTCGCTCTGTCACCCAGGCTGAAGTGCAGTGGCACAATCTCAGCTCACTGCAACCTCCACCTCCTGGGTTCAAGCGATCCTCCTGCCCCAGCTTCCCAAGAAGCTGAGATCACAGGCATCTGCCACCATGCTAGGCTAATTTTTGTACTTTTAGTAAAGATGGGGTTTCACCATATTGGTCAGGCTGGTCTCAAACTCCTGACCTCAAGTGACCTGCCCTCCTCGGCCTCCCCAAGAGCTGGGATTACAGGCATGAGCCTCTGTGTCTGGTCTCAGTCTCATTTTAAGCCATTCTTCTCCTTCACTCAAAGATCCAGGCCTGGTTAGGTGCAGTGGCTCATGCCTGTAATTGCAGGCCAAGGAGTGCTGATCACTTGAGGCCAGGAGTTCGAGACCAGCCTGGCCAACATGGTGAAACACTGTCTCTACTAAAAATACAAAAAATTAGCCGGGCATGGTGGCACACACTTGTAGTCCCAGCTACTTCAGAGGCTGAGGCAGGAGAATTGCTTGAACCCGGGAAGTGGACGTTGTAGTGAGCCGAGATCATGCATTGCCTGGGCAACAGTGTGAAACTGAAACTGTGTCTCAAAAAAAAAAAAAAAAACTCCAGGCCTGAGCTTTCTTTAATTCTTCAAACATGCCGAGATTTTCCCTGCCTGGATCCTAGGCACCTGCTCTTCTCTCTGCCTGGAAAGACCCCACCACCACCTTACAATATTTAGACATCACCTTCTCAGAGCTTTTCACACAACCTGTCCTAAGCAGAACACGTGTGCGCACATGCAACACACAGACTTGCTCCATTCATTTCAGTCTCTGCACCCTGTTTGATCAGTTGCCAACATTTAAAAATCAGGAAGTTTCGCATAAAAATGTCCAGTCTCTAGTCGGATGCAGTGGCTCCTGCCTGTAACCTCAGCACTTTGGGAGGCCAAGGAGAGAGGATCACTTGAGCTCAGGAGTTGCAGACCAGCCTGGGCAACATACTGAGACCTCATCCTTAAAAAAAAAAAAAATATATATATATATATACACACACACACACACACACACACACATATATATATATACACACACACACACATATATATATATATATATATATAAAACTAGCCAGGTGTGGTGGCACATACCTGTAGTCCCGGCTGCTAGGAAGCTGAGGTGGGAGGATTGCTTGAGTTAAGGGTTTCAAGGCTGCAGTGAGCTATGATTGCACCACTGTACTCCAGCCTGGGCAGTACAGCAAGACCCTGTCTCTGAAAAAAAAAAAAAATCTAGTCTCTCTTAAAGAATCAGATCGCCCACTACAAAGCCCTCCTTCCCACATAGCCACAGCCATATGGACTGGAGGTGACTCCTTCCCGTGATGCGGAAGCTCTGGTCCCCTGCAGTCCCCACCCAGCGTCTCCTTCCACCCCACATGGGTACACTTGCTGATTGCCTGTCACCCTTGTAGCCCCAGCATCTAGCCTGGGCCTGGCTCTTAGCTAGACCTCAATAAATATGTGCTGAATGAATGAAAAAAATACATGAATGGATGTCCTCCCTCCTCCCTAAACCCCCCAGGCCACACCACTCATTTGGCCATTTAATCATAGCCTTCCTTGCAAGACTCATTAATTTGCTGCCCCACTGCCTGCCTCCTCAGTAGATCTTATTAAAACACAAATCTGATTCTTTCATTCCCCAGTTTTAAATGTGTGGAGTCTCCCAGCATAAACTCCGCACCATGGCCTCCAAGGCCCTTCTGAATCTGCTTCCCACCTACGTTTCCAGTCCCGATCTCTAAAGAGGGCCCCCACCTAGCACGCACCCACTCCCTACTCGCCAGCTGGGGAATACACCATGTTCTTTCCCTGCCCCCACACCACTGCCTGTGAAGCTCCGTCTCCTGGAATGCCTCCTCCCCGCTATGCCTCTAGCAAACTCCTACTCATTCTTCAACGCTAGCGCTAAGTCACTTCACCCGTGAAACACTCCAGACCCCCCCCCCGCCCCGGAGCTGACTTAGTCATTCTCTCTCTTCTGCTCCCACTCCTCTCCTTTCATCTCCTGGCCTCAGCACTGAGTAATAGCTTAAAATAGCAGCTGGTGCTTTCTGAGCCCTGCCGTGTGCCAGGCACCAAGTGAGCTTTATCTCCCTTAATCCTCACGCCCATCCTGAGTCCCAGCCCCCTAAACCTGGAGAAACACAAAGCTCACTTTCTTGCCTCCAACGTACCAGAGAAGCCATCCTGCTACCCTGTTTTAAATTTGCTTTCTCCCTCCACTCCTCACTCCACCACCTACCCATCCCCCACTTCCCAGCTTTATTTTTCTCCATGGCTCTATCACTTACACACCATATACTTAAATTCATTTATTTGCAAATGTCAGCTCCAGGATTTTGTCTTTTTTTTTTTTTAACTACAATTTCCTTAACATCTGGAATAGTACCTGGGGCCAGGAGCAGTGGCTTTCGCCTGTAATCCCAATCCCAACACGTTGGGAGGCCAAGGTGGGAGGCTTGCTTGAGTCCAGGAGTTCGAGAACAGCCTGGGAAACATAGTGAGACCCTGTCTTTACAAAAATTAAAAAATTAGCCAGGAGTGGTGGTGCGCACCTGTGGTCCCAGCTACTTGGGAGGCTGGAACGTTTGCTGGAGGTGGGAGGATCACTTGAACCTGGGAGGCAGAGATTGTAGTGAGCTGCGATCACACAATCTAGCCTGGGCAACAGGGTGAGATTCTGTCTCAAAAAAAAAAAAAAAATAGACAAGTACCTGGCACATAATAGGTACTCAATCAGTAATAACATTAGTTTTTTTTTTAAAAAAAAGAATAGAGACGGTGTCTCACTATGTTGCCCAGGCTTGGTCTCGAACTTGTGAGCTAAAGAAATCCTCATGGCTAGGCTTCCTAAAGAGCTAGGAAACAGGTGTGAACCATCACACTCAGCCTCAATCAATAATTATTAAATCAAAGAAGGTAGATACTATTACTATCTTCATTTCATCCTGAAGAAAGAGTGAGACAAGTGTCCAGGGTTCCACAGCGGGGTGGTGGCAGAATCACATGTGACCCCTGAATGGTCAAGTCTAGTGCCTGCCTCCTTAGCTGCAGTGCCCACCATCTCCAGGGGAGTTTGTGGTTCCGTCTCCATGGGTCTGACTTCTCAGCTCAACTGTGAGCTCCTTGAAGGCAAGCACTCTGTCACATTCATGTCTGTTTCCTTGCCTGATCCATAGTAGGTGTTCTAGGAACATTTGCTGGGGCAGTCTGTCCATGGAGAGCGCAGTGCTCAATGACAAGAATCAATCACAGTGTCATTCTTTCCTTGTGATTTTCCTTTATCTCCATGCACAATGTTATATATACAGTTGGGGCTCATTATATGAATGCTACATTAATGAATTATGACAGTAGGTAATAAAAATAATTAGCCGACAATAATATATAACACTTAGGGCATCCGTACTCTCTGCTGGGCACTATCCTAAGTGCTTTGTATAAATTAAGACAATTTGGCTGGGCGTGGTGGCTCACGCCTGTAATCCCAGCACTTTGGGAGGCTGAGACGGGTGGATCACGAGGCCAGGCATTCGAGACCAGCCTGGCCAACGTGGTGAAACCCCATCTCTACTAAAAAAATGTAAACAAATTAGCTAGGCTTGGTGGTGTGTGCCTGTAATCCCAGCTACTCAGGAGGCTGAGGCAGGAGAATGGCTTGAACCCGGGAGGTGGAGCTTGCAGTGAGCCGAGATCATGCCACTGCACTCCAGCCTGGGCGACAGAGCAAGACTCTGCCTCAAAAAAAAAAGAAAAAAAAAAATTAAGACAATTCATTCTCTTATTATGCTCAATTTACAGATGAGAAGACAGAGGCTCAAAGAAGTTAAGAACTTGCCTAACATCACACAGCTAGAAAGTGGCAGAGGCAGGACTCAATTGTAGGTATCTGGCTCTAGTCACGCTCTTAAATGACTGTTCTAGGCTGCCTCTTGGCCTGAGGGATGTCTACTGAAAGGCTGCCTGGTGTGAAAACGAAAAGAAGTGTTTATTTATTACACATTTTCATTCTATTTCAAGGAATTCCTTTCAAAGGCTTTGGAAGACAACATTATTTGCTAAATGAAACCCACTACTATCTGTACCAGACTTGATGGTTTGCAGAGCAGTTTCATGTATAGTTTCTCATCTGAGCCCTGCAACAATCTGTTGAGGTAAGCATTGCTGTCTACTTCCTTTTATAGAGGAACAGAGGAGAAATCTGAGGCTCTGAGTGGTTAAGGGAACAGGGTCAAGGTCACCCAGACAGCAAGGAGCAGAACAACCACTCCAATAAACATCTATCAGTTTAAAAAATAAAGATCTGAGTGCCTGCAAATATAAAGTTCTTTCATGCAACTTAAAATTAAATAAGTTAATAGAAAACAGCTTAGCCAGTTCCCGGCACCTAGTAGGTCTCTTATAAATGTTAACTATCATTATCTTCATCAATACCTCCTGGGAAGTGGAATAGTTTGACTAATGACTGCAACCTGTCTGTTGACCCTGATGGAAAGATTACTCTTTTTATTCCAGTTCATCCCTGGTAATGTTGAAATAATGATCAATCTCCATTATCCCTGGAGTACCAGAGAATGTTAAGAGCAGGAAGGGGTTGCGGAGATGATCTCACCAGGTCCTGCATTTACAGATGGAGAAATTGAATCCCAGAGAGGGGTCAGAAAGCAAACCCATGGCGGACCCAGCCAAGGGCAAGGCTTAGGCACTGACCTTGCCTGGCACATACTGCCTCCTGCAAAGCTGGGTTTTTACCTAAAAGGGCATCTTGCGTCCTAGAGGCTACAGGAAACAATTCGTTCGTCTGTCTGTGAGCACCACCACCCCAGCCCAGTGCAAAAAACCATACAGTATTATAAGCTATTAACGAGAAAACAGATCATGTGACTTAATTCCACCTCTGCTGAAGGGCTTAAAATGCTTCGGTGAGTAGTCTGAGATTCATAAATATATACTTCAGCTCTTTCTCAAAGAATGATTAACCAGCTCCATCAGAATTGGAACATGGGCAATCAAGGAGAAAAAGAGCTGGCAAGAGAAATTTCTTGAAAAATTTTTTACCAGCATTACAGATGACTTCTTGCCCCCTCTTTTTTTTCTTAAGAGTTGGAGGAAGAAGGAAAGGAAGAAGAATCATTATACAATAATAAGAAAACTAATTGTGGAAAATTACAAACTCCATCTTACAAGGTAGATTTCAAACAAACACGGCAGGGTGTTTGTAGAACTTGAAGACAGAAAGTATTGAAAGGAGCAGAAAGCATGAGTGTAACCTTCACTCTTTCTGAGGGTGGAGAGGCTTCACAGTATATGGGCATGATTATCTCTGGTAGCCCATTCTGGACTAAGGATTTTGTGAACCTATAGAGTGTCCGTAATGTCATATGTTCACCTTCCTTCTCCCTAACCCACCGAGTATTAATTCTCCCAGGCAGGGGACTAGCTTTTCAGGCCACATGTAAGTCTTGATCAGCTTTAGCTTGAGGATTTGGGGGTGGGGAGGGATGATGGCGAGAAGATAAGGTTAGGGTTAGTCTTCAAATGGAAGAAACAGGAATATAAATCCTTGTCTGTGCTGATCATGCTTCTCAAGAAAGGCTGAAATTCAACCGGGCTCGGTGGCTCACGCCTGTAATCCCAGCACTTTGGGAGACCGAGATGGGCAGATCACGAGGTCAGGAGTTCGAGACCAGCCTGGTCAACATGGCAAAACCCTGTCTTTACTAAAAACACAAAAATTAGCTGGGTGTGGTGGCAGGTGCCTGTAATCCCAGCTACTCAGGAGGCTGAGGCAGGAGAATTGCTTGAACCTAGGAGGTGGTGATTGCATTAGCTGAAAGGCTGAAATTCAGGCCCAATGGACATACTTACCGCCTTAACATCTCTCAGAATGAAAGGATTTTCTTCCTTCCCAGTACCTTTAACAAATTCAAACTATTTTCCTCGTTCCTTCCTTATACAACCCAGGTGCTCGAGTTGAAATAATTTTCCTTAGATCCAGGAAGCTCTGGCCTGGCCCTCCCTCTAGAAAGGAAAGTCCAAGTAAAGAGGGATGCCACACCCGGGGAGGGGAGAGAGGATGTGACGCACCTCCAGGAATGCAGAGCCCACGCAGGTGCACTGGCACCCATGAACTTCCTCTTTAAAAGGGCCTGATAAATCAGTACCGATAACAGAGTAAAATTCAACCACACAGCAACACTCACTCACACAGAGCTGGGCGCTGCTCCCAGGGTGCGGTCCTGCCAATCAGGGAGAGGAGGGGGAGACCTAAGAACCCAGCTCTCTAAAGGTGGTGACATGGTTTCAAGTCCAGCCATGATCAGAATGTGGTCCCTGGGAGTCCCTGAGACCCCTTTATGGGGGATCTTTGCAAAGCCAAAACTGTTTTCCACAAAACTAAGATGTCATTTGTTCTCATTCTCATTGTCTCAAGAGTATACAATGGAGTTTTCCAGAAGGGACAAGACATGTGATGACATCACTCTGATGACTGTTGGAATGCATGCTGGTGTATTCCCATGTTTTAGACACATCCGTTTTAATTCTAAGATAAATACTGAAAGCTGTAACACAAAAACAAAGTACTTTGGGGTCCTCCGTGATTTTTAATAGTGTAAAGGAGTCTTGAGAACAAAAAAGTTGGGAACTGCTGTGCTAGTCCAAACAGGGGAGTTAAAGGCCCTGCAGCTGCTCTGATAGGCACTTTATTTCCGTCTGAGCTTGAGTCACCTCGTATGTGCTTTAGTACAGGGGGTGGAGGCAGCTTGCTTATTTATTATTCAGCTTGGATTGGTGTCCTTTCCACCTGTGCTGCCACCTCAGATGGCCAGAAAAAATTCCCCCACAAACGTCTGGTGACCTGAATCCTCCAGGGGGAAGAAAAAATGAGCTTCTCACCTTTGAACCCGGGTAGGGCAAAGTGAGCCTGCAGAAAGGACACCCTCAGCTGCAGCACTCAGCAGACACATCTGAGTACCCGCTGGGAGTCAGGCTCTGTGCTACTCAATGACAGCAAAGCGCAAATGCTCCCTGCCTTCGGGGAGCTTTCATTCTAGGCTGGAGGCGGATTACTCGCAAAACTCAGATGCACACAAAAATGGGAAACATGGAACTTGTCACCCATGCTGGGAAACGGGTACAAGTGTTAGGAGGCATCCCGAGGTGGGCAGGGAGGTGAGGGGAGGAAGGCACTCAAACCACTCTTCTTGCCAAATCTCAAGCTGGACCCTCCTCCTCCACCTCCATTCCCCTGCCCCCTTCCTGGCTTGCAGGTTTCAACAGCTCTTGGATTCCCAGAACCCACAGGGAGCCCTTGGGACTTGGGAATCTCCTCCAGCCAAAATCTTCAGTCTTCTCCTCTCCTCCCCATGGCCAACAGGGTCTGTGTGAAGAGAGGCCGGACTCTGGGGCTGGGACATTCAGAGAGGAGGATTCAGCGTTTTGTTGCTCTGGGACACAGCTTGGTCACTCCGGGAAACGAACACAACCCAGAGGCTGTCATTAGTAGAAACAGCGAATGGCCAAGGAATGGCGGGAGGAGGGGAAGAGGAAGACTTCAGAGGTTTAAAGAAAAAAAAAAACACTGAAAGACCGGACTAGAAATCCTCCGGGAGGCTGGACCCGCAAGGAGCCTCCCCCGCGCCTCAAGCCCACTTTCCTTCCCTCTCGACCTGACGAACTTAGGGCGTGCGGAGTCTCTTCAGACAAAATTAAGCCAAGACAGCCCTAAGCTTCTCCCCCAGCAACTGCTACAGAGGCGAGAAAACTTAAATTTTGCAGCCAAGAGTTGCAGCGGGATGCCTAAGCGACGCTAAAGGGCGGTGGAGGGGCGTTGTTGGGAGCTGCCGCATCCCCCAAGTGGAAGCGGGGAGGGGACCGCCGGCAACCGAACAGCCCAGTAGCGCCTCGGCCACCGGCAGCGCTGCGCGTCCCATCTCCAAAGCTGGGTGTGTGACCGGCGCGCGCCAAGCGGTGCGAGCCCCCGGCGGGGCCGGGCAACGAGGCGCGCGCCTGCGCGTGCGCAAAAGGCCCACCCAGCCGAGCCCTTCTTCAGGTGTGCTAGCGCTTCCGGCCGGCCGCCTCGCGTGCTCTCCCCGGGCGGAAACTCCAGAACCCGCGCATGCGCCTTCTGGCTCTCCGGCTTGGTGAGGGGCGGAGGTCCACGGCTTCAGGTGATCCCGCCCCTCCCTCGAAGCGCAGGACCAATCGCGCGGCGGTAGGCGGGGTTTTTGAGGAGGCGGCCCGCCCACGCATCGCGCGAGGCGTGTATCGATTGGTTGGCGCCGCGGGCGCAGGTGCGCGCTTCCTATTGGGTGTGGGCGGAGCGCGAGCGGTTGCGGCAGCTTCGGGGGCTGCAGGTGAGCGCGCGCACGGGCCGCGGCTGTGGCCCGGCTCGGGTGCGCGCGCGCGGGCTCGCGGGGGAGGAGGCTGAGGGAGAGGTTGCGGCGCCTGTGGCCTCCGCTCCGCCCCCCCCTCCTCCTCCTCCTCCAGCACTGTCGCCGCCGCCGCCGCTGGGGCCCGGAGGGAGGGAGCCGCATCTCCGCCCGCCGCGCAGCCAGTCCGACCCTCGGTCCCGCCGTGTGAGCAGCCGGCCGACTGCAGCTCAGCGCGGACGCCAGAGCTGCGGCCGCCTTCTCTGCAGGTGCCTGTGAGGAGGCTCCCGGGCCGCAGCCGCCTTCCGAGCCCGCCGGCCGCGCACTCGCTCCCTGCGCTCCAGAGGGGCCGCCCGGCCGGAGGAGGCCGCCGCGGGCCCGGCGTTCAGCATGAATCGCAGCCACCGGCACGCGGCGGGCAGCGGCTGCCTGGGCACCATGGAGGTGAAGAGCAAGGTGCGCGGGGCCCGGGCTGGGTGGAGCGGCGGGCCTGGGGGGCCGGGGCCTGGGAGAGGCTGGGCAGGTCTCGGAGCGCCGGGGGGAGGCGACGGTCCGAGCTGCCCCGGGGTCTGGACGGTGCGGGCGGCGGACGGCGGGTAATAAACTTCCCGAGGAGGGGGAACGGCGGGGGTCGGCAGGCGCCAGTGTCCGTCCGCCCATGGCCCCGGCAGGAAGAAGATCTAGTCCAGCATTTAATCTCGTCCCGTAAATCTCATTCCGGTGTTCACGGCTGGGAGTAGGGGCCAAGGTATGCCCGAGGATGGCACACACTGAATGGAATGCGAGGCGGCTCAAAAGGTGTAGGGGAATCCTGCCTGCTAGGCTGTGAGTAAAGGGCCCTGGACCACCTCGCTCCCCCTTTCTGTGGTTCAGGGGCGCATAGAGTGGCGAAGGAGAGAGCCCAGTGAACTAAATAGCCCTTGAAAACTTCGCTTTGCTTCCTGCTAGCGCTCTTTCTAGAACTAACTTTGGTATGCATTGAATTTGTAAAATTAGCGCTATCACCTTACGCTGGAGTAGCACTTTACAGTTTGAGTTTGGATGCTCTTTTCATTCCATCCTGCTACCTACTCACATCAAGTGTTTTTCCCCTTGACCAGCGGTATGCCAATCTGCTGATAATTACTTCGGTATTCGCTGAATTCCTAAATCGCGAGGCTCAGTGAGCAGGGGAGTCTGTAGGGATTAGTTAGGGAATGCCTTCCAAAGGGGGTTTTGAGCTGGAATTTGGGGGGATTTTGAGCTGGAATTTGAAGGTGATCGGCAGCTACGGGAACATTTTCAGCAAAGTTTCCTGACTTGAAGAGTTAAAAGGAGCTTAGATAGTCTCGTCAAATTCTCTGAGAAGACTGAGGTTCAGAAAGGTTATGACTTCCCAAGCTCTTTTTTTGCAAAGCCTTCATGCCTTTTTAACAGTAACTTTTAGGCACTGCAGAATACAAAACAGGGCACTGACTGGGCCCTGAGAACATTTAAAATAGAATTGAAAAGGCCAAAACACAGAAAACGGAAAAATTGAAAGGATATCAATTAAAAAAAAAAAAAAAAGTAATGGCGCATCATAGATTGTAAGCCTGCTAAGGAGTATGCAGAATTAAGGAGTGAGTTGAGTGGAGTAAGGAAAGCTTTCTAGAGCCTCTGGGTAGAATGGTTTTATTGTTTAGGGTTGATAAGCAAAGTTCTGTAAGTTTCTGTAAGTGTGAATCACATCGAGAAAATCTACATTCGTTTGTAACATCATTTAAAAATGTGATTTGGCACTGAAATGAGGATTGGCACTAGTTTCAGAATCAGTAAAAAGTGTAGTTGTAGCAATTTAAGGAATGTGCGTGTCTGTGTGCCCCGTGCACAGCATAGCAAATTGAAGTGACTTGCTTGAGCTATATAGTGTGAAGATAACCCAAAATATATAGCAGAGCTTTTCCTCTAGCGGTATAGTGGCAGTAGTGGTTCCATGCCCAGTGGTTGAACCTTCTTATGGCATTTCTGTTATAAGTCTCTTTTGGATTTGTGGGCGTTGAGGTTACGGAAAGAAAAACAATTGTGATATTGCATAATCTTAAAAATAAGTTTATAGCCCTAATCTGGGTAGCAAATCTTTAATTTTTTTCCCGTAAGAAAAATGCTGATAAATACTGATAAAACAAAATTCCTACTCATTTATCAGCATGCTGATAAATACAATCAAATAGTAGTTTATCTCTAGTACTAAGAAACCTTCAGTGCTTTAAAACTGGAATTTCAGGCTTTTTGCCTTTCTCTTGTCAACTGATTTTTGAATCTTTCACATACTTCTGTCTAAACTACATGTTGTATGTCTGAACTGCCATACTGCACTTCTAGTGAACCACGTCTCTTAAGTAGAATCATACACTGATTCTAGGAACATGCACTGAATGAAGTCGGTCCCACTATTCTAGCTGTTGACAAATAGGCAAGTTATAGGTAAGGGAGTGTTCCTAATGTGTCTGTGACACCTTATATGTTTCAAATATATATTACTGATACATTTATTTTCAGTGGATTGAAATATTTGTCATCTAATCATTTAAGAAATATTTGGAGAGGTTTTTGAAACAATATTTCCTTTGACATTGCTTTAGTGATACCACAGCTTTTTTACAACACTAATCCCTAAGAGTTTATAACCAAATAGGTAGTGTGCAGGTCCTTTTTTTATTTTTCTTATTTTTGGTGTCAGGATCTCGCTCTGTCACTGGGGCTGGAGTACAGTGGCACGATCATGGCTCACTGCAGCCTCAACCTCTTGGGCTCAAGTGATTCTCCCACTTCAGCCTCCTGAGTAGTGGGACTATACGCATTTGCCACTACACCCAGCTAATTTTTTATTTTTTTGTAGAGACGGGGGTCTTGCCAAGTTGCCCAGGCTGATCTTGAACTCCTGAGCTCAAGTGATGCCCCCATCTCTGCCTCCTAAAGTACTGGGACTACAGGCATTAGCCACTGTACCTACCCGGTCTATTTTTCTTTTATTTTTTTTTCTTTTTCTTTTTTTAAATCTTTTTAGAAACACAGTTTTGCCATGTTGCTCGTGCTGGTTTCTAACTCCTTAGCTCAAATGATCTGCCCACCTAGGCCTCCCAAAGTGCTGGGATTACAGGCGGTAGCCACCGCACCGGGTTCGCATCCATTTTTAAGATCTCTTTTCTTCATATAAAGCAGTAGTTACAGCCGTGTGTGGTGGCTCATGCCTGTAATCCTAGCACTTTGGGAAGCCAAGGTGGGCAAATCACCTGAGGTCAGGAGTTCAAGACCAGCCTGGCCAACATGATGAAACCCTGTCTCTACTAAAAACACAAAAATTAGTTGTGCGTGGTGCTGCATGCCTGTAATCCCAGCTACTCAGGAGGCTGAGGCAGGAGAATTGCTTGAGCCTGGGAGGTGGAGGTTGCGGTGAGCCGAGATTGTGTCACTGCACTCCAGCCTGGGTGACAGAGGGAGACTCCGTCTCAAAAAAATAAAAAGTTTAAAAAATGAAATAAAGCAGTAGTGTCAACTTTCTTATCTTTGCAAGTGGAAGGGAAAAATAATGATAATAAAATAATGGAGAACGTAAATATAACTATAGTTAAATTTGTGATACCAGCTAGTATGTGACTTTTCTTTGGTAACTGATTTATCTTCCTCATTGTATCTCTAGTGTTGGAAAGATTCTTAATCAATAATCATGGTGATGTCCTTTAATAACCCTGGAACAGTCTTTGAGTCATAAAATTTCCTAATTATTATTCATAGGCAAATAGACTATGAAAATTAAGTTTGTATTTCTAGAATGTACCAACAGACACTGGGGGAAGGGAGTCCATACCTATTCTGGATGGCTAGGACAAACTATATTAGGCTATAAAACAGTTGTAAATGGTTCACATAGTGACTGATTGCTGATTGAATCTTAATTTTATCTGTTAGGTTTTTTGTTCATATAGTAAAAAGTTCTCTTAATCCTATTGTTTTGTTGCAAGAAGCATAACAATTTCTCTTGTTTTTTTCCTCCCCTATGCCAGCGTTGGCAAAAGTGCACATATACCATGAAGCCATGAGATTTTTAAAATTGTTTTTATCATAACAGTTAAGCAAGAGAAAATGTTAAGCAAAGAAATTTCATCCAAAAGCTTTAACAAAAACATTGAAACCCTAAAATGTTAAACGATCAGATGTTACTCCCATTCCTACAACAGGGGAAGTGATAAACCCTGTAGATGAATCAGAAAGTACTAGCAACGTCATGCTGTGATGCCAGAATAAAGAAAATGGAGGAGAAACTGGGACTTTTGATAACATCATAAGACTAACTGATATGAAGGGTGTTCCCTGAGTTTTTATTTACTTTGAAATGTGAAGGTGTGACTAAACTTTTTGAGAGCTTTAGGTATGAGTCACCTTATTTTCTTGTCAGATGTTAGTGTTTATGTTTTAGGAATGTGTTTTGGGAACTGTTTTAATTTTTTGTTAGAGGTAAGAGGTGTTTTTAGTGAGTTTTGATTTTAATTTAAAACCAGTGAGGAGTATAGGTGTAAGGAGGGCAGATGAACTTTAGATAGAGCAAAACCAGTGTATCCAGATATCCCATGGGGCCTTTGGGAAAATGAATTGACATATCTGCAAACTGCTCAAATTATTATGACAAGGGGCTTTCTCTACATGATACTTAAGGCTGTCCCAGTAGTATATTAGTATTTTTCTTTTCTTTTTTTCTTTGGGACATAATATTTTTACATTAGTATTTCTTGCTAGTAATAGATATTTGGAGGAAATACGAGTTTCAGTAGTTAAACACACTTGGCAAACATTTGTTTAAATATTTTTAAAAATCAACAGAGGACGTAAATGAGCCTTTAAAGTGCTGGTCTCCACAGTGATTTCCAAGAGCATAATTACAGTAACGTAGCATTTCTCAAATTTACATGACTGGGACACTTTTTGGGGAAGGCTGATTAACTTTTCTTAGGTTTCCACATTTGAGGAAATGTCATGCTATTCCCACAGTAAGTTATAAATCCTGTTTATTATGGACTAGATGAAGCCAGTCCTTAGTGTTTTGGGGGCTTTTTTGTTGTTGTTGTTTTTTTTGAGACAGAGTCTTGCTCTGTCACCCAGGCTGAAGTGCAGTGGTGTGATCTCAGCTCACTGCAACCTCTGCCTCCCAGGTTCAAGAGATTCTTCTCCTGCATTAGCCTCCCAAGTAGCTGGGACTACAGGCATGTGCCACATCTGGCTGATTTTTGTATTTTCAGTAGAGATGGGGTTTTGCCATGTTGGCCAGGCTGATCTTGAACTCCTGACCTCAAGTGATCCACCCACCACGGTCTCCCAAAGTGCCGGGATTACAGGTGTGAGCCATTGCACCCAGCCTCAGGTGTTGAATAAGAGTCACTTTTAATTATTTGACATTGGGAAAACAGAGGTGTAGGGAAACAGACTTGAGAATCACAACTGTGAAGGTAAGTATTGGGCACTGTGGGGGCTGTCTTCCTCTCCATTCTTTCCCATTTGTGTGATCCCTTAATACCTCCCTGAAGTAATTATTCTCTTTACCCACTAATTGCTGAGCTTCTGGAGCAGGCTTCAGGCTTTCAATCTCTAGGGCCTAGCACTGTGCCAAACACACAAACACTTTGTGCATTAATTGGATAGTTATAGGACATACATTTGATGTATTACTAAAGCTTCTTTTTCTACATTAACATAGGGAAGATCATACCTTAATGCCATGTAGCTCAGTTCTTTTTGTATATTTTGCTATTGATTCCTACCACATCCCATGAAATCATAGTTCCTTTTGTGAGGAAGGACATTTAAATGCTTTTCTTTGGTGGTCAAAATAAAGACTTGACAAGTCTTTGGTACCACATGATGTGATTAAGAACAGCATTGCTGTCAGAGTCTGGGCTCTAGACAGGGTTTGAGCTGAGTCACTATGCAGAACAGTCTGCAGTAAGGCCTCAGTACCCCAGGGATTGAGTTGAGCCTGCGTCTCTTGAAGGGAATGCTCTTCAGAGACACAGCAATCAGGAGGCACATTCTTGTGCCTTTCTTAGGCTCTTTAAAATCCCTGATAGTAAAATCCCTGATAGGTTCCTGACAATAGACAATCTTCTTTCCTTAACTCTGCTCCTTCATTTTTCTATGGCATGCATTTTCAAATTGGGTCTTTTTACTTTTTTAAAAAAAGTAATATGTTTGTTATGTTTATAGTTTGGAGCTGAATTTCGTCGGTTTTCACTGGAAAGATCAAAACCTGGAAAATTTGAGGAGTTTTATGGATTACTACAACATGTTCATAAGATTCCCAATGTTGACGTTTTGGTAGGCTATGCAGACATCCATGGAGACTTACTACCTATAAATAATGATGACAATTATCACAAAGCTGTTTCAACGGCCAATCCTCTACTTAGGATTTTCATACAAAAGAAGGGTAAGTATCACTGTTTAGAAAAATTGTGTTAGAAACAGTGTATTTTCCCCATTGATAGGATATCCAGACTTTGCCACAAACTTAGTGAATAAACATTTTGTGTGAATCTTCTTATTATGTTAACTAACATGTAGGTTAAAACATTTGTGATACTGTTGGTTTAATTAATATCCTTATGTTGGCATGTGCCTGTAATCCCAGCTACTCGGGAGGCTGAGGCAGGAGAATCGCTTGAACCCAGGAGGCAGAGGTTGCAGTGAGCCAAGATCTCACCATTGCACTCCAGCCTGGGCAACGAGAGCAAAACTCTGTCTCTAAAAATATGTCCATATCTTTATGCTTCACTAAGTGTACTTTAGAAAATTTATATTTCTAGTTACTTTCCTGTTAATCTCTCTGGTTTTATTTTTCCTTAAATAGAAATTGGGAATTTATTGAATCTTCACTTTATGAAATGGATTATTCTCCATTCAGAAAAATGTAAAAAGAGTGTATCTTTGGAGTCCAAAGCATTCCTGTTTTTTGGTGGCAACCAGCTTTCAAGGGCTGTGTTTACCAGTTAATAGATACCAAAAACGAAGCCATTTAATCTTCCTGAGTCTCAATGTCTGTACCTATAGAGTGAATATATTATATTGTAGGATTACCATGGGGATTAAATGAGCTAAGTGCAGTGCCCTGGCTTATAGTAGGCACCTAGTAAATGTTTTCTTTCTTTTCCTTTTAGGATACTTCTTAAAGAAAGTGTATGAAACTAGTTAATTATCTGGAAAATGAGGTGGGAAGTCATTGTTATGGAGGGATGTAAACACTGGTATTAATCAGTCTTCCAAAAAAAATTTGAAATCACTATTTGGCAATAATTTTTTTCTTTTCTTTTCTTTCTTTCATTTTTTTTTGTGAAGACTGGGTCTTACTGTGTTGTCCGAACTGGTCTCCAACTCCTGGTTTCCAGTGATCCTCCAGCCTCTCAAAGTGCTGGGATTACAGGCATGAGCCACCATGCTCAGCCAGGAACTTTCAAATGTATTTTGAGTCCTAAAACATTGTTTTTTTTTTTTTAACTTCATAGCCTCTGTGTGTGTGTATGTATGTGTCTACAGATGGGCAGGGTAGGGCTCATTATGGTATGTACCATTTATTCCTTTCTCTATTGTAAATGAAGTGCTTTGGAAAGCCAGCATGAGAGCATTGAACCTGGTATTGGGATAAATTAAAGACTTATGGTGTTTATAAGCCAACCCAGAAAGTAGCTTGAGAGCAGTCGGGCGTGGTGGCTCACATGTGTAATCCCAGCATTTTGGGAGGCTGAAGTGGGCAGATCAGTTGAGGTCAGGAGTTCGTGACCATCCTGGCCAACATGGTGAAACCCCGTCTCTACTAAAAATACAAAAATTAGCAGGGCATGGTGGCATGTGCCTGTAGTCCCAGCTACTCAGGAGGCTGAGGCAGGAGAATTGCTTGAACCCGGGAGGCAGAGGTTGCAGTGAGCTGAGATTGCACCACTGCACTACAACCTGGGTGACAGAGCAAGACTCCTTCTCAAAAAAATAAAGAAGAAAGAAAGTAGCTTGAGAGAATGGGTAGGGATTGCCTTTGAAGGTGAAACTGTTTATAATCAGTTGATAAGCATTAGACCACTCCTAGGGCTCTGAAATTCCACTGATTACGTATCTTTGCTTTTCTGGGTTTGGAGGAACTGAAGTCCACCAACAAAATAAACCTCCAAGGATAACCTCTGTCTTTATCACTTGACTATTTTAGAAAATACTTTCAAACACACAAATTAATGTTCCCAAAGTCTCCTGAGATGTATCTCATAAGTAACTAACAGTGGTGTGACATAATGAGAGTATGACTTTAGGAAGATTCAGTTGGCTGTTCAGGATGAATTGGAGTGGGCAGCAGTCTTGCAGTAGAGAGCCAGGAGCAGGCGGTGGAGAAGTGAGGAGACTGGCCTGGAAGTAGAGGGGGAGAGGTGGTGGGGAGGGGGAGGAGGCAGTGGCAGGAAGATAGGAGGGGAAATACTTGGGACTCATTGCACTCAAAGTGGCAATGAAGGAATGAAGGAGAGTCCAGCAGTGAAGGAGAATCCAGCAGAGCATACCTTGATGGTTTGAGTCTGACAGCTGGGACAGTGTCATGAACAAGCAGAGTAGATTGAATTGGAAAAGAAAATTACGAATTTGTCTTAGGACAAATAATCTTACCAATTATGCAGGAGATTGGAAATGGTAGACAAGAGTTCAGGGTAGAAACCTAAAAACTAGTTAGATTTGCAAGCCTTTTGAAAAGTGATAGTTAAAATTTTGGGGGTACACATAAAGGCAAAGTGGGATGAAGACCATGGATAGAACCTTAGAAAGCTAAATATAAAGTGCTAGAAAAGGAGGAAGAATTTAAATAATTATGGTTGAATAATAGGCCTTTCTTGTTAGCAATTGTAATTTTCATTAAAAAGTTAGTTGCTTTAGCCGGGCATGGTGGCATATGCCTGATGACAGCTACTCAGGCTGAGACAGGAGAATCGCTTGAACCCAGGAGGTGGAGGTTGCAGTGAGCCAAGATTGTTCCACTGCACTCCAGCTTGGGCAACAAAGAGCAAAACTCTGTCTCAAAAAAAAAAAAAAAAAAAAAACTGCTGTTTGGAATGTGCATTCAAATATAGAATGGGTTTTTAAAGTATTGCCATCTGACGGAATTTTGTTGGATTATCCCATTTGTTGTTAGAAAGATTATGAGAGTTGGGTTATGCTGTCAGATTTTTTGTTAATGGAATTATATACTTGCATGATTATGGAATTAATCCTAATATCTTTTAAGGGTGATTATCTTTTATTTCCTTTTTAAGTTTTTATTTGTTGGTGGTATAATTATTACTGAGACCTTTGATGGTTTTTATTCTTGTCATAGGAATTACAACTTAGAAATACATTTCCATGTGAACAGATGTTTTCTATGTATTAATAGTAAAGGTGAAATGTCCAATATAATTGATAACCCTTAGAATTTGGTATAGAAATAGGCAATTCTCAGCCTCCTGAATAGTTGGAACTACAGGCTGAAGCCACGATGCTGGCTAATTTTAAATATATATATATGTTCTTTCTTTCTTTTTCTTTTTTCGAGACGGAGTCGCGCTCTATTACCCAGGCTGAAGTGCAGTGGCAAGATCTTAGCTCACTGCACCCTCCATCTCCCAGTTCAAGCAGTTCTCCTGCCTCAGCCTCCCAAGTAGTTGGGATTACAGGCGCCCACCACCATACCTGGCCAACTTTTGTATTTTTAATAGAGATGGGGTTTCACCATGTTGGCCAGGCTGACCTCAGATGATCCACCCGCCTTGGCCTCCCCAAGTGCTGGGATTACAGGCATGAACCACTGCTCCCGGCGGTGAGCTCGTTTCTGTTTCTGTGCTCTCATGCTTGGTTATTCTTCTCTTAGACACTTCACCCAGAGCTCTTCCCATGTCTGCCTCCTCCTACTTAGCTTAGATAATGGTGTCAGAGGAGTGTCTTCTGACCGTTCTAACTAAAGCCCTCCACCCCCCACCTTTACCACATCACCCTCTGAAGACCTGGAAGTGTCTTAAGTATATGTTAACTTGTTTCTTGTCTGTCTTGTCCCAGCATCTAAATCTGACAGACTTACATAGTGTACTATGATGCATGCACTCTTTATTTTAAGCAAATTTGAACAGATGCTTAACTAGAAATCTGATTTTATGTAAACCTTAATGAACATTTAATTCAAGAAACTAATATAAAGTATGATATTAAGTATAATTACATTTTACTTCTTGATTACAGCACATTTTCTGTTATCTTTGCTTTTTGATTTCAGTTAGGCATCAACAGGACAGAAGTTCACTTGGTATATACCAAGTGATTTTTTTCTTCTTTTGACAGAGTCTTACTCTTGCCCAGGCTGGAGTGCAGGGGCATGACCTTGGGTCACTACAACCTCTGCCTCCCAGGTTCGGACCATTCTTACGCGTCAGTTTGAGTAGCTGGGACTACAGGTGTGTGCCACCATGCTCAGGTAATTTTTTTTTTTTTTTTTTTTTTTTTTTGGAGACAGAGTTTTGCCACCCACGCTGGAGGCTGGAGTACAATGGTGTGATCTCCACTCACCACAACCTCAACCTCCTGGGTTCAAGCAATTCTCCTGCCTCAGACTCCCAAGTAGCTGGGACTACAGGTGTGTACCACCGTGCCTGGCTAATTTTTGTATTTTTAGTAGAGACAGGGTTTCACCATGTTTGCCAGGCCGGTCTCTCTCAAACACCTGACCTCAGGTAATCCAGCCACCTCAGCCTCCCAAAATGCTGGTATTACAGGTGGGAGCCACCACGCCCAGCACCAAGTGATTTATTTTATTTTATTTTTATTTTTTTGAGGCAGAGTTTCACTTTTGTTACCCAGGCTGGAGTACAATGGCACAATTTCAGTTCACCACAACCTCCACCTCCTGGGTTCAAGTAATTCTGTCTCAGACTCCCAGGTAGCTGGGACTACAGATACGCGACACCATGCCTGGCTAATTTTTGTATTTTTAGTAGAGATGGGGTTTCACCATGTTGGCCAGGCTGCCGAACTCCTGACCTCAGGTGATCCACCCACCTCAGCCTCCCAAAGTGTTGGGATTACTGGCGTGAGCCACCATGCCCAGCCCCCAATTGATTTTTGAAAATCAAATTGTAAAACCATTTTAAAATTTAAAACTACATGATCTTTTAAAATCTGGAACTCTACTGGTAACATTTTCACAAATCATGGTTTAAAATTTCTTTAAAGTGAAAGCTCACAATTCAATGTGTAAACTACTTTATAGTCTGAAGTTCAAGGTAGTGTTGTTGCATACCTTGAAAATTTTTGCTTTATAACAATTTATTGTTGGAAGAAAAACCCCATAGTCTATTCCTAGAGCAGTTATCATGGTAGCAAAAACAAAACACAAAAAACCTGGTATCTTAAAAGTTATTTTTATAAAGAGGATCCTAAGCCCCCATTCCCTGTTGGAGTATTAGAGTTCATCCTGATTTATTCGGCAGAGGGGGAAGAGAAGGTACAGAATAGATCTTTCCGCTCTCATTGTTTAGGTTATTGTTGTGCACTACAAATTTAAAAAAATATATTTAAAGCTTGCACCTTTTAAAAATACTCAGGTCATTCCTGTCAGTTTAGAATTCAGCTAGGGAAATGTGTATTTTTATTTATTTTTTATTTTTTAAAGATGGGGTTTTGCCATGTTGCCCAGGCTGGTCTCTAACTCCTGAGCTCAGGCAATCCACCCACCTCAGCCTCCCAAAGGGCTAGGATTACAGGCGTGAGCCACTGCGCCCAGCCGGAAATGCATATTTTTAAAAGCTTTCCAGCCAGTCGTGATAATCAGCCAGGTGGAGCATCTGTTGATGTGCTACAGCACAGACCCCTCACCAGATCTAGTCAGAATCTCTACAACCAGACTTCTTGCTATAACACTGTTTTTGATTGACACCAGACAAATATGTTTACCTCTTCGATTTATTCTAGTTTTGTTAGAAACACTAGAAAGGCTTTGCTTTAAACTTGGTCTGATGTAGGGCATGCCCTCATACAGACATGACCTTGTGGCCCACATACTTGTAACTGGGCATCTAAATCATCTGTTAGACTTTGTGCATTGGACATTATTTTGTAGATGTCTTTTAAGGTTGTATTTTCACAAATCAGGGTTTAAAATTGTCTAAGGAATATACATTTTAGTAGTAAATTGTAAATTATAGTTTAACAAAAGATATGGCCCAGAAATGAAAAAAAATAAATTGTGGAGTAACATTTCAGAATGTGACACCAGTTGCTCATAACGGAAATCTGGGTGTCACCTTAGACACACCTATTTTTTAGTCAGTCACCAAGCCCATTAAAACTGTGTTCTGGCGGGCATGGTGGCTCGTGTCTATAATCCCAGCACTTTGGAAGGCCAAGGCGGGGTGATCACCTGAGAGTTCCAGACCAGCCTGACCAACATGGATAAACCCCGTCTCAACTAAAAATACAAAATTAGCTGGACGTGGTGGCATGCATCTGTAATCCCTGCTACTCGGGAGGCTGAGGCAGGAGAATCGCTTGAACCTGGGAGGTGGAGGTTGTGGTGAGCCGAGACCACAACATTGCACTCTAGCCTAGGTGACAGAGCGAGACTTCGTCTCAAAAAAAAAAAAAAAAAAAAGACGGGGCACAGTGGCTCACGCCTGTAATCCCAGCCCTTTGGGAGACTGGGGTGGGCAGATCACCTGAGGTCGGGAGTTTGAGAACAGCCTGACCAACATGGCGAACCCCTATCTGCGCCATTGCACTCCAACCTGGGCAACAAGAGCAACACTCTGTCTCAAAAAAAAAAAAAAAAAAACCGTGTTCTAGTTATTTTTCAAATTTGTTTCTCCATTTCCACGTCCTCTCTTCCAAGCTAAGTGCCATCCTAATTTACTGCAGTAGCTTCTTGTCCTCCCCATTAAGTCCTTCTCCAGCTTGCAGAGTGAGCTTTGTAGAAAAACCAAATGAGCTTACCATCACTGTCTCCCTTAAAATCCTTGGTTTTCTTCCCCTTTGCCCTTAGGCTAAAGTCTGTAAACCTTGGTACTTCCCAGGAGGCCCTGTTTGTCTGGTAGCCCCTGGCTGCTTCTGACTCAGCTCCTGACTCCTCCCTCCCACTTTTCACTCCATTCTAGCTGTATTGGATTTCTTTGTCTGTCTGGCCCTCAGTCCTCTCGGATATTGTGAAGTCCTGTGCCCACAACATTCTTCTTGCCTTCTACTGATTAGCCCCTGGCTGGTTTTCCTCTCAGAATCACTTCCCCTTTAGAATCACTGGAGAAGCCCTGTCTTATCCTGCAAGCCAGGCCAGGTTCCCTTTACATGCTTCCCAGCATGATGTGCTTACAACTCTCAGCACCTTTGTTATAATTTAATTACAGTATTTTAAATTATGTGTTCGTTGCCATTTCCTCTTTTTGATTGTAAGCACCATGAAAGTAGGCACCATACCTATTTTATTCACCAAATCTGTACCACAGAGCACAATTCGTGGCACATAGTGTTTGTTAAATATTTGGTGATTGATTTTTCTGTATTAAGAAATGAAGGGGTCTGCAAAATTTGGATATTTAATTTAAGTGATATTTAATCCTTTTAAAGTTGCCAGATCTATTTCATTTAAGCATTTTGTATTAGAGCAAGAGTTGCCAAACTAAAGCCTGCTGGCTGTTTTTGCATACAAAATTTTCTTGGAACAGGGTCTCACTCTGTTGCCCAGGTTGGAGTGCAGTGGTGCCGTCTTAGCTCACTGCAGCTTTGGACCTCTCAGGCTCAAGGGATCCTCCCACTTCAGGCTCCCAAGTAGCTTGGACTACAGGCACAGGCCACCATGCCCAGCTAATTTAAAATTTTTTTTTTTTTTTTTTGTAGAGACAAGGTCATACTATGTTGCCCAGTCTGGCTTTGAACTATTAAGCTCAAGCAGTCTTCTCACCTTGGCCTCCCAAAGTGCTGGGATTACAGGCGTGAGCCACCATGCCTGGCCACATATTCTTTTATGGATTGCCTGTGGCTGCTTCTACAAGAGGGATTATATGGCCTATAATACCTAGACATTTTACTGTCTGACTCTTGACAGAAAACGGTAGTCAACTCCTGAATTAGAACATCTTAAAAAATTATTTCATTATTTGGTTTCTTCCTCTGAACTTCACATGAGGCATAATTTTGAACTTTGTTGATTACTGTACCATAACAGTTGCTGTTTTGTTACTCTGTGGGGGATGCTGATGGAGCTTATGTAGAACTTTTCTTTTTCCAGATTTGCTTTTTACTTGTTTTTATGTCTTGTATCTGCCTGCCACTCAAAAGTAGATCCTTACCCTTTGCTCTGAATGTGTGGTTTATGACTCTCTGTGAGCAAAGGAATGAGATTACTAGGCTTTTCAGAATTAATGTTTAAAGAATAAGAGGTTCAGAGGGAGGCCGTGCAGGATAAGTGAAGAACAACTAGTTTTTGTGTGTAAGAAAGTAAGACATCCAGTTTGACTATTTAGAGGCCTTCTAGGTAGATACTTATCTATTCCGGTTAGCCGAGATTATTGACTGAAGAACAGACTTGGGATAAATGAGATGCTGCTGTATCAGCCCATATCATGTACTGTTGCATAAGTCTGAATTTATACAAGTGGACAATTGCTGTGATCGAGTTTTCAAACTTTCCATCTCATCCTGAGTTTAATGCTCTGATAGTATTCAGGTAGAAAGTCAACTCCAATTCCTTGTGGACGTTCACCTTTACACTTTAACACCCTGAACCCTGGCTTTCTGCCAAAATATTTTCTTTCCCAGTGGCTGGAAACTGATTAGCTAGATGGGAGAACAAAGGTGGCTTTGTACTGGGGCATATTGCTTTTGAGAATTTAGCAGAGAGCATTCAAATGGAGTCTGGATGTGATGCCAAATTATGCAGATTTGGGGGTTTTTTAGTCAGGTTTCCCATGAGTAGGTATGTAGGCAACTTAATATTGTTCTCAGTTTGCGTGGTCTGGAATTTCCCTTATAAATGTTATGTAGGCTTTCCTTATTGATTGTTCTAAAACAGAAATGTATATAATTTTGAGAAAACACGTTACTAAAAGACTATTCTTGATAGGTTTTTTGCCAAAAAGATTATTGTATCAATGGGTTTATATCCAAAGCCGTATTATAAATACATTTCTGTCTCTGTAAGAGCCCAATGCAAATACTTTATAAATGATGACAAAAGTGTCACCAAGGGAAAAAGAATGCCAAAAAAATAAGGTATCCCTAATCTTACATGTTTATCTGAAACTAGGTTTTGCAGTGTGTTCATGCAGCATCAGAAAAGAATATTAAAGCTCCCTGTACTCTGACATGATTGATACTTGGCATTCATTATGTGACTTGTGTAGTAAGAAAGCCTGGGCTCTAGTTCTTCTGTAACTTATGTTGTACCCTTAATTTCTTGGTTATAAAATGAAGATGATAATCGTTTAGCTGAGGGGGTTAAGGATTAAGCAAGAGAATATGAATTGAAGCACTATACAAATGCAAGATGGTGATATTAGTGTTTTCTGTGGCAGAAGCTGAGACTAGGATTTTCAGCTATTTCTTTTGTGGAGGAGGAGGGAAGCCATTTATTTTTTGTTTGTTTCTTTTTTCCTAGCCACTAGAAAACCAGGGAGAGGCCTTTTGTTTATTATTGAAGTTTTTTTTTTTTAATTCATGTAAATTTCACTTTTTAGTTTATTCTCATTGTAGTTATTTTTGAAAATACTATTTTAACTTTTGTTTCTGCTGTTTTATTTTTCTTTTTACCTCTCATTCTCTGATGAGATGTTTTGGTTATAGACTGTCTTCCTTCAGCCATATAATTTAACCATATCTGGTGTTAGGTTTCTGTTTTCTCTTTTAGTTTATTATTTAATTGGGTGGCAGGATTTAAAGATGGGAAGATTGTTATAGCAACAGAAAGAAAAAACAAAAAAAATAAAGATGGGAAGATTTTGCCTAAAAACAAGATTTTCTGGCATGAAGAAAATCTGCCAGGAACTGAGAAGCAGCTGTGCCATCTAAATGAGGCAGGAGCTCTCTAGTTTGCCAGAATCCTTACTATTTCCTGTTTGTGTCACCACCACTGAGTACAAAATATCATGGTACTTTATGCATAGTTTTTCACACAGTAAAGAAAAAAGTTAAAACTCTACCTTTGCCTCTTTCAAAATGAAAATGAGAGATCAAGAACTGCCGGGCATGATAACTCATGCCTGTAATTCCAACACTTTGGGAGGCTGAGGCTGGTGGATCACCTGTGGTTAGGAGTTCAGTCGACACTAGCGTGGTCAACATGATGAAACCCCATCTCTACTGAAAATACAAAAATTAGCTGGGCATGGTGGCACATGCCTGTAATCCCAGCTACTTGGGAGGCTAAGGCAGGAGAATCGCTTGAACCTGGGAGGTGGAGGTTGCAGTGAGCTGAGATTGTGCCTCTGCACTCTAGCCAGGGTGATGGAGTGAGACTCTGTCTCAAACAATAACAAGAAAAAAGAACTCCTCCAGAAAACTGAGGGAGAGTGTTTATTTGCAGAAGACCAAAATTCCTAAGTGTTTGATATGCACCAGCATCGATTACATTATCTGCCCACTCAGCGTCTGAGAGTATATGATTTTTACTCTCGTTTTACCTTGAGAATCAAATATCCCATTTCAAGTCTTTGAGTTGAATATGATAAACATGCAGATTGCAGGTGTGTTTTTGTTTTGTCACCCAGGCTGGAGTGCAGTGGCATGATCATAGTGCACTGCAGACCTGAATCCTAGAGTGAAGCCATCCTCCTACCTCAGCCTTCCGACTAGCTGGGACTACAGGCAGACGCTACCAGACTTGACGAATTTTTTCTTTTTTTTTTTACTTTTCGTAAAGACAGAGTCTCACGCTATTGCCCAGGCGGTGCTCAAGTGATCCACCCACCATGGCCTCCGAAAAAAGCACTGGGATTATAGGCGTGAGGCACCGTGCCCAACCACATTGCAGGTTTTTTAAACAAGTGAAGGAAAAATATATTTGAAGTAGCTGGTTTAAAATGATGTTTTAAGGCTGGACACAGTGGCTCACACTGTGCTCCTAGCACATTGGGAGGCCAAGGCAGGAGGATCTCTTGAGGCCAGGAGTTCAAAACCAGCCTGGGCAATGTAGCAAGACCCTATACAAAAAAAAAAAAAAATGCATACATATTTAATGATGTTTAAGAATATGTAAGATCTGGCTGGGCACGGTGGCTCATGCCTGTAATCCTAGCACTTCAGGAGGCCGAGGCGGGTGGATCACAAGGTCAGGAGTTTGAGACCAGCCTGACCAACATGGTGAAACCCCGTCTCTACTAAAAACACAAAAATTAGCCAGGTGTGATGGCGTGTGCCTGTAATCTATAGCCTCTACAGGAGGCAAAGGCAGGAGAATCACCTGAACCCAGGAAGTGGAGGTTGCAGTGAGCCGAGATCGTGCCACTGTACTCCAGCCTGGTTGACAGAGTGAGACTCCATCTCAAAAAAAAAAAGAATATGTAAAATCTTTCAATTTCATTTGCCATATTTAATGTTTAATAGTCACTGAGCTGTGTAAAATTTAACTTCACATTGGTTTATTTTGTGATGTGTATTTGAGATGGCCACCTAGTGTTTTTTTCTGGTATGGCGTTTTATTACTGTAATAGATTATGTTCTGATTAGAATAAGCTTATTAGCTAGTTTGTTTATGTACCAGCTATATTTTGAGTTATCCTTTCTGTATAGATTCAGCTGCAAGAGAATATTTTTACAGCATTTCTATAATGATTTTGTTCTATTTTTAAACAGAAGAAGCAGACTACAGTGCCTTTGGTACAGACACACTAATAAAGAAGAAGAATGTTTTATCCAACGTATTGCGTCCTGACAACCATAGAAAAAAGCCACATATAGTCATTAGTATGCCCCAAGACTTTAGACCTGTGTCTTCTATTATAGACGTGGATATTCTCCCAGAAACGCATCGTAGGGTACGTCTTTATAAATACGGCACTGAGAAACCCCTGGGATTCTACATCCGGGATGGCTCCAGTGTCAGGGTAACACCACATGGCTTAGAAAAGGTTCCGGGGATCTTTATATCCAGGCTTGTCCCAGGAGGTCTGGCTCAAAGTACAGGACTATTAGCTGTTAATGATGAAGTTTTAGAAGTTAATGGCATAGAAGTTTCAGGGAAGAGCCTTGATCAAGTAACAGACATGATGATTGCAAACAGCCGTAACCTCATCATAACAGTGAGACCAGCAAACCAGAGGAATAATGTTGTGAGGAACAGTCGGACTTCTGGCAGCTCTGGCCAATCTACTGATAATAGCCTCCTTGGCTACCCACAGCAGATTGAACCAAGCTTTGAGCCAGAAGATGAAGACAGTGATGAAGATGACATTATCATTGAAGACAACGGAGTGCCACAGCAGATTCCAAAAGCTGTTGCTAATACTGAGAGCCTGGAATCATTAACACAGATAGAGCTAAGTTTTGAGTCTGGACAGAATGGCTTTATTCCCTCTAATGAAGCGAGTTTAGCATCCATAGCAAGTGGCACAAACACAGAATTTGAAACACATGCTCCGGATCCAAAACTCTTAGAAGAAGATGGAACAATCATAACATTATGAAATCGTTTGAATATTTTCAGAATGAGGATGCCATGAGGACTTGTACATTCGGCTAGTTTAAAAGTATACATACCTCTGACCAGTGATGTGGAATAGGCATGAGAGGAATAACATTGCAAACTTAGAATATTATTAAAGTAGTAGTTTGATAATTGTTAATATAAACTTTGGTGGATCAGAGGTGAACTTAAGTCCAGAACAAAGGGGACTTTGCTGATGGAATTATGTGCTTTTGCTATTTTGTCTATGGAGAATTAGATGTTAAAGCACATTCTTGGAACTATGTGAGAAGACTAGATCATTTCTGTTGGAAGTGGTTGCATATTTAACCTGCTGTGCAGAGCCTAGTTAATTTTTCCTTTATTTTTAAAATTCTAATGTGAAGTCTGATTCTCTCTTTTGGTACATTGGGGATCTCAGCTCTTAAAGGTCTTACGTTCCATATCTATATATCTATATCTATATATATAGATAGATTTTTTTTTTTCTTTTTTTTTTTTGAGACTGGGTCTCACTCTTGCCTGAGCTGGAGTGCAGTGGTGTGATCACAGCTCACTGCAGCCTCAACCTCTTGGGCTCAAGCAATCCTCCCACCTCAGCCTCCTGAGCAGCTGGGACCACAGGTGCACACCACCACACCCAGCTACATTTTATATTTTTTGTAGAGACAGGGTTTCGTCATGTTGCCCAAGCTGTTCTTGACCTCCTGGGCTCAAGCAATCCTGCCTCAGCCTCCTGAAGTGCTAGATTATAGCCACCATGCCCAGCCTGTTTTGATTTTTGTTTTTTTAATGTTACTCTGTTATAAATTGTAACAAATTATGTTCTCAAGTGCATTTCCAATTTCTAAGAAACCACTTGGCTATTTTGAGGAGTTGCTTCCCATGTTATGAAGCTCTCTCTCTTTTTTTTTTTTTTTTTTTTAAATAACAGTATTGCCCAGGCTGGAGTGCAGTGGCATAATCTCAGCTCACTGCAACCTCCACCTCCCAGATTCAAGCAATTCTCCTGCTTCAGCCTCCTGAGTAGCTGAGATTGCAGGCATGCAATAAAATAATAATAATTTTATTGCAGGCATGCAATAAAATAATAAATACTTTTTATTTTTAGTAGAAATGGGGTTTCACCATGTTGGTCAGGCTGGTCTCGGACTCCTGACCTCAAATGATCTGCCTGTCTCAGCCTCCAAAAGTGCTGGATAACAGGCCTGAGCCACTGCACCCGGCCAGGAAGCTATCTTTTCTTGAGTTATGAAATTCTGCAACAGTTGTTCAAGTTGGTGTTTGTCCTTCCTGTAGCTTTCATATTTGTAAATTAATTCCATATGGCCATAATTTATGTTTTAAAAGGTAATTCTCTTGACTTTGGAAATATGGAATACTCTCCTTTAACGTATACTTGTTCCCATTCCCAGTCTCATTTGAAATCATTCCTTTTGTTGTGTGTATATTTTTGTTGGTGTGCTTTTATATGCTTTTAATGCATTCAAGTATAAATCATTTTGGATAAAAAAATGCATCCAAATTAAGAGGTTTTAATGCATAGGACAAACTTGTGCACTTTTTATACAAAAAAATTGGGTTTTCCTTCATGGGATTTCTAGAAACACTGCCTACACTTTATGAAAAATGCATAGTATTCACCTGTGACAGGTAGAGTTTATCACTATTAATTTTAGGAGGCTATTTATTACTTTCCAGTGCATCCACTTAGAACAAGCTAAGAGTGAGGCTGCTAACTTTAATTCCTTGCCTGATTTTATTGTACAATGTGCACAAGCACAACAGTATGCTTGTATATAGAAACTAAGAATATTATGAAGTACATAAGTTCCCTATGGCTTATGGAGAGTTATTTATTATTAATTAACTTTATGGTAGGGCTAGTATCAATACCTTTTTAACAATTGTGTGCTATTAAAACAGTGAAGATTCAGATGACTCCGTTTTGAAGGATGTTTTCTCTATATGGTAAAATATATGAAGTAGTCTTGATAAAATGAAGATCACTTGACTCAGAATACTTCAGTGTATTTTGTTCACATTACCACCAAGCATATTATCAGTAAACTATTAACTGCACAGCATTATGTAATACAATGTACTTTTTGTTGAATTCACCGAAGTTCTTCCATTTATACACTATTTTGAATGGCATTCCAGCTTTAACATTCTGTGAGTCTTATAAATTTGACTCTTGAATGGCAAAATGTTAGTATGTAGAAGGTTAACTTTCATTTATAATATAAGTGGTGCAGGGGTTCAACATTTTAAGTAAAAATATTTTTACACACTACCTCTCCTCTCTTTTTTTTTAAATGAAGTTTTAACATCAGAACTTTTGGGGGGGAAAACTACTTCAGGGCTTGACTTTGTACAAATTTTAGCTGTAAAATACGGATTTGTACGAATTCATGGAAGTCAAAGCTGCTAGTGCTTTTTGTTTTAGTTACCCTGTTAAGGGCACCTGTCAGTGGTATTTTCAACTAGATCTCTGTCTCTTAAATTATTGGTGAAATAATTGATTACTAGACATATTGTAAAACCAGTAGATCCTGGTTATACAATAAAATATCAGCTCATTGGCAGTCTGAATCAATTATTTCAAGTGCACCTTATTAACAAAAATATCAGTGGATCCAACATAAAATTTTATAGTACTAAATGTCAAGCCTAACTGTGAATTTTGTTCTGTATCTTAAGTAAGTTTATGAAATGTTCCCGAGCTATCAACAAAATATATGTACTTTTGTGAGCTATGAATTTTCTAATTAAATTTTACATGCTATAACATGATTTTTACATGAATGATACTTTGTTTATAACTATCAAATGTCAGTATTTTACTACAATTTTATTATAAAATGTACATTATCACTAAATGAACTTTGATTTTAAAAATCAAATTAGCTTTAGTTGTATATTATTTTTTACAAATAAAGATAGACTTGTATAAAGGCTATTTTCTTGTTTGAAATTACATGAAAAGTCGCTCACAAATACCAGCTGCCCGTTATATAAAATAGGTAAGGAGAAAACCTCTGAGTTTTAACAAGATCCTTGCTTCCTTAACTTTTAATTGTTAAAAGATGAACAGCAAATTTTATGTACACTTACTGCAACTTTATGACCATATGGCTATGGGCTGGAAGGTAACTTTTGAAAATGTAATTAATTCTGATAGTTTGAAAGCTTATGCAATCTATTCACCCAAAGCTATCTTTAACATTAAGATTATTTGAAACTAGTTTGTAATGTGACAGCTTATCTTCTGAAATTCAAATTCATTCATTTAGTTATTTATTGACATCTATATAGAATGGCCTATATGGATTGAATTCAATTTATACTGAAAAAAGATGAGAGAGAATAAACCAACCCTTCCTGGCATGATCTCAGTTCACTGCATCCTCCGCCTCCCGGGTTCAATCGATTCTCCTTCCTCAGCCTCCTGAGTAGCTGGTATTACAGGCACATGTCGCCACACCAGTAGAGACAGGGTTTCACCATGTTGGTCAGGCTGGTATTGAACTCCTGACCTCATGATCTGCCCACCTCAGCCTCCCAAAGAGCTGGCATTACAGGCGTGAGCCACCGCACTGGGCCCCTGAGCCATTTCTAATCCCTAATTAGCCACCCTGTCTTTGGCTTGGATGATCATTGCACTAACTCTTCTGCCAACAAGTTTAGAGGACAATAGGACAATTCTAATTCTTCCCCCTCCAAGTTAAAAACACTGAAAATCCCCTGAGTATAAATGGAACATCATGAACATAGAATTCTTCACGCCTTTGTTTGGGTTGCATTCTGCACTTGATAATCATCTCTGGGTTTTGGGTCCATGAAACAATGGTGCAGAACTAAAACATCTTCGTTCCTAAAAAATGACCCCAATGCAATTTGCATCTTATATCCCTGTTGCTTCCTAGTTACCAGTGCTGTGTAAGAACTTGATACATTTGATTTTGAGGAAAAGCTAAAGTTACAAGAATTTATGAAAGCCAAACCCCTGTGTTCTTCCTTTAGGTGCCCAAGTGTTTTAGCAGCAACTGATACAACCACTTCTGATTGTGTTTCTTTTAGTTTGATGCGGGGTTTAACTTGGAAGTATGTGTACCAGCGACTTGGCAGCTGAGTTCTTCTAAACACAATTTTGGGAGTGTTTTGCTTTTAAACATTGAAAGTCTTTGTTGTCATCTTGTGATGGCCTATCACGTGGTGATGGTGGCTGTTATCTGTAGGGTAAAGCAAAACCCAGTACCTCCTAGCTATGATCAGACAAAATATGCTTCTTAAGTGCTGTCAGAAAAGATATTTTAGAAACCAAAATTAAGTCTTCATTGCCCAATGGAAGTACATGTGCAGTCAAATGATTGTCATTTGGTGGATGTCTGGGCATTAGAAGGTAAATATACAGGAGATTAATGGGTTAAAAAATCCTTAATATGTAGTAATCTACCAAATTCTTCCCAAAAAACAAGATTTAGATAGATAATATTTTGGTTTTTTTGAGACAGAGTTTTGTTCTTGTTGCCCAGGCTGGAGTGCAGTGGTGCAATGTTGGCTCACTGCAACCTCCGTCCCCCCCGGATTCAAGCGATTCTCCTGAGTCAGCCTCCCAACTAGCTGGGATTACAGGCGTGCACCAACACATTTGGCTTATTTTTGTATTTTTAAGTAGAGATAGGGTTTTGCCACGTTGGCCAGGCTGGTCTCAAACTCCTGACCTCAGGTGATACACCCGCCTCAGCCTCTCAAAGTGCTAAGATTACAGTTGTGAGCCATCATGACCAGCCACATAATATTTTAAAAGCTAATGTGTTTATCCAGTTGCTTTACAACACAATGGTATTTTATAAGTTAATATTAAAATTCAGTGGGAGTTTGTATTTTATTTACAAGCTATATTTAGGTGTTTTTCCATTTATAAAACCTCACTTTTGGGAATGAAGTTCACTCTAAAAGCAGTATTCTCTGTGCAATAGAAAATAAAGAAAATTTAATACCCTTATTATCTAGTTCATTATAATCCCATGGGATGGATAACAAGATAATACAGTGTGAGTACGTAAAGATAACGTTTTACAAATAATTTTCAATCTTACAAATAATATGCAAATTCATTCTCCATATTAAAAAAGTACAGAAAAAGCTGAAGTCTTTTGTTGTTACCATGCACATATATCCATACCGTATTCTGTTACAAAAAGGAATTGTGGCTTAAAATAAGAGTGACTATAACTTATAATCCAAAGTGGGACACTGGTGAGAATGAATGGGTTTGCCATTAATATGCCAGTAGAACAGCTCGGACTGGATCTGTCTCAGGTTCATTGCAATATGGGTCACCCTATTTATAGTGGTTCTCAAATTTTTATTTGTTTGTTTGTTTTTTTAGACGGAGTCTCTCTCTGTTGCCCAGGCTGGAGTGCAGCGGCACAATCTCGGCTCACTGCAGCCTCCGCCTCCTGGGTTCAAGCAATTCTCTGCCTCAGTCTTCCAAGTAGCTGGAATTACAGGCACCTGTCACCACGCCCAGCCAATTTCTGTATTTTTAGTAGAGATAGGGTTCCACTGTCTTGGCCAGGCTGAGTTTTGAAATCCTGACTCCACCCACCTCAGCCTCCCAAAATGCTGGGATTACAGGTGTGAGTTACCACGCCCGGCCTCAAAAGTTTTTTTTTTTTCAACTGCAATCCACAGTAAGAAATGCATTGAACACTGTAATCCAGGACACACACATCTATGTTTTCATCTAATAATAAAAAATGCTCTGATTTTCTATTTCATTTTTGTAGGATGTGTATTGGAACATTCCAAAAACAATTTCAGTATACACTATTTGAAAAACACTGTGCAGCACTTTTCACTTGAGGTATTTGCCATGGGAAACACTGGCATATTTTTTCCTTAAAGGAGAATAAAGGCACCATATTATCTGCTTGTTTGCTTTTTTTTGTTTTGTTTTGAAATCATTGCCAATGTAGAAAAGAGCTGCATGAAAATTACAGTTTATAACTTTTGTCCAGGTTATATCCACATTTGCCTTCTGTGTATTTTTTGCTGAACCACTTGAGAATTAGTTACAGAGATTCTCCCCTTTTATCCCTTTTAGACTTAGGCATGTATTTTCTAAGAACAAGGACATTCTCTAATATATTTTCTTATACAACCCCAATTATCAAATTCAAAAAATTTAACATTGCTACAATATTATCTAATATATAAGCAATACTAGAATCTCACCAGTTGATCCAATGATGTTCTTTACAGAAATGTTTTCCTTTTATCCAGGATCCGATCCAGAATAAGGCATCACATTGAGTTGTCTCATCTCTTTTGGTTTCTTAAATCTGGAACAATTCTTCAGTTTTTTCTTTGCCTTTCATAATATTGACATTTCTGAATAGTAAAGACAAATTGTTTCATAGACTGTCCCTTAGTTGGGGTTTATCTGTTTCCTCATAATTAGATTCAAGTGACCGGGTGCGGTGGCTCACACCTGTAATACTAACACTTTGGGAAGCCGAGGTGGGTGGATCACTTGAGGTCAGGAGTTCAAAACCAGCCTGGTCAACAAGGTGAAACCCTGTCTCTACTAAAAATACAAAAAAAAATAGCTGGGTGTGGTGGCACACGTCTGTAATCCCAGCTACTCCGGAGGCTGAGGCAGGAGAATCGCTTGAACCCAGGAGGCGGAGGTTGCAGTGAGCCAAGATCACACCATTGCATTTCAGCCTGGGTGACAAAGCAAGACTGCATCTCAAAAAAAAAAAATTAGATTCAAGTTATGTATTTTTATCAGGAATATTACATAGGTGATGTTATCTCTTCATTTCACCATGTCACAGGTACATCATATCAGTTTGATTCAATATTGGTTTATCAGGTGAGAAGTGATTTGGCAAAAATAAAATACATTGCCAGATGTAGTGGCTCATGCCTGTAACCCCAGCACTTCGGGAGGTTGAAGTGGAAGGGTGAGCCTAGGAGTTCAAGAGCAGCCTGGGCAACATATGGAGACCCCATCTCTACAAAAAATACAAAAATTAGCTGGGCATGGTGGCATGCACCTGTGGTCCCAGCTACTGAGGAGGCTGAGGTGGGAGGATCAGTTGTGCCCAGGAGGTCGAAGCTACAGTGAGCTGTGAGCTGTGAGTGCCACTACACTTCAGCCTGGGCAGCAGAGCAAGACCCTGTCTCACCAATAATTAGAACATAGGATGTTCTAATTATTCTTGTGCTGAATAAAAACATGAGTGGGGCTGGCCGAGATGGCTCACGCCTGTAATTCCAGCATTTTGGGAGGTCGAGGTGGGCGGATCACCTGAGGTCAGGAGTTCCAGACCAGCCTGGCCAACATGGCGAAACCCCGTCTCTACTAAAAATACAAAAATTGTCAGGCATGGCAGCAGACAACTGTAATTCCAGCTACTTGGGAGGCTGAGGCAGGAGAATCACTTGAACCTAGGAGGTGGAGGTTGCAATGAGACCACACCATTGTGCTCCAGCCTGGGCAACAAGAGCAAAACTCCATCTCAAAAAAAAAAAAAAAAAGACAAATCAGGGATTAGG
Source organism: Ateles fusciceps (assembly GCA_036589455.1). Lineage (NCBI taxonomy): Eukaryota > Metazoa > Chordata > Mammalia > Primates > Atelidae > Ateles > Ateles fusciceps. Next base: position 6,500,743 of record JAZHEH010000847.1, read on the forward strand.
GTTCTGTTACCACAAGAAAGAGGAAAAATACAAGAGAGGGAGCACAGTGAGTATCACTTGCAGCTTTTTTTTCTTTTTTCTCTTGCTCTGTCACCAGGCTGGAGTACAGTGGTGCAATCATAACTCACTGCAGCCTCAAACTCCTGGGCTCAAGCAATCCTCCCACCTCACCCTTCTGAGTAGCTGGGACTACCAGTGCATGCCACTACACTCAGCCCCTAATATTTTTTGGAGAGACAGGGTCTAACCATGCTGCCTGGGCTAGTCTCAAACTCCTGGCCTCAAGCAATCCTTCTGCTGCCTTGCAGATTTAAACAGTCACTGGGAATACTTTTTTTTTTTTTTTTTTTGAAATGGAGTCTTGCTCTGTTGCCCAGGCTGGAGTGCAATGGCGCGATCTTGGCTCACTGCAACCTCTGCCTCCCGGGTTCAAGCAATTCTGTCTCAGCTTCCCGAGTAGCTGGGATTACGCCACCACACTCGGCTAAGTTTTGTATTTTTAGTAGAGACGGGGTTTCACCCTGTTGGCCAGGCTGATCTCAAACTCCTGACCTCAGGTGATCCGCTCGCCTTGGCCTCCCAAAGTGCTGGGATTACAGGCGTGAGCCACCGCGCCCAGCTGTCCTGATTTTTTAAGCAACACATAAGACGGTGGGTCAAACCCAGCAGCCCCGGCTGGCTTGCAGGCTGCCAGTTTGCCACCTGGTCTCAGAACACTAAGGACCGTGAGCTCCCAATGACTCTATTCCCTCTGCTGCTCAACAATTCCCTCACAGTGTTGCTGTGAGGATGAGATGAGCTCATATGTATGAAGAGTTTAGGACAGTGCCTCAGGCTGAGCGTCAGCTGTTCTGTTCCTTTTTTCAGGGAAATGACTGGGGCCCAAAGAGATGTGGCAATTGGCTCATGGCAGTGACCTACAGATGCATCTTCTAGCTCAGTGTGATTCCTGGACCGGCAGCATCAGCATCACCTGGAAATACAGACTCTTGGGCCCTGTCTGTTTTTTGTTTTGTTTGTCTTGTCTTTGGAACAGGGTCTCCCTCTGTCACCCAGGCTGGAGTGCAGTGATGGGATCTCAGTTTACTGCAACCTCTGCCTCCTGGGCTCAAGTGATCCTCTCACCTCAGCCTCCCGAGTAGCTAGGATTACAGGCGCATGCAACACACCCAGCTGATTTTTTTATTTTTTGTAGAGAAGAGGTGTCGACATGTTGCCCAGGCTGCCTACCTGTTTTATGAATCTGAATCTCTGCTACTGTGTCCCAGCACTCTGCATTTTAAACACATGGTTATATGCACATTACAGTTTGAAAAGTTCTAAAATCGGCCGGGCGCGGTGGCTCACGCCTGTAATCCAAGCACTTTGGAGGCCAAGGTGGGCGGATCACCTGAGGTCAGGAGTTCAAGACCAGCCTGGCCAAAATGGTGAAACCCCATCTTTTTAAAAAAAAAAAAAAAAAAAAAAAGAAAAGTTCTAAAATCTAGCTCTGGGCCAGTCGAGGTGGCTTATGCCTGTAATCCCAGCACTGTGGGAGGCCGAGGTGGGCGGATCATGAGGTCAGGAGTTCAAGACTAGCCTGGCCGACATAGTGAAACCCTGTCTCTACTAAAAATACAAATATTAGACCAGGCACGGTGGCTCATGCCTGTAATCCCAGCACTGTGGGAGGCCGAGGTGGGCAGATCATGAGGTCAGGCGTTCTAGACCAGCCTGGACAACATGGTGAAACCCTGTCTCTACTAAAAATACAAATATTAGGCCAGGCACGGTGGCTCATGCCTGTAATCCCAGCACTGTGGGAGGCCGAGGTGGGCGGATCATGAGGTCAGGAGTTCAAGACTAGCCTGGCCGACGTAGTGAAACCCTGTCTCTACTAAAATTACAAAAAATTAGCTGGATATGGTGGCAAGTGCCTGTAATCCTAGCTACTTGGGAGGCTGAGGCAGGAGAATCACTTGAACCGAGGAGGCGGAGGTTGCAGCGAGCTGAGATCACACCACTGCACTCCAACCTGGGCAACAGTGTGAGACTCCGTCTCAAAAAAAAAAACCCAGGTATGAATCCGGGAGGCAGAGGCTGCAGTGAGCCAAGATTGCACTACTGCACTGGACGGCAGAGCAGGTCTCTATCTCAAAAAAATACAAAATACAAAATATGAAATCTAGCTGTTTTAACTGTGGTTTTCTTAACTCTTAGCAAAACTGCTTTCATGATCATGGCTTATAATTTCTTCTAAAATTCACGGAGACGTATGAAAAGTCTTCATCTACTCATCTGTGTACAGCATGCTATTAAGTCACTTGGTAAAAGTAAGCTTCAGTCTCCAGACTCCCGTGCTGAGAATCCCACTTCCTAAATTAGTAAAATGTGATTCATCAGAATTGCAATTTTAATCGAAGGCAGTAACTCCTCGCACAAATCATTCTATGTGTGCAGAAAATGAGCTCTGAAAACTCCAGGCGGAGTTTTTGTGCTTGGTTATCTACCGGAAGAAAGGACAAGAAGGGCTAGAAATTGACTCATGGTACCACCCCCCGATTGTATCAGCACAGCATTCCTCTTTCTCTCGGTCTCTTAGCAGTGCTTGGAACTACAAGGAAACAGCATGCATACCATTGTTTCTGACTAAGACCTGGAGCAGGTGACACTCAAACCCAGCGCTGTTCTTATACAACATAAGAGTTTTGTTCCCAGGCTGCTTCTCTGCTAGCATGTGATAGCTTTCAATCTATGGGAGGCAGTAAGCTGCATATCAGGTTTGCTTCTGCATTCCCAGAGGCCTTCAGCTGCTGTCTCAGGTATGAAGCCGAATTGACTCAGGCAAAAATGTGTATGCTTAGTGACTCAGAAGCTAAATCATTAACTTGGTAAATACGTGCACGGGTAAGGAGGAATTCAAGGAGAGACTTAGAACATAGGCCTTTCAGTCATGCCAGTGGTGACGACTGCCTGAGTACAGCAACGCTCAACGGTGGCGCTTCTCAGGTGGACCAGTGACTAACCCTAGAATCACCAAGCATCTTAAATCAGTCATTCTCAGGAGCAACAATCCACACTGGGTAACTTACAAAGAATGTGATTTCAATTTTTGAAGCTTTACTGGGGTGAAACAAGAAAACGTGGAAAAAGCTCCTTGACTTTAAAAATACACACCCATGGCCAGGCATGGTGGCTCACGCCTGTAATCCCAGCACTTGGGGAGGCCGAGGACTGCGGATCACCTGAGGTCAGGAGTTCAAAAACAGCCTGGCCAACATGGTGAAACTCCATCTCTACTAAAAATAAAAAAATTAGCCGGGCACGGTGGCAGGCACCTATAATCCCAGCTTCTCGGGAGGCTGAGGCAGGAGAATTGCTTGAACATGGGAGGCGGAGGTTGCAGTGAGCTGAGATCATACCATTGCACTCCAACCTGGGCGACAGAGTAAGACTCTGTCTCAGAAAAGCAAAAGAATACATACCCACACCTTTTTTTTTTTTCCAAAGGGACAAGGTCTTGGCCTCTCCCACACAGGCTGAGGTGCCATGGTGTGAACATGGCTCACTGCAACCTCGAACTCAAGGATTCTGGCAATCCTCTCACCTCAGCTTCCCAAGTAGCTGAGACTGGAGTGCAGTGGTGTGATTATGGCTCACTGCAGCCTCAAACTCCTGACTCCAAGTGACCTCCTACCTTAGCCTCCTGAGTAGCTAAGACTACAGGTGTGTGTCACCACACCTGGCTAATTTTTGTATTTTTTGTAAAGATGAGGTTTCACTATTTTACCCAGGCTGGTCTCAAACTCCTGGGCTCAAGCAATCTGCCTGGCTCTGCCTCTCAAAAGTGCTGGGATTACAGGCATGAGTCACTGTGCCTCCACATAACTTTTGACTAGTTGATTTTAAACTGGACATATGTATTTACACACACACACACACACACACACACACACCCCTACTCTGCCTAGATGTGAAATTAAACTTCTAGAGCACACACATACACACAACGCCAGACAATATGGGCAAAGTGATTACAAACAAGTCCCACTAGAAAATGACAAACTAATAATTTTTCAGTCACCTTTGGAAGGCAAGAGGTTTCTAAATCTCTGCAATCCCATTGCAACACTTCAGAGCTCTTCTGATGAGCTGGCCTCAGTGTCCTTCCTCCACCTCCAGGGTGCCTTGGCTCATGTTCACAGGGCCCATGCCCAGTGGGGCTGGCATGTGTCTCCAGCAGCCAAGCAGACAGGGCCAGCAGAGAGGGAGAAAATAAACGGTAAAGGGAGACGCGCCAGGAGAGCAGGCAGAGTGGCCGGGAAGCTGGCCAAACAGGAGAGGCTGAATGGGCAACTTCAGCCCTTGACAAGGCCTCAGCTGTACCTGCTGTCCTTTTCCACTCAATGTGTGGATACTAGGAGGATACAAGCCCCCTTTGCCTGGGCGTCACCAAGAATCCATACACCATGCAGTTTATTTTTATTATTATTTAAGTTTATTTTTTTAGATGGTCTCACTCTGTGGCCCAGGCCAGAGTGCAGTGGCATGACCTTGGCTCACTGCAGCATCTATCTCCTAGGCTCACCTCAGTCTCCCAAGTAGCTGGGGTTACAGGCACGTGGCACCGTGCCCAGCTAATTTTTGTATTTTTAGTAGAGATGGGGTTTCACCATGTTGGCCAGGCTGGTCTCGAACTCTTACGCTCAAGCAATCCACCCCAGCCTCCCAGCTGGGATTAGAAACGTGAGTCACCTTGCCTGGCCTATTTTTATTTTTTGAAACAGAGTCTCACTTTGTAACACTTTGTCACCCAGTCTCTGAGTGCAGCACAACACGGCTCACTGCCTCGACCTCTTAGGCTCAAGTACTCCTTCTTCCTCAGCCTACTGAGTACCTTGTGCCACAGGCATCTGCCGCCATGCCTGGTTAATTTTTTTTTTTTTTTTTTTTGAGATGGAGTCTTACTGTCGCCCAGCCTGCAGTGCAGTGGTACAGTCTCGGCCCACTGCAACCTCTGCCTCTTGAGTTCGAGCAACTCTCCTCTCTCAGCCTCCCGAGTAGCTGGGATTATAGGCATCTTCCACCACGCCCGGCTAATTTTAGTATTTGTAGTAGAGATGGGGTTTTGCTATGTTGGCCAGGCTGCTCTTGAACTCCTGACCTCAGGTGATCCGCCAACTTCAGCCTCCCAAAGTGTTGGGATTACAGGTGTGAGCCACTGCGTCCGACCTCCTGGCTAATTTTTAAATTCTTTATGGAGACAGGATCTTACCATATTGCCTAGGCTGGTCTTGAACTCCCAGGCTCAAGCCTCCCAAAGTGCCGGGATTACAGGCTTGAGCCACCACCGCGCCTGGCCATGTTGTTTTTAGGCCAGCATGTTCTGTAGAGCAAAACATTCATGATTTTGAAAGATGATAAACTCGACGGACAAGGCGATGCCACCTTGACATTCCTCAGTCGTAGTGCCACTTTGGTCTCGTATTTCAAACCTCGTTAGAGTCTGTCCTCTTCAGGAGAGTTTGGCTGGCTGTTTTGTGGTGGAGGAGGGATGACAAGACTGATAATGCTTATGATGGGGGTATTGTCTTTTTCTTTCCTCTTTTAGCTTTATGAAGACAAATAATGGTTAAGGATGGATAAAATTAGCCAGACGTGGTGGTGCATGCCTGTAACCCCAGTTACTTGGAAGGCTGAGGTAGGAGAATCACTTGAACCCAGGAGGTGGAGGGTGCAGTGAGCTGAGATCGGGCCATTGCACTCCAACCTGGGTGACAGAGCAAGACTCCATCTCAAAAAAAAAAAAAAAAAGGATGGATAAAATATTTAACAGTGGCCATACATAATTTATTCCTGAGTTGACGCTCATTTCCATGCCAGCAGCTCGCTCTCAGTTAGGGGTTCTCAGAACACGGAACCACCGTGTCTCCTTCGCAGACTGACATTGTGCTTATTTTTACTCTTTTCTTCCTAAGGCTAATTGTTTTTACCTTTTCCTTGTTGAATACTCATTCCTAGATGTTTTTATCAAAAGGCAACAAAAATAAAAATTGCAGGCAGGGCTTTTTGTATTCATATCTGGGCCTTAGGGCTTAACGCAGAGCTTCAGAGACATACCTGGGAAGGAAAATGTGTATTTGTATATATAACTGTTGTATATGAAAAGTAAACCAGTTAAGGAAACTGTATGCCCACAGAAGGAATGGAGAAATTTTAGAAAAAAATGTGTAGAAACAAGAAAAAAAAATTACTATTCAGAGATAACCACTCAAGTTTTTCAGCATACATGCACATCAAATGTATGTTCATAGTAGGCCTATAAATCATTCTGTAGTTTGCTGTCTTTAGAGGACAATTTATTGCACATAACCTTTCTGTCAATATGGCTCTGCAGCATTTATAGTGGCTTCGTCATGTTTCTCTGTATAGATGCACCATCATTTTGTAAAGCCAATTCCTCATTATGAGCTGTTTTCCTTCATTCGCCATTATCAACGCTGCTGTGGTCAACAACTTTGCAAATACATCTTTTTCTTCCTTGTCCAATTATTTTCTTAGGATAAAGGAATCTTAAGGTCAAAGCATACACATTTTTTTTGGAAAGGGATGAGGTGGTTTATGAATATATACAACTTCCTTCCTGAAAGTTTGCTCTAATGTAGACACAGGGATATGTGTGTCTTTTTCTCCTTGAAAACACCAGATTTTATTATTATTATTATTATTATTATTGTTATTTTCAGATCAGGTCTCAATCCATCACCCAGGCTGGAGTGCAGTGGTACAATCACAGTTCACTGCAGCCTCAACCTTCCTGGCTCAAGCGATCCTCCCTCCTCAGCCTCCCAGGTAGCTGAGACTATAGGCATGCACCACCACACGGAGCTAATTTTTGAATTTTTTTTTTTTTGTAGAGACGGGGTTTCACCATGTTGTCCAGGGTAGTCTTGAACTCTGGGGCTCAAGTGATCCTCCCCCACAGCCTCCCAAAGTGCTAAGTCCTGGGATTACAGGTGTGAGCCACTGTGCCCAGGCAACTATCAACTACATTTTAGACTTTATTTAGATAGCACGTTTTTCACCAGTATCCTTTTTTGTTGTTGTTTTTTGTTTGTTTTTTGGTTTTTTTGTTTTGTTTTGTTTTGTTTTTTTATTCTTTCTTTCACCAGTGTCCTTCTTCTGGCCCAAGACCTAATCCAGAATACCGCATTGCATTTTATCCCAATTCTTTTTTACAGCTTCACAATATGTAACCATTTTCATTTATTTAACAACCCCCTATGGTTGGACCTTAGGGTTATATCAGGGTTTTTTTGTTTTGTTTTGTTTTGTTTTTGAGATGGAATTTCACTCTTGTCACCTAGGCTGGAGTGCAATGACAAGATCTCAGCTCACCGCAACCTCTGCCTCCTGGGTTCAAGCGATTCTCCCACGTTAGCCTCCCAAGTAGCTGGGATTACAGGCACCCAACACCACGCCTGGCTAATTTTCATATTATTACCAGAGACGGGGTTTCACCATGTTGACCAGGTTAGTCTTGAACTCTTGACCTCAGGTGATCCACCCGCCTTGGCCTTCCAAAGTGCTGAGATTACAGGCGTGAGCCACCGCGCCTGGCCTATCTCAGTTATTTTGCCATTACAGCTACATAGCAATCAGTGATTATACTGAGAAGTCATTATGCACATGTGGAAATGTATTTGTGAAGTAAATTCCTAGAAGAGGGATTACGGAGTTGAAAAGCATATGACTTTTCTAATTCTGATAGATTCTGCCAACTTGTCCTCTTTTGGGGGCACCAATTTCTACTCCCATCCACCAAAGACAAGAGTGCCTATTTCCCCACAGCTTTGCCAATCCTGTAAACTTTCACTAATCTGATGGTTGAAGAATGTATCTTATGCCTGGGCGTGGTGGCTTACACCTGTAATCGCAGCACTTTGGGAGGCCAAGGCAAGCAGATTGCTTGAGGTCAGGAGTTTCGACTTCATCTCAAAAAAAAAAAAAGTATCTTTTTAGGAGTGAGATTGAACATCTCTTTATATAATTATGAGCTACTTGAATTATCTTTCTTTTTTTTTTTTTTTTTTGAGATGGAGTTTTGCTCTGTTGCTCTGGCTGGAGTGCAATGGCGCCATCTCAGCTCACTGCAACCTCCGCCTTCCGGGTTCAAGTGATTCTCCTGCCTCAGCCTCCTGAGTAGCAGGGATTACAGGCACCTGCCACCACACCTGGCTAATTTTTTGTATTTTTAGTAGAGATGGGGTTTCACCATGTTGTCCAGGCTGGTCTCAAACTCCTGACCTCAGGTGACCCACCCACCTTGGCCTCCCAAAGTGCTGGGAGGAGGAGAATCACTTGAACCCAGGAGGTGGAGGTTGCTGTGAGCCGAGATGATGCTAGTGCACTCCAGCCTGGGCGACAGAGTGAAATTAAAAAAAAAAAAAAAAAAAAGTTGAGTCATTCCTAAATTAATAGATTTAAAGTGACCCAAGCGAGAGAGTCCAGGCATAGTGGCTCATGCCTGTAATCCTAGCACTTTGGGAGATCGAGGCAGGTGGATCACTTGAGGCCAGGAGTTTGAGACCAGCCTGGCCAGCATAGTGAAACTGCCGTCTCTACTAAAAATACAAAAATTATCTGGGCATGGTAGTGGACACCTGTAATCTCAGCTACTCAGGAGGCTGAGGCAGGAGAATCACTTGAACCCTGGAGGCGGAGTTTGCAGTAAGCCGAGATCACGCCACTGCATTCCAGCCTGGCGACAGAGCGAGACTCCATCTCAAAATAAACAAACAAATAATAAATAAAAATAAAATGAAATAAAGTCTCGCTCTGTCACCAGGCTGGAGTCAGTGGCGCAATCTCCGCTCACTGCAACCTCTGCCTCCTGGATTCAAGCTATTCTCCTGCCTCAGCCTCCTGAGTAGCTGGGATTACAGGTGTGCGCCACCACGCCCAGCTAATTTTTGTATTTTTAGTAGAGACGGGGTTTCACCATGTTGGCCAGGATGGTCTCGATCTCTTGACCTCGTGATCCGCCCGCCTCGGCCTTCCAAAGTGCGGGGATTACAGGTGTGAGCCATCGTGTTTGACCTTAAAATACTTTTTAAAAAATGGCTGGATATGGTGGCAGACACCTGTGGTCCCACCAACCCCAGATGCTGAGGTGGGAGGATCACTGGAGCATGGGGGGATGAGGCTGTAGTGGGCTATGATGGTGCCACTGCACCCAGCCTGGGTGATAGAGCGAGACCCTGTCTCAATACAAGAAGAAAAACAATGACGGGGACATGGTTGGGAGAATGTTGGTCCTCCAGAGATGTCCACATCCTGATGCCTGGAATCCGTGAATATGCTCTTACTGGCAAGAGGGGATGAAGGTTGCAGGTGGAACTCAGGTTACTGGTCAGTTGCCGCTGAGATGAGCAGATTATCGTGGCTTACCCAGGTGAGCCCAGCATAACCACAGGGGATCCTTACAAGTTGAAGAGGGAGGCAGCATGAGAAAGACTCAGCCAGCCACTGAGGGCTCTGAAGGAAGGACAGCAAGGGCCAGGGAACATGGCCGCCTGCAGAGGCTGGAAAGGCCAGGAGCAAAGCCTCCCTGACACTCTCCCGAGAGGAGACTTCGAGATCCTGTCGACACCTTCACTTTAGTCCCTGAGAACACTTTTGGACGTCTGCCCTCCAGAACTGTAAGATATTAAATCTGTATTGTTTTAAGCTATTAAGTTACAGAAACAAAAGTAAACTAATGTAGTGGGCTAGACCTACCCAATATTAAAACTCACTATAAATCCTCAATAATTAAAATGGTATGGAAATGGGTGGGGTGTGGTGGCTCACGCCCATAATCTCAGCACTTTGGGAGGCTGAGGCAGGTGGATCACTGGAGGCTAGGAGTTCCAGACCAGCCTGGCCAACATAGCAAAACCCCGTCTCTACTAAAAATACAAAAAAAAAAAATCAGTTGAGCGTGGTGGCCTGTGCTTGTAATTCCAGCTACTCCAGAGGCTGAGGCATGAGAATCTCTTGAACCTGGGCGGCAGAGGTTGCAGTGAGCTGAGATCGCACACACCACTGCACTGCAGCTGGGGTAACAGAGCCAGACTCCCAAGTAGCTGGGACTAGAGGCGCATACCACCACGCCCAGCTACTTTTTGTATTTTAGTAGAGACAGGGTTTCGCCATGTTGTCCAAGCTGGTCTCAAACTCTTGACCTCGTGATCCGCCTGCCTAGGCCTCCCAAAGTGCTGGGATTACAGGTGTTAGCCACCACGTCTGGCCTATTTATTTATTTTTTGAGATGGAGTCTGGCTCTGTTGCCCATGCTGGATGCAATGGCACAATCTCCGCTCACTGCAACCTCTGTCTCCCAGGTTCAAGTGATTCTCTTGCCTCAGCCTCCCAAGTAGCTTAGCTTCAACTCAATAAACATTCTTCTACAACTCCTCCTTTTGGCTGCATGAGGTCTGTATGTGAAAATCCTCTCGTTTATCTCATCAGTTTGTCTATTGTTAGCCATTAAAGCTATTTCTAATTTTTTACTATTTTGTTTTGTTTTGTTTTGTTGAGATGGAGTTTCCCTCTTGTTGCCCAGGCTGGAGTGCAATGGTGCGATCTCAGCTCACCGCAACCTCTGCCTTCCAGGTTCAAGCGATTCTCCTGCCTCAGCCTCCCGAGTAGCTGGGATTACAGGCATGTGCCATCACGCGTAACTAATTTTGTATTTTTAGGAGAGACGGGGTTTCACCATGTTGGTCAGGCTGGTCTTGAACTCCTGACTTCAGGTGATCTGCCCACCTCAACCTCCCAAAGTGCTGGAATTACAGGCGTGAGCCACCATGCCCGGCCATTTTTTTTACTATTTTAACTCTGCAAATATTTGCAGACAACCGTGATTTTTTTTAACTCAAGTTGTTAGAATTGGCACTTCCGGATCTAGTGTTGTGCAGCATACTTGCGGCTTTTTGTTGTTTTTAATTGTTTGTAACCCTAGCTACCCAAGTTTACAAGAGTCTTCAGTTTCTGATTTTTCATTAATTAATTAATTAATTTTTTTTTTTTTGAGACAGAGTTTCGCTTTGTCACCCAAGCTGTCACCCACGCTGGAGTGCAGTGGCCTGATCTCGGCTCACTGCAACCTCTGCCTCCCAGGTTCAAGCGATTCTCCTGCCTCAGTCTCCCAAGTAGCTAGGATTATGGGTGCCTCTACCACGTCCAGCTTATTTTTTGTATTTTTTTGTATTTTTAGTAGAGATGGGGTTTCACTAGGTTGGCCATGACGGTCTTGAACGCCTGACCTTGTGAGTCACCCGCCTCGGCCTCCCAAAGTGCTGGGATTACAGGAGTGAGCCACCGCACCCGGCCAGGTATTAAGTTTGTCATACATATCATTAGATTTCCCACTAGAAAGTTTTCTCCGAGTGTTTTCTCTCATTTCTCAATCATCTGACTCAAAGATTCAAGGGTTGTTCTCAGTTTATATTCTGCTTGGTGGTCCAAGCTCCTTCTTCATATTGTGGTCAACACTAGATATCATCCTTTTTCAATCTTTCATAACCTGGTGTGTGAAAAGCAGTTTTGTTTGTTTTTTTTTTTTTTGACACAGAGTCCCACTCTGTCTCCCAGGTTGGAGTGCTGTGGTGCGATCTCGGCTCACTGCAACCTCCACCTCCTGGGTTCAAGCAATTCTCCTGCCTCAGTCTCCCAAGTAGCTGGGATTACAGGTACATGCCACCATGCCTGGCTAATTTTTCAGTATTTTAGTAGAGACAGGGTTTCACCATGTTGGCCAAGCTGATCTCAAACTCCTGACCTCAGGTGATCCGCCCACCTCAGCCTCCCAAAGTACTGGGATTACAGGAGTAAGCCACCTCGACCAACTACAAAATGTTATATCTGTACAATGCAATATTATTTTTCGTTAGAAAGGAATGAAGTACTGGGCAGGGCGGGGTGGCTCACGCCTGTAATCCCAGCAATTTGGGAGGTCGAGGAGGGTGGATCACCTGAAGTTAGGAGTTTGAGACCAGTCTGGCCAACATGGTGAAACCCCATCTCTACTAAAAGTACAAAAATTAACCGGGCATGGTGGCAGGCGCCTGTAATCCCAGCTGCTTGGGAGGCTGAGACTGGAGAATCACTTGAACGGAGGAGGCGGCAGTTGCACTGAGTCGAGATTGCACCACTGCACTCCAGCCTGGGGCACAAGAGCGAAACTCTGTCTCAAAAAAAAATAGTGATACATGCCACAACATGCATGAGCCTTGAGAACATTATAGTAAAAGAAATAAGAAATCAAACACAAAAGGCCATAGAGTATATGATTTTATTTACATGAAAATATCCAGAAGAGGCAAATCCACAGAGACATAAAGTAGATCAGCGGTTGCCTTGGAGGTGTAGGGGAACAGGAGGGTGGCAGAGGGATGGTAAGGTGTGTGGGGTTTCTTTTTGGGTCATGAAAATGATGACTGAGGGCTAGGCATGGTGGCTCGTGCCTGTAATCCCAGCACTTTGGGAGCCTGAGGCAGGCAGATCACCTGAGGTCGGGAGTTCGAGACCAGCCCAACCAACATGGAGAAACCCCGTCTCTACTAAAAAATACAAAAAGTTAGCTGGGTGTGGTGGCAGATACCTGTAATCCCAGCTACTCGGGAGGCTGAGGCAGGAGAATCGCTTGAACCTGGGAGGCGGAGGTTGCGGTGAGCCGAGATCGCGCCATTGCACTCCAGCCTGGGCAACAAGAGCGAAACTCTGTCTCAAAAAAAGAAAAGAAAATGATGGCTGCACAGCTCCATATTTACTAAATTCACAAACTTTCCTCATTCAAAATATGTCAACTCTACTCTGCCAGATGAACAAGACCAATCACAGGACCACTGTTCTGGTAAACTTCATCTGGAACTTTATCCTTGCACAGAAAATACTTGTCTTGAACTTCTGAGCTCAAGTGATCCGCCTGTCCTGGCCTCCCAACGTGCTGGGATTACAGACGTGAGCCACTGTGCCCGGCCTAATTGACATTCCTTGAAGCATAGCAGTCTTCAGGTGATTGAACGAACCTGCCTAGTCAGGATCTGCATTTTTAACAAGAGCCACACGTGATGTCATTCACCTGATACATTCCTTTTGAAAAAACTTTTTTTCTTGTTGTAGTTTTTAGAGACAGCACTCACTATGTTGCCCACACTGGCCTCAAACCTCTGGGCTCACGGGATCTTCCTGCCTCAGCCTCCAGGGTAGCAGGCGTGCACCATCATGCCTGGCTCATTCAAATTTGGGAGGCATGGATCTAGAGGTCAACCTTTTATCCAAAACAGAAACCCTGTGTGATTTCAATTGTCAAAATTTTATGTCAACTCTCTGTGCAAAGCACACACCCCATCTGCACCATCTCTATGTATCAGGAACAGGCTGGGAAGTGACAATTGAACTCTGCTAGAATTGTCCTACCTGTCAGGACTCACTGCATGGAGAGCCGACCTGTCCACTTGTGTGTGTCTCACCTTTATTTATTTATTTATTTAGTTTGAGACGGAGTCTCACTGTGTCACCCAGGCTGGAGTGCAGTGTCGTGATCTTGGCTCACTGCAATCTCCACCTCCCGGGTTCAGCAATTCTCATGCCTCAGTCTCCCAACTAGTTGGGAGTACAGGTGCACACCACCACACCCGGCTAATTTTTGTATTTTTAGTAGAGACAGGGCTTCACCATGTTGGCCAGACTAGTCTTGAACTTCTGCCCTCAAGTGATCCACCCACCTCAGCCTCCCAAAGTGCTGGGATTACAGGCGTGAGTCACCACGCCAAGCCAATTTAATTTTATTGTTGAGACAGAGGCTTGCTCTGTCACTCAGGCTGGAGTGCAGTGACATGAACATAGCTCACTGCAACCTCCATCTCCCTGGTTGAAACGATCATCCCATTTCAGCCTCCCAAGTAGCTGGAACTACAGGTGCACACTGCCACACCCGGCTAATTTTTGGTTTTATTTTTAGTAGAGATGAGGTCTCTCTCTGTTGCCCAGACTAGTCTAGAACTCCTGAGTTCAAGAACCCTCCCACTTCGGCCTCCTTTGTGATTGCAAGCATGAGTCACTGCGCCTGGCCATTTCACTTTTAGACACCCTTTTCCTTATTTCCAGGTAAGTCGGCTTCCCTTTGGCAGTGCCTCTGTATTTGTTTTCTACTGCTGCCTGACAAATAACTGAAAATTTAGCAGCTTAAAACGACACACATCAGCTGCGTGCGGTGGCTCACGCCTGTAATCCCAGCACTTTAGGGGCTGAGGCGGGCAGATCACCTGAGGTCAGGAGTTCGAGACCAGCCTGGCCAATATGGTGAAACCCCATCTCTACTAAAAATACAAAAAAAAAAAAAATTAGCCAGGTGTAGTGGTGGGTACCTGTAATCCCAGCTACTTGGGAGGCTGAGGCAGGAGAATCTCTTGAACCTGGGAGGTGGAGGTTGCAGTGAGCTGAGATAGTGCCATTGCACTCCAGCGTGGGCAACAAGAGCAAAACTTTGTCTTAAAAAAATAAAAAAGACACACATTATCTCAGTTTCCCTGGGTAAGGGGTCTTGGAACGGGTTACCTGGGTCCTTGGCTCAGATCTCAGAAGGCTGCCATCAGGTGTTGGCTGGGGCTGCCTGAGACTCCAGGCCTCTTCCAAGCACATTCAGGTAGTTGACAGAACTTAGTTCCTGAAGTTGCAGGTCTGGGGACCTCAGCTCCTGGACACCTGCAGCTCCTTGCCACAAGGCCCCCAAGGGCAGGTCACGGCATGAATGCTCATTTCTTTCCAGGCCGGCCAAGGCCTGTTTCTCTGCCTTCCTCCACCTCTAAACCCTCTTTTAAGGGCTTGTCTGATTAGGTCAGACTCACCCAGGATAATCTTTCTTTTTTTTTTTTTTTTTTTTGAGACAGAGTCTTGCTGTGTCACTCAGGCTGGAGTGTAGTGGCACAGTCATGTTTCATTGCAGCCTCAGCCTCCTGGGCTCAAGCGATCCTCTCACCTCAGCCTCTCAAGTAGCTGGGACTATAGACATGCACCACCATGCCCAGCTAATTTTTCCATTTTTTGTAGATATATGGCTTCACCATGTTTCCCAGGCTGGTGTTGAACTCCTGAACTCAAGCGATCCTCCTGCCTCTGCCTCCCAAAGTGCTGGGATTATAGGCATGAGCCACCACATCCAGCCATAATCTCCCTTTTGATGAACTCAAAATAAACTCATCAGGAATCTCATCTCTGGAGGGGATATCCAGAGTCTCCACTGATCCAGCCCACCCTGGAGGGGAGGGTGCAGGGCATGTCCACCCAGGGGCAGGAATCTTGGGGCCATTTTTGGAATCCCAGCTCCCTCAGCCTGTGTAGCACAGCACCAACGGGTGCCACTCAGATGTTCATCTATGTGAGTGGTGCATCGACCAGCCTGCACAGACACGCTGAGGGAGCGGGGGATAGGGGCGGGGTTTTATGACTTTTGTCTCTCTGGTTCAGTTGGGCTTCTTAGAAGCCTCATATAATTCATTGAATCTTTCTTCCTCATGATCTTCCTTCAGAGAATTCAAGATTTCTCTGGGCAAAACAGCTCCAGCTCCCTCAAACTGGCATCACACGACATGACATTATTTTATTTTTTTAAAATTTAAAAAAATAATAGAGGCAAGGTCTCACCATATTGACCAGGCCGGTCTCGAACTCCTGAGCTCAAGTGATCCTCCTGCCTTAGCTGGCCAAAGTGCTAGGATTACAGGCATGAGCCACCGCACCCAGCCAACATGACTTTATATTCAGTTTCTCAACAGACACAGATGCACTGTTGGTGATGGTAAAATTAAAACTTCAGCTGAATTAAATTTAAGAGAGTTTAATTGAGCAGTGAATAATTTGTGAATCAGGAGCCTCCCAAGCCAGAGTAGGCTCAGAGACTCCAGCACAACCACGTGGTGGAAGAAGATTTATGGACAGAAAAAGGAAAGTGAAGTATAGAAAATGGAAGTGGTGGCCGGGCGCGGTGGCTCACGCTTGTAATCCTAGCACTTTGGGAGGCCGAGGTGGGTGGATCACCTGAGGTCAGGAGTTCAAGACCAGCTTGGCCATAATGGTGAAACCCCATCTTTAGAAAAAAAAAAAAAAAAGAAAGAAAGAAAATGGAAGTGGTGGCCAGGAGTGGCGGTTCACTCCTGTAATCCCAGCACTTTGAAAGGCTGAGGCCGACAGATTGCTTAAGGCCAGAAGTTCGAGACCAGCCTGGCCAACATGGTGACACCCCGTGTCTACTAAAAACACAAAAATTAGCTGGACATGGTGGCGTATGCCTCTAATCCCAGCTACTCGGGAGGCTGAGGCAGGAGAACTGCTTGACCCAGGAGACAGAGGTTGCAGTGCTGAAATCGCATCACTGCACTTCAGCTTGGGTGATAGAGCAAGACCCTGTCTCAAAAAAAAAAAAAAAAGAAAGAAAAAGAAAATGGAAGTAAAGTACAGAAACAACCAGATTGGTTACAGCTTGGCATTTGCCTTATTTGAACACGGTTCAAACAGTTGGCTACATTTGATTGGCCAAAATGTGGTGATTAGCACAAGTGTAGACTACAGTCTGTTCACACGTCCACTTGTTTTTGTTTGTTTGTTTTTGAGATGGAACTCTTGCCGGGCCTTTAATCCCAGCACTTTGGAAGTCTGAGGCGGGTGGATCATGAGGTCAGGAGTTCGAGATCAGCCTGGCCAACATGGTGAAACCCTATCTCTACTAAAAATACAAAAATTAGCCGGGTGTGGTAGCACATGCCTGTAATCCCGGCTACTCAGGAGGCTGAGGTAGGAGAAACTTGGACCCACGAGGCAGAGGCTGAAGTGAACCGAGATCGCACCACTGCACTCCAGCCTGGGCAACAAAAGCAAGACTCCATCTCAAAAAAAAAAAAAAGATGGAGTCTCACTCTGTCACCAGGCTGGAGTGCAGCACCTCAATCTCAGCTCACTGCAACCTCCTCCCGGATTGAAGCAATTCTGGTGCCTCAGTCTCCCAAGTAGCTGGGACTACAGGCACCTGCCACCATGCCCAGCTAATTTTTGTATTTTTAGTACAGACGGGGTTTCACCATGTTGGCCAGGTCTCAAACTCCTGACCTCAAGTGATTCTCCCACCTCGGCCTCCATTTAAAGTGCCAGGATTACAGGTGTGGGCCACTGCGCCCGGCCAACACATCCACTTGTTATAGTTCACGATGTACAGAGAAACCTTTAAGCTGAACTTAAAACACGTAAAGTGGCAGCGTTAGGCTAATCTTGATTTAACAGCGACAGATACCTTGCCTGGCAGTGTCACCTGCTGTCTGATTTATCTGGCCATCCTCTTTGCCCTTCCTTGAAAACATTCTAGTTTGTCAAAATTCCACTTAATCTGTAGTATTTATTGAGTGCTTACTCTTTACCATTGTTTGAAGCAGTGTGCGTAACAAGATTGTTCTTAACGAATTTCTTTTTCTTTTTCTTCCTTTCTTTTTTTTTTTGAGGTAGGGTCTCGCTCTATCACCCAGCCTGGAGTGCAGTGGCAAGATCTCGGCTCACTGCAACCTCCACTTCCCAGGTTCAAGCAATTCTTGGGCCTCAGCCTCCCGAGTAGCTGAGATTACAGGCACCCACCACCATGCTCGGCTAATTTTTGTATTTTTTAGTAGAGACAGGATTTCTCCATGTTGGCCAGGCTGGTCTCAAATTCCTGGCCTCAAGTGATCCACCTGCCTCGGCCTCCCAAAGTGCTAGGGTTACAGGTGTGAGCCACCAAGCCTGGCCACAAACATAGATCTTTTAAATGGACTCTGAGTTCAATTTAAGTATTTTAATTTTGAAATAAAATGCAAAATTAACCGGGCGTGGTGGCGCATGCCTGTAATCCTAGCTACTCAGGAGGCTGAGGCGGGAGAATCGCTTGAACCTGAGAAGCAGAGGTTGTAGTGAACCGAGATCTTGCCATTGCACTTCTAGCCTGGGCAACAAGAGTGAAACTCCGTGTCAAAAAAACAAAAACAAAAACAAAAGAGCTGTGTTTGTCACGTGAACTGCTGAAAACAAGATTTCCCACATCCTCATTGAGGTAAAAGCATTAAAAAAATTTTTTTCTACATTTTTTTTTTTTTGAGACAGAGTCTCACTCCATCATCAGGCACCAGGCTGGAGTGCAGTGGCGCAACCTTGGCTCACTGCAACCTCTGCCGCCCGGGTTCAAGCAATTCTCCTGCCTCAGCCTCCCGAGTAGCTGGGACTACAGGCATGCGCCACCACGCCCAGCTAATTTTTTTGTATTTTTAGTAGAGATGGGGTTTTACCATGCTGACCAGAATCGTCTTGATCTCTTGACCTTGTGATCCGCCCGCCTCGGCCTCCCAAAGTGCTGGGATTACAGGCGTGAGCCACCGCGCCCGGCTCTCTACATTTTTTAATGTGGTTGCTTTTGGCCATTGTTACAACCCAAGGCCCTGCTCACCTATTCATGTTATTGATATGACTGCAGGTTTCTTATAGAGCAGATTCTCATTTATAAAGCACACCCAATGCCATACCATGGACTCCAAAGATGGAAAAAGTCCTTTGTGGCTGGGCACGGTGCCCAGCTAACTTTGTATTTTTTAGTAGAGATGGGGTTTCACCATGTTGGCCAGGATGGTCTCGATCTGTTGACCTAATGATCCACCTGCCTCGGCCTTCCAAAGTGCTGGGATTACAGGCATGAGCCACCACGCCCAGCCAGTTTTTTTTGTTTTTGTTTTTGTTTTTTTTTTTTTGAGACAAGGTCTTGCTATGTTGCCCAAGTAGCTGGGATTACAGGGGCCTGCCACCACACCTGGCTAATTTTTGTATTTTTAGTAGAGACAGGGTTTTACCATATTGGCCAGGCTGTTCTTTATCTCCTGACTTCAGGATCCACCTGCCTTGGCCTCCCAAAGTGCTAGGATTACAGGCGTGAGCCACCGTGCCTGGCCCTTCCCTGGGACTTCTTATCAAATATGCAGTATGTGCTTTGTGTTAGCCTTCTACAATCCAAAGAGTTCCCATTCTGAAATACATCTGGCCCCAGCAGTTTTGGATGAGGGGGAACACCTGTAACACCCAGGGGTGGCTGAGAGCAGTGAATGAGAATCCATGGACAGCACTGAAACTCACCCTTTAGGGGACCTCTGACGTCCTTGCATCGAGCAGTAGTTTCTGCTACTTACTGTTTAGATAGAGGCAGAGAAACAAGTAGGGACACAATTTCGGTAGCTGGAAGGGAGAACATTCCTTTGTCCTCCAAGTAGGTGACTCTCCTCTCACTTCTCAAGGCTGGGGAAGCTCCGTGTGAGGCTGAACGCAACACTCAGGGAGCACTCGGAACCGCCCTTTGGCCTCTTACCTCTAAAGCTACAAGACCCTGTGGAAGGGAAAGAAGTAGAGGAAAAACTTTCAAATGACTGCAGAGAATTAGAAGCTTTCCTTATCAGGGAGAGAATGGGAAGCTGCTATTGCTGTTTCCTGTTACCGTAGTGAAAATTTCAAAATTATGACATAAAAATGTTTTTTCTTTCTTTTTTTTGACATGGTGGTCCCGCTCTGTCGCCCAGGATGGAGTGCAGTGGTGTGATCATGGCTCACTGCAGCCTCGATGTCCCAGGCTCAAGTGATCCTCTTCCCTCAGTCTCCTGAGTAGCGGGGACTACAGGTGCATGCCATCATACCTGGCTAATTTTTGTGAAGACAGGGTTTCATCATGTTGCCCAGGCTGGTCTCGAACTCCTAAGTTCAAGTGACCCATCCACCGTGGGGTGGCCAAAAATGTTTTTAATACCTGGGTTTTTATTGTTGTTAGTGGTGTTGGGCCTTTTTTTTTTTTTAATTTCTTTATTTTTCAGACAGCATCTTACTTCTTGCCCAGACTGGAGTGCAGTGGCACGATCTCAGCTCACTGCAACCTCTACCTCCTGGGTTCCAGCAATTCTCCTGCCTCAGCCTCCTGAGTAGCTAGGATTACAGGCATGTGCCACTACCGCCCAGCTAATTTTTGTATTTTTACTAGAGACAGTGTTTCACCATGTTGGCCAGGCTGGTCTCGAACTCCTGACCTCAAGCAATCCACCCGCCTCGCCTCCCAAAGTGCTGGGATTATAGGCATGAGCCACTGTGCCTGGCCAATATCTGGTTTTCACTATGCTTTTATAAAAATGGGATGTGCTTGAAATTACTTCACTAGTGGGGGAAACAGACACTAAGCAGGAGAGCAACTTCACTTTTTATTTAGTTTTTGCAGAGAGACGTGCTCAGGCTGGTCTTGAACTCCTGGTCTCAAGCAATTCTCCCGCCTCAGCCTCCCACGTGTTGGGATTACAGGGGTGAGCTGCTGCCTGTCTCGTGTTCTTCTAGACTATGGGGATCATCGCAGGACCTGCTTGCCTCACAGGGTGTGGTGGAGATCCAGTGAGGGCATCTATGTCAACAGCTTAGAACAGTGCCTGGCAGGTAGTAAGGGCTCTGGACACATTTTACAGATCAGGGGTCCCAGACAAAGCTATGCCAGTGCTGAACAGTGCAGACTGGAATCACCTAGGGGCATTGTGTGTGTTTGTTTGTTTGTTGATATGGAATTTCGCTCTTGTTGCCCAGGCTGGAGTGCAACGGCGCCATCTGGGCTCACCGCAACCTCCGCCTCCTGGGTTCAAGCCATTCTCCTGCCTCAGTAGGAGGGATTACAGGCATGTGCCACCACGCCTGGCTAATTTTGTATTTTTAGAAGAGACAGGGGCTTCTCCATGTTGGTCAGGTTGGTCTCGAGCTCCTGAACTCAGGTGATCCACCCACCTCGGCCTCCCAAAGTGCTGGGATTACAGGCGTGAGTCCCGGCCACACCCAAGACCAATTAAATCACAGCCTCTGGGGGTGGGGTCTGGGTATCAGTATTTTCTGGAAGTTTCCCAGGAGTTTTCAATGTGCAGCCACGTTTGGAAACTGTCTAGTCTAGAACTTTGTGTGCCTGAGGTCTGCGCTGGGAGAACTGGCTTTGAAAAGACACCGACAAGCAGTCATTTTGTAGCTAGAGGTGAAGCAGATGGCGTCGGGGCAGAAGGGTGTGGGACCCAACGGGGGCTGCGGCTCCCAGGGGCCTTCGGGTCTGGCAACCACCGGCTCCCCCGCTCCCCCCAGGGTGGGATGGAGCCACTGCCTGCACCCGAGGAGGCCTCCAGAGCAGGAGGCGGAGCAGCAGCTCTGAGCCCGGCTTGGGCACCAGAGGGAGCTCGTGGGGGACGCGCCACGGCTCCATCCCTGCAGCTGGTTCAAACTGGTTTGGGCAGGGTGCGGCCTGGGCGGGCTGCATTCCAGGCCCCGGGCTCGCGGCTGTCGGGGCCTCCCCAAGGGCTGCAGACCTAGGCCAGGGAGCACCAAGGGCAGGGCCCGGGGCAGGCGCCCGGCACCCTGAGAGGCTGCGGAGGTGTTGAAAACCCCAACGCGCTTTGTGTAAAATCATTACTTGGCCTCCCCACGGGGGTCCCTGACTAACGCTGGCAGCGCGGCGGAGCCCCTGGGTAGGGGTTACTCTCAGACATCGGCGCGCATTAGAATCCATGGCGAGCTTGTGAGGTCCAGGGGCCGAGCGCCCCCTCACCAAACAGCCTGATCCGGAACGTCCGGGGTGGGCCTCTGGGCATCCGTACGTTTAGCAAAATATTTTTAAGGTACAATCACACTTTGAGAAAAAAAGGCTAGAAAGAAAATGATTGTCAACCCGCCAACCGGGCCAAGGGTATGAATTGCTGGGACATTTCTGAGGGACACAGAGGCCCCTCCCCAGACCTCCTCTCCCCCAGGGAAGAGGATTCGGGCAATTAACACTTTTAGCTAATATCCCAGGTTATATATATATGTATATATATATAGCTATATATATGTATATATATATATAGGCAAGTTTGTTTTTTCTTTTTCTTTTCTTTCTTTTTTTCTTTTTTTGAGACAGGGTCTGGCTCTGTCACCCAGGCTACACTGAAGGATTGATCTTGGCTCACTGCAGCCTCGACCTCTGGGCTCAAGCGGTCCTCTCACCTCAGTCTCCCAAGTAGCTGGGACCACAGGCATGTACCACCACTCCTGGCTAAGCTTTGTATTTTTTGTAGATACAGGGGTTTCACCACTTTGGCCAGGCTGGTATCAAACTCCTGGCCTCAAGTGATCTGCCTGCCTCAGCCTCCCACTCCCAAAGTGCTGGGATAGAGGCGTGAGCCACAATGCAAAGCTGGCTTTTTTTTTAATGAGTCATTTTAGACATTCACACAGTTTTGATATTGTTACAAACATCAGCCAAAGAAGTAAAACATTCCAAATATTGAAATCCCTCTCAGCCAAACACGAGGTCAGGAGTTCAAGACCAGCCTGGCCAACATGCCAAAACTCCATCTCTCCTAAAATTACAAAAATTAGGAGTGGTAGCAAGTACCTATAATCCCAGCTACTTGGGAGGCTGAGGCAGGAGGATCACTTGAGCCTGAAAGGTGGAGGTTGCAGTGAGCCGAGATGGTATCACTGCACACCAGCCTGGGTGACAGAGTGAGATTCTGTCTCAAAAAAAAAAAATTAAATCCCTCTTGGGCCAGGTGTGGTGGCTCACACCTGTAATCCCAGCACTCTGGGATGCCAAGGCTGGTGGGTCACTTGAAACCAGGAGTTCGAGACCGGCTTGGCCAACATGTTGAAACCCCGTCTCTACTAAAAATATAAAACTTAGCCGGGCTTGGTGGTGCTTGCTTCTGTAGTCCCAGCTACTCAGGAGGCTGAGGCAGCAGAATTGCTTGAACCCGGGAGGTGGAGGTTGTAGTGAGCCGAGATTGTGCCACTGCACTCCAGTCTGGGTGACACCGTGAGACTCTGTCTCAAAAAAAAAAAAGAAAGAAATCCCTCTCATACCCCTCCCCAGTTTCTTCTCCCCCGCCCTAAAGGAGCCACAGTGGGAACGTGGGTGCCTCGTTCGCATGCACGGCTTTGTGCTTTGCTCCATCTGTCGGTGTCCATAAACAATATACAGTGTGCTTCTGCATGGTTTAAAACTGTGCTAATGGCACAGTGCCCTGCAGAGCCTTCTGCTTTTTTTTCCTTAGCTTTATGTTTCTGAGATTTATCTGCCAGGAGAAGTTTGCTGTGCTCAGGTCAATTGGTCGACATGAGGCCAGTCCTGGGCTCTTTGTGGGTGATGCCAGCCAGCAGCAGGCACGGGCACAGGTCTGAGACTGGCTCCTAGGGGATGTCAAGGAGGGCTCGGAGCATCAGGGGAAATCACGACAGTGACGAATGGCCAAGTGTGGGCTCAGTGAGTTCCTATAAAACCCTTAAGCACAAGCACTTGAGGCCCAAGTCTCTGCCAAGAATTTTCCAGAAAATGACTTTGGCCTGAAGGCCTGGGCATTTGGATTGGGAGAAATTAGCAGTGGGCAAATTTGGAAGTGGGAATTGTGCAGTTATGGACACAAGAGGCAGATCAAATGTGTGTTGTTTAGGCCCCACCTAGGGTTGGCAACTACAATATCAATTCAGATTTAATGGAGAGGAAAGTGTGGGACAGCCTGTTTATTTATTTGCACCCTTGATACCAGCCCTCCTTTAAAAAAAAAAAACCAGGCCGGGCGCAGTGGCTCACACTTGTAATCCCAGCACCTTGGGAGGCTGAGATGGGTGGATCACCTGAGGTCGAGAGTTCAAGACCAGCCTGGCCAACATGGAGAAACCCCATCTCTTCAAAAAATACAAAATTAGCCTGGTGTGGTGGTGCATGCCTGTAATCCAAGCTACTGGGGAGGCTGAGGCAGGAGAATCACTTGAATCTGGGAGGCGGAGGTGGTTGTGGTGAGCTGAAATTGCACCACTGCACTTCTGCCTGGGCAACAAGAGACTCCATCTCAATTAAAAACACACACACACACACACACACACGAGACAGGGTGTGTTCTTGTTCACTGTGTCAGGTAGGCTGGAGTGTAGTGGTGCGATCATAGGTCACTGCAGCCTCAACTCCTGGCCTCAAACAATCCTCCTGCATCTGCCTCCCTAGTAGCTAGGACTACAGTTGTGCACCACCACACTGTGCAATTTTATTTTTTCTTTTATTATTATTATTTTTTGAGAGATAGAGTCTCCTTATGCTGCCCAGACAGCTCAGCCCTTTTTTTTTGAGACAGAGTCTCGCTCTGTCGCCCAAGCTGGAGTGCAGTGGCAAAATCTCCACTCACTGCAACCTCTGCCTCCCAGGTTCAAGCGATTCTCCTGCCTCACTCTCCTAAACAGCTGGGATTTATAGGCATGTGCCACCACGCCAGGCTAAGGTTTTTATTTTTTGTAAGTAGAGACGGGGTTTCACCATGTTGGTCAGGCTGGTCTCAAACTCCTGACCTCGTGATCCACGCACCTCAGCCTCCCAAAGTGCTGGGATTACAGGCGTGAGCCACCTTGCCAGGCCAATCCCCTTTTTTGTTTTTTAAAGTCAATATAACATTTAAAGAAAAATCATCAGGCCGGGCGAAGTGGCTCACGCCTGTAATCCCAGCACTTTGGGAGGCTGAGGTGCGTGGATCACAAGGTCACGAGTTCGAGACCAGCCTGTCCAACATGGCGAAACCCCGTCTCTACTGAAAAATACAAAAGTTAGCCAGGTGTGGTGACAGGCACCTGTAATCCCAGCTACTCGGGAGGCTGAGGCAGGGCGATAACTGCTTGAACCCGGGAGGTGGAAGTTGCAGTGAGCTGAAATCGCACCACTGCACTCCAGTCTGGGAGATAGAGTGAGACTCCGTCTCCAAATAAATAATAAATATCATCAAACAAAACTCAAAACTCTAGGTTTTTCTTATGCCTATTTGCTTTTTAGTACTTTCCTCATTAGCACTGCTGGGGTGGGAGATGGGGTGCGCCTCTCTCTCTTCAGCCCTAGGGCCTGTTAAGGGTCTAGGCAAGGCTCCGAGGGCGTGGAGGGAGGGCGTGGAGGGCGTGGAGCGCGTGGGGGGCGGTTGTCAAATTTAGTGCGCTCAATCATTTCCTGGTGAAGCTTATTTTTAAAAGCTGCCCCTGGGAGGAAGACGAGGACCGCTACATTTGGGCTTCCCTACCTTCCAGGACCCTCCGCCCGCTGCAAACTAGATGCTCCGATAGGATGGGAACCCGCGGCGCGGGGAGAGGGGGAGCGGCTTTGGGCTTCCTCTAAGATAGCGCCTCTCTAATCCGGACGCCCGTTGGAATCACCTGGGGGAGCTTTAGAAACTAGTGATGCCCAAGCCCCACCCCGAAGGATTCCAACTTATTCGGCCTGGCGCGAGGCCTGGCTCCCGGGCTTTTAAAAGCTCCTCGGGGATTCTATTGTCCGCGGGGGCCGGGAGCCCGTGCTCTACCAGGATTCCGATGGGGAGGGGTGGCTTACCCTAGCCGTTCTCAAATTTAGCTTTGGTTCAACAATTTGGTTGGAACCACCTAGCAAACATCAAAAGATCCTGATGCCCAGGTCCCAACCCAGAGACTGTGTGGTCCGGGCTTGGGAAATTCTGAAAGAGCTCCAGGTGACTGCCATCTGCAAGCGAGTTTGCAAAGCCCTGGTGCCCAGGTGCTGCGGGGGCGGGCGCAGCGCGCGCCTCTCACCACTGGGTGGCGCTGCCCGCTCGGCCCGGCGCTCCTGGAGCCGCGAGCAGCAGCCGCGGTGAGAGCACCTGCCCCGCCTCCGCCAGGCGGGCCGCGGGGCATGCAGCGGGCCGGGGGCGGGGCTCTGAGGCCCGGGCGCCACTACGGGCTCCCAGGTAGCCTCTGCCAGCTGGACTTCGCCGCCCTCCTGATGCTCCTCGTGGACGCCGACCGGCTGGAGCCTATGCGCAGCGGAGCGCGCGAGCTCGCGCTCTTCCTGACCCCCGAGCCTGGGGCCGAGGTAGGGGACGGGGCTGTAGAGTTGCAGGAGAGGGGTCTCGCGGTTGGAGGTCCGGGCTCCGAACAGGGACCCTCGGCTTCGCCGGAGCATCCTCTCGCTCTCGGAGTTGGGGGGCCCGGGATTCCCCTTTCCTGGAGGGTGGCTGCGGGGCGCCACCCAGAGATGCACAGCGGGTCACCCCTGCTCCCTCCTCCGGGCGACACCGGGCCCCGGAGGCCCAGGCTCGCCTTCCCTCCCCACCCAGGTCCCTCAGCATCCGCTGGGTCCCGAGACGCCGCCCTTTGCCAGGCCGGCCCTGGAGGAGGGGGACCCCGGGACCGCCCCTGCCCTGGCTGCCCCCGAGCGGTGCTCAGGTCGAGCGGCGCCGCAGGCTGCGGCTGTGCGGGGAGCCCCGAGGCCGCGCTGCGCTGCTGCAGCTCGGAGCGAAAACACCACGCCTCTGTGCTTTGTTTTAAAAGCACCAAATGAAAAGCAGATCCAAAACGAGACCCTCTACCTTCCTGTTGAAGGCATCTGTCGACGGTGCTGTGAAAAAGTTATTTAGTCGAGTTCACTAGGAGTTGTTTACGACCAGAAATTCAACCCATTTTCTTTTTAAACCACAAAAGGAGTTCGAGAGTATTTAAAATAAAGGCTATGCACCCCTCTCTTTCTCTCCCACCTTAATTCTAGTTTTCTTAGAAAACCAGCATTAACAGTTTGGCGTAAATCATTCTGGACATTTAAAGTGCATTTACAGGCCGGGCGCGGTGGCTCACGCCTGTAATCCCAGCACTTCGGGAGGCCGAGGCGGGCGGATCACGAGGTCGGGAAATCAAGACCATCTTGGCTAACACGGTGAAACTCCGTCCCTACTAAAACTACAAAAAAATTACCCGGGCGTGATGGCAGGCGCCTATAGTCCCAGCTACTCAGGAGTCTGAGGCAGGAGAATCACTTGAACCCGGGAGGCAGAGGTTGCAATGAGCCGAGATCGTGCCACTGCAGTCCAGCCTGGGTGACAGAGCGAGACTCCGTCTAAAAAAAAAAAAAAAACGGCACTACAAATGTAGATTTGTGTATATCTGTATATGTCTAGGCGAAGTATTGGCTCGTGCCATTGGTCTCAGCATTCTGGGAGGCCGAGGCAGGAGGATGCTTGAGGTGGGGATGGGGATGGTGGACAGGGGAAGGTTGAGGCTGCAGTGAGCCTCGATCACGCCACTGCACTCCAGCCTGGGTGACAGAGTGAGACTCTTTTTAAAAAAAAAATGTCTCGCCAGGTGTGGTAGCTCATACCTGTAATCCCAGCACTATTGGGAGGCCAAGGCTGGCGGATCACGAGATCAAGAGTTCGAGACCAGTCTGACCAACATGGCGAAACCCTGTCTCTAATAAAAATTTTAAAAAATTAGTTGGGCATGTAATCCCAGCTACTTGGGAGGCTGAGTCAGGAGAATCGCTTGAACCAGGAGGCAGAGGTTGCAGTGAGCTTAGACTGCACCATTGCACTCCAGCCTGGGCAACGAGTGAAATTCCATCTCAAAAAAATCCATAAAATCTATCTTTCCATATATATATTTATTACATATATATGTTTTTTTTTTTAATTTTCCTCTTTTGTTTTTTTGACAGTTTTGAACAGAACAGTTTTTAGTTTTTTAGGGTTTTTTTTGTTTTGTTTTGTTTTTTATTATTATTATTATTATTTTTTTTTTTTTTTAAAGATGGGGTTTCACCATGATGGCCAGGCTGGTCTTGAACTCCTGACCTCAGGTGATCCACCCACCTCGGCCTCCCAAAGTACTAGGATTACAGGCGTAAGCCACCGCACCCGGCCTTTTTTTTTTTTTTTTTTTGAGACAGGGTTTCACTTTGTCACACAGGCAGGAGTGCAGTGACACAATCAAACTTCAGTGCAGCCTCAACCTCCTGGGCTCACATGATCCTCCCACCTCAGCCTCCCACATCGCCAGGACCACAGGCGCACCACCATGTCAGGTTAACTTTTTAAACAAAGTTCTTTTGTAGAGACAAAGTCTCACTATGTTGCCTGGGCTGGTCTTGAACTACTGGGCCCAAGTGATCCTCCAGCCTCAGCCTCCCAAAATGCTGGGCTTACAGGTGTGTGCCATTGTGGCTAGCCTATTTATGCTAGTTTTATTATTTTTTTGAGATGGGGTTTCGCTGTTGTTGCCCAGGCTGGAGTGCAATGGTGCAATCTCGCCTCATTGCAACCTCTGCCTCCCCGGTTCAAGCGATTCTCCTGCCTCAGCCTCCCGAGTAGCTGGGATTACAGGCATGCACCCCCACACCTGGCTAATTTTGTATTTTTAGTAGAGATGAGGTTTCTCCATGTTGGTCAGGCTGGTCTCGAACTCCCAACCTCAGGGGATCTGCCCGCCTCGGCCTCCCACAGTGCTGGGATTATAGATGTGAGCCACCTCGCCTGGCCTATATTAGTTTTTTTTTTTCTTTTTATCTGGGAAATCACTGAGCTAACAGCCTATATGAGTTTTAAACAAAACTTCGCTGCTGTAATCCTGTCCTGCAACTTACTTTTTTTTCTTTACTTAAAATCGCATGGGCGGATGGGTGGGACAGCAGTGGGAAGGTATGGGGCTTCGTTTTGGGATGTTCGATAGTTGTGATTGTTGCACAAATTTGTGAATATACTGAAAATTGCGGAATCGTACACTTTAAAAGGATGAGTTTTGTGGTTTGTGAATTTTATTTCAATTTAAAAAATAACATGGAGGCAGGGCACAATGGCTTATGCCTGTAATTCCAGCGACTTG
Source organism: Ateles fusciceps (assembly GCA_036589455.1). Classification (NCBI taxonomy): domain Eukaryota; kingdom Metazoa; phylum Chordata; class Mammalia; order Primates; family Atelidae; genus Ateles; species Ateles fusciceps. The sequence goes on from JAZHEH010000847.1 coordinate 6,529,438, forward strand.
GGAAGCTGAGGTGGCAGGATCACTTGAGACCGGGAGTTCGAGACCATTCCGTGCAATGCAGGGAAAACCCTGTCTCTACAAAAAATGCTAAAAATTAAAAACAATTTAAAAATTAAAAATAATGTGAATATGTTACCATAAATACTGTCCAATAGAAATATAACTGGAGCTACAAATGTGAGCCACCCGTGCAATTTTTAGTGTTCTAGGAGCTACGTGAAAAACCAGTGGCCGGGCACCATGGCTCACACCTGTAATCCCAGCACTTTGGGAGGCCAACACGGGCGGATCACTTGAGGCCAGGAGTTTGAAATCAACCTGGCCAACATGGTGGAACCCCGTCTCTACTAAAAAAAAACAAAAATTAGCCAGGCGTGGTGATGTGTGCCTGTAGCCCCAGCTACTCAGGAGGCTGAGGCACGAGAACTGCTTGAACCTAGGTGGCAGAGGCTGCAGTGAGCCAAGATCACAGCATTGTACTCCAGCCTGGGTGATAGAGTGAGACTCTGTCTCAAAAAACAAAACCAAACCAAACAACAAAGAAAACCAGAAGAGAGAAAAAAAAGAAACAGGTAAATTAATTTCAGTATATTTAAAATAACAGTAAATCTGGGCCAGGTGCAGTGACTCACGCCTGTAGTCCCAGCACTTCAGGAGGCCAAAGCTGGAGGATTGCTTGAGCCCAAGGAGTTCCAGAGCAACCTGGGCAATATAGTGAGGCCCTGTCTCTAGTTAATAGAAAAATAAAAATAGAAAGTATATCCAAAATATTTCAACATGTGATCAATAGTAAAAAGTTAATGAAATTTCACGTTCTGTTCTTTGTCCTGCGTTTTCAAAATCGGGCTTTTGACACTGAACTTTCAGTCTATCTCAGCCTGGACTGGCCACATTTGAAGTGTTCAGTAGTCCCATGAGATGTGTGGCTTCCATGTCGGAGAGCCTGGGTCTCCGTTACTCTCTGACTTCCTAGTGTCCCACGATGAAATGGTGATTGTTCCCATTCCTGAGCACATACTGTGGCACCAGTTTGCCAAACTCTTGTTCATGGCTTATGTCATTGTCATGGCAGTGACCCAGCGACTGGGATGGTGCTATGTCGATTTTATGGCTCAGCATACGGAGGCTCTCACAGGCTAAAGGAGGTCGTGCGGATGTAGTGTAACTGACGAATGCTTCATGAATGGTTCAGGGCTGCTGCGTTTTGCCAGGCAGGGTCCTGGGGGAGGCTAAGCACTCCCCAAGCACACTTTGGTCTAGTGTTCCAGGGACTCAGGGCAGTTAGGTTGTGTATGACTTTTCACTGTCTTTAGGTCCTGAGTACGTTTTTTTGTTTCTTCTCTCCCTTACTCTCAGCAGCAAGATGTCATTGTGCCCGGTGGCTAAGCCCCAGCTTCATTTTGTCTCTATTAGGAATAGTCTTTACGAGAAACTGCGTGTATTAATTTCATTTTCTCACTCAGGGCTCTCTTTAGCTCAGTCATGGATTTGCTAATGCTCATTTGTAAGGGACGTGTAATAAAGAGCCCCAACTCCCTGTAGCTCCATGCAGCAATAACCCACTTAAAGCGTTTGCTGAAGTTTATTTACCAAAAGAGACAGAAACTGCGCCAGAGCAGAGTCACGTGCAGCCTCTCTTTTAAAGCTTAATTCATTAGCAGATCCCCAAGCTGGAACAGTTTCCAGGGGGGCCGATGAGCAGGAAAAGGGGAACTTAGTTTGCAAAAAGGCCTGGACAGCAGCTTCCTCCCTACCAGCCTGTCTCCCCAGGGACACTTTGGCCTCTTCTACAGAGCAGTAGGAATCTCAGTCCAGTCAGCCCCAGCCCTAGGGGGTCCTGGGCCTCCCATGAAGCAAGGCCTGCTTCATTCAGCCTCTGTACGTTCCCAGTCCTTCCTGGAGCTGGGGACACCACAGGCAGTGAGACGCACAAGGCCCTTGCCCCATGGCACTGCCAGACAATAAACACATAACAAGGCCAGATGCAGTGGCTCACACCTATAATCCTAGCATTTTGGGAGGGCGAGGCGGGTGGATCCTTTGTGCCCAGGAGTTGGAGACCAGCCTGGGCAACATGGCAAAATCCTGTGTCTACAAAAATTAGCTGAGCATGGTGATGGTGTGTGCCTGTGGTCCCAGCTACTAGGGAGGCTGAGGTGGGAAGATCACCTGGGCTCTGGGAGGTGGAGGTTGCAGTGAGCTGAGATCGCATCACTGCTCTCCAGCCTGGGCGACAGAGTGAGACCTATCTCAAAAAAGAAAACAAAACCGTAACAAATAAGACCTCTAAACTGTAATAAATGCTACGAAGCACACAACATGGGCAGATGTGAGATAGGATGCCTATGTGTGCACAGAGATTCAGGAGGGTGAATAGAAGGTTACTGTCTGGGTGGGTGCAGTCATGGAGGTCTTCCCTGAAGCAGCAGTGTCTAAGGATGAGCCCTGAGCCTGAATAGGAGTTGGCTGGCTGAGGAGAAAAATACCCCAGGCAGACAGAACAGTTCTTGCAAAAGCCCTGGGCATGAAGCTGGGGGGTCTTGGGGGATAGAGAGAAGAGCAGCTGGTGGGAGGGGGAGCAGCAGGAGATGCAGCAAGTGAGGGGCACAAGCTGTGCCTGGACTTCACACTGCTTTCCCCGATGGAGGAGCTGCGAAAAGGCGGTGCCTTGAGCTGGGTTGGCAGGTGAGTTACTGTTTCCAGGGCCTCTGGGGTTTTCTGTTTAACCAGTTTCCCTGCCACCCCTCTTTCTGGTGTGAACTTCCCCCCTCCTTTTTTTTTTTTGTTTGTTTTTTTTGAGACAGAGTCTCCCTCTGTTGCCCAGACTAGTGTGCAGTGGTGCAATCTCTGCTCACTGCAACTTCCGCCTCCCAGGTGCAGGCAATTCTCCTGCCTCAGCCTCCCTAGTAGCTGGGATTACAGGCACATGCCACTATGCCTAACTGATTTTTGTTTCAGTAGAGACACGGTTTTGCCATGTTGGCCAGGCTGGTCTCGAACTCCTGACCTCAAGTGATCCCACCTGCCTCGGCCTCCCAAAGTGCTGGGATTACAGGCATGAGCCACCGCGCCCGGCCTGTACCTGGTACTTTTAACTACACACGAATTGGCTCAAGGCTCGCAAACCGGTTCGAGCCTAGAGGCCTCATCCAGCATCTGAACTGATTCAGAGTTCAGCCCTCGTAGGGTTTTAGAAATGGAAATTTTTCATGGAAAAATCTGAGTTTCTTGTTTATTTTTTAAAATGGACAGTCTGGTGATACTAGGTCCATGTGCCCTAGTAGTGGCCCTCTGCCGCAGCTGCCCTGCTCCTTATTGTCACCGTCATCCTGAAGGCAGTGTCAGTTACCAGTTACCATTTACCCTGTGCTTGAACTTTGGATTTTTCTTTTTTTTTTATTTTTTTGAAATGGAGTCTCACTCTGTCACCCAGGCTGGAGTGCAGTGGTGCAATTTTGGCTAACTTCAACCTCCACCTCCGGTGTTCAAGAGATTCTCCTGCCTCAGCCTCCCGAGTAGCTGGAATTACAGGTGCCTGCCATCATGCCCGGCTAATTTTTGTATTTTTAATATAGATGGGGTTTCACCACGTTGACCAGGCTGGTCCTGAACCCCTGACCTCAGGTGATCCGCCTGCCTTGGCCTCCCAAAGTGCTAGGATTACAGACATGAGCCACCGTGCCTGGCAAACTTGATTTTTCTAGTCAGGATGAGAGAAAGGGAAATATTTCTCCAAGCTCTGTTCCTGGACAAAAGTAGAAAAATGTAAATTAGCCAAAGGTGGCCTTGAGTTTCAAGAAAAATGTGGGAGAGGCATTTTCTTTGCAGTATAAGCTAAGAATAGTACATCCAAACTGCAAACACAGTGTGCTTACGGGAACCTTCCTAGCTTGTGTCCTATTCTTGTGTGACCTGCTGGTTCCCTTTGGGCATTCAAGTTTGGGATGCTGGATTAGAAGTCTGCAGCAGGGGGCTGGGCAAGGTGGCTCATGCCTGTAATTTCAGCACTTTGGGAGGCCGAGGCAGGTAGATCACTTGAGGTCAGGAGTTTGAGACTAGCCTGGCCAACATGGTGAAACCCCATCTCTACTAAAAATACAAAATTAGCTGGGTATGCTGGCAGGTGCCTGTAATCCCAGCTACTTGGGAGGCTGAGGCAGGAGAATTGCTTGAACCTGGGAGGTGGAGGTTGCTGTGTGCTGAGATCACACCATTGCACTCCAGCCTGGGTAACAAGGGCAAAACTCCACCTCAAAAAAAAAAAAAAAGGTCTGTTGGGTGGTACTTCAGGGCATGGTCTACTGTCTCAAAAATGTAGTTCCAAGATTTATTCCTTAAAACGTTTTTTGAGATGGGGTCTTGCTCTGTTGCCCAGGCTGGTCTTGAACTCCTGGGCTCAAGCAATCTGCCCACCTTGGCCTCCCAAAGTGCTAGGATTACATGCGTGAGCCACCGCACCTGGCCGATTTCTTAAATTGTATGGCAAACCTGCATTGTGCCAGGCACTGTGTCAGGCACTGGGTGAGACCAGCAAGACAGGCGGGAAGGAAGATGAGCAGACTAGTGACAAACAGAGTGACTAAGTGGTGATAAATGTCACGCAGGAGGCACCTGAGGGGTGATGCAGGCTGAGGGGGAAGGAGGATGGAAAGGGCCAGAGATCAAAGATCTGCCAGCAGATGGCTGGCCACAGGGGAAGGATGAGGAACCGGGAGGTGCCTGAGTGGAGGGACCTCAGTGACCACAGCGAGCGTCGGGGGAGGTAGACAGGGCCACACTAGTGCCTGGATCCCCCAGGGGGGTAGTCTGGATTCTGTTCTAGGGTCATGCATAAAGGACAGGATCTGATTTATCGACTTGTGCTACGCATAGTAGCTCATGCCTGTAGACCCAGCACTTTGGGAGGCTGAGGTAAGAGGATCGCTTGAACCCTGAAGTTTGAGGCTGCGGTGAGCTTTGAGCGCCACTGCACTCTAGCCTGGGTGACAGAGCAAGACTGTCTCAAAGATAATAAGTGAAAAGATTCACAGACTGGTGGCTTCGGTGCTAGAATGTATTGGGGGGGACCACAGTGGCAGCAGGGGAGACCAGAGGCGGCTGCTGAGCTTGCCGCCTCCCTGCACCAGAACCTTCCAGGGCATGAAGAGCCAGGGCCAAGGCAGATGCTGGAAGAGGCAGCCTCTCTCACATGTGCCCGACTTTCTACCCACAAAACCTCCCAGTGGCAGAGGGAGCCTGCCTCAGGGCTCTGGCAACCTCTTATGACAGGACACATCCTTGCTTTGGGTGAGGGTCTGCCTAGAGCCTTGGATGAAGGTTCCCCATCTGGCTGACCCTCAGCATCACACAGAAGCCTTAAAACAAACACATTAGGCCAGGCATGTTGCCTCACGCCTGTAATCCCAGCATTTTGGGAGGCCGAAGTGGGCAGATCACTTGAGGTCAGTAGTTTGAAATCAGCCTGGCCAACATGGTAAAACTCCATCTCTATTTAAAAAAATATATAAAAATTAGCTGGGCATGCCAGTGGGCACCTGTAATCCCAGCTACTTGGGAGGCTGAGGCAGGAGAATTGTTTGAATCTGGGAGGCGGAGGTTGCCCTGAACCGAGATTGAACCACCATACTCCAGCCTGGGTAAGAGGGAGCGAGAATCCATCTCAAAAAACAAAACATGCTGGCTGGGCATGGTGGCTTACACCTGTAATCCAGCACTTTGGGAGGTTGAGGCAGGCAATCACTTGAGGCTGGGAGTTTGAAACCAGCCTGACTAACATGGCAAAACCCAGTCTCTACAAGAATACAAAAAAGCCAGGTGTGGCGTTGCGCGCCTATAGTCCCAGCTACTTGGGAAGCTGGGGCATGAGAATCGCTTGAACCCGAAATGTAGAGGTTGCAGTGAGCCAAGATCGCGCCACTGCACTCCAGCCTGGGTGACAGAGCGAGACTCCATCTCAAAAAAAAAAAAAAAAGTAAAAAATAAAGTAAATTGGAGTTGGTTTTTTTTAAAAGATATATATATATATTTTTTTAAGAGACAGGATTTCACTGTATTCCTCAAGCTGGTCTTCAACTCCTGGCTTAAGCAGTCCTCCCACCTCAGCCTCCCAAAGTGCTGGAATGACAGGTTTTAGCCACCATGCTTAGCTGGTTTTGTTTTTTAAAAAACTTTGTCTTAAAAATTTAAAAATGTATGCACATGTTACAAATCCAAAGGACCCTGTGGCCGTGGAGGGATACGGGAGCACTGCCGCCCAGTCCTCAGCCCTGTGCTCCTCCCCAGGTCCCCCTGCTGTTCATTTCCTGTGTCCCACCTCTGGGCAGGTAGGACAGGGAAGTCCCTACCTTCTGCCACCTCCAGTCTTGGCATCATGCTTTTTTTTTTTTTTTTTTTTTTTTTTTGAGACAGAGTTTCGATTTTTTGTTTCCCAGGCTGGAGTGCAATGGTGTAATCTCGGTTTACTGCAACCTCCGCCTCCATGGTTCAAGTGATTCTCCCGCCTCAGACTCCTGAGTATATGAGATTACAGGCATGTGCCACCATGCCCGGCTAATGTTTTTTTTTTGTATTTGTTTAGTAGAGACGGGGTTTCATCATATTGGCCAGGCTGGTCTCAAACGCTTGACCTCAGGTGATCCACCTGCCTCAGCCTCCCAAAGTGCTGGGTTTACAGAAGTGAGCTACTGTGCCTGGCCCTTTTTTTTTTGAAATGGAGTTTCACTCTGTCACCCAGGCTGGAGTGTAGTGGCGAGACCTCGGCTCACAGCAACCTCCGCCTCCCAGGTTCAAGTGATTCTCATGCCTCAGCCTCCCGAGTGGCTGGGATTACAGGTGTGCGCCACCACATCCAGCTACTTTTTGTATTTTTAGTAGAGGCAGAGTTTCACCATGTTAGCCAGGCTGGTCTCAAACTCCTGACCTCAAGTGATCTGCCCACCTCAGCCTCCCAAAGTACTGGATTACAGGTGTGAGCCACCGCTCCCAGCCTCATGCCTTTTTCACTCATGTCTTGCAGACCTTTCTGTATAAACGCCCAGGAGCTACCTGATTATTTTCAGCAGTTAGACAGAATTTTATTGTCTGTCTGTCTGTCTGAATGACACTTTAGGTAACCATTCCTCTGTTGACAGACAGTTAAGTCATGTGGAATCTTTTGCTGTCACAAAGTGTCCTGCAATAAATATCTCTGCACATACATCATTTTGCATTTATGCAAATATGTAGGATAAATACCTAGGAGGTGTATTCCTGCGTCTGAGGGCACCTGCATTTTAGACAAGATCGGGTATGTTTAGGGCAGTGTGGCCATAGACAGCACATGCGTTTTATTTTTATTTTTTGTTCTTTGTGTGTCTGTGTGTGTGTTGTGTGTGTGTGTGTCTGTGTGTGTGTGTGTGTGTCTGTGTGTGTGTGTCTGTGTGTGTGTGTCTGTGTGTGTGTGTCTGTGTGTGTGTGTGTGTGGTTTTTTTCCTATCTTTTTTTTTTCTCACACATGCATTTTAAATGTTGGTTACTGTTGCCAAATTGTCCTTCCCGGAAGTCAGGGTCTGCGTGATTTTAGAGCAGACTAGTCAGCCCCTTGTTGGACACTCAGACCTTTCTGGACACTGGATCAAGGATCCTTCTGGGACCAGGATGGGAACTCTGTCCCGCCTTGGGGACCTGAGAGGAAAGAGTTCCTGCGTTTCTTCTGGGCGGCGGGTCATTGTTTAACCTGCCAGCTCCTTCCTGTTTGCAGTTCAAACCTAAGGCTACTCAGAGAATCACTTCACTTGCTCCCTGGCTTCTGGGATCTTTCAACCTTCATTTCATCTCTTGTCCTGTGCATAGAGATGAGGATGCTTTTCTGCCTGGGCTGAATGGACCTTGCCATTCTAAGATATTCTTCAGTGGTGTGTGTGTGTGTGTGTGTGTGCGCGCAAGTAGCATTTTTGAGATGTGATTTGCATACATTCAGTTCACCTGTTTAAAGTGTATAATTTAATGGCTTTTAGGATATTCACATAATTGTACAACCATCAACCACAACCAATTTTAGAACATTTTTATGACCCCAAAAGTAAGCACTCCACCTGTTATCTCTCATTCCCCAACTGCCCCCGCCCCCCGACCCTGAATCTCCTTTCTGTCTCTATAAATTTGTCTGTTCTGGTCATTTCTTATGTGTTTGTATTTTAAAAACACAGATTAGCCAGAGGATTGAAGGCCACATTCGGCCTACAGACAGTTATATTTGGCCATCATAGTGTTTTTTAATTTACCAGGCTAGTTTTGGACATTTTCAAATTGAAAGAATTTGCATAAACATCTGGATCACCGTTTGTCTTGAACTAAGTAGGGTTGGCACCTCCCTACCTGGCACAAGCTGCGGCCCAGTAGCAGCCACTCCATTTAAATAGAGCCTGGGGTCTCCTGTTCGCTGCAGTCTCCACCACTCCCTGTTGTCTCCCTGACTTGGGGGCTGAATGTCACCTGCTCTTTATGACCCCACTTGCGCTGCTATTTTTTCTAGAGATAAGTGAAATCTCTCTGTCAAAAGTGGGAAACTGGCTGGGTGAGGTGGTTCACACCTGTAACCCCAGCACTTTGGGAGGCTGAGGCGTGCAGATCACCTAAGTTCAGTAGTTTGACACCAGCCTGGCCAACATGGTGAAACCGCATCTCTATTAAAAATACAAAAATTAGCCAGGCATGGTGGTGTGCACCTGTAGTCCCAGCTACTTAGGAGGCTCTGAGGTAGGAAAATTGCTTGAACCCAGGAGACGGCAGTTGCAGTAAGTCGAGATTGCACCATTGCACTCCAGCCTGGGCAACAGAGCAAGACTGTCTCAAAAAAAAAAAAAAAAAAAAAGTGGGAAACGGAAAATGAACAGTTTGCAGAAAACCGTCTTCAGCACAGCACACTTCTCTTGTATTTATTACCTGCATGGCTTCAGTGTCATTTGAGTTTGAAGACTCTAATAGGGTCCTCTTATATGGAGGCGGCATCTCACTGGGAGTGACCCAGAGTGACTTGGTTGACTTCTTTAGCTTCTGTCATGAGACAGAGTCTGTGGATTATTTCTCTCACAATTTTCTTTTTCTTAGACGGAGTCTTGCTCTGTCACCCTGGCTGGAGTGCAGTGGCGTGATCTCGGCTCACTGCAACCTCTGCCTCCCAGGTTCAAGCGATTCTCCTGCCTCAGCCTCCCGACTAGCCAGGATTACAGTTACCCACCACCACGCCTGGCTAATTTTCATAGTTTTAGTAGAGACGGGATTTCACCATCTTGGCCAGGCTGGTCTCGAACTCCTGATCTCGTGATCTACCTGCCTTGGCCTCCAGAAGTGTTGGGATTACAGACGTGAGCCACTACGCCCGGCCTTGTCACAATTTTCAAATGGGGAATCAGAAGCACAGAGATGGTCAGAGGTGCAGCTGAGACCACATAGCACAAAATGCAAGGCTGGGACTAAGGAGCAGCCCCGGCTGCTGTTCTCAGGCTGCAGCTCTTCCAGGCAGTGCACGCTCCTCCCCTCCCCTCCCCTTCTCTCTCTCCTCCCTTTCATCTTCCTTTCTTTTCTGCAATGAATATTCATGAGTACTGTATTGATTACCAATCACTGGGTGGCAAACTACCCCAAACCTTAGCAGCTTCAAGCAACTGCCGTTTCATGGGTTCACGCATGGGCTGCATTCAGCAGGAGGACTGGCCACCCTGGCAGGTCCGGCATGGCCTTGCCCATGTGTCTAGCGTTGGTGCTGGCTACTGGCTGGGGCATCTCAGTTCTCCTCCATGCGGCCTGTCAACCTCTGGGGCTTCTCTCACTGTTCAGCCTCTATAGAAGAGTTGCTTGGATTTTTTTTTAAGTTTTATTACTTAATTTTTAATTTTTGTGGGTATATAGGAGGTCCATATATTCAGGGGGTACATGAGATGTGTTGATACAGGCATGCGGGGTGAAATAGGCACATCATGAAGAATGGGGTATCCATCCCCTCAAGCATTTATCCATTGAGTTACAAACAGTACCATTACACTCTTTTTTTTTTTTTTCGTGAGACCGAGTCTTGATCTGTTTCCCAAGCTGGAGTGCAGTGGCAAAACCTTGGGTTACTGCAACCTCTGCCTCCTGGGGTCAAATGAGTCTCATGTCTCAACCTCCCAAATAGCTGGGATTACAAGGGTGTGCCACCACACATGGTTAATTTTTGTATTTTTAGTAGAGACAGGGTTTTACCATGTTGGCCAGACTGGTGACCTCAGGTGATCAGACTCCTGACCTCAGGTGATGTTCCCACCTTGGCCTCCCAAAGTGCTGGGATTATAGGTGTTTGAGCCACCATGCCTAGCCCAATTACACTCTTTATTTTATTATTATTTTTTGAGACAGGACCTTACTCTGTCACCCAGGTTGGAGTGCTGTGATGGAATCTTGGCTCACTGAAACCTCCACCTCCAGGGCTCAAGCAATCCTCCCACCTCAGCCTCCCAAGTACCTGGGACTGCAGGTATGTGCCACTAGGCCCAGCTAATTTTTTTTTTTTTTTTTTTTTTTTTTTTTGTAGAGATGGGGTTTCACCATGTTGCTCAGGCTGGTCTCAAACTCCTGACCTCAAGTGATTTGCCTGCCTCGGCCTTACAAAGTGCTGGGATTATAGGCATAGGCCACTGTGCCTGGCCTTTAAGTTGTTTTATTTTTTATTTTTTTATTTCAATAGGTTTTGGGGAACAGGTGGTGTTTGGTTATATGAATAAGTTCTTTAGTGGTGATTTCTGAGATTTTGGTGCACGTGTCACCTAAGCAGTGTACACGGTACCCAATGTGTACTCTTTATCCCTCACCCCCTCCCACCCTTTTCCCTAAGTCCCTAAGTCGAGTGTGTTATTCTTACACCTTTGCATCCTCATAGCTAGCTCCCACTTACACGCGTGAGAACGTACGAGGTTTGGTTTTCCATTTCCAAGTTATTTCACTTAGAATAATGGTCTCCAGTTACATCCAGGGTGCTGCAAATGTCATGATTTTATTTCTTTTTATGGCTGAGTTGTATTCCATGCTATATATATTCCACATATTCTTTATCCACTTGTTGATTGATGGGCATTTGAGCTGATTCTGTATTATTGCAATTGCTATAAACATGTATGTGCAAGTATCTCCTTCGTATAATGATTTCAAGATGCCCAGGGGTGGGATTGCTGGATCAAATGGTAGATCTACTTTTAGTTCTTTAAGGAATCTCCACACTGTTTTCCATAATGGTTGGACTAGTTTACATCCCTGCTAACAGTGTAAAAGTGTTTCCTTTTCACCACATCCACTAATTTTGTATTTTTAGTAGAGACATCTATTATTTTTTGATTTTTTGATTACAACCGTTCTTGCAGGAGTAAGGTGGTATCACATTATGGTTTTGATTTGCATTTCCCTGATCATTAGTGATACTGAGCATTTTTTCATGTTTTTTGGCCATTTGTGTATGAGAATTGTCTCTTCATGTCCTTAGCCACTTTTTGATGGAATTGTTTTCTTCTTGTTGATTTGAGTTCCTTATAGATTGTGGGTATTAGTCCTTTGTCAGATGTGTAGATTGTAAAGATTTTCTCCCACTCTGTGGGTTGTCTGTTTACTTGGCTGGTGATTTCTGCTGTGGTACAGAAGCTTTTGAGTTTAAGTAAGTCTCATCTGTTTATCTTTGTTTGTTGCATTTGCTTTTGGGTTCTTGGTCATGAAGTCTTTGCCTCAGCCAATGTTTAGAAGGGGTTTTCCAATGTTGCCTTCTAGAATTTGTACGGTTTTAGGTCTTAGATTTAAGTTTTTGATCCATCTGGAGTTGATCTTTGTATAAGGTGAGAGGTGAGGATCCAGCCTCATTCTCCTACATGTGGCTAGCCAGTTATCCCAGCACCATGTGTTGAATAGGGGTGTCCTTTCCCCCACTTTATGTTTTTGTTTGCTTTGTCAAAGATCAGTTGGCTGTAAGTATTTGGGTTTATTTCTGGGTTCTCTGTTCTGTTCCATTGGTCTATGTGCCTATTTGTTGTTTGTTGTTGAGATGGAGTTTCACTCTTGTTGCCCCGGCTGGAGTGCAATGGTGCAATCTCGGTTCACTGCAACCTCCGCCTCCCAGGTTCAGGCAATTGTCCTGCCTCAGCCTCCTGAATAGCTGGGATTACAGGTGCCCGCCACCGTTCTCGGCTCATTTTTTTGTATTTTTAGTAGAGACAGGGTTTTATTATGTTGGCTAGGCTGGTCTTGAACTCCTGACCTTAGGTTATCCAACCACCTTGGCCTCCCAAAATGATGGGATTACAAGCATGAGCCTCAGCGCCTGGCTATGTGCCTTTATTTATTTATTTTAGAGTCTCGCTCTGTCGCCCAGGCTGGAGTGCAGTGGCGCCATCTCAGCTCACTGCAACCTCCGCCTCTTGGGTTCAAGTGATTCTCCTGCCTCAGTCTTCTGAGTAGCTGGGATTATAGGTGCGTACCACCACACCCAGCTAATTTTTGTGTTTTTAGTAGAGACAGGGTTTCACCATGTTGGTCAGGCTGGTCTTGAACTCCTGATCTCATGATCTGCTGCCTAGGCTTCCCAAAGTGCTGGGATTACAGGCGTGAGCCACCGTGCCCAGTGTGTGCCTATTTTTATACCAATAAAATGCTGTTTTGATGATGATGGCCATATATATATATTTATATATCTATGAAATATATATGAAGCATATATATGTGAGGTATATATATGAAATATATATGAATGGATATATATGAATATATATGTATGAAATATATATATGAATATATATGTATTAAATATATATATATATATATATATATTTTTTTTTTTTTTTTTTTTTTTGAGATGGAGTCTTGCCCTATTGCCCAGACTAGAGTGCAGTGGTGCCATCTCAGCTCACTGCAACCTCTGCCCCCTGGGTTCAAGTGACTCTCCTGCCTCAGCCTCCCCAGTAGCTGGGATTACAGGCATGCGCTACCATGCCTGGCTGATTTTTATATTTTAGTAGAATCAGGTTTCACCATGTTGGCCAGGCTGGTCTCGAACTCCTGACCTCAAGCCATGCACCCGCCTCGGCCTCCCAACATGTTGGGATTACAGGCGTGAGCCACTGCGCCTAATCCTTATAGTGTATTTTCAAATCAGGTAACATGATGCCTCCCGATTTGTTCTTTTTGCTTAGTTTTGCTTTGGCTATGTGGGCTTTTAGGATTGTTTTTTTTTTCGGCTGGGCGTGGTGGCTCACGCCTGTAATCCAAGCACTTTGGAGGCCAAGGTGGGTGGATCACCTGCGGTTGGGAGTTCAAGACCAGCCTGACCAACATGGTGAAAACCTGTCTTAAATAAATAAATAAATAAAATTTTTTAAAAAGGATTTTTTTTTCTAGTTCCATGAGGGACGATGGTGGTGTTTTGATGGGAATTGCATTGCATTTGTAGGTGACTTTTGGCAGTGTGGTCATTTTCACAGTATTGATTCTACCTATCCATGAGCATGGGATGTGTTTCCATTTGTTTGTGTCATCAGTGATTTCTTTCAGCAGTGTTTTGTAGTTTTCTTAGTAGAAGTCTTTCACCTCCTTGGTTAGGTATATTCCTAAGTATTTTTTTATTTTTTGCAGCTTTTGTAAAAGGAGTTGAGTTCTTGATTTGAGTCTCAGCTTGGTTGCTGTTGGTGTATAGCAGTCTACTGATTTGTGTACATTGATTTGTGTATCGTGAGACTTGGCTGAGTTCATTTACCAGTTGTAGGAGCTTTCTGAAGGAGTCTTTAGGGTTTTCTAGGTAGACGATCATGTCATCAGCAAACAGCGACAGTTTGACTTTCTTTTTACCGATTTGGATGCCCTTTATTTCTTTCTCTTGTCCGATTGCTCTGGCTAGGACGTTTAAGTTATTTTAAAATGTACAGTTAAGTTATTGTTGATTCTAGTTGCCCTGTGGTGCTGCCTGAACTTTCTTTTGTGGCTTCTGGCTTCCCGGAGGGTGAATCAGAAGCTGCGAGGTCTCTCAAGGCCTAGAACTGGAAGTCACAGAGCCTTGCTCCCATCATATCCTACTGGTCCAAGCAAGTCACAGGCCAGCCCAGATTCGGCGGTGGGGAGGAATGGATCCCACATCTTCACTGGAGGAGCTGCAAGGTCCTTTTGCAAAAGCAGTGTGGGATGGGAGGGAGTTGGAGAGCCATCTTTCAAACATAAGTACCTATTATTTGCCAGACTTCATTCTAGGCTGTGGGAATTGAAAGGTGAATAAAAGAGATGAAAACCTGTGCCCTCCAGAGGTTTCCTTGTGGTGAGATGACAGGAAACAGGTTGAGAAAAATAGGTGGTATGTTAGGTGGTGATAAACACTAATGAGAAAAGTAAATTGGGGAAGGAGGACCAGGAGTAGGGGAGCTATAGGGTCAGGGAAAGCCTCACCAGGAAGAAATATTTGAGCAAAAGCTGGAAGGAAGTGAGAGACAACTTTCACCAGTAAAGGGAGCAGCAGGTGCAAAGGCCCTGTGGTGAGGCTGTGGCTAGTGTTGTGGATGGGGGCTGGGCAGCGTGCATGGAGATCAGGGAGGAGGTGGAGTCTCCAGATGGGGTAGGGCTGGGTAGGCCCCTGTTAGGTGTTTTCTGAGAGGGTGGAAGATGAGGGAGGACTCTTAAAAAATTGTAACCAGGCATGGTGGTGCCCATCTGTAGTCCCAGCTGTCCAGGAGGCTGAGGTGGGAGGATCGCTTGAGCCCAGGAGTTCTGGGCCGTAGTGCGCTGTGCCGATCGGGTGTGCGCACTAAGTTCGGCATCAATATGGTGACCTCCCGGGAGCGGGAGACCACCAGGTTGCCTAAGGAGGGGGTGAACCAGCCCAGATCAGAAACGGAGCAGGTCAAAACTCCCGTGTTGATCAGTAGTGGGATCGCGCCTGTGAATAGCCACTGCACTCCAGCCTGGGCGACATAGCGAGACCCCATCTCTAAAAAGAAAGAAAAAAAGTTAAAAAAGAAAAAAAGAAAAGAAATAGAATCATGTCATGCATGACCCTTTGTGCCTGGCTCTGCTCACTCAGCATCGCGTTTTCAAGAATCTTCCGTGTTGTAGTGTGCGCCAGTGCTTCATTGCTTTGTATTGACAACTGATATTCTATTGTATGGATACGCCACATTTTGTTTGTTCATTCATCAGTTAATGGACATTGGGTTGTTTCTACGTTTTTTTTTAATTGAGATGCAGTCTCGCTCTGTGTCCCAGGCTGGTGTGCTGTGACATGGTATTAGCTCACTGCAAACTCCGCCTCCCGGGTTCAAGCAGTTCGCATGCCTCAGCCTCCCAAGTAGCTGGGACTACAGGCTTGTGCCACTATGCCCGGCTCATTTTTGTAGTTTTAGTAGAAACAGGATTTCACCATGTTAGCCAGGCTGGTCTCGAACTCCTGACCTCAAGTGACCTGCCTGCCTTGCCCTCCCAAAGTGCTGGAATTAACAGGCGTGAGCCACCGAGTCCAGCCTTTTCTACTTTTTGACTGTAATGAATACTGTGCAAGTTTTTGTGAGAGCATATGTTTTTATTTCTTTTTTATTTATTTTTCTTTTTTTGAGACGGGGTCTTGTTGCCCAGGCTGAAGTGCAGTGGCGCCATCACGGCACCTGGATCATCTGGGTTCAAGCCCTCCTCCCACCCTAGCATCCAAAGTAGCTGGGACTGTAGGCACATGCCACCATGCCTGGCTAATTTTTGTAGGTTTTTTTTTTTTTTTGTAGAGGTGGTCTCTCACTATGTTGCCCAGGATGGTCTCAAACTCCTGGGCTTAAGTGATCTGCCTGCCTCAGCCTCCCAAAGTGCTGGGACTACATGTATCAGCCACTGTGCCTGGCCTGTTTTCATTTCCTTTGGGTGCAGCGCTTGGTCGTAAGATGACTCTGTGTTCCTTTTGAGGAGATGCCGGGCTGGTTTTCAGTGCAGCTGCGCCGTTGTACCCTTCCCCACCAGCAGTGCGTGAGCTTCCAGTTCCTCCGCATCCTCGCAGCCCTCATCAGTTTCCATGTTTGTGATTGCAGCCATCCCTGTGAGTGCAGAGTGGTACAGTGGAGGATTTGGGGCGGGGGAGGGCTTTTGGTTTGTTTGTTTTTGAAATGGAGTTTTGCTCTTGTTGCCCAGGCTGGAGTGCAATGGCATGATCTCTGCTCACTGCAACCTCCACCTCCCAGGTTCAGGTGATTCTCCTGCCTCAGCCTCCGTGAGTAGCTGGAATCACAGGCATGGACCACCACGCCTGACTAATTTTGCATTTTTAGTAGAGACAGGGTTTCTCCATGTTGGTCAGGCTGGTCTTGAACTCCTGACCTCAGGTGATCCACTCACCTCAGACTCCCAAAGTGCTGGAATTACAGGCATGAGCCACCGCGCCTGGCCTAGGGCTTTTGTTTTAGCAGGATCACACAGAGTAGATTGAAGGGTAGTAAGAACAGGAAGCTGGGACCAGTGACCAGGCTACTGTAGCAGTCCTGGCAAGAGATGATGGTGCCTTGTGCCTGGGTGGTTGGTTGTATGGGAGAGAGAGTGAAGCAGTTGGATTTGGGTAGAGACGTTTGGAAGGTAGAACTGAGAAGATTTGCTGGCAGATTGGATGGGGTGGGAGGTGGGAGAAGAGTCCAGGGTGCTCGGAAGTATTTGGCCTGAGCAAGGAGACGATGGAGTTTCCATTTGTGGCGTTAGAGAGGATCATGGGTGGAGGATCTTTTTGTGTTTTTTTGTGCCAGTCCCTTGGTGAGCGGGGCCAGCCCCTCTCTGTTTTCTGGGCATTCCCAGCTGGGAAACTAGTGCCGCCACTGTGAGAAGTGGGGGATGTGGGAAAGAAAGTGAAAACCACGATTTGCAGGTGTTTAAAAAAAACACCACTCACCATCTCCATCGGTCTGTTTCTGAATGTCACTTAAAGTCAGCCTCTCACCTCCTCTCCTCTGAGTGAAGCCATTTCTGCCCAGGGAGCTACAGAGAACAGCAAGGGCATTCATTTGCTCACAGGCTGTTTCAAAGGCACGTGGGCTGTAGCTTGGGGACTCTCGTTTCTGAGGCCACTTAGGGGATTATCTTGTGAGAAAATTGTCCCGTGAGTGATTTGTGGGCATGGTGGGCTGGCTTATCCTGAGCGCCTTCCTGTTAGTTGGGCCAACCAGACAGTCAGCAAATGCTTCTCTAGGTTCCCCTCCTGCTTTTGGGAACCTCCTTAGGTACCAGGCGGTGAGGTGGGGACTGACCATAACTGGCGAGCAGCAACGAAGGGAACGTATTTCTTTTTCTTTGCTTTTTTTGAGAGAAGTCTTGCTGTGTCACCTAGGCTGGAGTACAGTGGCACGATCTTGGCTCACTGCAACCTCCACCTCCCGGGTTCAAGCGATTCTCCTGCCTCAGCCTCCTGAGTAGCTGGGACTACGGGCGCCTGCCCTGCCACACCCGGCTAATTTTTTGTATTTTTAGTCGAGACGGGGTTTCACTGTGTTAGCCAGGATGGTTTCGATCTCCTGACCCCATGATCTGCCCATCTTGGCCTCCCAAAGCACTGGGATTACAAGCGTGAGCCACCGTGCCCGGCTGAGAGGATGCATTTCTAACCTCCCCAGAGACATCTTGTCTTTGTTTTAGACAGTCTTGTTCTGTCACCCAGGAGTGCAGTGGCACATCACAGCTCACTGTAGCCTCGACCTCCTGGGCCCAAGTGACCCTCCCGCCTCAGCCTCTCAAGTAGCTGAGACCACACAGGCATGAACCATTATGCCCAGCTAGTTTTTTTTTTTTTAATTTTTATAGAGACAAACTCTCCCCATGTTGCCAAAGCTGGACTAGAACTCCTGGACTCAAGCGATCCTCCAGCCTTAACCTCCCAATGTTGGGATTATAGGCATGAGACACTGTACCCGGCCCCAATGAACATCTGGTTACACATTCTAGCTCTGGAGTTGGAGTGCTCAGGGTCAAATTCTGGCTTTGATATTTATTAGCTGTGTGACCTTGAATAAGGGACTTAACCTCTCTGATCCTCTGTTTCTCAATCCATAAACCGAGGGAAGTAGTAGTACCTACTGCATAGGGCTCTTGTGAGAAGTAAATGAGGTAATTCAGATACAGCGATTAGCCCTTGTTTTTATTCTTTGGTAAGAGAGATTGGGTGGGTGCAGTGGCTCATGTTTATAATCCCAGCAGTTTGGGAGGCTGAGGCAGGAGGATTGCATGAGGCCAGGAGTTCGAGACCACCCTGGGCAACATAGTGAGACCCCTGTCTCTACAAAAATTAAAATACAAAAAGAGAGAGCTAGCTATGGATAGCAATCCCTCATCATGCACCTGCTATGTGTCAGCATCCGTTAAATGAGTTAGCCACATTTAGGACGTCAGGTTAACCTGTCTACTCTGCCAAAAGGGCATGATGGTTCGTGTCACAGGGGAGCCAGCAGCAGTGAAATGCAGAGGTGAAGCCATTGAGTTCCAGCTACACAGCTGGCAGAGGGGAAGGTGAACCCAGCAGTGCCGTGACCACGCCATGCTCTTCCTGAGCGGGCCAGGATGGGTTGCCATGAGCTTCCCATAAGCACAGCGCTGCAGACACATCTCAGGAAGGAGGCATCCCACCCAGCTGGGGCATGGGCTCCCATGGCCTCCCACGCAGTTTGTGCCTTCCTAAGTGTGTCTGGACCCGAGTCTGTGGTGCGTGCACCTGCACTCCCAGGATCTCTCTGTCACCCACTGCGCCCCGCTCCTCTCCTCTCTTCTCTTTCCCCTAGGTCAGAAAGAACAACCAACCTTCCCCCTCTCCCACCACGGTGACCTCTTGGCTTCATCCTTTCTCCCTTGGGGCGGTAATGATATTTTCTCATTGTAATTTAACTTGGGTGGGGGGGATGATCTTTCTTTTCCCAGTCTTCCCCGCCCTCTCCCTCATTGAGGCACAGAAATAGTCCCAGCTGTGAGATGAAGGTTGCAGGGTTTAAAATTGCAACTTGGTACTATTTATACTCCAGCCTGAAAGATGTTTTTTTGCGCAGTCGTTTATTTTGTTGTGGTGGAGATGGCTCATGCTGGAGGCAGCAGGAACTGGTGCTGTATAAACAGTTCTCTGGGGACAAGTGGGTGGCGAGGGAGCCTTCAGGTGCAGGGGGCGGGGACTAGGCCTGCCCAGAAATCCTAAGCACGCCTCCCTGGCGCAGGACGGTGTGGCCTGGTAGGCAGGGAAAGCGGGTCACATGCTGGTGAACTTTCTTCCTGAACGCCTGGCCATTACAAAAATAACAGCAGAAACTGGTATTTTAGAAGTCATAAAAGTAGTACATACTTGAGGGAAAAGAAAGACCTAATTTTTTTTTTTTTTTTTTTTGAGATGGAGTCTTGCTCTGTCTCCCAGACTAGAGTACAGTGGCTTGATCTCTGCTCACCACAACCTCCGCCTTCAGGGTTCAAGCAGTCCTCCTGCTTCAGCCTCCTGAGTATCTGGGACTACAGATGTGTGCCACCATGTCCGGCTAATTTTTGTATTTTCCATAGAGACGGGGTTTCGCCATGTTGGTCAGGCTGGTCTCAAACTCCTGACCTCAGGTGATCCACCTGCCTCGACCTCCCAACGTGCTGGGATTCTAGGCATGAGCCACTGCACCCGGCCAAGCCCCTAATTTTTACACAAGTGCATGAAGCAGTTGTATACTGGCAGGCCCTTTGCACGTTCGTGATTGGCTTCATTTGTGAAGCATTAAAGGTTTTTTTTGTTTTGTTTTGTTTTTAAAGACGGGGTTTCACCATGTTGATCAGGCTGGTCTTGAACTCCCGACCTCAGGTGATCCGCCCGCCTTGGCCTCCAAAGTGCTTGGATTACAGGCATGCGCCACCACATCCGGCCAGTTTTGTTTTTTTTTTAAATGTGTTCCAGTGTTTAAACATTGGGGCATTGCCTATTAAATGAGAATTTCTGACTTCTCTTGGAAGACGGAAAGATCTGGCAGCCCCAGGCCTGCGTTTCCTGATGGCGGCTAGTGGCCGGCAGCTGGAGGACTGGATGGGCGCCTCTCAGATCACCACAAGCCCGATGGCCTGCTTCACTCATTTATGTCTTGTCCAGCCTGATAACTGGGTTTATTTTTTTTTCTTCTTCTCTTTTTTTTTTAAAGACAAGTTCTCACTCTGTCACCCAGCCGAGAGTGCACCCAGCCCAGTGGTGCGATCACAGCTCACTGCAGCCTCAGCCTCCTGAGTAGCTGGACTACAGATACACACCACCAAGCCTGGCTAATTTTTTTTTTTTTCCTGAGTCCCACTCTGTCACCCAGGCTGGAGTACAATGGTGCTAATTTTTGTACTTTTAGTAGAGACAGGGTTTCACCATACTGGCCAGGCTGGTCTCAAACTCCTGACCTTGTGATCCACCTGCCTCGGCCTCCCAAAGTGCTGGGATTACAGATGCGAGCCACCGAGCCCAGCCTAATTTTTTGTTGTTGTTAAAAGGATGGAGTCTCCCCATGTTGCCCAGACTGGTCTCGAATTCCTGGTGTCAAGTGATCCTCCTGCCTCGGCCTCCCAAAATGTTGGGATTATAGGCATAAGCCACTGTGCCCGGCCATGGACCCTTTACATAACATAAACAATTCAAGTTTCCCTTGTCTGAGTCCCTTCCCCAATTCCTACTCCCCAGGGCTAAGTAAGCCCTATTAATAGGGTTTCCAAAGAAACTATAGGACACCTGGTTGGATTTCAATTTCAGATAAACAACAAATAATTTTTTTAGTATAAGCACATCCCTTAACTATTAGCAGTTTGGCACATATCATTCCAGGCCTTTCTCTATGGTGCCATGTACATTTTTTTTTTTATTGCAGAAAACTGAAACTGGAATTTTTTTTTTTTTTTTTTTTTTGAGATGGAGTCTTCCTCGGTCACCCAGGCTGGAGTGCAGTGGCGTGATCTCGGCTCACTGCAGCCTCCACCTCCTGGGTTCAAGCAGTTCTCCTGCATCAGCCTCGGAGTTGCTGTGACTATGGGCACATGCCACCACGCCCAGCTAATTTTTGTATTTTTAGTACAGACAGGGTTTTGCCATGTTGGCCAGGCTGGTCTCGAACTCCTGACCTCAGCTGATCACCCACCTAGGATATTTTTTGGCATGGTTTGTATCCGACACTGTCTGCAGCTTGCTTTTCCTCTACAGGGTGTCACCGGGGACACTGTGTTTGTCAGAGCAGGCTGTGAGGCTGTGGACTCCATCTGGATTAGGATCCTGGCCCTGTGTTTGTTAACTGTGTGACTTTGAGCAAGTTACCCTACCTCTCTGAGCCTCCGTGTCCTCATCTGTACAATGTGGAGGATAAGGGTAGCTTTGTTATTTCCTGTATTTGTTGATCTTGTCCCTTTTGAAAGCTGCGGAGAGTGGAGAGGCCCTGGTGGCTTTAACCAGTCCTCCATGATGGGTGCCAAGACTGCTGCCTGTTTATTGCTCTTTCAAATGAGAAAGTGGAAGGGGGGTCGAGCAGGAGCTGGGCACATAATCCTAAGACTTAGTTTGCTTTATAAAAAAAAAAAAAGTGAAGGGTGTTTGTCTCCCTGGAAACCACTTGCTAATCTCCAGGATATCGTCTCTTTTTAGGCGACGGAGGTGGAGGAGACCATCGAGGGCATGCTCCTCAAGCTGGAGGAGTTCTGCAGCCTGACCCACGTGGTGAGTGGCTGCCTGGCCTGGGAGGGGTGGATTTAGGCCCAGGCCAGGCTTCAGGCCCTTGCTGGAGTTCTCTGGGGAAGCCATTTTGGTGGTGAGTTAGCAACCAGAAGGAATGGGGCAGCGGCCAGCGGTGAGAGGAAAGCCACGTGCACACACTCCCGCCTGTCTCTCTCTTTCTCTCTCTCTCTCAGTCAACCCCAAGTGCTTCCTGAGGTGGCCATCTTGATCTCGTCCTTCCCCCGAGATGGTTTTTATTCCGCAGAGGAGCCAGGAGTGGACCACAAGGTGGCACTCTCGGGCACCAATGCAGGGAGCCGTTCAGCGGGGACGCTAGACTATATTTAACTTTCCTCAGCTCTGCGCCTTCCGCTGTGCAAACATGGAGACAGCCAGGAAATGGCTTCAGGCCTGCGAGGCCTAGGAGGAGCCTCTTGCTCAGGCCACAGACCGTCGTGGGGTTGGGCATCGAGTTCCTTCCTGAATCCTTCTGTTCTCTCAGCTTTTCCCTCCTTCTCTGTCTGCTTGGCCCAAATCCCCTCACCTGGCTAGGGAGGAAGATGGAAGACAATGGCCCAGAAGACAAAGCCTCCCATGCCAGAGTCTCTAGAGATCGCCTCTAGAGGCGGGTGTGGCGGCTCATACCTGTATTCCCAGCACTTTGGGAGCCTGAGGCGGGCGGATCACCTGAGGTCAGGAGTTCAAGACCAGCATGACCAACATGGTGAAACCCCATCTCTACCAACAATACAAAAATTAGCCAGGTGTGATGGCGGGTGCCTGTAGTCCCAGCTACTGAGGGGACTGTGGCAGGAGAATTGCTTGAACCCGGAAGGCAGAGGTTGCAGTGAGCCGAGATCACACCACTGCACTCCAGCCTGGGTGATAGAGCGAGACTATGTCTCAAAAAAAAAAAAAAGAATGACATTGCTTCTAGATCCCAGTACCCCCCAGGATTGTTGCCAGCCAAGTGTGGAGCCCCCATGAGCACTGATAGAATTTTCTAGAAGCTCCCAAGCTTATTAGCGGCAAGCCAGCAACCTGGGCTTGAGGCGTCTGCCTGGAGGCCCAAAGGGTAGAGCTCCATATTGTGATCAGGCCCTGGGTCTCCCCAGAGTGGAGGAAGTCTGCCCACCTGGGCCCAGTGGCATCCGTTTATGTCCCTGAGAAGCACCGTGTCTGGACCCTGAGAGCGTTTGTGAGAACCCAAAGGAGTAATAGTAACCACGGCCCCAGACATTCATCGATCACCTACCTCTGGGCCTGGCACTATTCAAAGCCACCCAAGTGAGCAGGCACCAAGTTATCCCTGCATATTCAGCGGACCTTGGCCCAGCCTCTGGGGTCACAGCAGTGGTCTCAAGAAAACCTATGTGGTTTCTTCTCTTTTTTTTTTTTAATTTTTTTTAAAGACGGGGTTTCACCATGTTGGTCAGGCTGGTCTTGAACTCCCGACCTCAGGTGATCCGCCCGCCTTGGCCTCCAAAGTGCTTGGATTACAGGAGTGAGCCACCACACCCGGCCTGGTTTCTTCTCTTGAGTCAATTTTTAAGTTCAGATGTGGGTCCAGGTGGGAGCTGGGTAACAAGACAGGGTTTTCATAGCCTGGATTGTCCTTTCTTTACCACCAAGCATTGAGTTCTTTCCTTTCTTTCCTTTCCTTTTTTTTTCTTTCTTTCTTTCCTTTTCTTTCTTTCTTTCGACAGAGTCTAACTCTGTCCCCCAGGCTGGAGTGCAGTGGCGTGATCTTGGCTCACTGCAGCCTCCACCTTCCGGGTTCAAGTGATTTTCCTGCCTCAGCCTCCTGTGTAGCTTACAGGCATGTGCCACCACACCCAGCTAATTTTTTTGTATTTTTAGTAGAGATGGGGTTTCACCATGTTGGTCAGGCTGGTCTCGAACTCCTGACCTCATGATCTGCCCACCTTGGCCTCCCAAAGTGCTGGGATTTTGGTGTGAGCCACCATGCCCGGCCTTGTTTCTCTGTTCTTTTGACCCTACTGAAAGTGGGAAAATCAAACCAGACCAAGAGGATCCCATGTTCAAGAAATGGAAGAGAACATGCATCCTTTTGGAAGCGAAGGCTCTTCCCGTGTGTCTTTGTTGACAGAATGTGCCCAGCCAGCTCTGCAGATATGTGATGCTTTTGGGAACCCTGGGGGTGTCTGAGTTCGCAGCCCCTGCAAGGGCGCTCTGTGCCAATGCCATTTATATTCTGGAAACCCTCTCAGCTCCTAGAGGTTCACGTCTGGTTTACCTGGTATGTGTGTGCTGCATGCTATGGCGCTACGTGAGTGCAGAGAGAGGTGTCTGGTGATCCGCCCTAGCTTGGGGCCTTTTTTCTCTTTAAGAGCTGCTTTGAAGTCTACGCTAGGGATGAGTAGGATCCTCTAGGGGCAGGTGATGTCACACCATGGGCCACTGTTCCTCAGGTTCCTGCCTCAGCCTTCAGAAACACTGTTTGATCAATTTACAGGTCCAAGAGAAGCCAGGCCCTGGGCTGTGTGATTTAGAGGGAAGCCACTTCCTTTCTGATAAAATTGGGCTATTAGAAATCAAAGTCCAGCTTCCTGTCTGTCCTATTAGTTCTTCCACTAGCCTGACCTCACCACTCTCTGTCACTGAAATTCACCCCTCTGTTCTGGGACCTCTTTTGACATCTGATATAATGCCAATTGTTGGCACTTCACGTTCTGATATCTCCCACTGTGGGGCCATGGGCGCGTCACATTACCTCTCTGAACCTTTATTTTTTCCTCTGTAAAATGAAGATAATGGTTCTGATTATCTGTTGCTGTGTCACACTACCCGAAAACTTAGTGATGTGAAACAACCACCCATTTATTTTGTGGGCTAGAGCAGGTCACAGAGGACTCAGCTCATTGGAGTCAAAGCTGGCTCCTTCATCACTTGCCTGGTACCTGGGCTGGGATGGCTGGGGCTGGTTGGCGTAACTTGCCCCCGTGCACGTTCTCCACGTAGCTGGCGTGGGCTTCCTCATAGCATGGCTGTCTGGCCTCCCCAGAGCAAGCGATCCAATGGGCTGGAGAGGAAGCTGCCACATGTCCTGAGGCCTGAGTATGGAAACTAACACAGTGTCACGTCTGTTGCAGTTCATTGGTCACACAGCAGTCACACAGCCCAGCCAGAATCAAGGGGAGAGAATACGGATTCTACCCCTTCGTGGAAGGAATTAAGGAGTTTGTTGCCATCCTTAATCCAGTACAAATTTCCATCTCCAAAGAGTTACTGTAAGGAATAGATGAGGCGGAGATGTGTGCTTCACACCTCTAGAATGGCTAGATCTTACAAACCACCAAAATACCGAGTGTTCGCAAGGTCGTAGAGCAATGAAGCTCTCACACACTGCTGGTAGAAATGCAAAAAAACCACAGCCACTTAGGAAAACAGCTTGGCAGTTTCTTACGAAGTTTTTTTTTTTTTTTTTGGACACAGTCTCACTCTGTTGCCCAGGCTGGAGTTCAGTGGCGCTATCTCAGCTCATTGCAGCCTCTGCCTCCTGGGTTCAAGCGATTGTCATGCCCAAGTAGCTGGGATTACAGGTGCCCACTACCACGCCCAGCTAATTTTTGTATTTTTAGTAGAGATGAGGTTTCACCATGTTAGCCAGGCTGATCTCAAACTCCTGACGTCAAGTGTTCCATCCTCCTCGGCCTCCCAAAGTGCTGGGATTACAGGCGTGAGCCACCGCGCCCGGCCTCTTAGAAAGTTGAACACTGTTTAACCTACATCCCAGAAATTCTAATTCTTGTCATTACCAATGAGGAATGAAAACAGGTGCCAGACCACACAAAGGTTCGCACGCAAATGCTCATAGAAGCCTTATTCGTGATACCCCAAACTGGAAACAACCCACATGTCCATCACCAGTAGAAACAATGAAGCGACTATTGTTTATGCATATATTGGAATACTACACAGCAATGAAAAAGAGTTCACTGCTCTACACAGCAACACAGATGATCTCACACATGTGGTATTGAGTGAAAGAAATCATGGCCAGGCACGACGGCTCACACTTGTAATCTTAGCACTCTGGGAGAACAAAGTGGGAGAGCTGCTTGAGCTCAGGAGTTTAAGACCAGCCTGGGCCACACAAGGAGACCCCATCTTTATTTTTAAATAATAATAATACATTTGAAAAGCTTGACACAAGAATACATTCTGTGTGATTCCGTTAGTCGGAAGTTCAGGAATAGACGGAACTAGTCTGTGGGTGGTGTAAGTCAGGTAGTAGTTGGCTTGGAGAGGGCAGTGATGGCGGGCAGGAGGACTTATGGGGTGATGAAATATTCTGTGTCTAAGCCTTGGAGGTTACACAGATGTGAACATATGTGTGGATTCATCAGGCTGCCCACTTATGAGCTGTGCACTTTGTGTCACTTACACTCACTCAATTAAAGATCACCGCTGGGCACAGTGCCTGCTATTTCTTTATTTCTTTATTTTTGAAATGGAGTTTTGCTCCTGTTGCCCAGGCTAGAGTGTAGTGGCGCTATCTTGGCTCACTGTAACCTCCGCCTCCCGGGTTCAAGTGATTCTTCTGCCTCAGCCTCCCAAGTAGCTGGGATTATAGGTGCCTGGCTAATTTTTGTATTTTTAGTAGAGATGGGGTTTCACCACGTTGGCCAGGCTGGTCTTGAACTCCTGACCTCAGGTGATCTGCTGGCCTCAGCCTCCCAGAGTGCTGGGATTACAGGCATGAGCCATCGGGACCGGCCCAGTGCCTGCTATTTATTAAATGACTAATAAATGGTAGCTACTAATATCATCATCATCATTACCAAAGCACCAGAGGGGCATGGCACGGAGGAAGTTGTCCACTGTACGGCTAGATTTGGAAAGCCTTCCAGCTTAGTGCGCTCTGGGGTTCGGGTAGCTTGTCCAATCCCTCTGAAACTCCAATGGCCTTGGGCCCACCTTCTGCCAAGGAGCAGACTCTTACTTCGCACACATAAATGGAGAACATTTCCTGTTGGCCTTGGCCCAGCAGTTGCATTTGGCGTGGGTGCATGTTGTTGGGTCAAGTGCATTTGGCTCTCCTTCCTAGGGGCCCTGAATCATCCTGGACAGATGACTTCGCTCTGTGATGACCTCAACACCGGCTGCCCAGACTTCTGGGCTTGGGAGACCAGCTCTGGGGAGCTGGGAGGATAGTTGGGGGGAAGGGTCTGTGGCCCCTAGGCTAGCATACCTGGTAGGTTGTTTGTCCCTGCAGAGGCTCTGGAGCATGGAGCCTTTTTCACTGACATCTCTTTGCTCTTCTCAGAGCCCGGCCCAAGGTGTGCAAATGCAAATGCCTGTAGTGTAATGAGAAGTGGGTTGGAGATGAAAAATGTGTCATTTTCCTTTTGACGCCTCTATAAGAAGAAAGTGCTCCTCTGGGTAGCCATGGATTCCATGTTGGGGAGACTGTAGGGGGTGTTGGGGACTGGGGTTAACAAAAGTGGCAGCTGTCACTCAGCTCCAGCTGATCGTTGCCATGTGGAACGTGGGCTCAGCGTGGCCAGGTCTTGGCTCAGCGTGGCCAGCTCTTCTGATTTTTCACAAGAAGGCAGAGTTCTTGGTTTCTAAGGGGAAGATCCTGGCTTTGACATCCTGGCATCTGGTTTGGTTGTACTGTTCTCGTTTTTTTCGGTGTGGTTGGGCTGACACTGCCTCGGCCTGATGGAACAATGTCTGTAGATCTCGTGTTAGGAAGGGTGGCCTCAGGCCCATGTGGATTGGAATCCTCCCTCTCCCACTTTCTAACTTTGTGACCTTGGGCCAGCTCATTTAGTTTCTCTGAGCCTCGATTTTATCTCCCTTAAAATAAGGTTGGAGAGGAAATAGTTCTTGCATCACGGCGCCCATCCCCAGCACACGGTGAGAGTTCATGGAGTATGCTGTGTTGGTATAATGCCACTCCAGACTGGTCCTACATTAACCCTACAGTTCCTTTTTTTCCTTTAAAAATTTTTTTAATTTTTTAAATAGAGAGGATGCCTCACTGTGTTGCCTAGACTGGTCTTGAACTCCTGGCCTCAAGTGGTCCTCTTTCCTCAGTCTTCCAAAGAATTGGGATTGTAGGCGTGAGCCACTGCACCTGGCCCTAAAGGTTCCTTTATGGTTCCCAGCCCAGGGTGGAAGCAAGGGTAAGGTTGGGGTCTTTCAGCCCCTGGGATTGCGCTCCCTGGCCCCCCATTTTGAGTAACTGCCAGAAACCTCTGGGCAGGTATAAACAGTTAAACAGTTCCCTGTTGCCTTCGGTTTCAGCCATTGGAGAAGCTGCATCAGAGAAGGGACTTCTCTAAAGATAAGAAACAGGTTGGGCGTGGTGGCTCACACCTGTAATTCCAGCACTTTGGGAGGCCAAGATGGGCAGATCGCTTGAGCTCAGGAGTTCAAGACCAGCCTGGCCAACATGGTAAAACCTGTCTCTACTAAAAATACAAAAATTAGCTGGGCATGGTGGTATGTGCCTGTAATCCCAGCTATTCCAGAGACTGAGGCTGGAGAATCGCTTGAACCTGGGAGGTGGGGTTGCATTGAGCAGAGATGGCGCCACTGCACTCCAGCCTGGGAGAGAGAGTGAGATTCATCTCAAAACAACAAAGAAAACTAAATAAATAAAAATAAGGAAAAAAATAGAGAAGAGACTTCTTTGTTCCCAATTCTTTGGGATTTAGGGAGCTAGGGGTGGTCTTGAATCTCCTGTCTACCACTTTCTCTGTCTCCTGTATGCCAATCCCAGCCCATACCCTGAAGCTCATTCTCACTTCTCCCCTGATTTCTTTCTTTAGAAATTAACAGAAAGATAAGATTCGAGTTTGTTCCCCCATGTTCTGACCTTGCCCTCGAGTTAATTATCTGCTCTTTGCTACATCAGGATGATTTTCTCCAAGTTCAGCCTTGTGGAGGGATGAGCTTCTCTCTAGAAATCCGGCCTTGGGGAAGAAAGGGAGGAGATTGAGGCCTTTTCCCTGTCACTGGTAACAAATGCTGGAGTCAGACAGAGAATAGAGCTGGGGTGGGACACTGAGGAGAGGAAAGGACTGTGGAAACCCCAGCGCTCAGGCCCATCTGGAGGGCAGCCCCAGCCTTTGCTGCCTGGGGGAGATTCAGGCCCATCATTGCCAAAGCTGTTGATTTGAGAGAAGCTGTAGATTTAGACCTAATTCCTTGAGTTTTAAAAACCACATTTGTATATTTTATTTGGGAATAGATTAGATTTACAGAAAAGTTACAAAGATTGTTCAAAGAGTTGCCATATTAACCCTAAAGTTTTTTTTAATACACTTTTAATTTTTTTGTTTGTTTGTTTTTTGAGACAGAGTTTCACTCTGTCACCAGGCTGGAGTACAATGGCACGATCTGGGCTCACTGCAACCTCCACCTCCCAGGTTCAAGAGATTCTCCTGCCTCAGGCTCCCGAGTAGCTGGGATTATAGGTGCACACCACCACGCCCAGCTAATTTTTGTATTTTTAGTAGAGACAGGGTTTCACCATGTTGGCCAGGATGGTCTCGATCTTCTGACCTCGTGATCCACCCACCTCGGCCTCCCAAAGTACTGGGATTTCAGGCATGAGTCACTGCGCCCGGCCACCATTTTTAGTTGAGTTTTGTTTTGTTTTTATTGCATTTTAGTTTTTTTTTTTTAATTGCATTTTTAGTTTTTTAATAGAGATGGCGCCTCACTATGTTGCCTAGGCTGGTCTTGAGCTCCTGGGTCCCTTGGTTAACATCTCACATCACCATAGTACATCTGTCAATACTAAGGCGCCGGGCATGATGGCTCACGCCTGTAATCCCAGCACTTTGGATTGAGGCAGGAGGATAGCTTGAGGCCAGGAATTGAAGACCAGCCTGGGCAACACAGTGAAACCCTGTGTCTACAAAAGATAAAAAATTAGCTGGGCATGGTGGTGCACAGCTGTAGTCCCAGCTATTCAAGACGCTGAGGCTGAAGAATTGTTTGAGACCAGGAGGTCGAGGCTGCAATGAGCCATGATCTCACCCCTGCACTTCAGCCTGGGTGACAAAGCAAGACCTTATAAAAAAAACAAGAAACAGCCTTCCCCACTCCAAAAAGACCCTAAGAAACCAGCATTGGTGTGTTGCTGTTCCCTGAACTCCACGCCTTGTTTTGATGTCACCAGTTTTCCATGAGGGTCCTCTTTCTGTTCCAGGATCCAGTCTAAGGTGCCACATGGCACGAGGTTGTCACATCTCCTTAGTCTTTTCCGGTCTGTGACAGTTTCAGTCATACCTTGCTTTTCGTCACTTGCAAAGTTTTGAGGCATGCTAGAAGGTACCTGGATTTTGGTTTGATGTTTTTCTTGTGGTTAGACTGGAGACAGGGATTTATGAAACAATCACCTCAGAGGGGGGGCTTCTTATTACATCCCATCAGAGGGCACCCAATGCCCACAAGGCATCACGGATGCGAACCTGCATATGGTGGTGCCTGCCAGCTTTCTCCAATGTAAGTTACCGTTTCCCCCCTTTCCAGACCCGTTCAGTTCTTTGCATGTGTTAAGCTTGTGCACATTTACTTTGTACTTCGAGTTATAATCTAATACTATGTTAATTTTTTGTTGCTCAGATTGGCCCAGCTTTGGGCATGTCACTCTTTCAGGTTGGCTCTGTGTCCCTTGGGTAAGCCCCATCCTTTATATTGTGGAACACTTCCTTGCTTTCTGGTGCTACAAGATGCTCCAGGCTCAGCTCAGTCCTAGAACCAGCCATTTCTCAAGGGAGCCCCACTTGAATTTTTATTTGTTTTAGAGACAAGGTCTTGTACTGTCACCCAGGCTGGAGTGCGGTGGTGCGATCTTGGCTCACTGCAACCTCCATCTCCCAGGTTCAAGCGATTCTCCTGCCTCAGCCTCCTGAGTAGCTGGCATCTAGAGGCATGCGCCATCATGCCCGGCTAATTTTTGTATTTTTAGTAGAGACGGGGTTTCACCACGTTGGCCAGGCTGGTCTCAAACTCCTGACCTCAGGTGATCCACCCGCCTGTGCCTTCCAAAGTGCTGGGATTACAGGTGTGAGCCACCGCACCTAGCCGCTCCCCAGAATTTGAGAGCCATGAGTATATTGCCTTTTTTGCACAGCGAAGATGTGACGACATGAAAATGGAGTCTCTCGTTCTCTCTCTCACACGCAAAAGAGTTAGGCTTGGTTATTGGGCTCTGAAGGAAAATGGAACCATCGGTATCTGATTTCAGCGATCGAGGGAAAGATATATGGCTTCATACAGTTCACTTTTCGGGCCTTTGCAAGCAGAAGAAAATGAAAACAAAGTGAAACAGTGCAAGGAAGTACTTAGCACAGTGCCTGAGTGTCTGAAGCATCTAATACGTGAGACTTGGGGTTTTCATTAACATGATTAATGAATATTAATCAAAATGATCCACTTGTTGATATTAATTGCAATGCAATGAAAACTGGACTTTGACTTTGGTTTAGAGAAGAGATTCTAATTCTTTCCATTTGCTCCAGTGCAGTGGTTTAGAAAATGAAGACATTTAATTTGGGACTGGTGTTGCTGGGTGTTTGGTGTTAAGTGATTAATTTGTGGTTCATTAAATAATACCCGGGTAGGTCTGGGTCCGCAGAGGCAACAAGGTTGGTCCTCTCCTGGTGCCCTGGGTTGTTCTAGGGCCTGTCTTGGGCAGGACGCCACCTGGCACCTCAGCCGTCAATGAGGTCTGCACAGACCCTGGCCAACCTCTGAGGCAGGCGGGAGGACACATGATGGGGCGGAAGACCTGATGAGCTGCTTTGTTCCTTGCAGATCAGGAGCGATACTTCACAGATCCTGGAGGAACACATCCCAGTCCTTAAGGCCAAACTGACAGAAATGCGTGGTATCTACGCCAGAGTGGACCGGCTAGAGGTGTGTCCGGGGAAAATGAAGGTTCTGAGGCTGTGGACTTAATCTGGCTTTTGCCTTTTCCTCGAGGACGCTGTTCCGGCCTTGAGCATGTCAGGCATAAAGCCCGATAGAGGGGGTTGGTGGTGAGGGTTGGGGGGTCTGCACTCAAGTGATACTTTGAAAAAATCACAAGTAAGAATTTGTTTCCAGGCCAGGTATGGTGGCTTGTGCCTGTAATCCCAGCATTTTGAGAAGCCAAGGTGGGAGGATTGCTTGAGCCCAGGAGTTTGAGACCAGCCTGGGCAACATGGCAAAACCCCATCTCTCTAAAAAATACATAACTTAGTCAGGTGTGGTGGTGCATGCCTGTGGTTCCGGCTACTTGGGAGACTGAGGTAGGAGGATGGCTTGAGCCCAGGAGGTCATGGCTGTGGTGAGCCTTGATTGTACCACTGCTCTCCAGCCTGGGCAACAGAGCAAGATCCTGTCTCAAAAAGAAAAAAAACTTTCCAACGTTTAAAAATCAGGGTACTTTAGGCCAGGCGCGGGGTGGCTCACACCTGTAATCTCAGCACTTCTGGAGGCCAAGGCAGGCAGATCACGAGGTCAGGAGATGGAGACACTCCTGGCTAACATGGTGAAACTCTGTCTCTACTAAAACTACAGAAAATTAGCAGGGTGTGGTGGTGTGTGTCTGTAGTCCCAGCTACTCAGGAGGCTGAGGCAGGAGAATGGCTTGAATCTGGGAGGTGGAGGTTGCAATGATCCGAGATCTCACCATTACACTCAAGCCTGGGCAAAAGACCAAAACTCCATCTCAAAAAAAAAAAAATCAGGGTACTTTA
This sequence comes from Ateles fusciceps, assembly GCA_036589455.1. NCBI lineage: Eukaryota > Metazoa > Chordata > Mammalia > Primates > Atelidae > Ateles > Ateles fusciceps. The sequence continues at coordinate 6,561,841 of JAZHEH010000847.1, forward strand.
TATAAAAATCTGCATTTTAAGCTTTTGAAAATTCAGAAGCTTTGATAACCCTGGGCCCACATTTCCTTAAATGCTTTAATCTGTTTATGTTTCAAGGCATAAATATATAATGTATATATATCTATGTTTGTAGTTTAGTGAATTTTTACATATATCAACATGTAATGATGACCCAAATTGAGAGAATATTTCCAGCCCCTGGGTTGCATTCTTGTAGCATTCTTGCAAGAATGGGTGAAGGCTGAGTATGGTGCCTCACGCTGGATTACAATCCCAGCACTTTGGTAAGCCAAGGTAGGTGAATCAGTTGAGGCCAGGAGTTCGAAGTCAGCCTGGCTAACATGGTGAAAATACTAAAAATACAAAAATCAACCAGGCATGGTGGCGTACACCTGTAATCTCAGCTACTTGGGAGGCTGAGGCACAAGAATCACTTGAACCTGGGAGGCAGAGGTTGCAGTGAGCCGAGATTGTGCCACTGAACTCCAGCCTGGGCAACAGAACAAGACTGTCTCAAAAAAAAAGAATGGATAGAGCTGGTGGCAGCTGCTTCCCAGAAGGGTAGGGGCTCTCCAGTTTTCCACAATCCCCACTGTGTCCTGTTGCCTGACTGCTGTCATGGCTCGCTTGTCTTTTACTCGCCTGGCTGAGATGTATGCCATCTCATTTCTTCCCTGCCACACTGCAGGATCAGTCCCCTCACTGCCCGCATCTCCTGCAAGAGGAGCATAAGCTCTGCAAGGTAAGCCACTTCTCTGCAGTCATAGTACTAGATACATCAAGCCGGGACTCCAGCTTATATGTGCTGGAGTGGATGCTCTTCGTCCGCCTGGGCCCTGGGCTTGGGACCCTGGCTCCTTGCACAGCAGAGGACTGGGAAGCTGGGAGGAGCTTGTGGTTGTGTCCTGGTCACCTGGCCAGAGGGAATGTGGGGCCCCTCCCAAGCTGCAAAGCAGCCGTCAGCACTGAGTTAGCAGAGAATTAACATTCTTGTCAGCAGAGAATGAAGCAGGAATATAATTAAAACTTTGCCCTTGGAATAGCTGATTCATTTGAATTTTATTCCACACATTTGAAAGAGGAAAGAAAATGTGAAGATTTGCAGCCTGGTTCTTGCCTGGCCTGGGCCAGCCCAGCTGTCTTGCCCATTCCTTTCTGAGCATTTAGTCCGCGGACGTTGACCGAGGGCCGGGAGAGACCCTCAGCGGGGTATTAACATATCGGCCTCCGATCGCTACTGGGAGAAATTACCATGAACTTAGTGGCTTAAAACAACACACAGGAGCCTCTCTGCACCTACCCTGGCTCAGGAGGCTGCCCAATTAAAAACAACAACAACACACACACTTTTTTTTTTAGATGGAGTCTCGCTCTGTTGCCCAGGCTGGAGTACAGTGGCATGATCTTGGCTCATTGCAACTTCTGCCTCCTGGGTTCAAGTGATCTCCTGCCTCAGCCTAAGTAGCTGGGATTACAGGCACCTGCCACCGTGTCTGGCTAATTTTTGTATTTTTAGTAGAGACAGGGTTTTGCCATGTTGGCCAAGCTGGTCTCGAACTCCTGACCTCAAGTGATCTGCCCACCTCAGCCTCCCAAAGTGCTGGGATTACAGACATGGGCCACTGTGCTCGGCCACAACACACATTTATGATCTTACAGTTCTGGAAGTCAGAACCTCAAAATGTGCCTTATGGGGCTAAAGTCAAGGTGGTGGCAGGTTGGCCCCTTCCAGAGGCTCTGGGGAGAATCCTTGCCTTTCCTTGCCCTTTTTCTTGCCTTTTCCAGATATTAGCACTGCCTGCATTCCTCAGCTCCTGGCCCCTTCCTCCCCCTTCAAAGCCCACAGAGTGGCATATTCCTGTCTTTCTGTTGCTGGCCCTCCTGCCTCTCTCTTGTAGGGACCCTTGAGATCACCCAGATGATCCACAGTGATCTCCCATTCCAAGACGCTTCACTTAATCACACCTGCAGGGGCCCTTTTGCCAAGGAAGATGACATATTTGCAGGTTCTGGGACTAGGACGTGAACATCTTTGGGAGCTATTGTTCTGCTGCCCACACTAAGCCAGGATTTGCTTTCATTAGGCAAGCTCTGTGAAGGGAAGTAGCGACTGAGGCCTGGGGTCTGCAGGCCCCTGGAGAGCGAATGGAAGGAACTGTGTCAGTTGGGTGGGGAACCTGTGGGAACCAGGTTAGGTGGGCACAGCTCAGGCAGGGGCTCCAGGTGGGATCTTGGCTCTGAGCAGGGCAAAGACTGGGATGTTGGAAGGATCCTGGGAGGCCAGGTAATGGGGGCAAAGGGAATCTGACCCCACTGGGGCTGGAGAAATGGGCAGCAGCAGCCAGGTTGTCCAAGGCTTGCCATCCAAGGTCAGGACTTTGGCCTTTATCCTGAGGAAGAGGAAGCCACCGAAGAGTCAGCCTAGTGGTCAGGCGTACACACCCCGGAGCAGGGCTTCTCAACCTCAGTGCTGCTGACCTGGAAAGTTTGCTGCTGTGGGGCAGTTCTGGGCATTGTAAGTTGCTTAGCAGCCTCCCTGGCCTCCATTCACGATACTATTAGCATTCCTCCAGCCCCAGTCCCCAGCGAGACAACCAAACATGTTGCCAAATGTCCCCTGGGGGGCTAGATCGCCCCTGTTTTGAAGTGTTGATCTAGAGCCACATAGCCTGGGTTCAAGTCCTGGTGCTACTGCCTCCTCGCGTGTGACCCCCAGAAAATTCCGAGCCTCCTTTCCCTATAAAATGGGAGTTACAGTGGTGAGGTTCGTGCACCCAAATCCTCGTTGTAGTCAATATGTCTGCTACACGTGGGCTGCCCTGAGATAGGTGCAGGGCGTACAGCCGAGGGAAGATGCCTGGTTCCCTGCTGGTGATCCTGGAGGAGCATTGGACAGGGAAGCAGTCCAGGTGGGGCAGGCCAGCTGAGAGCACACACGCCAAGGGCTCCTGGCCAGAACAGAGGGGGGCTTCCCAAGTATGTGACCTTGACCCTAAGGTCTGGCAACCTCTCATCTGCTTTCTGTCTCTGGATTTGCCTGTGCAGGACATTTCATGCTAATGGAATCATACCATATATGGCCTTTGTGTTTGGTCTCTTTCACTTGCCATAACGGTTTCAAGGTTCATCTATGTTGTAGCATGTGCCAGGACTTCATTCCTTCTGTGGTTGAATATTTTTTGTGTGTGTGTGTGTTTTTTCTTTTTAGTTGAGACGGGATTTTGCCATGTTGGTCAGGCTGGTCTCGAACTCCTGACCTCGTGATCTGCCTGCCTTGGCCTCCCAAAGTGCTGGGATTACAGACGCGAGTCACCGCACCCGCCCCGTGGTTAAATAATCTTTTGGTATATGGCTAGACCATATTTTATTTGTCTGTGCATTAGCTGGTGGACATTTGGGTGGTATCCACTTTATGGCTGTCGTGAATAATGCTGCTATGAATGTTTGCGTACAAGTTTTTGTGTGACATGTGGTTTCATTTCTTTTGGGTAGATACCTAGGAGTGGAATTATTGGCAGGTCTTTTCAGGAGAGCTATGGAAACTCATTTTAGGAAGTTTCAGACAGTTTTCTAAAGTGACTATACCATTTTGAACTCCCACCAGCAACTACTCTAAGTTTTAGATGGAGATTGTGGCCAGGCACGGTGGCTCATGCCCATAATCCCAGCACTTTGGGAGGCCGAGGTGGGCGGATCACGAGGTCAGGGGTTCGAGACCAGCCTGTCCAACATGGTGAAACCCCATCTCTATATAAAGAAAAAGAAAAGTTTAGATAGATGGAGATTGCAAACTCAGATGCCAACAAGAGCCAGGACTGCTGAGGGGCCAGGTGTTAGAAGACCAAGCCCAAGCGCTTCCCATTCCTTTCTGGGAACAGCTGGAGCTGAGAAGCAACTGCCACCATTGCGGGGTATGAATCTCCTGGCGGTCACAGGCTGCACTCTGCTCTAGGGTCCCACCAACATTGAGGCTAAGTGGTGCTCGTCTTTTGTCAGCACCCCTGCATCTGCTTTCCTTAGAGTTGAGAGATTTCTCTGTAACTGATGCTCGATTAGAAGAGGGGGAATCCTGAGTGAGGTCCAAGAGGGGCATGGATTTGAAGATCAAGAGAGAGAGCGTGTATTTCCTTATAGCTCAAGTGTGTGACATCAACAGTAAAACTGAGGGACCCGCTGAGAACCTGGCACTGTATGGGGCAGGTGGACTCCAGAGCCAGAGAGCTGGGGCTCTGATCTGCCCCTCTGGTAATTCACGAACCCCCTTGGAGTCAGTGTCATAGCAAGACCCCCTCATTGCCAGGAAGAGAATGTGCCGTCTGCTGCTCAGAGTCATTGTAAGGATTAAGTGAGACTGGTATCTGGCATCCTGCAGGCGCTCAGCAAGGACAGACTATTATGATGGTGGTTGTAGTGGTCCCCAAGGCTGAGAGAGGGATAGTTTGTCCAGGACGGACAGTCACTGCTCTGCCCTGCCAGCCGGGAGTCCTGGGGTGACTAGGGTATCAGTGGTTTCCACAGAGTGCTGCCCTCAGAATCAGTGTGACCTGCCAGGTGAGAGCTTGGAAACCACGAGGTGACCTCTCAGGCCAGAACTTGACCCTTTATCAGTTGTATTAATAAACACTAACTTTTTTTGGAGACAAGTTTTCACTCTGTCATCCAGGCTGGAGTGCAACGGTGCAATCACACTTCCTAGCCTCAACCGATCCTCCCACCTCAGCCTCCCAAGTAGCTGGGACTGCAGGTGTGTGCCACCACGCCCGGCTAATTTTTTTTGTATTTTTAGTAGAAATGGGGTTTCACCATGTTAGCCAGTATGGTCTAGACCTGCTGACCTTGTGATCTGCCCACACTGGCCTCCTAAAGTGCTGGGATTGCAGGTGTGAGCCACCACGCCCAGCCGGAAGTGTTCACATTCTTCAGGCATGGTGGCTTGGCCTATAATCCCAGCACTTTGGGAGGCCAAGGTGGGAGGATCACTTGAGCCCAGGAGTTCAAGATCAGCCTGGGCAACATGGCAAGACCCCTGCGTAGGGGGCGGGGGGGAAGTGTTCAGATTCCTCAATACTTGCCTATGTATTTTTAAACAATGAGGCTTTCCTCCTCTCCTCCCTCTCAGCTGATTATAAAGTAGTCCATTTTTATTGAAGAGGAAAATATCAGAAATCAATCATGCCACCTGCACCCAGCCCTCAGGGTGGCTGAGATGCGCGGTGGGCCCTGTCACTCACCAGCAGCCACCGCAGCCTGGCTGTGCAGGTGGACGTGTGCGTCTCCTCTCCGATGTCGGGGCTGCCCTGGCCCAGGTTTCAGCCTCTCTGACTGCGGCTTGGCTGGGCTGGCCTCGCTGGCAGGCATCTTGGAGACGGTTCAGACATTGTGAGCGCGCATTCCTCGGCATCGCCTCACACTCTCCACCAGATTGGTATTAACGTAGGGAGCATAAAATTGGAATCCGCTGGAAGAAGGGGAGTCGGGACTTTCGTCTGAGTTTTACAACCATGTGTGCTGGCTGAGCCAGGCCTCTGAGGCTGCAGCCCTTGTCAGATGCTTCCTGGACCATTTCCCACCCACCCACCTCTACACACACACACACACATACACACACACACACACACGACGTGGCTAATTCAGCCTTTCAGCCCCGCTGCAGCCAGAACCCCAGGGTGGCCCCAGCACAAGAGAAGTCTCTGTCTTGGGTTCACCCAATGTCGTTTTGCTAAGGATACACTAATTCCCTTATTCACTCATTCATTCATGCACGTGTGCATTCATGTATCCACCATCCATATGGGCCCGGGCTCCTGGACCAGGCTCTGGTCTTGGCCTGTGAGCAGTGCTGACTCAGCAGCTCCTCTTTCAGAATCCACCTTCTAAAGGGCATGGACTGTGAATAGATAAGCATTTCAGGTCGGAGTTGGTGGCTCACACCTGTAGTCCCAGCACTTTGTGAGGCTGAGGCGCGTGGATCACCTGAGGTTGGGAGTTTGAGACCAGCCCGACCAACATGGAGAAACATTTTGTAAAATACAAAATTAGTCAGGCGTGGTGGCACATGCCTGTAGTCCTAGCTACTCAGGAGGCTGAGGCAGGAGAATCGCTTGAACCTGGGAGGTGGATGTTGTGATGAGCTGAGATCGTGCCATTGTACTCCAGCCCAGCAACAAGAGCAAAACTCCGTCTCCAAAAAAAAAATTAGCTGTGCAGGGTGGTGCATGCCTGTAATCCTGGCTACTTGGGAGGCTGAGGCAGGAGGATCGCTTGACCCTGGGAGGCAGAGGTTGCAGTGAGCCAAGATCACGCCATTGCACTCCAGCCTGGGCGACAGAGCGAGACTCCATCTCAAAAAAAAAAAAAAAAAAAAAAAACCACACTCACAAGCAGGGCCGAACCCCATAGAGAAAGGAGAGCAGGCGCTGCAGTCAGGGAGTGCAGGTGCAGAGGCCCTGTGGGGTGAGGCTGGGCACTTTAAATGAACCAAAGGGAAGCACGTGGAGGGAGAAGGGAGGGCAGGGCTGGATGGCAGGAGGCCTGGCAGGTCTTGAGAGGACTGTATTTCATGCTATTATTGAAGGGGAGGCACTCCCGGAAGCAGCCCGCACTGAGGTGTCCTCATTCCTGTTCCTGGTATGAGAAAATCTTTTCTATTTTACTAATGGAACAAAGCAGGCCACAGAGGCACTGCCTTGTCTGAGATGGCACTGTAGTCACCCCCCTCTGCTGCCTTTAGCCGTGTACACACGCGCACACACACACTGACACGTGCTGAGCACAGAGACGGGTATGAAAAGACGCACACCAGAGGTCACAAATGGGTGAGTTAAATTTTACTAAGCCTGCACAGCATTTTTTTAAAGTGTAGATTCATTGCTAACATTGAATAAAACGGGATTTTTCATAAAATCTGAATGTCCTTTTAAAAATCATAGCGTCTGAGATTTGATGAGCTCTTAATATTTGCTAAGCATTCTACTTGTTGAATAAGGATAGTGGTTTTTTGTTTGTTTGGTTGTTTGTTTGTTTGAGACGGAGTCTTGTTCTGTCACCCAGGCTAGAACGCAGTGGCACGATCTCAGCTCACTGCAACCTCTGCCTCCCGGGTTCAAGTGATTCTTGTGCCTCAGCCTCTCGAGTAGCTGGGATTATAGGCATGCGCCACCACACCCGGCTAATTTTTTTGTGTGTTTTTAGTAGAGACTGGGTTTTGCCATGACGGCCAGGCTGTTCTCAAACTCCTGGCCTCAAGTGTTCAGCTGCCTTGGGCTCCCAAAGTGCTGGGATTGTAGGCATGAGAGCTACTACACCTGGCCAAGGTTCCTACTGTTTGTAATCCCCATTTTTCAGATAATGAAATTGAGGCTAATGGAAATTAAGTAACTTGCTGAAAGGCACACAACTACTGAGAGGTAGAATTTGGATTCTAATCCAGACAGTCTGATCAGAGCTCACTGCAGCCTTGAACTCCTGGGCTCAAGTGATCCTCCTGCTTCAGCCTCCTGAGAAGCTGGAACTACAGGCACATGCCACCATGCCTGGCTAATTTTCAATTTTTGGTAGAGATGGGGTCTTACTATGTTGCCCAAGCTGAAATTCCTGGCCTCAAGTGATCCTACCTGGCTTCAGCCTCCCAAAGTGTTGAGATTACAGGCATGAGCTACCATGCCCAGCCAGAATTCTTTTTTATTTATTTTTATCTTATTTATTTATTTATATTTGAGACGGAGTTTCGTCTTGTTGACCAGGCTGGAGGCGCCATGTCTGCTCACTGCAACCTCCGCCTCCCAAGTTCAAGTGATTCTCCTGTCTCAGCCTCCCAAGTAGCTGGGATTATAGGTGCCTGCCACCATGCCCAGCCAGTTTTTGTATTTTTAGTAGAGACAGGGTTTTACCATGTTGGCCAGGCTGGTCTTGAACTCATGACCTCAGGGATCGGCCCCTGAGGGCCGATCCAAAGTGCTGGGATTACAGGCATGAGCCACTGCACCCAGCCTATTTTTTATTATTATTATTTTTTTGAGATGGGGTCTCACTCTGTCACCCAGGCTGGAGTGCAATGGCGCGATCTCAGCTCACTGCAACCTCTGCCTCCTAGGTTTAAGCAATTCTCCTGCCTCAGCCTCCTGAGTAGCTGAAATTACAGGTGCCTACCACCACGCCCATCTACTTTTTTGTATTTTGTAGGAATGAAGTTTCACCATGTTGGCCAAGCTGGTCTTGAACTCCTGACCTCAGGTGATCTGCTCACCTTGGCCTCCCAAAGAGTTGAGATTACAGGCCTGAGCCACCGCGCCCTTTTTTATTCTTGAAACCGGCAGCTCTGCTCTTGAGGCCTGGAGCTGAGTGATCCCTGTTGGCCTGGACTCAGCTTTCTGGCTGACCCTGGTTCCCATTAAGCCCCTTTACCTGCTTGTTTCCTGCCTGGCCCTTGGTGGCTTCTGAGTTCCCATATGCAGCACATCCACTATTCAAATGAGCGTTGTGTGTCCTTAACGTAGATGAAAAGTACAAATAAGCATTTCTATAAAAGTCAACTTTTAACACAAAAGGCTTTGAAATCTGATGAATGTGCCCTGAGACCGCCCCCTGCCACTTTCTGACTTTGTGACTTCAAGCAGGTGCCCAGCCTGTGTGAGCCTTGATTTCCCTCCCCCTGTAAAATGGAGGCTAAGAACAGGGTCACTGGGGGAGAAGGCAAGAGGCCACCAGCGGAGCTGTGACCGTCATCAGGGTTGCTGCAGTGCCCCTCCAGCTAAGCAGGCCCTGCTGGCCTTGTGGGAAGCCCCGTTGGAGGGAGGCTGGTCGTAGTGATGGAAGGCCTGGAGTCTCCACCAGCCTAGGGAGTATGGCCAGGAATGGGCTCCAGGCTGCACAGATGTGGCATCCCAGTGTCTCCCTGTCTCCCAGGCCTTCGTCAAGATGGTTGGACACCACGTCGCCTTCCTGGAAGCAGATGTGCTTCAGGCTGAGCGGGACCATGGGGCCTTCCCGCAGGCCCTGCGGAGGTGGCTGGGATCCGTAGGGCTCCCCTCCTTCGGGAACGTGAGTATCCTGCCCCAGAAGTGAGGGGAGGGCCCTTCCCCTCCCCCTCCACAGACCCCAGCATAGGGAGGAGCACTCAGGAAGCAGAGTTCAGGGGGCACATTTCACTTCTGCAGACAGGAAACGGGTCCGGGCACCTCAGCCTTTCCCTGTCCCACGCGAGCCCTGGGCTTTGACTGTTCGTGCGCTCATCCACCATTTATTGGGTGCCTACTGTTTGCTGAGTGCCATCTGGGGTTACTGTAGTGAGCAGAAACAGCTCCTGCCCTCCTGCCCTTCCTTGCACACTTAGGGACAGTGCCCAGGATGACATCCAGAATTCTAGCCAGGTTCCCCTTCCTGAGGCAGGAGTCAGCCTCGAGCTGACCTGAGGAGCCGGGGGAAGGGGGACGGGCATCTCCCCAGCATGTGGCTCTTTGCGGCCTGCAAAGGCCTTACCCTTCCTCATCTCTCCTCTGTCATCCTGGGATCCTCTCCACGGCCCCACAAGGAAGGAAGGATCATGTGTCCCTTTTGTTCTATTTTGTTTTGAGATGGGGATCTCACTCTGTCACCGAGCTGGAGTGCAGTGGCGTGATCTCAGCTTGCTGCAAACTCCACCTCCTGGGTTCAAGTGATCTCCTACCTCAGCCTCCCGAGTGGCTGGGATTGCAGGTATACGCCACCATACCCAGCTAATTTTTGTATTTTTAGTAGAGATAGGGTTTCACCATGTTGGCGAAGCTGGTCTCGAAGCCCTGACTTCAAGTGATCTGCCCTCGACCTCCCAAAGTGCCGGGATTACAGGTGTGAGCCACCGTGCCTGGCCAGTCACCCTCATTTTATAGGTGAGAAGACGGAGGCTCAGGGAAGGAGAGAAAGGGTCTTATCTGAGGTCACATGGCCTGGTGTGCCTGTCCCTGGGGGATGTGCCCTTCACAGGAAAAGTGTCACCTAGCAGGGCCTCTTGTGGTTCCTTCGGCTCTGCCTGCAGGTGTCCCCTCTGCTGCTCTGCCTCCACTGTTCCTCCTGCCTGTCCCCACCTTATCTCCACTTTATCACCACAGCCCATTTAGTGAGTGCTTTTTGTTTTGTTTTGAGACAGGATCTCACTCTGTCACCCAGGCTGGAATGCAGGCGTGATCCTAACTCACTGCAGCCTGGAACTCCCGGGCTCAAGTGATCCTCCTACCTTAGCCTCCCAAGTAGCTGGGACTACGTTTCGAAATGGTGTGATTCGAAATGCCTGATGGGCATGTGCTCTCAAGTCACAGGTTCCTGGCCTTATTGTACCTGACTGAGGCACATGCTGCTCACCTGCCTGTTTGCAGGGGAGTGGTTTGCCCGAGCTTGTAACAGCTGGACAGTGGCCTCCCAGATCTCATGATCTAGGAACTCTTATTGATCCTTCAGAGCCCAAGTTAATGCCACGTCCTGTGAGAAGCCCTCTGAGATTGCCCCTCTTCAGACAAACTCCATCTCTGCTTTCCAAAGACAATGAAGTCATGAGCTGCATCCTTTGTCTGCCTCTCCCCTCAAGTTATGGCGACCATTCCTGAGTGACTTTTCCCACTGATGACTTGAAAAGCACGTTGAGGCCAGGCACCGTGGCTCATGCCTGTAATACCAGCACTTTGGGAGGCCAAAGCAGATGCATCACTTGAGCCTAGGAGTTCGAAACCAGCTTGGGCAACATGGCGAAACCCCATTTCTGCAAAAAATAGGAAAGTTAACTGGGCATGATGGCACATGCCTGTGGTCTCAGTTACCTGGGAGGCTGAGGTGGGCAGATCGCTTGAGCCTAGCCTGGGAGGTAGAGGTTGTGGTGAGCCAAGATTGCACAACTGGACTCAGCCTGGGTGACAGAGAGAGATCCTGTCTCAAAAAAAAAAAAAAAGCACATTAAGGGCCAGATGTGGTAGCTCATATCTATAATCCCACCACTTTGGGGGGGCGAGGTGGGAGGATTGCTTGAGTTCAAGACCAGCCTGGGCAACAAAGCAAGACCTCATCTCTACAAAAAATTATCCAAGTGTGATGGCGTGCACCTGTGGTCCCAGCTGCTCAGGAGGCTGAGGTAGGAAGATCACTTGAGCCTAGGAGTTTGAGGCTGCAATGAACCATGATCATGTCACTGCACTCCAGCCTGGACAACAGAACAAGACCCTATCTCTGAAAATTAAAAAAAAAAAATTTTAAGTCACATCAGGGGAAGAAAGGACACAGGACCTTGGCTGCCTGTGGCCTGTTAGGACCCGAGTATCCTAACAGTGGGTCCTGCCTGTCGCTTGATATACTTTTTGCAGTCTGCACAATCATCCCTATGAGGTTGGCGCTCATGTTTCCATTTACAGAGGCAGAGACTGAGGCTAGGAGGCGAGAATCACCTATCCAGGGTCACTGCTGGGTTTGGAATCCAGGCCTGTGGGGCTCTGAAACTGAGGTCCGCCCCCCACTCCTGCCACAGGGATATGGCATTCCCCCCCGGGGTGCGGCTGGGGCATGCCGGGACTGCACCCTCTCCTCTCTGCCACACTCTGGGCCTTGCTAAGCCTTGGAGAGCCCCCTAGACCTACCTGTGGTGACTTGTTCCAGGAAGCCGTCCTGGCCAGGGGGTGGGTGAGTCATTCACCAACTCCGGTGTGTTGATCTTGGCCCCACAAGGGCTTTGTCTGGGGGAGGCGGTGCAGCCGAGCGTGTGCACATGCGTGTGCAGACCTTCCAGGGCTGTGGCTGCACCAGGGTGTGAGCTGGAGGGGCCCTTCTAGAATGATGATCATCACAGCTGGAGTTGGGGCTGACGCTACAGTCGCGTCACGCCCCAGCCTGTGAAGCGGGTCTGGTCATTGTTCCTGGTTTACAGATGAGGAAACTGAGTCACTGAGGGGTTAAGTTGCTTGCCCACCCAGAAAGTGGCAGAGCTGAGGTTTAAACTTGTGATGTCCGGGCCCAGAGCTGGTGCCCTGCACCCCGCTGGTCCAGTCGGTGCCCAGCCTGACCCCCCAGACCTGCTTTCTGGGAGGCGAGAGTCCTCGTAGGGCGCCCAGGTATTCTCAGGGTCTTCCATCTCAATTGTTCAAAGCTGGGATTTTGCGCCGTCTCTAGTGAGTTCCCCTCAGTGCTCTCCCAGGGTGGACACCTCCTTTCGGTGATGCTGAAGGGCCGTCACCATCAGAGGCTGACATTTCAGCCTCCACCAAGCCCTTCCTCTGGGGCCGGTTCCGATGCCGTGTGCAGGCCTGAGGGGCCCGGGCAGCCGAGGGCTTGGAGAGCTTTAGTTTCTTTCCTGGTCTCTCCCCTAGGACCCCACTGCTCCCCCCGACGCAGGTGTTTGAGGCCTCCTCCCGCTGGGCTGGCCTGAACAGTGACCATCAGACACAGCAGCCAGCCAGGGGGACCTGGCCATGTGGCACCCCAGGGCTATCTGTTCCTCACCCACCCGCTCTGCCTCCAAAGGGTCCGTGGAGTGGAGAGGGCTGGGACAGGGATATTGGGTCGCCCCACGGGAGTGTTGGCATGGGGTTCTGCCCCTGCAGAGGAGCCACACCATTCACCAGAGGTCCAGCCCCCAGAGCAGATAGGCTGCCCGCTGCCCATGAGACTCGGTGCTAGTGTGGACAGTGGCTGTGGCCTGGGCTGGCCTGAGGGGTCCTGTGCAGGAAGTGACCTGGGGTTACTAGTGTTCCCCCCTTGGTCAGCTTTCCAACTGGAGCCCAGCCTGTGCCCCAGGCCCTCGGTGCCCAGCCACAAGATGTATACATGCCCACGCTACGACATACGTATTTTCATGGTACAAAAGGCCACATTTTCATGCTGTACTATATAAATGAAAAGTTTTCAGTTATGCTTTTGTATTGATCGTTATAACATTGTGAGGTTTTAACTAAGAATTGTTCCTCTCTTTCATTGTAGCCAAGCCCCTTCTGTGACATATCTTAGCTGTGTGACCGTGGGCAAGTCTCAGCTTCTCTAAGCCCAGAGACAGCCAGGCACAGTGGCTTCCACCTGTAATCCCAGCACTTTGGGAGGCCAAGGTGCGAGGACCACTTGAGTCTGGGAGTTTGAAACTAACCTGGACAACATAGGCAGACCACATCTCGGATCAATTAGATATTATTAAAATAATATCTTTTTTTTTGAGATCTTAAAGTTATTTCTAATTGTTCCAGGATGGCTTCTCAATGACCTGAGAATAAAATCCAAACTCCTCGTCATGGCCTGCAAGAGGCTCATGCTCCAGCCATGCGTAGTCTCTGGTTGGTTGGTTGTTTTGAGACCAACTTGCTCTGTCACCCAAGCCGGAGTGCAGTGGTGTGATCTTGGCTCACTGCAACCTCTGCTTCCCGGGTTCAAGCGATTCTCCTGCCTCGGCATCCCAAGCAGCTGGGCTTATAGGCGCCCAACACCACGCCTGGCTAATTTTTGTGTTTTTAGTAGAGATGGGGTTTCGCCATGTTGGTCCAGCTGGTCAGGAATTCCTGACTTCAGGTGATCCGCCCACCTCAGCCTCCCGAAGTGCTGGGATTACAGGCATGAGCCACCACGCCCAGCCTAAAATAATATCTTTAAAACTCAAAAACAATTAAGCCTCAGAGAGTCTGACTAAGTCAGTAAGCTGGCTTAGGCAGGTTCATGAGAGACTTTGCTTGCTAGAAAACTAGTTTGGATTTGACGGAAAATGATGAGGACCTGGACTAAAACAGGGGGAGAAAAGCTCCAGAACTCTCAGGAGGGATTCCGGGCATGGAGCAGAAGAGCGTCAGCCGCCTGAAAAGCCAGCCAGTGGTGCAATCTCAGCTCACTACAACCTCCACCTCCTGGGTTCCAGCAATTCTCCCGCCTCAGCCTCCCGAGTAGCTGGGATTACAGGCATGTGCCACCACGCCCGGCTAATTTTTGTATTTTTAGTAGAGATGGAGTTTTGCCACATTGGCCAGGTTGGTCTCGAACTCCTGACCTCAAGTGATCCACTTGCCTCAGCCTCCCAAAGTGCTGAGATCACAGGTGTGAGCCACTGCGCCTGGCTGAAAAGCCAGCTTTGCTTGTGAGTAATGGAGTGGTCCAGGACAGACTCAATGCTTACTGCTCAGCGGTGAGCGGGAATCACGGGGTGGCTGCCATAGAGCCAGCCCTGCTGTGCCAGGCACCGTTTTCAGCTTGTCAATCCTCATAACATCCCACAAGAGAGGTGCTATTTCTATCCCATGTTACAGGTGAGGAAACTGAGGCACAGAGAGGGTAAGTCATTTACCCAGGATCACACAATTGGACATCAGGATATGAATCCACGTTCTTCTTTCCATCACATATTGCCTTGGTAGAGACCTGTGATCTCTTCCTTCAGGGAGCTTGTGTCTGGTGCGAGAATACAGACAATGACCAAACTGGAAGAAGATGTAGTTACAGGCGGGACATGGTGACTCAATGCCTGTAATCCCAGCACTTTGGGAGGCCTAGGTGGGTGGGTCACTGGAGCCCAGGAGTTCCAGACCAGCCTGGGCAATATGGTGAAACCCCATCTCTGTAAAAAAAAAAAAAAAAATTAAGGCTGCAGTGAGTCATGATTGTATCACTGCACTCCATCCTGGGTGACAGAGCAAGAGTCTGTCTCAAAAAACAAAAAGAAAAAATAAAATCAGTTAGATAGCTGTTTCTAAAGGGGGGCCCTTTACCTGGGCATGGTAGTGTGTGCCTGTGGTCCCAGCTACTTGGGAGGCTGGGGTAAGAGAATTGCTTGAGCCCAGGAGTTCAAGGCTGCAGTGAGCTGAGATTGCACCACTGCACTCCAGCCTGGGTGACAGAGTGAGACCCCGTCTCTAAAAAATGAAATGTACAAAAAAATGAAATGAAAGGGAGCCCTGGTCAGGAGTGGCCTCTGAGGAGGGACCGTGGAAACTGAAACCTGGATGATGAGTAAGTGTCTGGAGTCAGAAGAAGAGTGCTCCCGGCCGAGGGAACGGCAATTGCAAAATCTCTGCAACGCACCTGAGCTCAGTGCTTGAGGAATCGCTAGTCTGGCATGGGCTGCCTGCGTGAGCCAGGGCAGGGTGGAGAGAGAGGTCTGGGAGGTAGCAGAGAGCAGACTGTGCAGGGTCTCAAGGCCACACAGAGGAGTTTAACACTGTTCTGTGGTGATCAAAGTGTGGAAGTATTTGTGGCAGGGGCGGGGTGACTTGGTCAAATTTGCCTCCTTGGCGAGAAACCAGGGCTTGTTCTCCGCTCTGAGCTCAGGCTGGCATTCAGGGTCTGTGGTGTCTTAGGACTGCGACACCAGAGCTGAGCAAGGCACGTGGGTGCCCTCCGGGCTGCAGGTTTGGAATGTTTCCTCCCCTGGAAACGTCTCATGCGGTGCCCTGAGCTCTCTGGAATCCTCGCCTCGCCATGTCTCAGGGCCCTTGTCCAGTCAGAGGAAAGGAAAGAGGCTCCAGAAAGGGGGCCCAGGTCTTCCAGACCAGTGTTCCTGAGACCCTGCTGGAGGGGGCAGCCATCAGCCGCGTGCCTGCACGGGAGGGCCCCTCACATCTGGAGATAGTTTCAGGCATGTGCGGACATGAAAGTGTGAAATGGGGCTGGAGCCGTGCGGGCTGCCGGCCTCAGAAGTGCACAGAGGCCGTGGCAGGTGTCCCCTTGGCCCGGGCCAGCTTCCTGCTGACCGTGCCAGGCCGGCCCTTCTCCTGGCTCACGTGCCCAGAGGCGCAGAGCAGCCTCACTAATTTGTTGTAAACCACTGTTTGTTTCTGCCGCCAAAACATCTTGTTCACGAGGTGTCATTTTGATTAATTTTTCTGATGGAGAAGAATGTGGTGCTTCCCAGGGGAGCTCTTTGGCTGACAGCGAAGCTGACCCGGCCAACTCCTGCCTCCCGCACAGAGCGCTGCTGCCCTGTAGAGGGAAGCTTGGCTGGGACTTGGGGCTGCCTGGCCCACCCATTCACCCCCACCCCCACCGGGGCAACAGGGGCCTGGGGGGAGACCGTGGTTGCTGAGATCTGCCCAGAAAGAAAGATGGGCAGGGGGGCCAGAGGGGGAGCCAGAGTGGCTTTGGAGGCAAGCAGAGCCAGGACAGGCAGGGTGTGAGATGTCATCTGGTCCCACAATTGCAGCAGTCCCAGGGTGATCTGGTAACAGCAGTGAGTGAGTTTTCTGGGCATGAGACAGAAGGGAGTGGTGGGGACGGTGGCGAATTGCAGAGCCCATGGCTCATGTGCAGGAGTGGAGCTTGCCTGGCACCGGCCTTGCAGAAATGACGGCCAGCGGTCACCAGGATTTCCTATATGGGGGAGAAAGCTGGACATCTGGAGGTGTGGTGGTGTTAATGAATCTTCCCATGTCAAAAAGTCGGTAATTTTTCTTACTGTTGAATACTGTGTGGAAAAATGTGTTGGGGCTGGACGCAGTGGCTCACACCTGTAATCCCAGCATTTTGGGAGGCCAGGGCAGGAGGATCACTTGAGCCCAGGAATTCGAGACCAGCCTGGGCAACATAGTGAGATCCTGTCTCTGTTTTAAAAAATTAAAAATAATAAAAGAAACCTGTGTTGCACTGTGGGTGGCACCCCGCCCCCCCCCCAAGCCCTGGACTTGAGGCTGATGACCTGTACCTCCTTGCCCCACCACTGTGGAGGATTTGGGACCAGGGGAGGAGTCAAGAGGCATCTTCTCTACTCTTTTGCACCAGCCTTAGTGGGAGCTCTTCAGCTCTAAGCAGCAACATGACTAACAGCCAATACTTGTATTGAGCCCCTACTGTATACGAAGGGCTTTCTGTGCCTTATCTCAATTTCATGTAACAATGCCAGAGGTAGATGCTATTATTCCAGTTTACAAATAAATGCCCTGAGGCTCAGAGAGGGCTGTTCACTTGCTCAGGATCACACAGCATAACTGGGATTTGATCCAGCTTTGACCTTGGTTGGCCGGTCAGTGTGTGTCTCTACCTCCCTCTGTGAACTTCCCAAGGGCAGGTACCGAAACTTCCACGGCCCAGGCTGCAATCTTGAGAGCTTTGGGCCAGTTCTGCCGCAACCACACTTGCTCTTTGGCCAGCGTGATATATGGATCTATTTAACTTGAGTTAGTTGCCAAAAAGCAAATTTCACATGAGATTTTGAGGATGCGAGGGGGAGGAAGTTCCTTCTGACAACAAGTAGTTTTTATTTGGGAGGGGGCGCTGTTTGTTGAGCCCTATCTGGAAGCACCCCACCTTTGCCTTGTGGCTTCTGGTGAAGGAGCAGAGGTCTGAGTGGGCCCCTGAGCCACGTCCCTGCCCAGCCAGCATCTGGCCCGCCATGCTCACTTTCAGTGCCTGCTGGTGCATTTGCATTTCCTCCCCAGTCGAGCACATAGTAGGTGTTTAATAAACAGTCATCAGTGGATGTTGTGAAGGCTTCTTGCCTGCCTCCCAGATGTCTTAGGGGCGTCTCCAGGCACTGGAGGACTCGGAGAGGGTTTTCAAGGCTGAAAGGGAGGTAATGAGGCCATGGGTGGAGCTGCTGCTCTGCCCCGGCCGGCCTGTAGCAGTCATTAGTGCCAGGCTCAGCGTCCTCCTCTCCCCCAGGACCCCCCAGCTCCTGCCCCTCGCCTCCTCTCCCCTCCCTGCCCAGCACCGCAAGGGGGGGCTCGGTCTCTCTGGACATCCCCTGTCCCCTGCACAATCTCCCTGCGGGGGGCGACTCAGGGAGGAGGCCAATGGGCTCCGCTTTATCTGGTGGTGGAAGCTGAGCAAGACACAGAGAAGGGAGAGGAGGTTGTGAGGCCCCTTCTCCTGGTCCTGAACCAGCCGCTCTTCTCCTGCTGCCCCTGTCAGCCCTTGCGGTAAAATGCAGCTGGAGCAGATGGCAAATCGTGGAGGGCCCTGGGGCGCTGGGTCCCAGTCCCTACCCACCAGCCCCTCCCCATGGCTCCCAGGGATTTCCCAGGTTTGTCCTCTTCAAGATGGCATGCTATGGGGGGGACGGAGGGCTCCCACCAGGCTGGTCTGGGAATTGTGTTTTTCAGGCATTTCATTCTTGTTGAGAGTCTGAGGATGAGAGGGAAGTTTCTTCCAATAATAAGTTTTCATTTTGGGGGTGCTGTTGGGCCCTGTGTGGAGGCACCCCACCACTGCCCTGTTGGTGGGACCCTCAACATGCCCTTCTCACCACAACACCATGTCAGGGACATTCCCTGTGGCAGCAGTGCCCTGGGCCCAGCCCTGCCATCCTGGGCGTGCTGGACATCATCTGTGGCCTTTGCACATGCTGGTCCCCTGCCTGGAAAACCCCTCCTGCTCCCCCGTCTGCCGATGTTAATTCTTGTTCAAAGCCCCAGTCACACAGCACCACGCTGGGAAGCCGCTTGGGTTCCTCCAGCCAGCTCCCCAACCCAAACCCTGGTTCATTCCCTGGCTGGCACGAGGCCTTGGCCGGTCATCTGCATTTTCACCTCTTGTTTCCCCTAGATTGAGAGCTGCTCGAGGGCGGGGCCTGTGTCTTATCTTTGCTGTGGTGCTTAGAGTTCTGATGCTGCTGGAGGGTTCCAGGCTCCTCTTTGGGCTGCCACAAGCAGTACTTACCTGCCCTGCCTGGTTCATCCCCAGGCCACCTGGGACAGAGTAACTCTCCATCCCCCACTATTCAGGTGAGGAAACCGAGGCTCAGAGAAGTTAGAACGTTTCACCAAAGCCAGGGCCCATCCCGTTTGATTCCAGCGTTGTACATTCTTCACACCCCAGGAGTTGAAATTCACTCACTCACTGAGACCAGGCAAGGCCCTGAGTGATGCAAAGAGGCCAGGTTGGGGCTGTGACCACCAGGGGAGGCAGGGCCCTCAGCTGCAGCCTGAAATGGAGACCAGAGTGGCCAGGCCTTGTACTTTTTTTTTTTTTTTTTGATACAGAGTCTTGCTCTGTCGCCCAGGCTGGAGTGCAATAGCATGATCTTGGCTCACTGCAACCTCCGCCTCCTGAGCACAAGCAGTTCTCCTGCCTTAGCCTCCCCAGTAGCTGAGACTACAGGTGCGTGCCACCACGCTTGGCTAATTTTTGTATTTTTAGTAGAGACGAGGTTTTGCCATGCTGGCCAGGCTGGTCTTGAACTCCTGATCTCAAGTCATCTGCCCGCCTTGACCTCCCAAAGGGATTACAGGTGTGAGCTGCCTCACCCAGCCACCACCCCTGTTTCTAATCAGAATGTCACCTTCAAAGTCACTCATCATAGAGAAATTCCACCCTTCGCAGCTCCCCATATCAAAATGCAAACCCCATCCGCCCCAAAGGCTGCAGATCTAGTTCCTGCAGCATTTGGAGAGGGGATAATCAAGAGGATGGATGCAGACCAGGACCTCTCAACCTCAGCGCTGTGGACATTTGGGGCAGATCATTCTTTGCTGTGGGGGACCGTTTTGCGCACTGGGGGGATGTTTTTCACGCTGGGGGATGTTTTTCGCGTTGGCAGGTGTTTTCACACTGGGGGATATTTTAGGGGATGTTTTCCACGCTGGGGCATGTTTTGCGCACTGAGGGATGTTTTGTGCACTGGCGGTTGTTTTTTGCTCTGGGGGATGTTTTGCTCACTGGAGAATGTTTTTTGCACTGGCGGGCGTTTTTTGCACTGGAGGATGTTTTGCACACTGGCAGGTGTTTTTGCACTGGGGGATATTTTAGGGGATGTTTTGCATGCTGGCGCATGTTTTGCACACTGAGGATGTTTTGCGCACTGGTGGGTGTTTGCTGCATCTCTGGCTTCACTTACTAGATGCACCCTCCCCGCAGTGTAACCACCAGAAAGGAGTCCATAAATTGCCAGATGTCCCCTGAGTTAAATTGTCAAAAGTTACCCTGAGTTAAGGACCACTGGCCCAGAAGAATGACAGCTGTCAAAACTGGGTGATGGTACGTGGGGGACTCATCAGAGTCCCCTCATGGCTTTTATATGTTTCCTATAAATATGAAAACGTTTCCTTATAAATATGGAAAAGAATAAAAAGTTAAATCTATGAAAGCATGAATTCTGGGAGCTGCGCAGTCCTGGGTTTGTATCTCGGGGGTGGTGCTGGCTGGCTCCATGGCCTTGTGGGAGTCTCAGCTTCCCCCTCTGTGAAATGGGTGGCAGTTCTCCAGCCTCACAGCGTCAGGTTGAGGATTTGAATGTGCGTGATTTGCTTTTCATCTGGCAAACTTCTAGGGGAGCAGTACTCTGCTGTGGGCACTGTTCTAGCAACTGAGACTCTTAAGTTGTGGAGTGGCGAGCTTTGTTGAGTACTCGCACAAGGCAGGCACCCGGACGCTCTGCACTGACCTCGTTGCTCAACTGCCGTGTAGTGAGGCAAGTTGCCATCATTGGCCCCATTTTATAAAAGAGCAACTGAGGCAGCAGGAGGTGGAGCTCTTGCCACAATCAACAGAAGGAGGTGGAAGAGGTGCCCCCAGGCTGCCTGGCTCCAGAGCCTGCAGTCATGAGCTCCACACTGCCTGAAGGGATTCACTTATGCACTTGGCACAATGCTAGCACATAGTAAGTGCTCAATTAGGTTGTGCTGTGAGGATTGCTTTTGTAGATAACTCTCTCTGGAGGCGCTGATTGTTCCAAACCCCCTACCATGTGGCACCCTAGGTGCGTCTCTGACATCTTCAAGGCTGCCAGAGCCAAGTCCTGAAGCTGCTGTTTACAGAAGAACCTGTCACTTGCTTCCTGCCATGTGCTAATGTGGGCCACCATGGAGCTCGCCTGCAGGAACTGAATCGAGTGGCTCTCCTCTGAGCCACTGCCCATCTGGGCCAGTCCCTCCACACAGTTCATACCAGGAGCACATTGGTGGTGCTCAGGGGTGGCCGGGTTCATGATGTGTCTCAAGTGATGATGGTTCATGAGGGTTTGGGCTAGCCACGCCCACCTGGGCACACCCACCAGGGGTGTCTTGGGTCCTCCTCTGGGTCCCACCTCTTCCAGTTCCTCCCATCTTCAGCCCCTCATTCCATCTTGACCACTCTTGGAGGGGCCCAGGCTAGGCCCCACCCTCACCCCCACCCCTGCGTCGTGGAGATTTCAGCCTCTGGCTGTGCCTCCCCAGCAGTCTTGCTCCCCTGCGGTCCATCTTCCCGTCTCCGTCTCTGTTGGTATTCGGGTCTGTCTCTATCAGTGTCACTGCTGGATCCAGGTCTTGTTCACCCTGCTTGTCTCTGCCTCACTCCATGTGTCTCTGCATCTCTGTGCCACTCTGTCTCCTTGTCTCTCCTGCCTGTGTCTCTGTCCCATGTCTGTCCATGTGTCACCCACACAATCACAAACTTTCACTGTGCCCCCCCGCCCCCCAGGCCACAATCCTTTCACCCCCCCTCGTGCCCCACCCCCCACCTGCATCTCTGGCTCCTCAAAGGGACCTTCCTGGGACCCCCTCCCTCCTCAGACTGGAAGGGGAAGAGTATGGGCCGGGACCGGGTACGGCAGGTCTGAGTCTGTCTGCCGTCTACCAGCTGGGCCGGGCGGGACCGTGGGGCACCCACTGCCCTTCTCTGAGCCCTGATGTCCACATCAGGACATAAGTGCACCCACAGGAGGGCCCCCCCAGGGACACTTTTACTGTGTCACTAGAGAACACTTGGTACATGGGAGCTGGTAGTAACTACAGCCGTGAACCTGAGGATGAATGCATGACGGACCTGGGTCTCTGCCTGGGCTTAGGGTCTGTCTGGAGAAGAAAACTCACAGGCATTAACTATCAGCGGATAATAACAAGGTGGGCTGCATGCATCTGGCTTCCATGCCTGACAGAGAGGGGAGAGGAAAGAGCTCAGGGAAGTTGCAGAGGATAGGCCGGGAAAGGCCCGTGGGAGGGGAAGAGCCTGGCCCATGTGTGGCACTGGCGTGGCATTCGCAGGACAGCTTGCAACAGGCTGCTGGGTTGCAGGCATTCCTGAGGGAGGATGCGCCCGGCAGGGGATGGCAGGTATGGTTGGTGGCTGAACACAGGTTCTGAATTCAAGCAGTGAGCAGAGGTGGGTCGTTTGTCAATGCAGACTCCTGCCGGCCGCCTGCAGCTGTGGACTGGGTCTGGAAAAGGTGCAATCCCTTTGATGCCCACGGAGCCTGGGAAGTACTTGGCTCTGTTCCTGGTCAGCTTTCTGCTGGGAAAATAAACCATGTCTCATTAGGCAGTGAGTTCATCCCGACGCCTGTTATGGCTGATAACATCACACCTTGTCATGCTGCCAGGCCCAAAGTCAAGGTCAAAGTTCCTATTACTTAGGGAATCCTAATCATTAACCTGGGAACCTCAGCTGGAGATGGAGATGCTGGTTTTTAAATGGAGGGAGAAGCTGGAGCAGGAAGGTGGCTGTTTCAGGGCTGGACATCCCTGAGTGCCAGTGTCGAGGTAGCACTGTGACCAGGATTGGTGATCACAGTCTTCCAGCCTCCTTGTCCCTTCTGTGTCTGGCAGCTCTTTGCTGGCCTGAACCTGGCTCCAGAGGCCTTGGGCAGTGCCCCTGGAAGTGTGTGCATTGGTCTGGGGCAGGAGGGGCTCAGTGCTTGGAGTGACAGCAGTTCAGTGCTTGGAGAGACATGGGGGGCTTGCAGGACTGCCTGCCAGCATCTTTGTGCCTGACGTGTGGCCTCCTGTAACCTCTCACTCTCTGACCAGCAGGCATTTATTGAGCACTTACTGTGTGCCAGGCCCTCTGATTGACAGATGAGGCACATCACTTAATGGCTGAGACATGTTCTGGCACTTGTAATTTTCAAGCCTTCTTTTAAGTCAAACATCGAAGCAGTATCAGAACTGGCTCCCGTAATTGCAAGTTAGTTTAAATGTTCATGTTTTGAAACTGAATGCATTTAATAACTAAAAATGCAACATTGTAAAATTGTACGTTTGGGCTGTTCACAAGCTAATGATGGCATTTTTAAAGCATATGAATTCAGAGAGCCCTGTTAAGAATGAAATTAGCCAGCACTCGTTGAGCACGATTTTCTAAGCACTTTGCATCATATGGTTATAATGCCCTATGAGGTGGGAGCGATTATTAGCCCCCAATTTCCAGATGAGAAAACAGAGGCACAGAGAAGTTAGTAACTTGGCCAAGGTCACACAGCTAGAGAGGGGGGTGGCTGCCATCTGAGGGATTTGGAAATGGGACAGTTTACTGCACTGGATGAAGGGACTCTGCTCTCAATGCTAGCAGCTCGGGGGCCTTGGGGGGATGTCAAAGTGCAAATTCAAGGCCCTCTGTGACCCCCGCCTCCACTCCCACCCTTATTCCCATAAGCAGCATGAGCCTCACCAGGGAATGGGCAGGTGGTGGGAAGCCCCTAAGGCTTTGTGCCTGGGCCCCCAGGAGGGCCCAAGAAGTGAGTTTTTCCCCACCAGGAGTCCCCCTGTTTCTGGTTCTGTTGAGAATGTCTGTGGTGGGGGGTGAGCATGGGCGGCTTGCCCTGCAGGGTGTTGTCCTCTTTTCCTCTGTCCCTAGGGCTCTTTTTTTTTTTTAGACAGAGTTTCGCTCTTGTTGCCCAGGCTGGAGTACAGTGATCTCCACTCACCACTGCCTCAGCCTCCCAGGTTCAAGCGATTCTCCTGCCTCAGCCTCCCAGGTAGCTGGGATTACAGGCATGTGCCACCACGCCTGGCTAATTCTGTATTTTTAGTAGAGATGGGGTTTCTCCATGTTGGTCGGGTTGTTCTCAAACTCCCGACCTCAGGTGATCTGCCCAGCTCGGCCTCCAAAAGTGCTGGGATTACAGGCGTGAGCCACCGCGCCCTGCCGTCCCTGGGGCTCTTGAGCCTGGGGACCAACCCACAGTGTTGCCACCTTCCATCTACCTCCGGTGGCCCTCCCCACCCACACAGTCCCCTCTTGGCCGCCTTGTCTGCTCCAGGAGCTGCAGAGAACTGGTGACTCCGGTTCCTGGGCCAGGCTTAACTCTACTGCCAAAGCTCCACCCCTCTCTTCATTCATTCATTCACGTTAATACAGTCATCCCTGGTATCCATGGGGCTTGGTTCCAGGAACCCCCTCGGTTATCAAAATCCATGGGTACTTGAGTCTCTACTATAGAGAATAGAGGGAGAGAATTTGCATATAACTTACATACACCCTTCCATATACCCTAAATCATCTCTAGATTACTTATAATACCTAATACAAAGTAAATGCTGGCCAGGGATGGTGGCTCACACCTGTAAATCCCAGCACTTTGGGAGGCCAAGGTGGGTGGATCACTTGAGGTCAGGAGTTAGAGACCAGCCTGGCCAACATAGTGAAACCCTGTCTCTATTAAAAATACAAAAATTAGCCAGATGTGGTGGCAAGCACCTATAATCTCATCTACTTGGGAAGCTGAGGCAGGAGAATCACTTGAACCCGGGAGATGGAGGTTGCAGTGAGCCAAGATCGTGCCATTGCACTCCAACCTGGGTGACAGAGTGAAACCTTGTCTCAAAAACATCAACAACAACAAAAAACAAGTAAATGCTATATAAATAGCTGTTATACTGTAGTGTTTAGGGAATAATGACCAGAAATCTGTACCTGTTCAGTATAGATGCAACCATCCTTTTTTTACTTAAATCTTTTTTTTTTTTTTTTTTTTTTTTTTTTTTTGGTGAGACAGTCGCTCTTTCATCCAGGCTGGAGTGCAGAGGCGTGGATCACAGCTCACTGCAGCCTCAAATTTCTGGACCCAAGCAGTCCTCCCACCTCAGCCTCCTGAATAGCTGGGACCACAGGGAGGGACCACTACCATACAGCGCCGACGCACCTGGCTAACTTTTGTATTTTTTGTAGAGACAGGGTCTTGCTTTTATTATTATTATTATTATTATTATTATGTGAGATAGAGTCTTGTCCTTTCATCCAGGCTGGAAGTGCAGTGCTGAGATCTCAACTCACTGCAGCCTCGACCTCCTGGGCTCAAGCAGTCCTCTCACCTCAGCCCCCTAAGCAGCTAAGAGACTACAGGTATGTGCCACCAGCCCGGCTAATTTATTATTATTATTATTGTAGAGACAGTGTCTTGCTGTGTTGCCTCAGCTGGTCTCAAACTCCTGGGTTCAAGTGATCCTCCCACCTTGGCCTCCCAAAGGGCTGGGATTATAGGCTTGAGCCACCACGCCTCGCCTCGTTTTTGAATATTTTTGATTTACGGTTGGTTGAATGCATGGATATGGAACCCACAGATGTGGAGGGCCGACTGCACATATCTTTGAACCATCTGTATGAGTCAGGCACTGTTCAGACCCTTGGTGTGGAGGGGAGCAGAGGCCACCTGCTGCCAGCCCTGGCGATGGTCTAGTGTGCGATTGATACCCCAGGCAGAGTGCTGTAAGGAAGGGAAAGGAGAGGTATCTGAGAAGGAGGGGAGGGGGGGGGCCACGGAGGGCCTCTGGGGAGGTGACTTGAGAGCCAGGTGATGGTGCCCTGGGGGAGGAAGAGGGGGCCTGGGAAAGAGGAGTTCAGGCAGTGGAGGGAGCAGGCTCTGGGGCCAGTGGGAGGCTCAGCTAGAGGCTCTGAGACCTGCTCAGCCCTTGTCTTACCAGGACTGCTCTGCTGTGTGTGGAGGGGAAGATGCCGGGTGTGCAGCGTGGAGCTTAGGAGCCTTAGAGCCTCTGGGATGGTCCAGCAGAGGTGCCGGTGGCCTGGAGCAGGCAGAGGGCAGGCAGAGGTGGGGAGGTGTAGCCAGCTCTGGATCTGCGTGCATGTTAATTAACATTTTTCTTTTGAGAACCTTGTTGATTCACATTCGGTTACACGAAATAACATGGGGTCGGGTGCGGTGGCTCACTCCTGTAATCCTAGCAGTTTGGGAGGCTGAGGCGGGTGGATCACCTGAGGTTGGGAGTTGGAGACCAGCCTGGCCAACATGGTGAAACCCTGTCTCTACTAAAAAAATACAAAAATTAGCCAGGCATGGCACATGCCTGTAGTCCCAGCTACTTGGGAGGCTGAGGCAGGAGAATTGCTTGAACCTGGGAGCTGGAGGTTGTGAGCCGAGGTCGCGCCATTGCACTCCAGCCTGGGCAACAAGAGTGAAACAATGTCTCAAAAAAAAAAAGAAGAAGAAGAAAAGAAAAAGAAATGACATGGAGAGGCTGGGCGCAGTGGCTCATGCCTGTAATCCCAAAGCTTTAGGAGGCCGAGGCAGGAAGATCACTTGAGCCCAGGAAGTCGAGACCAACCTGGGCAACATAGGGAGACCTCATCTCTACAAAAAATAAAATAAAATTAGCTGGACATAGTAGCATATGCCTGGGGTTCCAGGTACTTGGGAAGCTGAGCTGGGATGATTGCTTGGGCCTGGGAGGTCGAGGCTGCAATTAGCTGTGATTGTACCACTGCTCTACAGCCTGGGTGACAGAGTGAGATCCTGCCTCAAAAAAGAAATGAGATCCCTTTCTGTGCCCAATTGTCCCCCGTGTAACATTTTTCAAAACTATAGCACAATATCCCAACCAGGATAACAACAGGAATCTGACCTGCTGACCTGATGCAGAGCTCCCCCAGTCCAACTTGGACTCATTTGCATGTGCTGTAAGTCCTATAGGTTTGTACTCATTCTGTGCAATTTACTGTGTCAGCCAAGACACTGAGCAGGGTCCCACCAGGTCCCCTGTGCTGTCCTTTATACCCACCCTCGCCCTTCCTGCCCCTCAACTCCTTCCTAACCCCTGGCTACCACTCATCTGCCCTCCATGTCTAAGATTCTGCCATTTCAAAAATGTTCTATAAATGGAACTGTGCAGTCTGTAGCCCTTGGGGGATTGGCTGTTTTCACTCAGCACACTTCCCTGGAGATTTGTCCAAGTTGCTACATGAACTAAGAGTCTGGGCCAGATGCAGTGGCTCACACCTGTAATCCCAACACTTTGGGAAGCCGAGGCGGGTTGATCACCAGAGGCCAGGAGTTCAAGACCAGCCTGGCCAACATGGTGAAACCCCGTCTCTACTAAAAATATAAAAATTAGCTAGGCGTGGTGGCACGTGCCTGTAATCCCAGCTACTCATGAGGCTGAGGCAGGAGAATCCCTTGAACCTGGGAGGTGGAGGCTGCAGTGAGCTGAGATCACGCTACTGTGCTTCAGCCTGTGTGACAGAGCAAGGCCCGGTCTCTAAAAAAAAAAAAAAGTCTGGATTCGTTTGCAGGCAGAGCCAACAGGATCTGCTGGGGTGGTCAAGCAGCAGTTGGAGATTTGAGCGTGGAGTTCAGGGCTGGAGGCATCCTGGGTTGTGTCTCTGTGAGGACGAATGAAGTCACCCGGGAGCAGGAGGCCCAGAGGTTGGAGGTCTCAGTTCACTTGGATTCGGTGTCTCCTGTGTAGCAGATGCTGTCCTGGGCTGCGGGTGCAGCAGGGAACGGGGGAACGAGCTCCCTGCTTGGCGAGAGGCTGACCAGCTGCAGCGGCGGTGTGGGTATGGATGAGGGAGTGGGCTCGGATCTCATTCCCTTATCGTTTCTGGCTTTGCAGCGGTGGAGGTCTCCAGGGCCTGTGCTGTGTGGAGCCCGCGGTGTGGCCCTGGGGTGGAGCGGCTGGACTAGAGCTTTGCAGGAGCCCTGAGTGAAATGAGAAGAGTGCAGTGTCGCACTGAAGGCGAGGTGGCCTCCGTCCAACACAGACGGGCCTGTCTTCTGAGATGTCCTTTGTACATTTAGAATATCATAGCTTCGACAGAGGGATGAGGTTGGCAGGTGAGGGGGCTGCAGCCACCTGCCTGTCCCTTGGCTTGGGTGTACAGAGGCCTAGAATCCTTGCAGCAACTCCCCCAGCTTCCTTTCCCCAGCCTGGCCCCTCATCCCTGCTTCCCAACCCTATCTGGCTGCCTCATGTCTGCATCAGGGCCACTGGGTTATTCCTTCATACTTTCTTTTCTACTTCTGTTTGTTTTTTTGTTTGTTTGTTTGATATAGGGTCTTGCTCTGTCACCCAGGCTGGAGTGCAGTGACATAATCATGGCTCACTGCAGCCTCCACCTCCCAGACTCAAGCGATCCTCCTGCCTCAGCCTCCCAAATAGCTGGGACAACAGGCACATGCCACCATGCTTGGCTAATTTATTTGGTTTTTTATTTTTACTAGAGATGGGGGTCTTACTATGTTGCCCAGGCTGGAGTCTTGAATTCCTCCATCTCCTGGCCTCAGGTGATCTGCCCACCTTGGCCTCCCGAAGTGCTGGGATTACAGGTGTGAGTCACCATACCCGGCCTGGAGTCTTGAATTCCTGAGCTTAAGCGATCCTCCCACCTCGGTCTCTCTCTCTCTTTCTGCCTCATTCTTTTCTCCTCCTCTCGTCCCCACTTCCCCCCATTTCCCCCTCCTTTCCATCTGTTTCCTCTCTCTGGATCCCCACCTCCTGTTTTCGGCGCTCTCTCTCTCTGACGTTGTTCTCGAGCCTTCTTTTGTTCCCCTTGTCATCTCCTCCTGTCTCTCATGATGTCGTCCCTGTTTCTGCTGTGCCATCTCCTGCTGTGCCATCTCTGTCTCTCCCTCTTCCTTTCTCTCCTTCTTAAAAATTATTCCCCAGACCTTGAAAACCACCCATCCCTTTTCACTCTCAGGGGCCCAGATGGATAAAATGTCTTCATCAGGCAAGGACATGGCAGGAGAAGGAGGCGCAGGTGTGGGTACAGGCCGTCATCAGTGCTGCCGGGGGAGAAGGACGGCTGGGCTGAGATGCATGGGCACAGCCAGACCACCAGGACACCCCATGTCTGAGGAAAGGGGGAGATTGAGAAGTGGCTGTCGAGGCTCCCTGGAGGCCTGGAATGGGGAGCAAAGGGGCACAGGGGACAGTCCAGGCCTTGTCTCTGAAGCAGGTCCTTCAGCTGCACCTGGGCTATGCTTCTTTGTGGGGGGAGGGCACAGCTCTAGGAAGGAATTCCTCCAGCCGGGGAAGGAGCCTGGAGGAGCCATCTGAACACCTGCGGCTTCCAGGCTGCCTCTGGTTTTGTCCTCAGGGCTTGCTGCTTTCTTTTTTTTTTTCTGAGACATAGTCTCACTCTTTCAGTCAGGCTGGAGTGCAGTGGCACGATCTCCGCTCACTGCAACTTCTACCTCCTGAGTTCAATTGATTCTTGTGCCTCAGCCTCCCGAGTAGGTGGAATTACAGGCGTGCGCCACCACACCTGGCTAATTTTTGTATTTTTAGTAGAGACGGAGTTCTGTCACATTGACCAGGCTTGTCTGGAACTCCTGAGCTCAAGTGATCCACCCGCCTCGGCCTCCCAAAGTGCGCTGTGGTGACAGGAGTGAGCCAGCTGGCCAGGGCTTGTTTCTTGAATGGATAACAGCTACCGTCATCGGGAACTGGGCTCCTCTGAGTAGTATTTGTGGAATCTGACAACATGGTAGGTTATGTTTGCTTCCCAGAGCTAATTGTTGCTTGTTTTTGTGTGTGAGACAGAGCCTCACTCTGTCCCCCAGGCTGGAGTGCAGTGGTACAATCTTGGCTCACTGCAACCTCCACCTCCCGGGTTCAAGTGATTCTGCTGCCTCAGCCTCCTGAGTAGCTGGGACTATAGACGCATGCTATTACACCCGGCTACCCTTTGTATTTTTAGTAGAGACGGGGTTTTGCCATGTTGGCCAGGCTGGTCTTGAACTCCTGACCTCAAGCAATCCACCTGCCTCGGCCTCCCAAAGTGCTGGGATTACAGAGTGAGGCACCGCACCTAGACCAGCTGGTGCTATTTTCAATACTTTTTGTGGAGTCAACTACCTTCCAGGCCGGCCAACAAAACCTTCAATGATTCTATTGATAATTCAGCATCAAAGTGAGAAATGTACGACTCTGATGTGACAGCGATTGGTGGCCAGACCATAGCCAGCTGTCAGTATGGGCTAAGGGGACACTGATCTGGAGGTTGGACACTGACCGCAGGCATCTGCGTCTGGGCCTAAAGCTGCCTCCCTTTAGGAGGGGGATCGCAGTGTGACGGGGGACCCAGCAAGGCCACTGGGCGAGGCTCTTGGTTTGTTGCCCTGGGCTACAAGGGACTCTTCCATTTGCTGCTCGGTCCTGCAAGTGAGTCAATCCCAGCTGCAGCTGAATCCATCTGCTCATGTCTCCCCCCCCCCTCCACCAAATTCTACCACTGTCCCCACCTCTGCCCTTTGCCCCACGGTGTTTTCTCAGCCAGGAGCCCAGCATCATCCTGACAACATGGTAGCTTATGTTTGCTTCCCAGAGCTAATTCCTTGTTCCATGCCCCGGGCTCATCCATGGCGCCTTCCTCGAGTCACCTTTTTGACTGATAGCACAGGATGATGAACACCATCCTGGGGGCACACAGATCTCAGGTGACAATTTGAAATGCCAAGGCAGGGCCCCTTTGTCAGACTTATTCAGAACGTCAAGACAGGGATAGCAGAGCCAGTTTGCATGAGTTTGGATGCTCCCGAGACCGGCCGGGTCTGTGGTACAAGCATCACGGCTTGAGCGAGTTCCCTAAACCCCACTGAGTCTTAGTTTCCATAGCTGGAAAACTGGGATCACCATTCATATCCACTGCCGAGGACTGTTGTATGCAGTCATCAAGACAGGGTAAGGGGGAGCTGCTATTGTCCTTACTGTTGATCGTGATTGATATTATTATCTTTTTTAAGACAGAGTCTCGGTCTGTCACCCAGGCTGGAGTGCAGTGGTGTGATCTCAGCTCACTGCACAACCTCCAACCTCCCAGGTTCAAGAGATTATCCTGCCTCAGCCTCCTGGGTAGCTGGGACTACACGTACACGCCACCACACCGCCTAATTTTTTTTTTTTTTTTTTTTGTATTTTTAGTAGAGATGAGTTTCACCATGTTGGCCAGGCTGATCTCTAACTCCTGACCTCAGGTGATCCGCCCGCCTCGGCCTCTCAAAGCACAATTATTGATATTATTTAACCGCACTTGTTATCTGTGTTATTCTCCCGGCACTTTGCATCTGCCACCTTCTGTGTGCTTTATTTACTTTTAAATGACCTTTTGGCTGGGCGCAGTGGCTCGTGCCTGTAGTCCCAGCGCTTTGGGAGGCCGAGGCAAGCAGATCACTTGAGGTCAGGAGTTCGAGACCAGCCTAACCAACATGGTGAAACCCTGTCTCTGCTTAAAAAAAAAATACAAAAATTAGCCAGGCGTGGTGGCTCATGCCTGTAATCCCAGCTACTTGAGAGGTTGAGGCAGGAGAATAGCACAAACCCCAGTGGAGGCTGCATTGAGCCAAGATCGCACCATTGCACTCCAGCCTAGGTGACAGAGCGAGACTCTGTCTAAAAAATAATAATAAATGACCTTTTTATTTTATGTATTTATTTTTATTTTTTAGAGATGGGGTCTTGCTCTGTGTTCCAGGCTGGAGTGCAGGGGTGTGACCATAACTCACTATAGCCTTGAACTCCTGGGCTCAAGTGATGCTCCCACTTCAGCCTCCCAAGTAGCTAGGACTACAGGCATGCACCACCACACCTGGCTAATTGTTAAATTTTTGTAGCGATGGGGTCTTGCTGTATTGCCCAGGCTGGTCTCAAACTCCTGGCTTTAAGTAATCCTTCTGTATTGGCCTCCCAAAATGCTGGGATTACAGGTGTGAACCACTGTTTAGCCCTCATTTTGAAAGATAAACTTGACATGCACATTTTAAAAGGTAATAGCATTTCATTCAAAAAATGAACTTGGGGCCGGGAGTTAAGAGCAGTCTGGGCAACACAGCAAGACCCCATCTCTACAAAAAATAAAAAAATTAGCTGGGTGTGATGGCTCACACCTGTAGTCCCAGCTACTCAGAAGACTGAAGTGGGGCCAGGTGCAGTGGCTAACGCCTGTAATCCTAGCACTTTGGGAGGTTGAGGTGGGAAAATCACATGAGGTCAGGAATTCAAGACCAGCCTAACCAACATGGTGAAACCCTATCTCTACTAAAAATACAAAATTAGCCAGGCATGGTGGCACATGCCTGTAATCCCAGATACTCTGGAGGCTGAGGCAGAGAATCACTTGAACACTGGAGGCGGAGGTTGCAGTGAGCTGAGATCGTGCCACTGCACTCCAGTCTGGGTGACAGAGCAACTCTATCTCAAAATAAATAAATAAAAATAAAGATATACTCGTGTGTGTATGGAGAGGAGACACTTCCAGTCAGTGGCCATGGGATGGGGAGCAAAGCCCAGGTGCCTTGGTGCTCAAGTGGGATGACTCTGGCACAAACCATCAATTGAAGGAGGGAGTCAGGACTCTAGGACAGAGGGATGGGGAGGCGCAGGAGGAAAGAGGGGACTTGCCCCACGGATAGCAGAGTCTGTTGGCCAAGTTTGGAGGGACCAGACCAGATCAGCAGCGGTGCCCCACCGAGACCTAGTTTTGGAGGGTGCCACGACCTGGACTCTCCCCACCTGCTGTCCCTGCGTGTGAGCCTGGGTTTAGTAGCGAGCAGCTCAGCAGAACTTCTGGGGGCTCGTCCTCTGCTGGTTTCCATGTTAACGCTTTCCTCCAGCTAAAAGCAGAATCCGTGGGAATGCAGGAACCTTCCAGAGCTGCCCCCTAGGGTCAGCATCACCTTAACCAGATTGTGCCAGCTTGTCCCTGCTGCTGGGTCGCCCTGGGCACCGGCTCAGCTCTAGCAGCCCCACCCCTGTGCTTCTGTCACTAGGACCTCGGCAGCCTCCCATGTCCACCAGCCGCTGTGGTCACTGGGCCGGCAGAGGGTGGGGCCAGGGCTGGGCTGGGCAGGAGGATTCAGATGGGAAGAGGCTGGTGCCTGTCTCATAAGCTCTGCAGGGCTGGCCAGCCCCGCCCCCAGGGCAGGATTGGACATGCAGGGGCTGCCTACAGAGAAATGGGAGGGGTTCTGCTCACAGCTGTCAGAGTGTTCCGGAAGACTCAGGGCCCTGGGGCAGACACAGACATTCAGGCAGGACAGCCTGCGGTACAGAAAGCCTGGAGCCAGGACCCAGCAGGGAGGCCAGGACCAAGGGATCAGGCCCTGGGGACCGGCCGTGGTGGGGGCTGCCACCAAGAACTCAGAAGAGCCCAGCTGAGTCCTCCTCAGCCTTTGACCAGCTGCAACCCTGGGCACATGGCCTGGCCCTGTTCTCTCCAAGCCCGCTGTCTCTTCTGTGCAGTGGGTGTCATCACAGGTCCTCACTCACGGCTCTTGTAGGCACTGGGGGAGACAGTGGGAGAGGGACAGCAGCCGCTAGCCGTGGCAGTGGCCCCAGGTCAGCAGTCCCTTACCTGGAGGGCTCAGGGTGAGCAGAGGGCTCTCCACTGGCATCCTCCACAGCCTTACAGAGCCACTGCCAGCTCGGATCCCCATAGGGCTCCACAGATCCTGCAGGCCGGGTGGGGACGGTGGCAGACCAGACAACGAGTGTCCTGGTGGATGGGGCTGCTCACTGCACCCTGCGGGAATGTGGGCCCGCTGTGGCCAGATAGCGCAGTTTTTCTGGAGAAACAGGCACTCCGTGTTTATTTGAACATCACAGTTCTTCACTGTTGACAACAAACTCATTTTAAAATTTGTCTTCAAGCCAGATGCTGACCAAAGGTGACCCGTTTGTGCTCTCTGAGTGGGCCAGATCAGGTGACCCCTGAGGGTCCTGAGGGTGGAGGGTAGATGCTGAAGGGACATCCTGGTTCCTGACTGAGAGCTCACCCCCAGCCCCGCTCAGCTCCAGGGTGCCCATGCGCTGGGACAGCAGGGATGCCGGAGCTGGGCAGGCCTGGGGTTGAACCCCAGCTCCACCAATTTCCAGCTGAGTGCTGTGGCCAAGTGACTCCTGAGCCTCAGTTTCCCCTTCTGGGATTGGGAAACTGAGGGGGAAATGGGATGGAGGATCCCTGCCTCTCTCAGCCGCTGTGAGGATGAATCTCTGTGACCTGCAGGCCCTGTCGCAGCCTGGGCACTCTGTAAATGCTCAGTTCTCAGTCACTGAGGTTGAATTAAGAGAGGCTGGGGCTTGGTTTATGGAGTGAGACTGATCTGTTTCTTCTGTTGGCTTTAAAATAAAATGTATATTATAGAATTAGAGCGAAGTCACTGTGATAGTACAGAGATTCCCTCTACACCCCTTGCCCAGCTTCTTCGGTTAACATTTTACTGTGTGCATTGTCACAGCTAAGGAGCCAACATTGACACTGATGAACTCAAGTCCACAGCTGCTTCGGCTGCCCTGTGGTTTTCTGTCCCAGGGTCCCGCACTACATTCAGTCATCATGTCTCCTTGGCCCCCTCTGGTCTATGACAGTTTCTCAGACTTCCCTTTTTTTTTGTTTTGTTTTGTTTGGGTTTGGTTTTGTGTTTTTGTGTTTTTGTTTTTGAGAGAGGCTGTTCTGTCGCCCCGGCTGGAATGCAGTGGCAAGATCATGGCTCACTGCAGGCTTGCCCTCTAGAGCTCAAGCGATCCTCCCACCTCAGCTTCTCAAGTAGCTAGGACTACAGGTGCATGCCACCATGCCCAGCTAATTTTTGTGTTTTTTGAGTTTTGTTTGTAGAGATGGAGTTTCCCTGTGTTGCCCAGGCTGGCCTTGAAATCCTACACTCAAGGGATCTTCCTGCCTCGGCCTCCCAAGGTGCTGGGATTGGCCAGGCATGGTGGCTCACTCCTGTAATTTCAGCACTTTGGGAAGCCAAGGCAGGCAGATCACTTGAGGTCAGGAGTACAAGACCAACCTGGCCAACATGGCGAAACCCTGTCTCTACTAAAAATACAAAATTAGCCAGGTGTGGTGGCATGCACCTGTTATCCCAACTAACAGGGGAAACTGAGGCATGGGAATCGCTTGAATCTGGGAGGCGGAGGTTGCAGTGAGCCGAGATCATACCACTATATTCCAGCCTGGGTGACAGAAAGACATTCCATCTCAGAGGAAAAAAAAAAAACAAAAAACACACACACACACACACACACAAAGTGCTGGAATTACAGACATGAGCCACCGCCCAGCCTGACTTTCCTTGTTTTTGATGACTTTGACAGTTTTGAGAGTATTGGGTAGGTATTTTGAACAATATCCTTTAATTAGGGCCTATCTGATGGTTTTCTCGTGCTTAGACGAGTGTTGTGGGTTTGGTGGAGAAAGACCGCAGAGGTAATCGCCCTTCTCATCACATCATAGCAAGGGATACCTCAACGTGGCTCAGCATTGATGCTGCTGGATGTGGGTCACCTGACCAAGGTGGCATTTGCCAGGTTTCTCCACTGTGCAGTTTCTTTTCTTTCTTTTCTTTTCTTTTTTTTTTTTCTAAGATGGAGTTTTGTTCTTGTTGCCCAGGCTGGAGTGCAATGGCAGGATCTCAGCTCACCGCAACCTCTGCCTCCCATGTTAAACCGATTCTCCTACCTCAGCCTTGAGCAGCTGAGATTGCAGGTACCCACAACCACACCCGGCTAATTTTGTATTTTTAGTAGAGACGGGGTTTCTCCATGTTGCTCAGGCTGGTCTTGAACTCCCAACCTCAGGTGATGCCCCACCTCGGCTTCCCAATATGCTGGGATTACAGGTATGAGCCACCGCACCCAGCCACTGTGCAGTTTCTTTCCCTCCTTTCCATACCCTGCTCTTTGGAAGCAAGTCACCAAGTACAGCCCTACTCAAGGCAGGAGGGACAGTTAACCCTCAGCTCCAGGAGAGGCAAATGCAGGCAAACAATTTAGAATTCTTTTGGAACAGTTTTCAGATTCACATCTCTTCCTTGTCTGCTTGCTTTTGCATCTAGTAGTTGTTACTTCTTTGGGTGATTCTCTTTCTCTCTCTCTCTTCTCTCTCTCTTCTCTTCCTCTCTTCCTCCCTCTCTCTCTCTCTCTCTCTTCCTCTTTTCTTTCTTTCTGCCAGGGTCTTGCTCTATTGCTCAGCCTGGAGTGCAGTGGTGCAGTCACGGCTCACTGCAGTCTCGACCTCCCAGGCTCAAGCGATCCTCTACCTCAGCCTCCCAAGTAGCTGGAAATACAGGTGTGCTCCACCATAACCAGCTAATTTTTTGTTTTTTTGTAGAGGTGGGGGTCTCACTATGTTGCCTAGGCTGGCCTTAAACTCTTGGACTCAAGCAATCCTCCCACCTTGGCCTCCCAAAGGCCAGGATTATAGGCTGCCACGTTTAGCCTGATCTTTTCATTTCGTTATCTAAACAACCCAGGCTTGAGTCCTGGCTCAGCACATTTGCTCTAAGTGTGACCTGCGTGACTCGCTATTAAGGAGGGATCGTGAGAACAAGAGGATGTGCGGATCAGGCCGCACCTGGTACTTTGAGCAAATTGGTGATGTTTTTTCCTACTTGTGACAAGAAGTCCTGAGGTGGCTAGTTGAGCTGACGGGGTGTCTCAAGGAAGTAGTCAGGGACCCAGGCTTCCCCTGGCTGCTCTTCTGCCATCCTTAGCATGTGGCTTTTGTCTTCCTGGTCCCAAGGTAGCTGCAGCACCTCCAGCCTCACTGCTGTGCTCCAGGCAGGACTCAGTGAAGTTGATGGCGTTATCCCCCGTTTTGTAGAGGAAGAAAGTGGGGCTGAGGAGGATGAGAAACCCTGCCTTAAAGAGTGCCATGAGGTTAGAATCGGGTAACCAGGTGTGTAGTAGTCATGGTTCTTTTCACAGTAGGATGGGTCTCTCTCAAGCTCCCTGGCACTGGAGTGCCCTGGGCGATGCGGGCGGGCCTCGGGCAGCAGGCACCTGAGCTCCTCCACTTATCTGGCTTGAGGCTTCAGCCTCCCAGGGGCTGACCCAGGCTCTGGTGGGGCTGTGGGTGGCTGGGCAACCTCAGCTCCCAGCCTTCGAGTCGGGCTACAGTGTGGCCGCTTCTCCTTCTGGGGTGGAGGATGCTGGACCTAGCAGCCCTGTTGACCTGTGCCTCTTGCCTGTTCTGGGTGAGCCAGAACTGGCTGGGGCTGCAGTGATCAAAGAGCAGCCAGCCACATAAAAGTGAGGCCAGAGGGTGGTCACCGAGGCGGGCCCGGCCCTGTGCCTGGCAGCCATGTCTGGTGACCTACTCTTCAGTGCCTGCTTGGATGGGAGATATGCAGGGAAGGATTTGCCGTTCCTGTTCTATTTGGAACACAGATTTAATTCAGAGGCAAACTGTGGTCTGGGGATCAAATCTGGCCTGCCATGTTTCTTGTTGTTTTTGTTTTTGTTTTTGTTTTGAGATAGAACCTCGCTCCGTCGCCCAGGCTGGGCATAGCGGTGCAGTCTCGGCTCACTGCAACCTCCGCCTTCTGGTTCAAGTGATTCTCCTGCCTCAGCCTCCTGAGTAGCTGGGATTACAGGTGCCCGCCATCACACCCAGCTAATTTTTGTATTTTTAGTAGAGACGGGATTTCACCATGTTGGCCAGGCTGGTCTCGAACTCGACCTCAGGTGGATCCTCCCGCCTCGGCCTCCCTAAGTGCTGGGATTACAGGCATGAGCCACCACACCCAGCCTGCCATTGCTTTTGTAAAGTTTTATTGGCACACAGCCATGCCTTCTGTTTACATATCGTCTATAGCTGCATTTGTACTACCAGGGGCAGAGTTGAGTGGTTGTGACAGAGACTGTGTGGTTTGCAAAGCCTAAAATACTTACTGTCTAGCTCTTTACAGAAAACGTTTGTTGACCCTGACCTGAAAGCCACACAGGGTCAGGGATTTGCGATTAGGGCTTCCCAAGAGGGAGATGCAGGGTGGGCAGGACTGGCATGGGTCGTGGGAGGGGCTGTGGAAACAGAGCGGCACAGGGCAAACGAAGGCCCAGAGGTGGTGGCTTGGCTGTAGAACAGAGCTTGTTCTGATTGGGGGGCTTCAGAAGAGAGGCTTCGAACCCAGCGGGGCCTGAGGCTTCACCCTGTCACGTGCTGTGACAGCCATTTGGGGTCTTTGTGAGACTAGGAGCTGCTTGGTGGTGCGGATTGCCGGGGCCGACTCTGAGGCTTTGGCCAGATGCAGCAGGTCACAGGAACCGTGGCGGTCTGAGGGGCCGGGGCTCCTCAGCTCAGCCACCTTCAGCCACAAGGGACTGTCAGCCTGGAGCTGCCAGATGGTCTGATTTTCCAAGAGAAACCGGCAGTCTGCTTTTCACGGGAAATCTGATTTGTATATGTTTGAAGTTAATTCCATTTTTACAAAATCACGAAGCAGACCCAGCACATGTGCGTTTGGCCTGTGGGCTGCAGGTTTGGGAACTCAGGTGTCCAGGGTGGAGGCAGGGACCTCCGGGGTTGTGGGGGGAGACTTGGCTGCCAGGCCCTGCACCCCAGCATTCCCTCTGGCAGAGGCGGGGCCCTGGGCTGGGGGTGGGCTGGGGAGGACCTCACAGCGGTGTCAGGTTTCTGTGTCTTGACCTATCCTGTCCCAGAGCAGGGAACATTCCTGCCTGCAGCCTGGGTGGAGGGGGGTGGGGAGCCAGATTCCAAAGGGTTGGACAAACCTCTTGGACCCAGCAGGGACTCACTCCCAGCCAGAGGGCAAGGCGTGGGGAGCTGGAGAGCTCTGAAGAAGCCATCTCTGAGATGTTCAGGGGTGAAAACCCTAGGGTTTGAGTTTGCTGCTCCATCCCCAACGAGCCCTGTAGGGCAATGGGCAGGGGCTGGTCTTGGAGCTGGACAGCCTGGGTGGACCCTGCTCCGTGGCTCCCTCGATCCTGGGACCTCTGAGACACAGCGACTCCTCCCTTGCAGGCTGCCATGAGAATCCAAGAGAGAATGGGTGTGAAAGTGTTTTCTGTGGCTTGTGGGTGTGCGGTGAGGGGCCTGCCTCCAGGGCGTGGTCCTGTCCACCGCCAGGGCGTGTGCAGCGTGACAGCCCTGGGGGCATCTGGTTGTTTTCAGCCTCACACGCCAGCCCTCACCTGCTGATTCACATGGCTGGTTTCGCAGCACTTGCTGCCACCCTGGGGGTTTGTTATTTATTTCAGGCAGGACTCTTAGTTAGAAGCAGCCCTGGTCAGCTTGGCTCAAGGGAAGAAGAGAATTTTGAGGCTCATGAACAGGAAAAGCCCCAGGGCAATTCCAGCCTTCAGCAAAATAGGGCTCACATGCTCAAAGTGATATTGGCAGGACTCTGTCTTCCCCCGTCTTCCAACTGCATCCGTCTGTGTGGGCTTCATTCTCAGGCGGGCCCCTGGTGGGGTGGCAGGAGTGGCCCACAGCTTGAACTCCCAGGAACCTCTCGGGGAGCATCCCTGTCCCAGAAGCAAGAATCCCAGTGGCCCTGTCACATGCCGACTTCTGGACTCATCTGTGTGGGTGGAGGGGAGCTGCTCATGTGGACCGGGCCTGGTCTTGGTCCCACCTGCTGCGGAGGGAGTGGAAGCTGCTTGGATGGGGGAGTTGGGCACAAGGGATCCCTTAGAAAAATCAAGAGGCAGTCTGTAATCCCAACACTTTGGGAGGCCGAGGCCTGTGGATCACCTGAGGTCAGGAGTTCATGACCAGCCTGGCCAACATAGTGAAAGCCTGTGTCTACAAAAATACAAAACAATTAGCCGGGCGTGGTGGCGGGCGCCTGGAGTCCCAGCTACTTGGGAGGTGGAGGCAGCAGAATCGCTTGAACCCGGGAGGCGGAGGTTGCAGTGAGCCGAGACGGCACCATTGCATTCCAGCCTAGGTCACAGAGTGAGACTCTGTCTCAAGGAAAAAAGAAAAAAGAAAAATCAAGATACGAGCACCCCAAGGGGACGAGGACAGACAGGCCGAGACCACGCCCACCCATGCCCAGTGCTCTCCAAGACTGTGTTTTGGTCGGAAGAGGAAACACCTAGCTTCCTGGCTCCTCCCCCCTCCGTCCCTGCCTGGATGACTTCAGCCCAGTTCTCCAAAGAGCTGTGGGTGACTCACCCACGTGTCTCCCACGTGTCCTCCAAGGTGTCCGCTTGGGCCTGAGTGGACATGGAGCGGCATCAGCCTCTGCAGCCTTTTGTCCGCTTTTCCAGCGCAGTGGCCCTCCTGAGAAAGGAAAGCATGCTTGTTCTCCGCGGAGCCCTGGGGGCTCCTAGTGATTGCCTTCCTTTCGAAGTGCACAGGAAGCAGCTGTTCAATAATCCATCATGACGTTTGGCCAGACACTGACAGAGCTTGTCTCCCTGCGACCCCTTTGTCCAAATGCAGGGATGAGCTTTACCCTCTGTCACCAGGAAGGATGCCATGATTGGGAGTTTCTTGCATTAGTTCTCTCCAGGCCTAAGAGATGATCACATCATGACTGGGCGTGGTGGCTCACGCCTGTAATCCCAGCACTTTGGGAGGCAGATGTGGGAGGATCACCTGAGGTCGGGAGTTTGAGACCAGCCAGACCAACATGAAGAAACGACGTCTCTACTAAAAATGCAAAGTTAGCTGGCTGTGGTGGCACATGCCTGTAATCCCAGCTAGTTGGGAGGCTGAGACAGGAGACTCACTTGAACCCGGGAGGCAGAGGTTGCAGTGAGCCAAGATCGCACCATTGCACTCCAGCCCGAGCAACAAGAGTGAAACTCCGTCTCAAAAAATAATAATAAGAGATGGTCACATGTCGAGCTGCCAGAGGCCTCTCGCTACGCCTTCTCCTTGGCTTCTTCATAATGATATTGATTTTTTCCTCCATTTTTAGAATCCATCTCCTTGAGGGAGGAGACAGAAACCCCATCTCTCTTCATAGAACCATTTCAAAAAGGAATGGAGGGTTGGGATGAGGCCCAGCTGGCCTAGGAGAGGCCACCTGGCTGGGCTGGACACTGGCTGTGGCCTGGTCTGGTCACTGACCCTTGCCTGGGTCCTCAGGGTCAGGAGAGGAAGGGCCATGTCTTTTCAGATCACAGAACACTCTTTGGCCCCAGTCATGTGTCAGGATGAGAGGGGCGGGCTTTGAACTCTCATGATTCACTTGGATGTTACATTTTCTAGCGACTACGGCAGCCAGTCCTCAGGCCATCAGAAGAAGGAGGGTAAGATTCCACACCTGTGGGTTACCCACCAGCTGCAGCCCTCTGGCTGGATATGTATCTTGTGGCTTAGTTCCTGGTTGTGTTCCAGTTGTGGTGCCATCAAGGGGACATGTGTCCACTGACCCACAGAAGCAGGGGCAGCTGGGGAAGTGCTGGGAGAAGAGGGGCAGGTAGGAATAGATCTTGTCTCCCAGGTCATCCCCTGAGCAGGCCAAGCCAAGAGCGGCTAACTGAGGGTTGGATGGGCAGAATGTTCCATTTGCCGTGTGTGAGGCTCACCCTTGGCCAAGGTGCGTTGCTTGTCCTGGTTTTCCGGATGTGGAGGCAGTGACGCGTGTTGGTATGAAGTCCCGAGGCGCCAGAGCACGTTCTACCTTATTTAAGAACCTTTGATGGTTCCCTTCTGCAACAGAGAGGCTTGTGTGGTGTGATGGGAGAGTCAGGCCCTGGACGTGAGCACTTGGCCACTCTCACTTTCAGGGGACACGTGCAACGGCCTCCTCCTGGCTCCACTCTTGCCCCTAGAGGGTATTCTCTTCTCTTCCTGAAACGCAGACCTCATCACACATGCAGCCTCCTGCCTAAGAGTTTTAAACACTCCCCCAGTGCTCGTAGGATCAAGTTCGTAGCTTGGCTTGCAAGAGCCCAAGTGACCCAGGCCCATTGTCTGGCTTCCTCCCTGTCTACGCTCTGATCCCCCACAGCCCCCACACGCCACCCACTCAGCACAGGCTGTTCCCTCGGCCCAGAACACTGGCCCTTGGCACCTCCACACCCCCTTCTCCTGACTCCTGGCCAGCTGCTGCTGAGGCTGTGAAGGTCCTAGACGGCTCAGCCCCCGGGAACTCCTCCAACCTCTAGGACGAGCTGAGGCCCCATCTGGGCTCCCCCAGGCTTTTGTGGCCTCCTACCATTAGCCCACATCATGGGGTGGCATTGTTTCTCCTGGTTCGATTGTGTCCCCACTAAGTGCCATGCTCCATGGAGGCTGGGACAGTTGTCTCTTCACAGCTGTGTCCTCAGCGGACAGGATAGGGCTGGCCTGGTGCCCATTGATTGGGCAGTTGGTGGACAGATGCTTGGGGGATGTGACCTGGGGCAGGGCATCTCCTGAGCCTTAGTCTCCCCTCTGCACTGGGATCATGTTGTCACGTGCAGGAGGAGGGGGAGGGGAGCAGGCAGCACGGGGAGGGGCCTGCAGAGGTGTCTGGCATGGGGGGAACTGTCATTGGCCACAGTCTGGAGCCCACATCCCAGCATCGACACCCAGCTTTCAGCTGTAGCCAGAACTGGGTCTCAGCCAGAGTGGGCAGAGGTGGCCAGGAGATGAGACAGTGCAGGGAGCTGGGGGGGCAGGGTCAGGGGTGGTGAGGAGATCCCTTCCCTTGGTCCCCTCCCTCGGTCCCCCTTGACCCTGCATCCTGGCTCGTCTCCGCTGGCTCCAACCAGGAGCAGCAGCCTAGCAGCCCTCGCCTTCCTGTGGAGCAGGCCGTGGTCCGTGCAGCCTGGACTCTGCATGGGAATCGCCTGGGAGCTGTGAAATGTCCCCACGCCCCAGACTAGTGACATCCCACTCCCTGGCGTGGGGCCTGGGCATCAGTATTTCACAAAACTCCCTGGAGATTCCAGCGCATGGCCAGGTTTGAGAGCCATCATTCCAGGTGGTACTGGGTGACCTGGTTTTTCCTGGAGATGCTTGGCAGCCTGCGGGAGCCTGCCAGCCAGCGCACAGGCAGCGAGCGGTGCGATGGGAAGTCTCCCTTCCCCGCCTCCCCCGACAAAAATCCTCACCAGAAACGAGGAAGCACTTCTTAAAATGGTTTTTTACTTTT
Source organism: Ateles fusciceps (assembly GCA_036589455.1). Taxonomy (NCBI): domain Eukaryota; kingdom Metazoa; phylum Chordata; class Mammalia; order Primates; family Atelidae; genus Ateles; species Ateles fusciceps. The sequence goes on from JAZHEH010000847.1 coordinate 6,604,520, forward strand.
TTTTTTTTTTTTTTTTGCAAGAGTAGCACATGCATATGGCAGGAACTCCAGGCAGCACAGATGGGTACACAGTGGAAGGAAAATCAGTCCTGGCCAGGCGCAGCAGCTCATGCCTGTCATCCCAGCAGTTTGAGAGCCCAAGGAGGGCGGGTCACCGGAGGCCAGAAGTTCAAGACTAGCCTGGGCAACATAGTGAAACCCCATCTCTACTAAAAAAAAACAAAAAAACACAAAAATAGCCAGTGGTGAACGCCTGTCATCCCAGCAACTTGGGAGGCTGAAGCAGGAGAATCGCTTGAACCCAGGAGGTGGAGGTTGCAGTGAGCCAAGATGCCGCCACTGCACTCCAGCCTGGGTGACAGAGCAAGACTCTGTCTCAAAACAAAATCCTGTCACAACAGCCACTGTACCCAGGCTCTGGGATGGCCCTGCAGAGCTGTCCCGGGTCGGTATATGGTCCCTTTGTCGCACGCCTGCCCTTCTCACCTTGCTTTCTTAGTCTGCCTGTGCCAGAAGGTATTGATCTGGCTCTTCTTTTTGTGTGTTTTGTTTTTGTTGTTTTCTAGACACAGACTCATTCTGTCGCCCAGGCTGCAGTGCAGTGGTGCGATCTCAGCTCACTGCAACCTCCACCTCCCAGGTTCCAAGTGAGTCTCCTGCCTCAGCCTCCCAAGTAGCTGGGATTACAGGTGCGCGCCACCATGCCCGGCTGATTTCAGTATTTTTAGTAGAGACAGGGTTTGACTATGTTGGCCAGGCTGACCTCGAACCCTGACCTCAAGTGATCTGCCCACTGTGGCCTCCCAGAGTGCTGGGATTACGGGCATGAGCCACTGCGCCTGGCCTGCCTGGCTCTTCTTGACGCCCACAGAGTATTCCATTGTGGAGAGGGCCTGGTCCCTTCGGGTGGCCGGCTTTGTCTGTCACAGGCAGTGCTGTCAGAGGAGCCCAGAGTCTTTGGTCATATGTGTGACTCTGGTGGGGATGAACTTGTAGACCTGGAATTCCTGGGTCATCCAGATTGCTGATGGAGTACCATTTCTTGTCATTCCAGAAGTCGCCTGCACCGGTGCCCCTGACGTATGAGCTGCCCGCACTGTATAGGACGGAGGACTATTTTCCTTTGGACGCCGGGGAGGCACAGCACCGCCCCCGCACCTGCCCTCCGCCTCTGTGAGCTTTGCGCTCTTCTCCTCAGGAACGCTGAAAGTGGCACTGTGTACATGGAGTAGCTTGGGTTTTTTTTTTTTAATTTATTTTTTGTGTTGCTGTTTTATTTTACATTTAAAAAAATTTTTTAACAATGTAGAGATGGGGGTCTCACTATGTTGTCCAGGCTGAGCTCAAACTCTTGGGCTCAAGTGATCACCTGCCTTGGCCTCCCAAAGTGCTGGGATTACAGGCATGAGCCACATTGCCCGGCCAGCATTTTTCTGTTGAGGTAACTTTTGCAATTTTTTTTTTTTTATGAGACACCTGTCACCCAGGCTGGAGTATAGTGATGTGATCACGGCTCCCTGAAGCCTCAAACTCCTGGGCTCAAGTGATCCTCCTGCCTCAGCCTCCCAAATAGCTGGGACCACAGAAGTGTACCACCATGCCCGGCTACTTTTCAAATTCATTTTATTTTTTGTAGAGACAGGGTCTCCCTATGTTGTTCAGGTTGGTCTTAAACTTTTGGCCTCAGGGGATCCTCCTATTTTGGCCTCCCAAAACGTTATGTTGGCACAAACTTTAATTGAAGTATAATTTACATTACAGAATAGGTTGCCTAAGTGGTTCACTAAATTTTTCACAAACTGAATGCATCGATTTAAGCCTCAGCAGACTGAGAAACCAACCAACCAACATTATCAGCACTGAGCAGCCCCCTCAGCCCCCTTCTGGTCCATGCCTGTGTGCGTGACCAGCCCCACCCAGGCTGACAGCATCCTGACATCTAACCATGTGGGCTGGAGTTCCTGGTTCCTTTGCTTTGTATAAAGGGGACGAATGGGATGTGTACCTACAGTGTGTCATCTCTTGTCTCTGACCTCACTGGCTTGATGCTACCTGTGGGAGGTGTCCTGGTTGGTTGCTGTGTCCCTGTAGATCATTCATGGCTGTGTTGTATTGGCTGGGACTGTTTTTAACGAAGGGAGCTTGGACACTGTGCATGCCCCAGTGTGCTTAGGGAGAGCAGGCATCGGATGGAAGTTGGCCAGGCGCTGTGGTTCATGCCTGTAATCCCAGCACTTTGGGAGGCCAAGGTGGGCAGATCACTTGAGGTCAGGAACTCGAGACCAGCCTGGCCAACATAGTGAAACCTCATCTCTACTAAAAATACAAAAATCAGCCAGGCATCATGGCGCACACCTGCAATCCCAGCTACTCGGGAGGCTGAAGCATGAGACTTGCTTGAACCTAGGAGGTGGAGGTCGCAGCAAGCCAAGATCGTGCCACTGCGCTCCAGCCTGGGCAACAGAGCGAGACCTTGTCTCAAAAAAAAAAAGAGAAAGTTCATGTTAATTTTTTAGACAAGCAGCTGAGGACACGCATTTCCAGAAGGGTGAGTGTCTGCTGATGGTTGGGCACTCCCAGACTTCTTTCTCTTCCCAGTACCTGAAGCAGGGCCAGGGAGAGTTGGAAGGAAATACCATGTGATTAAGCCACAACAACATGAGTGTCCTAAAGCAGAGACCCACAGGCCCCGCACTAGGAGCATAGCCCCGCCTGGCGGCACTGTCCGCTCCCACGCCTCTTGGCTGTGTGGGCTGGGCTTTTCGCTTGCCCTCTCTGAGTCCAGTCTCCCCTGCAGTAAGACATGAGGACGTCTCTGGCCTGATGGGTTGAGGTGAGGGTGACACGAGGTGAGATTTGTGTGTGCTGAACCCAGGGCCTGGTGAGGGGCTCTCAGCTGATGTTGCAGGGACCAGGCTGTGACAGGGGAGAGGGTTGACTGTGCCGCATTTCTCAGCTGTTCAGCAGCATCCAAGGGCCTGAAGAGTGAATGACTCAGGGACTGTCCTTACATGTCAGACTTAGAAGTCACAGGAGAGTGGGGGCTGTCTCTCTGGGTTTCCCTGTCCTGTTAGGAGGGGCGAGGTTGCATAGGGAAATCTATGGGCAAACGGTGACAAGCAAACTAGAAGTAGCCACTGCAAATTTCCTAGGATTTGCTCTGCCAAACAATGAGTTTTAAGGGACACTGGGAGACACTGGGGGGAAAGAAGGCTGGGACACTGCGCCCTGGCACGAACCCCCAACCTCAGTCCTCTGAGCGGCTCCACTGTCCTTGTGCCGGGTGACTTGCAGATACGTCCTCATTAAAGCGAGTGCCTACGTTTCCATTGTCAAGTCAATGATGTCCTCAATTGCTGCCCATTGATGGCCTCTAACCCCTTGGTAAGGGTAACTGCAGCCTAGGAAAGGGTGATCTATCTTTTTCTTTTTAAAATAGGGATGGAGTCTCGCTATGTTGTCCAGGCTGGTCTCAACCTCCTGGGCTCAAGCGATCCTCCTACCTGGGCCACCCAAAGTATTGGGATTACAGTGGTGAGCCACAGAGACCTGCCCGTCTGTTTCTTTTGTGGCTGATATCGGACAGTTACACCAGTAGAAAGGTCACTGCAGATTTTTTCCCAAGAGCAAGGCTCTTCAGTGAATCACTTTCCCAGCGGATGCGAACTTCGTGCTCACGAAAGCAAGAGGTTTCAAGACAGCAGCCCTTGGGGTTGTATCTGATTGGCAGAAATGTGTGGGTTGCCCTGAATTGTTTTAAGAGGTTTTCATGTTGTGACAATTGGGTGACCTTCTGGGAAAAAATAGAGCTCCATACCTCACTCAGCACACCTGGAACAATTCCAGAATTGCAAATCGATTAGGAGTTTAATGTATAAAATGAATCTATTGGCCGGGTGCAGTGGCTCACACCTGAATCTTTCGACTTTGGGAGGCCAAGGCAGGTGGATCGCTTGAGCTCAGGAGTTCAAGACCAGCATGGACAACATGGCAAGACCCCTTCTCTGCAAAAAATGCAAACGTTAGCCAGGCATGTTAGTGCTTGCCTGTAGTCCCAGCTACTTGCGGGGAGGTGGGAGGATTGCTTGAGCCAGGGAAGTTGAGGCTGCAGTGAGCTGAGATTGTGCCACTGCACTCCAGCCTGGGTGACAAAGTGATACCCTGTCTTAAAAAGCAAAATAGGGCCAGATGCGGTGGCTCATGACTGTAATCCCAGCACTTTGGGAGGCCAAGGCGGGTGGATCACCTGAGGTCAGGAGTTTGAGACCAGCCTGGCCAACATGGTGAAACCCCATCTTTATTGAAAAAAAAAAAAAAAGTAAAAGAGGCTGGATGTGGTGGCTCATGCCTATAATCTCAGCACTTTGGGAGACAGAGGTGGGTGGAACACCTGAGGTTGGGAGTTCAAGACCAGCCTGACCAATATGGAAAAACCCCATCTCTAGTAAAAATACAAAATTAGCTGGGCATGGTGGCACATGCCTGTATATCCCAGCTACTCGGGAGGCTGAGGCAGGAGAATTGTTTGAACCCAGGAGGTGGAGACTGCAGTGAACTGAGATCACGCCATTGCACTCCAGCCTGGGCAACAAGAGGGAAACTCCGTCTCAAAAAGAAAAAAAAAAAGTAAAATAAATCTATTGAAGAAATAGGTAAAAACACTGGAGAATTGTACAAAATACAAGAGGCCATAAAAGAATCAATTTGATTATATATATATATATATATTTTTAAAACTCTGCATGGCAAAACCAACAGAAAACCAAAAAATAAAAATAAAAAAAAGGCCAAAACAACAAAATCCTAAGAAAATTCAAAAGATAAATGACAAATTGGGAAAATATATTTGCATCTCATGCTACAAAGGGATAATCTCCCTAAGAAGGGGCACCTACAAATAAGAGAAACAGTAACAAAATGGGCAAAGGGTGTGAACAGGCGTTTCACAGAAAATGCAAAACATGAAAAGATAGCCTCAATGTATGCCAGTAAGTATAGAAAAATATTGAAGTTACTCTGAGATTTTTCACATTTCAGGCTGGCAAGGTTTAAAATTTTTGATGACACTGTTTTGTTTTTTGAGACAGAGTCTGCTTTGTTGCCCAGGCTGGAGTGCAGTGGTGTGATCTTGGCTTGTTGCAACCTCCGCCTCCTGGGCTCAAGCGATCCTCGCACCTCAGGCATCTGAGTAGCTGGGATTACAGGTGCACACCACCACACCCAGCTAATTTTTGTGTTTTTAGTAGAGATGGGGTTTTGCCATGTTGGCCAGGCTGGTCTCAAACTCGTGGCCTCAAGTGATCTGCCTGCTTCAGCCTCCTAAAGTGCTGGGATTATAGGCATGAGCCACTGTGCCTGGTCTTGTGGGTGACATTTTGAAGAAAAATATTCTTGTACGTTGACGGTGGGACACCATTCTCATGCGGGGAAATTGGCATACCTATCAAAATTAGAAATGGTCCTAACTACTCGGTAGGCTGAGGCAGGAGGATCACTTGAACCCAGGAGGTTGAGGCTGCAGTGAGCTGTGATCATGTCACTGCACTCCAGCCTTGGTGACAAAACCCCATCTCTTTTAAACAAAAAAAAGTCAGGGGGATACGTCCTCGGACCCAGTAATTCTACTAGGAATCCAGCTTACACACACACGAAAGAAAAGATAAATGTACAAGGTTAGTCACTCCACAGTGAGATAGCAAAAGATTAGAAAGAACCCAAGTGTTTATCGATCTGGGATATATTCCTTTATAGCCTAGCCATATGATGGAATACTATAATGTTGTAAAAATGGGTTAAGAGTTCTTTATGAATTGGTGTGGAAATGTTGCCAAGATATGAAAGCCAAATGCAGAAAAATGTATGTGTTAGGCTATTATCTATGTGAAAAAGAAAGGCATTACAGTTCTCTGGAAGGATAAACAGAAATTTGAGAATGGTGGCTATCTGGAATGACAGGTATACTTTTCACTGTACTTTAAAAGTTCTGACATTTTGGTGTTTGCCTATTCAAAAAATGGTTAAAATCAGTTGCCACCAATTAAAAATTAGGAGAATGCACATAAAGAACTGGATTTCCTGTTTGTTTGTTGCCTTAAGCATTTAAGCCCACTGTTTTAATGCCAGATATTCCAATTTTAAACAAACCATGAGCTAAATAAAGTCAACTTGTTTTGGGGGGGAGTCCTCCTCTCCAGGCTTTTCTTATACCCAAATTACTAATTTATTTCACCTCCTATCCCTTTTGGGCATTTGCATGTGAGAGCCTTAGAACCAGAGACTCAGACAGTGGGAAATTTATTCCAAGGATATGGATTGTGTGAAGAAATGCATCTCGATTTCAGCTTCATGTGGTGGAGGATGGCAGCTGGATGATCACTGCAGTTCAAGCCCCACTTCCAAACTCCCTGGCGATGGGGCATGGGGTCCCACTGGAGACGTGTGTGCTGTCCAGGGCTCTCCTTTGAGAGGTGACTGATACCAGGTCAGACATTGTAAGAAACCTACACCAATATTCCTCATGAATACAAATGCAAAATTGAGGAAATATCAGGAAACAGAATCCAGCAACATATAAAAAAAAGGATTATATGCCATGGCAAAGCAGGATTTCTTCCAGGAATGCAAGTTTGGTTTAACATCTGAAAATCAGTGTACCATACCGTATTAATAAAGGACAAGGCCAGGCACGGTGGCTCACACCTGTAATCCCAGCACTTTGGGAGGCCGAGGCAGGTGAATCACCTAAGGTTGGGAGTTCGAGACCAGCCTGGCCAACATGGTGAAACCCTGTCTCTACTAAAAATACAAAAAGTAGCCGGGTGTGGTGGCACGTGCCTGTAGACTCAGCTACTTGGGAGGCTGAGGCAGGAGGATTGCTTGAACCCGGGAGGCAGAGGTTGCAGTGAGCCAAGATCACACCACTGAATTCCACCCTGGGTGACAGAGTAAGAATCCATCTCAAAAAAAAAAAAAAAAAAAAAGGACAAAAACCACCTAATCATCTCAACAGATGCAGAAAATAAGCATATGACAAAATCCAACACCTACGCATGATAAAACTCTCCTTCTTGGGGTAAAAAGGGGAGTTCTTGATAAGGTTAGAAGCTAGGCAGATAGCTTCTGTAAGTAGACCACAATGTCTGCTTATAGGGTTTACTAACTCCCTGGAGATGTTTAATTGACCCAGGCAACTGCAGGTGTCTAGGAATCTTCCTCTCCATCTTAAAGCAAAATCCCACTAAATCCCACTTTGCATTATGGTCAAGAGTGCAAACATCTTTGGGAGGAGTTAAAAGTAGTTCTAATTTCCAGCAGCTGTCACAGAATCTCCTCTCTGAGTTCTCTGGCCTCGCTGTGGATTCAAAAGTCTGGAAGTTCTTACAGGTAATCATCAGCTTGATGCATTTCAGGCTTGCAGCAGCGGGAGCGAATGGAGGACAGCAGGTCTGAGGTTGGCCTCTGCAGTCTTCGCCAGGCCTTCTGGCGGAGTGTGCTTAAGGACTGCGCTTTAAGGACTGCTCATGATGCTGGGTTTGGAGAAGCAGTTAAGGGGAGGACAGCAGGGGACACATGCATTGTGTTTGGTCAGAATGACCACATGGTTCCCTTGAAAAACCAAACCAGTGAGTGTCCAAGGCCAGCCTCTTCAACCAGGAGGGGTTTCTCACTGAGCCTTCCACGGAGATGCTCCATTGCACACGTAACGGGCAGTTTCAGCTGGAGAAGCCAGGCCGAGGCGAAGCCGGAGGAGTGGGTCTTCTGTTGCCATCCCCAAGCCTAGCAGTGCTGCAGTGGGGGACTCCACCCAGAAGGTAAGGATTCCAGCTTAGGCCATGGTCTCCTTGTTGCCGTGATAAATTAGATGTTGGGGTGAGACTACACTCGTGAAATGGTTTTCTACACACAAGTTGCATCTCTGAGTGTACAGGTTCTTCTTACGCTGCTGGCAGGTGTTCGTTGAATGGCAGGGAAAGAGAATAAATGGTCTCACAGGAACTGCCAGGAGCAGATAATGCTATCAGGGGAAGGCTCCAGCTTGCAGCCCACGTTCACTGCGCATCTCTTTAAATCATCAGTTCTGTCTGGCAATCAGCTGGTCCACACCTCAAAGCAATTACATGAGAATCTCCAAGGGGGGTGGACCTTAGCCTCACCTGTCTTTAAAGCTCCCCAGGTGATTTCAGTATGCAGCCAGGGCTGGGAATCACAGCTTCCAGAGAGTACAGGTCAAGAGATTTTCAGGATTTGCTGCGTCTTCTGAGTTGGAGCAATTGCACCCTTTATCTGGTTTTCATACGGCACAAGGCTTCCTTTGAAGTGCCGGGTCCTCAACATCCCTCCAGACCTTCTGAGTGTAGCACAGATTTGGGTTTGAATTGCTTTCATCTGAGCTCCAGAGATGGCTCCCAACCAGTCTAAGCCAACCAGAGTAATGCTAGCTCAGTGACTGACCAGGTCACTTTGGACTAAGCCCATCCGCGCAGTTGGATGCTGAGGAATGGTCCAGTTGGCTTAGAGTTCGGGATTCTTGCTCAATACTGAGTGAAGGGGGAAACCACTCGGGTTAGGTCAGTGGGAGGCACCTGTGAATACCAGGGTGCCCGCCTAGGATGAAGCGACCCTGTGTATGGCAGGATGGAGACAGAAAACCTGAACCCTTGCTGATGTTCCTGAGCAGTCTGCCCTCCCCAGACACAGCCAGTTGCCCCCTTCTCACTTTTATTAAGCCCAGTCTGAGTTGGAGTTCCCGTTGCCTGCCAGTGAGAGTCCTAATTAATATAAAAGCGTCGGAGGTTGGGTAAAGCAGAGTGAGTAATCACTGCTAAAGGAAGCAGAGTTCCCTGAAAAGCTCTCGGAGCCGGACTCCAGGCTGGCTTTGGAGCCTGTCTCTCGGCCCCTAGCTCTACGCTATCCAGCATGTGAGAGGTAACAGAGTCACCCCAGGATAAGGCGGGTCTGGGGTCCTGGGTCTCATTTTGGTGCTCACGGACCTGGGACCCTGCTGATTTTCCTTTTTAATAGCCCAAGTCTCAGGCTTGCAGCCTCAGCATGCAGTATAACAGGTAGCAAAAATTTCATGTTTGTCTTGTATGTTACTTTCCTAGTCACTTTTATGGTCATCTGAATTTGTGGCAAATTATTTTTTGCCTTTTGGTGATTTTGCTTTTTGCTTTTTGGTGACGTTTTCCTTTAAAAGGGAGAGGGAGGGTGAGGCATGGTGGCTCACGCCTGTAGTCCTAGTAGTTGGGAGGCTGAGGCGGGAGGAATTGCCTGAGTCCAGCAGGTTGAGGCTGCACAAGCCGTGATCGTGCCGTTGCACTCCAGCCTGTGTGACAAAGGGAGACTCTGTCCCCCCCCAAGAAAGGGGTGACGGCAGTTGAGCCATAAGAAGAACATAAAGCAGTTGTGGTGCAGACGTGGCAACACTGACAATGGTGGTGGGTGTGAGTCAGTTTGGGGAACGCTGAACCGGGGACTGAACACTGAGTGGGGCTCACACGTCTTCTCATTCACGGCAGCAGCTGCCTTTCTTCTGAGGCCAGTCTCCACTCCAGGCCAAGGTGCATGGTGTGGCCGGGAAAAGCAGTAGTTGTGGACTCAGGTAGCCCATGTCCTAGTCAGCAGCTTCCCCTTTGCCAGCTGAGATGTCAGGACAAGTTAGCTTCTCTGCACCTTCATGTCAGCACCTGAAACGTGGAGCTCCGACTCCCTTTCCGGGGTTTGGGGGTTTTGGAGGAGAGTATGAGAGGACTGGGGTTGGACTGTTTGAGGACTCTAATACCTTGGATTCCTTGGATTCCAGCGCTCTACAATTAGTCCCAGGAACTACATGTCAGTTCTGAAAATACCTGTGGGGTAGCTGTGTGTTCATGATGCCTGAGCTTGAGGTGTTTTGAGGAACAACACTGCCCTTGTAGGAAGGGTGTAGTGGAGCCCCTTGTGCAGAGACCCCTCTTGGAGGAGAGAGTTCTAGTTGAGCTTCCCCAGGGGATGCTGATAGAGCTTTCCTGGCAGACTGAATGGCAGCGGGGAAGCCATGCCACTGTCTCTTCCTCTGTCTCCAAGGCAGGATCTCTGCTTTTGATTCCTGGACTTGCAGATGCTACTTCATGTACACAGCTGTCACGTCCCGCTGCAGTCTAGGATGGCAGCCAGTACAGCACTCACATCAAGTATATTGGAAAAGCCCTTTTACTTCCACGGCTTTATGGTTCCTAAAAGGTGCCTGGTCTGCTTATTAGAGTATCCATTTTGCTTCACTTATAGTAATATTATTAAAGGTACATAAAATAAGGATTTTTTTTTCCATTTGAGATGGGAGTTCGCTCTTATTGCCCAAGTACCCGTCACCACGCCTAGCTAATTTTTGTAGTATTAGTAGAGATGGGGTTTTGCCATGTTGGCCAGGCTGGTCTTGAACTCCTGGCCTCAGGTGATCCATCTGTCTCAGCCTCCCAAAGTGCTGGGGCCAAAATAAGTTTTTTTGTTTTTTTTTTTTTTTTTTGAGACGTAGTTTGCTCTTGTTGCCCAGGCTGGTGGAGTACAATGGCATGATCTCGGTTCACCACAACCTCCACCACCTGGGTTCAAGCGATTCTTCTGCCTCAGCCCCCCGAGTAGCTGGGATTACAGGCATGAACCACCACGCCCAGCTAATTTTTGTATTTTTAGAAGAGACAAGGTTTCACCATATTGGCCAGGCTGGTCTCGAACTCCTGAACTTGTGATCCGCCTGCCTCGGCCTCCCAAAGTGCTGTGATTACAGGCGTGAGCCACAGCGCATGGCCAAAAATAAGGATTTTTAATTGCAAAAGCCAGTTCAGGTTTAAATGGTCTTACACCTTAAGGCTAGATGGTGTCCTGGATGGGGAAGGGGTATGCATCACAGATGCACTGATGCTGTATGCTGAAAACACACACGTGCAACCAAACTCATTAAATAATGTGGAAGATTTTTCCTGGAAATGACTAGGGACCTTCCTTCCCATGTCCCCCTCCTTTTGGTTGGAACGCTTTGAAATCATGACTTAATTTTCAGGGAGTGATTTTGACTATACGCAACTTTTACGTGCTAACCCTCAAACACAATCGCACCTGTGTAGCTCCACTTCGTTCAAGTTACAGCGAGTAGTCTGTTATTACAGTGGTGCAAGTCAGTGGGAAGCAGGATGCAAATAGCAAATGGGGACCTTCCTTTGGTTCAAGTTTTCAAGCCACTTTCCAGCAGTTGGGAGAAATGCCTTTTATTTTCAAACCTGTTGAGTTTTTACCAGCTAAGACGGTCTTTTTCTAGATTACCTCATGGTGACCCACTGATAATTGGTATGTTGAAATGCCATTTCCTAATGGTGAGAGCAGCCTCTTCATTTTAAGTCTTCTGGAAGCTTTTCCTGCCTGACACTTTGGTGAAACATGCCTCAACTGGTACCAAGTTATTGCTCGGCAGGGGGTTGGAAGTAAGGGTCACAACAGGCAGGAGGAAACAAAATAGAAACCACTGCCTGGTACTTTGCTTAATCCATGTATTCAACATGTTCTACTTCAATAGGGAAAGAAAATTTCCATCACTCAAGCTGAGTGGTTCTCAAATGTTGGTGGTGTAGAACCTAGAGATGATCCTTGAGCCCCATCTCAAGGGCTTAGTACTATTAGTCTGAGGTCTAAGGGTAAAGGAACTACCACCCTTCTGTACGCCAATACTTGTTTGGCAATAAGCAGGTTGAGTCATTTCTAGCATGAAGCATTTCAGATGGGAAACTCCCATCTTTAATACACCCAATTTTCAAATCTGGCACTCATTTTGTTCCTGTCAGAAATGGATGTCTTTACAAAGGGGCAGGCATTTGGATCAAACTGACATACAATTCTAGAGCAGTATGAGAGGGAGATACTCTTCTGCTTGGCTCTCAAGAGGGAATGAAGCTGTTTGATAAAAGATTCTTCTCTCCCTATACGGTACAATGACAAGGAACCAAAGCTAGGATGAGAAAATGCTCCATGTGACGAACAGGGAGAGAAACCACAGCCCTAGCTGCTCTGTGGAACTCATTCCCACAAGAAAACTCAGAGGGCCACAAACCACCCCTCCCCAGACTCCCCCACAAAAACAAACAAATAAAACCACTCTAGGATACTTTGGTTTTCTCATGTTAGAACTGTTCAGCCTACATTTATAAGCATCCTCTAGGAGGTGGAACATTGCCAGAGCCTAATGTTAAATGGTCTCCAGATTATTTGGAAAGCAAACAGCAACAATATTCTTTTAAAATGGCTTTTATTGAGATACTTTTAGGGATTCTGCAACATTTCCAGTTGGGAATCTTTATTTCCAACTCTTAGGGTGGCTAAGCCCTTTTCTGAATGCCAAAAGGCATACTCCTCCACCACCTTAATGAGAAAACACACTTATCTGTCTCTGTTCCAATATCCCTCTGGGACCTGGACCCTGAGCCTTGCGCTGTCTGTACAAGTCTCACTAGTCCTCCCTGTAGAACTCAGAAGCTCAAGCTAAGTTCTTCCCACTTGTTAATCAGGGAGGGTAATTTCCAAATGTGAGCTGCCTAAATTCAGCTGGTATTTCTGATTTGGTGGGGGAATCCTGTCCTAAATTTTGGCTGGTGCATGTAGAATTTATAATCTACCTGTGTAACAGATTTAACATAGCTCCGTTCCAGCCCCGAATTCCTTAAAAGTTCTAGTCTATTCTTGCACTTGTACTGTTAAGAAGCGTAACATTTTAGGGAGAGGCTGGTCAAATCTCTACTCTCTGGTAACAGCATTAGTAAGTCTTTTGGAAAGGGACTCAGAAGTTAAGGACATCAGCCACTTCAGTCTTCTTAGGCCAGTATCCTTGAGAGCTGACTGACCAGCCTCCTCGTGGATTGGAGCATCCCATCAAGGAACTGCTGGAAATGTTGGCCTAATTCTGCTTCCTTGTAACTTTCCACTTTTTAGTACAAGTTGCTCTTGGGAATCCACGCACAGTAAAAATACCAGCTCCTTCCATCTTGACAGCCCTCTAAGTGTGTACTCTTCAAAGCCTTTCCCTTAATAGCAAGATGGCCAAGAGTGGCAAGAGCTGCCTGCACTGCAATTGTTCCCATTGTTAAGGTGAAAATGAATACTTACTTCATCTAGAAGAAAACAACCCCACCAGGCTATTAAAATTCTGCTTTCGAATTAATGTCAATCCCTGTTTACATTCTTTTTTTTTTTTAAGTCATTGAGACATTTACATATATATGCAGGCTCTGCTCCTTAACAAAAGGTGAACTGAAAAACTCAAGGATGTTTACTGAAGTTAAAAGGAAAAAAACCACAAAATACATTTTGTACCAGGTGCCTCAAGAGAAAGCATTCTTTATGCAGATGACAGATCTTGCTTTTCCACAAGTTTCCTCTGTGACTGTGGCTGCCATCTGTGATGAAAGAGTTATGGCATTAAATGGCACAAGATATAATGGACACACAGGACTGTCATGTGTAATAAAGCAAATTTACATTAAGCACAATACAGCAATTTATTTAGATGCTTAAAATGAATACAAAGGGAAATAAAGATCACAAAATTATACATACTACAACAGTGTGTCATATATTAGATGGTATAAATGAATACACCAGGATGGTGTTTAACTAAAGATAAAACTAAATATCCAAAATGCAGCACTCATTGGTTTGCTGCTTCAACACAACACACTTTTATACAGATCTAAAAGGTGTCAAAATTAGTAGCTGCAAAGTCAATTCTTGCACGTGATTTTAGCTTAAAAGATTTCAGAAAACATCTGAAATACCAGTTTTTGTTTTTGACAGCTGTAAATGTCAAGGATATTCAGAACAAGAAAAATCCTATAATACAAGAGAGTCCAGATATATATCTTACGTGGCTGGCCTCTGTTGCAAGATTGTACAAGGTTATGTGCAAAAACTAAGTCTGTCCAAAAGTCCATACTAGCGCAGTTTTGAGCTTCTGCTAGGTAAACTAGATACAGCGTTTATTACACAGCAAGGTCAACACTAAAAAAAGAAATCTATGATGGGCACACAGTAACAGTATCATGAGCATCACTTGAATAGATCTAAAAGACTGTACAAATATACATTTCAACTATTCAGAATGAATACATGAAAAAAAATCGCTTTTCCCAAAGTCTACTATACACATTAGACTGGTAGCTTTTACGTTGGCCCTATACTACCATGTGAATTAGGTTAACGCTTCTCAAAGACATCAAACCAATCGTTTTACAGAGGGAAAGAAATGTTGAAAAGGCAGATAAAATAAACCTCTGCTTTTCCTCATGTGTATTCATGAGCCACCAGCTTATTGGTTTTCACATTTAGTTACTGTGTCTGTCAGAGAAGGTTCTGAAGCAAGATCAGCCTATCATGTCATAGACTCAGAAATAACCACTGGAACTCAGCGGCCACATGTCCCACAGTCCAACCAGTACTCACAGGCAGTACCAGTTAGAAGACAGCTTTGCAATCACACTGAATGGAGATTAGAGTTCTAGGCTGCAGCATGTCACCGACGCCAGGGAACCTGGCACTCAGGCCTGTTGGCTGCTCAGTTTGACTCCGGCTAAGCTGCCATGCATCGGCTCAGCTACTCCATCAGTCATGTTGTCAAACTGTTCCCCCATCCTCACTGTCAATTGTGCTATTCTGCCACTCAATCTGGGGGTTGGATAAGCGCTCATCATTCTCAGATGCGTTCTTCCACTGTGACTGGTCCTTGGACCAAAACCCTTCAACTTTTCCATAGGAACTATTCTTCCATTTCAACTGCTCTCTGTCACCTTGCATGGTAGCCTTTTTTTGGCAGCTGGCTTACTGCTCCTTGCATCTTCGCTTTGGGAAGACTCGTGAGACCAGGTTCCTGGTTTCATTTCGCAGGTATTGTCCTCAAAGTCTGACACTTGTTGGGACCCAGGCCCACTCTCAGATGGAGAAGCACCGTCTTTCCACTCAACAACATCGTCTTGGTCAGCCTCACTATCAGAGGCGTTGTGCGTTAGTTTGGTTGGTTCCTCAGTCAAATGAAGAGTTTCGTATTTTGAAGCATCCTCCTCTTTTGGTCTAGCTTCTCCTCAGATTCTAAAGCATCCTCAGGAATTACCTTCAGTACATGTTCCTCTGGGTTATCATTAGGGATTTTAGGCTCAACTTCAAAAACAGGTTCAAAAGGGCTACCACTTTCATTGGATTCTTCTTCCAAATTTTCAAAACTGTCTGAGGAACTGTCATCTTCTTTCCCAAGGTTGAGCTTTTTGTCAGCAGTCTTACTAGCGTTGACTCTGGAAGCCTTCTCATCGTGATTTTCAAACAGCCACTCAGCATCAAAATCCATCTCATGCTTGACTTTATTTAATTCTTTCATGTTAAACCCCAGCAACACGCCAGGCTTGTACTTTTCACAATCACGGACACACTTCTTCCTTTTGTTGCTAAAATGGGAAGCAATGTCACTCTTCCATAACCATAAACTGGCTGCTAGCTTCTCAATTTCTCTCCTGGTGGGATAGGGTTGCTTGTTAAAATACTTTGTTAGAAAGCTTTTCCTGGCTTCATAGGAATCATCTTCATGACCCTTGGGGTCTAAAGCTAAAACAACAGGCTCTTCAGGCTTCTCCTCAAAGAAGCTGGGTGAATCACTATCATCATCTAACTTCCGTTTTTTCAGTAAGGGAAATTCCATTTGCTCGTAAGTGCGCTTCACAGGTGCCAGGCTGGGAGACTGATTAAGCCGAGACGGTGCATTTGTCTTATCCTGGCCGTTTTGGGTCTTTCCAACTCCCCTGCAGTGAACTAGATGCAGAGTGATAGTCGAGGCGGTCATGTTGCTGGTATACACACCAAGGCAATGGATACATTTGTAGGTGAGCTTTTTCTCAACTGGATGAACCGTCTGAATAACTTGGTGCCTCTCTCGTAGGTGATGTGCAAGTGCATCTGATATGGGTCCTTTTAGGATTGAAAAGCAAAGAGGACAAAGGGTTTTCCCAACATCTTTTTTATAGGGCACTGCAGCTTGAGGTGAACTTTTAACAGGGATATCTGCCTTTTCCTGAACTTTTGGCTGTGGCTTTGGAGGAACTGGAGGGTTATTTTGGGCATGGTAAGCAACAGATTCAGCCGGGGCATCTCTCAGGTTGTACGTGGTTACCAGGAGATGGATGTTAGTGTGACTGCCCTGCTGCAATGTCAAATCAAAACTCAAAGTAGAATCTGTTTTAGGTCCCATCTCTTCATCAATGTGAACCATCCGCATGTGTGCGGCCATCTTTTCCACATCATTGAAAGTTGAACGGCAATATGGACAAGACAGACCATGAATTAACATATGGTTGAGCAGAGTATCTGTGGGCAAATAGCGATTACAGTAGAGGCATTTGCTAGTAAAATTGTGTATTTTCATAATGTAGTTGGCTACTGCTGGGACTTTCTCAGCTTTATGTTCTTTTTCGAAGTGCACACTATAGACATTTTCAGGAAAAAGCTCATTACAGATTGTACATATTTTCCACTTTTGAGTTGAGGAAGTGTTACCTGGGGGGAGGGCCTGTGGCAGCTGCAGTAGGTTTGGAACTGGACTGACCTAACACTCTGGATGCCTGCGACTGGGAGAGGGGAAGGAGACTTTAACTGGCCTGATGACAGAGAGGAGGCATTGGCAGACTGCAGTGAGTATCTTGCTGGTGCCTGGGACCTCTGCTCTGACCCAAGCCCATAAGACCTTCCATTTCCACTTGGAAGTAACTGCTTGACAGACTGAGATTGCTGAGGAATGGAAACTGGTGCATTGCCCCCCTAGACCCAGTCTCATTGACTGACCAACACTGTAACCTTGGCCTACAGATTTGACTCCATAGTTGTTCTGCTGTAGGTGAACACTGGACATCATGTTGACTCCTGTAGAATTTAAGTTAGGCTTTGGTATTGAGAGTCGATTCACCATCTGCTGTGATGGTAAAGACCGGACATTTCCAGAAGCAAGGGAACCAATTCTTGGTGGGAGTCCCATACTCTTCTTGTCTTGAGGTTTGGGAGCAATTAGCATCAAGGGTTTGGATCGGGGAACGACTACATTTGTGTGTCCAATCATGGCAGTGACCTGATAGCCAATACGTTCGTGGTCTTCGATGACATGCTGTACCAAAGCTTCATAGGACTTTGGCATGAAAAGGCATCGCTTGCAGTGAATACTACTCTCTTCTCGGGCATTTGAGCCTAAGGGGACTGCGCCATTGAGTGATTTTTCTCCTGCCTTTGCTATGTAAGGTGCTGCCACGTGCTGAAAATGTTCCCTGTAAATGTGCTTCCTAACTATTTCGTAAAGAGGATCTCGGTAAGTGCACTTCTTACAGTAATAAACAGCTTGCTCTACACTGTCAGCCTGCTTAGGTTTAAGGCCATCATTTTTGTTTTTATCTTTGAAAGTGCTGAGGCTGCTACTTGGTGCGCTGGCGTTGGAGCATGAAATATTTTAATGTGTGTTTCCAAAGTCTTTTTGTCTGCATTGAAGGTACAGTAGGGGCAATTAAGGAGAATCCTATTTTCAAAGTCTTCACTATGGACATTTCGGAAATGACTTTTGTAGGCAGAGAAGAATTTTGAGGAAAATGGACAAGCGCTGCAGCAGAAAGGTTTTGTCCGATAGTCCTAAAGTAAACAAACACAACCATAATTAGAATGCCACTTCAGATAAGCAGTTAACAGATTCCAGATGCCCCCCATTCTTAATAATGCACTGATTTTAGTCCTTTTTCCTTTTGTATAGTAACTTTATAAAACAGAAAACACTCAAAAAAAGCTAGCGTATTTTTGAGTGTAAATTAAAAAGTCAATGCTAAGTTCTTTCTCAATGTTTGGAAAAAGTCACATTTTAGCCAAATCAAAGACTAATGACTTCAAGATAAACATTTTGCAGCTAGAAATGACAAGAAAAACCTAAATGAAGGAAGTCACTAAAGTCTTCAGGTTTACCATACAGTCATGTGTTGCTAAACCACAGAAATACTTTCTGAAAAATACATCATGGTGTGAAATCCTAGAGTGTATTCGCACAGACCTAGACGGTACAACCTACTATATACCTAGGCTACATGGCATAGCCTATTGCTCTTAGGTTACAAACCTGTAAGTATGCTTCTGTACTGAATACCCTACGCAATGATTAGCACAATGATAAATATTTGTGCTTTTAAACATAGCTAAGCACAGAAAAGGTATAGTAAAAATATAACATAACTAGTAAACTATACTATATAGGGCACTCCCCCATCGACAAAGCTTACGGGACTGGAAGTTGTTCTGGGTGACACAGTAAATATGAAAGCCTGGGATACTACTGTACAATACTGTAGACTTTATGAACACTTAGCTACACAAACTTACTAAAAAAAATAATTTTTCCTCACTGTTGCTCAGGCTGGAGTGCAGTGGCACAATCACAGCTCACTGCAGCCTCAACCTCTTGAGCTCACAGGATCCTCCTACCTCCAGCTCAGTCCTGGAGACTTACAGGAGTCTGCCACCACATTTGAGTAAATTTTGTTGAGAGAGGGTCTCACTCTGTTGCCCAGGCTGGCCTTGAACTCCTGGGCTCAAGCAATCCTCCTGCCTTAGCTTCCCAAAGTGCTGGGATTGCAAGCCACTGTGCCCAGCCCTAAAAAAATATTTTTTCTTCAATAACAAATGAACTTCAGCTTGCTCTAAATTTATATGCTTTTAAATTTTTGGCTTTTTGACTCTTTTGTAGTAATACTTACCTTAAAAAACAAACACAATTGGCCAGGTGCGGGGGCTCATGCCTGTAATTCCAGCACTTTGGGAGGCCCAGGTGGGTGGAACACCTGAAGTCAGGAGTTTGAGACCAGCCCGACCAATATGTTGAAACCCTGGCTCTACTGAAAATGCAAAAAATAGCTGGGCGTGGTGGCAGGCACCTATAATCCCAGCTACTCAAGAGGCTGAGGCAGGACAATCGCTTAAACCCAGGAGGCGGAGGTTGTAGTGAGCCAAGATCATGCCACAGCACTCTAGCCTGGGCAACAGAGTTAAACACCAAAAACCAAAACACAAACACATTGCAGGGCTGTACAAAAATATTTTCTATCTTCATATACCTATTCTATAAGCTTGTTTCTATTAAAATTTAAAAACTTTTTTCTTCTTAAAAACGAAGACACAAATGCATACCTTAGTCTAGGCCTACAGAGTCAGGATCAACAATATCACTATCTTCCACCTTCTTATCTTGTCCCACTAGTGGGTCTTCAGGAACAGTAACACGTGTTATCGTGGGAGCTGTCATCTCCCATGGTAACAATGCCTTCTGGATAACTGCGGAAGGACCTGCCTGAGGCTCTTCTTGAGGAGGTGTCACACTGATTAGCAGTCAGTCCATGGTGCTTTGTTTTCTTTTTCATCATAGATTTGCCTGTATGTAGATAATGAACCATGAACATTCTTCTCTATTAATGAACACAATTTGGCATTGAGATCCATGTTTTCAAACTTAAGGAGCTTGCTGAGGTCTGCAAAAGCTTCTGCTAAATCCTTCACTGTACATTTTCTTGGGGGCTTCTTCTTTTGCTTTTCCTGCAGTTTCCTTTTCTCTTTCCTCTTCAGCTATGCATTCTTGTTCCAGTTCCCACAGCTCCTCACCAGTTAATTCCTCAGGAACCACCTCTAGGAGATCGTCTAAGGTCATCCTCATCCACACCCAGGTTAAAGTTGTTTGCCATCTCAACCACAGACTTTGTGATTTATGCAAATCCTCTGAAGTCATGGACAAACCTCTTGAGTGTATTCTTTTAGATGTCATGCATACACTCTTTGTTGACATTACCCCAAGCCCAAGCAAGATTCTTGATGCAGTCACAGATACTGTAATCCTTCCAGAATTACATCAGAATCTTCTCAGTGTCTTCCTCAGCTGTGATGACAGGGCAAAGGACTTTCTCAGATAGAAGGCCTTAAAAGCTGCTATAACTCCATCAGTTGGATCAAAGAGGTGGTGGTTGATGATATTGGGATGAAAACGCCAATTAAAGGAGGTGTTTGCTTATTATTGACAATAAGCAAAAAAGCTTAAAGGGTATGTTATTCTCTCAACACTACCTCTCCATTTTGCAGGCATATCAATTCAGGAGATCATCTTGGAAGAGTGACCCATGACCTCTTACAGTTCCTGCAGTGCACTGGCCAAGTGTGTGTGTGTGTACTGATATGCCTGAAGCCCCTAGGGTTCTCACTGCGCCAAATCACAAAGGGTTTTAATTTGTAGCCTGCAACATTGCCCCCAAGCAAGACTGTCATCCGTCCTTAAAAGCCTGAATCCTTGCATTGCTTTGGCCTCCTTATGGATCAAAGTCCTTTTAAGCATCTGTCTCCAGAATAGAAAGGATTCATCCATGTTGAAAATTTGCTCTGGCAAGTAATCTTCCTCCAGACTCAGCTTATCTAGAGCTTCCCAAAATTCTTCAGCTGCCTTCACATCAGCACTCACAGACTCACCACTTTCCCAATATGTAATGAGTAATGATTCTTGAATTGTTTAAACCACCCAGAACTAGCAGTAAATTCAACATCACAGCCAGGTCCAGCCTTTTCTTTCAACACTGCCAACAAACTTTTTGCTATGACTGTCTGTGATCATCATGGTGCCGAGAGGTACACAGCACCATGTGTACCTGTGTCTGGTCTTCAAGCCGGGTCATCAGAAGCTTCTCTGTGTCTGATAAAGGTCCTTCTTGAATTTTTGTTAGTCTCATTGCCTTCAATGAAGCAGATGCTTTAACAGCTTCTGTCACTTTGTTCTTGTTCAAGATTGTAGCTGTGGTGGAACGGGACATGCCTGACTGGCAAGAATTAACCATCACTGATTTTCCACCTTTGTAGTCCTTAATCATTTGTTTCCAGGTCAATCACTTAACATGGCCTCTTACTGGCAACATTATGGATTTTGTATGCTAAGGGGCCATGATGAACAAAATACCATGAGATTAAACCAGCGCAAGAGAAAATGATGCAATCAAAAGATACAGTAAACACGAGATATATGAGGCTGCTACCAGTTTACCCTGAAACGCTATTTTAAAGTAAACTTTTTTATTAAGTAGGAGTACATTCTAAAATAATAAAAAGTATATATAGCAAATAAACTGGTAATGTAGTTTTTAATTATCATATCAAGTAGTCATGTGCTGATGTTTCTGTCTAGTACGGACTGCGTATGCCGAGTATGTTCCCCTAAGATTATAATGGGGCTGAAAAATTTCTGTCACCTAGTATTTACTGTATAGTTGACCCGTCAACATGGGTTTGAATTGTTTATACGTGGTTTTCTTTCCAAACAAATTCAGATGAGAGATACGATATTCTTGGGATGCTAAAACCTCCTATACAGAGGGCTAACTTTTGGTATATGCAGGTTCCTCAGGGCCAACTGTGGGACTTGAGTATGCAAGGATTTTGGTAATGAGCTTTTAATCATTACTGGAGTGTACCACTTCTACTTATTTTTTAAAAACAATGTTAACTCTAAAACAGCCTCAGGCAGGTCCCTTCAGGAAGTATCCAAAAGGTACTCCATCATAGGAGATGATGGCTCCATGTGTGTTACCACTCCTGAAAACCTTCCAGTGGGACAAGGTGGCAATGGTGATACCATTGATCTGGACCCTGTGTAGGCCTAGGCTAGTTTTGTCTCTGTGTCTTAGTTTTTAACAGTTAAAAAAAAAAAGGTTTAAAGACTAGAAAAAAGCTTATAAGTATATAAGGACAAAATATTTTTGTACAGCTGTACAATGTGTTCGTGTTTTAAGTATTACAAAAGATTCAAAAGTTAAAAATTTTAAAGTTTGTAAAATAAATTTATGTAGCCTAAGTGTGTTTATAAAGTCTACAGTGGTGTACAGTACGTCCCTTCCTAGTCACTCACCACTCAGCAACTTCCAGGCCCACAAGTGCCCCATACAGATGCACCAATTTTCATCTTTTATACTGCATTTTTACTGTGCCTTTTCTATGTATCACTACGTTTAGAAACACAAATACTTACCATTGTATTAATCACTCTTACAGTAGTCAGTATAGTAACCTGCCGTACAGGTGTGTAGCCTAGCAGCAACAGGCCATACCATCTAGCCTAGGTGTATAGTAGGCTATACCACCTAGGTCTGCGTAAGTACCCTTTATGAAGTTTGTACAACAATGAAATCACCTAACAAGGAATTTCTCAGAATGCATCCCATCATTAAGCAATGCTTCATGGTATTATGTGCTGTAAATAACTGTATGTGCTATACTTCTATATGACTGGCAACACAGGTGTGTTTACACTAGCATCACTACAGACGTGTATGTTGTGCTACGATGTCATTAGGTAATAGAGGTTTTTCGGCTCAATTATAATCTTATGGGACCACTGTTGTAGATGAAGTCCGTCACTGACCGAAATGTCGTTATGCGGTGCACGACTGCAGTGAAATTCAGGGCCAGAATATTTTAGTACAATTAGACAATTTCAAGAGATAAAGCTATACCCTTTTATTCCTTTCCCTATTATGGAGAAATTTTCATAGAAAAAAGGCAAATCTCCATTTTTTTCCTCTGATTATAGTGTAGCATCAGATTCGGTGCTGATCAAAAAAACGACTGATTTCAAAAGTTGGCTTTCTTCTATAAGCCATGCTGCTCTTTCTCAACCAAGAACACTTCAAAACAGTTAATGAAGTAACAGCTGCTTTGATTCAAATCAAGAAGTTAAATAAAATGTCCTACAGACTGTGTGGAGGGTGTGGTATTTAAAAGCCAATAATGCATTATGGAATATACTGATATCAAAGAGCAACTTTCAGAATTAGGATTGTTAACACTTATCTAGTCAGTCCTTTGATGAAGACAGATAGGTTAACTGATATATACTTGGCAAGAGATGATCTTTTCTCCCTAGAAACCAACTTTGTTTCAGATATTGGTTTGAACTAAGATGAAATACTCTGCTTCTTCTCAAAGCTCAACTCTTTAGTATTCAGCTATGAGGCTTTCAGATTGATAAAACTGAATTAAATAAATGATGTGTCCCACTGGAAAGCATTCTCATTATAAGACTGCTGGCTAGTACCTTTGCCTAGGGTATTAAAAAAAAAAAAAAAAAAAAAAGTCAAATATTTGAGGTGAAGTTTAGAAGTCCTAATTCCCTGAAGAGTATGTTCCAATAGATGAACAGATCATTAACGCAGAATGAGAATCACTCCCCCTCCCTCTATGTATATGACATCATCATGTATTGATACTTGCTGGCACTGCTGACTAATACTGTTTATAATGCCAATATGCAAAAAGTTAAGTTTTATCTCTGTCACTGCCATCCTACAGAGGATGTCCTTCCCAGTCCTCCCATAGAAGTTGGATGCCATCAACACAGAGAACTAAGAAAAGCTTAATGTAAGGAAGGGTCTGGTCTTTTTCTGTGTAGAAAAAACCAGAACGGCAACACAGACACAGAAACACAGAAGATGCAGAAAGATAGAAGAGCCGGAGTGCTTTAGGGGAAATGCTGGTATACAGCAGGCTTCATTAACTTTTAAGTAACAAAATTTCCCTTTCTTCTTAAACCTAAAGTTTCAGTCCATTGACAAAAATAAAAAGTTTTTCTTAGTCTTCCCACTGCTCAGGAAAATATGAAATGCAATTTTGACATTTTCCACATCAGGTTGTTGCCTACAACCACTGCATCGCTATAAAAGGCCTAGAACTGAAAAGGGAGTATACCATGTTGCCATTTGAGGAAGTCTGTGCCACTCACCTGATTTTTCGTAAGTGAAGGGTCCCCACAGTCCTACATCCTCCCATGTAGTGTTTTTCAAATAAAAGTCATTAGGTTCAAATTGTTTAAAATCCTAGAAAACAGTGAAAGAATTTTACGAAAACATAGCGGTATAAACGCTAACCCAACCTTACATATAAATCCGACTTCTAACTAAGATGGAGAGAGGATAGGAAAACCAACCCCATCAAGGACTTAAACTAGGAGTGATAAGGCTCTTAAATATAAAAAGGCATATGGAAGTTGCAGTCTACATTTTATATCAACCAACCACTCTCCTGATGGTCGGCCAGGTTTCCAAGGAAACTGCTGAAGTTCTGATTCAGTAAAAAATTCAGCCACACACTAATATCAAAGCACTTTTCATTAGAGTACTGTAACTCATCGGTTACAGTACTGGAATGGCGTCTAAAATAGCAATGTTTGCTTACAGCCCTGCAGATATAATTTCTGGTTCTGTGCCAAAAAAAAAATTTTTTTTTTGAGGGGAGGGGGCAGGACATCAGATCAGAAAGAAAACTCAGAATTTCAAACCCAAAAAGGCAGAAAGAAAGCTATTCAAAGAAAGTTAAGCCATATGATGTTAAATTTATACTCTAATGTAAAAATTTAATGGCCCACTTCCCTCCGGACTAGGAAGATTAAAAGTCTTAGGGTAAAATCCCACTTGTTCCTGAAAGGTTCACAGTTCAAGGTGGAAAACGAAGTATACACGTAAATAATCATAGGAGGAACAAATCAAATGCATGATAGAAAACATACTGTGATGTTGGCATTAATTATTTCTATGAAGATGATCCCACAGAGTGCAAAGTGAATGGACTGTTTCATTTGGGCAGATCTACCTGAACTTTGGGTTTGGAGAAAGGCTACTTCCACACCTGGAACATAACTAAAGAAGTCGACTTTTGAGCAGCTTCAGTTTCCAAGATATACTCTTCAAGCATTAGTGGAACTCAAAATAAGAAAATCTGTTGCATGAATGAATTTGCTTTTTTACTTCCAATTCCATTCAAACATCTACTGACCACCTATTATGTGCAAAACACTGTGCTGGGTGCTGGGGACAAATGGATAAACAGGGTAGCTATGGTCCCTAGCCAGCTAGAACTTAAAGGTTAGTAGGGGAAACAGCTTCAAACTTTTCAATCTGGGACTTTCACCAATAAACCGTAAGACCTAGAACAGTGAGATGTGGAAAAGGAGGAGACCACTGCATGGCTATCTCACAGGGCTGTGATAAAGCTCACAGAATAAAACAGCTTGAAAAACAGTTCATAAAGCCCAAACTGTTACACAAGGGGGAAAATAATAGTCTATGATGGGTCAAAAGGGGCAACGAATGCTCAAATCCTAAGGAAAGAGACAACAAGCACCCACACAACCATGCCTCAACATAGAAGAAGGTCAACCAGAACATTCAGGCATTATCAGAATGAGAACAGGCTTTGAGTCCCACAGACACTGCCACTTTCTCAGCTGCAAGGCTGGGCCTATTTATTTGCTCTTCATCTGTAAAGTGGATATAAGTATTCCTACACTGCCTACCGCCTCCATGGTTGTTTTAAGAAATAAATGTATAGACAACTTGACAGCACCTAGTACAACTGCCTGACAAGCTGAAGTCCTCAATGGTAGCCTTTTGCTTCAGGATGTGAAAATGAAAAAGCCCATTTTAGGGAGAAGGGCATAAGTTATGCTATTGAGAATGCTTTCGTGAAGCTACTGCTGTGGCTGAAATTCAGAGTCACATCTAAGAATTAGCCATCGTGGCCACTGACACAAAGTAATGGATCAGAAGCTGAGTCATGTTAAAATTTAAAAATGACATGCTACTTACTTCTATATGTTCTTTACAGTATTCCAACCCAATGTCACTAAGTATTTTTTTCACAGTTTTCCGGGCTTTTCTTAAACTGCCAAGATTGTTGACAGGAAGTTGGAACATAGTTTCTATTGGAAAAAAAAATTTAAGTCAAAGTCAAAACATGTACAACTTGTAATATTTACTAATTCCACTGATGACAGGATCATAAACCCTACCCATCTGACAAAAAAGGTGCATAGGAATATCCTCATCTAGTGTGTACATACACACACACACGCTTCCACGTGCATATGGCTCGCTCCATCCATCCATCCATCCATCCATCTTTTTTTTTTTAAGACAGAGTCTTGCTCTGTTGCCTAGGCTGGAGTGCAGTGCACTCACAGTTCACCACAGCCTCAACCTTCTGGGCTCAAATGATCCTCTCACCTTAGCTTCCCAAGAGGATGGGACTCCAGGAGCGCACCACCATGCCCAACTAATTTTCAAAAATTTTTTGTAGTGACTAGATCTCACTATGTTGCCCAGGCTGGTCACAAACTCCTGGACTCAAGTCATCCTCTCCCCCTGACCTCCCAAAGTGCTGGCATTATAGGCGTGAGCTACTGAGCCAGGCACGTATCTACTATGTTTTGAATATTTAAAGTAGGCAGGCAAAATAAATACTCTCTGATCTTCCTAGTTTTTAACAGGACATTTTCACTATGAGTCTAATCTGGCATAATTCTGATTAGACTTAAAACACTTGAGCGATGAACTTATAGTTGAGAATTAGAGAAATAACAGCAACCAATTAGTTTTAAGTCAAGTGTTAGTGCTTTTCTCCTTTTGATGTTAAATCTCTGAAAACAGAAAAGTGCTTACCATTTCATCATCATTACAGAGTTTTGAGTGCCAGGGTAGAGAGGATTTTGTTGAATTGGAACTGTCCTGCCTACTTCTATGGTATTCTTAAAAAACAAAAACAAAAACTTTACAGTTTCTGTATACTGCCCAAATTAAAGACAGTAAAGATATGTGACTCGACCAAAACATGCCCAGTTCACCCGTGTCTGCAATGTACCTGGGCAAAGGCACTCACAAATGGCAACCGTTAGACTTTAAGGAAGATCCTTTGAAATCATGAAAAAGCCTGTATGTGTGTAAGGAAACTGAAAAATTATTTGAATGACTTAATACATTAAATCAGCTATTTAGATCAACTTCCCCAAGTTCCTTAAAAACAAAAGTTTGTCTTTAATGAGAAAATAAAATCAATAAAACTTGGGCAGTTGAGAATATGTATGGTTTCTAATGTGATCATAAATGCTTCTTATAATGTGGTAAAAATTTGTCAATTTAATAATCCAAATCTAACACAATTTTACAGGATATGAAGTAGTTCTAAAACCCAAAACAGCAAAAACAAAAGGCAAAGCACCAAGAATGGAAAATTAATATATGCAAATCCAGTGGTCTAATAATAAACGCTGTTACTCTGTAATACCAATATCATCTGTAAACTACAACTAATCCAAATATAAAATATGTTGCCTCATTTATTACTTTAATCCAAAATCAATGTCAACTATAAAAAATCAAAAATAAAAAAGAGTGAAATCTACCAAAATCAAACTGTAACTCCTAGAAAATTTGAAACTGGGTATGTTACCCTAACTTAGAAGTCTCAAAATATTCTCTATCAAGTACCAAAGTTTAATTGGGGCCAAAAGAGAAAAGTATTTCGAAAAAACCTTCTCAGCCTTATCATACTCAAGACAGAACTGCTGCTCACTATGAAGCAATGACTATAGTGTCCCCTGCCCTCTGCCATGCTAGTATTTTACATAGTGTGAAGCCAACTGCAGATTTAGAAGTCTATTCTGATATAAATTAAGACCAAATCAATTTTTTGGGTCCAAATTTTATCACTGAATGATTTAAGCCACCGCAAAAAGATGGTTTGAAACCATCTTTTTGCGGTGGCTTAAAACCAGAAAATTCTTCATCAGTTGCTTCCTTTAAAACAGTTACTACAAACCAAGTCTTTTTAGAGAGATGCACATACTAGAAAAATATTTCAGAAATACAGAAAAGTGTTAGAGGTTAATTGAAACTGGGTATTAAAATGGATGCCCACAGACACCTAAGACTGGGAAGAGACATCTTGTTTCTCTATTCATTTCACAGACTATGTGCCAAAATTCAATTATCTGGAGACGTTGTCAGTTAACCCTGCTTCACACTTCATAAGAGATGTGTCCAGAAGCCAGCCATTACTGGTTTCCCTGCCTCCTGGATGAGTGACTCAACAATCTCAGCAAGACAAAGACATAAGGTTTTGGAAATGCAGCCACCACTGAGGTCATTAGTCTATAGAAAACATAAAATAAGAATCAAGCTGCAGCCTGGGGTAAAGAAAATCCCATTCTCCTGAAGTGCCTACCCATAGCTTTAAAAATCAGTTTAAGACATTAAGATGAAGCATCTCACTGCCTGGTATTTTTTTCTGAAAAAGTGAGTATGACTGTAAGGGAACTTAGTTGTAAGAAACTTGTAATTTATTGACAGCGGTATTTCAGCCAGAGTTGGTGTTGGGTTTACTTAACTATGTTGAATTTAAAAGGCTTATAAATAAAACAGTGACACTGCTTATTGGGAAATGCTATGCCAAAAAATGTTATTTTGCTGTAGGCTTTAGCAACTAGGAATAATCTGTATTTTTTCTTGAGACAGGGTTCCACTTTTTTTTTTTTTTTTTTTTAGACGGAGTTTCACTCTTTGTTGCCCTGGCTGGAGTGCAATGGCGCAATCTCGACTCACTGCAACCTCCGCCTCCCAGGTTCTAGCAATTCTTTTCCCTCAGCCTCCCAAGTAGCTGGGATTACAGGCGTGTGCCACCACATCCCACTGATATTTGTATTTTTACTAGAGACGGGGTTTCACCATGTTGGCCAGGCTGGTCTACAAATCCCGACCTCAGGTGATCCACCCGCCTGGGCCTCCCAAAGTGCTGGAATTACAGGCGTGAGCCACCGCACCCGGCCAGGGTTCCACTTTTCATCCAGGCTGGAGTATAGTGGTACAATCAGCTCACTGCAGCCTTGACCTCCTGGGCAGAATTGGTCTTCCCACCTCAGCCCCACCAAGCAGCTGGGACCATAGGTCCACACTACCATGCCTGGCTAACTTTTTGGTATTTTTTGTAGAGATGGGGTTTTGCCATGTTGCCCAAGCTGGTCCTGAACTCCTGAGCAAGTGATTTGCTCGCCTAGGCCTCCCAAAGTGCTGGAGTTACAGGTGTGCGGCACCAAGCCTGGCCAGGAATCTATGTTAATGTTAACTCAGAACATTCTACATCTTTCAATGTAAAGATTATAACTCTCTTCATATGCATATTTCTAATATTCCTAATAATCTTGGAAATTCCATAATGCCCCCTTTCTCCAGATCAAAGTATGCCCTCCATGCATTTGTTCATGGAGGTCATTTCTCTAACATTTTCTCCATTTGGAGCTCAAATAACACAGTGGTGCACTGGCATCTTCAAAATCATTTACAAAGATTTTTTTTTTTTTGCTTTAAATACTTTTCTCAGTAGATAAAACAAGTACACAATTCAGAAATATAAGCAAAGAATGCTTCCTTCTCACTCCTATCCCTCCAGCCACACAGCTCCCCTTCCCAGAAGGGGCCACGGTTACCCTATCTTGTGAGCTTTTTGCACTACAACAAGCCAAACAATTCTTTGGAAAAAAGTTTCAACTCTACCAGTCAATTATTACAGGTAATAAGAAAAAGAACAGAAGGGCCCTATGTTTCTCCGCATCTACTGCTTGCTATTAAGAAACATAAGTTCAAATCAATAGCCGGCTCCAGGTTTCATTAATGTTATCTACTTGGTTCCCCCTTTAGCAATCTGGACAAGGGATCCATACTTAAGTAACTGAGGGGTTGGAACAGAATAAATAAAAAATTGTCTCTGCCTGAGATAAAGGGGCTTTTCCTCACTTTTGAATGCAAAGAGAGCTAAAAATTAAAATATGGATAATCATTACTGTTAGGGAGAAAGACACCTTAACACTAATGCCAAAAATGGTCCAAGAGAAATGGGCATATTGTCTCCCCAGATTTGTCCCATAGGAGCTAATCCTTTCTCTTTTGCCTCCTTGGTTATCAGGATGTTCATTAAAAAAATTTTCAGATGAACATCATTATTCCAATATCAAAGAGAGCTGGCTCCCTTCAGCCAAACCTTTCAGCTCATGACATAAAAAAGGAAAAAAATTGGGTGGTGGGGGCAGGGGGGGGGGAGGAAAAATAGCCGATTTAACAAATCGAAATTTTATTCAACTGTTAGACAATCACTTTCAGAGAACCTGCACTTAGCCACTCAACTGTGCTAGGAAAAGAGAGATGAGTAAGACACAGTTCTTCCCTTTCAACAGTCTATTTCTTCCAGCCTGGAGTACACATAGCCAGCCCTCAGTCAGTGTTTAGACACTTGTTTTTGGCTGCCCAGCCTTCTCTTGGAACTGCCTCTGCCACAACTGATGAAAGACAGGAAGTCTCTCCATCAGCAGAGGAGAGTATACCTGACTTAGGTTAACTAGTAAGAATATTTCATCTCTGTAGATGATGACCACTAGAATTGGACATGTCCCCCAAACAGGGCTGACAGTAATGCTGAAAGGAGAGCTGGGACCTGCCATCACATGAAGGAAGCAGAGGTAGGGAACAACTCCTATTGATATTGTTTAGGGTCCTCCACCCAGCTGTGCCTGAAGAATAGCACTTCCCTATGCCAGCCTTTTCCAATATATAAACAAACACATTATCGTTTCTGCCTAAGCTAACTTCGTATCACTCACAACCAAAAATTCTGACAGACCCACTGGGCAGTGGGACACAGAACAGAAAGTGGATAATTAAGAGGAAGATAGGGTATTTATGCAAAATAATTACAGTTGTGAATTGGGTCTAGCAGGAATTTGTAAGATGAAAGTTATTCTAAAAAATGCTTTGGCCCCCAATTTCATTAAGTAAAAAAACAAAAACACTATATGGAGAGTTAAACACCCTAAATACTAAAAGAGTTAAGAGAAAGCTCAATTATCTATTAATAATAGACTTAAGATTTGCAAGTGTTTTATTTATGACTGAAAGTAACGAGGTATGGGTGCAATGGCTCACACCCACAATCCCAGCATGTTAGGAGGCCGAGTGGGGGAATCACTCGAGGCCAGGAAGTCCAAGACCAGAGTGAGCAACACAGTAAGACTTACGTTTCTACAAAAAAGCATGGGTGTGGACCTGTCGTCCTAGCTCCACAGGGGGCTAAGGTGGGAGGATCACTTGAGCCCAGGAGTTCAAGGCTGCAATGAAGAATGATCGTGCTACTGCACTCCAGCCTGGGTGATAGAGTAAGGCCCTGTCTCTAAATAAATAGAGTGTAACTAACCTTTTGGGAAGCACATGCCATCTGATGAACTACATGTAAACATTCAATTATTATTATTTTTTTGAGAAAGGGTCTTACTCTGTGGTACCCAGGCTGGAGTGCAGTGGTATGATCACAGCTCACTGCAGCCTCAATTCTCCGGGCTGAAGTAGTCCTTCTGCCTCAGCCTCACAAGCAGATGAGACTAGAGGTGGGCGCCACCACATTCAGCTAATTTCTTTTGTTTTTTTTTAAATTTAATGGAGAAGTGGTCCTCCCCATGTTGCCCAGGCTGATCTCGAACTCTTGAGCTCAAGTGATCTTCCCACCTTGGCCCCACAAAGTGCTAGGATTACAAGTATGGGGCACTGTGCCCAGTCAACATTCAATTTTGGAGAATAACACTGTTGAGTGAACTAGCCATACTCATTCCTATTAGTTTTTGCAAATTACACCCACATCTACTGATTAGGGCCCAGACATTAAAGTTTTACTAATCCAAGCCCAAATCCTATTCATGTGCTTTCTTACAAAGCAAGAGTCAGACAGGTGGAATGAAAATCTGAGATTCATCCAGGCCCTAGGCTACAGATAAATTAAAACCATATACATGATGTATATATCTGTGCAGAGACTTTTCAGTTTAGGTCCTATCTATTTTTGGTTTTGTTGCTTGTGCTTTTGAAGTCGTAGCCATGAATTCTTTGCCTAGATCAACATTCATAAGAGTTTTCCCTAGATTTTCTTCTAGTATTTTTAGTTTCAGTTCTTGCTTTAAGTCTTTTTTCTATCTTGAGTTGATTTCTGTATACAATGAGACATAGGGGTCTAGTTTCATTCTTCCGCATTAAGGCAATCCAATTTTCCTAGCACCATTGACTGAAAAAGATGTCCTTGTACATTATTTGGGTGATGTATACACTAAAAGCCCAGTTTTCTTTCTTTCTTTTTTTTTTTTTTTTTTGAGACAGAGTTTCATTCTTGTTATCCAGGCTGGAGTACAATGGCCCAGTCTTGGCTTACTGCAACCTCGCCTCCTGGGTTCAAGCAATTCTGCCTCAGCCTCCGAAGTAGCTGGGATTACAGCTTTGTGCCACCAAGCCCAGTTAATTTTTGTATTTTAAGTAGAGATGGAGTTGCACTACATCAGCTAGACTGGTCTCCAACTCCTGACCTCAGGTGATCCACCCAACTCAGCCTCCCAAAGTGCTGGGATGACAGGCGTGAGCCACTGTGCCCGGCCCTAAAAGCCCAGATTTCACCACTGCACAATATATCCATGTAACAAAACTGTACTTGCATCCCTTAAATTAATACAAATAAAATTTTAATTAAGAAAAAATCTGATCCTCTCTTCCAACTATCAAAAGTAAAAACACTCCATGTACTAAGAGGTACAGAGAACCTGACTTATGAGGAAAAAATATTTGTAAGCTCACTGTACAGGGGAAGGACAATGATACAACATTGATAACTGTGGACTTTAAGCGAAGAGATAACCGACAACAATTACAATCATTTATGAAACAATTGCTCTGCCAAAAGCCCTGGATCTGATCAGAAGGTGTACTCTGCTTCTTCTGGGTCAGGCAGATGGATAATCCCCCAGCAGATGACAGTCCTAGTTTAGCAGGCTCAAGGTAAGGTCTGCAGGATCTGACAGGCCAACAATCGGTGGAGTTTGTGTATGGCAGTTCTTCTGCAGAGCTCCCATATCAAGGATGGTACCATAGAGTCCGTATTTTTAGGGGCAGAAAAAAAGCAGAAAAGCATTTACCAGTATCATCTGAAAGTAAAACAAAACAAAGACAAAACAAAAAGATAAACCTGTTTTAAATAACCAAAAGATAAACCAGCCATAACAACTCTGAACTGGCACAGATAAGCAGAAGGAAAAACTAGCCTCTAAATCCAACTTGTCCAAACAATTCCTCATTTTAAACAATTCCTCATTTTAAACAATTCCTCATTTTAAACGATTC
This sequence comes from Ateles fusciceps, assembly GCA_036589455.1. Taxonomy (NCBI): domain Eukaryota; kingdom Metazoa; phylum Chordata; class Mammalia; order Primates; family Atelidae; genus Ateles; species Ateles fusciceps. The sequence goes on from JAZHEH010000847.1 coordinate 6,637,591, forward strand.
CAAGTGAGGATCTAGTATGTCATGGTGCGTCCTACTTTCCTTCAGCTGCAGGTGTGTTACTTTATAATGCTGGGGAACCAAAACCTGAACACATCCCAGAGTGATAACTAATATATCAGTTATACTAGTGAATGCAAAACATTTCCATTCTAAAAGCATCTCTAATATTACAGTAAGAGCTATACAAGGATCGTTACTTCTTGTTGACACCTAAACATAAGCTGCACTTAGTCTCAACAAATGATTTTCGTCAAACCTTATTCATTTTTTTTTTTTTTGAGACAGAGCCTCCCTCTGTTGCCCAGGCTGGAGTACAGTGGCGTGATCTCAGCTCACTGCAACCTCTGCCTCCCAGGTTCCGGCGATTCTCCCGCCTCAGCCTCTCGAGTAGCTGGGATTACAGATGCACGCCACCATGCCCGGCTAATTTTTTGTATTTTTAGTAGAGATGGGGTTTCAGCATGTTGGCCAGGCTGGTCTCGAATTCCTAACCTCAAGTGATCTGCCTGCCTCGGCCTCCCAAAGTGCTGGGATTACAGGCATGAGCCACTGTGCCCAGCCTCAAACTTCTTATTTTTTAAAAGCAGTGAAACCCTTGTTTCCAAAGGAATATTAGGCGAAATATAAAAAAGATAAAAACTAGAGGTGCTCAGGTTGAAAAGAAAGAAAAGTTCCCTCACCCAAGTACCTCCATGAAATAGCCACTAAACTAAGCCCATGATGCAAATTTATGCAAAAGTGGCAGGTTACTGAAATGTAGAATCTGGGCATAGTGGGCAATGAAACAAAAGCGTGAAGTTTGATGGCTATAGCAGAATTCCAACAGTTTACTGATAATCTTCACCAAATAACGTTAGTCTGATCAGAGTATGAAGTTATAGGGAATCCACAGTAAACCTAAAGAATCAGAAAATAAAGTTTACAATGTGATTTTTATTTTTAAACATTTCTACACTAAAGTTGTAAAAAAAAAATACAGTCTCTCTGGGATTATCTTTCACCTAGGTGTGGAAGAAGAGAAAGTGTGGAATCAATGGCTAGGAATGGTTATTACTAGTGAAGAAAAATGGTAGTTGTCAGGACGAGTGCACGGTGGCTCAAGTCTGTAATCCCACCACTTTGGGAGGCCAAGGCAGGTGATCACTTAGGCCAGGAGTTCAAGACCAGCCTGGCCAATAAGGTGAAACCCCATATCTACTAAAAATACAAATAAATTAGCTGGGCATGGTGGCACATACCTGTATACCAGCTATTTGGGAGGCTGAGGCCTGAGAATCGTTTCAACCTGGGAGGCGGGGGCTGCAGTGAGCTGAGATCATGCCACTGCACTACAGCCTGGGCAACAGAGTGAGACTCTGTCTCAAAAAAAAAAAAAAAAAAGGGTAGCTATATTTTCTAAGTTAATAAAAATTAGGAAGACAATCATGCTACTATGATATAAACAATTTCATTTTTTGATAACATCAACCCGAGTCAATATGTAAGAATTTCAGACCCTTGATACTTAAATTACTCCAATTGATGCTGACACAAGAATTTTTCTACAGATCTTATAACCCCCACTGAGGTTTAAGAGTAAGATTTTTGAAGTTTCTTTAAACCAATGATCTACTAAAGAAAGTTAAGTTATGCTAGCAATTTTCTAAGAGGGACAAGTGTTTGATTCTCATGAAGAGAATCAAAGCAGCAGTTAACGTCACTGCTACCTGTGACAGTATTTTATTTATTTTTAGAAAACAGATTTTGTTATGTCTCTGTGGAAACATTTAGTACCTGTTAAGATAAAAACTAATCAGAAAGAAAACATCAATCCTGGGAAAGCAAAATGAAGGGGTATGTGTCTAACCTAAGGGTCTGCAACCGGGTCTACAGCGGGAAGCTGGAAGAGGTGAAGGAGAGAATTCTGGCCAATAAACCCTGGCTGTGAGAATTGGCCAGGACAGCAGAAGTGCACTGCATCGGGCATGCTCAGCCAGACATACAGAAATTGTTGAATTTTTGTTTCAACTTGGAGTGCCAGTAAATGATAAAGACTATGCAGATTGATCTCCTCTTCAGATTGCTGCTTCTGCTGGCCAGGATGAGACTGTAAAAGCCCTTCTGGGAAAAGGTACTCAACTGAATGCTGTCAATCAAAATGGCTCTACTCCCCTACATTCTGCAGCTTCCAAAAACAGGCATGAGATTGCTGTCATGTTACTAGAACGCGGGGCTAACCCAGATGGTAAGGATCATTATGAGGCTACAGCAGTGTACCAGGCCCCAGCCAAAGGGAACTTGAAGATGATTCATATCTTTCTGTACTACAAAGCATCCACAAGCATCCAAGACACTGAGGGTAATACCCCTCCACACTTAGCCTATGATAAGGAAAGAGTGGAAGAAGCAAAACAGCTGGTGTCCCAAGGAGCAAATATTTACATTGAGAATAAAGAAGAAAAGAAACCCAGCAACTGGCCAAAGGTGGCCTGGGTTTAATAAGAGAATGGTAGAAGGTTAAACAGCTTGGCTTTATTCCTACTTCATATGTTGCAGTGTCATCACCAGTGTCCTGGAAACTAACGTATTTGTGCACCAGACATCACCTAGGAATGTTTTCTCACCTTCAAAGTCTGATAAACATGTTGACTATTGTTCCTGCCGAGGTTCTTGGTCTAAACTTACAGCTTGCTTTCCAGGCACTGAATAACTGTTACCATTGTTCTACTGTTGTCATATGTCCTTGTACTGAAATTTGGGTTAATTCTGAGTAATTCTGTGGCTGTTGTGAATCTTCGGCACCCTCCTGTACACCTTATATCCGTCTCTGAAATAGAATAGCTCCAACAGCAACAGGCTAGTCGTTCTGCTAGATGGTTCTAGGTGGACCCGTAATGTTCCTCCATATAGTTAAAACATCCTAACTTGTTTTTCAAGCTCACTCAGGCCTATGCCAAATATTTGTTTGTTTGTTTGTTTTTCCAAGCATGAGATTTTATTTTTGTGATAGGAGGAATATTTACATATTTTAGTGGACCAAATTTTAAGTTGGAGGGTGTGCCCTAAAATAATGAAAAAACAACAGGCTTGTGTACATGTGTATTTTTTTTGTTTTTTGATGAGCTACTTCCCAAGGTAAAATGTACGGTTTTTTAAGAAAACAAACAAAAAAAGGCAGGCGGGGGAGTTTTAAAGTACCTATATTGAGTCACCTTATATTGAAAAAAAGTCAAGCTTGTTAAAATATTAACAAAATGTATTCTGATTTGTATTTCAGAAACTAAAAAATGTTGAAAGAAAAAAACATCATTCTCATATTTACACATTTTCTTTCCTTCCTACCTTTCTGTCAGCAACATATTTAATACCTATTTTACTCATTGAGTCAAAAACTGTGATCACATTAAAACCCTATTTCTTCTTATAACCAATAAGCCCTTATTGTTACTACTTTAGGATTTACATCAGAAGTGGTGAAGACACTTTATTTGCTTTACATGTGCCACTAGTCCTATATTTAAGTAAAAACAGTTACAAAAAGGTTTATATATTTGCATTTAAAAAAATTAATCTCATACAGCTTTGCTTTAAGATTGAGAGCCCACAGCCAGTCTGGAAGCAATCACCCCACTCAGTCTTTTTCTAAAATACACAGCCCTGAACAGAGGTAGCTGATTTCCATTCTCCTATAAGCTTGGGCAAAAGAGCTTCCAGATGTTGGTAACTCTAACGCTTCTTCCTTTTCCTCTCCTCCTCAATCTCAAATCTACAGAACACGTTAATTCTGACTCTAGGGGGACAGAATCTTCTTCTGGGTTAGCAGATAAAACTGCAACGAGAGGGGTAACAAAATAAAGTTTAGTCTCCTCTTTCCTTAAGCTTATGGGAAAATGTGCAGTAGTACTGAGGCTAAAAGGGGGATGAGCGAGTTAGAGAACAAGGAAGATTAGAAAGAAAACTACTTTGCAAATGATGACACACATGTACTCAAAGCTAAATGTGAATAATGAACATCAATTATACTGCTTAGGATGATATTAGAACACTCTTAAATAAAGATAAGCAGCAGGCTGGAAATGTAACCAATTTCTGTATTCTTCTATTCTTACTAACTTCATTGGACTTTTATATTCTCCCAGTTTGATACTGCCTCCACAAATAAGCATTGATTTTCAAGTTTTTAACTGTATCAATTATTAAATTCTTTATAATTAAGTTTTTATAACAATTTCTTTACTTGGGAGCGTACATTTATGCAAGGCGAAAGATAATACTTATCTAAATACAGCATCCTGTACAAAAATGTTTAGTCAAAGTAATATGTTTTGTCACTTTCCATCAACGTGTGTGAATCCTTTCTACAAAAAACTCTGCTCTAAAAGACTGTCTGATCACCTCAAGTAAGAGGGGTAGGGGCACAAAATCCACACTGGACAGCTTCTGTTCACAGGTTTACACTTCACAATGCTGTGTAACATGCCCATAGCTCTCGGTTCGGCTATAAATTCCCAATCACATGACAGACTTTCAAAACTTTAAGATACCCCGTTCTCCCAATTAACCAGGATCAGTTCTCTCACCATTCCTTCTGTGATCTCACAGGCCGCTCTCCAAAGGGTAAGCTCCAGCTTGTCAGTCTCCCTGGTTCCCTGGATAAACTGTTACTCGGATGTGACATATTCAGGAGATGGTCAAGTCAGACAACACTACTCTAATTCTGGACATTATTTTTTCAATTAATGCTCCTGAAAAGTGCATTTGTGTAAATGGCATCCACTTCATACATCTGACATAAAATATATTTTAAAAAATATGCAGTGCCAAGCCGGGCATAGTGGCTCATGTCTGTAATCCCAGCACTTTGGGAGGCCAAGGCAGGCGGATCACTTGAGGTCAGGCATTCAAGACCAGCCAAACCAGTGTGGAGAAATCACATCTCTACTAAAAATACAAAATTAGCCAGGTATGGTGGTCCATGCTTGTAATCCCAGCTACTTGGGAGGCTGAGGCAGGAGAATCACTTGCACCCGGTAGGCAGAGGATTCGGTGAGCTGAGATTGTGCCATTGCACTCCGGCCTGGACAATGACAGCAAAACCCTGTCTCAAAAAAAAAAAAAAAAAAAAAAAAAGGCAAGCAGTGGCTTTTCAGAATTAGCTTGTTCCGCTGGTGAGGAAAGAGATATTTTGGACTGAATCTAATAACAATCAACAGTCTTCAGTGTCTCCTCAACTGCAGGAACACAAGCATTCTGTTTCTGAAATGAGGGGGAAAAACAAAAAACCAAAAATTAAAAAAAACAAATGTCCAGTACAGGCCTTAGGAAAGTCAGAAGACTGAGATTCATCTTCCAAATCACACCATCAACTGAAATCTCTTATGATAAAGCAGCACTCTGAATCACTGAAAGAACCTAGAGGTTGCCTAATCTAAACTCTTCTCATCTTACAAATTAGCAGCTGAGGTGAAGCAACTGCTTGCCCAGGAGCGAGCTGGGTCTCAAGGCCACCCTCCAGACCTAAGATGCAGCACTCCTCTCATTACCCATGCTGACCAAACGCTATCTCTGACATTCACTACAAACAAACAGCAGCATGTTCCCTACACACATCTGAAAGTGCCAGAACTTCAATACCCAAGGTTGAAACGGCCTTAAAAAATTAAAAGGCTCAGCCAAACCAGCTGAAGCGGTAATACAGAGATTAAGAATCTGTACAAATCTCAGGTCAGTCAGATGATCCTGTCACCTCCAGAGAAGAATTCAGCTCTAAGGACACTTGTCTTAAATCACTCTTTTACCATCACCATGGATGCCAAGAGTCACTAGTCACAGCTGAAGAATCTCTTTCTAACCAAATCATAATACCTTGTAAAATGGAAACCACAACCTTGGTACCCTTAAAAAACAGGCCAGCTTTTCAAAAAACAGATGTATCTGATGTCTCCCCTTTATTATCTTCCCATTGTTAATACTCTAAGCATGCTATTCCGAAAGTCCCTTGGGAAACTGGAGGCTTCCTTTTTTTTTTTTGAAGGAAGGGAGTTGGTAGGAGGCTGGTCTGTTCTCAACTACCTCCAGCTTCCCGTATCAAATATTGTTACATAAGTAATTGAGAAACTAGAACATATGACCACAAAGAAACTTGTATATCAATGTTCTCAGCAGCATTATTAATAACACCCCCAAAATAGGAACAACTCAAATCAACTGATGGATAAATGAAATGTGGTTATATCCACATAATGGGATATGATTCAGCCATGAAAAGGAATGAAGTACTGACACATGTTCCAACACGGATGAACCTTGAAAACATTATACTAAGTGACTAAAACCACAAAAGGCCAAATATTGTATGACTCCACTCATGAGGTTGTAGAATAAGCAAATTCATAGGGACAGACAAGTAAAATGGTGGTTGCCACGGGCTGGGTAGTGGGAGAAGTGGCAAGTTATTGTTTAATAGGTACAGAGTTTCAGTTCTGCAAGATAAAAAAAAAGTCTCGAGATAGACAGTGGTGACGGCTGCACAAGGTGAATGTACTTAATGCCATAGACTGCACACTTAAAAATGGCTAAAATGAAGTTTATACTTTACAACTATTAAAAGTAAATTCATTATTTAAAAGTGGAAAACGTAAGGCAGCAGTGCTGATTAGGGAGGCAGACAAAGTGGGCTTATAATTTTAACAGCAGGGAGTCTGGGTTCAAATCAGGGGCATTTATCACTGATGGGTCTGTTTACGAAAATGTGAATATTAAGCATTTGTGAATATTCCCCAGAACAGGACAGATCCTCTAGAACAAACCGTGGACGTAACACAGCATTTTGAAGGTCTCTACGAATTTCCAGACCATTTTGGACATTATAATCATTTGAGTGGTAATACATTAATGGAACCTAGGTACTTAAGGAAAAAAAACTGGTAGGGAGTTCACGTTCTTGGCAAATCTGCTCCACTCCAAGAGGCCAGGAACAGTATATTACTTTTGGCAATGAAGGCCCTGATTCACTCCGCCTTAACTAATAAGATTTAATACAGTTGGGGTTTCTTCAGTGAGACATTCAACTACTTTGTTTTGCAAACTTGAGCATGTGGCAGTAGAGAAAAAATCTTCAAAGAATTTGTATGTTAAATTTTCAAATCACCTTCAGTTTCTACTACAAAAGTAGAAGAGCCAGAGGAGAGGTCCTGGGAAAAATAAAATGGGAAGCTTTTGAAAGGTAAGAGAATGACGAAAAATTTAATTTTAGCACTTTAAGGAAATTTGTTTTCTTTCATGCTGGTGTAGTTCATTAATAGCAAACCAACAATCTAATGGTAAACAAACAGCCTGGTTCATCACATTACCTACCAATTATACAAATATTATAATCACACTGTGACTTCTAAGTTTTATTTTAAAAGCTCATCACAGGTGATCTCAGAGATTTAGTAAAATATAACCTAAAATAGTAACAGATACGGATGGTATTTATGTCTATAAATTATAATCATTACATATTATCTTTTAGCACATTCATTTTCCTGACCTCAACTCATGGACAAAACAGAACCCTAAAACATGCACCAGGATCAGGGTGCCATCTCACAGGTGTGGCTCACAGCTGTAATCCCAGCACTTTGGAAGGCTGAGGTGGGAGGATCCTTGAGCCCAAGAGTTCAAGACCAGCTTGGGTAAACATAGTGAAGCCTCTACTTAAAAAAAGAAAAAAAAGAAAAAGCCAGGTGTGGTGGTGCATGCCAGCTACTTGGGAGGCTGACCTGAGTTGCAGTGAGCAACGATGGTGCTCTAGGCTGGGTTACAAAGGGAGACTCTGGGAATTTGCTTGTTTTTTCCCCCTGCTCTCTCTCTAACATCTATGTCAGAGGCGAGAACAAAGTAGGCACTCAATAAATGCAGACTGAATGAATCCATGCCTAGAAAAGACTTACAGATATGACATCAAATAAATATTTGCAGTAAAAGAGGCAATGTATCAGATGTGTCACAAACTAAATCCTAGGAGGCTTCATAAGAGATTTAGTTCATTTTCAGCAAGGAGGGTGGCAACAACTACTGAGTTGGGGCCACTAACTTAGGTGGAAAATTTGCATTTACTGCAAAAAACTTCTGGTGCAGTTCCAGAGGCCAGAAAGCAAGGCGTTCTAGAAAGTCCTTGCTCAACTCCACTGAGTCAGAATAGCTGCTATGTCAAGCTTCTGAGTAACAAGGAATGAATGACTGGAAAGACAGGGTGAGGACAGGATGGGGAACCTTGAATGTGAAGCTGGAGTCTGCTGCCATGACTGGTAGACACTGAGGAGATGCAGCAGATATTGAAGTAGAGAAGGGATATGATTCTAATGCCACTTTAAGAGCATTAACCTGGTTGTGTTCAGCAGGTCCCATTAAGAAAGGTCCAGAGGGCTAGGCGCAGTGGCTCACACCTGTAATCCCAGCACTCTAGGAGGCCAAGGCAGTGGATCACTTGAGGTCAGGAGTTTGAGAGCAGCCTGGCCAACATGGTGAAACCTGGCTCTACTAAAAATACAAAAAATTAGCCGGGCATGATGGCTGGCACCTGTAACTCCAGCTACTCAGGAGGCTGAGGCAGAGAATCGCCGGAACCCAGGAGGAGGTGGAGGCTGCAGTAAGCCAAAATTGCTCCATTGCACTCTAGCCTGGGTAACAGAGACAGACTCTGGCTCAAAAAAAAAAAAAAAGAAGAAAAGAAAAGAAAGGCCTGGAGGAAGTCAACTAAGTAGAAGATACCACACCTACCCAACCCTCAGAATCACCTGAGGGAGTTCACACCCATGCCACATCTTCTCAATCTGAGAGGTCTGGGAAACCATCACTGCCTTAGGAGGTAAGAAGATATTGGGGTGATTGTGAAAGGAGGGGGAAAAGAAAAGGTTCACAGGTGAAGATTATAGCCTAAGTAAAAATTTGTGCTAATAATACTGTTTTCATGGACAAAAATTTACATATCAGCCATATGTAAGAAATTTGTACTTTATAACTTCAAACTTCCTTACCAAGAGGTACGATGACTTAGCACAGTAAAGTTTTTCTTTGCTAGAAAAGAAAGATAAGATGCAGTGGTCCACCCTACAGCTGGACAGATCTGTACTGAAATCCTTGCTCTGCCACTGATTAGCTTTGGGATCCTACGCGTTATTTAACCTCTAGAGGTCTATTTTCCTACAGTGTAACCAGAAGGACACTATCTCATTGTTTTAATGTCAGAAGGATTAAATGACATGATGCAAAGTAATGCTTAAGACAGTTACCATTATTACCTTAAACCAGATGAGATACTAAAATAATCACTTTGAAAATTCTGAGTTCACACTAGGGCACAACCTCTCCAAAAAGCTCAAACTTATGCCTGAGAATCAGATGTGGTTGCCATAACAACATCTGTTCCTGTACACATTACAATGTGCTACATGCACAGTAGTGTTTTTATACAGTATTTTACATCTGTGTGAGCCATGCATACTCAGGTTAGCACATTCTTAACTTTACAAGCTCAGTGACACTTAAAATATTTATGCAACAGAACATCTGCAACTATCTTAAATAAACCTAGGTGACTTACAGTTATGTAGAAACATAAACCTGTCATCTAGATTTTGCATATCTTGTATTTTAAAAAATATATGGCTTTTTTTTTTTGCAGAGCACCCCCCCCCCCCCCCCCCCCCCCCCCCCCCCCCCCCCCCCCCCCCCCGCCCCCCCCCGGCCCCCCCCGGAGTCACTGGTCTTTTAGGAAGATTTTCAGACTAGAAGATTGGTGCCCACAACTGGAAAACCGTGACTGTGTTGCTGCTTATCCTGATACTTTGAGTATTCAGATTTCAGGCAAGAATTCTAGCAGTGACCACCAAAATTTCCAGCACACCAGTAGAACCAGTTGTTTTCAGGCTGAACTCCTGTAAGACTTTAAGATATGTACACAAATAGAGGGAAGATGATACCTGAGGGACAAGGTGAAAGCTAGGAAGCCAGGGGTCTGGCCCCTTGACCTTCATCAATTTAAGAGTTCACCTAAAATTGTATTTTGGAAGTGGGGGGAAGATGCCTCAGTGCTTAAACAAGAAAAACAGACTGAGGATACTTTATAATATACCAATCTAGATAAGGGAGAGTGTGAGGTGAGGAGCACTTCCCAGGTTACTTCACTTTAAATAGGTATTGCAGCAAGGCGGGGGCACAGCATGAAGAGTGATCCTAGCCCTCCGCTGCCTACTAAGAACTCCACAGGCATACAGCCACTTGCTGTCGCTGTAAGTGAACAACCTGGCCTAAGAGCAACGTAAAAAGAGAAATAACTCACAAGTAGCCCTTAAGGGATGTTTTAGGGGAGGACTCTCAAAAATTGTGTTTTTCCTCTGCCATCACACCACGCAGAAGTTGTGACGTCATCTTCTGTGACGAAACATGTGGGTTTTTTTCCCAAGCAGCAGACACCAGCTGAGTGTCCTCTAACTTGGTTATAGCGTCATATTCCACAAGTTGGGGGGCTCAGTCCCCAAGACTGCTCTCCCCCTTCTTCAAACAGCAACTGGAAGTCTGGGCCTCCAGAACTTCTGATGCTTTAAGCTGGGGTTCCCAAGACCCCCCTCGAGTTCTATTAATTTGTTGGAACATCTCACAAAACTCAGGGAAACACTTACGTTTGCCAGTTCATTATAAAAAAATACAGATAAAGAGATGCATAGGCGCTCGGAGGTTCCATGCTCTCCCTGGGTGCACCACCCTCCAGGAACCTCCATGTTTTCAGCTATCCAAAATCTCTCTGAACCCAGGCCTCCTGGGTTTTTATGAAAGCCTCATCCTGTTGGCATCCTTTCCTACCTCCCTTCCCCCAGGTATAGGGTGGGGCCCTCTAGGGGGTCTCAAGTCCCATAATCAGAAAGCTGGGTAAAGATTACAGTCTTACCTTGGGGCAAGTGAAAGGAGAGCAAGAGAAGGTTAGAGAGATTATTTTCTGAGGCCTAGCACACCCAATATTCTAACAAAACATGGTAGTAGGGGTTATGGGTGTTATGAGCCAGGAACCATGGTGGACGAAAACCAGTATGTATCGTAACACCACAAAAGGACGAGCAGATATGTCCATTTATAATTATTTCAGAAGCATGCCAAGTGTTTGTATCTAAATGATGTAAAATTCTTCATGCTTTATCAAAACTACTCAGAAATAATTTCCCAAAATAGGAAATATATTTCTTTCACTATTCTTGAGTAACAGAGTAATTTATTTAAATCATGTTCTCAGTTTTTAAGCCATCTCTCAGGATCAAGGATTCACCAAAGGTATCTTTTCAAAAGCATTCTTGTACCAGGTTTTGCCACTTGATGGCTCAATTTTTTATACTTTTTCCCAGTTTTTATTTGCATTTTTCTTGTTGCTGGTTTAATTTTTTTTTTTTTTTTTTTTTTTTGAGACAAACTCTCACTCTGTTGCCCAGGCTGGAGAGCAGTGACACAGCTCACTGCAACCTCTGCCTCCCAGGTTGAAGTGATTGTCCTGCCTCAGCCTCCAAAGTAGCTGGGACTACAGCTGTGCGCCACCACACCAGGATAATTTTTGTATTTTTAGTAGAGATGGGGTTTCACCATGTTGGCCAGGCTGGTCTCAAACTCCTGACCTGCCCACCTTGGCCTCCCAAAGAAAGTGCTGGGATTACAGGTGGGAGCCACTGAGACTAGCCTCTTGTTGCTGTTTTTAAATGTAACTAATTTTGAAGCAGGATTCTGAGCACTTTTTGCATTTGGATACTCCCAGTCTCAGCTCACAAGAGCAAGGATTCTGTCAACCTAAATTTATAATTCCAATTTAAAATTTTAATACATTCCACCATATTTCCACTACACAGGAGTTTCTTCAAAAGAGACCACTCAAAAGGTTCTGAAGTCAGCAACTTCTACCAGAAGAGCAGAGCTTTACAGATTGTCGACTGAACCACAGTTCCACAAGCTCTTAAATGGAGCATGAAGGCTTCAGAAAAAGAAAGGGTAAAAGCCAGCATTTATCAAAGACAGAAACAACTGCTCAGAAGAGAATGAACAAGACTGCCTTAAACTAACAAACTGGGAAAAGAAAAGGGACCATAAACAAAGTTTCTTTTTAGATTCGTATACAGTTAACTTCAAGGTAGAAATATGCTACTTCCATTAACTGCCACCTGCACAATTTACACCCATACTCTCCCTGCTGGGGCTGTGGCCAGCTTCTTTAAATGTAGGGCCCATTGGGATCCTTGGGTGTAAACTCACACGGAAGCATAAAATCTTACTATGAAATGATAAAGCATTTATGTGAGCCCCCATTAGCCAAACAGCTTACAGGAGCACGATAAAGGCCTGTGTTCCAAGCACAGGCCTGGGAACCAGCCCAGACATATTCAGTGGCTCACTTCATCACTGTATGTGATAGTGTCTTGATTTCCCTATTTGTGAAACAAGGACAATCCTGAGAGAATCAAGAATAGTTTATAAGGCGCTTGGAAAATGAAATGGGCAAGCCATCGATATTGTAATACAAAAAGGCCAGCGAGGGGGCCTTTACACTTCACAGCGCATCCTCATTCAAGTTACCACATTCACAAGAGAAGTGACACATAAACACAACCCACAGCGAAGTGACTCAATTACAAATCTATACCCTTACTGAAGAGGGTATTAGGATATGCAGATTTATTTTTAATTCTAACAGCTGGTCAAATAATGCATGACTCTTTTAGATCATGTGTATGCTTTTAAATTACATCTTTAACTTAAACCTAAAACTAGGGCATATATTCAGAGCAGCCTTCCCTTTGTAAACTCTATCCAACGTTGTCCATGCTTTCCTCTTATTTTCTACACCTTTATTTCTAGAACACTGCTGAAATTCTTGAGGGGTTCCAGGATTTCTCTAGCAGTTGTCTTGGAAGCAAGGTAAGGATCAAAATGCCAAAGTTTGTGAGTGAATCTCAGGGAACCCTAAAGGCAGTGGACTGAATTAATACACAGAGATGAGAGGACCCAGGACTAAAACAGTGATATGAATTTTGCATTTTTCATTGATTAGAATAAAAACATGTGCCCTGCAATCAAAACTGTCACCCTCCATAGCGGGCTCAAATGTTATCTGACTTCCTACACACACTGTACATATCAAGTTGGCTTATATATACACCAACTTGAGAAGCATGATAATATGTGAGGAGAGCCTTCCCATTCCAGCGAAGCAGAATATGAATTCTCACTTAAGCTGAGCCCAAAACTGGCAGATAGCAAAGGTAGGTCATAACATAACGCAGGCCTAAGGAGTACAAAGACACAGAAAGAATGAAGGAACATAATCATCCTCTCCTCACTTTCTAATTAACAGGATCAGACAAACAAAAAACCAAGAAGTCACAATGGCCACCCATGATGGACAAAGCATGGAGGGTTTATCTAATAAAGCATCTCAACAATCAAGGTGGAAAGTGCCAATGTAAAAACAAGAAACAGCTTTTACATTCAAAATATCAATTAATTAGCATGGGGCTTTGGTTTATACCAGTTTCAAACACCAAGTTTCCAAACTAACAATATAAAAGACGTTAACTGACACTGACGTACATCAGCAAAACATGGCATTTGCTCCACAGTTAATATCACAAGCTTTTACAAAACGAGGAGAGGGGCCAGACACGGTGGCTCATGTCTGTAATTCTAGCACTTGGGGAGGCCAACGCAGGCGCATCACCTGAGATAAGGAGTTCAAGACCAGCCTGGACAACACGGCGAAACCCTGTCTCTACTAAAAATACAAAAACTAGCCAAGCATTGTGGCAAGCACCTGTAATTCCAGCTACTCAGGAGGCTGAGGCAGGAAAATCGCTTGAACCCAGAAAGCAGAGGTTGTAGTGAGCTGAGATTGTGCCACTGCACTCCAGCCTGGGAGACAGAGTGAGACTGTCTCAAAAACAAACAAACAAAACAATAAACTAGGAGAAGAAAAACTTTAAGTTTATGCAATGCTAGTAACAAGTCAAGCTCTGTGAATCTAACTATAATTAAATTATTTACACAGAGGGGAGCAATGTTTCTCTCAATGTACATGTCTCTCAGGCAAGAGAATAAAGGTTAAACTCCCAACGAAAGGTAAGACACAACAGACTTTATGACACTCTTTTAAAGTAAAAGTCCTTTGGAAGTCCAGGTTGAACAAGCAGCTTATTTACACAACAGTCATGGGTATTTTGGTGTAAACCACAATAATGCTTCTAATCTTATAAAATAAAAATTTCAATTATTTTTCTTTCATATCATTTTAAAAATCTTTATTTCACTAAGATTTAAACAGGTTATTTGGAAAAAAGTATATAAAGTTTAATTCTGGTATTTTTTTTTACTACACTTAGATGTATTGTTCCCAAATGACATCTCAAAACTAAATATATTTTTCCCAAACTACACCTCTGATACTTGAACTTTTCATTTGTATTTAATAATATGACAACCATTTCCAGCTCTAGAAAACCCAATTGTATTCTATGTGTATGTGTATATATACACACACACACACACACACACACACACGCCCCAATTATGAAATCAACTGGCTGAGTTCTATTACAATTATTGCAGTTTTGTTACTTATACATGATTCTCAAAAGAAAAAACCCAAATTCTCTAGTTTTTCTTCTCTTTTCTACCCTGTGAAATATCAATCCCTACTTTCTCCTGTATAACAAAACAGCTCTATCTTCCTTAAGTTGCAAATTTCACAATAAAACTTGTAGCCAACATCATCTCATCCAACTAATACACTGCTGAGTATTTCAGTTTTCAAAATACTAACGTTTTTAATCCTTTCAAAACTTTTAAGTAGTTACAAGGAAAGCAACAACTTCACCCATAGTATGCCTTATGTTTTTAATAATCAAATATAAATAATAAGCCAGTGGGGCCTGATAAAAGCCTACCTGTTGGTTACTTGCAAGTGGTACCAAAACAACCTGTTCAATATTGCGAAGTTCTTACTTTAATATAAATAGTATTAAAAGTCTTCCTGCACTCTGGTATAAGGAGAAAAAGATAAACTTAAGCAAAGCAAAGCAAATTAACAGTGGGAATGTCTAAAATCAATGACTTCCAAGGTTGGCAGTGCCAGGGGCATGAAGAGTTTCAGCCCAATCTCCTATATTTTCTATACAGGGACTATAAGAACCAAAATCAAAGAAGTTAATTTCAATATATAGCAGCTCCCAGTAAGGTAGTCTCAGGAAATTTTTCGACAAAGGCCAAGATAAAGAAGGAATTTCTACCTAAAGTTCAGTTGCACAGACTACCCATTCCCACACTCTAGTTGAGCCTTTTACTATACTTTAATAAGTATACAGTTTACCTACGATAAATTCCAGTCTTCAAGCGCAACTGTTTCACTGTTTTTTTTTTTTTTTTTTTTGGTACAGACGGGGTCTCATTATGTTGCCCAGGCTGGTCTTGAACTCCTGGCCTCAAGTGATCCTCCTGCCTCAGCCTCCCAAAGTTTTGGGATTACAGGCGTGAGTCACCTCGCCTGACCTCACCTTATTTTTTGAGTGTTAAAACCAAGAAACCTTTGAAACTGTAGAATACATGCTTTCTAAGAGCTCACAGCAAGTTTTCCTCTAAGGGAAAATGGCTGTTACCACTTAGGACATCATTCAACACTGTATCTCATTTGCTAAATAAAACAAAAGCCCCTCCACAAACTTCATTTCCAACATTCCCTCAAATAAGTTGTCTTCAAATTACATGCTCATTATTAGAACTTAAGTAACTGTATATAAAACACCAAATAAAGATAAAAACTCTACCTGTCTACACATACTATACAGTATTTAAAAATTAAAATAATCCCATTTAAATATCTGATTTTTTACAATTACTAAAAAATTGTAAAAGCAATGTAGTCTCTAGTCAAATACCTGTACCAAAGGGCCTCCTTTTCACTCACCAAAACGTTAATTGGTAGCAATTCTCCAATGAAAAATTCTCCTGTTAAGCACCAACTGGTTAACTAGGTATCAAAGAATACACCCATTCAGTTCCCCATAAACTTATCTTGGTGTTTTTACGTAAGATACTTGTAACAAAGTCTTAAAGGTACCCACAAACATCAACCACTGTCAATCGTTGGTAGCAAGAACAAGTTCACGGAAAAGCATGTTTTCATCAGATATTTAAGGCTTTTAGAAGCTTGGAAATTGGGTCATCAAAGTAACAGTAACTGAATACTTAACATACTTTATACACAAGGGTGTAGAATGCAAATGATTACAACAATATCAGCATCTGTAAAAATTTCTCTTAAAGAAGCTGTAAGTCATTTCTTATGTTAGTAAGTGTTCAGAACCCACTACTGCAACAGCTCTAACCGATTCCTTGAAGAATATGGCTAGGCTGGAATTTTGGAAGTGTTGGCTTTGGTGGTGACCAAGGAGGAAGAGTCTCTGGCTTCCCTGTTGCTGAAGTTCCCACCCTCCAAAATGAATATACCCACCGGTGTGAATTGACAATGTGGTCCAAAGAGCAAGGCAGGAAACGGAGTCCAGATCCTCAAAATGGTAGTACAGGGCATAACCACTAGGCCACCTATCAGTTCAGTACAAAAAGTACAACCCTGCGCATCATGGTGTAAAAGCTGGGGCCTAGGTTTCGCATTGTGCATCTCACACCTATGGAAATAACAAGAGGAGTAAAATCTATAGAAATCAACACACCCTAAGAAGGTGGGTGCTCACAGAAGACGGGTATCAACATTTTGGTAAAGGTGGTTGGCTGCTGAGATAATGAATGGCAATTACAAGTCAAATTTTGGAGGGAAACAAAATTTTTACAATCAACACTGTTGAGTTTGACAATGAAGAACCCAACATGGGCTTGATGTTTACCAAGAAGGCTTTGCAAATCATGACACCCATCTTCTCACTTATAAAAATTACTACCCCACAAAAATCCAACAGCTCTCAAGAATGATTTTTACCTCTCAAAGAATTGGAAAGATTTGGGCTATGATGAAGGGAGTTAATCAGCAATGCCCCCAAACCTGTAACTTTCAGGTTTCAAACCTTCTCCTTTACCACCAGACTTAGGAAAGCTATGGTGACACATTCAAAATGTTATTCCAGAGAAAGGGAATCCGAGCCAAGGATGTGCCAAGGTGATTCGTCAAGAACAAATGTGGACTGTCTGAGGGCCAACAGTTTTGAAAAAGTAAAAGGAGCAAACTTCTAAAATGCAGGGTGGGCTCTTTAAAAGAAGTAAAATCACTGCTCTTGACTCACTTAATCCTTGGCCATGTTGCTGTCAGCTCACCAACTAAGTGCGAGTGTGTCTTGCTGGGCCCATTTTCCCATGGTCTGTAGAAGGCGCTGTGAAGCACATCCTGTTCTAGCTCGGGGCCCTTCCCCCCCTCTGCAGCCTTACCCAGTGCAGAGAATGCGCCCCTACTGACTCCAACACTCATCGCCTTTAGCCGACTTGGCTGCGGTGCATTTTGGGTGGGGGCTGGTATTTTCTCCATGGCCATAAACCAGAAGCAACAATGCAGATTTCTAAAGAAACTGTATCAAGCTATCCAAGAGATTCTTTTCTTTTTTTCATTCTGAAGGTTCAAGACACAGGCACAAGAAGCATCAGGGATGGGAACTGGGTGTGTGGGGATGGACAGCATTAACATGGCAAACACAGGAAACAGTTTGGTTCTTTTTCCCTCCTAAGCCTTTGTCTGTAAAATGGGGTTATGGGAAGAAGTGTCCAGAGGAACTGGTGAATGCAAAAACATTAAGAAGACTTCACGTGTGTGTGTAGAGGGGTGTGTGGCTAAAAAGGTGTCAGACCTAGAGTCTTGCCTTGGGCAGAAGAGGAAAAGAAGCAATCGCGCCTTTTCCAGCAGACAGGGATCAAGGTTGGAGGGGGAGGGGGAAGGCAGGCAAGCAGCCCAGAGGAAAGAAGAGGTGAATAAGAGGGTGCTCCCGAAACTACTCCCCATTCATTATGAGAAAATCTTTTTGCAGCTTTCTGGATTTCCATTTTCTACCATCTTACTGCAAAGTTAGGGCTCAGAATGTTCGAAAGAGGTGCTGACCAGGCAGCTGAGATTGGGAAAAGGGATGGTTGGTAGACTGTGGTCAGGATAGGAGGGAAGCTGGTAGGTTGGGGAAGGAAGGATTGCACAGGGGAGGCAAAGACTTTCACTCCGTGCCATGCATGCTCCCCGGCCCCCCCAATCCCTTCCCCCCCTCCCCCAGCTAAGGGTGGGTAGACCTGGCAGAAGGCTCGTTCCAGGCATGGGAGTATGCGTGGGGGGGGGGGGGCTCCTTTTGGGGGGTGGGGGCCAACGGGATTAGTTGTAGGGATGGGAGAAGCTAGGTTCTCGCTGGGGGCGGGGTGGGGGGAGATACCATTAGCTGCAAAAGCTCCCGGTAGCCAGGCTGGCTGCCGGCCTCGGTGGGCTCACGGGGCGGAGAAGGGGGTCGGGCTGCAGGAGGAGGCGCCTGGACCTCCAGAGCAGAGCCGGGTAGCGGTCCGTGCCGGGACTGGCGGCCCGTCGGCGCCGGGGTGTGCAAAGAAGCGTGTGTGCGGCTGGAGGGCGGCGATGCGAACAACAATGCGTCCGGGGACGGGCTGGGCGGACGGCCGCACGGGCCGGGGTAGGGAGGCAGGGCAGGGCCGCGGGTCCGCGCGCGGCGGCGCCAGGCTTACCTTGACTCGGCCTCGAGGCGCGCGCGGGGCCGGCGTGCTCGGGGGCCGGGCGGCGGCGGCGGCGGGCGGATGGCGGCGGCACGGCGGTGGCGGCAGCGGGGAGGGCGCGCCCGGGGCCTCGTCGCGGTCCGGCTCGGCGGGCTCCGGCTCGCGCCGCGGCCGCGGGTGCTGCCGGGGGGCGCGGCGGGCGCAGCAGAGCGGCGGGCGGCGGCGGCGTCGTCGAGCGGTGCAGACAAAGGAGGGGCGGAGGGAGGAGACGGAGGGTGTGGGAGAGGCGGCTTCACCGGCGCTGGCGGCGGCGGCCGCGCTCCTCTCGCTCCTCAGCAGCGGGAACCGAGAGAGGGAGCTGTGTCTGAGAAGACGCCAAAATCCCCCTTAGCGCTGCCTGCGGGAGTGGGAGGGGGCACAAGATGGCGGCGGCCGGGGGGGGGGGGCGGGAGTTCAGCTCATGGATCCCGGCGGGCGGCGGAGGGGGAGACCGGGCCAGCGGAGGCGGCGGCGGCAACAGGCGGGGGAGGGGGCTGATCCGCGTCTCCCCTCAGCAGACAATACAAGAGCCTCGGACCGAGTCCCCGAACCTGCCCTAGCCAAAATGGCGGCCGAGAAAGAGCGGAAGTGACGTAAGTGCCTCATTAGCATAAGAGGACTCATTGTCCAGCTAAGTGGGGGGGGAGTGGGGGACAGCACCCCTAACCCCCTTTCCCCCAGGGGGGCCCCTCTTACTCCCACCTGTGCTTGCACCGAACTTTTCCTGAGAGAGGGTGCTCTCAGAACCCCCATCCCCGCCTGAGGGAAATTATATAATCCCCACTGAGGGGGGGGGAGCTCTCGCGAGAACCAGGAGGATTTGCCATTGACCCACTAGGAGGCGCCGTGGATAATGGCCGCAGTGCGCTCCCAGGGCCCGTGTGCTCGGCGGGCGCCTTCCTCTGGCCGCAGCGCCGGCGGCGGAGGCAGAAGCAGCGGGCCGCATCACGCCCAGCACTCAGTCAGGTGGCCGTGCTGGGGATCCCTGCGCGGGCCCAGCTGGGCCTGGACTACATCTGGCGGGAGGGGTGTGCAGGGCGGCCCGGGGCGGCTCCACGTGCTCAGAGGCCCGCGCTTCCTCCACGCCTGAGAAGCGGTGGAAAGGCGCCGGAACACCTGGCCGGTCGCCCCTGACGCCTCCTGTCTTAAATAAGGTGTGAGGGCCTCGTGCTTCACACAGCGACTTGGGATGAGACACAACCCCAAGGATGCCTGAGCCCTTCCTGGTGGGGTATTCGGTGTAGAGGGGTCGAGATTTTATTAAGGTTCGCCGTTACCCTGTGACTTGACATTCTTCCCAGTCACAGTGATGGACTCTTCTCTTTGACCTGAATTAAAAAAATGGGAATCCTGGTGCCTTGAGGCCTCCCAACTGGTGAAACTGCAGGATGAGAAGTGATGTTGCCAATGGGGGCACTGGCTCTCTGCAAGATCCTTAAACAACACACCTTGTAGTCCTAGGGACATAACGTTTGGTGCGCCCACAATCTGGGTAGTGTAAGACAGCACATGGTTACGTTGTAAATTTAGGTCAAACCCAACCAATACATTATTTCCTCAACATTTTTGAACCAACCTTTTAAAGTAGGTTGGTTAAAGTATCATGATTTAAAGTATCATTGATTAAATGTACTGACAAATAATAGATGTCAATAGTGAAGAATTAACCAAGCCTGTTTCCTTAATATGTGATTTGTAAATACACCTGTCTTTTGCTGTTTCTTTATATTTCAAGTTAACATACTTTTAAGCCATACTTAACATCCAAAAATAATCTGACTTCGTTGCAAGTAATATAAACTGTGGTTACACATAGCTGCTCAACGTCTAAGACTTCAGTTAGCCCTGTTTAAAAAACTTTCATACAACACATTTCTGCAATTGTGATAAAATATCTTTAAAAACCAAGTCAGTATTTCAAGGGAAAACAGCTGAAAAATGTCGTGGAAAAAGGGGCTGGGGCAAAGCATTTGATTCAAAGAACCAAAGATAATCTAATTACATACTGCAGAAAACAGACAAAAACTAATATGAAATAAGCAAAGTTAAGTTTAAGTTTAGTTCTCCTTAGATATACTTAGATTCCATATAGTGATAATACAAAGCAAAAACATCTGGATTTCATCTTTGGCCTCATTTACAAAGCAAAATAGGATGCTGGATTCAGATGTAAATGTTTAATTTTACAGTGTTTGAGCACCAGATTTACTACAAAAATGCATCTAAATAGTCCAGATTCTTTTCTAAATGACTTCCAAATGCTATGAGTCTTCACTGCTCAAATACTCTCTCTACTGTAAATTCTAAGAGTGGCAGTGTTGTAATGATCGTGGGAATAATAAATGAAAAGACTTAAAGAGCAAACATTATCTACTCTAGTGAGATCTGAGAAGGCAGTACTGTGTATTAGGTTCTCTAAGGTGGTTACTTAATTTCTGCTCCACATACTTGACACTGAGAACTTAACTCTGAGTTTAGGTAAAGAAGAATAAATTCTAACCACTCCAAAAACACTGAGAATATTACATTTCTATTATCTTAGCTTAAAACTAATTGCACATCAAGCACTAATGAATTTTCTTGTTGTTATTGAGAAATCTCTTCCCCAAGGAAGGCAGGTCCTTCATTGGACAGCTGGTCAGTTCTGGACAAAAGGGAAACAGTAGTGGTCCTTATTGGAATGTGTATTATGGGTTCAACTACAGAAGTGTGGGATGTTTTAATGTTTGAAATGACACCACAGGTTTTATAGGGGATTCATTTCTGGTAGAATCTGTCAGAGAGAAATGCAAATAAAAAATCAGACTTTCAATTTCTTTTCTTTTCTTTTAAAAAAGACAGGGTCTCACTGTTGTCCAGGAATGATCACAGGTCACTGCAGCCTTGACCTCTCAGACTCAAGTGAACCTCCCACCTCAGCCTCCCAAGTAGCTGGGACCACAGGTGAGTGCCACCACACCCACCTACTTTTTTTTTTATTTTTTTGTAGAGACAGGCTCTCCCTATGTTCCCCAGGCTGGTCTCCAACACCTGTGCTCAAGCCGTCCTCTTGCCTTGGACTCCCAAAGTGCTGGGATTATAGACATGAGCCACTGTGCCTAGCCTCAATTTCTTCAGCAGCCAAATTAAGCCAGGAAAATGTAGTAATCAGGAATATTGTTCAGTAAATAGACACCTCTTTTATTTGCAAAAGAAAGTCAACTTAAACTTACTTGCTCAAAGCATGCCCTTACTCAAATTTTAAAAGATACATGATCCATAACCTATGCTACAGTTAGAAATTAATTGATCTCTTCTGAAATACTTACTTTAGAGAGAGGAGATAAACATAATATTAGCCTTGGCTTTATTGGATAGCTTAGCCTGTATTTTAACTGGCAGAACACTTTTCTAAATGGAGAGAAGTGCTTAAGAAAGAGATTTTTCATATTAGTAGAGATGTGAGCTTTGCTGAGGGTCTTCAAATAATATGAAAACAATTCTTTTGAGAAAAAAAATTGTTGTGCTGGGCGTGGTGGCTCACACCTCTAATCCCAGCACTTTGGGAGGCCAAGGTGGGTGGATCATGAGGTCAGGATATTGAGGTGATCCTGGCCAACATGGTGAAACCCTGTCTCTACTTAAAAAAAAAAAAAAAGAAAGAAAGAAAAAAAGCCGGGCATGGTGGCGTATGCCTGTAATCCTAGCTACTTGGGAGGCTGAGGCAGGAGAATCACTTGAACCCTACAGGCGGAGGTTGCAGTGAGCCGAGATCGCGCCACTGCACTCCAGCCTGGGAAACAGAGCAGGACTCCATCTTAAAAAAAAAAAAAAAAAAAAAAAAGAGAGAGAGAGAAACAAATTGTTACATAATTCAGTAAGATGTTTAAAAATTACTGTAGCAGCTATGTTTCTGCCTCAGTGTCATTAATACTTTTCCTTACTGATGGAGGTTATTGCTCAAAAGAGAAAAATATGACTATGTAATCAACTGCTGCCAAATTGTTTCCCAAAATCACAATATGCATTTTAAATAGACTTGCTTTGGTAGATGAAATGCTTCATCAATTCAACAGCTGAAAAGAACCCAATTCTAAAAGCCTGCTCTGAATGTATTTTCTAGTTTAAGAAATTTGAGATGCATTTTTAAGGAAAGGGCAGAGGTGTGTATTTCTTTTTCAGATCATACAGATACAGCCGTGATATAGCCATAAACATTTCATCAGTTAACATTATCTTACTTCTGACATCTATTAGGTATAAAGATTTATGATTCCAGTATTTGTAAAGAATATTTCAAATTATTCTCCATGTAAGAAATTCTACATTCACATACTCTAATGAAAGCAGCAATACTTTATGCAAAAAAACCGTATACATTTATTTATAGGTCTTAATACAGTAAAATGTAAATGAAAATTGAGAACATAGCTCATTAGACCAGCAACTTTAAAATTACTTAATCTGAAATATAAAATAGAAGATTTTCATAAAAAGGTGTGTGAAGTTTACCTTACCTTATGGTTTATACTTTAAGAGTACATTTTATCAAAATCAGTAACCAGGCTTCTTTCATGTTTAAATTGAAATGAACATAAGTATAAATGATTATCTTTCTTTTATGTAGTAGCAAAAAGAGTCAATAATCCTCTCAAGAAAGATACTATTTCATTTCCTCCCAACTTGGATTCACCATAAACACGATCCACAAATGATATTGGAACCTAGTTAAAAAAAAAAAATACATTAAACTCAGTCTTCAAAAAAAATTAGGTAGCTTAGCAGGTATACCATATTACCAACACAACAGAAATAGAACTAGTCCTACAGCAGAAGTCCTTAAAGTAAGTATAAAATTAGGGGATTCTTAAAGCAACTATGTGTATCTCCAAGTCTTTAAAATTAAACACATCATCTAAAGATAGGTCATATGAACCAATCTACAACTGTTTAAAAAGCACTGATCCTAGGTATTACCTTGGTTTACTCAAGTTTCAGTTTGCATTTCAAAGAAAAATTATACTCCAAAAGTAAAATGGCCTTTTGCTTAGATTTCTCAGTTGTTTGTCAAGTTTAGCTATAACAGCTTAGCATTAAGTAAAACATCTTGCAACTTCCACGGGATAACTGACATTTCAGGTTAGCTATTTTCTTGCTATGAATAAGAGTTTTACTAGTAAATGAGGAGAGTCCTCCCTACCCTAAATACTAGCTAGCCCTAAGTATTACAGATCACCACTCCCTTGGCTCTATAATTCCTGGTCTTCACTTACAGGAAATGGACATATGGGATTCATCATTCATTTTAAAGTATGGTGGACACTGGCTGTGGCAAAAGGAAAAGCAGAGAGACTCAGTCCATAATGCTGACCAGTTAGAAGGAAGGCTAGGATTGAGAAAGTACGAGGAACTTTCCATTATTTAAAAGAGAATGTTAACTGTTAATGTTTTAAATCTTATTGTTCAAATGTACTAATGAGAATTTTTACCCTTTGTGCATGAACATTCTAAACAACCAGAAGACCTCCACAGTTTAGCAGTTATGAAAGTTAAACTTTTTATTACAAAAAGTCTAAACTTTACCACTCTTTTACCAGGAACATGACATACTATTTAGCATCAGTTGCATACCTCGCCAATAGTATAATTCAACTGTCTTGCCCGAACAATCATCTCCATCTGGAAGACGTAGCCTTTAGAAACACATTTTTCTATTAATTTCTCTAGAACTTCTTTTCGGTATAATCTGTAAGAAATGAGAATATATATCAACTTCTGGATAAATACACTTGCCTACATGTATCTTGACCTTTCAAAGAGCTCACTGGTATGTATAAAGCCTAAAACTTCCACTGGCCATTGGTAAACAGAACAGCTCACAAAGTTGATGATTATGATACATTTGTCCTAAGCAAGAAAGGCCATTAAATATTTGCTAAATAACTTAGAATAATTTTGAAAATGAATTCTCAGTATCTTTTAGAGAATTATTTTCCCATCATACTATCAGAAATTATTGAGATATAGTAAAACGAATCATTTGATGCAGAAGCATCCATTATTTAAGATTTCCTTAAAATTTAAAGTTGAAAGAAACTGTTCCAAACATTGAGACAACAGAGTGGACAAATGACGATGAAGCAACAATGCACAAGAGATGACAGAAAAGAACCTCGTAATTACCAGTCATTTCCCAATAAATGTTTACGATAAGTTTTGATTTCTCATGATTTCCTTTATAAATTCCCTAGGATAAACTAAGTCCCTCTAGGATGAGCTTGGAAAGCTAGGTTAAAACAGGAACTAGACATCACAGGACAGAAAAATCCTGGTGGGATTCACCTATCACCAATTAAGGTCAGTTAGACACTTAACAGCAAGTGAATGTGCAGCCTAACTTTAGATGGACTGCAGGCCAAATACCAGATTTACAAGGTGAGACTGTGGAGTTGGGCTGTCCAGTGGGTAAACCCAAGCACTTTCTTCAGTAACTAAATAGCAGGGAGCTCCCTATTTTCAGAGTCACAGACATTGTAACTTTTTTTTCAAGATCAGTGTCTCAGTAGGGGAGGCAGCAATTTCTACCTTGTTTTGGGGGGGGGGGAGAGGGGAGAAAAGTAGGAGAGGTAGTTAGGTGAAACTTTGTTCTTTTCAAAGTTAAGGCCATCTGGACCTACTGTGCCTCAGGGTTTCACCTTGAATCCACATTTTTTTCCCTCAGACTTCTAAGGCGACAGTATCTTTTGACTATGAAGTGAGTATAGGACAGCACAGCCCTTAGAAGAACCCAACAGAACTTAGTGTGTGCACTCCTATCCACACAGTCTCCTTAAGGATTCAAAGGAATAAATTTGGAATAAATATGAAGAGAGGAGAATCTGATGGTAGTAATATTTATTCAATAACAAACATTTATTGACCAACATATTGGGTTTCAGATACTTTTAAATGTTTTGCCGTATAGAGTGAACTAAAAACTAAATAAAGATATATAATATGTCAGATGCTGTTAGGTAGGGGAGGGAGCACTGGGATTGTGGGGTGGGAAGAACTATGATGGGACAATGTTTTTGCATTACCTTTATTTATATATTTGTATTTTGAGAGAGAGGATCTCACTCTGTTGCCTAGAGTATAGTGGCACAACCAGGGCTCACTACAGCCTCAGTTTTCCAGGCTTGAAAGATCCTCCTACTGTAGCCTCCGAAGTAGCTGGGTCTACAGCCACCTGCCACCATGTCCGACTAATTTATTTTTTTAATTTTGTAGAGACAGAGTCTCACTATGTTGCCAGAGCTGGGGTCTTGAACTCCTGGACTCAAGCAACCCTCCATTGTTGGCCTCCCAAAGTGCTGGGCTTACAGGTGTGAGCCACCATATCCAGCCAGCATTACTTTTAAAATTGGGATTAGACTATAAAATATTTCCTGATTTTAAGAGTTGCTTTATTCTCCTTAAGAATCATTTTTAAAGATATTTCTTTTCACTGCCACCTCCCTCCTCCCCATCCCCATGATATCTTTTAACATTGTAGCTAGTAAAGTAAAATGTTATGCCAGGCACAGTGGCTCACGGCTGTAATCCCAGCACTTTGGGAGGCCAAGGCGGGCAGATCACCTGAGGTCAAGAATTTGAGACTGGCCTGACCAACATGGTGAAACCCCGTCTCTACCGAAAATACAAAAATTAGCTGGGCATGGTAGCGTGTACCTGTAATCCCAGCTACTCAGGAGGCTGAGGCAGGAGAATCACTTGAACCTGGGAGACGGAGGTTGGAGTGAGCTGAGATCGTGCCACTGCACTCCAAAATGGCCAACAGAGGGAGACTCCATCTCAAAAAAAAAAAGTAAAATGTTACGTGAAGCCATATAATCCTCTGAACAGGATCAGGATCCAGGTGATCTATGCTATTAAATGGCTTTATATTAGACTGTAGACTTTCTAAGATTCCTTTTCTTATTTTGTAAAAAGCACCTGCTTCCTAAATCTAGGGATTTAACGAACAAATGAGTTTTGTCTAATGACAACTGAACTTTAATGACGTATTTAAGAAGCCACCACTCTCATGAGAAGACAATGAGATTTAACTATTTAAAAAATTATGCAATTAACAGGCTCACTTTTGTCTGTTTGGCCGCTCTGTCACTTGCACAGAACACAGCTAATTACTGCTCTCAAATACATGAAAATCCAGAACCCCAACCCCTCCATTAATCTTTGTACAGTTCTGATGCAGCAAAGCACCCTCACCCCATTCCTCTCCCTGCTGTGCTTTTCTTCATAGCCTCTACCTCCACAAACAGTTACCATGGGTTTTTATTCAAACCCATCAAAACTGTGGCCTGTAAAACCCACAATGGCCCTTTCCTCTGTACAGAGATTTTGTGAGTGCCACTATTCTTTGCATTGTTGCCACATGGCAATCAGAGATCTTTTTTTTTTTTTTTTTTTGACAGAGTCTTGCTCTGTCACCAGGCTGGAGTCCAGGGGTGCAATCTTGGCTCACTGCAACCTCTGCCTCCAGATCTCAAGCAATTCTCCTGCCTCAGCCTCTGAAGTAGCTGGGACTACAAGCACATGCCACCACACCAGGCTAAGTTTTTTATTTTTAGTAGAGATGGGGTTTCGCCATGTTGGCCAGGCTGGTCTTAAACTCCTGACCTCAACTGAACCACATGCCTCGGCCTCCCAAAGTGCTAAGATTATAGGTGCAAGCCACTGCCCATCCACCAGCCACCACCCATAGGCAACCAGAGATCTTAATCAGATCACAAATGACTCTTGCCTTAGGGTATATCCTCCCCTCTCTTTCATCCCCAAGTTCAGCTCTCCAGTCTATTTGCTTTTTAGTTCTAGAGGCTTCGTTTTGCTTTTTATTTGACTGTCAACAGCCAGCTCCGTGTGTGTGTGTGTGTGTGTGTGTGTGTGTGTGTGTGTGTGTGTGTGTGTGTGTATTATCACATTTAAAAACCTAGATTTTTCTGCATTGAGCGGAGGACCCAAGAATCAACACTATTTGGTGGAAAAAGTAAGTATCAACAAATATAAATTATTAAGTAATCTATGGGGGGCTTGAGGCCACTGAAATAGATGCAGGAGCATTTTATAGTTCCAGAGTCAAAAAAAAAAAAAAAAAAGTCTGGCAAGTTTTGTCATGTGCCATGGTGAGTCACACAAAGCAGCTCACATCTACTACAGCAAATCTAGACCACCACTCCATATACCCAGAAACAAACAGACACACAAAACTCGGAGGGACCAAAGCTTTGACAAAATTAAACAAAAAAAAAAACAAAACATTTCTTAAACATATGGGGAACAAGGTAACTGAGAGAGCTCTACATAAATATTAAAGAGTTTAACCTTTTCTGTGGACAATGCTTTAAGTATTCATATGAAATGTAGAAAATTACTGAAATATGTGCTGTTCTTTGGAACAGATTTATCAGTAACAGCAACGTTTCAAAGAGCGGGTGAGCCTTAATACTAATATTAACAAGCACACAAACCTAACCCCTGCCTTAAACTTCTTTTTTTTTTTGAGATGAAGTTTTGCCTGTGTTGCCCAGGCTGGAGTGTAATGGCATGATCTCAGCTCAGCGCAACCTCTGCCTCCCGGGTTCAAGCGATTCTCCTACCTCAGCCTCCCAAGTAGCTGGGATTACAGGTATGTACCACCACACCCAGCTAATTTTTGTGTTTTTAGTAGAGATAGGGTTTCTCCATGTTGGTCAGGCTGGTCCCAAACTCCCATCCTCAGGTGATCCACCCACCTTGGCCTCCCAAAGTGCTGGGATTACAGGCATGAGCCACCGCGCCTGGCCTCAACTTTTTAAAAGAAAAGCACAATATGTCTCCTTAAGATGTTTAGGCTTCATTAGCAACTTCTAGGAATTTAGACTGCCTTTTTAGTATCCCAGAATAAAAACAAGGTGAAAATGTACAGCATCTCTTAAAAATATCCATTGTAAAGAAAGCTAGCTAGCCAAAAAGTTATATATAAATAGTGTAAATTTTCACTGTACCTGAAACTTCCTGTTAAATCAGATGCTCCTGGTCTCAGCAAAATCTGAGTTAAAAAATTGGCCCCACGGCTGCCAAACAAAACAATCAGATTTTCTTTACAAAATAAAATTTATAAACAAGAGAAACACATCAAAAAACAGAGTGTTAAAATGCTACGCTAATTGCATAAATGTAACATTAATTTCACAAAAATGTTATTTATCTAGACCAAAAGAGAAATTTTTAGTTAATGAAAGGAGATCTGGCTAGAAGCAGTGGCTCATACCTGCAATCCCAGCACTTTGGGAGGCCGAGATGGGTGGATCGTTTGAGCCCAGGAGTGACCAGCCTGGACAACATGGCAAAACTGCATCACTACAAAATGTGTGTGTGTGTGTGTGTGTGTGTGTGTGTGTGTGTGTGTGTGTGTATAAGCGTGTGTGTGTGTGTGTGTGTGTGTTATTTAAAAGCTGGGCATGGTGGTGCACGTCTGTAGTTCTAGCTACCTGGGAAGCTAAGGCAGGTGGCTCACGTGAGCTCAGGAGTTCGAGAGCAACCTGGGCAATGTGGCGAAACCCCATCTCTACAAAAAATACAAAAATTAGCCAGGCATGGTGGCGTGTGTCCGTAGTCCCAGCTACTCCGGAGGCTGAGACAGGAAAATCACTTGCGCCCGGGAGGCAGAGGTTGCAGTGAACTGAGACTGTGCCGTTGCACTCCAGTCTGGGCAATGGAACGAGACTGTGTCTTAAATTTAAAAAAAGGTAAAACATGCACAGTAACACAGTTAAATGACACAAACAGAATTTTAACCCAGGTCTGTCTGAAATCAATTTTTATTAAAATAACACTATAATTGTGGGGGTGACACCCTACATATCGAGTCTAAAAGTATGGAACTGGTTACATAAATTAAAATTGAAGGTCCAGTATAGTAACTTTTGCTGAATGAAACCACTTCTACCAAAGGTCCAAAGGTTTATGCTGATTTTTCCTTAATAAAAAACATCCAGGCTTTAATCACAAGAAAAACTGTAAGAAACTATCTGGGAATATCTACTGGAAATTGTAACCTGATCCCACAAATCCCAGGCAGCATGGTAGTTAATACTTGCTATGAACATATTTCCAGTAGTTATACTAACAAAGCAGTCATAACACATGTACCTACCTGATTATTTTTCTTTTCAAATCCCAGCCATATACACCTCCATTTCCTTTGTAGCGAGTTCCGGAGACAATATCAAAATTACCCTCCTTTTGCTTCCTGTAGAATAAATTAGCTATTAGAAAAAGTCATTGAGCTTTCAACAGCCATTTTCATGAGCTACACAAACAAAACTTTTAAGAGAAGCTGGCACAAGTTGGGCATGGTGGCTCACACCTGTAATCCCAGCACTTTGGGAGGTCGAGGTGGGTAGATCACGAGGTCAGGAGTTCAAGACCAGCTGAATGAAACCATTTCTACCAAAGGTGAAACCCCAGCTCTACTAAAAACACAAAAATTAGCTGGGCATCGTGGCGGGCGCCTGTAATCCTAGCTACTCGGGAGGCTGAGGCAGAGAATTGCTGGAACCTGGGAGGTGGAGGTTATAGTGAGCCGAGATCCCACCACTGCACTTCAGCCTGGGCAACACAGTAGACTCCATCTCAAAAAAAAAAAAAAAAATTGTCGGGCATGGTGACACATGCCTTTAGTTTCAGCTTTTTGGGAAGCTGCAATGGGAGGATCGCTTGAGCCAGGGAGGTTGAGGTTGCAATGATCTGTGATTGTGCCACTGTACTCCAGCCTGGGTGACCTTGTCTCTAAAATTAAAATAATTAATTTTCCTAATACCTTTCCATTCTGTTCTTGCCTTCGCTGAAGCAAATAATACTAAAAACAGCCTGATATCCCACCAAAGTTTTCTTTGCCTATAGAAAGATAAACACACACATATATCCCAAGGATTTTGGTTGCATTTACAAAATTGGAATGCAAAAAAGTACATTTTATGACTTGTTTTTGTCAGTTAACAACACAAATCATGGGGTCAGATGCGGTGGCTCATGCCTGTAATCCCAGCACTCCGGGAGGCTGATGCAGGTGGATCACTTGAGGTCAGGAGTTCGAGACTAGCCTGGCCAACATGGTGAAACCCTGTCTTTGCTAAAAATACAAAAATTAGCCAGGCGTGGTGGCAAGTGCCTGTAATCCCAGCTACTCTGAAGGCTGAGGCAGGAGAATTGCTTGAACCCAGGAGACTGGAGTGAGATTGAACCACTGCACTCCAGCCTGGGTGACAAAGCGAGATTCCATCTCAAAACAAACAAACAAACAAAATGCAAATCATGGAATCACAGACACCTCTACAGGTCAACAGAGCTCTTGCCCATTCTTTTTAATAGTTGCAAAAATACTCCATGACTATTCAACTCACACACTTCTGTGGTTTTTTCCATGATGCCTCACCCTCTCAACCACAACCAACAGTGCTACAATAAACATTCTTACAAATGCATACGACACTGCTTAGACTCCCCAAAATGGAATATACTGGAATTGCCCAAAGCCTGAGTATTTTTAATTCTAATGCATATTTAATTCTAACACATATTTTTCCAAATTCGAACACATATTTTCCAAAAAGGTTACAGCAACTTATACTTCCTCCTTCAGCAATATTTGTGTGTCCATTTTTTACAACTGTATTGGTACTGGATACTACTGCTCTAAAAGTTTTTGATTTTGATAAACTAATGGATAAAAAAATGGCACACACAGTTAGTTTAATTTGCGTTTATTTCCTTGACTACATTCCAGGAAGAACATCTTTCATTCATTAGCCATTTGGATTTCTCCTACAGTTGGTCTGTTTGTAGCTTTGCCCATTTTTTTTTTAAATTATTATTATTTTTTAAGACGGGGTCTTGCTGTGTTGCCCAGGCTGGAGTGCAGTGGCTATTCACAGGCATGAGATCCCACTATTGCTCATCATGGGAGTTTTGACCTGTTCCGTTTCCAACCTGGGCCAGTTCACCCCCTCCTTAGGCAACCTGGTGGTCCCCCGCTCCCAGGAGGTTACCATATTGATGCTGAACTTAGTGTGGACACCTGATCAGCCTAGCGCACTACAGCCCAGAACTCCTGGACTCAAGCGATCCACCAGCCTTAGCCTCCCGAGTAGCTGGGACTACAGGCACGCACCACCATGCCCGGCTTTCTGCCCATTTTCTACTCTACTGGTTCCATTTCTTTATCAGGTTAAAGAGGCTTTTGTGTACTAGAGATATAAGCAAAAAAGGTCAAAGGTGACTTTATGCAGAGATTGAAGAATGAGCAGCAGATGGTCATCAAGGAGCATGGGAACAGAATTTCAAGCAAAGGAAAACAGAACTCTGTGAGCTCAGAAGCATGCTTATGGCATGGAAAGCAAAAAGGAAGCGGCACAAAGTAGCGGTCAGAAAGGGAGGCAGGGGCCAACACATAGGGGCTTGAGGGACAAGGGAAGGAGCTTGGATTTTTCCCTAGATGTTGGTGGGAAGTCTTGAACTATTCTAAACTGGAGGGACAATAATCTGATTCTGTTTTTGTATATCTAGCTTAAACTCAGAACAGCTTCCAAAAATCACAGAACTTTCGTGATCTTTTGAGCTTTCTAAGAATTATACTGCCTGCCAATAAATTGTGCAAATAAATATATTTGCAAATAAATGTAGTATTGCCTGCAAATAAATATAATTATGTATACTTTATCAATATTTAACTAAATTCTTGTCTTACTGTGTATTAACATTTCCATGTTTAATGACAGTTAGCATGCCTATCTTAATTAATTTATCGGAAATGACTCAGCACTTCACTATTTGGTGTGATATTTATATTAGGACTGGGTTATTTTTATAATGCTTAAGACGTTTACTTCTATTCTTAAGTTTTAACTACAAAATGGTAGTAAATATCTCCTTTAGCATCTACAGGCTTAATCACACTACTTTCTTTGTTAACATGATAAATGAATTATATTGCGTGATTACCAATAATGAGCCATGTTGGCCTTCCTGGAATAAACTCTATTTGTTCATGGTGTTTCACTCTAGTAACTCAAGGCTTCATTCCATTTATCAGAGAAGCCATCTTCCACCTTTTTCTGTGGTCTGAGGAATTCAGATAACAAAGGAAGTACCTGTTGATTTGCTCCTCAAGACTCCTAAAATACATCATTTAGTCTCTCAAATGTGTGTTGTGTGTCTATTATCTATATAGATAAATAAATATTTTAGAGATAGGGTCTCACTCTGTCTCAGAGTCACCAAGACTAGAGTGCAGTGGCATGCCTATAGCTCACTGCAGCCTTGAAGTCCTGGGCTCAACTGATCCTCCCACCTGAGACTCCCGAGTAGCCAGGACTACAGGCGTGTGCCAGTTTTCGGTAGCGACAAGGCCTTTTTTTGTTGCCCAGGTTGGTCTCAAACTTCTGACTTCAAGAAACCCTCCTGCCTTGACCTCCCAAGCTTTTGTTGTATTTTTGATAGAAAAAAACAGCATTTTTGATTAATAAAAAATGAAAATATGCCCAAAACCAGTAAGATAAATTATTTCAGTCATATTTCTTTCAAATATTAGAAACAGTACCTACCTAATGAATTCAGGAATAAATTTTGGCTGAAATTTGGAAAGAATAAACATCCAGTCAGTAAAATAGGCTAAGACTATCAGAAGTAGCTAATAAAGAAATTTACCACTTACGTGGTGTGAGAGATCAGCATCCATAATAATTATGTAGTTTCCTGTGGCATGTTTCATTCCATGAATATATGCAGTTCCTAAAAATGAAAGTATATCCATTCAAGAAAACCAACAGAAATCTTTACATATACATTTGAACACGGAGGAAACTATTTAGCACCTTAAAAGCACACGTTAGTCCTCTAAAAGTGGTATTAATAAATTGGTAGTTTTCACCTTAAGTACACAGGTTCACGTACATTACATATATAATCAAGATGGTAGCTGGCCACACACCTCCATTCAGATGTCAATTTAACAGGAGAGATCATTCCTCTATTTCAGAAAAGAGTTTATAAGTTCAAAAGTCTGAAGTTATATAACAATTACACATTCTCATGCTCTAAAAAACAC
This sequence comes from Ateles fusciceps, assembly GCA_036589455.1. Taxonomy (NCBI): domain Eukaryota; kingdom Metazoa; phylum Chordata; class Mammalia; order Primates; family Atelidae; genus Ateles; species Ateles fusciceps. Next base: position 6,671,426 of record JAZHEH010000847.1, read on the forward strand.
ATCTGGAGTTTCCTTAGAGTCCCCCTCAGACACTGAAGAGGTTAGACCTCTTCTTAGAGCTCCACATTTACAAGTCAGCACCAACTATCCACCTGCTCCATCCACAGGTCTAGAGATGATTCTTGATTTCCTGCCTTTAACCATAACTTCTAAACTATAATTAAGTCCTACTGATTCTCTATCCAAAACATCTCAATTCCCTTTTTCTTCTCCACCTTCTGATGCTTAGAAGGTACTACCTTCTGATGCTCAGATGGCCACCTAACAAGGCTTCCTACTTCTGCTCTTTCCAGCACCAAGTCCATTTCCACAAAAGCTATACACTGAGCGTCTTTTACACTGTAAGCCTGGTATGCTAGACTCCTGCTCCAGTATTTAGGGCCAAAGGCCTAGCTGACAATTACTTAGCCAGCTCCATGCCTCAAAGTCCCACAGGGACTTGGCAGGGTAAGATAACTGGTCAGGAGCAGGACTTGGGGATTCCTGCATTCTCTAGCCCAGACCCCTCACAAGTATCTTAGGAGCAAGGCTGAGCTATTCTAACTTATTTTGTTTAGTAGTGAATATTGGCCGGGTGTGGTGGCTCATGCCTGTAATCCCAGGACTCTGGGAGGCTGAGGCGGGGGAATCGCTTGAGTTCAGGAGTTCAAGACCAGCCTGGTCCAACATGGTGAAACCTTATCTCTACTAAAAATACAAAATATTAGCTGGCCATGGTGGTACACGCCTATAATTCCAGCTACTCAGAAGGCTGACTCACGAGAATCACTTGAACCCAGGAGACAGAGGTTGCAGTGAGCCAAGATTGTGCCACTGCACTCCAGCCTGGGCATCAGAGCAAGACTCTGTCTCAAAGAAAAAAGAAAAAGAAAAGAAAAAAAGAAGTGAATATGTACACTACACTTTTTGGTTTCATGGCAGTTTTCAGATTTTTTTTTTTTAATCCCAAAGAATTTTCTGGGTTCAGATACTGAGAACATCTGATGATGCTTGGGAATTGATGGTCTTCAGGACAACAGACTCCAGTTAAGAACTGTGCTGTCTCCATGCTTATTCGACACGGCAACTGTGACCAACAGCACAATTAAAGGCAGAGTTTCATCTCAGAATTACTGAGCTCATATGAGCTTTTCAATAATGCTGTATGTTTAAAAGCTAGGAAATCTTCCTTCTTTAAAAATAAAGAATAACTTTTTTTTTGGAGACAGAGTCTCACTCCGTCACCAGGTTGGAGTGCAATGGCACGATCTCGGCTCACTGCAACCTCCATCTCTTGGGTTCAAGCGATTCTCCTGCCTCAGCCTCCTGAGCAGCTGGGACTACAGGCTCGTGCCATCACGCCCAGCTAAGTTTTGTATTTTTAGTAGAGATGGGATTTCACCATGTTGGCCAGGATGGTCTCGATCTCTTGACCTTGTGTTCCACCAGCCTCAGCCTCCCAAAGTGCTGAGATTAGAGGTGTGAGCCACTGCACCAGGCCTTAAATAAAGAATAACTTTTTACACTTATAACTTAAAGAATGTTCCTCGGTTTGCAGTGTGCCGGTCCAAAGTATTTGCCCTCAGACCCATTCTCTGGCCCTTCCCTACTCTGTGCTATATTGTAGTGAACTACATTTTCCAGATTCTCTTGTCAACTGGCTGCCAAACACCTTTGGGAGGTACAGGTGAAGACAGGAGGGAGAAGAGAAGGGAAAAGTCTAAGTCTTCCCTATTTTACTCTCCCTCCCACCTCTGACTGGGAATTTCCCACAGTTCTAGCTCCTGCCAGGCAGCCCCCAACCCATCATTCTAGCTCCCTCTGGGCAGCCCAGGTTCTTGGGCTCTAAAAACATCTTTTCCCACTGTTGCTCCATCCCTAGGAGTGGCAGTGACCTCCAGCTGTTACTAATCTTGTTTTAGCCTCACTGTTTCATTTGGTTTCTCAGGAATTCCTTCACTGGTGTAACCAGAGACTCTGTATTACATTCCCTGCACTGAAAGACTTACAGTGGTTTCTGTTTTCCTGAGTGGGCCTTGACTTATACAGGTATCCCAAGTTATACCATTTCAAAGTCATTAAGATCATTAAAAACCACCACAGGACGTTACTGTATTTTGGCCCTATTCCAAACTGGGAAAACACACACTGGATCATCTCACCAGGCAAATAGCAGGTATGAGCGATTAGAAGTTCCACTACTTACCCAATCCCAACTTTTTTCTCTCGTGGTCTTAGAAGCTGTAGGAATAAGCAACAGCATTTTACACAAAAATCTTATCATGTTAAATCTTACTTTATTCAAAAGTGCATACTCACTTTAATAGAAATATAGTAGCACTTATTAGAACTTAAAGCAGAGTATGCTTAATATTTTTTTTGCCAAAAGAAAAAAAAAAGCATTTGGCAACAAACCGAATAGTTTAGCACAGCTTCTAAGGAAAAACAACATTCTTTAACCCAACCCTACAATAAAAATTTTAAACTTTTTTTTTTCCTGGTGACATTGACTCTATTTTAGATATGTCCTTACATCTGTTATGTGGTTCTCCTTTTAAACCTATTGATTCCTTCCTAGAAAAATGTAGGACTTAACTCACTATTTCATACATTCTTGGGAAATCTGATGTTTGTTCTCTCAGTTCCCTTGGGTTTTGAACACTAATATCACTCTTCCTCTACCAACTTACCTTGACCTTATGCTTGGTTGACCTCATCTCCTCTACTGGTCCAAGGACATGTCATATCCCTAATAAAAAGGTTAAATTCTTTCTCTTCTCTTACTACTTGTCAATTACTTAGTCCTTCTAAATCTTTTCGCTTAATAGTTGGACCTTGACTTTATTGATTAGCTTTCCTCTGGGCTGGACACTTAAAAAGTCAAATGCCAAAGTTCTCACTCTGCCTTACGTTTCTGAGGTATGGGATTCAGGTCAACTCATTAGTGAGCATGTCTTGTCTATCTGTTCCCTTCTTTACTTGCAGGTATATAAACAGGTTGCCTCTGACTGCAAATCTCTCAACAAAGCATTTTCAATTCAATTAAAGCAGGATGAATTTTTTTTCTCACTACATGCAATCTGTTACAGGTTTCTATTTGCATAGAATGTCTTTTTCCATCCCTTCACTTTCAGTCTATGTGTGTCCTTACAAGGCAAGTCTTTTGTAGGCAGCATATAGTTGGATCTTTTTTAAAAAATCCACTCAGTCACTCTAGGTCTTTAGATAATGTAATCTCTTTATAGCCATGGTAATCACTGACATGTAAGAACTTACTACCACCATTTTGTTAATTGCTTCTAGTTGTTTTGCAGATCTTTTGCTTCTCTACTTCCTCTTTCCTTTATGGTTATGATTAAGTTATTTTCCCTAGTGTTACACTTTGATTCCTTAATTTTTATCTTTTGAATCTACTTTAGACTTTTCCTTTATGATTACCATGAGACCTACAAAAACCATCTTACAGTGTTGACTATTTTAAGCTAATAACAATTTAACTGCTATTAAAATTTTTTAAGTCACAATTTACATCTATAGCAAAGTACATCTTGCATAAAGATGGATAAAATACACTGCTGTCTGGTAAGAGTTTACAGGGAGAAAAGACATTCAAATAAGCATCTATGATAATTGCAAGTCAGTGAAAAAAATCAAACAGGATATATCAGATCACAGCTAGATTTTATTTGCATAGTTTCTGACAAAATACTGACCCCATCTGTTATCTGCCCTGAGAAAGCAAATCTTATAAAGCTCATCTGAGATTTTCTATAACTGTTTCAGCTAGAAAATCTTTCTTTTAAAAAGGGTAACTTTCACTAGATGCAGTGGCTCACTCCTGTAATCCCAGCAGTTTGGGAGGCCAAGGTGGGTAAATCATTTGAGGTCATGAGTTAGAGACCAGCTTGGCCACCGTGGTGAGACCCTGTCTCTACTAAAAATACAAAAATCAGCCAGGCATAGTGGCGCACCCCTGTAATCCCATCTATTCAGAAGGCTGAGGTAGGAGAATCACTTGAACCTGGGAAGTAGAGGTTGCAGTGAGCCGAGATCGCACCACAGCACTCCAGCCTGGGTGACAGAGTGAAACTCAAAAAACAAACAAAACTTTGTTATAGCTGCACACCCACTAAACCCCATGGGATACTTTCTAAGACCTCCAAGGGATGCCTGAAATCTCCAAAAGTACCAAACCTCATATGTACTTTTTCTTATATATACATACCTATTACAGTTTAATTTATAAATTAGGCACAGTAAGAGATTAACAATACCTAATAATAAAATAAAACAATAATAATATATTGTAATAAAAGTTATGTGAACTTGGTCTAACTCAAAATATCTTCTTGTACTGTACTTACCTCTTTTCAGACTGCAGGTAACACACCATGGAAAGCAAAACCATGGGCAAGAGAGACTACAATACTTAAAATTTTCAGAATGTTCAAAGGTTTATATAAAATATTACAATACTATGGAGCAATTAAGAGAAATAAGGTGATGACAAAAGATCTTCAAGATAGAAGTAATGATGATATAGGAAGATTACAGTTATGTTTTAAAAAGCAAGACCACCACACTACCTAGTTCTACAAATATACACACACATATGTACAAAAAACACATCAAACTGTTGACCCGGGTCTCCCCTGGGCAAGGGAATAGGATGCCTATTAGAAAATGTTATCAGGCCAGGCACAGTGGCTCATGCATGTAATCCCAGCACTTTTGGAAGCTAAGGTGGGCAGATCACCTGAAGTCAGGAGTTCGAGACCAGCCTGACCAACATGATGAAACCCCGTCTCTACTAAAGATACTAAAATTAGCTAGCATGGTGGTACAGGTCTGTAATCCCAGCTACTCGGGAGGCTGAGGCAGGAGAACTGCTTGAACCCAGGAGGCTGAGTTTGCAGTGAGCTGAGGTTGCGCCACTGCACTCCAGCCTGGGCAACAGAGCAAGACTCCATCAAAAAAAGAAAGAAAGAAAGAAAATGTTCATCAAAGGCAACCCAACTTCAGGTTTACTGGTAATATTTATATTTTACAAGAATGTGCTTATTTCTTATGTAGGAAATTCACACTGTTTCTTTTGGTATGCTTTACTTTCAAACTCTGAATTCCACGTGTCCATCATCCCCGATCCTTTTTTGCCTCTTCACATCAATCTGATGGCCCCTTTCTATGTGAGGCAGGATAGCACTGCAGATAGGAACATGAACTCTGGAAACACAATGTCTGGGTTTGAATCCTGGCCACTACTCATTTGCCATGTGGCCTTGAGAATACAAAGGGGCATGACAGAGCCCCCTATCTCACATGGCTTTCATGAGGAACAAGGAAATAGATTCATAGAAAGTGCTTGCAAGAATGCCAGGCATATACTCTTTGAAGTATGGTTACCACAACTGCTTATAAAATACTTCATGTGAAACTAGAATCTGTTTGACAAAGACCTTTGTAAAACTATTTATCATAGACAATCTTGAAAAACGTTACTGAAAAACAGAATTGAGATTATACTATATATACAGTTTTATAAACTGCTTTATACTTATTACAAAGGTGTAAGCATTTTTGAGGGTCATGAGATTACTGCCAGATGATACTTCAGAAAAACAGTATCAATTTATACTAGGATCAACCGTATTTGAGTGGACTGTTAAAAAGAAAGGAGAAAATTAAATCTTCAGCTAATAAGGCTAGTATGTACTGTCCTATTTTGTAAATCTTCACTTATCAGTGAGACTCAGTATTTTTTTCTTGTTTACTGGCCATTTCTAGTTCTGGTCTTCTGAATTATCTGGTTAGGGTACTGATCTTGTTAGAAATATTTTGGCATTTGGGAATAGACAGAAGTTTAATTTTTTAAAAAATAATTTTTGTAAAAAATATGGAATGCTTCACGAATTTGCATGTCATCCTTATGCAGGGGCCATGCTAATCTCTGTATCATTCCAATTTTAGTATATGTGCTGCCGAAGCAAGCACAGCATTTTTAATATTTTTAAGTAGTCAAACCTTTTTATTTTATTTTTTTATTTTTTTTAGAGACAGGGTTTCACCATTGGCCAGGCTGGTCTCGAACCCCTCACTCCTGGACCTCCCAAAGTGCTGGGATTACAGGCACGAGCCACCATGCCCGGCCCAAAACTTTTTACCTTATATTTGATGTTTTAAGAATAATAGACACATTTTACATTTTATTATCAGAACAAGTTTTTAAAATACTAAACTATAAACTAATGACAAAATAGATAAAGTTCTGAGAATCTAATATACAGCATGGTGACTATAGTTAACAATATCATATCATATACTTGAAATATGCAGACAGCAGATCTTAACTGTCCTCACCACTGTCAACTCGTTCTAAAGGGTAACTGTGTGACGTGATGGACATGCTCATTCCCCAAATGTGGTATTCATTTCACAATGCATATGTGTATCAAACCATCGCAATGTATACTTTAAATATATATAACTTTGTCAATTATACTTCAATAAAGCTGGAAGAAAATAATGACAAAATATAGATGCCTTTATCTGATCTCAAGTTGGGGGATGAAACAAACTACATAAACCAAACATAATAGAAGCATTCAAGCCAGGCACAGTGGCTCACACCTGTAATCCCAGCATTTTGGGAGGCTGAGGCGGGCAGATCACCTGAGGTCAGGAGTTCGAGACCAGCCTGACCAATATGGTGAAACTCCATTTAAAAAAACAAAAACAAAAACAGAAGCATTCAACACAGAACAGTTGAGGTCCTTCACAGTTTCAGATCTCTGCCTTGTAAGCATTGTGAATAGTTCAGAGTAAGTGCCCCCAATTTCTCTATGGTCCTACCTAGCTGTGTAACCTTGGAAAATGGCCTAACCTCTTGTTTCAGTTGCGCCACCTACAGAATTTTAAAAATACCTTCTTTGGCTTCTTTTCTGAACGATTCATTTCAGCCAGTTTGAAAGGCTGACAGAGTATCTGTGCTGAATACTTTATCTGAGGTATTCTAACATGGTTTCAATAATCCCTCATCTTCCCAACTAAACATACATATATCACTAAAAGCAAGTGTCACCCCTAGCATGGATTAATACTTCTTTTTTTTTTTTTAAATACCATTGCCTTCAGGATTAGGATTTCAAATACTGTTTTTTAAGTCATTTTCTAGTTTAACTTATTTAAATGTCATAAAATAATGAATGAATAAGGAATTTTATCTGGTAGCAGAGGGAAATCTTAACAGTGAATGCAAATTTTTTCTCATTTTGAATTTTATTGGGTTGACAGGAAAAATGTAATTGAAGACAATGTTGTTTCAAAATTTGAAAGGTCAGTTTATTAACCATTCCCTAAAATCAATCGATCACATCCTAAGGCTGAGATTTTATGACAAAAGTATTCAAAATGTTGTCTGGTTGATGGTCCCAGATTAAATGGCAGCACATAACTCAGAGTGTTGTGAATCAGTGGCCCTCACCCTGGGCTTCTAAAAGAAAAGCTAGGGAACTATTGGCCAAAAGTTCAAACCTAGCATTACTGAAAGTCTCTGCTAGAAGCCTGAAAATTTGTTACCTTTTTCCTCCTCCTGTATTCCTATCCATTACGAGATTTTCAGAGAAGACTTGAGGTGTGACAGACATGAGTTACACGTCTGTGAGACAGACTGAAAGAATTTATGGTATAGATTTACCATGTATATGAGTAATATAATTCCTTTAAATTCTTGCCACCAAGACCTCATGCAACCATCATCTCTAAGTAAACATGAGTTGTGGAAAGTATTTCTATTACTAAGACTTACCAAGAATATTTAGACTGGGTGATTGTTCTCTTTAAATAATGATTAATTTACCATTTCTTAAATTGCAAATAACAATAAAGGTTCTCAAAGAGACTTCTTCTCTATACCAGTGGTTCTCTACTGGGGGCAAAGGATAATTTTTCCCCCAAAGGAAGTATCTGACAATATCCAAACATCTGCAGTTGCCAACTGGGGAGGAGGGTTTCTAATGGCATCTAGTGAGGAGAGTCCAGATATGGTGCTGAACATACTACAATGCACAGGACAACCCCACAGTAAAGAATCAATCTGTCCACACGGCAAGAGTGCCAAGACTGAAAAACTCTGGTCTGCAATAATTTATGAACATAAATTATAAAAGCGCTCACAAGTATAAACATTTATAAATCCAGTGACCAAAAATAAAACTTATAAAGCCATTATAAAATACACTCTATATTTGCCTAAGTTACTTCTATAGTAGAATAACAAATTTCAAGGTATAGTGGGAAAATCTAAAGTTTAGGACTAAGAAAGTCAATCTATTTCCACAAGACTATAGACTAAAAATGCCAAGTACTCTGAGAAGTCATTAATGTTTCACAAGAAAACAATAACTTTTTCTACCTACATGCTCTTAAATTCGGGCAGTATTCTCTACCGAAAGTATGAGAATACTTACCAAAAGGGAGCAAGAAAGATTAAGACAGACACACTACCAATTACAACCCAATTCTGTAATATTCCTTGTCAATTCAGTATCATGCTTTAATTTTTGCCCTTCAAGAAAACTGACCTGCAGAATTAGTCATAAACAGAGTTCATCCAAAAGCTCACTCTCTGCTGTAAAACGACCATTGACCGAACATACCAAAGATAAGTAAAATTTTAAGGACAATGAAAATACATTTAAATCTCAAATGTTGAAGTTCCTCTTTATCTTTTCAGTTTCTAAACAAACACACTGAATTTAAGCATTGCTTATTTCTCATCTTTCCCCTACATAATCACAATTCATGATAGAAAAATGTTCATATAACTTACAATTCTGTCTGACCCATAGATCTTCTCCAACTGTTCAGCAACATCCCTTGTTCCATCTGGGCTTCCATCGTCTATGATTATAATTTCATAGTTGATTCCACTAAAAAAAAATTAAATTTATATTAATGATTGATGACAATGTTCTCAAATTTAAAAGTAATTTTAAAAGTACTAATTCCTTAAAAATATAAGTGGAGATTTATTGCTATATTAATCATTAAGGAAAACTTCAATTATCAAATGAAATAAATGTCAAACATTTAGTACTTTACCTCCAAACCCAGTATGTTGCTGAAACATGCTAATGTCCTTCTCACACAGAGAACATACTTTTTAGTTCAAAAGAAAATCATGTAATGACATATGTATCATATGAAATTTTATTACCTACTTTGGAAATAGAATTGTGATCCTTAATACCAAATCTTAGTTACATAAAGTATTTCAAAAGTACTTTACATGGTAACTCAAACCAAACTGAGTAATTCTGAGTGATTATTATTCTAATTTAATCCAAATAGAATAATCGAGTTTAAATCTGATTTAATTTCACCTTTTAAAAAACCCATCTTAAAATGGTGACACAATCTTAAATGATTTCAAATAGTTGTGCCTATGACCTCACACTATCAGCTTGAAAAAACAAAAGTAGAGTTGCATTACAAAAGATTCCACTGTGCTTCAGAATTAACATGTTACTTCCCATTAACTTCAGGTAGTAGTTTCTAGTCTAAAAACAAGGCAACACAATACTTGGTGGATAAATACTACATGGGTGTACATGTGGCCACCCCCCACTCCCTCCCTTTTAAAGACATTCTTATTATTAATTTTAAACCTACAACATAACATTCTGTTTTCTCTTGGTCCTGTTCTAAGAAACATATGCAAAAAAATCAACCAGAAAACATATTCCACTGTTAAAGGCTTTAACAAGTCAGCCCCAGCAACTCTGAAGACAAGAAAACAAAACCCTGTGTATCTATTCTCCAAGAGTAGATACAATGACTTTGGCTTCCCACTGTGCCTTAAATTTGGGCACTGGTACCTTTACATGCCAAAACATGTACGGTGATTTTAGTAGACGTGCTGAAAGAAAAATTCCATAAACAAAATGGGGTCGTTAAAAGCAAATTACTGTCCCCTACCACTTCAAAGCAGCTAGCTACTCCATTTACGGGAGAGGAAGCTTAAAGGAATCAAGCTGGGCTGACTTCAGGTAATTTGATTGCATCTGAAAAGCAAATAGTTTTGTTTCCTTTATTAAACCTCATTTTGGTCTTGATTCATTTACAAACCATTAAAAGGAAAGATAAATTGTACAACGTAAAAAAATTAAAGAAAACAATAAAACCTTTGCAAAATTAGAATGCAAGCCCTGAACGAGATCGGTTGTATGATGGTTAATTAATTTGAGCTTATAGAAATCAAAATTAAAAGATTAAACGGAAAAAAATATAAATTTTAAAACTTTGAGGTACAAGGCATGTGAAGGCAGCAAGGAAATACAATCAAGACAGCAACGGTTTTCACAAATTAGCACTTCTAACAATGTCAAATTTAATAATGCTCAAGCTGACTGGTTGATGGGAAAACAGGCACTCTGAAGAATGACGAATCCTAAACTGGTATAATCTTTTATCTTTAGAGCAATTTGGCAATAACTGTCCATTTTAAGCACATCTCTGTCGACGCAGAAATCCTACCTTGAAGAATTTATCCCCAGTACACAAGTACGAGTGTGTCTGCTGCCAACATCGATACAATAAAGGAGCACCAATTATGTGTCAAGCACTTTTCTAAATTTAGCTGAAAAATATGGTGTGAACAAAGTCCTTGTTCTCATTTGCAAAGCAAAAGCCAAAAAAACAAAAACAACCAAAAACCTCTGGAAATAATCCGTTCATTGCCATGACCTGATTAAATAACAGAGACATATGGAATGATACCTAACTTCCAAAGCAATTTGCTATATTTGTATACGTTAATATGAAAAAAAGTCTCCAAAGATTTCACATCATGATCCCATTTGTGCCATCGTAGAACAAGTTACTTCGTACTGACTCCAGGATATTCTGCAGTTTTAAATACACACCGCATATAACACTTCCAAATTCGAACTCCACCCCCTCCATCACGGTTCTAACAATCACACCAAACATCCACCAGTGATCAGCGAAGATGCTCTTCTGCTCTCTCCTTTCCAGAAAGGTTATCGTGCCCAGCAACAGCTCCCTAACCCACACAAACCAAACCTCATGCTTATATAAGCACTCGGCACCGGAATGGAGAGTAAGCGCTCTCGCTTGGACTCTCTCGGCTCTTGCCGCAGATCCTGACCACCTTGAGGGAGGACTGGGGTCACGCTTTCAGCGTCGCTTCCAAGTAAGACTGGCCAACCCTTCCACGAAAAAACGGGCGACGGGGATAGTTCATAATAAAGATGAATGAGTGTCTCACAAAACCCAAGGACAGGAATAAGAACCCAGGACACGAAGAAAACCCCACAAGCATCTGCCTCTGCTTCCCTCGCAGGGTGGCCCGCTCCCCGAGCCTTCCTGCGTGAGCCAAAGGCGGCTGACAGGGCCGACTCGCGCAGCCAGCTGCCGACACCCGGGCCGGGGAAGCCAGCTCATCTCATTCCTCGCGGAGGGAGACCTGATGCGCTACCTCTCGGAGAAGCTTTTCACCAGCAACCACACGATAAGTGGCAGGTTCTCGCGCTCGTTGTAGGTGGGTAAAAGCACCGAATATTTGTCCTGTCGTGTACTGCGCACCTCCAGCTCCCGCCGAGACCTGGGAGGACTACGACTCACTTCCAAGGAGGCCATGGCGGAAGTGTGCCAGACGCCGGAAGCGGAATGGCGTAAATGCGGCGCGGAAAAAAAAAAAAAAAGGACAGGTCGGACCCTACCAAATTTGGCAGAGGGGAATGATCTGTGTGATTGAGTGCTAGTTCTTCTAGAACCGTTGTGTGGTTCAATTAGAAATATTTAGGATTTATGCATCTTTAAAGTTTAACCTGAAGGTTTGTTTAGGAAGTATATGTCTATTAATCACCTTTTCCCAAGCTCCATAAAGTTTTTTAGTTTATCCCAGTCGCTAGGAGACAGAAGCTGGAAGCGGAAGTGACTTTCACGACAACTTCCGGAAGAGGTCGTCATGGCTTCCCGCGAGGAGATATTCGCCTTACAGGCTGAAGTTGCCCGACGTGAGGAGGAATTGTATTCCCTGAAGCAGAAGCTGGCGGCGGCCCTTTTGGCGGAGCAGAAACCGCAACCGGAACGGCTGGTTCCGGTGTCGCCGCTGCCGCCGAAGGCTGCTCTGTCCCGAGATGAGATTCTGCGCTATAGCCGGCAGCTAGTGCTGCCGGAGCTGGGCGTGCACGGACAGCTGCGCCTGGCGACTGCGTCCGTGCTAGTCGTGGGCTGCGGCGGGCTCGGCTGTCCACTGGCGCAGTACTTGGCAGCGGCCGGCGTGGGCCGCCTTGGCCTTGTGGACTATGACGTGGTAGAGATGAGCAACCTGGCCCGCCAAGTGCTGCATGGCGAGGCACTGGCTGGCCAGGCCAAGGCCTTTTCGGCCGCCGCCTCGCTGCGCCGCCTCAATTCGGAGGTGGAATGCGTGCCGTACACTCAGGCCCTTACGCCAGCCACTGCCCTAGACCTGGTCCGCCGATATGATGTGGTGGCCGACTGCTCGGACAACGTGCCCACTCGCTACCTGGTTAATGACGCATGTGTGCTGGCCGGTCGGCCTCTCGTGTCTGCCAGTGCCTTGCGCTTCGAGGGCCAAATCACAGTCTACCATTATGACGGTGGGCCTTGCTATCGCTGCATATTCCCCCAGCCACCTCCAGCGGAGACAGTGACCAACTGCGCGGACGGCGGGGTGCTCGGTGTGGTAACTGGGGTCCTGGGCTGCCTGCAGGCCTTGGAAGTGCTGAAAATCGCTGCGGGTCTGGGCCCCTCTTACAGTGGCAGCCTGTTGCTCTTTGATGCCCTGAGAGGGCATTTCCGCTGTATTCGACTGCGGAGTCGCAGGCTTGACTGTGCAGCTTGCGGGGAACGGCCCACTGTGACTGATCTGCTGGACTATGAAGCCTTCTGTGGCTCCTCAGCCACAGATAAATGCCTCTCCCTGCAGTTACTGAGCCCAGAGGAGCGTGTTTCCGTCACCGACTATAAGCGACTTCTGGATTCTGGGGCATCCCATCTGTTGCTGGACGTCAGGCCTCAGGTCGAGGTAGACATCTGTCGTTTGCCTCATGCCCTACACATCCCTCTGAAACATTTGGAACGCAGGGATGCGGAGAGCCTGAAACTCTTAGGAGAAGCAATCCGGGAAGGGAAGCAGCGTACACAAGAAGGGGCTGCTCTCCCCATTTATGTGATTTGCAAACTGGGAAATGACTCACAGAAAGCCGTGAAGATCCTCCAGTCCTTATCAGCAGCTCAAGAGTTAGACTCTTCAACAGTCCAGGATGTTGTGGGGGGCCTCATGGCCTGGGCTGCTAAAATTGATGGAACATTTCCACAGTACTAAGGTGACTGGTATAGTTTGATGGGAAAGATGTGAATATACAGGAGATGTAATATACGGGAGCTGGGGATTGTACAGTATCTGTGAATGCATGGACTCCTTTTTTATAAGGAATTTTAAAAATTGTTATGTATTGAATGACTTATTAATGAATTATACTGTTTCTGAGAACCATCATTTTTTTCCAGCACATGGAGGGTGTCTTGAACATGTGAGATATAACGTGACAAGATTTTGTATTTTAAACTGCACATCATTGACCTGTCCTTATTTTCCACTTCCCCCAGTCCAAATGCTTTCTAAATCATTTTATACCTGGAATTAAGGTGCAATAAACTTAGTCTTATCAAATTGATCACAGAGTATATACTTAGGGTCAGTTTACTGTTTAGTTAAGAAATTCTTGGATCTTGGCCGGGTGTGGTGGCTTCACGCCTGTAATCCCAGCAATTTGGGAGGCCAAGGTGGGCAGATCACTTGAGGTCAGGAGTTCGAGACCAGCCTGGCCAACATGATGAAACCCCTTCTTTATATTAAAAAAGAAAAAAAGAAAAATTATTGATCTTATTAATATTTCAGATGATAGAATACATTCTACAAAAATACATGTTTAAAATGTAAATTGTTTTAATTATTCAGAAGGGGGGATTATTCTGTTTGGCATTTTGAATTAGTATCAAAATGAGATCTTTAAAGTTTGCCAAAATAAAGGAAGCCACGTTTGTAGTTTGTCAGTGCCTTTTACAAATTGCTGCTGTTTTATAAAAGTTAGCTTCAGAGTCCGCCTTACGTTGCACATGCATAGAACATTTTCTAAATTGGTTTGACTTGCTTTGGAATCTTAAAGTCCAAGTCCCAACCCTTTGCTTCTTCCCTTTTAACTTGCCTTTTCTATTTTTATTTAATCTTTTTTATTCCAGCATTTTATAAGAATGTAAAATGTGTTTTTGTTTACTTAACATTTTCATAAAATGGTAGGTAGTCTCCCCAACTTCCCATATAGACAACAAAATTTAAAGTAAAAATTGTATTGGTGAGTGCCTGTCAGTGGCCGGTTGAACTAATGGCCTGTGAAAAGGGGACCTGGTCCCTCACTCATTGCTGCATGCAGGCTCATAATCATCCATTGCTGTTGTTGTTTAAGAATAGCAGAAATCACAGATATAACTGCAAAGTCTTTGTATCTCTGTCAACAATTAGAAAAAAAAAGATTAAAAGCATTATAGGCCAGAAAAAACCCTCTGCAGACCAGATTTACTCACCAATTTGCAATCTGTGATATAGAATCTTGTTTTATTATAAGAGGGTGGTATTTAACAATCAAATTCAAAATTAGTCATCACGTTTTAACTATGAAATATTGTAACTAATTATTTAAACAGGTATGCTTAAAGTATAGTATACCCTTCTCTTATAAAGTTGAAGCAGGTCTCTTATGACTGTTTGTCTCAAGGAGTTATGGAAGTAAATGACTGAGACCTGGAGTGGAGAATAAACATGTCCTGTGTTTTTCAACTCCTCCTTCCAGGGACAACTGATTCTGATAAATATCAGGAGACAAGTAGCGAGACACAAGAATGATTTTATATTCTAAAGGCTGATGTCCTAAAGTTATAGAAAGTTTTAGTTCCTATAAACCTGGTTGTCACCGGGGACAGGCAAGAGAAGCTGACTGGCTAAGTGGGAATGGGTTTGCTAAAGTGATAGGAAGAGCTTTTGAGAATTCTGGGGACAGAGTCAAGGCTGTACATCTAGGAACGGTGCCCAAGACCATGCACAAAACTGGCCTTATGAGAACAGTGTCTATTCCCTTTCAAGTACGAGAGGAAACTGACCCCCCTGCTCTCCCAGAAAGCCCAACACTTCAGCCACAGTCCATGTGTCGAGAAGCAGAGTCACTACCTTATTGTTTTCTGAGTCAAGTCTTATGAGGGTGTCTGGTAGGCAGAGCCTATTTACATGCCTACATCTTAGCGGCAAGAGAGGCCAGGAATTTGTGTTTTTATATCTATACTAGGAAGACAGAACTCATGATGTGGGATTTTCCCCCAATAGTGAAATATTTTTCAAAAGGTGGGCTGTTAAAAATATGGTAGATACCCAGTACACAACCCAGATCTATTTCAGTATTTTTTTTTTTCTTTCGGAGACAGAGTCTCGCGCTAACCCCCAGGCTGGAGTGCAGTGGCACAATCTCGGCTCACTGCAAAATCCACCTCCCAGGTTCAAGCCATTCTCATGCCTCAGTCTCCCAAGTAGCTGGGATTACAGGTGCCTGCCACTACGCCTGGCTAATTTTTGTATTTTTGGTGGAGATGGGGTTTCACCATGTTGGCCTGGCTGGTCTTGAACTCCTGACCTCAGCTGATCCTCGAACCTCAGCCTCCTAAAGTGCTAGGGTTACAGGCATGAGCCACTGCGCCTGGCATATTTTACTATTTGAAATTTGGTTTTTTTCTGGAGATTGTAGCTAGGTTTTATGGTGAGATGAGATTTGAACTGAATTTTTTGTTTTTTGGTTTTTTCTGAGACAAAGTCTGGCTCCGTAGCCCAGGGTGGAGTGGAGTGTTGTAATCATACCTCACTGCAGCCTCAACCTCCTGGGTTCAAGTGATCCTCCCTTCAGCCTCTCAAGTAGCTTCGATTATAGGTGTGGGCCACCATGCCTAACCATTTTTTAATTTTAAACATTTTTTTGTGACCGGGTGTGGTGGCTCATGCCTGTAATCCCAGCACTTTGCCACTTTGGGAGGCCGAGGTAGGTGGATCACCTGAGGTCAAGAGTTTGAGACCAGCCTGGCCAACATGGTGAAACCCCATCTCTATTTTAAAAAATTAAACAATTAAAAATGTTTGTAGCGATGGGGTTTCAATATGTTGCCCAGGCTCATCTCAAACTCCTGGGCTCAAGCAGCCCTCCTGCCTCAGCCTCCCAAAGTGCTTGGGATTATGGGTGTGTGCCACCATGCCCAGCCTGAATTTAATTTTTTTTTCCTTTTTCATAACAAACATCACGTGCCTTCAGTGTACTGCTCTAGATTCTGGAATAAAAATGAGCAAGAGGTTTCCTGTTGTGGAGGAGTTTATATTTAAATGGGGGGAGATAAATCAGGTAAATTACTGATAAGTGCCATAAAAGAAATGAAACTGTGACATGTTAGGGTGGGGAAAGGGATCTGTTTTGAATAGGTTAGTTATGGGAGGCCTCTTCAGAGACCACATTAAACCCCAAACCTGAAAGGTGAGGGACAGCCAGTTACAAAAGGTCTGAGGAAACAACTCTATACTGGGAGAAAAATAACTATAAAGACCCCAAGGCAAATAAACTTGGAATGTTCTGTTCAAGAAACTGCAGAGGCAAGTTGGGTTGCGAACAATTAGGGAGAGAGGGACAGGGTGAGGTTTGAGAAGTAGGAAACGTCCTAAACTTTGTGGACCATCATAGATTGTTTTTTATTCTAAATAAAATAATAGCCAATATTTATTGAGCACTGAATGTGTTATTTGGGATTTGAATCCAGATGCTCTGATTGAAGAGCCTATTCCCTAAGCGTCATGCTATACTGACTCTAAGCAAAACTTTGTAATTGTCTCATGTGTTCATACTCTGTCAGGGCATAGAAAGCAATCTATGTCCTGACAATCACGGAAGCGTATTCCAGACAATAGAAATGTACTCTGAGACACCTGGTATGCCTCCTTCTCTCTAGATAGGGAACTCCAGAGTGAAATCTTGGGGAAGCCTCTGTGTGACACTGGTGTATTACACAGGCAGTATCCCGAGGTGGGTGGATCACCTGAGGTCAGGAGTTTGAGACCAGCCTGGCCAACATGGTGAAACCCCCTATCTATTAAAAATACAAAAATTAGCTGGGCATGGTGGTATGCACCTGTACTACCAGCTACTCAGGAGGCTGAGGCAGGAGAATTGCTTGAACCTGGGAGGTGGAGGTTGCAGTGAGCCGAGATTGCGCCACTGCACTCCAGCCTGGGAGACAGAGCAAGACTTCGACTCAAAAAAGAAACAAATAGCGGGGCGTGGTGACAGGTGCCTGTAATCCCAGCTACTCAGGAGACTGAGGCAGGAGAATCAGATGAAGCCAGGAGGTAGAGATTGCAATGAGCTGAGATCACAAAACTGTACTCCAGCCTGGGTGATAGACCAAGATTCAGTCTCAAAAATAAAAAAAAAAAAAAGGGAAAAGAATCAGTTGGGCCAAGATTACATGTTTGTTATACTAGTTTGCTAATGGACAAGACTGCTTAATGGATGGAACCCTATTCTCATTCACTCCATGCACTCACATGTACATTTCCCTTCATTGTTTTCAATGAAGAAGGCAAGTAGCATTTTGCCCCCAAATATTTGCCTTTATTTTTGCTCCCCTGAAAGTTATATATGCTCTTTAGGGCAATTAATTAAAAGAGATTTATAGGAAGGGTCTTAGGACTATTTAATTAATCAACAGCGGCTCTATATTTTATCCTCATGCCCATTGCTCTGTAGAGAAACATCTGCCCATGTCTGTAGGCTTGGCAACCCTGACCTTGCACCAAGGCCCAAGTTTCCCATTTGTTTGCTTCTATTCATCAGAACTAGAGCCTGGGTGCTTATTATAAGTAGAGGGCATGCAATGGGGAAGTCATTTAGGTCATGCCAAGGAAACACATGGATCCATTTGAGAAATAGTTAATGGTCATTACAAATGGGCAGGTGCTAATGCCCTACACAGAGGGACATAGCCACAAACAAGACAGACCAGACATCTGTCCGCACAACCTTACAGCCTAGTAGAAGAGAAAGAGGACAGATAACAGTTCTACAATCAGCCGGGCGTGGTGGCTCACGCCTGTAATCCAAGCACTTTGGAGGCCAAGGCGGGCGGATCACCTGAGGTTGGGAGTTCAAGACCAGCCTGACCAACATGGTGAAACCCCGTCTTAAAAAAAAAAAAAAACCAGTTCTACAATCACACATTGTGATTTGTAAGAAGGAATAATGGCTGGGGGCTGGGGTGGTAGCCAGAGAAGACCCCTGGCAAGGGGCCATTTCAGTCAAGAAGCTGGAGCCATAAGATGGGTTGGGAAGAGCATTCCAGGCAAGGGGAAGAGTGAGTGCAAGGGCTCTGAAGCTAGAAAGAGCATCTCGAGTTGGAAGACACAGAGAAGCAGTTAAGGTCAGAGCAGAATGAATGGAAAGGAGAGGAGGGCAAGGCCCAGATCGTGCAAAGCATCATGGGCCATGGTGAGGAGGCTGGATCTTATTCTAAGGGTCATGGAAAACCATGGGAGGTTGTAAGGAGGAGGATATGCTGGGACCCTGTTTCTATATTACCAAGATTCCTCCAGCCCCTCTGTGAAAAAGGGAGATTATGGGACAAGGACAAAGGCAGGGGATGAGTTAGGTGCAGGTGAAAAGTGATGGCACCAAGGTCTGTCAGTTTCCTATTGCTGCTATAACAAGTTACCACAAACGAAGTGGCTTGATAGTGGTTTACTCTCTTACAGTGCTGAAGTCCGAAGTCCTAAAATCGAGGTGTGATGAGGGTTGCTTTTTTTCTGGAGGCTCTGGGGTAGGATTTGTTTCTGGCCTTTTCTAGCTTCCAGAGGCCGCCTGCATTTGTTGGCTCATGACTCTTCCTCCATCATCAAAGCCAATGGTGTAGCAATTTAACTCCTAACTCCCTCGTGACGCCCTCAGTCCAACTCTCCCCTCACAAACTCTGACTCTCATCTCCTGTCTCCCTCTTCCTTTTTTGTTGAGATGGAGTCTTGCTCTGTCACCCAGGCTGGCATGCAGTGGTGAAATCTCAGTTCACTACAACCTCTGCCTCCTAGGTTCAAGTGATTCTCCTGCCTCAGCCTCCCGAGTAGCTGGGACTACAGGCGCATGCCACCATGCCCAGCTAATTCTGGTATTTTTAATAGAGACGGGGTTCTGCCATGTTGGCCAGGCTGGTCTCAAACTCCTGACCTCAGGTGATCCACCCGCCTTGGCCTCCCAAAGTGCTGGGATTACAGGAGTGAGTCACCGTGCCGCCCTGTCTCCTTCTTCTAAGGGCTCTTGTGAATATATGGGGCCCACCTGGATAATCCAAGCTATGCTCTCCATCTTGGGATTTTTTTTTTCAATCTTGCAGCTCCAGCTCAAAGGATCAGACTTCTTAAATCACACCTGCAAAGTCCCTTTTACCATGAAAGTAACATATTTACAGGCTCCAGGGACTCAGGGTTGACATCTTTGGGGGCTGTTATTCAACCAGCCACACTAGGACTAGAGTGGGTGGTGGAGAGGAGGAGAAGTAGATAGATTGGTGCTGTGACTTGGAGGTGGACATCTTTGAACGATCAGAGAAAGGAGATAGGGAGATGGGGAGTCGATCAGAGAAAGGAGATAGGGAGATGGGGGAAGTCGAGATGCCTCTGGGTTTGGCTTGGGCAGCTGCATGGACTGGGTGGATGTTTGTGTTATGTACTGGGATGAGGATACTGACAAGAGCCGTTGGGGGGAGGACTGAGGCGAGCAAGTAAGAAACTTACTTTTCCCCAGGCCGGGCGCGGTGGCTTATGCCTGTAATCCCAGCACTTTGGGAGGCCGAGGTGGGCAGATCACAAGGTCAGGAGTTTGAGACCAGCCTGGCCAACATGGTGAAATCCCATTTCTATTAAAAATACAAAAATTAGGCCGGGCCTGGTGGCTCACGCCTGTAATCCAAACACTTTGGAGGCCAAGGCGGGCAGATCACCTGAGGTCAGGAGTTCAAGACCAGCCTGACCAACATGGTGAAACCCAGCCTTAAAAATAAAAAGTAAAAATAAAATAAAATAAATACAAAAATTAGCTGGGCATGGTGGCTAATTTCCCACCTGTAGTCCCTGCTACTTGGGAATCGTGAGATATACAATGAGAAGCGCCACCCAAGATAAGCCAAATCTGTTCTTTATAGAGAATCATGAAACCTTCCTGGTGCCGAGAGAAACCTCCTTACCAGGGGCAAACCAACCCAAGCCGAGAAGTAATTGTCTTCTATTCCTACAGATAGGAGACAGCAACTCCATACACTTACATGTACAGTAAAGTATTACTTTATATTTAGTAGGCTCAGTACCCTACTAAGCGAGTCATTCAATGTTCCTGAAATTTGGAACCATTACAAAAAAGTCTTTAATTGAAGAAATTATATATAGAAAAATGCACAAATCCTGTCTGGTGGTTTGAACCTGTAATTCCAGCAGTTTAGGAGGCAGAAGTGAGAGGATCACTTGAACCCAGGAGTTCGAGACCAGCCTGGGCAACATAGTGAGAACCTGCCTCTATTTTAAAAAAGAAAAAATGTACAAATTTTTAAGTGTACTGCTTGATTAATTCTCATAACTTGAACACTGTCACCATCTCCATCCTAGACCAAGAAGCATAATGGTATGGGAACCCTGAGCCTTCCTCATGCTCTTTCCCATCCCCTACCCCATCCCCCGGGAGGCGCTGCAAACCGCAAACCTACAGAAGAAAGCCATGAAAGGAGATAAACCTATTCTTATCAATTTTACTCTCATTTTTCAAGATGCAGCCCCAATCAAACATTTTTTTTCCCTTCATTATTTAGTTTGAGATTTGGGTCCCCACTCTGAGTGGCTTTACTATAAATGACATTTTCCTGCTGATAGAATACTTGCCTAGGTGACCTTAGCTCCCCCGGCTATGAGAATTGCATCCTGGTAGACTGATTTTCAGATGGGAGGACAAGCTAAATTGGCCAGAATTAACGCAAAGTGAAAGCCTGCCTTGAATGAGCAGAGCTCAGAAATTCAGTGTTAAGGCTCTCACCTGGCCTTATCTTATTACATCTGGGGATTTCTGTTCGGCCCAGCTGACATGGCATAAGGAGAGCCAAGGGAGAGACCCCACAGACCACACACGGGACACTTGCCGTTTGACACGCTTGAGGAGTTTGGAAGAATGTTCCTGTAGCCTCTGGAAGGAAGCCTTAGCTGATGAATAGAGCTGCTTACGCCAGTGGACCGAGGTGATTCTTTCCTTCTGTTTCTCAGCCAGGGGTAGCTGCAGGGCCTAAATTGAGCTTCTCCGTCACTCTCTGCCTTCCTCAAATATTTTTGAGCACCTTCCTTTTGCCAGTATCGGGAAGACAGCACTGTGAATAAGACAGACACATTCTTTGCTCTTCCAAAGCCCCCATTGTTGCTTTGAAATGAGGAGAGTAGCGCTAACAAACGAGGTACGCAGTGAGGGCTAGCAACATCATTTGCAGCTTCCCTGTTCAAAAACTATTAATAATTTCATTGCCGGCCAATACACTGTCACACAATTGCAAATAATATGCCACAACATTCATTTATTGCCTTACAGTTCTGGAATTCGGAAGTCCTAAAATCAAGGTGTCATCAGGCCTGCTTTAATAAAATTCAATTTGCACCAAACCAACCAAACAAAAAGAATATCATGATGACTGCAGAGCAGTCAACCAAGTGCAAGGCCCTCTGAGACTGGGGCCCTGTGGCTGCGCACACGGGGCCTTGAACACAATAAGACAGTGTGGGGCACCCGGCCACGTCTGGAGGCATTTTGATTGTCACAGCTGGTGGGGAGGGGAGGTGCTACTGGCATCCAGTGGGGAGAGGCCAGAGATGCTGCTAAGCATCCTACCGTGTCCACGACAGCCCCCGCCACAAAGAATTATGTGGACCCCCAACGTCAGTGGTGTCGAGGTTGAGATATTCTGCTTTTGTCAATGACAGTTTAAATGTAGGCCAGAAAGAAAAGAAACTTCTGAGGGTTTTATGAAAGCATACATACTGCCAGGGGACTTTTTTTTATCTGGGGAAGGCCTCTTGGAGAAAAGGACCTTTGAGCTGAGACATGAAGCATGTGGACGAATTAGCCAAGCCAAAACAAGGGAAGGAGGTAGCAGATGCTGGGGTTTGAGAGGGCCAGGGCTTCACATCCTTTTCTTTCATCCTGAGGTTCAGAACCAAGTGAGAAAGACATACTTGAGTTAGGAAGACAACGATGAAATTCCACCTTTAAGAGCAAGAAAGCTATTAGGTTGGTGCAACAGTAACTGTGGTTTTATCATTAAAAATAATGGCAAAAACATGGACAGAGTGTGGTGGCTTATGCCTGTAATCCCACCAGTTTGGGAGGCCAAGGCGGGTGATCACTTGAGGCCAGGAGTTCAAGACCAGCCTAGCCAACATGGTGAAACGCTGTCTCTACTAAAAATACAAAAATTAGCTGGAGGTGGTGGCAGGCGCCTATAATCCCAGCTACTCAGGAGGCTGAGGCATGAGAATAGCTCGAACCCAGGAGGTGGAGTTTATAGTGAGCTGGGATAGTGCCACTGCACTCTAGCCTAGGCAACAGAGTGAGACTCGGTGTCAAAAAAAAAAAAAAGTAATGGAAAGAACCACGATTACTTTTGCACCAACCTAATATTTGGAGACTATGCTTAGGTATGGCCAGTCTTGCTAACATGCTGTCCCATACACATGCTGTCCTAGCCTGCAGGTCCACTAGAGGGACAGAGCCGCCCTGCTGCTCAGCAGACAACCCCCCACCCCAGGCCAATCTCAAAAAGAGGAAAGAGGCAAGGCAGGGCACATATGCCCAGTTCCTTCTCTCACACTCACCAGCTGGCCACATCAGCCATCTTTCCTGGATGGGCATGGGAAGGTGGAGCAAGGCAGAGAAAAGCCAGTGCTTAATTCCAGCCAGCACTCTCCACTCCGCCGAAGCTGCAGAGTAAAATGGCTTGGGGCGATTTTTTTTTTTTTTGAGAAAGTTTCACTTTTGTTGACCAGGTTAGAGTGCAATGGTGTGATCTTGGTTCACTGCAACCTCTGCCTCCCGGGTTCAAGCAATTCTCCTGCCTCAGCCTCCTGAGTAGCTGGGACTACAGGCTGTGCCACCATGCTCGGCTACATTTTGTCTTTTTAGTAGAGACGGGCTTCACCTAGTTGTGAATGGGCCAGAATGGTCTCAGACTCCTGACCTCAGGTGATCCGCCCCCCTCAGCCTGCTAGGATTGCAGACGGGAGCCATTGTGCCCTGCTGCTTGGGACGCTTTGAACAGTCCTGTTGCCCAGGCAGCATTCAGGCCCAATAAAGCCAGAATCTCAGGGGTCAAACGTTGGTATTTTAAAATTTGTTTACTTATTTATTTTTATTCTTTGAGACACTGTCTCCCTCTGTTGCCCATGTTGGAGTGCAGTGGTGTGGGTCAAAATGGCCAGGGGGGAGACCTATGTTAATTATAGCTAAATAATCATAAGCTTGCTTGGCTCAGAGTAGACTGAAGTTTATACAGCGAACTAAACTATATTATTGGTGCAGTTAATTAGAAATCAAGCGGCAACAGGAGGCCTAAGGTAAAGACCATCCAAGAGCGCAGTAACACAGGGGGAACACCACGGAGTGGTTGCAGAGCAGGCAATACTGCTGTGGTCCCTTCTCAACATGGAGACTACAGGAGGGCCTCGTAAAGGGGGTTTGTGCAAAGATCTCTGAGAAGGGAGGTGACCTCTGCTCACAAGATCTGGGAGGGTCTTTGCAGATGGAAGCTGGCAAGGAGGAGAAAAGCCTTGCAGGGCAGAGATCATGGAACTCCTCAGGCTCTGCCTAGGTTCTTGGAATATGGAGTGATTTTAATTGCTCTATGTCCTCAATGCTCGGGAGATAAAAGCCCCTTGATGCACTGGGTGTGGTCAGACCAGGTGGTTCCTCATCCGCTATGTTTCTGATGCAGCCGCAGGCTGATAATAATCGGTGATGAACTCAGAGTATTAGTTTAGCATGTCTTAGAAGGATCTGAAGTGCTCTCCCCCACCAGCTCTCTTACCTACCCCTTCACTCTGAGCTTCCATGCCAATAAGATCAATGAAATTATGCACATAATAAAAGCGTTTGGAGCCCAGAGCTTGGGGCCAAGGAAGTTCCCACGCTTGCATAGGTCCCCTGGACCCATGATGTAAATTCTACTCTTGTGTCTTTGTCTTTATTTCCTTTTCTCAATCCCTCGTCACCGCTGGGACTAAGGGCACCCATGTACGGGGTTGGGGCTGCTACCCAACACAGTGGCACAATCATAGCTCATTGCAGCCTCCATCTCCTGGGCTCAAGGGATCCTCCCACCACAGCCTCCTGAGGAGCTGAGACTACAGGCACCTGCTACCATGCTCAGCTAATTTTAAAAATTGTTTCTTTGTAGAGACAAGGTCTCACTATATTACCCAGGCTGGTTTCGAACTCCTAGGCTCAAGCCATCCTCCCGACTTGGCCCCAAAGTTCTGGGAAGGGCATGCTCATTACATCAACCCAAAGGCTACTCTTCACTAAAAATGAATTCCCTATCTCTTTCCCATCTCAAATCATGCGCAGCTTTGTTGTCCAACGTGGCTCATCAGAGGTTTGGTAATGAGATTAAATATACTCTCATAATAAAAGCCAACAGTATATTTCATATTTGAATATAAAGTCTTCATTATATTCCCTGACACAAATTAATATCCAAAGGTTCCTTGTAATCAAAGGTACAATTGAAGTCCAAAGGAATTAAAGACTGAACTCAAATCCCCTTGCCCTTATGAGCTGGAAGACCTAAACCATTAGAGTCACAATTCACCTTCCCTAATTTCTTATTTTGTTCAGTGTTGGCCATGTGGAATCTCATTATGATGCCAGGTAGAGGATCCTTCAGTAGCTGCAACCTGAGCGGTTTACCTTAAACAGGTGTGGTTCCTTGAGGCTCTCAAAGTCTCAATGAGTCTCCAGGAGGCTTCTTGAAGGTTTGAAAGAGAGATCATGCAAGAAGGAAATAGCAGGCCCAGCCCTGTGCCCACAACTTTTTCTAAAGAAGCCAGTTTCAGCCCTGAGCAGACCCTGTTCCCTGCCACAAACAAAACGACGCTCCCACCACCCACTTCCTGGTATAATCCAGGCTCATGTTGCTAAAGATAAAAGCAGAAGGTAACACTGGTTCCAGCGTCATCGGGACGCAAGGCAGCCTTTGTTGCGTGTCCTCACGGCCACAATCTGTGAACGTAAATCCAGCTGGAACAGGGGTCAGCATGCTTGTTTTGCAGAGGGCCAGAAAAAAAAATTTTCAACTTTGTGAGCCATATGATCTCTGCTGCAATGACCCAACTCAACTGTTACAGTGTGAAAATGGCCATAAACGATATTTAGACAAATGGGCATGGCTGTGTTCCGATAAAACTTTATTTTCAAAAATGGGTAGTGGGCTGTAATTGTCTGACCCCTGAAATGGGAGAAATCTCTCACGAAAAGTTACTTTTTTAATTTTTAAAATTTCTTTAGAGACAGGATCTCATCTGTCTTGCAGGTTGGAGTGCAATGGCATAATCACAGCTCACTGCAGCCTCAACCTTCCAGGCTCAAGGGATCCTCTTGCTTCAGCCTCCTGAGTAGCTGAGACCACAGGCTTGTGTCAGGACATTCAACCAATTTTTGTATTTTTTGTAGAGATGGGGTTTTGCCATGTTGCTCAGGCTGGTCTTGAACTCCTGAGCTCAAGCGATCTGTTCGCCTTGGCCTCCTAAAGTGCTGGGATTACAGGCGTGAACCACTGCGTCTGGCCCATTAGACCCACTCCTGAACCAGGCTTGGACTCAGTCTATGGTTCCTCTTTGATTTGCCTTGTCTTTACTGAACCTATCATTAGAGCTGGGATTGCATAAGGTTTTCAAGCCTATTCTCTTTGGACACAGGCAAGTCCTGTGTCCTCATCTGAAAAATCATAACAGGGAAATCATCCAATAATAAATTTGATTATTTTATTGTGATATTCTCCTCTCCGATCAGAACCAAGCTAGCTTGGCCTAGCTCCCCAGAGCTTCAGGGGACAGTTCTCTTCCGGCTCTTCATTTGGGCTCTCTTTCTCTGAAGTTTCAGTTTTCCATATCTTGCCTCCATCTTCAGAGGCTGCTCCAGTCTGTCAAGGTCTGACCGTTTCTTCTCGCTGGATTTCTCTGGCTACTAGTGGCAGTCAGGTCTTCTCCCCTTTTCAAATAATCCTGTAGGAGACAAGAGACCTGGGTGGAGACCGTTGTCCTTTTAAGATTTTTTTAAATCTTATTTGCCTCCTCGTATTGCTCCAGATATCTTCTAAGATGTTGATATTTTTCCTAGGGAAAAATCTTGGCTTAATCAGCCTTTCTATGCTTATTTATTTATTTATCCCACCCACACAGCGGGGTGGGCAATTGGAAATCATCTTAAAATTCTGACTGCCACATAACTTTATCCATAAATATTTCTGAAACATAAACTTTTTTTTTTTTGAGACGGAGTTTTGCTCTTGTTGCCCAGGTTGGAGTGCCATGGTTCGATCTTGACTCACTGCAACCTCCACCTCCTGGGTTCAAGTGATTCTCCTGCCTCAGCTTCCCAAGTAGCCGAGATTACAGGCATCTGCCACCACGCCTGGCTAATTTTTCTTATTTTTAGTAGAGACAGGGTTTCACCACGTTGGCCAGACTGGTCTAGAACTCCTGACCTCAGGTAATCCACCTGCCTCAGCCTCCCAAAGTGCTGGGATTATAGGCGTGAGTCACTGCACCTTGCCAGGATTTTTTAAAAAAGCAACTATCTATGGGTGCCATGGCTTACATCTGTAATCCCAGCACATTAGGAAGCTCAGGTGGGAGGACTGCTCAAGCCCAGGAGCTGGAGACCAGCCTGGGCAACATAGCAAGACCCCCTCTCTACAAAAAGTTAAAAAATTAGCTGAGCATGGTGGTGCACACCTGTGGTCCCAGTTACTTGGGAGGTTGAGGCAGAAGGATTGCTTGGGTCCAGTAGTCGGAGGCTAGAGTGAGCCGTGGTCACACCCTGCACTCCCGACTGGGCTACAGAGCAACACCCTGTTTCCAAAAAAAAAAAAAAAAAAGCAACTTATCACAATACCATTCCCGCACCTTAAAAATTAACAATAGGTTGCGAGGGTGGTGGGAAAAAAAATTAACAATAATATTTATTATTTTTTGAGACAGCTTCTCTCTCTATTGCCCAAGCTGGAGTGCAGTGGTGTGAACATGGCTCACTGCAGCCTCAACCTCTCCAGCTCCAGAGATCCTCCTGCCTCAGCCTGCTAAGTAGCTGGTACATGCCATCACGACTGGCTAATTTTTGTATTTCGTATAGAAAGGGGTCTTGCCATGCTCCCCAGGCTGCTCTCGAACTCCTGGGCTCAAATAGTCCTCCCACCTCAGCCTCCCAAAGTGTTGGGATTACAGGTGTGAGCCACTGAGCCTGGCCTACAATAATTCTTTAATGACATTAAATATCCAGTCAGTGCTCAAATTTCCAATTGGCTCAATATTAAGGTTTTAAAAAAACCTTTGTTTGTTTGAATGAGTAAAGTCCACACATTCCAATTGATTGATATGTCTTTTGTGTATCTTTATTTTTTTAAACTTTTTTTTGTCTTTTACATAGCTTTTAATCTCTAGATTTTCCTTTTCATCTTTTCTTTCCCCCGACGTATGTTTGTTAAAGAAATGGAGCTGTCTGTGCTGTAGTGTTTCTCACAGTCCGGATTTTGTAGCTCCGTCGTGCAGCTCAACCTGTTCTTCTGCCCTCTGTATTTCCTGTAAACTGGTAGTTAGATATAGCAGTGGGATCACATTCAGGACTAAGCTTTTTTTTTTTCCCTCAAAAAAGAAGGAGGAGGAGGAGGAGGAAGAAAAACAGAAAAAAAGAAAGAAAAGAAAAGATTGCTTGTTGTATATGCAGATCCCAAGAGGAAAAAGCATGACCCGCCATACAGAAGTCATACCTGGAAGTTCCATGGTTGGTCAGGAGGCAGAGGTGTCCAGGGAAAAACAGGTGCAGAAGGCTTCCCGCTGTGGCTGTGGCAAGGGGAGACAGGGTCTCACTCTATCATCCAAGCTGGAGCCTCTAACGCCTAGGCTCAAACGATCTTCCTGCCTCAGTCTCCCTCAATCTTCTTTCATAACATTGTAATCTTTTTCCCAGAGGGCATCTTTGCAGTATTACGCTTCAGGGTCCCCAAGCCTGGATCTATCTGTCCCTAGCTTTTTTTTTCCTTTCTTTTTCTTTGAGCCAGAGTCTCGCTCTTGTCTCCCAGGCTGGAGTGCAATAGCCTGATCTCTGCTCACTACAACCTCTGCCTCCCAGGTTCAAGTGATTCTCCTGCCTCAGCCTCCCAAGTAGCTGGGATTACAAGTGCCTGCCACCACATCTGGCTAATTTTTGTATTTTTAGTAGAGACGGGGTTTCATCATGTTGGCCAGGCTGGCCTCAAACTCCTGGCCTCAGGTGATCCGTCCACCTTGGTTTCCCAAAGTGCTGGGATTACCGGTGTGAGCCACTGTGCCCAGCCCCTAGCCTTTCAACTAATTTCCTCCAGAACCTTAATTCCAGCAATGCCTTGACCTGTGGGGCCCTACAATCCCCAATCTCACCACCTGTATACTGCACCCTTCCCATGTTTTCACTTTCCTCTATTCCACCTGAGATCCCATTGCCTGCTGCTAGAATCCCTTCCTTGCTCTCTCTGTGCCCTTGTTTCTTGGCAAAACCCCAGACCCGATGAAACCCAACTTCTCAGTCTATTCCTGCCCCTGCGCAGCTTAGCACAGCAGGAGAAACACCAGCTGACTGTGTCGCTGTTTAGTCAAGTGGGCCCGTGGGCTGCCCCCTGGGAGCGCCTGCTTGAGAATGAAGCCGAGGGCAGGCCAGAGAGGAGCGCAACCTGGCAGCCACCCTTTCCCAGCTGTTCTAACCATGGGCCCAGGACGGGCTCTCACTGGGCAAACTGTAGCGAGCAGGGCTGGGGTGCTCTGATGGGCTAGGTCTCAGTCACATGCCCACCCCTGGATCTGGGCTGGCGGTTGGATAAACGGGGTCAGCACCATCTAGTCCTATGGCCTGCAAGTGCCGGAGAGGAGAATTCTTGTTTTCAAATGTAGGTTTTATTGTTATTTAGAAATAAGGAGACCAACAAATCAGGAGATGCCTGTTACTGAAATGACAGTGGCCAAGGTGGGAAGATTGCTTGAGGTCAGGAGTTACAGACCAGCATGGGCAATATAGCAAGACCCTGCCTCTTTAAAGAAAAAATCAGCCTGGCGTGGTAGTGCACACCTGGCATCCCAGATACTCAGGAGGCCGAGGTAGGAGGATCACTTAAGCCTGGGAGGTTGAGGCTGAAGCAAGGTATGATTATACCACTGCACTGCACTCCACTACAGCCTGGGCAACAAAGTGAGACCCTGCCTCAAAAAAAAAAAAAAGTAAAGAAAAGAATAAAAGATTGTTCCTTGAATACACAGATCCCAAGAGGAAGGGGTATGAGACGCTATGGAAAAGCCACACCCGGAAGTACCGTGTTGGTCAGTAGGCAGAGGTTTCCAGGGAGAGACAGGTGCAGAAGGCTTCCCGCTGTGGCTGTGGGAAGGAATAGACGACACAGGGTAGGCAGGCTTAGGATCGGCTCATCTGAATACTTTCAGTGAGCTCTGGGGGTGTGGGGTTGGTCCCTCGTTGTCTGGTGGCTCCGCTCGGGAGTTAGTGGCCTCAGGGCAGGCGGACAGAGGCTAGGAGTGTGACAGCCCAGTAGAGGAGGTGCTTCTGGTGCAGGCTCTTGATTGGTTGATTTGTATTTGAAGAACATGCTCACAGTCCAATTGCTTTATGTATCTCCCCCGCCTCCCCCCACCCCGCAATGGAGCCTTGCCCAGGCTGGAGTGCAAGGGCGCGTTTTTGGCTCACTGCAACCTCTGCCTCCCAGGCTCAAGTGATTCTGGTACCCCAGCCTCCTGAGTAGCTGGGATTACAGGCGCACATCACCATGTCCAGCGAATTTTTAAATATATTTTTTAGTACAGACGGGTTTTGCCATGTTGGCCAAGCTGTTCTCTAACTCCTGAACTCATGTGATCCGCCCACCTCGGCCTCCCAAAGTGCTGGGATTACAAGCGTGAGCCACTGCACTCAGTTTATGTATCTTTTAATCTCTAGACTTTCCCTTCCATCTTTTCCCCCCCCGATAGTAGTTATCTCTAGGAACTGGCTAACCGTGGGAGGAAACATCCTTTCTCCATTAGCAAGGTCTCAAGGTGTCAAAGCAGCAAACATACATAATAAAAAGACATGATTAACATAGTTCTCTACATTAAAATCCAGGTTGTATGTTCAGGAGAAGTCAAGGCAGACTCTGTGCAGCTACAGACAAAAGATGTCCCCTACAGAAATGCAATTCTAGCTGCTTCTGGCCCCAAGGGAGGACTCTGCTAACTTCGCCCATATTTATCTTCACACTCCCAGAAGGACCATCTTTCCTTGTTCCTGGAATTTATGTCACCCACACACCTCCTGGTTAGTCCCATCTTGGAACCTCTGGCAAAATGTCCAGGTCCCCTCTGGGCTTCTCTGCCCCAGGTCACTGGGTCTGAGGAGCTGCATCTGCTCCCACCCATTCATTCCGCATCACTGCCGGGAAAAGTGACAGTTGACAGGGACTGCAGTTCTCACTTTCCCTGGCACCAGGCCATCTTGTTTTTATTTAAAACTGTCCAGAAACTGTGCCTGCTGTCGCCAGGAGCAGGGGTGAATTGAACAATGTAAGACGTTTGTCTTCAGGTGTTAACAGGACCGTTAGTCACCTTAGAGGGCCGGGCGCTGTATGACGCGAGACACATCCAAGACAGCTGCCGTTCAGACCGTTTCTGCAGAAAGGAGGCTGTCGGGCTTGGAGACACTCTGGGCTGTTTAAGGGACTTTGCCCTTTTTGTTCCCAACTCCTTATTGATTGGGATCCTTCCCAAGGGAGCTAGGCATTCATTAGAAGCTGCAGAGTAGAAGAGCCTCCTTTCTGGTTTTGTGGTTTAATGGCACCAGAAGTGGGGAGCTGATTCATCAAGGTTTTGTGCTTGGTCCAGGACTCTGTGCGGGGACGGAGGGCCCCCTGCGTTACCTTCCTCCAGCAATGGTCCTGTCCGTGGGCCACATTCTTTTCTTTTCTCGAAGCTTGTTTTTATCTCTCCTTTCGTTCCAGCATGAGTTTCTGCACACCCATTTCACATTTTCCCTTTCTGCTTGCAGACTGCCTGAGCAGTTTCCCTTGGTGCAGGCTGATGTTTGGGTGTCTGTGAATAATCATTCTGGGATCATCTTGATCTTTTGAGTCCAAACAAGTTTGGTCTGACACACTGAACTTCGCCTGAGCCACCTGCCCAAACTCACTCTCCTTACGGCCATCCCTGCTCCCGAGTGGTGCCCCCCTCTCAGGTGCTGAGGCCACACATCTTGGAAGTGTTCTTGACCCCTCACTTTTCCTGTTTCTTTTTTTTTTCAGACAGAGTCTCACTCTGTTGCCCAGGCTGGAGTGCAGTGGCGTGATCTCAGCTCACTGCAACCTCCGCCTCCCAGACTGAAGTGCTTCTCCTGCCTCAGCCTCCCGAGTAGTGGGGATTACAGGTACTTTCCACCACGCCTGGCTAATTTTTTTAATTTAATTTAATTTTATTTTTTAAAGACAGGGTTTCACCATGTTGGTCAGGCTGGTCTTAAACTCCTGACCTCAGGTGATCCGCCTGCCTCGGCCTCCCAAAGTGCTGAGATTACAGGCGTGAGCCACCACGCCTGGCCACCTGGCTAATTTTTTGTATTTTTGGTAGAGACAGGATTTCACCATTTGGCCAGGCTGGTCTCGAACTCCTGACCTCAGGTGATCCACCTGCCTTGGCCTCCCAAAGTGTTGGGATTATAGGTGTGAGCCACCGTACCCAGCCCCTCTCTTTCTTGTTCCCACATCCCTTCTGTCATCAAAACCCCATGGGCTCTACCTTCAAAACACATGCAGAATCTGCCCACTCCTCACCATCCACCTGGTCCACATACCATCGCCTCTCACTTAAACAGTTAAAGTCACCTCCTCTCTGGTCTCTTGTTCCCAGAGGGAACGTGTTAACACCTCAGGGGTGTCTTGTCACACCTGTGCTCAAAACCCCCCCCGCTTCTGGCCTGTGTAGTGGCTCATGCCTGTGACTCCAGCTTGAGGCCAGGAGTTTGAGACCAGCCTGAGCAACATAGCGAGACCCCTTCTCTGCGCGCACACACACACACACACACACACACACACACACAGCATAGTGGTGTGTGCCTGTGGTCTCAGCTACCCAGGAGGCTGAGGCTGGAGGACTGCTTGAGCCCGGGAGTTGGAGGCTACAGTGATCTCTGAGCATGCCACTGCACTCTGCCCGAAAAACAGAGCAAGACCTTGTCTCTAAAAATAAAATCAACCAAAAAACCACCCTACCCTGGCTGTCATCTCACTCAGGGTGAAAGTCACATTGTCCAGAGGACTCCAATCTGCCCTCTTCCTCTCTCCAGCCTCCCCCACCCTGCTTGCTTGCTCTGCCCCCACCACACTGCCTTAATGGCCATGCCTCCAACACGTCAGACACCGTCCTCAGGGCCTTTGCACAGGCTGTTCCTTCTACTTCGACCACTCCACTTCGCGTTCTCAGGGAGGCCTTTCTTCATTACTTAAATCATGTATTTATTTATTTTATTTTTTATTATTATTAAATTTGAGACGGGGGTCTCACTGTGTTGGCCAAGTTAGTCTTGAACACCTGGCCTCAAGCAATCCTCTCACCTTGGCCTCCCAAAGTGCTAGGATTACAGGTGTGAGCCACTGTGCCAGGTTAACTTAAATCATTTTTTTTTTTTTTTGAGACGGAGTCTAGCTGTCGTGCAGTGGTAGGCTCTAGGCTCACTGCAACCCCTGCCCCTGGGTTCAAGTGATTCTCCTCCCTCAGTCTCCTGAGTAGCTGGGATTACAGGCGCCCATCACCACGCCCAGCTAATTTTTGTATTTTTAGTAGATTTCACTGTGTTGTCCAGGCTGGTCTCGAACTCCTGACCTCATGATCCACCTACCTCGGCCTCCCAAAATGCTGAGATTACAAGCGTGGGCCACCACCGCGCCCAGCCCCAACTTAAATAATTTAAAATTAAAACATGCCAATTACAATTGCACCTCGTCTCGGGCTTCCCCGCTTTGTTTCTCCCCCGGCTTCCTCATCATCTGATGTACTATATGCTTCCCTTATTTATTTGTGGGATGATTGATTGAATCACCCTGGCAACCATCTTCTGGTCTGAATAGGGTTTGGAATATTCGATGACTCTTTAAAAATACCCCGTGTGATGTGCCTCAGTTTTTGAGTATGCCTAGAAGCACATCTAGAATAGGCCCCTCCTTTGTCTCCAGCTCTCGGAGGCAGTAAAAATTCACTTGCCAATTCAGTGGCTGAAGGAATGAGTAACCCGTTCCTCTTCCCTGTGAGTGAATCGTTCCACTTATATTGTGTCTGCACATTCTTTACAAATGTCAATTGGAATGAATGAATCACGGGCTGACGGATTGCACCATGCAGCCGACCCGGTGACTAAATCTCGCCTGTGTGATGTCACCAGAGTCAGTGATGTGGGAGGGTTCGAAGGCCAGCGGCGACCCCCCTCAAATGGAAAAAGTAACTGCATTGGGGGATGACCTACTCTACTCAGAGGCCATGCTGAACTTGGGCTGTGTGGCACAGGTCAAGGGTGTGACCTTTGGAGACCCTTCTAACTGTATGGCCTTAAGCATGCCTGTGATTCCCGCTTGAGGCCAGGAGTTTGAGACCAGCCTGAGCAACATAGTGAGACCCCCATCTACACACACACACACACACACACACACACACACACACACACACTGTTAAAACACGCGCTTTGAATGAAGAGGGGTGGGGGGGTGGGGGGTTGGGGGAGTCGGGGGATGACCAGCTGAGGCAGGCAGGACTTCAGACTTTCTGGGTCAGGGCTTGCACGTGGAGGCCTGACACAAACGTACACACACACATGATTACCTAGGCATAGTGGTGTGTGCCTGTGGTCTCAGCTACTCAGGAGGCTGAGGTCAGAGGATTGCCTGAGCCCTGGAGTTGGAGGCTGCAGTGATCTCTGAGCATGCCACTTCACTTCTCTGAGTTCCTTTGTGTGCAAAGTGAGGCTAGTGTTCATTTCCTCAACACACATTTGTGGAACAATGTGGGCTGGAGATGAGGAGGAAGCCGGGCAGGTGTAGCACCTGTTTCCTCGGAACTCACAGCTGGTGTGAGAAATAGATGAGAACCCGGGAAAGACCGACAACAATTGCACCACTGGGACTGGCGTGAAGGAAATGAGACGGGACAGTGGCACAGGAAGGTGGGGGCCAGCACTGGCAGGACCCTCGGGGGAGACAGCAGCAGGCGCAGACCTGTCGGTGGGGGTGAGTCCTGCGGATGGGGCAAGACCTTCGGGGTCTGTGTGGAGGCAGGCCGGAAGAAGGCCCCGGCAAAAGCAAAGGCTCCGAGGTGGGCCAGAGCTCTGTGTGTTTGAGGAGGTGGGGCCGTGTGGTTGGAGTGAGGGAGTGGGGGAGAGGAGACCGGCCAAGGTCAGGTTTACGGGACATAGGGCCAGGCCACTGTGAGAAGTGTGGGCTGTGTTTTGTGGGCCTCCTGAGGACAGCGCAACGTGGTATAAAGCGCAGGGTCCAGCCAAGGTGACTCCTTCCTTCCATTGGGACTGGGCCAGTAGGGCCCAGCAGGACACCCCGGCCGGAGCAGGAGGGCCTCCTCGGTGGGCTTTCCCCCGTGGCTTCCGCAAGCCTGCAGACGTTCCTGGGAGAAAACCAGCCTGTGCCAGGGCTGTGCAGGGCTGGGAAACTGGAGCGGGATCGCAGGGTGGGCACAGCGGGGTTGGCCAAGTCTGGGTTGTGTAAGGTCTTTGAGGCTGACCGATGGTGCCATGGATGCCATGGTAACCTCTGTGACCTGCATGGATACCCCAGATGAGTTCTTGGAAAATCTGAAGTAACTGGGAGACCATGAAAGAGGAAGAAATGATCAACACCTGCCACTTAACTTTAAGACATTCTCTGCTGCTCCTTATTCCTGCCCTAATTGATAAGGCCATTGGACTTTGTAACCGACCTGGGTCAGCCTCGTGACTCCACACCCTACCACCCCTCCCAGCTTGCAAAAAACCGCCCTAAACTGTAACTGCCCACCGCAAACCTATAAAACCAACTCCTGTCCCACCACCCTTCACTGACTCTTTCAGGCCTCAGCCCACCCGCACCCGGGGTGAATGAACAGCCATGTTGCTCACACAAAGCCTGTTTGGGGTCTCTTCATTCAGAGCACGCGTTTTAACAGGTTGCCTTCCAGCTTTGAGCACTTCCTTAACTACTGAACAGCGATGGCGAGGTGGGTGGGCTCATCGGTGAGCTCCTTCAGCACGGCCAGCCGGGCTGCGTTTCTCAGGTCTGGTTACGTGGAGCATCTGGTCTTCCCATGGGACCAACTCTTTGCTTAAGTCAGTCTCCGCGGGGGGGGGGGGGGGGAGGGGGGAGTAAGGGGGTAGGGGGGAGTGAGGGGGTAGGGGGGAGTGGGGGGGTAGGGGGGAGTGGTGGTGGGGGGGGGGAAGTGAGTGACAGCGCTGACCTCAGCAGCTTCCGAATGGGAGGATTGGCAGGACAGCTGTGTTGCGTGACCAGGAGGGGGCGCTAGATCCCTTTAAAACATTTGTCATTCTGTGCACTTGGGCTTTAAAAAGACACAGTCTTTAAATCCTTTTTTTGTTGTTGTTAAAAAACTTTAGTCTTGGCCAGGCGCGGTGGCTCACGCTTGTAATCCCAACACTTTGGGAGACCGAGGCGGGCGGATCACCTGAGGTCAGCAGTTCAAGACCAACCTGGCCAACATGGTGAAACCCCATCTCAGAAAAAAAACCAATAAAAAAACCTTTAGTCTCTTTTGTTTTTTAGCAATGATGTCTATGAAATCTTAGATATTCTGTACTGGTTTAGTTTTTCCCTTAATTTTCCATTAAAATAAACACATCCCAACCACCACAACAATAGCAATTGTGAACTGAGCGAGTTCTAACAGCTGCATAAAATTAACTCATTTACAAGATCACCTTATGAGGTGAGTACTATTATTATCCTTGCTTTACAGGTGAAGAAACTGAGGCAGAGGTTACCGGGCTTGGCCTGGGTCCCTGCTGTGGCAGGTGTCAGAGGTGGGATTAGAACTCCAGCTCTGGAATAAGGGTTGGGCTCTGTTGCCTCTCTAAGGATTGAGGAGTAGAGGGGCTTGTGGTTTCCAGGTGTGAGCAGCCAACCTTTTCTAAGCTCAGCTGTAGGCACCTGGCATCTCTTAGGTGCTATCACCTGAGCCTGAAGCCGGGGCTGGGGTTGGGGCAAGGGGCCAGGGATTTTTAGATAAGTAAGACCTGGGCCAAGTGAGGTGGCTCATACCTGTAATCCCATCACTTTGGGAGGCCAAGACGGGTGGATCACAAGGTCAGGGGTTCAAAACCAGCCTGGCCAACATGCTGAACTCTGTCTCAACTAAAAATACAAAGATTAGCCCAGCACGGTGGTACACGCCTGTAATCCCAGCTACTTGGGAGGCTGAGGCAGGAGAACTGCCTGAACTCGGGAGGTGGAAGTTGTTGTGAGCCGAGATCGCGCCACTGCCCTCCAGCCTGGGTGACAGGGCAAGACTCTGTCTCAAAAAAAAAAAAAAAAAACAAAAAAAAAACACCTGGTAACCTTCTCTCTGCAGAGGGGCATGGGGTGTGGGGGGAGGAAGGTGGGTCTCTAACCAACAGTGCATAAACAGTAGGGAGGTGGGGTCTGGAACCACTCCTTACTCAGGGCTCTGAATGTGCCAGCAACTTTCAGTCAGAGAACCAGCCCCCCACCCCCCACCCCATCCCCACCCCAGAGTTGCCTCAGCCAGGGACCAGGGTGAGCAAGAGCCCTACCCTGACTGTAACCATGGAGCCCCACCCAGCCCTGGAGGCGTCCGCTGCATCATTGCCGCTGCCCCAACAACTGTAAATACGGTCTTTAGTCACATGGGCACTTCAGCCAGAAAGAACAACCTTCTTGTCAAATGTTGAGGCAAATTTATCTTGGACCCGGGGCACAGTGTGGTGAGGTGGAATGAAAGCTGTCACTTTGTTCCCGGCTCAAATTGTGCTGAGATATAAGCACCCCTCCTCTCTGGCCTCAATTTTCCCATCTGTAAAATGAAGGGCTTAAATTGGAAGACCTGTAAGTTCTCTCCCAGCTTTGATATTATTTTTTGAGTTATCCTTCCAAGGGATTCACTTCTCTTCTTCTCAGAGGGGAGCCTGAATTATTGATGCTTTCTCCAAATTCAGCTATGTCAGGATTGGAGATCTCAGATGTCCTCATCTGTCAAAAGTAGACAGGATTATACATTCATGAGGATGGATTCTATCAAAGCAACAGAAAATAACAAGTGAGGCTGTGGAGGAACTGGAAGCCTTGTGCATTGCTGGGAGGAACGTCAAATGCTTGGCTGTAGGCCTGGCACGGTGGCTCACGCCTGTAATCCCAGCTCTTTGGGAGGCTGAGGCAGGTGGATTGCCTGAGGTTAGGAGTTCGAGACCAGCCTGGCCAACATGGTGTAACCCCCGTCTCTACTAAAAATAGAAAAATTAACCAGGCATGGTGGCGGGTGTCTGTAATCCCATCTACTCGGGATGCTAAAGCAGGAGAATCACTTGAACCTGGGAGACGGAGGTTGCAGTGAGCCGAGATCGCGCCACTGCACTCAGCCTGGGTGACAGAGCGAGACTGCATCTCAAAAAAAAAAAAAAAAAAAAAAAAAAAGCATGACTGCTATGGAAGACAGCATAGTGGCTCCCCAACAAATTCAAAATAAAATTACCATATGATCCAGCAACTTGGGTATATATCAAAATGACTGCAAATAGGATTCTGGAGAGATGTTTGCACACTCATGTTTATAGAAGTATTATTTGCAATGTCCAAAAAGTGAAAGCAACCCAGGTATCCATTGACAGATGAATAGATAAACAAAATGTATAATATACACACAATGGAATATTGTTCAGCCTTAAAAATAAATTCTAACGCAGGCTACAACATGGGTGAACCCAGAAGATAACTGTGTTAAGTGAAATAAGCCAATCACAGAACAAACAATGAATGATTCCACTTACATAAGGCACCTAGAGTAGTCAGATTCACAGAGACAGAAAGTAGAATGGTGGCAGGGATTAGGGGAAGAGGGGGAGAGTGAGTGTTTAATGGATACAGAGTTTCAGTGATGCAAGATGAAAAGAGTCCTGGAGGTGGGTGGCACAATGTGCGTGTATTAACGCTACTGAACTGCACACTTAAAAATGGTTAAGATGGTAAATTTTTTGGTCATTTTTTTAAACCAGATAAAAATTTTTTTTTTTTTTTTTTTGAGACAGAGTTTTACTCTTGTTGCCTAGGCTGGAGTGCAATGGCGCCATCTTGGCTCACTGCAACCTCTGCCTCCCGGGTTCAAGTGATTCTCCTGCCCCAGCCTCCCGAGTAGCTGGGATTACAGGGACCTGCCACCACACCAGGATAATTTTTGTATTTTTAGTAGAGACGGGGTTTCACCATGTTGGCCAGGCTGTTCTCAAACTCCTGGCCTCAAGTGATCTGCTTGCCTCAGCCACCCAAAGTGTTGGGATTACAGGCGTGAGCCAATGCACCTGGCTAACAATGTACTTTTGAGATTGCCCAGATCAGTGCTATGTAGATAAACCTAATTTATTTTTAACAGCTCAGTTAACCTCCCACTGTCTGCATGCACCGTAATCAGATTAACCATCTGGTTTTGTGCCCTAGTTCCTTTTGGCAGTCTTGTGATATCTATGGATCTTTGCTCAGAAAAATATTTTTGCTTTTTATTATTTTATTATATTAAAACAATTTCGTTTTTCTTTTAAAGATAGAGTTTCACTCTGTTGCTCAGGCTGGAGTGAAATGGATGGATCATAGGTCACCATAACCTTGAACTCCTGGGCTCAGTTAATCCTCCCACTTCAGCCTCCCGTGTAGCTGGGACCACAGGTGCACACCACCACACCTGGCTAATTTTTACATTTTTTGTAGAGATGGCCATCTCGCCTATGTTGCCCATGCTGGTCTCAAACTCTTGGGCTCAAGTGATCCTCTCGCCTCAGCCTCCCAAAGTGCCATGAGCCACTGCAACTGGCAGGAAGATGTTTTTAAATGCATAAAGTAAAATACATAATGATGCAAGGGAACAAACCACTGTACGGAAATTCAATTCTATCCATAAATCCTCTGAGAGTCTGTGGCCCTGAGATAAAGAATCCCAACTGGTTTCTAGGCTTTTTTCTACTACAAACTGCTGCAACGAACATTTTTGTGCATATATCCACTTGTTTCTATAGGATAATTTTCTTCTTTTTTTTTTTTTTTGAGATGGAGTTTCACTCTTGTTGCCCAGGCTGGAGTGCAATGGTGCCATCTCGGCTCACTGCAACCTCCACCTCCTGGGTTCAAGCCATTCTCCTGCCTCAATCTCCCTAGTAGCTGGGATTACAGGCATGCGCCACCATGCCCAGCTAATTTTGTATTTTTAGTAGAGACAGGGTTTCTCCATGTTAGTCAGGTTGGTTTTGAACTCCTGACCTCAGGTGATCTGCCTGCCTTGGCCTCCCAAAGTGCGGGGATTACAGGCGTGAGCCACCGCGCCCAGCTCGGATTAACTTCTGATTTGAAGTTGAAATAATAAAACTATTGTGAAGAGATTCCACTAAGTGCCTAAGGATGGTGTAGACCAGCTGTTAGAGGCGGCCTGAATGATTTTACCCTGCAGATCTGGAAGATCCAAAAGAACGTGGGGAAATGGGGAACCTTGGAGAAAACTTCTTCCAGATGCATAGGCATTTTAAGACTCCTAATTCCTTTATGTGAAGGTGCAAACCTGTATATTTACAAGCAGCATGAGGGGGAGAGCTTGCTTTTGACCGAAGGGTGTAGTTCTTGAAAGGACCAGCAGGTGGGGGTGAAGGACAAGGAACAGACACTGTATCTGCCGAGCCATCCCAGCCATTGCAATCCAGGTGGAGCCAGCCACTTCCTGAGTCTAGCTAGGAGTATAGGAACGCCTGTTTCTGGCACATTAACCAGTCTGGATACACATGAGCTCTAAAGGAGGGAAGTGAATGAACGTGTATATAGCTTGTGTGGCCCAAAGAACTCTAAGGCTTTTTTTTTTCTCTTTTGTTTACATGCAAACTCTTTCTTCCTACCCACTATCATATAAACCAGGGGTCACATAGGAAATGCAAATGAGTTACGGAGGTGTGGGGGTAAAGACACACAGACTCTCTCCAGATGACTTTCATGTTCTCACTTTGGGTTAGAACCATAAGAATCGAGGACTATTTTTCTACTGTAAGAAGGGTCACAGCCCTCAGCAGCCACGAAAGACGCGCTAGCTGGAGAGCAGGCAGTGCCCGGGACTGCCTACGGCTGGTGGGGACGGTGAGTCAAGGGACAGCCCGTGCCCATCAGCTGAGCCAGTGGGAATATGGCTTGGTGCTGCGAGGGGTTCATTTTTTTTTTTTTTTTTTTGAGACAAAGTCTCATTCTGTCACCCATGCTAGAGTGCATGATTTCAGCTCACTGTAGCCTTGACTTCCTGGGCTCAAGCAATCCTC
Organism: Ateles fusciceps; assembly: GCA_036589455.1. Taxonomy (NCBI): domain Eukaryota; kingdom Metazoa; phylum Chordata; class Mammalia; order Primates; family Atelidae; genus Ateles; species Ateles fusciceps. Next base: position 6,712,381 of record JAZHEH010000847.1, read on the forward strand.
CCACCTCAGCCTCCCAAGTAGCTGAGACTACAATTTTTTTTTTTTTTTTTTTGGTAGAGACGGGGTTTCGCCATGTTACCCAGGCTGGTCTTGAACCCCTGAGCTCAAATGATCTGCCTGCCTTGGCCTCCCAAAGTGCTAGAATTAGAGGCATGAGCCACTGACTGCACTCAGCCCAGAGGTTCAAGTTTTACGGAGAAACCAGAAATCTAGATTTTCATATAAAAGCTCAAGGTTTTAAAATGTTGGCAACTTACAATATAATGTGGGTTCCAAATAAACCCCTGTGATTGTTAGAGAATAGTATTTATAGCAATGTGAATTGAATGCACTGTGCCACGTGATGTTCTAAGCACTTTACATGCAATGACGTGACTTTATAACAACTATGAGGTGGGCATTATCTTTTTTTTTCTTTTTTCTTTCTTTCTTTATATATATATTTTATTGCATTTTAGGTTCTGGGGTACATGTGAAGAACATGCAGGATTGTTGCATAGGTACATATATGGCAATGTGGTTTGCTGCCTCCATCCCTATCACCTATATCCGGCATTTCTCCCCATGCTATCCCTCCCCAACTCCCTACCCCCCCACTGTCCCTCCCCTAGTCCCCCCCTCCACAGACCTCAGTGTTTCTTTCTTTTTTTTTTGAGACAGACTCTTGCACTGTTGCCCAAGCTGGAGTACAGAGGCACGATCTCAGATCACTGTAACCTCCGCTTCCTGGGTTCAAGCAATTCTCTTGTTTCAGCCTCCCGAGTAGCTAGGACTACAGGTGCGCATCACCACGCCCAGCTAATTTTTGTATTTTTTTTTTTTTAGTAGATTCAGGGTTTCGCCATGTTGGCCAGGCTGGTCTCAAACTCCTGACCTCAGGTGATCCACCTGCCTCGGCCTCCCAAAGTGCTGGGATTACAGGTGTGAGCCAACATACCTGGCTGAGGTGGGTATTATCATTGGCATGACCATTTTGCAGAGGAAGAAACTGAGGCTCAGAATGGTGACACAGCTCTCCGTTTCTTAGCCACCTGCATTACTGCCCTTTGAACATACCGTGCTTGGGCTGCCACGTTGACAGCCTTCGGACTCCAGCCCCAGCAGCCTCCATTTCCCGATAACCTTCGATTCACACCTGCAGATTGCCAGTCTGGGCCCAGGGGCTTTACGTTTGAGTTTCCGAACCCTGTCCCCACCCACTCACCGCCCCAGTTCCCTGAGACCTTTGGGGTCCGTGCGGAGCGTGGCAGATTCAAAGGGTTGTGCTCAGTGGTTCCCGACCAGCATCTCTGGCATCAGGGCCCAAGCAGTCACAAACTTTAAAGCCCCCAGAAAATTCTAGTGTGAGCAGGACTGAGAACCACTGGGGAGCTTAAGCAAGCCTTAGGGCAGCTGAGTTTGATGAGTCCTCTGATTACATGTATTCACTCACCGGATTGGTGGTGCGTCTTTGCAAGTGTGTACTGAGCAGGGCCCAAGGTGGGTTTGGGGGAGAGTGGAGTCGATAGTGCAGAGTGGGGTTGCCAGCACCGTAGGGAGGGAGGAGGAGGCAGGGAAGAGCATCCCAGGCAGAGGGACCTCAGCATGTGCACAAGTCTGGCAGCAAGGGACCCTGGAAGGTTTAGACATGAACCACGATGCCATCAGCTGCAGCTTCACTGGATTGGGCCTCCCCGCCTTGGTATGCTCACATGCTAACTGCAAACCCACTATGTGCCTGGAACTTCCAAGAGAGAAGGGAGAGGCAGAGGAGGAGGAGGCTGGGGAGGGGAGCTGGGGTCAAGTCACAGAGAACTCAAGGCCTCCCTACACCTCTTAGACTTTATATGTGTTTTTTTTTTTTTTTTTTTTTTTTGAGACGGAGTTTTGCTCTTATTGCCCAGGCTGGCGTGATCTCAGCTCACTTCAACCTCCACCTCCTGGGTTCAAGCGATTCTCCTGCATCAGCCTCCCGAGTAGCTGGGATTACAGGCATGCGCCGCCACGCCTGGCTAATTTTGTATTTTCAGTAGAGACGGGGTTTCTCCATGTTGGTCAGGCTGGCCTCGAACTCCCAACCTAAGGTGATCTGCCTGCTTTGGCCGCCTAAAGTGCTGGGATTACAGGCGTGAACCACTGCGCCCGGCTATGTTTTTTATTTTTACTTTTTGAGACAGGGTCAGGCTGAAGTGCAGTGATGTAAACACGGCTCACTGCAACCTCAACCTCCTGGGCTCAAACCGTCCTCCCACCTCAGCCTCTCGAGTGGTGGGACCACAGATGTGTGCCACCATGCCCAATTAATTGTTTTTATTATTTGTAGAGAGGACGTTTCATTATGTTGCCCAGGATGGTCTCGAACTCCTGGGCTCGTTACTGGAACGAGGTCTTGATCCAGACCCCAAGAGAGAGTTCTTGGATCTTGTACAGGAAGTAATTCAAGGTGAGTCGGAGGGTGCAGTGAGAGGAGTGAGTTTCTTGAAAGCTACTCTGTTACAGAGTAGGGTGTCCTCAGAAAGCAAACAGAGGAACGCATCGTCTTTGTTTTAAGTTTTTCTTATACAGGGGTGTTGTTTGTGCGAAGACTAAGCTGTGCCTGCATGCGGGTGAGCAGATAGCATGACAAGATTTATTATTCCATTGATTTAGAGGAAACTGTCCTTGACATTTTTGTGTGTGAATACATCAAAGCATAACTATTAGGATCTAGGGAACGTATATAGTTGTGGGTGTTGGGACATCTGGACTTTCTGTTGTTGCAGGAGCGTGTTCTTGCAGGCACCTTTGCTGTTTCCTTGACTATAAACATCCCATGACTATGGGTGGTGATGGGCAAGGAATGTGCTTTGCTAGCCTCAGATGGAGCGGAACTTAAAATGGCCTTACTCTGGCCCTCCTATGCTCTTGCTTCCCTAACAAAGCAGTCCTCCCACCTCAGCCTCCCGAAGTGCTGGGATTACAGGTGTGAGCCACCACACGCAGCCGACTGTTAGGCCTTAGTCAGTGAGGGAGCCAGGGTCTTCACATTGGGATTTGTAGGCACCAGGACCCCAGAAGCTGGCGGAGGTGATCGGGGGCAATAGCAGGGGTGACCGACCATCCTCGTTTGCACAGGAGGTTGAGTGCTGAAACTAAGAATGCCCTGGGAAAACCAGAATGGTTGGTCACCCTAGTAAAAATTCAGCTTCCCTTCCCTTACTTCAGCCAGTTCCTGGTCCCACCAGTGTGGATTTAGACCAGCTTTTCAAATGTCACCGTGTGCACAGATCACCTGAATTCTTATGGAAATGCAGACTCTCATCCCTCAGGTCTGGGGTGGGGACTAAGAGACTCTGCAGTTCTGGTTCTTTTTTTAAAACTAAACTAAATTAATTATTATTATTATTTTTAGAGATGGAGTTTTACTATGTTCCCAGGCTGGTCTCGAACTCCTGGCCTCAAGTCATCCTCCTACCTTGGTCTCCCAAAGTGCTGAGATTACAGGCGTGAGCCACTGTGCTCAGCCAAATCTGCATGTTTAATAAGCTTCCAGGTAGCGTAGGTGCCACTGGTCCACAGGTCACAATTTGAGTAGCAAGAGTTGACAGCACCCTGAGGCTCATTGCAAACCAGCTACTTCCAGCCATAAGTAGGAGGGAGAAGCTGTGGCCACCCCTGAAAGCACATCTGTATGTCCTGAGGCAAACACAAGCCAGCTTTCCCTCCACTGGGCTGTCCAGGACCCAGGCTTACAGTGAAAATCAGCTGCTGAATATATTTTTGTTTAAAATCCACACACATTCTCTCACACTAGTTATAAAAAAAATTAAAAGAAATAAAATCCGCATACACCACATGCAGACAGCACCCATCACAGGTGCTATTTAGTTTGCTTTTCCGTTGCTGGTCCCTCCTGCTTGGGTACCGTGTGGTTGCATTTTGCATTTTTTGTTTCTCCTTTTATCTCACTTTATTTTCACCTCACAGTAGCCTGGGTCAATGCGCAAATGAAAGACAGTCCCAGGGAAGATGAGAGCTCTCGCAGTGCAACCAGCTGGAGAGAGATTGAAATAAAAACTCACTTCCCTTCTCCCCATCCCATTCCCTCCTGAGCAAGTAGAGGCAGGTTTGTCGGAATTGCCAGAAGGGACAATATTGGCATTTGAGCTTCTAGGAATGTTCTTTTGGAGAGCGAGAGGAGCACCGCCTCCAGGCCTCCTCCCTCCCACTGCTGCTTAAGAAGGATGGCTCCGGGACTGAGCAGCTCAGCATGGTGGAACTGGGTCAGGTGTGACTTTGGTGAGTTTCTCATCCTATTTGGGCCTCCTCTGTGAAATAGGAATAATGATTGTACCTACAGAGCTGGATATTAGCTGTTTGTTCTCCAGACCCATTCTCTATCCTGAGAGACCGACTTTTAGGGATTGCATCACTGAAAAGCCCTGGCTTCCGGCTTCTGGTTCAGTTTGCAACAGGAGCTACCAGCAGCAAATGGGTGTTGGGGGAATTTATTCCCTGTTCTCTCTCTGCTCTGGGCTGCAGCTGTGAGCTTCTCTCTGACTGCAGCTCCTGCCAGGCAGATGCCTCAACAGTGCCAGGCTTGAAGGTGTGTACTAGCTATCAATTTATTCCCTCTGAGCTCCAAAGTCACCCTTCAATACCTGCTTTGCAGTAATGGACAGAGTTCCTTTTAAGCATCCTTCACAGTGAATGCAGTGTTAAGCTTTCACAGTAGAGGGCGCTAGAGGAACACCCCTAGGTCCAACCACTTTCAGACCATAGGCCAAGCTTTGGCCAATCAGAGCACTGCCTTCTCATGGCCTCACTGATTGGCTCAGGGGATGGGCACATGGTCTAAGCTGCTCCAATCAGAGTGAGTCCCAGGACTTGGGGAACTTGAGTAGGTGAGAGGTTGGGTTGCTGCAGCCTTGTTGTCAGCATGAGGGGAGAGTCTTGAACTGCCAAGAATCGCCACAGGAAACACAAGGGTGGAGCTAACATGGCAGAAGTTGTACGATGGAGAGAAACTGACTTCTCATGACACAGTGTAGCTGTCCCTGAAGCTGGCAGCACCTTTGAACTTTTCGGTTATGTGAACCTGTAGATATCCTCCCTCCAACCAATCCCCTCACAAGTGTTTTTTTTTTTTTTTGGTCTGGAAGCCAGTTTGAGCTGGATTTTCTGCTATTTGGAAACAGTTCTACTGAATATAATGGCTTTAAGAAAAAAAAAAACAAAAACAAAAAACCGTTGCTGTATTTATCCTCTTTGCCAGGTACCTTGCTACATATCTCATTTACTCCTCTCTCCGTCCTCACGCAGCCCTCAGGAAAGTGATCATCTCCATTTTCCAGATGAGAAAAACAGTGCTCAGAGAAGTTAAGTAACTAGCTCAAGGCCACCCAGCTAGTTTGTGGTAGAAGCAGGATCCAGGCACGGGCTCCAGTGCATCATACCACTCTGTGCTAGTGGGCAGCAGAGTAGAAGCCACCCATCCACCTGGCTCAGGGATCTGGCAGCCACTGTGGGAGAAGGCAGGGACGCCATCTGTATGCCGAGTAATTGTACAGCAGCGCAGTGCCCCCACACTCATTACCTAACTGCTAATGAAAAGATCTCCGAATTGTAGTGCTGCCAACTCTGCTGTAGCGAAGTGTGAGAATGCATTTGTAATTAGCAGCCACGCCTTGCAGGCAAATGAGGAATATGCGAAAGTCCCTTGAAATGTTATACAAAATAAGGCTAAAGCACATTCCGTTATGTTGTGTATACTATTAATTGAACAAACCCTTTTCATTGTTGCTGTTGAGTTCTTGTGACTTTATTAACAATAGTAACAATAGCTACTATTTAATGAGCACTTACTATGGCCCAGATACTTGATGCTTTCTGTGCTGCTTTATTTCATTTAATCTTCACATCACTCCAGTAGGGAGGATGTTATTGTTCCCTTTTTAAAGAGGATAAACTAGAAGTTCAGGGAGGTTCAGTAATTTGCCCAGGGTCACACAGCAAGGCAGTGGCTTGTCAAGGAATCACATTTGAGGTTTCTGGCTCCAAAGCCCGCGTTCCTTCTGTTTGTCCCAGCACTTGTCATATTTCCTGCTGCTCTAGCTGGTCCCACTCACATAGTAGTACGTGCCTGTTCAGCGTAGCTCCTTGCACTGGGAGAGGTGGCCCTTCTCTGTTTTTCCTGTGACTGGAACATGGATGTGACTGCTGGATATCTCAATGTATTCTCTGTTGAAAGCAAACCACAAAGTGAAGAAAATTTTGTGGATTGTCTCTTCCTAAAGACCAGTGCGTTTGGCCGATTAGACTAAGTCCAGGTTTAAGACACTGTCATTGTAAAGGGTGTCCTGATAGGCCAAAAGGAAAAATGCTGAAGTTCGAAGGACCCTTCCTGGACTTCTAATTCAGATTCAGGCATGCATCAGCCAGCAAAAATGACAGAAACCCAACCCCACTACTTTAAGTAAAAAGAGAATTTATCAGATAAGATGATTAAACAGTTCGAGAAAAGGGATGGCTTCAGGAACTGCTGGATCCAGGGACTTATCGTTGTCATTAGAACCTAGTTTTTTTCTCTCTATTCTTTTATTCTGTTTCTTTGTGTTAGCTGCAGTCTCAGGATCTCATCTCTAAACTACTCAGGTTGATATTCCCAGAGGAAGAGAGAGAGTCTTTGCTGTCCAGGCTATAAAAATCCCCACACCCATGCTGAGGAAGGAGTCCAAGACTGAGCTCTAAAGTGTCCTCAAGGACCCAGGCTCTTATCTTTCTGTTCTCCCACCCTCAGCCCTTGTCTTTTATCCTTGTGGTCACCTAATGGTCCAAGAGGGCTGTTGGAGATCCAGCAATCACATCTATGTTCCAGTAACAGGAAGTGAAAAAAGGACCATCTCCTCTCTTTAAGGAGGCTTCTCAAAGTTCCCTACAAGACTTTGCTTACAAATTCCTGGCCAGGACTTACTCATCTGTCCACACCTTGCTGTAAAGGAGACTGGCAGGTACAGTCTCCATTCCTGGTGGCAGTGTGCCTGGATAACACTGGGGCCCTGTGACCAAGGGGAAGGGGAAAGTGGATGGTGGGATGGGCCAGTAGAGTTTCGATCACCGTGGCTGTCACCAGATACTCTGGGAATGGGTGCTAGGGAGAGCAACTCCAGCACCCACTACAGTTGGTAGTCAGTGTTGTGCCTGGGCCTGACAGTGCCTCCTTCATGAAATGAGTGTTACACAAAGAGTCCTGGATTGGTCAAAAGATCGGATTGCGAATTCCAGCCACTTTGTGTTTTTTTTTGTTTTTTGTTTTTTTTTGAGAGAAGGTCTCACTGTTGCCCAGGCTGGAGTGCAGTGTGGTACAATAAGGCTCACTGCAGCCTCCCTGGGCTCAGGCGATACTCCCACCTCAGCCTCCTCAAGAGCTGGGACTGCAGGTGCGCACCACCATGCCTGGCTCATTTTTATATTTTTTGTAGAGACAGGGATTTGCCATGTTGCCCAGGCTGGTCTCAAACTCTTGGGCTCAAGCGATTCGCCTTCCTCCACCTGCTGAAGTGCTGGGATGACAGGCAGGAGCCACCCTAATCCTCTGTGCTCAGCTCACTCGGCTTCTCGCGCCTGCGTTTCTCCAGCTATAAAACGGGGGTCATAACCACATCATTGGGCTGCGCCTCTGGCTGCAAGCAGAGAATGCCTGATTAGCAGTAGGGCGACCAGCTCAGCCTGCTTCTCCTGGGCCTTTTCTGGTTTTAGCATGAAATATTAAATGTGAGACAAAGCTTCCTGGGAAACTCTCTTAGTCCTGGGCAAACTAAGATAGTTGGTCACCCTCATTAGCAGTAGCTAAAATCCTAGAGACAAACATTGTCTGGGTGAGTTCAGCAGCTCGGCCGTGTCTTCATGGACCCAGCAGGCTCTTTGCGTCCTCAGCGCCCCCCCGCCACCGTTAGCAGCTCAGGTTTCCTTCCTCCCACTCGCTGTCTCCAGTCGCAAGTGTGACCATCCAGCTACAGCTCCTGTCATCTTAGGTCAGACTCCCTGCAAATCCTCTAGCTGGGGGATGTGGGTGGGTGGGGTTTCATGTGCACGTGAGGTGAGGATTCAGTGCATGCTATGAGTTGAGGGAGTGCTCTTAGGAGAATCCTGTAAAGGGGGAGAGAGGCAGGATTGGGCAGGGGAAGAAGTGAAGCAAAGATGTCTCAGCGGGAGCTTCACTGCAGCCTGATCCACAGGGAGCTCCCAGCGTGAACGGAGTTGCAGACAAAGCTCCACCTTGAGGCGGGGTCTGAAGACTTGCACCCCTGTGTCAATCAGTCATTGCCAGGAGCTGCCCTGCTCAGGTGGGGGCGTGACTTCCCAGGCATCTCTGGATGCTTTGGTTCCTGTGGGAGAGGAGGCTGCTGGGAGTTATGACAACACAGAAGGGGGCTGCTGGGTGCACCGGGCAGGGTCCCCATAGCTTCTTCGACCCCTGTCCTCTTCAGCAGCACCCAAGGCAGAAAGGGGCTCAAAGGCTTGCTGTTTACAGAGGGAAAGTTTCCCCCGCACCTAGCCATCTCAGATCAATTTCCTCTAAGGTCCTGTTGGCCAGGACTGGGTCACAGCTCACCTCTGATGACTCACCGGTAAAGGGAGTGGGATTACCTCAGTTTCCCACTCTGGGACTGGGCACAAACCCTGGGACTGGGCACACTGAAACCTGGGACAAACGAGGGGCCTGTTGGTGGGGAAGAAGGGCAAACGGCTTTCATGCAGGCAGCCAGCAGAATCTGCCCTCCAAGCACCAGGACGTCCAGAAGTCCCAGGGCAGAGAACAATTCCGCGGTTCCAAGGGGTTTTACTTGTTCCCCCTCTAGAGTCCCTGGTCCCTGCAGGTGAATATGCGAGAACTGAGTCATGGAGATGGACTGGCCCTCCTGCAGAGCCACGCTCATTGCTCTCCCAGACCTTGCCCTGGGATTCTGGGCAAACACCAGCTGTTGCTTCGGGCTTGTGGAGGAGGCTGAGAGGTCTACTCCAAGTCTTTCTTGGAAGTACCGTAAATCTTAGATTTGCTTTCAGCTGAGCCTCCCAATTTAGTCTCCGCTGAAAACCAGCCACAGCTCAGCAGCTTGGATGGGATGAGATTCAATAGCTGAGGGCAAGAGAACAAAGCCATTGCTTTATTCCCACCGCCTCCCTTCCCTTCCCCACGACTGTCTCCACATAGGTTGGTTAAGTGCCACTGCTGAGTAATTTTTATGGCAGTTGCAAAAGACTCCTGAGCTTTGAAGGTGAGGCGTTTCCCATTGAATCATCTTGATGGAGAAGCAGTCTCTGTCCACTTAGCAGCCATTCTGGCCCCCTATTAAATTGACTTGTGACTACTTTGTTGAGTCCCAAGCCTATGCAATTACAAATGTGGTAGAATAACTACAGCTACCAAGTAACTGAGACCCAGGAGACGGTCCTGGTGGTTTTACATTTATTTCAACAAATTGAGCTTGGATTTTTACAGGTCATTTTGGGTGATGGCACACTTCTTCTGTAAAGGAATAAGAAATCTTTCAGGCTGTATTTATGGTTGCGAACACAAGTCCCACCGTATCTTTTCATACATTCGATTCAAAATACAAGGATGTGGATGGAGGACTAACCTCACACGTGGAGGCCGTTTCCTGGCAGACATCATTAGGTGATCTGTTGGGGGGAGGAGTTGTTTGCCTGCTGTAATTGTGGCATCTGTAAATAGGCATGGATTTTTTTTTTTTTTTTTTTTTTTTGAGACGGAGTTTCACTCGTTACCCAGGCTGGAGTGCAGTGGCGCGATCTCAGCTCACGGCAACCTCCGCCTCCTGGGTTCAAGCAATTCTCCTGCCTCAACCTCCCAAGTAGCTGGGACTACAGGCACGTGCCACCATGCCCAGCTAATTTTTGTATTTTTAGTAGAGATGGGGTTTCACCATGTTGATCAGGATGGTCTCGATCTCTTGACCTAGTGATCCACCCGCCTCGGCCTCCCAAAGTGCTGGGATTATAGGCCTGAGCCACCTCGCCCTGCCTGGCATGGATCTTAATAAAATTCATGCCACAGTATATATGAACAAATATGGCTGATGCTTTTGGAGTGCTCTCGACAGAAGTAAAGGATTCACAGATTCACTTATCCTGCAAATATTTATTGAGCACCTACTATGTGTTGACCATGGAACTGACCATCAACTGAGGAGAGAAAACCAAGAACAAACAGGTATTATTTATTTATTTTATTTATTTACTTTTTGGCATGGAGTCTTGCTCTGTCGCCCAGGCTGAAGAGTAGTGGCGCAATCTCTGCTCACTACAGCCTCTGCCTCCCAGGTTCATGTGAGTCTCCTGCCTCAGCCTCCCGAGTAGCTGGGACTACAGGTGTGCTCCACCATGCCTAGCTAATTTTTATATTTTTAGTAGAGATGGGGCTTCACCATGTTGGCCGGGCTGGTCTTGAACTCCTGGCCTCAAGTGATCTGCCTGCCTTGGCCTCCCAAAGTGCTGAGATTATAGGCATGAGCCACCGTGCCTGGCTGCAAATATGATTTAATGTGTCTGTGGATAATACAGATTTTTAGAAAAGCATAAAAGGGGGGGCAAGGGGCTGGGTGTTTTAAAATCTCGGTTTGATTTTATTTGGGTTTGGTGAGGCTAACGTATCTGGTGATGACTGCCATTGAAAAGATAGTTTGCTACTGACAGTTCCCAAGAGGAGGGTGGCATGTCAAGCTATGGAGCTGGGACACACAGGGACACACCCAGGCCAGTGAGGAGGTTGGGGGAGTGCAAGCAGGAGCGTTTACCGTGGTTTCTGTGGAGAGGAATGGGCATGGGACAGGGTGAGCAGGTGTAGGGTTGGCTGATTTGACTGATTTCAGCAGGTTCTGGGCATGAGGCCTTCCTTTGGTTATTTGGTATCTGGCCGTGGAGTGCTTTGGGCAGGTGGACAGTGGCCTGGAGTCTGAGAGCTCCGTAAAGGAGGTGGGTGGGGTGTGCATTCCGGGTTCTGTGGCTTGCATAGGAAACGCGCACTCCAGGTGAGTTGTCCACTGTCCCTAGGAATTGACCAACCCTGGGAGGGGCAGTCCCTCCAGGGTCAGCAAGGTCCCAGATGACAGAGTATCAGAATACAGAAAAAAAGACCTGTTTAATACACTGGGGACATGGCGGGAGTGTGGCCTTTTATACAGAGCTGGGAGAATGAGCCAGATAAGGCCTTGCCGTTTAGGTGACATCTGAGCAGAGACCTGAGTGAGGAGAGTGAGTGATGTGTGTCTGTCTTTGGGAAGGGTCGCCCAGGCAGAGGGGAACAGCAAGTGCAAAGGCCCTGAGGCAGGATAGTGCTTGGTCTGTTCAATGAATACAGAAGAGGTCGGTGTAGCCGGAAAGGAGAGACGAAGGGGAGGCAAGGAGACCCAGTCGGGGGGGCTGGGGCTGAGAGAGACTCTGACTTGGACTATGAGCAAGATGGACTGTCAGAGTTGGGGTTGGAGAGGCGCAGGGGTGGGACGCTGAGCAGAGGTGGGGTGTGATCGGACTTGGGTTCTAACAGGGTCTTCCTGCTGCCGTAGGGGAGAGGCAGGGGAGCAGGGAGACCAGGAGGCGCTCCTGCCACCATCCAGGAAGGCGAGGACAGTAGCAGGAGGAAAGTGATCGGATTCCGGATATAGGCTAACAGGACTGGAGGGGGGAGCGGGTGAGGGAAGAGAGCGGGAGATAAGTATTAGTGGGAATCCGATTTCTTTTTCAGCATGAAAACAGATGTGAGGCCATTTTAGCAAATGGTAATCTGCGTGAAAATCCTGCTTTCTTTGGCTGATGTCTTTCTAGGCTTCTGTGGCCTCATCTCTCTGTCATCCCACATGTACGGAAATATTTTATTCACTCGGTTTTTTCCCTCCACCAAATTACCACCAACTCCAGGGCAGGGACTGAGTCCAGTTCTGGCCCCAGAACTGGAGTCCAGTTTTGTCCCTGCTGCTGTGACAGGGCCTGGCTCACAGTGGGGCATGTGTGAAGTCTCACCTGAGACTTCTCTGGGCGCATCCCAGCAGGGGGCTGTGTCTCTGCCTTCGTGTTCCCTCGGCGGCTGGTGGAGTGTCCCGGTCTTCTCCACCTCTGGACCTGTGCACTGGCTGTCCCCTCAGCCTGCACCTCTGCCTCTCCCTGTCCTCCCAGGTCTCCATGTAAATGCCCCCTCCTCGCAGGTCCTTCCCTGATCGCACCATCTGGAGTGGCTGTGCCCCACCTCGTTACTCTTTGCCAGGTCAGCCTTGTGTTCACCAACATCAGAAATTGTTTTATTCTGGCCACATGTTCACGGTTTCTCTCTTGCCATCCCTGTGTGGGCCCCACAAAGGCAAGGGCCCAGTCTCCAGTGCCTGCTGCCGGAAAAGGTGTCACCAATACCCACCCTGATGCCCATCAGCGGGATGGGACGCAGCTGTGGTATTCAGTGCCAAAGACTCCCACCTGCGCTGCTTTGGAGACTGGCTGGTTAGAGCTATCTCGCCAGGACACACCTTAGTTCCGAAGCTGGGAGGCTTCTGGACACCTATCAAGCCTGACCGGGGCGTCAGGACAAGACCAGAGCAAAGGTGAGTGCAAAGACAGATCCTGTGCAGTTTTGAACTGTTATGCATTGTGAATGTTTTGGCAGTAATTTCGATTTTTAAAAATATTATGTTAAAGTATAATTGATCTCAATTACTCATTTCTTGGGTTTTCCCTTGAATTTTGGGCCAAAGGTGCTGCTCAGAGGGGGGGACCTGAGAATTTTTTTTTTTCCCCTAAGACGGAGTCTTGCTGTGTCACCAGGCTGGAGTGCAGTGGCGTGATCTCAGCTCATTGCAACCTCTGCCTCCTGGGTTCAAGTGATTCTCTTGCCTCAGCCTCCTGAGTAGCTGGGACTACAGGCGCGTGCCACCACACCCAGCTAATTTTTGTATTTTTAGTAGAGACAGGGTTTCACCATGTTTGCCAGGATGGTCTCCATCTCTTGACCTCATGATCCGCCTGCCTCAGCGTCCCAAAGTGCTGTGATTACAGGTGTGAGCCACCGTGCCCAGCTTGAGAATCTGTATGGTTAAATCAGCCTTTTCAACCCCAACTGTGAGTCCCAGAGAAGCACTGAGCTAATCAGAGATGGGGGATAAATCATATGATCTTCAAAATAAAACACATTTAGAAGGTCTGTTTTGCTGTTTCCCCCAGAGGAGTGACGGTCCCCTGCGTGTATGGAATTAGTTGTCTGTACCAGGGTCAAAAGGGAATCCCATTAGGGACTTCCCATAAGGAATTGTGTCCCCACACTGCTCAGAACAGCTCTTACTCCATCTGATTTATAGCTGGGCTTTCTGCATCAGATTCCGTGGGAAAAATAGGTTCCACTGCTAAAAAGAGGTAGAAAAGTCATGATCTCAGCCTTGCAGCCCTGGAAGCAGCTTGTTAGGTGTCCAGAAGCCCCCCAGCTTCAGAATTAGGGCCAAGAGCCCTGAAGCCCCTCTCCAGGTATGAGAGTCAGGGTTGGGGAGGACTTTGTCTCTCTCTCAGTGAGGTCTTGAGAGGTGCCCAAGTTTGTGCCTCTGCGTCGGCCACCAGGACAGGTCAGAACCTTCAAGATGATGCCAGAAACCTTGACCAGGCAGGGACCCTGGCTTCCCTGCACTACCCTAGCCTCTGTTTCTCTTTCCTCCCAGGGCTGTTCCATTCAGGGATCCCTCCCCCTACTCCACGTGGCTTTACTTCCTCGCTCCCCTGAATTTTAAAGGGCTCCGTTTTATACTTCTTCGGTGCCATATTTCTGTGTGTTTTAGCATTTCCAGTGGCCTCCTGCCTCTCATAGCCCCTTTCGAGGGGAATAAAAGGTCATTCCATAAATCTCAAGTATTATTAAAGATGACGGCAGTGTACGATTGCTTGACACCCACCGGGCTGCGGAAGGTAGTGCTAATTAGTTGGAAAACTTACTTTGCAGGCGTGAGTCACTGGAAGCAGGTGTCAGGGAGAGATTTTAACGAGGCCCTCGTGACTCAGTTGATATTTCCACTCTGCATCACCACGTGTATATTGTACTGAGATCACGGTGGCCTCGCCACCAGAGACGGAAAGCAGAGGAGAAACAGAGAGAGGGAGAGAGAGAGGAAGGAGACAGAGAGGAAGAGAGAGGAGGAAGAGGAGTGAGAGGAGAGAGAAAGGTGGGGGGGGCGGGGAGAGAGAGAGAGGTGCTTGGAAGACCCAGTATCCAATGTTAAAAATAAATGCCTTCTGCTTTCTGTCCCGATTTCCTGTTTCTCTTCATTATTTTTTAAATTAATCAATTTATTTTACTCTGTCACTGAGGCTGGAATTTAGTGGCTGTTCTCAGGTGCAATCATGGCTCACTGCAGCCTCCAACTTCTGGGTTCAAGGGATTCTCCTGCCTCAGCCTCCCAAGTAGCTGGGATTACACCACACCTGGCTAACAGTCTTTCAGTAAATTGAGCACCTGGCCCTGTGCTAGGTGGTGGGAGTCAGTGGTGAGCCACAGTGCCGAGTCCTGTAGCTAAGAGGAATAAATGATTCCATTTCAGAGGTTGATGAGTGGATACAGAAGACCAAGCCTAGTAAGGGGAGAGCGGTGGGGTGGTGCTGATGTGGGTTCTTTGAGAAGTGGTCAGGGAAGGCGTCTCTGGGGAGGAGCCTGCCATGCAGGGTTCCGCAGGAAGGGCATCCCTGGCAGAGGGGTGGGCATGTGTGAGGGGGTGGGCATGTGTGAAGGTGCTGGGGTGGGGATGATGTGGCTGTGTCTTTGAGGGTTAGGACAAGCTTGTGACCGTGACCTGAGTGGGAAGCCCTCTCCCCACACCTGGTACCGAGGGGCTCTATGCCCTGTTAGCTGGGGAGGAATCTGCTGGGCTGGCCTGGGCTCTCTACTGTGGGTCACATATGCAATATGAAGTTGAAGATGTGTTGCAGGTCGGGTGGGTGCTCTGTAGGTCGGGTGGGTGTCCTGCAGGTCGGGTGGGTGCCCTGCAGGTCGGGTGGGTGCTCTGTAGGTCCAGTGGGTGCCCTGCAGGTCCGTGGGTGCCCTGCAGCTCTGTGGATGCTCTGCAGGTCAGGTGGGTGCCCTGCAGGTCGGGTGGGTGCCCTGCAGGTCGGTGGATGTTCTGCAGGTCGGGTGGGTGCCCTGCAGTTCGGGTGGGTGCCCTTGCAGGTCGGGTGGGTGCCCTGCAGGTCGGGTGGGTGTCCTGCAGGTCGGGTGGGTGCCCTGCAGCTCTGTGGATGCTCTGCAGGTCGGGTGGGTGCCCTGCAGGTCGGGTGGGTGTCCTGCAGCTCTGTGGATGCTCTGCAGGTCGGGTGGGTGCCCTGCAGGTCGGGTGGGTGTCCTGCAGCTCTGTGGATGCTCTGCAGGTCGGGTGGGTGCCCTGCATGTCGGGTGGGTGCCCTGCAGCTCTGTGGATGCTCTGCAGGTCGGGTGGGTGCCCTGCAGGTCGGGTGGGTGTCCTGCAGGTCGGTGGATGTTCTGCAGGTCGGGTGGGTGCCCTGCAGGTCGGGTGGGTGCCCTGCAGATCGGTGGATGTTCTGCAGGTCGGTGGGTGCCCTGCAGCTCTGTGGGTGCCCTGCAGGTCTGGTGGGTGCCCTGCAGGTCAGGTGGGTGTCCTGCAGGTCGGTGGGTGTTCTGCAGGTCTGGTGGGTGTCCTGCAGGTCGGTGGATGTTCTGCAGGTCGGGTGGGTGCCCTGCAGGTCGGGTGGGTGCCCTGCAGGTCTGGTGGGTGCCCTGCAGGTCGGTGGATGTTCTGCAGGTCGGTGGGTGCCCTGCAGCTCTGTGGGTGCCCTGCAGGTCTGGTGGGTGCCCTGCAGGTCGGGTGGGTGTCCTGCAGGTCGGTGGGTGTTCTGCAGGTCTGGTGGGTGCTCTGCAGGTCTTTGGGGGTACAGGGAGGCCTCTGGGGGCTGCAGATTGTGCTTCTCAGGGGACCGTAGCCCCCTTTCAAAAACATCTGTCCCCCACTTTAGGTTTAGATTTATATACAGGTATATGATGTAAGGCATATTTTTCACAGATTAAAATAAATGTGGAGTAGAATAAAAACACCACACTATTTTTTAAACATAAAATGAAGTTTGGGAGGCCGAGGAGGGCAGGTCACGAGGTCAGTCGATTGAGACCATCTGACCAACATGGTGAGACCCCATCTCTACTAAAAATACGAAACAATCAGCTGGGTGTGGTGGTGTGTGCCTGTAGTCCCAGCTACTCAGGAGGCTGAGGCAGGAGAACTGCTTGAACCCAGGAGGTGGAGGTTGCAGTGAGCCGAGATTGCACCACTGCATTCCAGCCTGGCAACAGAACAAGACTCTGTCTCAAAAAAAAAAAAAAAAAAAAAAAAAAAGAAGTGATTTCACCAGCATATAGTCAGCAATGCTGACAGGCTTCCTAATGACTTCTCAACTGTCAGGGGCACCTTTGGGGGAAAGTTTCTGGCCCTAAGGGGTAAAGAGGTGAATAGAGGACAGGAGAGAAGGAAAAAAGGAGAAAAGAGAAAGGGAGAAAGAAAAGCCTGGAGGTGGTGGGGGAGTCAAAGAGAAACGAGAGAGTATTCACTGGTCATTTTCCTAAAGTGTCTGTTCTCTCTCTTTCTCCAACCCCAGTAGCGCCTCACCAGGCTTGAACAACCCAAGAGCACAGGGCCCTTGACTTCCAGTCCCACATGGCTGGCTGTGCCCGGAAACACAGCTCCCTCTTTTGAGAGCCGATGGGAGGCATGCTCTCTTTCTCATCAGTTTCCTTTCCCTGGATATGATCCCACATTAGAGACAGACATGTTGCTGCTGCCGTTTGTATTTTTTTTCTCCAGGCAGACCCATAAGCAAGTTTTTGCTGGGCATGTTATTTGCATGGTGAAAAGAACAAGCCATTTCCTTATTGAGGGAAACAGACATAGGGGCTGGGGTGGGTGGGGCTGGGCTGGTGACCCAGCTTCCTTTCACAGCTGGAGGCGGAGGGGCAGGCCCCTCTGCTGATGTGCCGGTGTCCTTCCCGGGGTGTGGGATTGAGAGCGTCCTTCCCTGGGTGCATGGGAGTTGGTGCTGTGCCAGGACTGCACTGGGAAGTGGCCTGTCCCTCTCCAGTCATCTGCAGTGGATGGCAATGGCTTCGGGCCACAGAGGGCAGGCAGGGCAGGTGTCCTCCGCGATCAGTTATTGTCTCTGGTATCCGAGGAGGCACTTCCAAACAAGATGTCACTGTCCTGGGACATGCTGAGCTGAGACTTGGTTTTGATGAGGAACTGCGCCCCTCCGGAACATCACCCTCTCCTGCTCCTGCTTGAGCTCCAGATAGGAGCGGGAGAAGGTGTGGAAGATGGAGGTGACCGGGAAGGCCATGAGCAGGATGCCGCTCAGGATGCTGCTCAGGGCCACCACCTGGCCCGGGGTGCTCCTGGGGACCATGTCGCCGTAGCCCACCGTCGTCATGGTGATGACGGCCCACCAGTAGCAGGCAGGGATGCTGGTGAACTCGGGGCTGTCGGCCATCTCATTCTCGATGACGTAGAGCAGGGGGCGCAAAGAGGGCGATGGCCACGCAGAGGAAGAGCAGCAGGAGCCCGAACTCGCGGGTGCAGCGGCGGGCCGTGAGCCCCAGCGTCTGCAGCCCCAGGGAGTGGCGCGCCAGGCGCATCACGTACAGGATGCGCAGCGCCCGCAGCACGCGCAGCACCAGCCCCACCTTGTCCAGGTAGCTGTTGCCCGCGCTGGGCTTGCGGCGGCCCGCGGCGGCGCCGTCCACCAGCAGCGTGATGTAGTAGGGCAGGATGGCCACCAGGTCGATCAGCGTCAGTGGGCTCCGCAGGAAAGTGAACTTGCTGGGCGCCTGAACGAACCGCAGGAGGAACTCCAGTGAGAACCAGCCCACGCACACCGACTCCACGATGAAGACGTTGTGGCACATCTGGGGAACAGTGGCCCTGGGAGAGAGGGGAAGGGATGCCAGAGGAGGGGGGTCAGCGGTCCCACCAGGGAAGGATGGAGGAAGCCCTGCCCCTGTGCCTGTTCTGGGCTTCCCAGGCGGAAGGAAGGTGACCCCTCCAGGTTGAGTGGCCCCGGGTCCTCTCTCTAGTTGTGCCCACTCTGAGGTCTGGGGCACTAGGCACTGTCTCCACACTGACCACTCCTCATCTGTCTCCAGCCCCCACCTCAGCCCTGAACTCCAGACCCCCAATCGGCTGCCTCCCTGACCTCCCATCTGGGTATCTGAGAGGCATCTCAAATTCGCCATGGCCAACACTGGACTCCTGGTTTCCCCTGCCCTCTGGTGGCGTCCCTCCACAGCTTTCAGCAGTCCCATCTTTCCAGTTGCTCAGGACAAGAGACCTGGCGTCATCCTTGGCACCTATGTCTAAGCCCCGGGAAGTCTCTTCGTTTAAAACAGTGTGAGAATCAAACCCGCTGCCCACTGCTCCCACCTGGTCAGGCCACCATCCTTTCTCACCTGGACGGTTGCAGTCACCTCCCCCTGGGCTCCCTCATCCCTGCAATCCATTTTCCACACATTGCCAGAAGGGTCCTGTTCCTCCTCTGCTTAGCACCCTTTGTGGCTCCCGATGGACTCTGAGGAATAGTCCCTTCCCTGGGGCGCACCTGGACCATCCATTTGTCCATCTATCCACAGGCCCCAGACCTCCTCCCTGGCCCTTGAACACCTGCTCCAGCCTCGTGGCTTCCTGTGCATCCCTCTAACACCCTGCTCACCCCCAGCACCCCTAAACACCCATATTGCTCCCACCCCCCTTCTCCAGCTCTGCTTCAGTCATCGCCTTCTCAAGGAGAGATTTTGTGATTCCCGTTTAAAATCCCCCCAATTTTTCCTGCACCCCAATTCCCCTTATCCTGCTTTTTGTTCATAGCACTTATTACTGTTCAATATGCCTTACACGTTACTTACCTTTTTTTTTTTTTGGCCTGCATCTATCTCCACTCCCTCAGCTGTGCCAGCAGGTCACAGCCTCACCAGGAAGGGCAGTTGGTATGCATGTTTACAGCTCAGACCCCAGGCCATGGAAGAACAGGCCATGGGTTTAGATAGGGTACAAACCCAAAAGCCACCAGGGGCCAGGCAGGCAAGGAAACTGGAATAGAGGGCCAGGTAGGACTGCCTCCCCCAGCCTTCCCAACCCCCCCCCCAGCTTGTCCTGCCTCCCTGTCGCCGGAGAGCTCAGCCGTCTTGTTGAGCGCCCCCATCACTGGCTAAGGCTGCCTCACTGAAGCTTTCAAAAGAGGCTGAAAATGTGCAGTTTTACATAAACTCTCCTGGTGATAAATGTCGGTGATAATGGTTGGTTAAATAGATAAAATGTTGATTTAAGTGCTGGTGATAATTCAATGCAAAGAAATACTGTATGGGCCACTAAAACACATCTCTGTGCTGGGTTTGGCACGCGGGCTGCCAGCTTGTCTCTCTGGTCTGGAATATAACTGGGTGGTAAACAGCCCTAAGTGGATTTGCGCCTCATCCTTGAAGGGGCCTTTGGCAGCCAGGAGAGGCCAGTGTGGCTCCAGCCTGGCATACCTCGGAGGCTCTGGGCACAGCTGAGTTCTACTAGTCCCACTCCAACAACTGTCTCTAGGAATATGTTAGGAGCTGGAGATGTAAGCTAATACCTGGGGGGGCTTTAAGGTCTTAGACCTCTGGGATGGGAAGCCCCTTCCTATGGGAAGCCTTCCCTGGAGTGCGCCCCACCACGCAGCTCCAGCAATGCCAGTGTGCCTCCCACACAAAGCTTCCTTGGCTTGTGTCTCATGCTTACGGTGATGAGGGGGGCGTGTCACTACTCCATCCCAACCCCAATAGACTGGAAGCTCCTTGAGGTTGGAAGAGTTGTTGTCCTGGTCACCCTGTCTCCCGGGTAGTGCCTGTATACAGTAGGCACTCAAATGTGTGCACAAGGAGCAAGTGAAACAGTGAATCCCACTGGCCCCCAAAATGAAGAACAGCATTTTCACTGAATCCTAAACAAGGCAAAGTATTATTACTTTTTAAAAAAGCAAGTATCGGAAGTTGAACCAAACAGTGGCTTTATTAGTATTTTCCTGATAAAATCACCATCAAAGATGTTGGAGCTGAGAAGAAATTTATACTAAGTGCAGCAATTTCCAGACAGGTCTCAAGTGGTGAGCATTTTCCCTTTCCTTTCTTTTTCTTTTTGACCCTAATCCTTGAGTTAGGACTTTCTGCACATTCACTACGAACCACTTCTAATCCCTTCATGTGGACTCAGTCATCCCAATCACTTCTTTTTTTTTTTTTTTGTGACGGAGTTTTGCTCTTGTTGCCTGGGCTGGAGTGCAATGGCGCAATCTTGGCTCATCACAACCTCCACCTCCTGGGTTCAAGCAATTCTCCTGCCTCAGCCTTCTCAGTAGCTGGGATTACAGGCATGTACCACCATGCCCATCTAATTTTCTATTTTTAGTAGAGATGGGATTTCTCTATGTTGGTCAGGCTGGTCTTGAACTCCTGACCTCAAGTGATCTGCCCGCCTTGGACTCCCAAAGTGCTAGGATTACAGGCGTGAGCCACTGCACCCAGTCCCAATCACTTCTAATCACTTCATGTGAACTCACTGAATCCTTTCAATACTGTGAGGTGGGCCTGTTCATAACCCCCCTGAACAGGTGAGAAATCAGAGGCTCAAAGAGGTTAAGTAACTTGCCCACAGCTATTACACAGCTAGAGTGGAGAAACAGGATTTGAACTCAGGCCATCTGGCTCTAGCCCCGACCTCTTCATCACTACCCCTCATGTTTATTGAAAGTTAATTTTATCAGCTGGATGTGATGGCATGCACGTATAGTCCCAGCTATTAAGGAGGCTGAGGCAGGAGGGATGCTTGAGTCCAAGAGTTCAAGTCCGACCTGGGCAACATTGCAACGCCCCATCTCTAAATTAATTTTTTTTGTTTTGAGACAGGGTCTCACTCTGTTGCCCAGACTAGAGTACAGTGGTGTGATTGTGGCTCACTGCAAACTCCACCTCCCAGGTTGAAGCGATTCTCATGTCTCAGCCTCCCAAGTAGCTAGGATTACAAGTGAGCACCAACATGCCCGGCTAATTTTTGTATTTTTAGTAGAACTGGGGTTTTGCCATGTTGGCCAGGCTTGTCTCAAACTCCTGACCTGAAATGATCTATCTGCCTCAGCCTCCTTAAGTGCTGGGATTACAGGCGTGAGCCACCACACCTGGCCTAAAATGGTTTTTTTAATTAAAAAAAATTTAAAAACTTAACTTTACTAGTTGAATGCTATTTTCTTCATTCCCATTTAAGAAATGCATTTTATAAGCCAGGCATGGGGGCTCACCCCTGCAGTCCTAGCACTTTGGGAGGCAGAGGTGGGAGGATTGCTTGAAGCCAGGAGTTTGAGGCCAGCCTAGGCAGCAAAGCAAGATCCCAGCTCTTAAAAATAAATAAATAAATTCAAAGTATATAAAAAATACCAGCAAGCCTCTGTGGATTATTACTGTAACAGCTATTGCTACTTCCTCCACATACACAAGTGGAAAAATCCTGCCATGGCGAGTACTTCTAATGTTAAATTCGAGAGTGCATGTAAAGCACTTAGCACATGCAGGGTATACAGTCAGTGCTCAATAAATACTGGCGGGCATGATATTTACGTTCAGTTCACACTGCCATACCTATTTCTCTGCTGCCTATACAATTTGTACCTGTCTGAGACCTTTCAGTCTTTCTTGAAGCTTCCAGAATCCCCATGCATAGGGAAGGAGTCACCAACTCTAAGGCCCATGGTCTCATACACAAGGAGACTGAACTGGGCCCCTGTGGACTCGGCTCTCACCAGGAGCTGCCATGCAGGACTGCAGGCTGCTGTGTATGTGTGGGGGGGGGACACACCCTTACAATTTTTAAAATTAAATTAATTAATTTATTTTTTGAGACAGAGTCTCAATTTGTCACCCAGGCTGGAGTGCAATAGCATCTCGGCTCACTCAACCTCCACCTCCTGGGTTCAATTGATTCTCCTGCCTCAGCCACCCGAGTAGCTGGGACTACAGGTGTGTGCCACCACACCTAGCTAATTTTTTTTTTTTTTTTTTTTAAGGAGAGATGGGGTTTCACTATGTTGGCCAGGCTGGTCTCGAACTCCTGACCTCGTGATCTGCCTGCCTTGGCCGCCCAAAGTTCTGGAAGTACAGGAATGAGTCACCGTGCCCAGCCTTTACATTTATTTTTTTAGAGATAGGGTCTCACTCTGTTGCCCAGGCTGGAGTGCAGTGGCAGGATCATGGCTCACTGCAGCCTCACCTCCAAATCTCAAGCAATCCTCCTGCCTCAGCCTCCCAAGTATCTGGAACTACAGGTGCAAGCCACCACACCTGGATGATTATTATTATTTGTAGAGACAGGGTCTTACTACATTGCCCAGGCTGATTTTGAACTCCAGGGCTCAAGCCATCTTTCTGCCTCTGGCTCCCAAAGTGTTGGGATTATAGGCATGAACACCTGGCCTGATCTTATGATTTTTAAAAGAAGCTGAGATTTTGAATTTTTATATTAAAAACTCTCCACTTTTAACATTGGCAACCAAGTCAAACTTTTGGGAAACCTGTGTGGGCCAATCACATAGTCCTTTCCATGGGGCTATATTAGGTCCCCAAGCTGCCACTTGGGCGCCATATTTCCATGCTTACAAACATGGACTGGACTTAGACCTGGGGGTTGGACAGTGTCCTCAAGTACAGACTGGTGTGAAAACACTTCCCCCCAGGGTCGCTGGAGCATTCCCTGGGGAGATGAGACATAGGTGGCATGTGCAGCCCAGCTCCCAGCTCCCGAGAACTCCCAGATGAGTGGGAGTCCCTAGACCGTAGCACATACCCCATGTCAGGCCCTGGCGTAAATACACTTTCCATTCATTCTCTTATGGACCAAAATAAATGCTCACCATTTGCAGACACACATGTACCCATCAACAAAGATTATCTTCAGGACCCAGAACAGGTGTCTGGGCTACTTGGATGCAAGGGATTAGGAAGGCTGAGAAAGGGTGGAGTGGTCGAGATCAGTTTGATGATATATGTCATGTGTTTCGCTCGGGGCCAGGCATGTCAAAAATCAAATCATCCATTTATTCACTCATTTGTTCATTCAACAAAGGAACAAATGGAGTGGTTGAGTGCCTGTTTGCCTGGACACTGTTCTAGACACTGGTGGGGTGGAGGGCAGTGGCGGGCACAGTGGAGGACAGGACAGGCACAGGCATGGACCCCCATGATGCTCACCTATTAACAAAAAGGCAGACCATGCACACAAACATTCCTGATGTCAGGAGGGACCAGGGATGTTATTTAGCCAGTGTGCAATCAGGGGAGGCTTCCTGGAGGAGGTGACAATGCTCAGCGTCCCTTCCCTCACAGTGGTAAGTCTCCCTGCAGGGCAGTGGGCTCTTACCTGCTCCTCCTCCTCCCTCAGGCTGGGTAAGGTGCTGACAGAGAGGTTGACGGCGGTGACGGTCACGAAGAGCACCGACAGGCAGGCGAACACCTTGCCCGGCAGCCCCGAGTGCGGCCTTTCCACCATGTCGCGCAGTCGCCGCATGCAGCACCCCAGGCGGCCCTCGCCCTCGGCCGGGCCCTCGCTGTCGCGGCCCTCGCTGGCCAGCGCGTCGTCCTCCTCCTCCCGCTCCACCATCTCCGCGAACTCCTCGATCTTCTGCAGATAGCGGCGCTTGCAGCAGCCGTCCAGCTGGTCCTCCGCGATGCCCCAGTACAGCAGCTCCTCCTGGAAGGACAGCGCGCACATCTCACGCAGCAGCCGCAGCTTGCCCGCGCGCAGGAAGGTCAGGATGGTGCCGAAGGCCCCCGGGTTGCGGTCGAAGAAGAACTCGTTGCAGGTGACGTCGTAGTCATCGCACACGTTGAGGATGTCGTCGAAGTTGGTGCAGGCCTTGAGCTGGCCCAGGCGCGTCAGCGGGAACTCGTCTAGCGTGGTCCAGGGCAGCGAGTACTTGATGCCGCCCACGTTGATGATGATCCGACGGCGGCGGTCCTCGGGCTGGCAGCCCTGGCGGGGCTCGTCCTGCGGCCGCAGCCGCTGAGCCCTGCGGTAGAACGCGCCCTTGATAGCCTGGCGCTGCGGCAGGAAGGCAGGGTGGAAGGAGGCGTCCGAGGTGCAGCTCAGCGCGCTGTAGTCGTAATCAGAATTGTCTCCCGGTAAGAGGGTCATTTTGGGCCTTCACATCCCTCTCGGGCCTGTGGGGAGAAGGGAGGAAAGACCCTCAGCGACCACCCCTACCTTCACCTTGCTGAGAATGTGGATGTCGCAGATATTCACTGTTAGGGATGGAATCTTTGTCCCCCAGATCCATAGGTTGCAGCCCCTACCCCTCGATGGGATGGTATTAGAGGTGGGGGCTTTGAGATGTGATTTGGTTCAGTTGCTGTTATGAAAGCAAAGTCCCCCACGATGAGACTCGCGTTCTTATAAGGAGAGGTCGGGTGCGGTGACCCATGCCTGCAATCCCAGCACCTTGGGAGGCTGAGGCAGGTGGATCATTTGAGGTCAGGAGTTTGAGACCAGCCTGACCAACATGGTGAAACCCCGTCTCTACTAAAAATACAAAAATTAGCCAGGCGTGGTGGTGCGCACCTGTAGTCCTAATCCGAACTACTAGGGAGGTTGAGGCAGGAGAATCGCTTGAACCTGGGAGGTGAAGGTTGCACCGCTGTACTCCAGGCTGGGCGACAGAGCGAGACTCCATCTCAAACCAACCAACCAGCCAGAAGAGGCAGAGACACCAGGGCTTTCTCCACCACGTGAGCACTCAGAGAGGCATCTAAGTGAGAAACCCGGAGGTGAGTGCTGCTGGCACCTAGCTCAGACTCGCAGCTGACAGAACTGGGAGAAATAAGTGCTGCTGAAACCACCAGTCTGTGGTATTAATATTTGGTTACATCAGCCTGAGCTGACAAACACATTCGCCTAATAGTGAAATAGCAACAACACTGCCCGGTGTCTCCCAGCCATCACAATTCTCCCACATCCATCCACGCACTGGGGGATGCAGCCGTGCGCAGAATGAGCAGGGGTCTCTGATCTCAGACAGCTGACATCCTAGTGGATTTTCAGGTGACACATGTACTGTTATTTACTTAACATTTCATTTTAAATTGCCCTTTTTTTTTTTTTCTTGTATCTGTTTGGCTTGGGAAAACAATTTAGTGTAGACCTACAGTTCTCATAGGGCTGATTTTGTCTCCCCAAAGACTTGTGCCAATGCCTGGAGGCATTTTTGCTGGTCATGACTGGGGGATGCTACTGGCATGTAGCAGGTAGAGGCCAGGGAATGCTGTCACATGTCCTACAATGCACAGGACAGTCCCCCACAACGGAGACTTATCTAGTCGCAAATGTCCTTAATGCTGAGGGGGGAGAAGCCTGGTTAGTGGTTATAAATGTAACTTCAGAGCCACACAGCCTGGGCGGGTGACTCAACCTTGATGTGCTCATGCCTGTAATCCCAGCACTTTGGGAGGCCGATGAGGGCAGATCACAAAGTCAGGAGTTTGAGACCAGTCTGGCCAACATGGCGAAACCCCATCTCTACTAAAAATGCAAAAATTAGCCAGATGTGGTGGTGGGCGTCTGTAATCCCAGCTACTCAGGAGCCTAAGGTGGGAAAATAGCTTGAACCCGGGAGGCCGAGATTGCAGTGAGCTGAGATCCTGCCACTGCACTCCAGCCTGGGTGACAAGAGCAAGACTCCATCTCAAAAAAAATTTCCTCGTCTACAAAATGGGTGACCTATTTGGTAGGATTACTGGGAGGCCTAAGTGAATTATGTACATAGGAGCATTTAATGCAGCGCCTGGCACATAGTAGCTACTCAGTAATTATTGTCTATTATTATTATTATTTTTGAGATAAGAGTCTTGCTCTGTGCCTAGGCTAGAGTTCAGTGGCGCGATCTTGGCTTACTGCAGCCTGTGCACCTCAGGTTCAAGCAATTCTTGTGCCTCAGCCTCTCGAGTAGCTGGGACTACACGTTTGCCACCACACCTGGTTAATTTCTGTATTTTTAGTAGACATGGTTTTGCCACGTTGGCTAGGCTGGTCTTGAACTCCTAATGTCAGATGATCTGCCCACCTTGGCCTCCCAAAGTGCTAGGATTACAGGTGTGAGCCACTGCGCCTAGCCTATTATTATTATCTTGAATGGACAACTTATATGTTCCCACTAATGGAAAACAGGTATCACTTGCCATAAGTCAGAAGCAATGGACAAAGAAATGTGCAGCTATCAAGGCAATGCCACGTTTGTTCATGTGTTGGCAAACACCACCTTGAGGATACGGGGTGAACTGGACAGGCGTGTTCACCCAGGACGCCTTCCTTGGCCCCTCCAGCTAAATCCAGACACATCCACAACTGGTGCATGTGTCTTCACAGCACTTAGCACCAGTTCTAGAACTGTCTGTGTGCAAGCCTGGCTCCTTCCTTAGGCAGCCTGCTCCCTGGGGGAAGAAATGTGCTTTAGCCATCTCTGAATCCCCGTGCCCAGCACTGTAAGGGCGCAAAGAAGTGCTAGCTAAATGGGTCCATTTCCTGCTGAGGAGACCAGCAAAATGAGGCCACTTCTGAGAAACTGAGGTCAAAATATCAACTTGCATGGACTCCTTCCTTTCCAACTCTCTAAGCGAAGGGTTTGTGCTGCTGGAACAAGATTGCTTATTCATTACCAGCTCATGGGCTGAATTTGGTTCACAAATATTTTGCTTGGCTTGGAGAAGTTTTTGAAAGTTGTGAAATTTCATGTAAAAATCCATATTCTTGGCTTTTCTTAAAAAAATCAGGATATCTGGCAATACTTGGCCCAAACACCAACTGAGAAATGGCTACTCCTTTAGGCGACACCTGCTCCAATCCACCACAGTCCCCATCCTTCTCCACTGTCTTCCTAACGCCCGCTCTATTCCACTCATGTGTGTTTCCTTCCTGGCCCTATAGGCATTTGAGTTGGAGACCCCTAGATTATAGCTACAGAGCTCTCTGGAATTAAGCCAATGCATAAAAGCAGTCAAATACCCTGCTTTTAAAAATCACCAGCCCTCTCCCCAGACCAAACCCTCATGGAAGGAAGTGGTAAAGTCTATCAATTCCAAATGAAAACCCATTTCCAATACTTAAATGTTGGTCAATTTTTCAGGAAAACACCTGCTCACACACACACACATACACAAACACGTGTGTGTGAATGAGGAAGTGTTTTAATAGGTGCTGGAAGGGAAGGGAGGGTGTTTCATGGGTAAAACGGGCTCCTTCCTAAGAGGAACTGCTTTACAAAAGCACATCACCCTTCTGCTACTCACTGATCTTTGCAGAAGGCTACACTCGCATAGATCAGGTTTTGGAAAACTAGGGTACACCTGTGTTTGAAAGAAAAATGCTTTGATTTTAGACAGTTAGAGTGTTTTTAACTTCACCTAAAATTGGAACCCATGTCCTCAGGCACAGCCTGCCAGGATCCCTCGGAGGCGTGGGAATAATCCCTTTCAGGCACTTTCCTTGGTGATCTCTCTTTTCAGCTCTGCTGTTTCATCTTTGCTACCACAGACAAGAGAAAAAGTGACACTCTGTTTGGCAAGAATGGTGATGGAGGTAAAGGGAAAATGACTTGCATGAGCCCCGGAGGGCTCTTGTGAATCCCCCACAGCTGTAATCACCTCTTCTTTTTAAGAATTTCGTCTTTCAACCCTCCCGGTGTTCCCCTCCAGCAGAAAACTCCCCCAATTAGTGATTTCTTTCCTTCACGCCCTGCCCCCATGTGAGTTTCCTGTGTGGAAAGTGATTCTGTCTAAGCAGTGTGGGGAGTATGGAGAGGCTGATGCCACTCGGAGGGTAATCAACACGGTAAGGACCTTGTTCTCAAAGCCAAAGTCCCCTGGGGAGATGCTAAGGCAGGAACTTGCTAAAGGAAGAACAGGCATATTTCTCCATGACCTTTGGTCTTGCAGATCCCGAGCTGATGTGTGGTGGATGGCTCAGCATCCTAGACCCTATGCTAAAGTTCATAAATCAAACAGGCCCCAAAGCCTGGGCTTCTGGAAAATAATGCTGATTTTCACCCAGTCTGATACCTTCACAAGAAATTTTTTTGTTTCTCCGTGGTGTTCGTTCTGCTAGTTCTAAAGCATGGTGGGTTTTAGCGATCTTGCCTCTGAGGGTCTATGGATGCCCGGGGGAGAGGAAGCTGTTTGAGGCAGAGGCTGCGGTGGGGGGAGATCGTTCATTCATTCATTTTTTTGTTCGTTCGTTCAATAGTTACTGAACACTCACCTCGTGTCATGCTCTGTGTTAGGTCTGGAGACATGGCAGAGAAAAAGACAGACCCAGCCCCTGTCCTCACAGAGGTGACCTTCTAGTCGGGGAGACTCTTTCCAAATGAGCATACAAGTCATTTCAGGCTGCAGTGACTGCAGTGTTGTTGACAGAACAGGTGAGAGATGGAGAATGACTACTGTGGGATGTGGGGCAACATTAGCTGGAGGGGGTGAGGAGGGCTTCTTGGAGGAGGGGACATGGGCTGAGCCACATGGGTGGGTCCAGCCCTGTGAGGACCTGGCAGAGGGAGTAGCAAGAGTTTGCTCCCTGACTTGGGGGGTAGGCTTGGATAATCGAAGACCAAGGAGAAGGCCGAGCACAGAGCGAGGGGAAGCTGGGAGTAGAGGAGGGGGGACAGGGGCCAGGTGCAGCAGGGCCCAGGGGCTGACAATAAGGAGGTGGGGCTTATTCTGCTGGGAACAAGGAGTCCATGCGCGCCTGCCAGGTCAATGGACAGCGCGTGGGCTGGGGAGCCCAGGCTGTAGGCTACTTAAGTTATTCTGGAGCTGACTAAAGTTTGCACCAGTGGAGTTTTGGAGAACACGAGGGATTTGGGATGAACTTTGGAGGAAGAGCCCTCAGGACTGGCTGAGGAATGGGGCCTGGGGGAGGGGGAAGAGAAGAATCATGATTCCAGAGGTGCCATTTACCAAGGCGACGGATAGGTGGCGCTATGGTGAGCTGAGTCAGAGGAAGCCGTTCCTGGCTGTGGGATGATGGACAGAAGAGGATGCCGGTGAAATCCAGGAGAGAGGGCGGAGATGTGTGCCTCCCAAGGATGATGCCAGACCACCAATGCTGAGCTGATGTGTTTGTGGGGGGGTGAGGGCGTCACCTGGTAGCTCTGACCTGGCTAGGCTGGCAAGGGCAGGAGGGCCAGGGTAGCAGAGCTATGTTGAAGCCAGAGTCAGGGGCCTCACCTGTGCCCAGCATCCACACCCCCATTGAAGCTGCATCACATCAGGCTGGAGTGCTGAGTGCAGGGCATATGGTAGGCAGAAAATTGTCCCCACATTCCCCTAGATGCCCATGTCCTAGTCCTGATCCCTGGAAACTGTGAATATGTTAGACTGCGTGGCAAGGAGGAATGAAGGTTACAGATGGAATTAAGGTTGCTAATCAGCTGACCTGAAATGGGAAATTATCTTGGATGATCTGGGCGGGTCCAGTGTAATCAACAGGGTCCTTATTTGTGGAGGAAAGAATCAGGACACAAGTGGCAGAAGGGCATGGCATGAGACTGACACTGCTGGTCACTGCTGGCTTTGAAGATGGAGGAAGGGGTGGTGAGTCAAGGAATGCAGGTGGCCTCCAGAGGCTGGAGAAGGCAAGGAAACGAGTTCCCTGGAGCCTCAGAGAGGAGCACCGCCTTGCCAACACCCGATTTTAGCCCAGCCAGACCCATTGCCAACCTCTCACCTCCAGAAGATAACACAATTTGGGTTGTCTTAAGCCACTGAGTTTGAGGTAATTTGTGACAGCTGCAAAAGGAAACAGGATGCTGAGGCAGGGCAGGGTGGCTCATGCCTGTAATCCCAGCACTTTGGGAGGCCGAGTTGGGCAGATCACTTGAGGAGTTTGAGACCAGCCTGGCCAACATAGTGAAATCCCGTCTCTACTAAAAATACAAAAATTAGCTGGGTGTGGTGGCATGTGCCTGTAATCCTGCTACTTGGGAGGCTGAGGCAGGAGAATCGCTTGAACCTGGGAGGCAGAGGTTGCAGTGAGAGGAGATCCTGCCACTGACACTCCAGAGTACTCTGGACGCTT
The DNA here is from genome assembly GCA_036589455.1 of Ateles fusciceps. Classification (NCBI taxonomy): domain Eukaryota; kingdom Metazoa; phylum Chordata; class Mammalia; order Primates; family Atelidae; genus Ateles; species Ateles fusciceps. The sequence goes on from JAZHEH010000847.1 coordinate 6,742,500, forward strand.
TTTTTTTTTTTTTTTTCTGAGACTCTGTCTGGAAAAGGGATGTTAAGAGAAAGCTGGTTCTGGTTCTTCTCCACCTTGGGGGACAACCTGCCAATCACCCCAAGCTGGGGGAGGCAGAAGGGCGCACAGGCTTTGAAATTAGGAGACCTGGGTTCAAGGCCAGTTGCTCTGTGACTTTAGGCAAGTCATGCCCTATCCCTGAGACTCAAACTGTTTCTTTTTTTTTTTTTTTAAATGAATGAGAGGTTCTTATGTTGCCCAAGTTGGTTGGCCTCGAACGCACAGCCTCAGCTCCTCAAGCACCAGGACGACTGGCCTGAGCCACTGCGGCTCCAGAGACTCAGTTTCTTTATCTGTATAATGAGGCTACAAACAGCTCCTGCCTCCTTGAGTTATGATGAGGACAAAAGCAGACGGCACAGGTGATGCTCTTGGCCCCATGCCTGACACTCTGCAAACCCTCAATAGTCACTCGGATTTCTCATGAGCTACAAGAAGGGTCTGCCGTCCCCTCCCTGCTTGCCAAGAGCATCTTCTTTTCTGACCTGACCCCTGGGGCCCATTGCTGGAGGGTGTGCGGGCTGGTCTAGCACTCTGGGAAAGCCACCAGGTGGTGATGAGGGAAACGAGGATGCTGCTGCCCTGTGACCCAGAAATCCCACTCCTGGGTAGATTTCCCAGACCTGGGACCACAAAGCATTGTGGCAGACATTGTCAGTAATCAATTATTTGCACTAAAATCCTTCATCAGGGTTTGCTTCTGGGGAACCAGGTGGAAGAGAGTAACAAGGTACAAGGATGTGTGTTCCGTGTTGTTTCTGGTACCAGGAGGTCCCGTAGCATCCATCCCCAGGGGAGCGGACAGGCAAGTCTTGGTAGAGGCAGAGTCTGGAATCCTGCAGATTGCCCAGGAATCAGAAGCAATGGACTGGGTGGTTTAGCAACACATTTAGGTCTTAAAACAGGATGCAGAGTGGAAAAGAAACAGAAGTTTCTAGCACTGTGCTATTTATGTAAATGAACACACACACATTACATATTTTACAAGGTCTCAAGCACAGGGGAGGATCTCATCAACCACATGGAGGGTGCCTGGAAGGGCAAAGGAAGGGGAAGAAGCACCGGGATTGGAACGAAGGAGGAAAAATGAGTAAGATGAGACAGCCTGGCACAGGCCAATGAGGAGGCGTGGGGAGAAGCGGCGTGGTTTGTACAACTCCGGCTTCTTAACCCAGGTTTAAAAGAAAATGAAGAGCACCAGAACAACAGAACCTTCTGAATTGCCCGGGGTGCTTGGTGGAGATTCAGGTTCCTGGGACCCTCCCTTCCCAGTTGGAATGCCTGAAGGGGAGGCCCAGGAATGAGCATTTTTCACAGGCTCTCCTGGAGATTCTGTGCGAGGGAGGGGACTGGGAATGCTTGGAGCTCTCCCAGGGGCTGGAGGCACAGGAGCTGCTCTGGGCTTTGGCCGGGACTCCCCCTGCTCAATGTGTCAATCTCCTTGAGGCTCTGGAAGCCTCTGAGTCCTGCGTCTGAGTCCATTTCCTGGAGAAATGGAATCCCTTCTGGTTTGCGAGAAAAACCTTCTGCATTGGGGTTGCCTTGATCGAATTTCCATTCATGAGCTTAGAGATCCACTGCAAATTTCTATCCTTCCTTTGAGGAAAAAGGTGATGCTTATAAGTTACCACTGAGGGCTAGAACATACTTGCAAAGATAAATGATCATTGAGACCGTAAGGCGTTCTGAGTGGCAAGTTCTCATGTGACCACCCTGAGGTCAGCACATGATTGAGGGTGCAGGGGCAGGGCCTGTGGGGTGGGATTTGGGAGGGTGGAATGGAATGCAGTGAAGGTCCAAGCCAGGCATGGCTAGTCGCCCCTGTGGCCTGAGCTAGCTATCACACCCACTGAGCTGCGGGCCTCTCTGAGCCTGCCTCCTCCCCTAGGAGATGGGGGACAAGATTGCTGACCTCCCAGGGCTATTATGGGGATCTGGTGAACAGAGGTTTGCTGCAGGGATGAGCAGTGTCACCTGGCCTCCTGTCCCCCATGGCTACATTCCATCAGGGGCATAAAATGGTTCCACAAACGGTCCTGGGCTGGCCCCAGCTGCTTTCGGACCTCTCTGGACTCTGTTCTTTCTGTCTTACGTTCTCAGTCCCTCTTCTGAGTGGCAGTGGGGGAATGCAGAGAGAGTGCTAAGTGCACAAGGTGTTATAAATAGCAGCAACCACAGTCTCCCTCCATTGCAGACTCACAAAGTGCCAGGCGCTGTGCTGGGAGCCTTAACTGCATGAGTCTTCATCCGTCCCTAAAAAGGCAGGCATTATCACTGATACCCCCATTTTATAAATGAAGAAACTGAGGCTCTGAGAAGTGAAAACTTATGTCTGGCAATAAGTGATGAAGCCAGAATTAAACTAGGTCTGTGGGACTCCAGGCCAAATCTCTTGACCCTTCCCTTTTACTGCCTCCTTGAACCATCGATTGTTTTCGGGAGCTGGGGTGGTGTCTCCACCCTTGCACGAGTCTGGGTTTCTAGTCTCTATTTTATATGGACACAATTTTGGAATTTTTTGAGGATGGGGAGAAGTAGGCAATTGCCATGGCTGGGGAAACGTATTTATCACTACTTTATATTTGTAAGAGAGCAGAGTAAAAAACAAATCAACAAAACTCCCAGTTTTGCCAAACTCAGGGTTGCCATTTTGGCCTCTGGGGAAGGAGACGTTGATGATGGAGGCAGAGGGTGGAGTCTTCCCCAGAAGCTCTGCTGACACCGTGATTTTAGCCCAGTGAGTCTCATTTGGACTTCTGATTTCCAAACACTACGAGATGATAAATTCAGGCTGGGCGTAGTGGCTTACGCCTAGATCCTAACCCTTTGGGAGGCCAAGGTGAGAGAACTTCTTGAGTTTCAGAGTTCAAGACCAGCCTGGGCAACACAGTGAGACCCTGTTTCTATAATTAAAAAAGTAGAATTAGCTGAGCGTGGTGGTGTGTGCCTTCAGTCCAAGTGCGTCAGGAGGCTGAGGTGGGTAGATCACTTGAGCCCAGGAGGTCAAGGCTGTGGTGGGCCATGATAGTGACACTGTACTCCAGCTGGGTGACAGAGCAAGACCCTGTCTCAAAAAAACAGACAAACAAAAAACACAAGATAATAAATTTGTATTGCTTTAAGCCACTAAATGTGTGCAAGTGGCTGGGCGCAGTGGCTCATGCCTGTAATCCCAGCACTTTGGGAGGCTGAGGCAGGTGGATCATGAGGTCAGGAGTTCGAGACCAGCCTGGCCAACATAGTGAAACCCTGTCTCTACTAAAAATACAAAAATTAGCCAGGCCTGGTGGCACACGCCTGTAGTCCCAGCTACTCGGGAGGCTGAGACAGGAGAATGGCTTGAACCAGGAGGTGGAGGATGCAGTGAGCCAAGATCGCGCCATTGCACTCCAGCCTAGGCAACAGAGCAAGACTCTGTCTCAAAAAAAGAAACGTGTCCAAGTATGTGAAAGGAAGAAACTAACAGCCTCCAAGGCAACTTTCCAGAAGGAAAGCATTTCTCTCCCAGCACTCCGAGGCTTTGGTTTCTTTCTTTCTACCATGCCTCTCCACGTGTGCCATTCCCTCACTCCCAGTGGGTGTCTCAGGGACCCATCCATCTCTCTCCATGGCACTCTTTCCCAGACCCTGCGGCGTTTCACTGCCAGCATGGCTTCATCTGTCAGGATTAGGGCTCCTGGCCGGCCGACTCAGAGGCAGGTCAGGCTGCATTAATCCCCAATTAAAACGTTAATCAAAATGGATCCAACAATTAGCTTGGCCTGGGTCCTGGCATGTTAGATTTCCAAGAGATGCTGTGCCCTGATGGAGAATCTGTCTTTCTTAGCCACCTGCCGTCTGTTCTCACCACAGTCCAACCATCCTGGACCTTGGCCCAGCCTCCTGAAAGCTGGGGCCAAAGTTCCTGGGGAGAGTATGCGCTGGGAGCTGGGCTCTTCCCTCCATCCCTCACTTGCCCCCAATGAGAAAAAATGCCAGTGTCCCTCCCCCCTATAGAAAAGACAGGCTGCCTCCGGAGCCTCCCTGCTGTGCTGCAGACAAGCAAAATAACACCAAATGCACGTTTGTGTTTGCCTTCTTCTACGGGGAGGTGTTTGGGGACCAGCCAGAAGATCCTTTTCTCTTTGCCTCCTTGTAGCTCAAAATTTGGGGAACATAAGCTTAAGCAGAGAAGCAGGCTTGGGGGAGCAGTGGGGAACTCAGGATGGCAGGAAGGGAGACTTGGGCTTTTAGGAGTCCCCTGGAGGGAGAGCAAGATCGGACCTGCCTGGGGAGGTGTGGGTGGGAGACAGAAAATTCAACCTCAGTGCAAGGGACAGTCTTAGGCACGATTCAGATCCTATTTCTAGCAAAGTCACTTCATTTCTGATTTTGTTAATGAAATACAGTCTGCTGGATGATAAAAATGGCACACGGTGATGGAGTGCTTGCAGCTAGGTTCTTTGCCTCTCCTTTTTATCAATTCTACTTAGAGGGGCTTTATGAAGGGCTCCTTTGCCAAGCTTAATGCATCACCCAAGAGTAGATTCCCACACCCCTAAACCTCTGGCAACAGGCAAGGTTGACTCTTCATCAACAGTGGAAAGCAGGGTGGAGAAAGACAGCAGAACCAAGATACTACTGAGGCTCCAGGAAGTGAGTTCCTCAGAGCGGGTCTGAGTCACTTAGCCCTGTGCCCAGCACACATCTCTTTATTCTTCTGTTTCTTGAGGCATCTCCCTCACCTCCTGCCAGAGCCCCGCTGGGCATCGGGGGGCAGAGAATTCAGAGTTGGCGCCCAGATCTGCCCCAATCAGGCTCCAGGACAAGCTTTGGGAAAGTCGTAGGGGAGGGGGATGGGGAGAAGCAGGTAAGGTCTGCCTCCCTTGTCACATCTCCCTCCCAGAGGCCAAAAAGGCAACCCAGAGTTTGGCAAAACTGGGGGTTTCATTGATTTTTTACTCCCAAGGCTTGAGAACCCAGGCTGTAGGCTGTGGGCCTGGATTCTCAACCTAGGAGAAGAACCTAGGTTGCCTCATTTCCAGTATGCCTGCAGTTCCCTGCAGGTTAGGAGTGTGTCCCTCCACCGACATCTTTCCACTGGAATGGGCTGGCTCTGAGAACCACTGAGAAGGGCGATCCCCAGGGGCCAGCGCTTGCCTCTTTTTCAAACACACCTTCCCTCCTTCCCCCTCCCAGCAGGTGACTGTGCAGAGCTCCAAAAGCCGGAGGCACAGGTAGAGCTCTGGTCTGGCAGAGCCAGAAAAAATCACCCAAAGAAGGACAGCATGCCCTAGCCACTGTGCCCACTGCATGGCCCCAATCAGCAGTGCCAAACTTTTCTTGGAGATGTGCTGCCAGTGAGGCTCTCCATAGGGACTCTGCCATCGGGGTGTGGGGGTATCAAATCCACCCTATTGAATAAATCTCTGCTCAGATTCATAGGGCAGGAGCTTCCCCCACCCTACAATGAATCAGACCAGTTCCTGCTCCCTCCTCTCACCTCCCCCCTTGCCCCCCCCACACTATCTCAGGGTGTCGGCGAAGGGGGAGAGGAGCGTCTGTCTCCCTCCTCTATGTGTCTGTCATTCACCTGGGTAACTTTGGTGCCTGGCACCCTTTAAGTGCTTAATAACAGCAAGTGCTTAAGAAAATGCCTGCTGAGTAGACGAACTCACAAACCCCAGTGGTGGGGAACCCGCATTCCTCAGTAATGTCGGATCAGTGTTTCTCAACTCCCCCGCCACCCTACCCCATCACCCGCCCCTAAGAAGCTTTGAAAAGATCTTTTCTTCCTATTCTAGAACCAATTCCAGCTTCCACGCCTCCCACCTTGAGAATGAATGCATTAGATGAACCAAGACTTCTGCCTGTACACATGGGCTGCTACAGTCCACCGCCCCAGCAGACTGCGACCTCCCAAGGGGGGGCCTGGGTCTTACTCCTTACTTCTCTCTAAGCCGCATGAAGCGTCCCCCCTTTCTATCCTGCCCCCCACCCCATCCCTCTTCATTTCTCCCCAGCATAGCTCCTCCATAAATGTTTGTAAACTGGATGAATGAATGTTGAGCGCCTGGTATGATGAGCTGCTCCTAGTAGGTGTTCAACCAATCTTTGTCCAATCTATGAATGAATGAATGAACTTCGCCCTTTTCCTTCCATACCTCCGGGCTGAGCCTCTCTCCCATATGGAAGCCCTAAGGCTGAGACCACCACCTTCCTAGCAGCTACTGGGGTGCCTAGTGAACTGTCTCAGTATCCCTAGCGCCTAGCACACAGTAGGCGCTCAATAAATGCACGCTGTATTCATGGTTAATGATTGACTCAATTAGGCCCACGGTGGGGGTAGAGGGGGGGCACCATACTATGCCTAAGGATCCAGTGAATGAGCAAGTGACAGACACCCCCCACCCCAATCCCTAACTCTCCCTCCTCCCGGGATCCGGTGAGAAACCTCGGCCTAGAGCCGGGATGCGCCCGCCGGAGTCGCTGCGGCGGCGAATGTCCCGGACTTTGCATCCCGGGGGACCCCTTGGGAAGAAGCAAAGCTGTACCCGCACCTTGGTCGTAGCTAGCGCGCTCCACGCCGCCACCAGCGGCTGCTCCCGGGTCCTCGGTCGCCCTGGCCTCCCTGCAGGCGGGTTTCGAGGCCCCCGCAGGGAGTTGGGGGCCACGGCCACGTGCAGCCGCCCCCGAGCCCGAGTTTGTAGGCGCGGGATCCGGTCCGCGCTTCGGTGGCGCCCCGCAAGGCTGCAGCGCGCAAAGTTCCCACCTCAAGTTTCCCGTCGCTGCGTCCCCGCCTCGGAGTTGGCCCGGCCGCGGCTTCCGTCCCCCCAGCTGCCCACGGGTCCGGGGTGAGGATGCGAGAGGGGCCTGGTGGCCTCCCCGGGCGCCCCCGCTCTGCCTCCCGGAGCCGCCGCCAAACTTCGGTCCCGGGGCCCGGCTCAGCTCCCGCCCTCGGAGCCGCGGCCGCCCCGTCTGTGCCTCCCGGTCCCCGCCGGGCTCCGAGTGCGTCGGGAGCGCGGCGCGGCAGCCGCTGAGGGAGGGAGCGGGGCAGGAGGCGGGACGGAGGGAGGAGACTGAGCGCGGGGCGGGAGAAGGGGCGGGCGGGCAGCTGAGAGTGCTGCGCCGGGCCTCGCCCCACTTCGGGACAGTGGCAGCGGCGCCGCCGTCACGGGGCATCCCGGCGCCCAATTGGGGCCCCGCACTTTGGATCGGGGGGTCCTGGCGCGCCTGCCGGGTGGCGCTCCTCGAGGCACGATCTCGAGCCCGCATCCAGGACGCTCGCGCTACGCCCTCCCTCCCATCGCCTTCTTCCTTGTCTGCTCTCCCAGGAGCGCCCACCCTGCCGCCCCTTCGCCTGCACCCGCCGGCTTCTAAGGTCCAGGCGCTCCGCTGCCCTGGAGCTTCATGCACCAGGCGGCATGGCAGCCTCCTGGGATCGCGCGCCCTGTCAGTTTTCCCGCGGTCCAAGTTCTCCGGCCGGCCCGGGCCCGGGCCCTTAGCACCACGGCCCCAGGATCTACCTGTGTCAGGGACTTAAAATCCCACTCTCCGCTGCGCCGGGGCCGCGCTCCACACGCTTCCACATCCCAGGGGACCACATGCGCCCTGTCTCCTGCCTTTCCTTGGAAATCCAAGTGCACCGCTGCCTCTGGGCCCCTCGCCCTCCCACCTCTGCCAAATACTGCATCCTTAGGGCCCTCTACACGCTGCTGCGCTGCAGCCGCGCGCTGCAAACAAGCTTTCACATCCTGGGTGTCACATGTCGCGCGCCTTTCCTCCATCTCCTAGAACAATGTTTTCCTTGGGCCCTTCCTGCCACCGCCGCCCAGGGGCTGCCAGCACCTTGCTGTGCCAACTTCCTAGGGCCAGTACTACCGTGCCAGGTGCTGTTCCCTCCAGTCCCGCGGGGCCAAGGCCCAGAGCCCTCCCAGGCCAGCAGACCCGCATTTCCTCGTCCACTCCCCTGGCCGGGGCAGGGCATTTGGACCAGGTCCTGGGGTCCTGGGCTCTTGTGCCAGAGTGGGTAGGATGCCGCACAGTTGCTGGAGGTTGCTATGGAGGAATCTGTCGGAGAGGAGAGGGTGCCGCTGGCAGGGCTGGCCTTTTACGGCCTTGCACTCCCTTCCTCTTTTCCTTTCTGCCTCTACCTTTCCCATCATCAGAGAACCAAGAAAGGACATGAAGAAATCCTGCTGCCGACCAGCCTTCTGCTTAAGAGTGGGGGAATGGATTGGGGGAGTTGTGGGTGCTCATTAAGTGGGTTAGGGTTAACCCTAAGAAATGAGCCCAGGGCACAGTAGCCTGTGCAGCAGTCCCAGCCACTTAGGAGGCTGAGGTGGGAGGAGCATAGGGGTTCCATGTTACAGTGCGCTATGATGGCAGCACTGCACGCCAGCCTGGGTGACTCAGCGAGATCTGGCCCCTAAAACAGCAAGAACAATAAAAACACTGGCTTACTGGTGAGGTGGACGCCCGGACAGACGGGATCTGCCCAAGGACCTGTTTCCAAGAGCTCACCTGCTGGAGGCTTGGCAAAACCCACAAACTGCTGAAATACATGAATGCAGAAAGAAGCCAGAGACACCACTTTAGATAGAATAATGGCGGAGGGTGCCTGTGGAGGTGATGGTTACATGGAGCCCTGAGCCAGAAGGAGACCATCTCACAAGATGGGAAGAGAGCTTTCTAGGTGGACAGAACATCAAAGGCATTGGCTTCAAGCAGGAGAGAGGGGAGGGCATGTCTGAGAAACAGCAAGGAGACCATCCAACAGCATAGGGGAGGGACCCAGGTGGGGGTGGGGTGGGCTTTTGGGGTCAGAGGGTCCCTGGATTACTTATTGAGAAACACTGCCGTTTTTTGTTTTTTTTTTTTTTTTTTTTGAGGCGGAGTTTCGCTCGTTGCCCAGGCTGGAGTGCAATGGCACTGTCTTGGCTCACAGCACCCTCTGCCTCCCAGGTTCAAGTAATTCTCCTGCCTCAGCCTTCTGAGTAGCTGGGATTATAGACGTGCGCCACCACGCCCGGCTAATTTTGTATTTTTAGCAGAGACGGAGTTTCTTCATGTGGGTCAGGCTGGTCTCGAACTCCTGACCTCTTGCCTGCCTCATCCTCCCAAAGTGCTGGCGTGAGCCACAATGCCTGGCCTGAGAAACACTGCTCTTGTGCGGATCAGGCTCCTGCCTTCCTCTCCCATCTGAAAATTGTTTTTGTTGTTGTTGTTGTTTTTTGAGACAGAGTCTTGCTTTGTCTCCCTGGTTGGAGTGCGGTGGCACAATCTCAGTTCACTACGGCGTCCGTCCCCCTGGGTTCAACTGATTCTCCTGCCTCAGCCTCCCGAGTAGCTGAGACTACAGGTGTGTGCCACCATGCCCAGCTAATTTTCGTATTTTTAGTAGAGACGGGGTTTCACCAGGTTGGCCAGGCTGGTTTCAAACTCTCGACCTCAGGTGATCCACCAGCCTCAGCCTCCCAAAATGCTGGAATTACAGGTGTGAGCCACTGCACCCAGCCAGAAAATTGCTGCCTCTATCTTGTTTTTGAGACAGGGCTTGTCTCTGTCCCCCGCTGGAGTGGAGTGGTGCAATCATAGCTCACTGCAACCTCTAACTCCTGGGCTCAAGGGGTCCTCCTGCCTCAGACTTCCAAGTAGCTGGGACTACCACACACCACCATGCATCACTAACTTAAAACAAAAAATGTTTTCTGCAGAGACAGGCTGGTCTAGAACTCGTAGGCTCAAGCCATTCACCCACCTCGGCCTCCCAAAGTGCTGGGATTACAGATGTGAGCCACTGTGCCTGGCCCTGTTTCTATCTTTTTTTTTTTTGAGATGGAAACTTGCTCTGTTGCCCAGGCTGGAGTACAGTGGCGTGATCTCAGCTCACTGCAACCTCTGCCTCCCGGGTTCAAGTGATTCTCCTGCCTCGGCCTCCCAAGTAGCTGAGACTACAGGCATGTGCCACTACACCCAGCTAATTTTTTGTATTTTTAGTAGAGACGGGGTTTTATCATGTTAGCCAGGATGGTCTTGATCTCCTGACCTCATGATCCGCCCTCCTCAGCCTCCCAAAGTGCTGGGATTACAGATGGGAGCCACTTCGCCTGGCCCCGTTTCTATCTTTTTTACTTGCGTATTATCTGTCTCCCCACTGGGGAACCAGCTCAATCAGGGCGAGGACTGTGTGCTATCTCTCCCCCGCCCCAGCAGCTTCCACTCTGCTAGGCACATACAGAGCAGGCTTCTTAAATAATTCCTGGGGGAACTCAGGACAGTTTTCTGGAACAGATGTGACTGCCTCAGAGAGTCAGACTCCTCGCTCATGATCACAGGATGAGGATGCAGCGCAGGGGTGCTCAGACTTTTTTTTTTTTTTTTTTTTTTTTTTTTTTTTTTTTTTTTTTTTTTTTTTTTTTTTTTTTTTTTTTTTTTTTTTTTTTTTTTTTTTTTTTTTACTGTGCACCTGAATCCGCCTGAGGGCTTTGTAAAACCCAGACAGCTGCACCGACCCCGGAGCAGCTGATTCAGTGGGTCTGGCATGGGGTCCTTCTGAGGAGCTCCCTGCTGATGCTGATGCATCAGGTTGGGGGATCCCACTTTGAGAACCACTAATATTGAAGGTGTGAACCCCTATCCAGCTTGGTCTCACTTCCGAGCCCTCATGAGGTCTTGGGAGAGACTCAAGCCAGCTTCTCCTTATTAGGATCATGGGACCTAATGGCCACCTCTAGAGACAGGGTTGGGCTTATTAGAACACTGTGAACCTGAGTCAGATCTCACAGTGACCTACAGACACAAGACCCGGTACACTGTGTGGGAGACCGTCGGTGAGAATAATGACCCCCGCCCAGTCCTGGCCTTACCCACAACATACACACTCACTTTGCTGTACCCAGGAGTTAAATTACTGCCTAATCTTATCCCTGACTGTGCTAACGATGTCCAATAAAATTCTTTTAAGTCCTTTTAAGGAATTCCCTCTTTGGAGTTCCTCCCTCTCCCTTAGAGCCTTCCAGATTTTTCACTTTTCTCCTCCTATCTTCATTTTCTCCTCTTGCAAAGAGTCCCTCCCCAAGCTGTTGTGTGGAAGAGATGTTGATGATGCCCGTGGAAGCTTCCTGAGAAGATGGGAACAGTCAATGCTTGCTGGGCAACTAAAAGGGTGCCAGGTGGTTGCTGGGTGATTTGAGAGCATCGTGGGCACCCCTGGGGCCAGGAGGTGGGCTCTGGCACATAGACTTGTTTTTATTTGTCCCTACTGAGTTAAAATTTTTAAAAAATTAATTTAAAATTAGTTGCTGACCTTTAAAAACTGGGAGATTGCACATACAATTTTTTCTTTTGAAACACTGGGAGATCTGGCCAACATCCCTTACCCACGCAGTGTGCTGGCACTGGGCAAGGACTTCTGCCCATCCCTGTGGCATGCCCTTCTACCCACATTGTGCCATCTCGGTTACCGCCAGGGCCCTGGAAGAAAGAGTGGGTGATCTTGGCAGATTTTCTACGGTCGTGCAGTAAATGGCAGAGCCAGATCCGAACCCAGGCCTGCCGGACTCAAAAGCCCAAGCTTGTCACGGGAATACAAACTGCTGTTAATTTTTTGGGCAGGAGGAGAATGTGACATTGCTGGCCCCGAGGAAATACCTTAAAAGGGAGTTACTGTCAGCAGTTTAAGAATATGCCTTCCTTCCCATTCATAACCAGCTGTCAGGAAGCCATAAAGTTCTGGCCTGTTTCTCCAGGGCAGGAAAAGTTACCCAGATCGGTCCAATTTTTAAAAAACTAATCTCCTCTTTGAGATGAAAAGGCTTGGATTTGGCTGCAGCTGGGAGGAATTTGTTGAGAGTGGTGGGTAGGGTGGGGTTTTCTTGGTTGGAGTTAGCGCTTCTGACAGGGAATCCCCCTGGGGTGTCTGTGGGGTGCAGGCTAGCCTTTGAGTCAAGTCAGGATGGGGTTGGGATGGGGGGATTCTCCTCCTGTCTCTCCACAGTCACTCTGCTCCACGATCTTCCCCTTTCTGTTCCTCTAACATCCCAAGTCACCCTCCCACAGACTTCCATATAGCCGGTTCCTGCAGGGTTCAGCCCATTGTCACCTTGGGATCCCTGGTCTAGGCTGGGATTAGGTTGCAGTAGGTGAGGGCATGCCAGGGCGTGACTTTATTGGCGTCTTTCTTTTAAAATGTGATATTTGGTCCTTGTGGATTTTTGTGCATTCATTTTGATTTTTAAAAATATTGTTTCAAAATGTCATTTGCCTTGATGACTGAGTTTTTGGGGGTCCCTTACTTTTTTCTTTTTTTTTTGAGATGGAGTTTCGCTCTTGTTGTGGCACGATCTCAGCTCACTGCAACCTCCGCCTCCCGATTCAAGCAATTTTTCTACTTCAGCATCCTGAGTAGCTGGGATTACAGGTGCACTGCCACCGAAGCCAGCTAATTTTTGTATTTTTAGCAGAGACAGGGTTTGACCATGTTGGCCAGGCTGGTCTTGAACTCCTGACCTCAGGTGATCTGCTCACCTCAGCCTCCCAAAGTGCTGGGATTACAGGTATGAGCCACCACACCCGGCTCCCTCTTACATTTTGCACCCTGCCTGCCTCGTCCCAGCGCCAGCCCTGCTCCTAGTCCAGGGTTATTTGGAAAGTGCCCTGGGCTGAGAGTCAGGAGACCTGGGTTCTGGTGCAGCCTGTGCCGCTAGACTAGCGTGTGGTTGGACACAACCCCCCTCCATCCAGGGGAAAGGGTTACACCTGACTCTAGCTCCAGAATGATCTAGGACGTCTGCTAGAACTCTGACCGGTGGTACATTATGTCTGTCTCCTGGGGGCTTTGGAGCCATTTGAGGCCTTGCTGACCCTGGCCATTACGGGGAGTCACTCACTGTTTCCTTCTTGGCTCTACACTTGGGGTGTTCTTCTGTGCAAGCACAAGATCTTCTCAGCGGCGGTGTGCAATGAACATCGGTGCCTTCACGCCTTTTTCCTGTCCTGGAGGAAATTTCTGTTTTGGGAATGTGCTTCTGTACCCTGTTCTTTGGTGTCCTGCTTTTTTGTTTTGGTTTCATTCCCCAGATCATTGGATAAACATCGTTTAAGGACCTTCTATAAGCCAAGCACTGAGCAAGCACTTGGGATGCAAAAGACACATTTGCAGCCCTGGAGGAGCACACCCTCCATGGCGGGAGACTGCCCATGAGCAGATCCAGTGCCGAGAGGAGCCTGCAGGGGTGGAGGACTTCCAGGGAGGATGAGGCCACTTCCAGGGAACTGTGCGCCCGCTTTTCTCCTGGGAGGAAGCCTGCAACCTCGGTGCTGTCTCCAGATGCCATCAGCCCCGAGCAGTGTACAGCGCCTTCCTAATAGAATCCTCCTCCAGAGAGTGCTGCAGTGTCACATTTTGGATCCACACTCAAAGGGACAAGGCTCCGAGTTAAAGCTTCCAGTTCTCTCTAACCCCGTCTCCCTCTATTCCTCCTCTGGGTTGTGGTTTGCCCCTCAGTTTTTCCTCAACCTGACAACCGTCAAAGCCCATTTCCAAGCCCACCTCCTGCGTTCAGCTTTCCTCCACTGCTCTAGCCCTCAGGGGACTCCTCCCCCCACCCTTCTCCTAGGCCTTTATCAACTAATAGGCACTCTCCCTGGCACTTAATTAAGATCTGTCTAGAGTTCCTTGGTGCCTCAGCCCAGCCACGAGATTCTGGTTCCTGCAGGGAGAGGGCACTGCCTGATAGTTGGGAATAGCTGGAGGGCTCATTCCCCCTCTACTCAGAGGGTGCAAACTGATGTATCTTCCCAGAACTTCCATGTTTTAAAAATAATGAAGTATGTGCCAATATTGGAAAATTAGGAGATTTTCACACATAAATCCAGATTTCTGGCTTCCTTTGAAAACTTAGAAGATGTGCCAATTCTGACCTGGCAAAAATTGGCTAGAGCTGGTAGCAACATTTTCCTTTAACTGGGGCATGGGTTCTCCAGTTTATCATGATCCTCACCACTCCTTCATGTCTAGAACCCTTTACCTGTCTACCTGTCTGGTCCCTGTAGGCATCTGAGATTTTAAGTTCTGCGTTCAACTTTTCTTTCTTAAGAAGAGAGACAGCTCATCAGAGCACTGTGCACTGGGAGATGCTTAGATGGCTCAAAGGGAGGGTGGGCGTGGGAAAGGGAGTGTGTGAACACCCAAGATTGTTGGGTGGTTGGGGGTGGGGGAGTCAGGCAGGAGGGTGCTTACTATGAATCCGGTCCGTAGATACTTAGTATCGATGAACTCAGTTGGGTGTCTGAACCTGGCTGATGTGATGTGGATTATGTGTGCAGGTAGAGATATATTTCATGTGAGTACAAAACAATACAGTTATAAAAACCGAAAGGAATCCAACTTCTTGAGAACGTGTGCTATGGGCCCGATACTGTTCTAAGGTTGTTACATTTCGTCTTACAATAAACCCGGTGGGTAACATGGTTTTCCCTGTTTCCGGGATGGGGGAAGTGAGACATGGGTGAATAACTCGCTCGGGGTCACACAGCCATAACACAAGAAGCCGTGATGGCAGTACACGCAGAAAGACCCTGAAGCTGGGTTTTACAGCAGGATCTGAGGTGCTGGTAGATGCTGGATTTTGTTATCCTTGCCATCTTTCCTCCCCCAGATGAGGGAGGGATTGCTGTGCTGTCCCATCTCTTGGGATTGTAATAAGTCTCCCCTCCTGCTGGGAGTCTGTCAGGCTTGAGGCGTCTTCCTTAGCGGGGGGTTGAAGTTAAGCAGCCCCTCAGGTCTATTACTGTAGGCTGTTTGATCTGGACACACGCAGAAGTACAAGGCTTTCGAGAGAGGAGGGCAGGGTGGGCGTGGGGAAGGCAAGGAAGCAGTGGTCCTGCCAGCTGGGACCAAGTCCCCTCAGACAGCCCCTGGATCCCAGAAACACAGGGCCCACCAGCCAGGCCCCCCAGGATGAGCTCATTCCCCACATCCCCCGGATCTGAGGTCAGCGTCCCATTGCACCATTCTAGCGTCCGCCTTGCTGCAGTGGAAGATTTTTGTCCCCTTGCTGCTACTTTGCATTGCTTCTGGGCTGCATTCCCTCTTATTTCATTTTCATCTGAGATCCTGAGCTCGCCCTCCCCCGGCAGCTGACGGGACCATTTATATTTCCGAGGCTGCAGCCAGTTGCAGGGCTGCCGACAGCTGAGTGGAATACTCTGGTATTTTGCCACCCTGTTTTGTTCCTGCAGACAGGAAGGGAGACGGGAGAACATCTTCATTGTGCAGCAGCAAGGCTGTCAGAGCCTCGGAGCCTCAGCTGTCATCCCCTGTGGCCTGAGATGCATTGTTTTGCGGGGAACACTGCCTGGGTGGACTTGGTCCCTCGGCCATTTGTCTTTTTGGCCTCGAAACCTGCAGAGAGCGTGGTCTGTGCTTTGCAATTGTCTGTCAGATGCCCTTGGATCGTCATAGCGGCAACAGCCCCTAGAGGTTGTTTTGTCAGAAGTTCTCCATGTTCAGAGAGGGTGAGGAACTCGTGGGGGTTGCACAGCAAGTGATTGGCAGAGGCAGGACTGACAGGTTCCTGGGTCCTAGGCCCATCCCTTTTACATTATATCAGGCTGCCTCTTTAGAATCTCAGAAGGCCAAGCCCCAGGGGACCCTCCCTGTGCCTCAACTTCCTGGAACGTTCTTCCTCTAGTTCTTTTCAGGGTTTGTCCTTTCCCTCCTTTGGGCCTCAGCTCAAGTGTTCTTTCCTGAGGGGACATATGGACAAGTGCAGTCATTTTCCTTGAATAAATTCTTATAGGTGAAAATCACATGTCGGCTGGGCACAGTGGCTCATGCCTGTAATCCTCAAAGCGGGAGAATAGTTTGAGCTCAAGAGTTTGAGAGCAGCCTGGGCAATATAGTGAGACCTCGTTTCTACTAAAAATAAAAAAAATAGCCAGGCATGGTGCTGCACATCTGTGGTCTCAGCTACTCAGGAGGCTGAGGCAGGAAGATCACTTGAGCCTGGGAGTTCGAGGCCACAGTGAGCCATGATTGTGCCACTGGACTCCAGCCTGGGTGACAGAGTGAGGCCCTGTCTCCCCCCCACCCCCCAAAAAAAAAGAAAAAGAAAAATTACATGTTTTCAGTCACAGGGTTGTGCTACCTGCTTGTACTGGAGTCTTCTGTCTGTGAACTCTGTGAGGACAAAGCCCACTGCTATCTGAATATGTATCTACGGAACATAGCACTGTGTTTCATAGCTGGCCGGTTCCCAGCACAGATGAATGTGTATTGAATGAATGGACAGGTGGAGGAATGAGTCTCTTCTGGACTGATGGTTGTTGGGAGATAATCCTCCACGGGTCTCTTGTGTTTCTGCATGTCTTGAAAGCAAAGGTCCTGACTGCCTTTGTTCCAGATTACATTTTAGAGGATGTTCACATAGTGTACAGCCTTGAAAGACAGAGGTGGTGTCTTTTTTCAGAGCAAAGAGCAGGCATGTTTACTATCTGTTATAAAAGATTTGGATTTCTTAATATAATTCAGCCTTAAAAAGAAAGGAAATTCTGGCACACACTACCACATGGATGAAAATTGAGGTCATTATGCTAAGTGACATGAACCAGACACAAAAAGACAAATGCTGTATGATTCCACTTGCATGAGTACCTAGAGTATTCAAATTCGTGGACACAGAAAGTATCAGAGTGGTTGCCAGGGGTTCAGGGAGGGCAAAATGGGGAGTTATTTAGTGGGTAGAGAGTTTCTGTTATGCAAGATGAGAATGTTCTGGAGATCTGTTACACAACAAAGTGAATACTTAAGACTACCGAACTGTCCACTTAGAAATGGTTAGGATGGTAATTTTACGGGTTTTTTTTTTTGCTACAGACACAAATGAAGTTTTGGGTTTCCAAAGCTCATGGTTCCTGTCCTGTAATGTTCGTACTGCCCTGTGAGAACTGGGGCTTCAGGAAGTGATGCAGGTAGCAGTGATCTGGCTACTGCCGCCGCTGTGAGTCATCAGCTGGCCTTTGTCTTTGACCCGGAAGTCTCGCACCTTCTGTCAGCCTCCATGACGCTTGCTAACTTGCAAGTAGGTTACATCTCAGACGCTTCTGTAGTTGACAATAGTGATTGCCGTACATTTTCCTTGCAGCGGTTTTGACAACTGTAGGTAAACACTTATCTTTAAGTGCCTTTAAATACTTGAATACTTGTGTGCTTCACTAATTTTTTTGAGACAGAGTTTCATTCTGTCGCCCAGGCTAGAGCGTAGTGGAGTAATCTCAGCTCACTGCAACCTCCGCCTCCCGGGTTCAAGCAATTCTCCCTGCCTCAGGCTCTTGAGTAGCTGGGATTACAGGTGCCCACTACCATACCCAGCTAACTTTTGTATTTTTAGTAGAGATGGGGTTTCACCATGTTGGTCAGGCTCGTCTTGACTCCTGACCTCAGGTGATCTGCCCGCCTCGGCCTCCCAAAGTGCTGCGATTACAGACATGAGCCACTGTGCCCGGCCCACCCTAAACTTTCATGTTTGCAGTTCTATTTCCAGTGCCTGGCACATAGAAAATGCTCAATAAATCTTTGTAGAATGAATTACTGGGTAGATGGGTGGATGGATGAATGACTGCTTGTTGCCTTGATCCCACCATCGTTTCCTCAAGAAGAGAACTTCTGGAACAGATGGTCTGGCTTGTCGTCACAGCTATTTGGAAGCAAGCTCCCAAGGAGTCATCTCTATTTTGTGCCAGGCTGGCTCTAGTCTTCCTCACCACCCCCTCCCCCATGCTTCTCCTACACAAATGCTGCTGAGAGCACTTCAAGGGGGAGGAAAGCCCCACTTTTCTCCATCTGCCAGCTGTTTCCTTGTGATGGTCAAGGGTCACTCTAGTCACCTTACAGACGAGGATGCGGAGGCTCATAGTGGTCAAGGCTTCACATAACAGGCCTGGGTTTGGCTACTCGCCATCTGGTCTCAGATGGGTCCAGGTTCTGGGGCTTCTGCCCCATACACTAACAGCAGCCCTCTGGACACCAGGAGATGGAACTTACAAGGATCTCAGGCTGTTGACAAGAGGGTTGGCCCACAGTCGTTCAGTTCAGTGAGCTCAACCCAGTCCTGGTTTTAGGTGAGCACCGTCCTGCTGGGTGATCCTTGAAGATCTCTGAGCAGCTGCCTATAGAAGGTCCTTGCCTGGCTCTGAACAGCTCAGGACGATGGGTAATTGACAGTGGGTGGTCTGCAGGGCTTGGCTTGTGGGGCTCTTTTGATGCTGACTCAGATCCCATTACTTATTCCCCCTCAAGTCTGGTCCCCTCCTAGCTGAGTCTCCCCCAGCACCCTGGGAATGGGGGTCTCTGGCAATTTTGTATGTTCTCTTCATATCCTCATACGACATAAATGTAATGCCTTGCTTCCCTTGGGGCCTTCCCTGTTTGTTTTCAAGAGCTGCCTTTTGAAGTGAGAGAAAGATAAAAAAAGAACCTAATCAATTTCTCCTTTCATTTCTGCTGAAACAATTTTAATTCTCTTGTACACAATGTGGATCTCTCTGACTTACCAGGGAAGAGTGATACAGGAAGGCCAGGGAGAGACGACAATGAAGGTATAAAGCCTCACATGTCAAGGCAGGTCGGTGTGGCGTTTAGAAATCGGGGCATAGGCGGGGGACAGAATTTGGGCTCCCAGGCTAATGCTTTCCTCAGCATGTCAAGTTATATCCTTAGTCCATTCAGTGAATATTTATTCAGCACCTATTTTGTGCCAAACGCTTTCTTAACTCATGAACCCTGACTGCTTACAAGATACGCTTTATTCTTAGTGGTAACACTGGTAGCTCTTGCGTTTCCTTTCATGTGGATTGTAATAAATAATCTTTTGGAGAAAAATATAGCTATAAGCAATAGTAGTCATTTGTACATTCGTTGATCTACTCATGTATTCAATTGAAAACAAACATTAACCGAGCACATACTATGTGCCACCCTTTCTACTTGAGGCTTGAGATCTTGGGGCTATGACTTTGACCATGACAGGTAGAGTCTCTGCTTTCATACACCATAAGTATTTGTGTGTGAGAGAGCCCATAAACAAGAGAACAAGTGTGCATGTAATGACAGACAGTGATAAACAGTGAAGTGGGTGAGGGTTAGAGAGTGACAGGGGCAGCTGTTTAGGGCTCATGTGGGAAAATGATGCCCCTGGAGAAGTACACTCAACTCACTCAATGGTTACTTCTTTATTTTATTTATTTACTTAGTGTTTGAGATGCAGTTTCGCTCTGTTGCCAGGCTGGAGTGCAATGTCGTGATCTCGGCTCACTGCAACCTCCGCCTCCCTGGTTCAAGTGATTCTCCTGTCTCAGCCTACAGAGTAGCTGGGACTACAAGTGCTCGCCACCATGCCTGGCTAATTTTTGTATTTTTAGTAGAGACGGGGTTTCACCACATTGGCTAGGATGGTCTTGAGCTCCTGACCTCGTGATCCACCTGCCTCGGCCTCCCAAAGGGCTGGGATTACAGGCGTGAGCCACTGTGCCTGACCTAATGGTTACTTTTTGAAGGGCGCAGAGTTGAGTCACAGATCTTTTCTCTATGCAGCATGTCCTTTGTGTTCTTTTTTCACTAGTCAGGGATTTGCTGTGCTGAGCCATCCTCATCTCACCCTGTTCCCTTTGGCTCCTGCCCCACCTGCAGTCCTGGGAGTCTAGTCCACCCCGGGGGCCTTCCATCCACCCATGCCCTGGGCTACCCCTTGCTGCTGCTCCAAGGCACCAGGCTCCCTCTCAGATCAGGGCTTCACACTTGCCACTTCCTCTATCTGGAAAATTCTTCCCCAAGATACCTGCATGGCTCTGTCATTCACTTATTTGAGGGTTTTTGCTCAAATGTTGCCTTTGTGGCAAAGTCGTTCCTGGTCACCCTATTTAAAACCTCGACAACCCCCCCCCCCACAGCTCCTAGACTTCTGCATCCTCCATCCTCGTTTCCTTTGTCTCCTTGGCTTTTTATTGTCATTTGTTGTACTGAATATTTTAATCAGTGGTCACTACCCTTAGTCAGAAGGGATGAGAAGATCTCCAAGGGCAGGTATCTGCGGGAGAGCACTGAGAGACAGAGCTGTCTTGAGAAGACCAATGACCTTCAGTTGAGGGCCCCAGGCAGCTGATGCAACCCCGTTCTCCTCGTCTCTCTGATCTTGCTGAGCCTCCCCATCGGCCAAGCCCAGTGAAGAGATGAGTCATGCACAAGTCAGCCTCCAAGGGCACAGAGAAGGATGGAGAAAGGGATACCAAGGGGAGAGCCTTCAAACAGTATTCTCTGGAGGCCGAGGGATTTATTAAAGTTTTGCACAGTCTCACAAGGATGACCCATTGGGCTGGACTTTGATCACTCCACCACCATTTCCACGAGCATGTACAAGGCCTGACTTTGAATTTCAGCTTTGCTGCTTTCCAGCTGTATGACTTTGGACAAATCACCGTGCCCTCTGAGCCCAGATACTCATATGCTCTGTGAAGCTAAAAATCCCTGCTCTGCCTCCCTCTCCAGATGGTTGTGAAGAGTCGGTGAGGTTCAGGGTGTAGAAGTGCTGTGTAAACAGCTGAGTCTTGGACAAAATTGGTTTTTTAAATCAACTGCCAGTTCCCATTTCCTTTGTGGATTTAGAAATTCCAAGTCTTGATGCAAAATAGGTTACTGGTCGCCATGAGGACCTGGGAATGAGAGATGTTTTCAGCCCAACCCATCCACTTAAATTGGTGCTCGATGGAAAAATCCAGAAACTCCTTTAAGATCCCAGGTGTGGGTAGCAGTTCTGCTCCCCCATCCATATGTAAGACACCCAGTGTCTGCTGGGGGGCTGTCGAGGAGATCTCGATTCCAGCTTATTAAATGCTTCAAGTGGCGATTGGTTCTCCTTCCTCCTCCCTTCCTTACTCCAGCCAAAGGGAGCACCTCTCCTAGGGCGAGGGAGGACAGACAGGTGGGTGGTGGGCAGGGCCGAGTGCTTCCTGAGAAGCTGTAGGAAGAGTGTGGGGGGAACTGCAGGCCCTCTTTTCTTTGTTGGGGAGCTCAGGCGTTTCTATAGCAGGTATCTGATACCCCGCAGCCCGAACCCCGCGGTCCCCGCTCCGCGGAGAGCAGAGAACACTGCCTGTGGTTGCCAAGGCAGTTAGCTGCAGCGGGCATGTCTCTTTAGCAATCTGGGCCACTAGCCCAGCGTGAAGTTGGCTGGTGGGCACAACGCGTGGCTAATTGCTGTGATTTGGCATTCACAGGCGGAGTGCAGCATTGTACCAAGCGCAGGGGTTAGAGGCGGTTCTCAGCCAGCCGCCTTTGCCTGCTGTCACTCTCTGGCTTTGATAACAAGTCAAGAATCCTGGTTGTTATTGGGGGCGGGGCAAGAGGGCCTCTTTCTCTTCACCGGGCAGTTTTGAATCCACCCTCATTTCCAAACTGGGGGTCTCGTGGTCAGCGGCCAAAACTCCAGGCTGGGCAAAGGAGGCCTGAGTCTTCCTCTCAGCTCCCACAACCCCCTGCTACATATCTTTGGACAAGTTCTTTCTTTTTCTCTACCGTGGCATATCCATTAGTAAAATGAGACTTGTACCGCCATACATGATGCTTCTTTCAATGCAAACACCTTGTGTTTTCAGGACAGAGTTCCTCAACCTTGGTACTTTAGACATTTAGGGCAGAATAGTTCTCTTGAGGGGCTGCCCTGGGCATTGCAGGGGGCTTAGCAGCATCCCTGGCCTCTACCTAGTAGATGCCCACAGCACTCACCTCACAAGTAGTGAAAAAACGACTCCAATAAAAAATAAGTCTGGGTGTGGCGGCTCACGCCTGTAATCCCAACACTTTGGGAGGGTAAGGCAAGAGGATTGCTTGAAGTCAGGAGTTTGAGACCAGCCTAGGCAACATAGGGAGACCTTGTATATAAAAAAAAAAAAAGTTCGCCAGGCATGGTGGTGTGCACCTGCAGTCCCAGCTACTGGGGAAGCTGAGGTGGGAGGATCACTCGAGCCCAGGAGGTTGAGGTTGCCGTGAGCTGAGATTGTGTCACTGCACTCCAGCCTGGGTGTCAGTGAGACCTTGTCTCAAAAAAAAAAAAAAAAAAAAAAAAAATATTAAAAAAGAAAATTCCCTGGTGGGCAAAAGTGCCCCTGGTTAGAACTTACTGTTCTAGGGTGTAGGCTGAAGATTTTGCAGGCTATGGGAAACATTTCCTTTGAATGTTACTCTGGAGTGTAAATTTTTGCCTTTATCATCATGGTTCTTAGTTATTCGACACATGTATTGACTGTCTACTACGTGCCAGACCCTGGGAATATACAATTAAACAAGACAAACATGTCCCTGCCCACACCAAGCTCAAAGTCTAGAGGGGGTGGAGCAGAGTGGGACGGTATTCATGTAACCACGTAAAGGAATAAGATCATTTCCTGGGTCACCTTAAAAAGACAGTATGATAGAGTTACTCCACGGTGGCTAATGAATTTCCCTATTTAACAATTTTGAAAGTGCGTGCATGCTGGGCATGGTGGCTCATGCCTGTAATCCCCAGCACTTTGGGAGGTCGAGGCAGGAGGACTGCTTGAGCCCAGGTGTTTGAGACCAGGCTGGGCAACATAGTGAGACCCTATCTCTATCTTTAAAAATAAAAATAAAGGTAAAAATAAAGAAAGTTAATGCACCAAGTATTAAGTAATGTGCTCAGAGCCTATTAAACATTAAGTAACATATCCAGAGATACAATGAGAATGATTTTTCCTTTGGCCTCAGAACAGATGCCGTGCAGGAAAAATCCTTTGAATTCCTAGGCTTGTTGGATTTATTGAGTACCAGATAATCTTGTTAGAAGGCTGTATTAGTTTCTTGTGGCTACGGTAAAAAAAGCACCACAAATTGGGTGGTGTAAAACAGTAGATAAACATTCTCTCACGGACCTGGAGGCCAGGAGTCCAAAAGTGAGGGTTCAGCAGGGCCAGGTCTCTAGCAGAGAATCCTGCCTCGAGTTTTCCAGCTCCTGGGGGCTCCCGGGGCTCCTCGGCTTGGGTCAGCACTGCTCCCATCTGTGCGTCAGCACTGCTTCCATCACATGGCCTCCCCTCCGTGTCTGTATTGCTGTGTCCAAATCTCCCTCTCCTTTCTCTCACAAAGACAGTAGAGTTAGGGGCCCCCCCTCATCCTTCTCTGACCTTGGTTAAATCTGCAAAGGCTTGGTTTCCAAATAAGGTCACATGCACAGGCATTGAAATCTACTCTTTGGGAGACTCTGTTCAGTACACAGGCCAGGTCTGATGAACTAGTCCCAGCCAGGGGGAAGCGACAAGTCCTTCTGCTTTCGTGAGTCTTTGAAATAAGTAAGCCCAGCTTCTGATGTATCAACCCCAGGGCAGAGATGCTTGTGCCAGCCGGGCCCATCTTACACACTAGTTCCATACCCACAGCCGTGCCCCTGCATGGACCAGCTCTTCTGTCCCTTTCTCCGTCTTCTGAGTTCTTCCAGCAAAACCCAAACTTTGATGAAATCCAGCTGTTCATAGCCGTGCCTGAGCTGAACAGTGTCTGGAGAACACACAACCATGCCGATGGGTCTCTTTTAAATTTGGGACCACACAATCCAAATGGACCCTCAGCGTTGCCAACGGTCCCTCCCCCACTTCCTCCTTCCCCCAGTTTTCCTTCCACTCAGGGATTGCTATCTTGCATTTTCTCCCCCTTTCGTCAATCTTCAACACGCTGTCTCCCTCCTTACTCTCAGCTGATGACTTGCTCCTTATTTCACTGAGAAGACAGGAGCAGTCAGAAGAGAACTCCCTGCCTGTCCCCAGCAGACCTGCGTCTACACCACAGACTCCACCTTTCCTCCCCGCTCCACGTAAGTCCAACTTCCATGAAATGCCCCGCTGGACTTCCTCCCATGTCCTTGAGGACTTTATTCCTGCATTTGTCTCCTCTCCACTTCCTGTATTGTGTATTTCCCCTTTAACACTGAAAGGAAAACCTCTGCCAGCGCCCCTTTCCCCTCTAACCACCATGCAGGTTTTATGCTTCTCCTGACTGCCCCGTCTCTTGAGGTGCACACATCTGTGTTCCCGATTCCTTCACAGCTGTCTTTTGAACCACACCCCAAATCTGCTCAAAAGAATCATTGCAATCTTCATCTTACTAAATCCAGTGGCCCATTCTCACTCATCCATGTATTCAAACTCTCAGCAGCATCTGAGACAATCATGTCACTGGAGCACGTGCTGCTTGATTCTGGGGATGGCAGATGCTCCTGGCTTCCTGCCCACTGCTCAGCCGCCACTGCTGGCCCCTCCTCTTCCTCTGACTTCTGAATGTTGAAGTACACCAGGGCTCAGTGCTTGGCCCTCTCCTCTCCCCTGTCCACATACAGACTGTGCTTAATCATGTTCAGTCCCAGGTCTTAGAAACACCATCTATATTTGGGTGAATCATAAATTTACACCTATGACATCAATTCTCCTCTGTACTAACTCTGTGTATAGAGTTGGTACACTCTGTACTAACCACCTATTCAAGAACTCCATGCAGATATCACCAAGTGCCACTGCCCTCCTCAGACCGCACGTGCCCCACCTTCCTCACCTCTTTCTCACCCTAATATTTTCAGCCTAAAATTCTAGGACTCATCCTTCAATTCTGCTCCCTCCAGCCCGTTCCATCCAGTCTATCAGCCAGTCATTGGGTCTCCCTTCAGAATAAATCCTGAATCCGACTTCTCACCTCGCCACTGCTCTCTCTCCCTGATTCAGGCACCGTGTCCTGCCTGGAGGCAGGTAGCAGCCCTTCACCTGGGCTTCCTGCTGTCACTCTTGTCTCTTACAAGCCACTCCCCCTCCCTGCAGCTGGAAGGGGTCTTCTGAAAGCCTGAGTCAGACCATGTCATCTGCCTGCTCAAAATCATTCACTGGAGCTGGGTGCCCATGCCTGTAATCCCAGCTACTAATCCAGCCCGTGGAGCATTTCCTGATCTCACCTGGGCTCTCTGGGGATTGCTTGAGCCCAGGAGTTTGAGACCAGCCTGGGCAACATAGCAAGACTCTTTCTCTACAAAAAATTTAAAAATTAGCTGAGCATAGTGGCACATTCCCGTAGTCCCATCTACTCAGGAGGCTGAGCTGGGAGATTACGCCCAGGGGTCAAGGCTGCAGTGAGCTGTGATCACACCACTGCACTCCAGCTTAAGCAGCAGAATGAGACCTTCCCTCTCTCTAAAAAATAAGAGAAGAAAACTGGAGCACAGAGGGTAGGTAATGGCTTAAAGCCATGGAACTACAGAGTGGCAGAGGCAGAAAATGAACCCAGGCAAATTGCCTCCCAAGCCAGATGCTCACCTGCCTTGCTATCTGCTAGTGACTCTGGAGACCACATCCCTGCCTTCACCTGGAGGCTGGTGAACTGGACCTGGCCTCTCAAAGAACATTGCCCCTGTGGTGACTGGTGGTCAGGACCAGCTGTGTAGTTTGCAGGGCCCCATGCAAAATGAAAATGTGGGGCTCCTTGTTCAAAATATATTAAGACTATCAAGGTAGCAATAGCAGAGCATTCAACCAAGCAGAGGGCCTCTCTCAGCCCCGGCACCCATGTGATGGCACAGGCCGCATGCCCCTGAAGCCGGCCCTGGTGGTCTGGACTGGGCTCTGCCTCCCAGTAGACTCAGGCTGGCCGGGTGCCCTGGGCTTGCTCCTGGGCTTCCTCTGAGCACCTTGCCAGCCTCCTAACTCCTCCTAAGACCCAAAGGAGACCCTAAGATCTGCTAAGAGGCCCCCAAAATGAACCTGGAAATTTTCCTGGCTTCACTCATCTCCACAAAGAACACGACTGGCTATACCTGGAATAATTACATGTGGCTCAGGCTGGCCTGGAACCCCAGCCAGCCCAGGAGAGATCAAGGAAATGCTCCATGGACAGGATTCTCATTTCTTTTCTAGTATTGCAACATAATAAATAATAATAGGCCAGGCGCAGTGGCTCACAGTAATCCAGCACTTTGGGAGGTCAAAGCGGGTGGATCACCTGAGGTCAGGAGTTCGAGACCAGCCTGACCAACATGGTGAAACCCCATCTCTTCTAAAAATTACAAGATTAGTTGGGTGTGGTGGTGTACTCCTGTAATCCCAGCTACTTGGGAAGCTGAGGCAGGAGAATCGCCTGAACCTGGGAGGCGGAGGTTGCAGTGAGCTGAGATTGTGCCATTGCACTCCAGCCTGGACAACAAGGGTAAAACCCCATCTCAAAAAAAAAAAAAATGACAATAAAGATTAGTAATAATAACAATGCCTTTCAGCAGTCATATACTGTATTTTTGGCATTTATTTATAGTCATGTTTCTGATGGACCACATATGCAATGGTGGTCCCATAAGATTATAACAGAGCTGAAAAATTCCTATCACCTAGTGACATTATAGTTGTCTTAATGTCATAACACAAAAGCTTCATTTAAAAAATAAATTTAAAGTAGCCTAAATGTGCAGCGTTTATAAATTCTACAGCAGAGCAGAGTCACGTCCTGGGCTTTCACATTCACTCACCACTTACTCATTGACTCATCCAGAGCAACTTCCAGTTCTGCAAGCTCCATTCATGGCTAAGGGTCCTACACAGATTATTAACTTTTTTTTTTTTTTTTTTTTTTTTTTTTGAGACAGAATCTCACTCTGTTACCCAGGCTGGAGTGCAGTGGCGCCATCTCAGCTCACTGCAACCTCTGCCTCCTGGGTTCAAGTGATTCTCCTGCCTCAGCCTCCTGAGTAGCTGGGACTACAGGTGCGTGCCACCATGCCTGACTAATTTTTGTATTTTTAGTAGAGACAGGGTTTTGTCAGGTTGGCCAAGCTGGTCTCAAACTCCTGACCTTGTGATATGCCCACCTCGGCCTCCCAAAGTGCTGGGATTACAGGTGTGAGCCACTGCACCCAGCCCAGATTAACTATTTTAAAAATCTTTCATACGATGTTTTTACTGTACTTGGTGTTTATATACACAAATACCATTGTGCTACAGTTGCCTACGGTATTCAGTACAGTAACATGCTGTACAGATTTGTAGCCAAGGAGCATTGAGCTACGCCATATAGCCTAGGTGTGTAGTCAGCAGCGCCATCCAGGTTTGTGAACGTACACTATGATGTTCACGCAACAAAATTGCCAAGTGATGCATTTCTCAAAACGTATCCCCTTTGTTACGCGACATATGACTACACTTAGCTTTCACATGTTGTGGATTTCCTGAAGATAACTGCTCCTGAACCAACCTGTTTATATCCAAAGTTACGAATTGTTTTCTCCTTTTTATTCTTCCTCTTGTTCAAGACAGGGTCTTGCTCTGTCACTCAGGCTGAAGTACAGTGGCACGATCACAGCTCACTGCAGCTTTAAATTCCTGAGCTCAAGTAATTCTCCTGCTCCAGCCTCCCCGGTAGCTGGGATTACAGGTGTGTACCACCATACCTGGCTAATTTTTGTAGAGACAGGGTTTTACCATGTTGCCCAGGCTGGTCTCGAACTCCTGGGCTCAAGTGAGACTCTCACCTCAGCCTCCCAAAGTGCTGGGTGTACAGGCATGAGCCGCTGTGCCTGGCCTCCTTCTTGTTCTGGAAAACTCTTACTGCTGTAGTTTCCTGCAAAATTCAGCTCAAGATTTTAATGCTTCTCAAACCATTGACAAAAGGGAGGAACTCAACCCATCCCCCCATCCAATATACACATGCAACATTAATTAATTACATTATTGTAAATGTCATGCTGTAATATCATGGGCCCAGCCCAGACTTGTCTTCATGCAGTTCTGTGTGCAGCCATACTGCTGGAACCCAGATTCATAACTCGGGTCCTGGACACCGGTCCTTGTAATCCAAGTGGGCAGAGCTGCTTGGGCCAACCTGACAGGCAGGCAGAGTAACCGTGCACTGATGTGACCAGCCTTGTGCGTGGGACATCTGTGATTGTCAGAGACTGTAAACAGCCTGGCTGGGAAGCATCAAACCATTGAGTAGCATATTTTGGTGTCCCCCTATTGGCTCCTTGAGTGTTCATCTCACCTTGACTTCTCAGGGGTCTCTGTAGCAGGTATAAATCTAAGTCTGTATAAGTTAATGTATTAGTCCATTCTCATGCTGCTGATAAAGACATAACTGAGACTGGGTAATTTATAAAGGGAAGAGGTTTAATGAACTCACAGTTCCACATGGCTGGGGAGGCCTCACATGGCGGAAGGAAGAGCAAAGGGACTTCTTACGTGGCGGCGGGCAAGAGAGCTTGTGCAGGGGAACTCTCGTTTATGAAACCATCAGATCTCACGAGACTTATTTACAACCACAAGAACAGAACGGGGCAAACAACCTCCATTATTCAATGGTCTCCACCTGGCCCTGGTGAGATTTGGGTGGGGACACAGGAAAACCACACCAGTTGGCCATGCCAGAAAAAAGAAGGAGCACACTTGGTCCCTTTCTTTCACTTCGCAATGGTGGCCAGTTCAATCTCAGCCAGTAACAAGGCTCTCTATCTTCCTCCACAACTGCCAGGAGTATGCCAGGGTCCCAGCAACACCAAAGCACAAGGAAAACCCTGGCTTCTGTTCCATGTTCAGGATACAGGATGTTCTCTGAGGCTGGGCATCCCACAGCATCACCGATGCCAGTTGTCCTCCACTGGGGGTGATCTTGTCCCCCAGGACATTTTTCTGGAGATATTTTTTTGCTGTCACAACTGGAGAGAGGTGCTCCTGACAGCTAGCAGGTGGAGGCCAGGGATGCTGCTCAAAATCCTACAGTGCATAGGACAGCCTCCAGTAAAACACAGAATTATCCTGCTCTGAATGTCAACAGTGCCAAGGCTGGGAAGCCCTGCCCTTAGCAATTCCCAAGCCTCTATTTTCCCAGTCTTTTGACTTTTGACTACTGTATAGTCTGGGAACCTCTCTCTTCATGTTTTCCTGAATGTAATGCCCTCTTTCCATTCTTATTATGAAGGGTGAGGCACCCTTCAAAGGGGTTCGTCTTTCATCAGCCTCAGAGATGAAAGGTACCTGGTCTAAGCCAATCATGCCACACCCTTGTGCTAGATGCTTGCTCCCCCAGCTTCCCTTGCAGCTAGGAGTTGCCACACAATGCAGCTCTGGTGAGTGAGATGTCAGGGGAAATGTATCAGGGCCTTGTAGGAAAGATACTGTTTTCTGGGTGAGGTGTTCTGGAGAGGAGAGCTGGCTGGTGTCAAGTCCTATAGCCTAATTACCTGAGGCACTTATGTGAGGATGTGGTGTGTGGAGCTGTGCAGCCATCTTGAGACCAAGAGGTAAATCAGAAGAATTGCAGTTGTAGACATGCCTGAACTCGATGAGCCACTGAATGATCCCTGTCACATCCTTCAGGCCTCTTGTTAAATAAATAAGCCACACATGTGTTTAGACCATTACTTAATACACCTAGGCCAGTGTTTTAATCTCTCTTTGCCTTACTCTTGAGTAAAGAGGAGAAAGTAAATACTGCATAAAGTTGTGGAAATTTAATGATATGATTTATTAAAAGCATTTGACCAAGAGCCTGGCATATAAGAGATATTCGATGATGTAGAAGTTTTTGTACTGTCCCTATGAACTGAATTAATCAGAAATAATAATGTGGGCATTATGGCAAGTTTCTTCTATTGATTGATTTTTCACTCAATTATCCAGCAAATATGTATTAGAGCCTGCCATGCTAAAATACTGGAAATGATAGGGAATTATTTTAAAAGAATAACAGAGGAGAACAATACCCTCTAATTTTAACAGGAAGTTGTCAATTAGGTCCCATAAACTTTTTCTTTTATTTATGAGAAGTATTTTTGCAAATTTTAGTTGTCTACATCTGTCTTTATATTTATCATATCCATTTACCAAGTCCAAGCCATTGCAGGACTATGCAAACCTGCCTCAAAGTCCGAAGAAGCAGAGAGGCTGAGGAAAGAGGGTGACAGATTTCATTTCTTAGAAAGAAGCGTTTCCTAAGGACCTACAAACAGAAGCCATGTTGCTGTAGTTTCTGCTAGAAGAAGCAAGGTGGTGGATCCCGACACCATTACTCCCCAGACCCAGGGCTTCTTATGCCACAGAGCGGGGTGCTTCAGAAAGAATATGTAGGATATTGAAGTAAGATAACATCAGGGTTGTCTGACTTAGGGGCAGGATTTATGGTAACTATCTGCTCTTATACAAGGAACAATAAATAAACTGGAAAATTTAGAGACCTTCTTAGAATGGGGTTAATCAGAAGCCAACATGGTGGATTAGCTTCCAAGATGTCGCTACTTTTGCCTCCAGAAATACCTGCACTATTCGTTTTTTTTTTTTGAGATGGTGTTTTGCTGTTGTTGCCCAGGCTGGAGTGCAATGGCGCAATCTTGGCTCACTGCAACCTCCGCCTCCCGGGTTCAAGCGATTCTTCTGACTTAGCCTCTCAAGTAGCTGGGATTACAGGCATGGGCCACCACACCTGGCTAATTTTTGTATTTTTAGCAGAGACGGGATCTCACCATGTTGGCCAGGCTAGTCTCGAACTCCTGACCGCAGGTGACCCACCTACCTTGACCTCCCAAAGTGGTAGGATTACAGGCCTGAGCTACCATGCCCGGCCCACCCGTACTATTCTTGACTTAGTTTTTCTTTAAGCCAACATGCTTTTTTTTGGTTAGATTTACTTTAAAAAGAAAGTTTATATCATTATGGTAAACAAAAAACCAGTATCGCTTAGCATAAACAAAAAATAGCCCAAACATAAATGCAACCAGAGAGTCGAATGTCATTAAATTAAAACAAAATATTCATGGTGCACCATCTAAAATCATCTGTGCATCACAGGTTGTATCTATACTGCACTTAGAGAAACTCTAAAGAGAATAATCATATTTAATGAAAAAATTTAAGGTTTGAAAACCTGCTAAGATTCATAAATGCTGCAATGGGTCTAAAGAGAGAAGTTAGACATAAATAATGTGTAAATTATATGCAATTATTCATCAACAGTTCATCATATTTAGAGGAGAATTACTATGAAATATAGCATGGGTTTCTGGTTAACAATATTTTTCCCCTCCTTAAATTTATTAAACATTTCTCTATCATAATCCCCAAGATATTTCACTGTAAGGATAGGAACCCAATAATGCCTTTCAACAGTGACTTACTCTGCAGTTGGCATTCATATTTACTTAACTTTTGTAGGTTGTAGACTTACTAAAAAATAAATGTGACTGCAACAACCTGTTTATGTCCAAAGTTATAAATTGTTTCTGGAGTGCAGAGGTGCAATCTCAGCTCACTGCAACCTCCACCTCCAGGGCTCAAGTGATTCTCCTGCCTTAGCCTCCTGAGTAGTGGGGACTACAGGTGTGCGCCACCACACCTGGCTGATTTTTGTATTTTTAGTAGAGATGAGGTTTTGCCATGTTGGCCAGGCTGGTCTCAAACTCCTGACCTCAGGTGTTCCACCCACCTCTGCCTCCCAAAGTGTTGGGATTACAGGCGTGAGCCACCATGGGCAGCCACAAACTGTTTTCTTTTTCTTGTTCTGGAAAACTCTTAATGGTCACTGTCTTGCAAAAGTCAGTGCAGATTTCAGCACTTTTCAAATCACTGATAAAAGTTTCAGTCTCCTAGCCTAATGTCCGACACACAGTTACGATTTCAAGAATATATGTATAATAACTTTCCCTTGAGTACATAAACCTGAATTAGACTTTGGGAAGCATAACAGCTTCAATTATTTTGTGATTGTCAGTTGAAGTTGTGGTGGGTGGGAGTAAGAGCTGAAGAAATTGACATTCTCGTTGTCAGTTGTCCTGGGAAGAGAAATGAGTTAGGGAGCCGAATCCAGGGTGACACCGTTTAGAAAAGGGTGGTTTTGAAGACAGGTAAGATTTACCAATCAATATAAACAATTTGGAGGTGGTGGTCCTTAAGAATGTGAGGGGTCAGAAAACCGTAGAATGGAAGAAAATATTTGCAAATCATCTGATAAGGGGTTAGTAGCCAGACTATACAAATAACTCCTACCATTCGACAACAAATGAACAATCAACCTGGTTTAAATAATGAACAAAGGACTTAAACAGACATTTCTGCAATGAAGATATACGAATGGCCAACAACCACATAAAAAAGATGCTCAATGTCACTAATCCTCAAGGAAATGTGAATCGAAACTGCAATGAGATAGCACTACTGTCCATTAGGATGCTACTATTAAAAAAATAATCATAACAAGTGTTGGTGAGGACGTGGGGAAACTGGAACCCTCGTGCAATGTTGGTGGAAATTTAAAATGGTGGAACTCCCTTAGTGGTTCCTCAAAAAATTACACAGAATTATATGATCTGACATTACCATTTCTGGATATGCACCCAAAAGAAATAAATCAGGAATTTGAACAGATATATTAATACATCAATGTTCATAGCAGCATTATTCTCAATAGTCAAAGGGTAGAAGCAACTCAAATGTCCGTTGACTGATGAATGAATAAACAAAATATGAAATATACATACAATGGAATATTATTCAGCCTTAAGAACGAAGGAAATCCTGACACATGCTACAAAGTGGATGAAGCTTGAGGACATTACACTAAGTGAAATAAGCAAAAGACAACGAATACTGTATGATTCTACTTATATGAGCACCCAGAGTCGTCAAATTCATAGATACAGAAAGTAGAAAGGTGGTTGCTGGGGCTGGGTGGCGGGGGAGGTATGGGGAGTTGTTTTGTGGCTATAAAGTTCTAGTTTTGCAAGATGAAAAGAATTCTAAAGATAGATGGTGGTGACAACAATGTGGCTTTGCTTAGCAGTAGTGAACTGTATACTTAAAAACGGGTCAAATGGTAAATTTTATGTTATATGTATTTACCACAAGGGCAAAAAAAAAAAAAAAAAAAAGAACTGGAAAGGGTCCCCTGGGAAATTACTGAACTCCCTCCTAATATGGGCGGCTGATGGCTTAGGGCCACTGGACTCCAAATATTGAAGAAAATATGACTTTGCTTTATGGTTACAGACTAGAAACGTGTTGGCTACCAAAAAGGAAAGAGTCTTCCCCGGGAAGCTGGGATGGAAGAGCTCTCATTGGACCTGGCGGGGCCAGGGCTGGTGTTCATCCGGCAGTGGGCCAGCTGTTTCTTCAATACCTGGAGGAGCTAGAAAATTGGATTTCAGAAGGCTTTGAAGTTAGAAAGCTCCTTCCCCCATGGAATCACTCTCCTTTGGAGAGTGAGGAGGACCTCCCTGTTTACTGTTGGCTGACTTTGGCGCGGTGTCCGGGTTTAGAAGATTTCCCTGGGATTTGGGGGTTGTTTCTCTCTGTTACTATAGCTTCCCCCGAATCACTGCCTGGATTATTGCAATTGCTTTCCAAACGGTGCCTCCCACCCTTACCAAATGCATTCTGCACCATGTTGTGAGATCCTTCTTAAATTGCAGCCCAGACTGTGTCGCTAGTGTTTCCTTTTGAAAAAGAGTCTGAGCTCAGGTTTGCATTTGAGGTTTCTGACCACAATATGTGTCTGCCCTTCTTCCCTCATATCTTCCGCACCTGGCTGCTGATTGAACAGGCACACTGTTCTCCGAACACAGCGCCACTTGCTTATTTTTTGCCTTCGTCCTTGTCCTCTGTCAATCTTACCGGTCCTTCAAGGTTAAGCTTAGTAGTCATGTCCTGCAGGAAGACTCTTGGACTCCTCATTCTTGCCCTGTTTTTGATGAATCTTTTCACCTGCTACACTGTGCGATTATCATTAGTGGATCTCTGAGAGTTTCTCCAGCTAGTCTCCAGGCTTTTCTGGTATAGTTAGCACTTGTAATTGACGTCTGGGTATCTTGTGATTACAGGGGTGATCAGCTGGAATGATGACGGGAAAAGAGCAGGAAAGGGGTCTGGCTGAGATACAGTAGGGAGCTATGGGTAGCTAGAGAGGTCATGCTCCCAATGTGCAAAACAAGGGGAAGAAGCTGCCACTAGGCTCAGCCAGTTGTCACCAGGAGAGAACACAGCTGAGCACTGCCGCAGCCCATGGTTCTCCGAGAGCAGCCTGAAATCTGGAGTTTTGTTTTGACACAGAAACTTGCTCTGTCACCCAGGCTGGAGTGCAGTGATGCAATCTCGGCTCACTGCAACCTCTGCCTCCCTGGTTCAAGCATTCTCCTGCCTCAGCCTCCCGAGTAGCTGGAATTACAGGGGCACGCCACCACAAGCTATTTTTTAAAATATATTTTTGGTAGAGACAGGGTTTCACCATGTTGGCTAGGCTGATATCAACTCCTGACCTCAGGGCATCCACCTGCCTCGGCCTCCCAAAGTGCTGAGATTACAGGCATGAGCCACCATGCCAGGCCAAAATCTGGAGTTTTATGTGAGACCTCACTGAATGGGCACCTGTCTCTAGTTTGATGCTGTTGACACCTGGCCTGATACCAACTCCCAAAATCCGTTGTTAAATGAACAGCTGTCATACTGGTTAGGGACTGAGACAGGATGTGAAGCCATATTGGTCCACCGTGTTTCCTGTTTGTGTTGATTTAACCCCACCTTGGCCTCTTTTTTAGAGAATGCCTTAGTCCAGCTGGATTCATCAGGCTTGTTTATACGTTCGGGGAAGCAAGGAGCCTTGCAGATAAGAGGCTGGGGAAAGGCAAGGTAAACACAATTAAGCCCCATTAGAGGGTCTTATGGGGTGAATGAAGGGATAGTGTGTGAGGAGCATGAATTAGGTTGGAGAGAAGGAACTCAAGAATATATGTATAATAACTTGCCTTTGAATAAACATAAACCTGAATTATCAGATTTTGGGAAACATATCAACTTTGCATTATTTTGTGATTGTCAGTTTAAGCCGAGGTGGGTAGGAGTAAGAGCTGAAGAAATAAGACATTCTTATAGTCAGTTGTCCTGGGAAGAGAGGTGAAATGACTTGGGGAGCTGAATCCAGGATGGCACTGTTTAGAGAAGGGTCTTCCTGCTACCCCAGAGGCATGAGCACCCCCAGTCACAATTCACTTGGACTCCCTCTGCAAGCCTGGCATTTGGGGGACCTACACTGCCTGCCCCTGTTCCAAGCAAACCCCATCTCCTGAAACATCTTTTTAAAATTCTTCCAGTTATTTGGAACTCAGGCTAATAATAGCGGTAATAGCTAATATTTATTAAGGGATTATGTGCCTGGCACTGTTTTAAAGCCTTTATGGGTTTGAACTCATTTAACATTCCCAGCAGCTCATGAGAGAGTTGTGTTATTTTTCCCTTTTTACAGATGAAGAAAGGAATTCTCTCGCCTTGGCCTCCCAAAGCGCTGGGATTTCAGGTATGAGCCGCTGTGCCTAGCCTTCTTTTTAAAAAAATTCTGTTAACACATGTAGACTCATATAATTCTTTTTGTTGTGGTGGTGGTAGTGAACTATGTGTAACATAACATTTACCATTTTGATCTTCTTTTTTTTTTTTTTTTGAGATGGAGTCTTGCTCTGTCACCCAGGCTGGAGTGCAGTGGCACGATGTCAGCTCACTGCAACTTTTGCCTTCCAGGTTCAAGTGATTCTCCCCAGCCTCCTGCGTAGCTGGGGCTACAGGCACCTGCCACCATGCCAGGCTAATTTTTGCCTTTTTAGTAGAGATGAGGTTTCACCATGTTGCCCAGAGTGGTCTCGAACTTCTGACCTCAGGTGATCCGCTGGCCTAGGCCTCCCAAAGTGCTGGGATTACAGGCGTGAGCCATTGCATCCGGCCCATTTTGATCATGTTTAAGTGCACAGTGCACTGACATTAAGGACACTCACATTGTTATGCAACCATCTCACCAACCACCTCCAGAGCTTTTTCATCTCCCTAAACACACTAATCAACAACTTTCTAGCTCTCCCTCTCCCCCAGGTCCTGGCAACCAGCCTTCTACTTTCTGTCTGTGATGCTGACCACTCTAGGAACCTCATCAAAGTGGAATCCGGTTGGGCGCGGTGGCTCACACCTGTAATCCCAGCACTTTGGGAGGTCGAGGTGGGCGGATCACCAGAGGTCAGGGGTTCAAGACTAGCCTGGCCAACATGGTGAAACCCCGTGTCCACTAAAAATACAAAAATTTGCTGGGCATGGTGGCAGGTGCCTATAGTCCCAGCTACTCGGTAGGCTGAGGCAGGAGAATTACTTGAACCCAGGAGGTGGAGGTTGTACTGAGCCAAGATTGTGCCACTGCATTCCAGCCTGGGCAAGAGTGAGAATCTGTCTCAAAAAAAAAAAAAAAAGAAAGAAAGAAAAAAAAAGAGAAGTGGAATCATACCACATTTGTCTTTTTGTGACTGGCTTATTTCTCTTAGCATAATGTCCTCAAGGTTCAACCACGCCATAGCATGTGTCAGAATTTCCTTCCTTTTTGGGGCTGAATACTATTCCATGGTAAGTATTTTTCCCATTTTGTTTATCTGCTCATTCATTGGTGGGTTGCTTCCACTTTTTGGCTACTGTGAATAACGCTGCTGTGAACATGGGTGTACAAACACCTATTTGAGACCCTGCTTCCAATTATTTTGGGTATAGACCTGGAAGTGGGGTTGCTGGAACATATGGAAATTCTTTGTTTAGTCTGCTGGGGAGAGGCCATCTTGTTTTCCTTGCCTCGTTTTTTTGTATTGCTGCCTGATACTCTACAGTAGTTCATTTCATTTGGCTTCACTTACAACCAGTGCTCCAGTGACCGTCTTTGGACTTGTCTCCCTGTGCACACAGATGAGTGTTTCTCTAAGGTAAACTCTGACCACGCCAGTGCTATTGGGTTAACGATAGTCTTGATTACCATGTTTAATTTCACTTTACAAGGGGTTTAGTCTTCGGTGCCAAGTGTGCCATCTCCCATGATCTCAGTCTTTCATTGCTTCTGCTGTGCCCCAGTGGCTCTCCCCAGGACAGGGCAGAACCGCCTCCCCTCACACTCCCACTTCCTACCAATCGAGAGGCAGGAACACAGACCCCAGCTGAGCTGGGCTCCAGCTTTCTGCGTCTGTCCCAAACTGCCTCAAGCTCCACCCTTCCCTCCTTTAGTCGTTAGTATCGGCAACCTGATGTTCATTCTTCCATTCAGTTTGTGCAGTTTCTGCCACCACATGTATTACCCTCGATAGTGTTTGCTTAATTGATGCCATCCATCCAGTTATTCCTACCTCAGTTCCACCCCTTCCAGGATGCCTTCCCTGCTTACTGCCACCCATTCTTTTCTCTTTCTTTTCTGGACTTAATAATGACAATAATAAAAAATAATAGTTACTCTTTATGAGTTCTATTTCGGGGATGCTCTTGTGCTCCTTCTGAATCCTCACAAAGCCCTGAGAGACACATGCTACAGTTTTTCATATTTTACAGCAGAAGAAACAAACAGGGAGAGTTTGAGTAACTTTCCCCAAGTGACCTCACTGTCAAGGGGCAGCGCTGGCTCCAGGCTCACGCAGTCAGGCTCCGAGCGTCCTGCTTTTGCCATGCTGGCTGTCTGAGCCCTTCGCTTTGTCACAACATCATAAACTGCCTGGCAGTGCCTGTAACTCCTAGCGACGTCGATATCCTTTTCAAGAACTGCGCTCTTTCCCTTCCTGGTGTTCTAGGCACACAGCTGGTGCCGGCCAATGCTCTGGTCTTCTCAGTCTCATTACTCTGTGAGGAAACCTGTAGGCTGTTTTCCAGGAAAGAAGGGTAAGTAATTTCCTGTCATCAGTAGAAGCAGCGATGGAAAAGGGATGTTGTAAAGGCAATCCCTCTGTTTGTGAAAAAGAGGCAAGCAGACACAGCCAACCCAAGAAGCAGAACGAGTCCTCGATCCTCATGTCTAAAGGACAGCTTGATGAGTGTCCATGTGCTGAAAATGTTTTGATACCTGTAAGGATCAGGTATCAAGTGATATGGACGACACAGTCCCCAACCTCCAGGAATCACAGTGGGGAGACGGGGCGGTGAAATGCAGTGACGAGAAAGTGTGATTCATTCCAAGGTCAAATCATCACAGAGTGAGGGTGTTTGATGCTCGTGCGTGTGTGTGTGTGTACATGTGAGTGCATGTATGTGAGCGTGTGTGTTTAGATGAGTGTGTGTTTGCCTCTGTGTCTGTGCCTAAATGGTTTTATCAGGAGAGTTTTCCTAAACAAGCCGATTGTATTATCTGTTGCAGTGTAGTGAGTTACTCAAAACTTAGCAACTTAAAATAACACACATTGGTCATTTCACAGTTTCTGTGGGTCAAGATTCCAGGCTTCCTTGGGTACCCTACCTCACCCCTCACAAGGCTGCAGTGAAGGCTGAGGTCTCATCTGAAGGCCTGGCTGGCAGAGGAGGATCCGCTTCCAAACTTTCTCATGGTCATTGTCAGGATTCAGCTCCTTGTGGGCACCAGCTTCCAACACACCGAGTGAGATAGAGCAAGATGGGGTGAGCAAGATGGACCCAGTGTAGTGAGGTAACCTCACTTCAAACAGACATCCTGTCGCTTTCGCGGGTCCAGCTCACACTCAAGGGGCGGGGCTTGCACAAGGGTGTGAACGCTAGGAGATGGGGACCTTTGAGGGACATTCTAGGGCTGCCTGCTACTCTGATTCTTCAGCAGAGTTTTTATGCATGACCAGGAGTTCATCAGCTGAAAAAGGATCATAAGAGGTTCTGGGTGGCAAGAAACCAGACAATGGGGGCCCAGACATGGAGGAAAGCCTGAAGCATCAGGGAAAGACAGTGTGGCCATGTGGGTTGTCTGTGTGTGTGCATGTTTGTGGCATGTGTATGTGCTTGTGTGTGTACACATACACATGCAATTCTGCGTACATAGAAAGTTAGGAAAGAGAAAACTAGTATTTGCTAACACAGCAGTCAATAATAGACAATAATAATGTAATTGCACACAAAAATAACTAAAAGAGTGTAACTGGGTTGCTTGTAACACAAAGGAGAAATACTTGAGGGGCCAGATATTCTGTTCTCCATGAGGTTTCTAATGCACTGCATGCCTTTATCAAAATGTCTTATGTACCCCCTAAATATATATACCTACTATGGACCCAAAAAATTAAAATAAAAAATTTTTAAAAAATTTCAAGAGGGAGAGAGGGTCAACTGGCAAAACCCCAAAAGCCTTTTAAGGGTGGGGGATGAACATGAAAGAAGGCTGAGAAGAACACTGCTGTAGAGAAGTCAGAGAACCACGTACTGAATATTTATAACACACGGGCTCTGTGTGAAGCGGTGTGCATGCTCCACCTCGTGCAGTTCTGTATCAACCCTTGTATCGTTTGTGCTGGATGCAGAAGGAAACGGGTGGGGAGCTTCTGGCAGCTTCTTCTAACATGGCCCTGAATGACCTTCTGTCTTGTGTGTGCCTTATGTAATTCCCCTTGCTCGAGTGTGGGCTGGGCCTGGGTGACTTGCCCCAAACAAATGGAAGATGGCAGAAGTTATGAGATGTCAATTCTATGGTAAAGTCCTAAAGACTGATTTATTTATTTATTTTTTGAGATAGAGTCTCACTCTGTCACCCAGGCTGGAGTGCAGTGGCAAGATCTTGGCTCACTGCAACCTCTGCCGCCTGGGTTCAAGTGATTCTCCTGCGTCAGCCTCTTGAGTAGCTGGGATTACAGGCATCTGCCATATCTCATCACTTCTGCCATCTTCCACCATGCCTGGCTAATTTTTTTTGTTTTTTTAGTAGAGACAGGTTTTAACATCTTGGCCAGGCTGGTCTTGAACTCCTGTACTCATGATCCACCCGCCTTGGCCTTGCAACATGCCAAGATTACAGGCATGAGCCCCCGTGCCTGGCCATAAAAACTGATTTCTTTTATAACTTTATCATGTAAGTGATGCTCCTCTGGCATAGTCTCTTTGGCTTTTCTGCTGTGGCTGCTCCAATGAAGCAAGCAGGAGAGACCCATGTGGCAAGGAACTGAGGGCATCTCCTGTCAACTGTCAGCAAGAAAGTGAGGCCCTTAGTCCAACAGCCCCCAGGGACCCAAATCCTATCAAAAACCACAGGGGTGAGCTTTGATGTGGATCCCTTTCCCAGTTGAGCCTTCAGATAAGACCATGTCCCAGGCTGACACCTCGATTGCAGTCTACTGACAGAACCTGGGCCAAGGACGAAGGGAAACCATGGCTGGATTCCCGACCTATAGACATGGTAAGATAGTAATTGTGTGTTGTTTTAAGCCTCTACATTTGAGGCAATTTTAAAATGCAGCAATCAATAACTAATACAGGCTCAGAGAGGTGGAGAGACTTGTCTGAGGTTACACAGTTAAGATTTCAAGCCAGGTGTGCTGATTCACAGCTCAAGTCTCTTTAGCACCACCCTTTGCGCCTCTAGGGTCTTGATCACAGTGGCCTTAAAGGCTTAACGCAGGCCGGGTATGGTGGCTCACACCTGTAATCCTGGAAATCATTCTTGGGAGGCCGAGGTGGGCAGATCACCTGAGGTTAGGAGTTCGAGCCCAGCCTGGCCAACATGGTAAAACCACGTCTCTACTAAAATTATAAAAATTAGCTGGGTATGGCGTCATGTGCCTGTAATCCCAGCTACCCTGGAGGCTGAGGCATGAGAATCGCTTGAACCCAGGAGGCAGAGGTTGCAGTGAGCCAAGATTGCACCACTGCACTCCAGCCTGGGCAACAGAGCAAGACTCTGTCTCAAAAAAAAAAAAAAAAAAAAAAAAAAAGCTTAACACAGATGTGTAGCCCGTTTTGAGACAGCAGTGGGAAGTCACTGAAGGTTTACAGATGTGATGTGGGATAAGAGAAAAGCCCAGTCTTCCTGAGCCTAATGTCTAGGCTCCAGCCAGTGAGGGCCAGCCTGGGGGGCAGGGACATCTGAATCATGAGGCTAAGACTTTGGAGTATTCTGAGGACTTGAACTGAAGGTCAGAGGCAGAAAAAATACACCCCCTTGCTTTCCTTCCATCAGGGTTTTTTGAAGAGGAATGCGTCTTCGGGGGGCAGGCAAGGAAAGGGACGGGGCTGCATCAGGGTGCCTACTGTTTTCTGCTGATAGTAACAGACATGGGGGGAATATCTGAGCTTGGACAGTCACTGCAGCAGCTCAATCATGACACATACCCCCCCTCTCCCCCACAGGCAGCCTCTCTGCAGCCACCTGCGGCCCCCAAATGACAGCCGCCTGGGAGTCTCACGCCTTTCATTTCCTTGTGACAATAGCAGAGGAAAATAGCTTTCTGGACTCAGCCCGACACTGATAATTAAAGGAACACTTTATCACCAGCAAGGGTGGAAACACTCACCAATGGCCTTCCAGAAAAAGAAAAAAAAAAAAAAGCCTTGGTCCCACCAGTCTCTTCACATGGAAATAGCGGGACTGGTTTGTGAGCCCCAGCTCTGTTGATTTCTTCTCTATATTTCTGCAACAGGGATGCAGAGGACACACTTCTCAGGCTAAGAGTTTTGGTTTAGTTTCACGTTTCCCGATGGACCCGAATCCTGTGTTCTCTCCATGTCTTTGGCTTCCTGAAGCCATCGTGTTAGATAAGCTCTAAGGTCATTGCTGAGGGGGTCTGCAGACCTGGGCAAGGCCCAGGCGTGATCACTGGAGTGTAAGAGATAGGGCTCTGGACTCACGCCCAGACGCCAGCCACGGTTCAGGCATTTTCCAATGTGAACCTGAGTAAGTTACTGGACTTTTCTGAGCCTCAGTTTCCCAACCTGTCAAATGGTAGTGTGCATGATGCAGGTGGTTGTAAAAATTAAAAGAGATTTGCTTTTTCTGAGAGAGGGTCTCTGTTGCCCAGGCTGCAGTACAGTGACTCAATCACAGCTCACTGTAGCCTCGACCTCCTGAGCTCAAGAGATCCTCCCACCTCAGCCTCCTAAGTAGCTGGGACCACAGGTGTATGCCACCATACCTGGCTAATTTTTGTACTTTTTGTAGAGATGGGGTTTTACCATGTTGCCCAGGCTGGTCTGGAACTCCTGGGCTCAAGCTATCCTCTTGCCTTGGCCTCCCAAAATGCTAGGATTACAGGTTGTGAGCCACCACGCCCAGCCTGGATTAGAAGAGATGTGGCAGGTGAAGCTCCTGACACAGGGCCTGGCATGCACAAAGCACTCCAAAAATCTTAGCAACATATCGACGCAAGTGGAGACTGTGGGGGAGAGTAGCTAGGCAGGAGGAGATAGAGTACACCCTGTAATCCCTGAAGATCATACCCACTAATCTCGCTCTGCTCACCCCAAAGACTGGACTTCCTCCTGAGAACACCAGCTCCTGGGTCTTCCCCAAAATCAGAATGTGTTTGTCTTGCTTGTTCTCTATGAGGGATAATTGATAGTAATGACATCATTCAAGTATGTGTGATACGGTCCAGGAATCTATGCTTGGGGATTAAGGAAACTACAGACTGGTTTGTATTTCTTTTGGGTGGTTTGAAATGAAAGATCCATCTTGGGGGGTGTGTGTGTGTGTGTATGTGTGTGTGTGGTTTCTGAATGTGAGATTTTTGTTTTGTTTATCCTTAAAGAGATAATTCTGACCAGAGGCTAACAGAGGAGATGTGATGGAGAGTTCTGTAGCGGGAATGTGGACACTGTGAGCCTTGGAATGTTTTGTCCTGTTCTTTCAGGGTGCACAGCTCCATTCCAGCTCCAGTGGCTACGCTGATTCCACACCTGTGAGCACTATGATGTTGAACGAGTGGATTCACCTGTTTTAGCCTTTATTTCATCATCTGTAAAATGGGACTAATAATCACCCCCATCTCATATGATTGTTGTGGGGGGTTACACTTGATAGTTCTCAAGAGCTTCAGCAGAGTGGCAGATACATAGTAGGAGTTCAATAAACAGCAACGCTGCTGATGGTGGGAGGATAACTCTCTCTTAGAGGAGCTCCTCAAAGTCCCCTGCAGCGGGGAGCCCAGCACACGGGGAGGTGTTGAGGGCATGCTCTCAGGATCAGTGGAATGAGGGGAAGCAGGACGGGGCAGGGGAAGGCGCAGAGTAAGGCTGTGGTCTCAGTTCGTGCTGAGCTTCAGGCTTAGCCCTTGGAGTGGGTGGTGGGTGGGGTCTGCAGTGTCATTTGCACAGAGGTGGTTTGACTCCTAGGTCATTGCTCGTAGGCTGCTTCCTGGTGTGGAAGTGGGGCCTCCCTTTTGGAAGAAGACAATTTATTGGAGAAGAGGGCAGTGAGGAGACTTTGGAAGCCAATGCTTACATACCCACAGGAGCTAGGGATGGCACCTGCCTGGTGAATAGGATCTGGAAGGGGCGTGAACAGAACCTTCACACTTCTTTATTCCTAGAAGACTGAGACATGGTGTGTTTGCTGTTTCTATGCAAACTTTTATGGGCTCCTGGCCTGTGATGGGGGCAGTGGCTGGCATGTTGCTCACTTACCTCAGGCCTCAAGTGGTATCATTTACCCAGAGTTGAATTTCCTTCATTTCTACAGCCCTGGCAGCATCAGGCAGCGGAAATGAGAAGGTGTCTCAGCCCTTTGCATAGTCCTTCCTGTCCTTTGCCGGAAATGAAAGCAGCCAGGAAGATTGCCTGTGCAGAGGCCAGAGAGATGAGATCCTAGCAGTCGTGCGAGAAATCACCGTAAAAAGCACATTGCCATGGGGACAGAGACAAGGATATCGCCAGGCAGTCCCCAGGGAAGTGTGGGGTCCTGGCAGCCCATCAGAAGACTTCCCAGGGGTGTGAATAGAATGTGGCTCTGCACTAGAGGTTGAGCAATTTCAATTTAGGAGATTTGTTGTAATTCAGTTCTGCCCTTGCAGATAAAGTGGATTTTAGAGTTTGACAGAAGCAGTCTTTTTGGCTAGGGATGCGATGGCAGTGAGTTAGAAGAAAGTGTCTCAGGGCTGGGATGGGAGGAGGCGGGACCCTGGAGTCAGAGGAGATGCAGACCTGAGAAGCTGCATCTTAGAAATTAAAGACCCAATCAGGGCGCAGAGCCAGCAATCCTCAAATGTGGAAGAGTAGCTCGGGAGCAGCTGATTCTTGTAATTGGGGTATGGAGGAGGGGGCCACAGTGGAGCAAATGTCTGGAATGGAGGCTGTGTGTAAACTCATTTTTCTATCCACTCACGCATCCACCCATCCATCCATCTATCCATTCATCCACCCACCCACCCATCCATCCATCCACCCATCTATCCACTCACCCACCTGTTCATCCATTCATCTATCCACTCACCTACTCACTCATCCATCTGCCCACCCACGCACCCATCCATTCCTTACCATTAATTTAAAACAGTAAAAACTAATTAATTCATTCATATGGAAAAATTCAAAGAGAACAAAAGGATAAAAACTAAGTCCCAGATTGTATTCACTTCGTTTTTCTCCCTAGAAAGAAACAGTTGTTAGATTCTTTTAGTTCCTTCCAGAAATATTTTGTGAAAACACACGCATACCTGTGTACACCCATGGTAGCAACCTATACTTTCTACGCTATGTCTTGGTCTCAGCATGTCTTAAAGACACAGATGGCAATCTGTGCCAGCTAAGGCAAGCTTCAGGTGGGCCATGCATCTTTCAAGAACCTGAGTGAGTGCAGATAATCACAGCCACAGGCTTTGAAAAGTTCTGCCAAGTGGCTTCATAGAAATCAAACATCAGTAAGATCTAATTTTTCACTTTCTGTCTAAGTAGAGACAGCTGGAGTTTCATTCATTTGCATCACTTGGTTATAAATGGTTTTCCTTCCTGCTTCTCCAATCCCGAAAATACATTAACGGTATTTTCCACTGATGTGGCTGAGTAGTGACTAGTTTTTCACAACAGAGCCATTAACAACTTACCTGTTGTTATTTTAACGACGTTCACACCTATTGATGAAAGAGGTCCCCTTTATCCACATACATTTCATTTCATGCCCT
The DNA here is from genome assembly GCA_036589455.1 of Ateles fusciceps. Classification (NCBI taxonomy): domain Eukaryota; kingdom Metazoa; phylum Chordata; class Mammalia; order Primates; family Atelidae; genus Ateles; species Ateles fusciceps. Next base: position 6,787,445 of record JAZHEH010000847.1, read on the forward strand.
ATTCATCATTTTCCCCAACTTTTATTTTGAAACATTTCAAACCGATACAAAAGGTAAAAGAATAGTACAATAACCACCCTTATATCCTTCCTTTGTAATCACCAATTGTTGGCATTTGACATTTTTGCCACAATAAAAATTAAAAAAAAATTTTTTCCCAAACTATTTGATAGGGTTTGGCTGTGTGTTCCCACCCAAATCTCACTTTGAATTGTAATAATCCCCATGTGTCCAGGTTGGGACCAGGTGGCGGTAATTGAATCATGGCGCGGTCTCCCCCAGCTGTTCTCGTGATAGTGAGTGAGTTCTCAGGAGAGCTGATGGTTTTAAAAGGGGCTTCCCCAGTCGCTCAGCTCTCAGTCTCTCTCCTGCCACCCTGTGAAGAGGTGCTGTCCACCTTGACTGTAACTTTCCTGAGGCCTCCCCAGCCATGCCGAACTGTGAGTCAATTAAACTGCCTTTCTTTATAAATCACCCAGTCTTGGGTTATTTCTTCACTGCAGTGTGAGAACAGCCTAATACACTATTTGAAAGTAGGTTGCAGACCTGATGACCTTTTACCTCTAAAAACTTGGTCCTGCGTCTCCTAAGAACAAGGACGTTCTCCTACATAACCACAATGCCATTATCACACCCAAAAAGTTAATAGTGATATAGCAATGTTACCTAACAAAAAGTCCACATTCAAATTCCCCCAATTATCTCATTATTGTTATTTGAAAATACTCTTTCCTCCTTGATCCAGTACGAATCAAGCTTCACCACGGAATTCAGTCGTCATGTCTCTTAGGGTTTTTCAATCTAGAACGCTCCTCACATTTCCCTCCCCTTGCCTTTTTTCTTTCATCCCTTATGACATTGACATTCTTTTGGTTTTCTGAGACAGGATCTTGCTCTATCGCCCAGTCTGGAGTACAGTGGGATGATCACAGCTCACTGTAGCCTCTACCTCTTAGGTTCAAGTGATCCTCCCATCTCAGCCTCCTGAGTAGCTGGGACCACAGGCACATCCCGCCGCTCAGCACATTTTTGGATTTTTTGTAGAGACAGGCTTGCACCATGTTGTCCAGGCCGGTCTTGAACTCCTGGGCTCAAGTGATCTTCCCGCCTCAGCTTCTCGAAGTGCTGGGATTACAGACGTGAGCCAGTGCACCTGGCAACATGGACATTTTTGAAGAACTGTCCATTTCTCTTCCAGAATGTTCAATAATTTCAGTAGATCTGATTACTTCCTTATGATTAGATTTAGGGTAAACTTTTTTTGGCAGGTGTAATACACGGAAATTTTTTTTTTCTCCCCATCACATCACATTGGGAGGCATATGATGTCAGTGATGACCCATTATTGGCCATGCTACATTTGAGGACTTTTTAAAGGTAGTATCTGTGGGATTTCTCGACTGTAAAGGTACTTTTTCTCTTTGTAAGTAATAAATGAGGCTCTATGATTATTTTGCTCCCAATAGCCTTTCCCTAACAGTTTTAGCATTCACTGATGATCCTTGCCTGAACTGTTATCTTGGTGGTAACAATTTTCTAGTTCTGTGGTTCATTTCACACTTATTAGCTGGTATTATATAAAGAAGCACTTGATTTCCTCTCCACGCTGCCCCATCCCCCCTCCTCATTTTAAAATTTCTTATTTTTAGCATCACTGGTCTTACAGACTCTCCCTACTTCCTTAAGATCTGGCCAGGGGGGAGCCCCTTCAAGCTGGCTTCTTTGACCTTGTGACATGCCGCCATCAGTTTTTGAATGCTTTCTTACATTCTGGCACAAGATGTTGCCCTGAAATGGAATCAGTTATGTCTCCTTTTCAGGGGGCATAGTATTTAGAAGCCAAGATCTGGGTGCTGGGTAAGCTTTCGTGATACTAGAGTGGCATTACTTTTAGATCTTCCGGATGGAGAGCCAGGATATATGTCTGTTTAAACCATGACTTCGTAGTGATACCACTATTTGTTTCTGAGTAACACTGAGTTTCTATTCATTTTCTAAGAATAATTTTTTTCCCTTCATTCTTCAGATTGGGTAATTCTTGCCCATCTCCCCCATTCCATATTTATATCTTCATTCTCCTACAGTGGGAAGCCTCATTTTAGTAAAATTAGTATATTGACTCATTTGTTCTATCATATAACATACAAAATACTTCCAGAATTACTGTACTGTTACCGCTATCAACAACAAATATATTAAATCAAGTTTAGTAACTATACATATATATATGTGTGTATATATATAATATGTGTGTATACACACACACACACACACACACACACACACACATATCCTAGTTCTCCACCTCAAAGATCTAGAAGTAAGCTTTAGTTACTTGAATCAATTATTTTCCCTGTGGAGTACGTTATTTATATTTTCTGTACTGTTAGAATTATTCGTTTCTGCTTGCATTCAATTCTAGGAATAGCTTCTTTCTACCCCTTTTGATGTAATTTATATGGTTCCAAAGCAAAACTATATAAAAACATGCTTGGAGAAGCCTCCCTCCCATCTCTTTCCCTTTCACCCTGTTCTCATTCACACACTATAGCAAATAATTTCATTAGTTTCTGGTGTGGCGGTACCATATTTTATTCAATCACTCTTTCATGGATGGGCATGTAGATTGCTTCCTGTCTTTTGTTATTATCAATGCTGCTGCAATGAATAATCTGTGTATATCCTCTTTTCCATAATTGTTTAGCAATTGATATGCAGGATAAATTGTTAAAAGTTGGATTGGTGGGTCAAAGAGTAAATACGTTTGTGATTTTGTTAGATCTTGCCAAATTTCCCTCCTTAGGGATTAACCCATTATGCACTCCTACCAACAATGTGTGAAGAGTCGTTTTCCCCACTGATTGGTCAGCAGAGTTGGGTGGTAAGCTTTTTTTTTTTTTTTTTTTTTTTTTGAGATGGAGTCTCACTCTGTCACCCAGGCTGGAGAGCAGTGGCGCAATCTCGGCTCACTGCAACCTCCACCTCCTAGGTTCAAATGATGCTCCTGCCTCAGCCTCCCCAGTAGCTGGGACTACAGGCATGCGCCACCATGTCTGGCTAATTTTTTTGTGTTTTTAGTAGAAGTGGGGTTTCAACATGTTGGTCAGGGTGGTCTCGAACTCCTGACCTCAGATAATCCACCCGCCTCGGCTTCCCAAAGTGCTGGGATTACAGGTGGGAGCCACCACCCCTGGCTGGTGATAAGCTTCTGAATTTGCCCATCTGATAAGGGAGACATGATAGATCAGGTTTTAGTTTTTGTTTTTTTTTTTTTTTTTTTCTTATTTTGGGTTCAGGGGCACATGTACAGGTTTGTTACAGAGGTAAACTCATGTCACATCATGAGGGTTTGTTGTACAGATTATTTCATCACCCCAGTACTAAGCCTAGTACCCAATAGTTATTTTCTTGGATTCTCTCCCTCCTCCCACTCTCCACCCTCAAGTAGATCCCAGTGTCTGTTGCTTCCTTTCTTTGTGTTTGTAAGTTCTTATCAATTAGCTCCCACGTGTAAGTGAGAACATGAGGCACTGGTTTTCTGTTCTTAGATTAGTTTGCTAAAGCTAATGGCCTCCAGCTTCCTTCATGTTCTTGGAAAAGATATGATCTCATTTTTTATGGCTGCGTAGTATTCCATAGTGTATATGCCCCACATTTTCTTTATTCAATCTGTCACTGATGGACATTTAGGTTGATTCCATGCCTTTGCTTTGTGAAAAGTGCTGCAGTGAACATTCATGTGCATGTGTCTTTATGGTACAATGATTTATATTCCTTTGGGTATATACCCAGTAATGGGATTGCTGGGTCAACTAGTAGTTCATATCAGGGTAGTTTTAACTTTCATTTCTTTTATTTTGAACAAAGTTCAGCCTCTTTTCTATGTTTAAGTACCATTTGTATCCTTTATCAAATTTTCTAATATGTTTTTGGTCTTTTGTCCTCCGCTTTTTTTGAGACATCTCGCTCTGTCACCCAAGCTTGAGTACAGTGGCATGATCTTGGCTCATGCAACCTCCGCCTCCCTGGTTCAAGCAATTCCCCTGCCTCAGCCTCCCGAGTAGCTGGGATTACAGGTGCATGCCACCACACCTGGCTAATTATTTTTCTATTTGTAGTAGAGATGGGATTTCACCATGTTGGCCAACCTGGTCTTGAACTCCTGACCTCAGGCAATCCACCCTCCTCAGCCTCCCAAAGTGCTGGGATTACAGGTGTGAGCCACTGCGCCTGGCCTCCCCTCTATTTTTAAGAGTTCTTTATAAAATAGATTAGCCTGTATCTATGTGTAAGTATGTATATGAATACATATAGGTACATCTCTCTCCCTCTATCTGTATTTAATATATTATTAGCAGAAAATTAATTGCAAATACATTCTCCTGTTTTCTCACTTGTCTTTTGAGTTTGCTTAACTTTGTTAATGTAGTCGCAATCCCTCATTGTAATTCATGATTTCGTAGTTTCAAAACTCTGGAGTTAGTTTTGAGATTTCTCTTTCTTTTGAATGCCTGTAGTCAACTAATTACCAAGATCTGCTGTTTCCTTTTTCCTAATATTTCTTGAATCTGAGGTTTTCATTCCACAGACCCATGGCTAACATCCTGGCCATTGTGCCCACTTTCCTATGAGATTCATTCTCTGGGTTCCAGGTTTTTTGACCCTTTGTAACCTGAATGATCTTCTTAGACCTGTTAATATGGTCCTGCAAGTTTCTGAGGTTCTGTTCTTTGTTGCTGTTGTTGTTTTTCTGTGACAGGGTTTTTCTCTGTAACCCAGGCTGGAGTACAGTGGCCCGATCTTGGCTCACTGCAACCTCTGCCTCCCAGGATCAAGCAGTCCTCCCACCTGAACCTCCTGAGTAGGTGGGACTAAAGGCATGTGCTACCATGTCGGGATAATTTTTGTATTTTCTGTTCATTTTTAATAGCACCTGAGAGGCTGGGTATGGTGGCTAACACCTATAATCCCAGCACTTTAGGAGGCTGAGGTGGGCAGATGGCTTGAGCCCGGGAGTTTAAGACCAGTCTGGGCAAGATGGTGAAGCCCTGTCTGTACAAAAAACATAAAAATTAGCTAGGCATGGTGCTGCACACCTGTAGTCAGCTGTTCAGGGGGCTGAGGTGGGAGGATCACCTGAGCCCAGGAGGTCGAGGCTGCAGTAAGCCATGATAGCACCCCTGTACTCCAACCTGGGTGACAGAGTGAGACCCTGTTTTAAAAACCCAAAAAACCTAAAACATATTTTCTTACTGTTTTCTTCAGATTGGATAATTTCTGTTGACCTGTCTTTGAGGTGAATAATGTTTCCCCACATCATTTATATTCTGCTGCTAAACTTGTCCACTCATTTTTAATTTCATATAGTGTATTTCAGTTCTAGAATTTCCATTTGATTATTTTTTTAAGCAGATAATTGAGTTGGTTGAACTAAAACTGCAGTCTGTCTCTGGTGGGACAGCTAATATCTCAGTTCAGCGTTTTTTGTTTGTTTGTTTGTTTGTTTTGCCTTTATCTAGGCTGCTTGGAATGTGCCCCATGCAGTTCGGGGTTAGACTGAGATCTGGACAATGTTTATGCATAGAATCCCACTCCCCTGCGCCATCTTGGATCTATCTCCTCCAGGTTTTCTCTCACTTTGTGGCTGCTCTGAGCTCTCTCCACTGGTTGGTTAGGCTAGAAAGACTGTGGGTTCTCTATCAGAATTTTAGCTGCTCATGCAGCACTGACTGTGGCCTGAGCTCTGGCTAAAAACCACAAAAATTCAGGAAACTAACCTCTTGCCATTCCTTTCTTCCAAGTATCAGCTCCTCATTAGAGCTTGCCAGCTTTTGTTGGCATTCCAGTGCCTTCATGTAGTTTTGCCCTTCACCCCCTGAGTCTGTCATTGTTATTTGTGGGAGAGTCAGTCCAATAGGAGCTCAGCAATGAGCAGAACTCCAAGTAAAAGACAAACTGGTTCTTAACAAAAAAGGGAAAAGTGTTTTCTCTTTTCTTTCGTATTTTCTGTTCATTTTTAATAGAAAACACTTTTCTCTTTTCCCTTTTTTTGTTAAGAACCAGCTCCTCTTTTACTTGTCTTATTTTATTGGTCAGGATGTGCAAGGCCAGAAGTTTAAAACACTCAACAGTTTGGGTTCCTGTTTCCTAATCTGTGGCACCTTTACTTACGGCTGAGACCCAACACCATCGTCCTTATTTAACCATAGAAAATGGAAATATACATGTGCGGTCTGAAAATAAATATAGTATTTGGAAGAAAAACAAGCACCATGTCTATTTATTATTATTATTATTATTTTAAGATAGGGTCTGGTTCTATAACCCAGGCTGGAGTGCAATGGCATGATCTTGGCTCACTGCAACCTCCACCTCCTGGGCTCAAGCCTGCCAAGTAGCTGGGACTACAGGTGCATGCCACCACGCTTGGCTAATTTTTGTATTTTTGTTGGTAGAGACAGGGTTTTGCTGTGTAGCCCTGACTGGTCTCAAACTCCTGGGTTCAAGTGACCCACCTGCTTCAGCCTCGTAAAATGCTGGGATTATACGTGTGAGCCACTGAGCCTGTCCTAATTATTTCTAATGATTATTATTTGCATACCTAGTGAAGGATGCAATTAAGAGCATGTTCTAAAAACATACAAACTCCTAAATGCTATTAAGTATTATCTTGCCACCTTTCGTTAACACTGATGGTTGCTAAAATTAATGCTGGTTTTCCTTACTTTGCTCAAAGGAGTGCCCTTTTACCTACCTATACCCTAGCTTTAGGCTTGTTTGCAGGTTTCCTAGCAACTGGGCTAATGATTGCAGTAAAAAATAATCTTTTTGGTATTTCAGTATATGATGCTATTTTTAAGTACCAAAATACTGTATTTTAAAAAACGTAATACTGTTATTTTGGTATTTTGAGAAGTCTGAAAGCTGAATCATTTATATCTTGAGACATTCCGAATGTTTTATGCTGCAGAAAAAATTCTAATTGAACAAAAGATCCCTTATTTAGAAAACATCTTTTCCATTTCCGTTATCCTAAAGAGAAGGAAAAAATATATATATCTGATGAAAGAAAGCTTGTATCGTAAATATTTTCCTAGTAAGAATTCCCTATCAATGATATATGAACATGGCAGTTTTGAAACAGATTCAGATTACCCTGCAACAGCAATAGGCAAACGATTCTGTAATCGTAAATGGTGAACGGTGACACGCAAAACTCGAAGCTGAGCTGGTAACAATATCCTTAAAACAAAGACTCCAGGCTCCTGTTGGTAACAATATTACAGACTCTATAAAGAAATAAGTTCTTCCAAAGGGTCTCGAAGTCCTTTGCAAATGGGGATGCCAGACGAAAATATTTGGGTTGGTAAATAACTCTCTGCTCTTCCTCTGACTAATATGGGGCTAAAAACATTTTTTAACAGCTGGAAAAATTTGAGCAACAAAACGCTTGGAACTCATCTATCCCATCACTGATACTTTTATTTTTAATGATTGCGGTTAAAGAATCAAATAATGCTTTATTTTTAAAATTTCTTAATTATTTAAAATTCACTATATTTTATTTATTTATTTATTTATTTATTTATTTATTTATTTTTGAGATGGATTCTCATTCTGTCACCCAGGCCGGAGTGCAGTGGCACAGTCTTGGCTCGCTGCAACCTCTGCCTCCTGGGTTCAAGTGATTCTCTTGCCTCACCCTGCTGAGTAGCTGGGATTACAGGGTGCGCCGCCATGCCTGGTGGCCAGGCTGGTCTTGAACTCCTGACCTTAAGTGATCCTCCTACCTCAGCCTCCCCAAAGTGCTGGGATTACAGGTGTGAATCACCATGCTGGACCAACCCTGTATTTTACTTCCATGTTGAGTTGGTTATTTTTGCAATGCTTTATTAGTTTATCGGCTACTAATTTGTATTAAACATATAAAAATGTACTGTATATTTTGTATATTCATTGTAGTGCTTGATGTTTTGTGATGTTTATAAATCTATGTCTTTAAAATACATTGTGATTAGTTTCAGTGATATAAAACAATTTCATTAATTCTGTGCACTTTTTGATAAAATAGCAGTATTAAATACTAAAATGCTGTTAATTGTCACTTTGGGAGGCCAAGGTAGGTAGATCACGGGGTCAGTAGTTGAACACTAGCCTGGACAAGATGGTGAACTCTGTCTCTACTAAAAATACAAAAATTAGCTGGGCGTGGTGGCACATGCCTGTAATCCCAGCTACTCAGGAGGCTGAGGCAGGGGAATTGCTTGAACCAGGGAGGTGGAGGTTGCAGTGAGCTGAGATCGCATCACTGCACTCCAGCCTGGGCGATAAAGTGAGATTCTGTCTCAAAAAAAAAAAAAAAAAAAAAGATTGTTATTTTTCTCTGGCGTTGTACTCAGTTATCCAGCCACTACCAGTGTTCCGTCTCTCCTCAGTGTTAAATTCCCAATAGAGATACTTACCTGTGCTCTGTTAATCCCAGAAAGGCTTTTGGTGGGCAAAGTGCTCAGATGTTGGTCTTAAAAGGTGGCCTGGTGGATGAGAAACAGAATGCATTCAGATGCTAGAATGCAAACCTGAATTTCTATCCCAGTTAAGTAATTCACTTCTAGGAACCTCAGTTTTCACGTCTGTAAGAGTAGAATGCTGTTGTCTACCTCTGCAGGCGACTGTGATTATTAAATGAGAATGTATGTCAATATGACTGCTTCCTCAACCAATGTTGGGTCCCTTCTTTCCCTTCCTCGATGAAAAAGGTGTTTTCTTTGCTAGAAGATAAAAGCCATTGCTAGAGTGGGAGGTATGGAATGTCAGATGAAACAGGGCTTCTTCATGGGGAAGCAAGGGTCTTTGACAGCCGAGAATGATCTCAGCGCAGCAAGGCCAGGAGAGGGAAAGCTAGCAGAGGAGAAGTCAAGCGCAGAGTCCGGAGTCAGGAAGCAGGCTGCTCAGACTGACGTTTCATTGGAATGCTTTTCTCCTTTGATGCATCTCAACTAGAAGAATAAATTGAAACAGTGGGAACTGCAATGTGGAAGCATCTTCATATATTTTCTGAGGCTCTGAGGTTACCCAGAAGGAACGAGTGGGGCCCAGGAGTGGATGCTTGTTTTGAAGAATATCACCCAAAGAGTAGGGAAGGAGTGGGGGGGCAGGGTGGTTTTTCCGCCGTTTCTTTGGAACTGAGTTTGACCTTGCAAGTGGCCTCAGGAAACCTCCAGTGAATGATTTCCTAGTGGCACCATCACACTTGGTGTGACCTCTTTCCTTGTTAAATAATTCAGAGGTCAGTAAGCTTCACAGCTCAGAAGGCTGGTATGCAGAGGTCATCATTCGTAGTGATTCCATGTGCACCAGATTCTTGCATACCTTGGTGTGTTTTCTGATTGCATGATAGAGATCTAGCTGGTTTGAACATTTTGGCTGATATGCTCAGTCTCTTGGGTGCCACCCAGGCTGCGACGTGCCTTCTCTGCAGTGTGCCATGCATTGCTTCATGAAATCAGTTTTTAAAAAGCTGTCACCTATTTAGCAGGCTGGATAGCATGGCAATGGACATTGTCTATTTAACTCCAGCTTTGTGCTGGGCCCGGTTACGCAGGCGCATACACGGGATGGAGACCTGCGCTGTGAAGCTTTCACCCCCCTTACCGGTCACGTCCATATGCTCCACTCCATTGTGATCGGGGTCTTGCTCCCCCTCATCCCCCCTCATCTTCCTCTCCTAACTATAAGCACCAGCCTGGGCTCATGGAAGGTCTGTTGAACCTACTTTTTTTTTTTTTTTTTTTTTGAGACAGAGTCTCACTCTGTCGCCAGGCTGGAGTGCAGTGGTACGATCTCGGCTCACTGCAACCTCTGCCTCCCGGTTCAAGCGATTCTCTTGCCTTGGCCTCCCGAGTAGCTGGGATTACAGGTGCCTGCTACCACACCCAGCTAATTTTTGTATTTTTAGTAGAGACAGGGTTTCACTATGTTGGCCAGGCTGGTCTCGATCTCCTGACCTCGTGATCCACCCCGGCTTTGCTTCCCAAAGTGCTGGGATTACAGGCGTGAACCACTGCGCCTGGCTGAGTCTACTTTTATTCAGGCCTCTGAGAGGTCATTTATGACCAAATCTTTATAGCTGATTGCTATGGAAACTCTGTTCAATATATCAAGTTCCCCTAAGGAGCTGCTTCACACATAGACAGTGACTGTCTCTGTCCCCTGGTGGTGGTCCCATTGGTCAGGTGAATTGGGTCTGCCATCTTGAATGGGCCAGTCCGGCTCCTGGGACTTTATTGAACATCCCTCACTCTCCAGCAAAGTCCACTTTCCTTGTGGCTGGGATCCCAGAAGCTGGAGTTGGGAAGGGATCTAGAAGGTAGGTTAGTTAGGTCAGTGGTTCATGATCTATTTTAGGTCACAAGTTCCTTGGAGAACTTGATGAAAATGATGAAAATCCTTTTCCCAGGAAGATGCACATGCGGACATATTCATCTTTCATTCAGCAAGTACTAACTGAGCCTCTGCAAAGCACCAGACCTTGCTCTAGAGGCTGGGATGCAGCACAGAGGAAAACTGATGAAATTCCCTGACCTTGTGTCTGAGCCTTCTGGGTTTGAGGGTGGGAAGAGTAGACAAAAATCATAATTAAGAAGCAAACATACTGCATCTCGGAGTGTGATAGACGCCACGGAGAAACACAGAGTAGGGGAGAAAGTGGGGGGCACACTGGTGGACTGGCAGAGATGGTACCTCTTCCTGCTGGCTCCATGGACTTATCTGGAGCCTGATGGATGCGTAGAGGAAGCCAGGCTACCCTCTGCTGGCCAAGACTGCGGATTGAAACCTGTCCAGAGGGTGGGTAAAGGAGGGGGTGATTCATATGTCACAGTAACCACAGTATGCTCTGCCACTGAAGACCTCCTGGGTAATAGGGCAGGGGCCTGGCCTGGGTGGGAGGAGGCAAGGTAAGGAGGATGGAGCTCACCACAGAATCTGTGCCGTGGATTCTTCCCTGGCTCCCTCCATTTCTCCTGCACGCTGTGATAACCTTCTTCTAGCTCTACTTCTTGTCTTTGCAGTAACAATGGCGACCACCTCCTTCTAGTGACTATAATTTTTCCCCACCTCTGGACCTTGCTCTGTTCTGTCTCTCTTGACACTGGCTCAGCTGCCCCAAGGAGCTCATGGGTGTGGGTGCTGTCACCTATTTAGCAGGCTGGAGAGCATGGCAATTGAGTGCCCATGATTTGGGGTGAACACCAGGGTCTGAATCCCAGATCTTCTATCTGGTTGCCTTTGGGCAAGTCACCTGTCCTCTCTGAGTCTCGGTTTCCCTGTCTATAAAGGGAAGATAACAGGAGGATTAAAAGAGATCACACGTATAAACGCATAGCATAGGGTCAGCACTCGGAGATGGCAGGTTTTGTGGCAGTGCTGGTAGTCACTGTGCTCATGGGGTTGGTTTTCTGAATGAATGTGGTAAGACATTGGTGATCAGGCACAGATACAGAGAGTCACTCATTTCTGAACACTTGTTGAGTGCCCTTGTGTACCAGGCACTGTTCCAGGCTCTCGGGACACAGCTGGGGACACAACAGACAAAAGTCTCTTCTCATGCATCTGGCATTCTAGTTTATGAGATGACAGATAAGTAAATACGGATGTGGAGATGAAGATGGAGATGTATGGATATAAATGAATACATTTATTTATTTTTATTTTATTTTTTGAGATGGAGTCTCACTCTGTCACCCAGGCTGGTGTGCAGTGGCGTGATCTTGGTCACTGCAACCTCTGCCTCCTGAGTAGCTGGGATTACAAGCATCTGCCACCATGCCCCATTCATTTTTGTATTTTTAGCAGAGACGGGATTTTACCATGTTAGCCAGGCTAATCTCAAACAACTCCTGACCTCAAGTGATCCACCCACCTTGGCCTCCCAAAGTGCTGGGATTACAGGCATGAGCCACTGTGCTCGGCCTAAATGAATAAATTTATATCCAGACTTGGATGTATGTCTCTCAGCTGCAAGTAAGAGGAAACTCAACCAACAGTAGCTTAAACTGTAAAGTCAGTTATTATTTTCTTAACAGGAAGAATAGATAGCCTCAGGTTTTGCAACTCAGGGATGTACTGAGGACCCCGAATACTTTCATTCTTCAGCTTTAGTTTCCTCAGTAGTTTGGATTTTTATTTAGGCTTGTTGCCTCATGAGCACAGAATGGCTGCTGCAGCTCCAGACATCTCTTGTGCCCATGATCATAAACCATGAAGGAAGGCGAAAAGGGAAACAAAAGAAGGAAACAAAACAAAGCTTCCTCCTCCCGTGACTCTCTCTTTATCAGGGAGCCCAGAAGCCCTTCACAGACTTCCCTTTGCAGCTCATCGGCTAAAAGCAGGTCATCTGCCCAGCAGGGACCATTTGTTGGCAAAATGGAACAGGATGACTGTGGCTGGCTTAGATTGCTGTTGCTTCACCCCTGGTGCTGGGCACATTGCTACCTGAACATAATTGAGTTTCGGTGACCAGAGAGGAAGGAGAAATGGCTGTCAGGCAGGCAACCAATGCTGTCTGCTCTCTGGCTGGCCTGAGCGTCTCTTTGGAAGAGACGTTAGTGGTAGCCGCTGAAAGGGCTTTTGGGGGTAGACTTGGGGTTTGCGACTGCCGCCTTGGCCCTCTAATGGCATAGTTCAAGAGCAAGCTGAGGAGGGGCTTTCTCCCTTTTTACTGTGTGTGACACAGGAGTGGCATCTGGCATGCCCACAGAGTGCCAAGGGACAAATAGCAGCAGGTGTGCTTGAGAAGACAGCAGGAAATGTCCAGTGTCTCTGAGGTCCGCCCTCACTGGCCTGTGGGCATCCGAGGCAAGTGCGGAACGCTGGATAAACATCTACAAAGATTCCTACACCTAGAGGTCCCTGGGACCCCCTTTGGATATCCACAGGCACAGCAGAGGCAAAATGTCCAAAACGGAACCCAGGGCCTAGCTCCCTGCCTCTACCCCCGGCTGCTCCGCACTTCATCTCCCATCTCAGTGAACCAGAACCACACCATTCACCCAGCAGCCAGAATGAAACCTGGGTGTCTGACTCAATTTCCACCTCTCCCTCTTCCCTCATGGGATTCTCTCAGCAAGCCCTACGATCCTTTCTCTTCATTAGATCAGCTCCATCCGCTTTTTCCACTTTGGATGCCAGCACCCTCCTCCAAGCCTCCTGGATGCCTGGGTTGGTTTTTTAACCTCGCCTCCTTTCCTGACTCCACCCCCCTCCAGTCTACTGCCCCCAGAGTCTTGTCTTTTTTTTCTTTTTCTTTTGAGACGGAGTCTGGCTCTGTCACCCAGGCTGGAGTGCGGTGGCATGATCTCTGCTTACTGTAGCCTCTGCCTCCCAGGTTCAAGCAATTCTCCTGCCTCAGCCTCCTGAGTAGCCGGAATTACAGACGTGTGCCATCACAACTAATTTTTGTATTTTTAGTACAGACAGGGTTTTGCCATGTTGTCCAGGCTGGTCTCGAACTTCTGACCTCAAGTGATCTGCCTGCCTCGGCCTCCCAAAGTACTGGGATTACAGGCAAAAGCCACCTCGCCCAGCCTCAGCGTCCTCTTTCCACCACACAAATGTCTCCTATTCTCACCTTCCCCAACCTGGTCTGGCTTTCTGGCTGCAGGCAGAATGACCTTTACAAATGACAGCATTGAGCGTCTCTTTTCTCTGCACTAAAACACCCTCCTGGCTGCCCTTTGCCTTTGGGATAGGATCCTGTTCTTGGGCTAAGATGCCTCCCACCACTCACCATGTGGCCTCAGCCTCCCCTCCCACCCCATTTCCCCCTTCTCTTCCCAGAGGGAGCCAGGCAGGCACTCTCTTGCCTCAGGGCTTCGACCGTGATTTTCTTTCAGCTCTGAACTCTCTCTCCTCCCCTCCTTCTTCTTCAGCTACCTGCTGCTTTTCATTTGGTACATTCTAGTTAAAACGGCACATCCCCAGGGGGCATTTTTTTGCTCCTCAGACTAGGTTGAGACCCTCGTCTCAGGCTTTCCTCACACGCTGTCTTCTCCATCATCACCATGTACCCCAAAGACTTCTTGACACACTCGTCTTTTCTGTTAGAGCCTAGAAGCTGGACCACAGGCTTCATGACACAGGCGCTGGTCTCTTTGGTTGCTCTCTGACCTCAAGGTCTAGCCCAGTGTCTGGTGCACAGCAGAGGCTCATTACTGTATGTCGTATAATAGTCATTGTTATAGAAAGAATGAATGAAGATTTTCAAAGCACGATGAAATGCTGAGGGAGTAGCTACGCATTTGGGGGATGTGTAGGTAAGTTTCACTCAGGGAGCTGATGTCAGTTGGATACTAAAGGATGAGTAGGAATTTTCCAGATGGAGAAAGAGGGTGGGTATTTCGGGGGAGAGCAAACAGCAGGTGGAAATGCCCAAAGGTGTGGAAGAGAACAATATGCTTATAGAGTAAGTTGTGTAGCAAGTCTGGGAGCAATAAATTAGGGGCAGGGGCAGGGAGTGGCGTCAGATAAATCCAAAGCGGTTGGCAAAGTTTAGCGCAAAAGGATCTTGTAAGCTATGCTTGACTGTGACCTTCACCTTGAGGGGCATGGAAAGCCACTGGATGTTTGTGACCAGGTGGATGAGACGGTGACATTTGTGTTGTGGACAGAGGACTCTGAGGCTGGGTGAGGTGCTCACGCCTATAGTCCCAGCACTTTGGGAGGCTGAGGCAAGCAGATCACTTGAGGTCATAAGTTCGAGACTGGCCTGGCCAACATGGTGAAACCCTGTCTGTACTAAAAATACAAAAATTAGCCAGGCATGGTGGTGCACGTCTGTAATTCTGGCTACTCTGGAGGCTGAGGCAGGAGAATTGCTTGAACCTGGGAGGCGGAGGCTATTGTGAGCAGAGATCACGCCACTGCACTCAACCTGGGTGATAGAGCCAGACTCCATCTCAAAAAAAAAAAAAAAGAGAACTCTGGGGGTGGTGGACTGGAGGGGGTGGAGTCAGGAGAGGAGGCGGGACTCGAAGGATGTTAACGCTTATTGCGATATGACTGGAAGTGAATTGCCATCCTTCCTCCCAACTCCTGGGACAAGAAGCTGGATGTTGGCATCCACCAATGGGCTAGCCCTTTCTCCGTCATGAAGGATAACCTGAGGAAGGGCATCCAGTGCCAGTGTGGACTGGCGAGAGGGCTTCCTCATCATCCTAGCTGTCATCCACATGACCAGATGGGCTCATTTCGGGGAAATCTCCCCCTGCTCCCATCAGATGCAGGAGGGTCATCCTGCCTAACGCTCTGGAAGCCTGTTGAGCTGCTCAGCATAGAGTCAGGTTGGGAGAAGTTTGGGGTAGAGCCAGGAAAGGCAATCAGTGAAGTTTATTAAGCATTCAAAGCAGGTTGTTGTTCTCTGGCAGATCAACTGCTAGTTTAAGTGCCTGTGAAATCTACAGTAAACAGCTGCCTGCCCACTGGTGTCGGGAGAGCTTGCTTTTGGGTAGAGCCAGATTTGAAGGTGCAGAAAGACATAGATTCACTGATTCTTGAGGATCTGTTATGTGCCAGGCACTGAGTTACTTAACCCTCATGCAGTCCTCCCAGGGAAGTATTATTATTCCAATTTTCAAAAGAAGAAAGTGAGGCACAGAGAGGGTAAGGACTTTGTCCAAGGTCACACAGCAGATTCCCAGTGCAGCAGGCAAAGCCTATGCTTCTTCTTCTGGACTAGCTGCAAACTTCTAATTTTATCCCCGATATGTTTTCACTGCTCAGTTTACATCCCCCTGCAAGTATAATAGCCAATGTTTATTCAACACCTCCCAGTGCCAGGCACTCTTCATTATCTTATTCTAAATCCTTGCAACAATGCATTTGAGGTGAGGGCATTTATCCCATTTCTGCAGATGCAGAGTTGAGGCTCCAAGAGCTGGAGGGACTTGTTGGAGCTCACACAGCTGGTGAGGGTAAAAGTAGGTTTGCACCTGGGCCATCGGAGTGTGAGAACACCCACCTTGCTCTACTTTCTCCGTTTGGAGAGCACTTTTTTCCATCTAAATCTTTCCCCAGCCCTCTCTTCCTCATCACTCCTAAGCAAACTCTCCACCCTGGCACTTGTGCTCAGACCTGTCAGTCAATGAGCAAAGCAAGTGAGCGAGTGTGCTGCGTGTGTGTTGAAATGAGTCGGCAGGTCGTCCAAGGAGATGTCTCCAGACAGCAGTGTGCATCGCCATTGACAGGGTCAATTACCGCGGCCCCAGGAAAGAGCTGTTCAGCATCTTGAAAGAATTACCCAACCAGTGCATAATTATTGCAAACAAACCGCCTCTTAATTGTATCTGTGGCTCCGTTATACACCCCAGTGGGCTCCAGCCCATGCAATCCAGGGCCCTGGTTTTAGTACATCCCTTTGCCCCAGCCCGCTTCTCGGAGAACACAGAGCTGTGCCCGTGGGAATAACTGCTCTCCTCCAACTATCAGCTTAAAGGTCATGCCTTTACTTGTGGACATTTCTAGCAGAAATGTGGAAAAAGAGCAAAGCCGTTTTAACAGGCTCCAGCCTCCCTGTGCTACCAAGGAGCTGTCTTCTACCAGACTCAGTTCAGTTCGATAGTAACAGCTGCCTTTCCTGGGAGTGTCTCCTGTGTTCCAGGCACTTTCTGTAATTCTCTCCTGCACGAGGTCCAGTTCCTGACCTTGTGATCCTCTTACCTCGGCCTCCCCAAGTGCTGGGATTACAGGCACAGTAGGAGTTGGTATCCTGCATTTTACAGATGGGGTGACTGAGGCTTAAAGGGGATAGGAGATTGCACAAGGTCATCTTTGAAGGACGTTGCAGAACCGGTATTTGACCCAGGGTCTACCTGGAATCTGAGCTTGTGCACTGCGCTGGTACATCATGCTGTCCTTTCCCCCACAAGTCAACCCAGCTCTACGGAGGACCTGATCTGCGCTCGCACTGTTCTTGGTGAGAGCAGAGGAGCACTCTGCTTAGCTCTTGCCTGTTGCATCTCTATCTCTTGCTGTGGTGTCCTCGCCTCTTCAGGTCTAGTTAGAGTTTGTCTCCAACCCCATTTTACACCAGTGGAAGGTTGGCTGGTTCTGCAGTTCACCCCATAGATGACCCTGTGCAAGTCTCTATCACCTTGAAGCCTCAGTTGCCCCATCTGTAAGTTGAGGGATACCGACTCCTCCTGGGCAGCTGAGGATTATGGTTCAAGTTTTTAGCTTGAGAATTTAGCTCAAGTTTCTGAGAAGCCCCTGGGTTTTTTTGTTTCTGTTGCTCTGTGCTGGCCTTTGACTTTTCTGGCTGACTCTTTCTATGACACACAGTGTTGACTCAGACCTTTTCCTCTGTTCCCCCACAGAGAAACCCCGACTCACAGCAGGCACTGGTGCATGGAATGGGCATTACAGAAAATTTAGGAGAAGATAAAGAAAAGTAGTTTATGTGGCTGAGATTGTAACAATTTTCAATCAAATATCAGGCATTCTACTGTTGTTTTTATGTAAACTTTCTGTTCAAGGACATACAGAAAGCAAGTCATAAATGTATGGCTTGATGAATTTTCACAAAGTGAACACATCCATGTAACCAGTGCCCAGAGGAAGAAATAGAACATTCCAGCACCCACAAGCCCCCAAAACTAAGAAGCCCTTTCCAATTCTTCAACTATTCCTTTCTCCATGCACTTGGCGTACAGAATACAGCAAATATTGTGGGAACATTTACTGTGTGCTAAGTGCTTTTCATGCATGATCTCATTTAATCATCCTATCAACTCTTAAGAGGAAGGTATTCTTGTTGTTTCCATTTTACAGATGAAGAAACTGAGACCTGGATTAATCAGCTTGCCCAAACTTTTTTTGCTGATGATATGGTTTGGCTGTGTCCCCCCCTCAAATCTCATCTTGACTTGTAGTTCCCATAATCCCCATGTTTCATGGGAGGGACCTGGTGGGAGGTAATTGAATCATGGTGGCGGTTACCTCCATGATTTTGTGATATTGAGTGGTTTCTCATGAGATCTGATGGTTTTATAAGGGGCTTTTCCCCCCTTTTGTTCGGCACTTCTTGCTGTTGGCACGTGGAGAAGGAGGTGTTTGCTTTTCCTTCTGATTGTAAGTTTCCTGAGGCCTCCCAGCCATGCTCAACTGTGAGTCAATTAAACCTCTTTCTCTTGTAAATTACCCAGTCTCCCATGTGTCTCTATTAGCAGTGTGAGAATAGACTAATACAGCTGGTAAGTAGTGATGGCAGGATTTGGACCTGTGACCCCAGCATTCCTATTCTTAATCTGTAGTCTGGGACGGTGCCAGGCTCCGGATTCCTCTGCATATGGTCTCCGCCCTCATCTAGATGCTAGATTTAGAAAGTTCTGCTTTCCGGAGGCAGGGTCTCATAGGTGGTTCTTTGGTATCTGATATGGGCAGTACATCCAGGAAGCACCTCATAAATGCTGAATGGATGAATGATTAAATAAAAAGCATTGTTTGAGGTTCAAGTTGTTTACTTAGACCATGGCTTCGAGAGAAAACAGCTCTGTAGGATGCAGTTATTTTCAAGAAACCAACCAACATTGCTCGCCTTTGCAGAGCATAAGCAATACTTTGGTCTTTGTTTCATCAACATTTCCTTGCCTGTTAATTTGTGGTAAGAGGACGTGAAAGGAAATAAACATAGTGGGGAAAGCCTTTTTCTTGGCTCTGACCAGGGGGAGGCATAGAAAATGAATTAAGTTCTCAGCCATCCTTTCAAAGTTCACTCTGTTTTTGCTCCAAAGTTGTTTCCCTGCATGATTTATTGTGCTATCTGGAAAATCAATTTTTCCTTCTTGAGATCACAGAAGAATCTGTGTTTCAAAACACATTTGCACCCTTAAAGCTAACATATTCAGTCTTACTGCCTTTGGTATCTGTAAGCAGATCCATGCCATGCTATTTTTAGGATCATTTCCAGAAAAATAATTTGTTTCATTGTGGAGTCTGTCAAGTTAAATGGAGTTATTTTCTTTGTGGAGTTGGATGAGTAAATCCAGTCCTAAAAAAATGAGGATTTAAAACATTTCCTGCAGAGAGCTCATAGCTGGGTTTATCTTATAGATTAAAATAAAAAGGAGCTACCAGAAGGCCTGTGTGTCCAAGACGCTTTGTTACCATCTATCAGGTCTATTTTCTTAAGTTGTCAGAGCTGTTTGCATTCATAATAATAGCTTTATCAAGAACCAGCTCCTTTCCTAGCATCAAAAGTTAAGAATTTACGCCGGGTGCAGTGGTTCATGCCTGTAATTCTAGCACTTTGGGAGGCTGAGGTGGGCGGATCACCTGAGGTCAGGAGTTCAAGACCACCCTGGCCAACATGGTGAAACCCTGTCTCTACTAAAAATACAAAAATTAGCTGGGCATAGTGGTGGGCACCGGTAGCCCCAGCTACTTGGGAGGCTGAGGCAGGAGAATCACTTGCGCCCAGGAGATGGAGGTTGCAGTGAGCCGAGATCATGCCACTGGACTCCAGCCTGGGTGACAGAGCAAGACGCCGTCTCAAAAAGAAAAAGTTAAAAACTTAGACTTTGCAGCTCAACGGACCACGATTCAAATATGTGCAAGTCGCTCAGCCCATCTGGCCTCAGTTTCTTGATCTGAAAAAATGGGAAGAATAAAAGGACCTACCTTATCACGTTGTAAAGGGGTGAAGCACAGTAAAGCGTGTGGAGTGGGTGCACTTGTTCATGAGGCGTTGGTGGCACAGGGCCTAGTGCCCGTGATACTTTCAGGGGCCCACAAAATAGTTTCCGTTTTAATTTCTTTGGCTGGGCGCAGTGGCTCCTGCCTGTAATCCCAGCACTTTGGGAGGCTGAGGCGGGTGAATCCCCTGAGGTCAGGAGTTTGAGACTAACCTGGTCAACATAGTAAAACCCTGTCTCTATTGAAAAAAATACAAAAATCAGTTGGTTGTGGTGGCGGGTGGCTGCAGTCCCGGCTACTCGTGGGGCTAAGACAGGAGAATCGCTTGAACCTGGGAGGTGGAGGTTGCAGTGAGCCGAGACTGCACCACTGCACTCTAGCCTGGGTGATTGAGTGAGACTCTGTCTCAAAAAAAAAAAATTCTTTTAAGATCAGAAGAAAAAAATGAGCATAGTAATAATGAATAAATCATCATGAATCCAGCCTAGGCTATATTTGTCTTTATACCAACATAGTCACAAAATAGAATTTTTAATTATAATTATAATTATATATGATATATAATTATATGTGATATGAAATTAAATTATTATAATTAAAATTGTAATTATTATAATTTTATAGAGAGGGAGGAGCCCATGAAGGCAAATGTACCCAGGGCTCATGAGTCATAACACAGCCCTGGCATGTATCCAATGGGAGGATATATTTTTTAATCAAACTAAGTTCAGAAGTAGGCAGGCAGTTTGAGACAGGTCTGGCCACTCCTTGGTCTCTAAGGTCCTGGACTTTCTATTTTTTCACACCACCTCCCTTGAGTTTGCCTCATGGACCGAAATGGCTGCTAGAGCTTTAGCCATTGTGTCTGGATTCCAGGCATCAGAAAGGAAGAAGGGGCAATGGGCAAAAGGAGCCCACTTCCCAGCTGGGGCACCTCTTTTTAAGGGACATTCTGTCCCACAACACTGAGCTTTGCAGCTTAGCTGTAAGGGGGCCCAGGACATGTAATGCTTTGACCAGGGGCATTGCCTTTCCACATACAAGGTGGGTTTATACCAACGAAAGAGAGAACAAGGCCAGATCACACCACCCAGAAGGAAGGAGATATTAGCGCTCTCTGTGGGGAGCCCCTTGACCAACCGGAAGAGGGAGATGGAGTGAGCTGGGAGATAGTCCTCCAGCCAGGCCGCTCACCTGTGGTGTGAGGCTCCATCCGTTCTAAAAGTGGTGGCGGGGGGCTCCGTCAGTTGAGAGAGTCTGGCAGGAGAGAGTGGCAGGATCAGGCAGGTGCGTGCGCTCTGTGCCCCTGCCCTCTGGGTCCCCCACTCCATCAGGCTGCTCCTCGGGGAAGCCACCCCGGACCACCCACCTCAGCATCAAGCCTCCTTTCCCACTGCCCGACTCCTCACCTTGTGTTATTTTTTCTTTATAGCATATTTCACTGGCTGCAATTCTGTTGACTCACGTGTTGCCTGCGTGGCCCACTAGGCTGTCAGCTGTCCGGGAGGCAGGGGGTACCTCACCTGTCCATCACAGCGTCCTGTCTCCAGCACCTATCACCTGGCCTGTGGTGGGTGCTCACACTTGCTGAAAGAGCCGCCCTGATGCAGAAACATCTTCTCCCACCGCCCTGGGGGAGGTCACACCAGCATGGGCTCTGGCACCTTCCTCCCGCTCTTCCGTTCTCCTACTTCATTCACGGTGTTTCAGCAAAGGGGGCCGAGAGCCTCCTTGTGCCAGGTGCTCTTCTGGGCATCGGGAGTTCAGTGATCAACGCAGACAAAAATCCCTGCTCTCACGGAGTTGATCTCCAGAGGAGGAGGGAGACAAACAGGCTAGCTGGTGATAGGAGGTTAAAGAAAACTGAAGCAGGGAAGGGGCTGAGTTCTGGGATTGGGGTGTCTTCATTTCTTATAGAATGGCCAAAGGAAGGCTTCGCTAAGAAGCAGTGACAGTAGAGCGAAAGCCCAGGGGCTGGGGGAGCCAGCCGTGTGGATGCCCAGAGGAAAAATGTCCTAAGCACAGGGAGCAGCAGGTGCAAAGGCCCTGAGGCGGGAGGATGCCAAGTGTGTCTGAAGAACAGCGAGGGGGCCACTGTGGCTGGCAGAGAGTGGGAGATGATGTGGTCACATGGGGTCACCGCCAGAGCTGCAGTTTTTATTCTGAAGAATGTGGGGGAGCCCTCGGAGGGTCAGGGGCAGAGGAGGGGGAGGCAATTTGATTTTTGTTCTAAAGGATTCCTTCTGCTGTGTGTTGAGGACTTGTTGTGGGAGTGGGAGTAGATGCAGGGAATCCAGCGAGGAAGCTCCTGGCTCTCCCAGGTGAGAGGTGACCATGGCTTGGATCAGGGTGGAGGCAGAGGAGGAGGCGAGGAGGCGAGGAGGCGAGGAGGCGAGGTGAGGAGGCGAGGAGGCGAGGAGGCGAGGTGAGGAGGCGAGGAGGGGGAGGTGAGGAGGTGAGGAGGTGAGGAGGTAAGGTGAGGAGGTGAGGAGGTGAGGAGGGGAGGAGGTGAGGTGGGGAGGTGGGGGAAGTGGGGGGTGGGGAGGTGAGGGAGGAGGGGGAGGAGGAGAGGAGGGGGAGGAGGAGAGGAGGGGAGGAGGAGAGGAGGGGGAGGAGAGGAGGGGAGGAGAGGAGGGGGAGGTGAGGAGGTGAGGAGGTGGACCTTCACAGGATGGACTCTTCTCCCCTGAAGGCATTCCCAGTGGCCCCACATCTCTCCTCCCCCTGCCAGCAGTCAAGTTTCCATGGGGGTAGGCTCTATTTCATCAGTGGTGTCACATCTGTCACAATTCCCATTACACAGTGGATGCAGATGTGGGGGTTTCAGCTGGCAAGCACCAAGGTGCATCTTACCTGCAGGCAAGGTGTTAAACTCGTTTTGAACTGTATACGAGCATACTGCTTTCTGGTTTTGCCACGGACCTCACTATTCTCCATTGTTTTCCAAACACTCCCGGTTTCACACATGTATGTTATCTGTCTGGCTCCTGAAGACATGTGAGGTTTGTATGAAGTAGGGTTGATAACTCCACTCTGTACCAGCTGAGATTTCTGTTTCACAGATCTTGTTAATCCCATTTTACAGACGAGAGTGACTTAATTGGCTCAGAGCAATGAAATGGCTATCCCAAGGTCGTGAGGTTCTAAATTGGTGATTGTGGCTTTCTGGCTTTTAATGTCTCTCCACGCCATCCTACTGGCTTTACAGCTGGTGAGAGTTGAGAGAATTCTCTTCCTTTATCAGACAGATGACATACCCTACTTGTAAATAGACGATTTCAGAAACAGTAATGGTGAAAGGACTGTCTAATGACTAGCTTGGCTTCCCACTCCCTTCCACTCTTTGGTAAAGAACGGAAAACATTTACCAGTGTATTCCTCATCTGTGCCACAAGAGCCGGGGAAGCCGCTGATTTTACTGCATACAAGGAAGCTTTCATAAAGCATGTGTGCTTACGTTTCTCCAAACCAAGGGTTGCTCTCCAAAAGGCGATGTCTGTAGCACGTGTGTGGTCGTCAGCACCTATTATTATACATTTACGTTCATAGCTTTGTAGCTTCTTAGTCCACAGTCCTGCCTACCCTTGGTCCTTAAAAACAAACTTTGCAGGGTGGTTTTTACTAAAACTTGTCATGTTCTAAACTCAATTTTAACAACTTGGTGGAACCTTTGCCGGGGAATGAGCATTCAGCAGAGTTAAATTATATCCTTAAGTGTTCCTGGAGTTGGCCCCAAGTATTAAGGTACTCAGAAGTTAAAAGGCCTTTGCTCTCTGTAGGTTTCCAGGAAAAAAAAGAAAAAGAAACTGAGCAGTCATTTACCTTTTTCTCCATTTCCCCATTTTTCTCAATCTGTTCCCATAGCAACCCTAATAGAGATCGGGTTGCTAGAAAAGCGTTCATTTCTATAGAAACAATTTGTTCTATATGAGAAAAAGTTTACTTTGTAGCACATGAAATCTAATATTAGGATTTTGGTTTTGTTGGTGGATTTTTTTTTTGTCAGTCAGAAGAATATTTCCCAAGCCACCTACAGACGTATGTTGCATCTTTAAGCTCAGAATTTCATCTCCGAGTGTTTTCTCAAATTGGTTTTGGATGGAGGTTGCAGTCTCAGTCCCTTGGGGATGTCGACAAAGAATACAAAATTTTTAAAAGTTTAGACTACTTGCATATTCAAATAGAAGGGGATAGACTCGATGTTCTCTTGAGAGGTGATTTTGTTTGTTTGCTTTGGCACAGGAATATGCTGTTTTTGATGTTGCTGTGAAAATCCTGAGGGGTTTTGAATAGAACGAGGTAGACAGCTTTGCTTGTAAGCAGCAGAAACTCAACTCAAAACTGATTAAACAAACAAAAGAGGGGGAATTTGTTAATTTTCAGATTTTGGAAGTCTGGAGGTTTCAGGTATGGCTGGATCCAGGGCTTATGAAGAAAGTCACTTTTCCTTCCCTCAGCTCTGCCTTCCACTCTGCTGCCTTCATTCCTAGGCAGGCTCTTCTTGGGAGGCTCCAGCAGCTCCAGTCCTACCCCCTGCAGCTTCCAGTGGAAAGAGAGGACCTCTTTTCCAGTAGTTCCAGGGAAAGTTCTAAGTGGACTGACTTAGGTCACATGCCCACCCCTGAACCAATCACTGGGGACTGGGAAGGGAGGAGATGAGCTGATTGGCCAGGCCTGGGTCAGGTGGTTCCCTTTGGCCTCAGAACTGAGGTCAGCTTCTCCCAGTCCTCACAGACTAAGAGATGGAGGAAAGTTTCTAAAGTGGAGAATCAGAAGGTGGAGGCAGCCAAAAGCGGGTTGGATGTCATCCGGGCACTAGTTGGTCACTCCAGTGACTGGTTCCAAATGGCTGGAGAGGATCTATTTGACCATATTCTGAAATTGGGGGACTGATCCTTAAAAGCTTGCTTCATCCCAGCTTGGAAGAGAGAGAGAAGGCTGACCAGTTAGGGCTACCCTTTCCAATCATTTCATTTTTCTAATTAATCTGTTACCAGCTCCATCTCAAGAACATACTTCCAACAAGATTCTTTTTTCCCCCTTCTGAAAGGAGTTGAAAAAAATCAGAATACATTTGCATGCTTCCTAAAGCCTTCTCAGTGTCACTGAACAATCTTGTCTTTCCAGGGCTGGTAACTATGTAATTATAGTCACCTTCAGCCTCACTAGCTCTCTCTTGAAAAGGTTATCGTGGACAGCGGACGAAAAATCATTTGGAAACACAGCCTTGGTCTGTTTTTCAATTCTTTTCATCCCATAGTTCAGAGAGTTCAAGAAGATCATGTGTTAGTAGCACATAAGTAACCTCATATACATATATTTTTTTTTTTTGGAAAAAAATATTTTGTGAGATGATTAAGGTGTGAATTATTTCAGGGAAGGTGTTGGTGTGTGGTCAGTAATTTCAATTAACAGGATTCCCAGAGCTTATTAAGAGCCTAAAATAGAATTGCTAAAATTCAGAGAGCGTTTGGTTTGAATTGCACTTCTGTGTTAGGGACTCTTTTGCCTTATAAATGCTTTGTTTTCATTGCCACTAGCTTGCAAAGATATTTTAGAAGTTTAAAATCTCCTTAGGATTTTTTTCCTTGTTAATAAACTGGGTTAATGATTTCCATGGAGATTACTTCCAGTGAGGCTCTTGTATTTTAGGCAAGCAGCTATCCTGTCGGGATCAGAAAGGAATCATTTGATACCTTTAATCTCCTAGCAAGACTAAGTGCTTCTCGTGAATGAAACCGTGGGTCTCAGTGGGACGTTTGAGAGGCCCTTTAAGGTACAAAGGGCTGTGCTTCAGAAGACAAAATCTTTCAAGTAGGGCTCACAAGAGAGGGACTTTGACAGGCCTGGTTCAGGGAAATGTGTGCATGCCTGTGTGTGCGTGCGTTGTTGCACGCATTGGGGGGTTAGGGATTTGTCTGTTCTGTTGTTAGCGGAGTGTGTCCTTCCTTCCTCCCTCCCTCCCTCCCTTCCTTCCTTCGGAGTTTCGCTCTTGTCGCCCAGGCTGGAGTGCAGTGGTGCGATCTTGGTTTACTGCAACCTCCACCTCCTGGATTCAAGCGATTCTCCTGCCTCAGCCTCCCGAGTAGCTGGGATTATAGGCGTCCGCCACCACACTCGGCTTATTTTGTATTTTTAGTAGAGATAGTTTTTCTCCATGTTGGTCAAGCTGGTCTTGAACTCCCGACTTCAGGTGATCCACCTGCCTGGGCCTCCCAAAGTGCTGAGATTACAGGTGTGAGCCACCATGCCCGGCCGGAAGGGTGTCCTTTATAACACTGAGAATGAAGGTGATGTTCCGGTTTAAAACCCCTGTAACTTAGATGAACTTCCACGAGCAGAGACGGTGCCGTAGAGCAGTGCTGCCTGCACAGAATGTACAGTTACATCACCTGATATCCTGTTCAAGCACAGGTTCTGATGCAGGAGCTTAGCGATGGGGCCTGGGATTTGGTGTTTGTGACAAACTTCCAGATAATTCCATCCCCATGCTGCTGTTCCCTGGACCACACTTGGAGTAGAGAGAGTACAGACCACTTCCTTTCGCCTCCACTGGGAAGAGACTTAAAGTCACATTTTGGATCTTGCGAGTCCTTAGCAGTGCGGATTCTGGTGTATCTTGGGACTTTATGCCATCCCCTGAAAAACAGATCCCTAGAAGGATAAGGCCTAAACACCTTTTAAGTCATCAGTTCTAGACCAGTCGATGTCCTGTAATCCTGGCAGAGAATCTGGCTGCAGGTAAATGGTGGTTGTGGGGGAGACAGATCAGTAATGATTCAGGCAAAACTTATCTTCTAAAGCAGAAATGAGAATAAAGCCTGTGTTTCTTCAGAATTTCTTTGTGTCTTTCTCAGCTATGGGGACTATTAAAATATATTTCCCAAGGGAGTGGTGGTATTCGGTGATGTCTTTGCTCATTTAGCTGAAGGCAGATGTCTCTGTTCCCCCTCACTGGGCAATGATCTTTTACCAGAATCTTCAGAGAAGCAGCAGCCCCACTGAAGCATTTCATCAGAACTCTCACAGAGGCAGCAGACTAGACTTGCAGGGAAGAAAGGAGCAGGCCCCTCTGAGCTTTTTGGAGAATTGCAAAGCAGGCAGCCTGTATCAGGTAGCTATTGCTGTGTAACAAATAACCCCAAAACTTAGTGGCTTCAAACAAATAGTCTTTTTAAGAATTTTTTTAAATTATGGCTTTAGGGGGCACCTGTGCAAGTTTGTTCCATGGATATGTTGTGTAATGGTGAGGTTTGGGCTTCTAGTGAACCCCTCACCCAAATACTGAACATTCTACCTGATAAGTAGTTTTTCAACACTCACCCTCATCCCACCCTTCCCCTTTTTAGCATCCCCAGTGCCTATTATTTCCATCTTTACATCCATTCAAACAATAATTTTTAAACCATCATACTATTTGTATGTATCCCATAATATCATGTTGTAAACCTCAAATAAATGCAATAACATTTATTTTTAAAACAGAAATCTTTTTTCAAACATGAAAAAGCCCCAATAACCTTTGGTTGTCATTATGATTTCTCATGAGTTGATGGGTAGGCTGGGTAGTTGTGCTGATCTCGGTTGGTCCCATTCATGTGTCTGTGGTCACCTGGTGGTTCCGCTGGGGGCTGGTGGTCTAGCATGGTCTTTGCTGGGACCGCTTGGCTCTCTTCCACCTACCACCACATTCCTCACAGTGTGACACGTTCCCAAGGTGGTGGCAGTGGTCCCAGAGAGAGCTGTAGTATCCCAATCGTGCAGGAGGGCAAGTGGGAATGCCCACAGGCTTTTCAAGCTCTGCTGCTGGCATCAGATGAGCTAACATACCCCAGTGGCCAAAGCGAGTCCTGTGCCTGAACCCAGAGTCAGGGAGTGTGGAACCAGAAAGCTGCAGCAAAGAGCATGAATGCAGGGAAGCTGTTAGTGAAATTCACCAGTGAACAAGCCCCTCTCTTAATGCTTGAGACTGAGCTTATAAATCTCTGAGTATAGACAAGACTTTTCATTCATTCACTTATTCATTCGTTCATTCATGAAACATTTATTATTTTTCTGTTATGCAAAACACTGGGCTCAGGCAGACTTTACTTCGAAGTTTCGCTTGCCTTGAGATCTACACCCACTCACTTCCACCTCCAGATCTTCTCCATGTGGAAACTGCAAAAAGCTTTTGCTGACTCCTTGGCAGGGCTGTGGGACCTGTGGAATCAGTCTGTGGAATGGGGCAGAGGGTCCCTCCCCATAGCCCATGGGACAGCTACTGCCTGTTGCCATGGAGATGCCGGATAGCTTTAAACAGACCCTACCTGCTACCCACTTCTGGGGCTGCTACCTTTCAAGATGAAAGGGCCTGGCTAGAACTCAGAAGGTCTGCAGGCCTCTTAGGCCCTTGGGTTGATCACCTCTTGGTGGCTGTTTTGATCATCACCAATGCAAATAATTTAAAAAAAAATTTAAAAAAATGTGTGGGTACCTAGTAGCTAAATGTATTTATGGGGTACATGAGATGTTTTGATACAGACATGCAATGTGTCATAATCACGACATGGAAAATGGGGTATCCATCCCCTCAAGCACTTAACCTTTGTGTTACAAATAAAACAGTATAACTGAATTTTAACCTTTGTGTTTAAAATAAAACAGTATAATTGGATTTTAAAATGTACAATTAAATTATACATTTAATTTAAAATATACAATACTTTCATTGTACATTTAAAAATAACTCAATTATTTAAAATAATTGTTTATAATTAAAATAATTATTTACAATAAATGAGTTATTTTAAAATATACAATTAAATTATTCTTGATGATAGTCACCCTGTCGTGCTATCAAATACTAGGTCTTATTCATTCTTTCTGGTTTTTTTTGTACGCATTAACCATCCCCACCTCCCCCACCTCCCCCCACCTCCCCCACCTCCCCACCTCCCCACCTCCCCACCTCCCCACCTCCCCCACCTCCCCACCTCCCCACTAACCTTTCCCAGCGTCTGGTACTCTCTCTCTACACTAGCTTCTGGAGTTCAATTGTTTAGATTTTTAGATCTCACAAATAAGTGAGGTGCAAATAATCCTTCCCTCACAGTTATGTTGGGTTGGTTTAGGTGGATTTAGAAGTATATTGTGAACCCTAAAGAGCCATGAGCGTGTCAGCAGGTCAGGGTTTCTTATCATTACAAGTAGGAAAGAGGAGTCAAAAGTTCCCTGACGTGCTGGGAAACTGGATGGGGCAGGGCTAGGGGAAGAACCCAGGATTATCGAACTTGCTGATTTCCTTAGTGTAAATACTCACATTATGGCTCATTTCCACCGAAGTCGCTACCAGTGATTTTAATAACCTACTTGTAGATTCTTCCACAAACAGCGTCATGCTTGATCTAACAGCAGCCATATGGAGGAGGTACACTTTTAACATTCCCACTTTTACAGATGGAACAATTGAGATTCAGGGAGGCCGAGTATGTGCCCAGAGTCCCACAGCTACAGGTCGGCTTCTCCTGAATTCCGAAAGGGAGGAGGGTATGATGAGGCATGTCAGACCCTCCATTTTCCCATATTTCATCACTAGAACGCCTGGATATTTAACAAGTTGCTTCCTCAAGCTGCTAGGAGCCAGTTCTAATACCCCTGACTTAGCTCAGGTACCCGCCTGCCTGGATTTGAACTGGCCCTGCCTTTTACTGTCTGTGATTTTGTGCAAGTGACTAAACTGTGTCTGTTGGTAATAAGGGGATATAATAGTACCTGCTTCCTAGGGTTGAAACAAAGATTCAGTGAAATGAGGTGCATACGAGGTGCCTTACATACAGTAAGTGCTCAATAAATGCCCGCTGTTGTTATGGGTGCTACATCTCTAGGGCAAGTGACCGTGCAAGGGTCTGAGGAGACTAAGCTCTCATCACAGGGTCCCTAGTCCTGTTGTCTGAAAGTTGTTGGTTCACCCCATTTCCAGCCCATGTTTCCACCTAAGCACCTGTGAGTGGAGCTTTTCCAGCCTCCTACAAACCATCCATTCATCTCATTCTGCAGAGCTCAGCGAGCAGCTCCCTGGTGTCAGGCTCCCACAAACCCATCACACTCGTCCTCCCAGCAGCCCTATGAGGGAAGGACATTTTTAACATCCCCACTTTACAGATGGAACAACTGAGATGTGGGAAGGCTGAGTAGTCACCAGAATCCCATGGCTGCAAGTCAGGAGAGGCAGGATTTGAATCCAGTGTCCTTGTGTTTAAACCACCTTCCCCCTCTTTTTCGAAAGAAAAAAAATTATGTAGAGTAACTTTTTGATTTTATCTATTTCTTTTTAAAATAGCAGCCTTATTGAAATGCAATTTACATACATAAAATTCACCTTTCAAAAGTGGGAAATTCTGTGGTTTTTAGTACATTCTCTAAATTGTGCAACCATCACCACTATCTAACTTTAGAACCTTTCCATCAACCCCAAAAGAAAACCCAGACGCCCCCTCTCCTCCTCAAAGAAATGCAGAGGCTCTGGACACATCCATCTCTCAGCTTCCCGCAGAAACCACCTTCGGCTCAGCCCGCTGCCCTTACAGGTAGTGGGGAGGGGGGGGCTGTTGAGCAGAATCATTTTGCTCACATTCATTGAAAATCTCCAGGTCCCTAGAAAGCTTTGCCTGATTATATTGAGCTATTTATTGCCCTCCCTCTCAGTTCCACGGGGGGAATATTTAATTATTTCCAGAGACACAGGCTGTTGTCATTTTATCTCCTTGATCTCCACCCCCACCGCCCTTCAAGGCTTTGGGAGAAAGCTGCGGTAGAAGGTGCTGGTATCTTCCTTGCCTGTGATTAGAAGCCTCTCATTGGAGCTTTTGCTCCCTCCCTTTTTCCCCTTTGCCTCCTTTCACCTGCCCCTTCCCGAAGCCGCATATCAGCTGATTTTAGGCGCTGGGGGATAAAGGAGTTGTGATTGGGACCCCCTGGTGTGCCAATCAAACACAGAAATGAAAGACTGGTTTTCAAGACCAACCTGGAGGCAGCTGTTTGGTACTTAAAAATCAGGCTGTGTTTAATCACTGGGGCGAAAACATGTATCAATTGCAGTCTGATCACAGTATTATCTAAACAGCCCCGAGAATCTGTAAATGACACGTGTAGGGTATTTTTAGCTCAAGTTTTTAGAAGCTGAAGAGTTTGCCACTTCCCCCGCACCCCACCTTGTTACACCTTTAAGGGTGATCATCTGTGATTCTTTTAGTTTCACCTTCCAAGGGGGTGTTGAATATGCAAATCGCGTTCTCCTCCCGTGGCTTCCGGCCTTTTGTCGTTGTTGTTCACTGGTGGTGAGTGTAAGGGAGAAAACTGAGCAAAATAATTTATCTTTGGTTGTTTATGAGGTTTGAGTTCTCCAATGTGTAAGCAGTGACTCGTGTTTGGGTTTCCTGAATGCCTTTTCTCATCCTTTAGTAAATGCCCGTTGGCATTTGGGAAGAAAGAATTTAGCAACATTTCAGTTGATCCCAGGGTTACAGAAAGAGCCAGTGACAGACCTTCTGGGACCCTCATCCCCAGTGCTCTCCGGGATTACGTCCTGGCTTGTGCATTTAGACTTAAAGGCCACTGTGTGACCTTGTCCACAAAACAAGACGTTTCAGTCCTTTGTGGACCCCAGGGCCTTTCCCATGGAAGGAAGTCAATGAATTCTTACCAAAGGAATAAACGTCAGAACCAAAGCCCACGAGTTCTCAGTGTACTTTTGCTTCCTTCCATATCGTGAATAAGCCGGACTTTCCAACTGGGACAGCGCTGTGAACGGCATCATTGGCAATCCCTATGATGCCACACTCCTGTCCAGGTGCTTCCCATGTGCAGCCTCTTCTTATCCCCTCCGAGGGCAGGGCTTTTCAGCCTTGACTGTTGATATTGGGGGCCGGGCAATTCTTTGTTGTGTAGGGCTTTCCTGAGTATTACGGGGATGTTGAGCAGAAGAATCCTTGGTCTCTACCCGTGAGCATCCCCCCTCTCTGTATGACAACCCCAAATTAATTCAGATATTGATGAATGGACCCTAGGCAAGGATGGAGGGGTCACCTCCCAGTTGAGAACCACTGGGGTATTTGGGGGAGGCAAAAAAAAAAGTAGACTGAAAATGGCAGGGACATTGGAACTAGAGTAACTCCACCTTGAATAGGGGCTGGGTAAAATGAAGCTGAGATCTATGGGGCTGCATTCCCAGGAGGTTACGGCGTTCTTAGTCACAGGATGAGACAGGAGGTCCGCACAAGATACAGGTCACAAAGACCCTGCTGATAAAATAGCATGTGGTAAAGGAGCAGGCCAGAACGCACCGAAACCAGGATGGTGACAAAAGTGACCTCTGTTTGTCCTCACTGCTCATTATACGCTCATTATAATGCATCGGGATGCTCGAAGACACTCCCACCGGCACCATGACAGTTTACAAATGCCATGGCAACAGCCGGAAGTTACCCTGTAGGTTCTAGGAAGGGGTGGGACTCTCAGTTCCAGCAATTGCCCACCCCTTTCCTGGAAAACTCATGAATAATCCACCCCTCATTTAGCATATGATTAAGAAATAACTATAAGCAGCTGAGCAGCCCGTGCCACTGCTCTGCCTATGGACTGGCCGTTCTTTATTCCTTTACTTTCCTAATAAACTTGCTTGCACTGTACTCTGGGACTCGCCCTGCATTCTTTCTTGCATGAGGTCCAAGAACCTTCTCTTCGTGTCTGGATCTGGACCCCTTTCCGGTAATAAAAAACATCAGGGAGGCCGGGTGCGGTGGCTCACTCCTGTAATCCCAGCACTTTGGGAGGCCAAGGCAGGTGGATCACAAGGTCAGGATTTTGAGACCAGTCTGGCCAACATGGTGAAACCCCATCTCGACTAAAAATACAAAAAATAAATAAATAAATAACGGTGCGGTGGTGGCGCCTGTAATCCCAACTACTCGGGAGGCTGAGGCAGGAGAATCACTTGAACCCAGAAGGCGGAGGCTGCCGTGAGCTGAGATCGCACCACTGCACTCCAGCCTGGGCAACAGAGTAAGACTCTGTCTCAAAAAAAAAAAAAAAAAGTCAGGTAAAGCAGAAACAGGAAAACAGGAGAGAATCAGACGAGAGAGAAAGAGTGTTGCACAGAGGAAAACAGGCATGGACAGAGTT
This sequence comes from Ateles fusciceps, assembly GCA_036589455.1. NCBI lineage: Eukaryota > Metazoa > Chordata > Mammalia > Primates > Atelidae > Ateles > Ateles fusciceps. Next base: position 6,820,292 of record JAZHEH010000847.1, read on the forward strand.
GGGCTGACCAGACCTGGCCTTGGTCCTGGGCCCTGCGGCTGACTTGGCTAGGGGAGCCTGGGCAAGGCTCACCTCTCCTGCGCCTTGGTTTTCTCATCTGTAAGATGAGCACCTGCCACACATGGTTTGTTGAAAAGAGCAAAGCAGTTGCCTTTTGTGAAAGTGCTGTACAAATGCAAGTCTTTCTTGTTCCTGCTGTGTGTGCTACTGACATGTGTGGGGTCAGATCACTTTCTCCTTTTGTCAGTGTCAGATTCGCCTATGACAAGAGACAGTCCTGAGTTTACCATACCCTCTGTGAGGATTGGCAGTATGTCAGTGCATTCTCACGGATGGTCAGAGAATAATTTTCTTAAAAGCCCGTTTGGACAAGGTACAAGGCAACGGCAATGGCAGGGCCAGCCAGGGGTGACGGAGTTTTGTGGAAGGGAAAATCGGTTTGGAATTCTTGGTTCTAGAAGCCTCTGCATCATCTCGCCTCTCTCCCATCTTTGCAGAATTCAGCCGCAGGACTTTCTCAAGTTGTTTGGAAAACGCAGCTGAAAATTATACCTGGCAAGCATGGCTCTCCATCCACACACTTAGGGAGACAAGAAATAGAACATTCCTTTATTTTCTTTAAACTGACTTCAGGCCTCCCTCACTTGATCTTGGGTGCAGAAAGATTTGGAGCCTTGCATAGCCCCAAATGCCCAGCCAGGCGCCGATGGTCATCTGTCCACATGGGTCACTCTGGAGACATATATTGTCCCAGTCAATATAATGTCCCAGGTTGGCTGTTTCCTTCCTGGCCACTCTTGGTCGGACTGAGACCCTGTGGCCATTCCTTTCCAAGGGCATGACATTCCCCACTCCCTCACCTGCAGCATGGGCAAGGTTCAGGGTCCAGGATCTCTGCTTGAGGAATCCTTTTATGCTCTGGGTCATCCCTCCCTCTCCCCTTCTTATATTCCTCAAGGACGCTCATGTCTGCTCTCCTGACATTCCAGGACATATGACCAATCCCACCCATGAGCTATGTGGCCTTTGGAAACAAAGTTTCAGCTTTCTCCATCCTGCAAACACTCTCTCCTCTTCTCCCCAGACCAGGCTGGAATGCACAGTTAGCCTGGCCGAGACAGAGAACAGGAAAGTGAACATACAGGGGAGAACCGCAGACATTAACATTTCAAAGGACGGTCCTGCCGTTTGCTTGTCATTCCCAGCAACCTGGCCCACCTGGCCAAGGTTCCAGAGTGGAGAGGAGCAGCCAAGACCAGAGCCAGGAGACATGGATGGTGCTGGCACGTAGTAGGTGCTCAATGCACAGCTGCTCCATGCCCACCACTGCAACTCCACCCTGTGGGTGAGCCACTGAAGGGAGACTTAGGGGTTGCCGTTCCCCATCCGCCTTTGTCATGTTCAGAGTCATTTGTGTTCTCTGCTCTGCTGCTCAGTACAAGTTGGGAAGCTCCTCAGCAAGCCAAAGGGGCCCTTTCTTCTTTAATATAACATTGCTACTCTGACATTTCTCTAACTCTTTCGTCCCCTTCTGTCTTCATAGTTGTCAAGGAAACAGTTTCCTGGGCAACCTGTTGACTTATTTGGCTGCCAAGTTTGTATTATCCAGAGTGGGGAGCTGTAGTGAAGGATTTTTTTTAATGTCACCAAGGTAACCGCCAGCAGCCGCTTAATTATAGTTTTAGGTAAAGATGAATTCTCTTTTGCAAATGTTCATGTATTTTTGGTTTGGGGAGGGGTGGGGAGAAGAATCGCCAGGAGATTAACATTCTCTAATTATATACTTTCAGTTGTGGACAATTCAGTTTCATTTGCAACGAAACTTGGTTTCATTCAGGATTAATTTTTTCCTCCTCTAAAAATCAGAAAAACAAATAGAACAATGAAAACAAAAAGGAAAAAAAATCAGTTTGGTAGGGAGCCAGTAAGGAGTGTGGTGGACATGGCCAGAGTGTGGTGGACATGGCCGGGGTGTGGGCGTGGCTGAAGTGATGTCACTGGCGGCTATTTCCTGAAACATAAATTCCTCTGTGGACCTGAGAAGCAGTGTGGTGTAGTGGTTACACACTGGGACTCTGGAGTCAGGCTGCCTGGGTTCAAATCCTGTCTCTGCAGCTCCTTAGCTGTTTGGCCTCAGGCAAGTGACTTAACCTAGCTGTGCTTCAGTTCTTGCAGCAGCCAAAGAGGAAGAAGTGGGCTGGGTGGGGTGGCTCACGCCTGTAATCCCAGCACCTTGGGAGGCTGAGGTGGGCGGATTGCCTGAGGTCAGGAGTTCGAGACCAGCCTGGCCAACATAGTGAAACCCCATCTCTGCTAAAAATACAAAACATTAGCTGGGCCTGGTGGCGTGTGCCTGTAGTCCCAGCTACTTGGGGAGGCTGAGGCAGGAGAATCGCCTGAACCTGGAGGCGGAGGTTGCAGTGAGCCAAGATTGTACCACTGCATTCCGGCCTGGGCAACAAGAGTGAAACTCCGTCTCAAAAAAGAAAAAAAAAAAAATGAGGAGGACGTGGGGGAAACAGTTAAGCTTCACCATAGGTGTGCTGTGAGGGTTAGGATCTATTCATTAGGCCCTTAGAAGAATCCCTGGCATGGTACCAGCCCTTTATAATATCAGCCATCATCATCAAGTCAGCCTCCTACAGAGCACACTGTAACTATGCCTGCTACATGTTAGTCACTTCAGCCTTTCTAGGCCCCAGCGTGCTGAATGATGCCAACGTTACTGTGTCTTAGAGGCCTTAGAACCACACCTAACCTTTCCTGGATGCTCTGAGCGCCGTGTCTTTGCTTCATTTCATGTCCATAGCAACCCCAGAGGTGGATACAATTATGGTCCCCTTTCACCAATGGGGAACCTGCAGAGGAAAAGAGTAAGATTCGATGTTTTAAAATGCAAAGATCAAATGCATTTGTGAGTAGCCTCCTTGGAGCTGTATGCAGCTTTGTTTTATGGTTCCCCTCCTTTGTGTCTCAGTAGGTTTTGATGAAGCCAAGTGTCGAAGTGCAGGGAAGTGTCCATCTGGGGAGGATCACTTGGGGCTCACTCTTGGGAGGCTTTCTGGGAGACGCCAGATGATGGCAGGTTCCTTGGATCCTCGATGGCGGCTATGACATTCAAGGAGTCCTTAGGCCCCTGCACTCTCGACTCCCCCTCTCCGGGTCTGGGGGAAGCAGGCTGCAGAACCCCAGAGCTGAGGCATGGGTTGCATTGGGGTGGTGAGGAGTGGTCCCCATTGGTCATCCCCCAGAAGGTAAGCCAGAAATGATGACGGCCCCAGGCCAGAGCAGGCCGTCAGTGGTCTAGCTGCATGAGCTCAAGCAGGGGTTTCTCTCATGCTCCCAAGTTTCTGTGCTACCTAGGAAATTAAGGAGTTTCAATCTGCCATCTTCATGGTTCTCCAGGGGTGAAAATTCTGTGATTCTGCAGGAGGAAGAAGAATCACAGATCTGTCTTTTGAAGCCAGGTCAGTCTGAGCCCAAAATCTGCTTTTAGCCACTGTCTCAAGCCCTGTGGTTCTGATGGTTACTGAAACCATGGACTCTGGAGCTGGAGTCTTTGGGTTAGAACCTGCCATTTTCTAGTGAGTGACCCAAACAAGTCATGTACTTCTCTGTGCCTCAGTTTCCTCATTGGCGAAATGGAGACAAGAAGAGCACCTGTCTCCAGGGGCTGTTGTGGACGGTAGAGCACCCAGAACAACGTAACTCTCCAATACATATCAGGTGTGGCTGCCCTGACTCTATTGCACAGAGATAATACCCCCCTCCTTAGCCAGCTGGTGGCATTGTCGTGGCTGAGAGTTAACATGTAGCCAGGCATATGCAGTGTGGTGTGTACATTTTCTTTTTCTTCTTTTTTGGAGACAGGTTCTTGCTCTGTCACCCAGGCTGGAGTGTGGTGGTGCGATCACAGCTCACTGCAACCTCGACCTCCTGGGCTCAAGCAATCCTCCCACCTCAGCCTCCTGAGTAGCTCAGACCACAGGCATGTGCCATCACACCCAACTAATTTTTAAATTTTTATAGAGTTGGAGTCTTACTATGTTTCCCAGGCTGGTCTTGAACTCCTGGCCTCAAATGAGCCTCCCACCTTGGCCTCCCAAAATGCTGGGATTATAGGCGTAAGCCACAGTACCTGGCCTTGTGTGTACATTTTCCGACTTACTCCTCCACCATCATTATTTTGATGCTTCTAGTATAGTTCCTACATAGGTTTCTGTATCATTAATCTTATCATTCTATATGTAAGGTACGCTGGGTAGGCAGGCTTCTCTCTTCTTTGTAAATCTCCCATTGATGCCTCCCTCCCCCCAATCTCCTTCAGTTGAGATTAAACCGCACAGGCCAGCCCCTGTGAGATCTGCTGTGCTAATACCACTGGGACTATTTATTTTGGGTGCTTTTTTCTGTTTCCATGGATTAGGGACAATTTCATCATTTTCAAAGGAAGACTTGAATAGCAATGAACGCATTGGTCAACAGCAATGGAATTTTGGCGCAGAATTCCCTGTACCCTGTACCCACCATGATGGAGTAATGTGGGGACTTGAGGCTGCTCGTAGCCAGGCCGATGGCTTCAGAGAGGGCCAAGAGCCAGCAGTTACAGAGCTCCATCTTTCTGCCCCCCCCCCCTCCACCCCCGGCCTTTTATTTCTTATTCATTACAGCCTTTCATGAGGAATAACAGTCAGTAACACAAACATTATATTCATCTCTGCTCATTCTCCCCTCCAGGGACAAAACAAGATTTTTTTCTGGGCATTGAAAATACATCTCACCCCAGCTTTTAAATAGACTCAATGTTATACAGAAAAGCACACATTCTGCAGAAGAATGATGGAGGCAGGGTAATTATGTATTAATAAAGACAAAAAAAAAGAGAGAGAGAAAAGGAAAAGAAATTTGTTCTTTGCATCACCCAATGGCTTGACAGACATAAAAATAGCAAAATGCTCAACTGGTTTTCCTGCCAGTGGGATGAATAGAGGCTTGTGTTCTTGATTTGAGGTCATGGGCTGCAGGGACTGTGCTCAGCATGGGTGGGGACTCTGAGGACCGAGGATAATGGCTCCATCAAGGGGGCCATTTGTGGGGGACTTGGGCTGCGGAAGGGGAGGGGAGGAGGGGAACCCACAGAGAAGCTGCCTTCTTGAGTCTCCCTTGGTCTCTGGAGGTGGGTGGTCTCTGTGTTTTCCGGCATGTCACACGTTCTTTCTGTATAAGATGGGGATAATGATTCCTGAATATCAAAATTGCACCCCGTGTGGTCTAGCATTTTCTGGCCTGCAAAGAGCAGTGGAATAGAGTGGAAATAAGCCTGGGCCATAGGGCCAAGTCCCCGGGTTGGATGATAGTCTTGCTGCTTAGCAGTTGTGTGTCCTTGGGCAAGTTACTTAATCTCTCTGTGCTCTGTTCCCCATTTAAAAAATGGGGATGATGATAACCCACAGCGACTTCAGTATCGTGGCAGAATGAGTTAATATCAACACGTAAAGCCATTACAACAGTGCCACTAAGCATCCTCTCAAGTGTTAGTTCTATGATGATTATATTACTATGTCCGTTCTCATCACCAATATCCATATAGATGAAGTCAGTGAAATTGGCTCAGTTTCATCAAAGCACTGCTAAGTGGAAAAATCCAGGATTTAAACCCAGGCTTTTGGTCTCCAAATCTTGTTGAATTTTCTTTATGCCCATAGCGGCTTCCTGAAGGGCCATTTGCATTTGTAAACTCGAACACCAGTGATACCTCCTTAACGATCTAAACACAACACCCTTCGAGGTTAGACAACTTCAGATGAGTTTTCAGAGCTTACCTTTCTGGTTCTTTGCTTTTTTCTCTGTCTGTAAAATGGACTCTGTGACAACAACCATGACGTAACATTTCTCACCTTCTACTCAGCTAAAAACGAAACCTAGGGGGACAAGTGGCAGGGAGGTCAGAATTAACCAGGTCACCGTCCACAGGGCCCTGGAAGGTCAGATGGCTTCCAGCTGGAGGGGATCTCCAACCCTGTGCATTCCAACAGGCAGCCGGCAGTGGCAGCTTTGTCTCCACGGCTTCCAGGTTCTCTGGGGTTTCCTCCTTTCTGACCCTGGAAATGGAAGCAGACTCAAGACTCTCCAGAAAGATACTTTCTCCTGTTGGCCAAATTCACGAGGTGGGTCCGATCCATGTCTCCCTCCTTGCAACTCGAAAGAAGGCAGCAGCTCTGCTTTGCCACAACCTCAGGGAAGGTCCTGCATTTCCGTCTGTGACTCTCAGGCTGTGATTAAGGAAGTGGACAAGGGCGGAGTTGGAAATCGCCCCTTGGGGGAAGTGTGAGCTACAGAGAAGGGGAGGCAACCGGCCGTGTGCTCGGGGGATTTACCTCTGTGACCCATGATCCCAGGGAGCTTAGCTCTGGACTCGTGTGGACGCTTTCCTTGGGTTGCTCGAGGCGGCTCCCATGACCTTGCATGCTCTGCGCAGTCCAGGAGGCCTCATGCCCCCCGTTCTGCATGAGGTCATTTGGGAGTGTGGAGGGCAGGTGGCATTTGTCCTCTCAATCCATGTTAACGAGATGCTGCTGATGAAATGCTACCATTTACTGAGAGTTTATGTGAAGTGCTTTATTCATAAAACAAGCAGTGAGTGTGGCTAGAATGCTGCTGTTTGCTCCCCGGCATCCATCCTTTCCTGCTTGCTCCACAAACCTGATTTTATACTGGGCGGCAGAGCGCTCGGCCTAAATTTTAAGCCCATCCTGACAATCCTGGTTTTCATTTTCTCAGCTTCCTGTGTCTCTGTGGCTAGCTGCAAGGCCTATTTTAGACCAACAAAACCCACGAGGAGGTCTGCTCTGGTAGCTCATGAGAAAGCTTCATTTTTTTTACCTAGATAACAGGAGGAGACATGGCCAGCATAGCCCTCTACCATGCCCCTTTGTGCCTTGCCTGAAAATGTGATGGCTGGAGCAAAGCAGCCATTTTGTAGCCATGAAAGAAAGGCTCCTGTTACTCAGTGCGGTCTGCAGGCCAGATTGCTAGAAATGTGGACCCCACTCCAGACCCACTGCACCCAAATCTGCACCTGGGTCTCCAGGTGATCTGTGTGGACATTTGGGAGGCCCTGCCTACAGAGCCCGAGACCTCTATCCTAATCCTATGGAGCTGCTGAAGAATCCTTGCCAAAAAGAACCAACCTCTGGGACTTCTGTCATAGGTTTTCTATTACTTGCAGCCAAGAGCGTTCTTCGCTGATACAAGCAAAACAGTTTTTTTTTTTAATTTCTTATTTTTTTTAAAGATGGGGTTTTACCACGTTGGCCAGGCTGGTCTCGAACTCCTGACCTCAAGTGATCCGCCCACCTCGGCCTCCCAAAGTGCTGGGATTATAGGCATGAGCCAACACGCCCAGCGCAAAACAGCTTTAAGTGAAACACTTCTCTCATTCTCCCAAGAGCCCTATCCAGAAAGGACTATCATTACCCCCATTTCACAGATAAGGAAGCAGTGTAAGAGAATGAGCTATTTCCCAGCGTAAGACAGCCAGGGAACTTGGTGAACGCAGGTCCGCCTGGCGCCGAGACACAGGCACCGCAGCGGTGCTGTGCCAGCTTTTCAGCTTAGCTCTGCTTGAGGCTCATCCTCCAACCCAACCCTGCCACCAAGATCAGCGTCACTCAGACAGGCTCGTCCATCTTCCCACGTGCCCCGCGCCGCGAGCTTTCCTCAGCAGAACCCCGTTGTCTGGCTTTGCAGCCCAGTCTCTCTTTTTCTCCACTGTTTCCCAAAGGGCTTCCCCTTGATGCTGCATTAATTTCAGAATTCAGAGAAGAGTCCACCTACCCTCTGATTTTCACTCAAGGCATGCACCTTTCTAAGTTAGTAGCTTCAGGCTTTCAAGTTAGAGAGCACCCCTTTAAACAGTGTGCATAGGAATTAACCTAGGGGGAGAGCAAAGGAGACACTGAAAATGCAGATTCCAGGGCCTCGATGTCCAGAGGCTCTGATTTAGTTGGTCTCAGGAGGGGGCTCAGGAACCAGCCTCTCTCAGGATCGCTCCCTAGGCAACTCCAAGGAGCATTCAGCTGAGGCTGGGACCGTTTGGCAGAGTGATGAGGGCAGCACAGGAACTGCCGTTCTTCCTTCTCTCTCACATTTTTTTTTTTTTTTTTTTTTGAGATAGAATCTTACTGTGTCATCCAGGCTGGAGTACAGTGGTGTGAGCTCACTGCAACCTCTGCCTCCTGGGTTCAAGTGATTCTCGTGCCTCAGTCTCTCAAGTAGCTGGACTTATAGGCAGGCACTACCTCATCCAGCTAATTCTTTGTATTTTTAGTAGGGACAGGGTCTCGCCATGTTGGCCAGGCTGGTCTCGAACTCTCGGCCTCAAGTGATCTGCCTGCCTCAGGCTCCCAAAGTTCTGGGATTACAGGTGTGAGCCCTCGCTCACATTTTTTACAGCCACCTGATAAATGTTTGATTGGAGTGGGTGCAGCCTGATTGGTGTTGGCTACGAAACAGTCTCTCGAGACTCTGGAGGAGAAGACAACTGAATGGGGCTGTGCAGCCCCCAGTTGAGGTTGCTGGAGTTCCAGATGTGTTCTAACTCTGGGCACACATTTGGAGACAGACACTGGGGTCCATTCAGACTGCACGCAGGATGGCAGGCCTGTTCTGGTGTGTGGTGTCGGGTGACTGAAAGTGACGTCAGGTGCTCGAAGTGAGGCAGCAAGAGAGGTGGGATCTGTAGCTGGCAGAACGGCCACAAAGATGCCCACACCCCACTCCCTGGAACCTGCCAATATCGTATGTCACATGGGAAAAGGGACTTTGCAAATGTTAAGTTATGGACCTTAAAACAGGGAGATTCCCTAGATGATCTGAGTGGGCCCATTTACCAGAGCCCTTAAAAGCAGAGAAATTTCTCTAGCCAGAGGCAGAGAGATGGGACAGAGGGTGAAGTCAGAGGGATCGGAAGTGGAGAGGGCCTCATGGAAAACACGAGAAGGAATGCAGGCAGCTGTTTGGAGCAAAGACCGGCCCTGGATGACGGCCAGCAAGGAATGGGAACCTCAGTCCAACAACCACAGCGAATGAAATTGAACCAGATCATGAATGAGCTTGGAGGTGGATTTCCCCGGAGCCTCCAGGAAGGAACACAGCCCTGCTGACACCTTGACTTTGGCTTTATGGGACCCTAAGCAGTGGACCCAGTCAAGCCCACCTGGACTTCTGACCTACAGTAACAGTAAGACAATACATTTGTGTTGTTTTGAGCTGCTGAGCTTGTGGCATTTTTGTTACGGCAGGCATAAAAACGAATACAGGGCCCTTTTTCAGAACCGGGGGAGAGGACCTATGCTGTGCCGTCTTCTCAGGCTGCCCTGCGCTCCTCTGACCAGCCCATCTCCCCTTTCCAGGTGGGCTCTTATATCCTGACATCATGGTAGAGAGGAAACTCCCACCTGCACCTTACGCGCTGCCTTCGGTTGCTGTAAAACTGTGTCCTCTGCTTTTTCCATTCTTCCCTGCTTGCCTGCTCCAGTTTACATTTTAGCACATTTCTTTTCAGACTTTTTTCCTGTGCATTTTAGTCCCAGTTGAGATGTGTGAAATGTACCAACCTGTATCCTGCTTTGCTTCCTTACATTAAATATTTTCATATCACTAACGTCTTTCCGTAAACCTCACTGTTAATGGATGCGTCATCGTTCATCAGGTGGAGGTGCTGTAATTTCCTTCTTCATTCTCCAATTCTTGGACTTCAATTTATTTCCTCCCCTTGCATCCCCTATTACGAATAACTTAATTTTTATTACTTGACGATCCCCCTAGCATTCTATATAAATCCTTATCACAGTTTCCCAGAAGAAGAATGACTAGACTAAAAGGCACACACTTTGTTGAGCCTATTGTTAGAAATGCTAAATTACCCTTCAGTTTCTGGGCACCATCTAAGCAGCTTACTTTCACTCCCAAATATCCTCTGTCTCTTCCATTGAGTCCTCCTCTGAGCCCTGAAGGGCCGGGGTGTTCTAGTAGTTGGTAGAACTATAGGATATCCGGTAGAATACACTGGGTGTTCTAGTAGTCTCTTATGTTGCTTCTTCATCACCCTCACTGACTCATGGTGACATCTATGATCCACAGACAGAAAGAGAAGTTTGGGAAGGCATGTGTTCCCGCTTGGAGATTCAGTCTGCCCTTTAGCCTTTGTAGACATGAATCTCAACTGGCAAACTTCAGGTGTGCACCAAATCCTGCCTTGTGTTGTTGTCACTGAGTTTTAAAAAAATATGTTTTAAACCCACTCATGCCTCTCTGAGCTGCTCTCCCCCCCAGGCTATTGGGAGATTCTGACTTGGTCATCGCTGGTGTTTCCTCCCCTGGTATTGCACAAAGTCTTGGGAGGGGCATCTCAGAATGCAATGGGGTGGGGGGCTCTTCCAATTATCAGGCGTCCTCTGAGTGATCCCTCTTTTGTTTGGAAGCTTTGCTGTCTCTGGCAAATGGAATTCTTTGCCAGCTACTTCTCTGGGTCTTGTTATCTATTTGGTTGGTGGGGGCCTGTTGGGGGGGGGGGGGTGTTGGGGGGTGGTGGATTACCACTTTGTAGGGCACTGAAGCCCCAGAATACCTTCTGTCTCTAGTTTTACAGATTCTTTTCTCTCTCTCCTTGCCTTCAAAACTCATCACCCTTTTTCTGCTGCTGGAAGACATGTCACATTGCCATGCTATTTCACCTGACTTATTAAAGGCGGAAGGAGACTTTGAATTGAGGCTGCTGCTTTGCAGGAAGAGACTTTGATTTGAGGAAGCAGAGAAGGGTCTCCACACCTTCTAGGAAAAAGACCCTGGAAAATGTAGGAAGGGGAAAAAAACCTCACACATTAATTTTTCAAGAAAAAATATTGTTGCCAGGTGCAGTGGCTCACGCCTGTAAACCCAGCACTTTGGGAGGCCGAGGCAGGTGGATCACGAGGTCAAGAGATCAAGACCATCCTGGCCAACATGATGAAACTCCGTCTCTACTAAGAATACATAAATTAGCTGGGCGTGGTGGCATGGGCCTGTAATCCCAGCTACATGGATGCTGAAAAAGGAGAATCGCTTGAACCCCGGAGGCGGAAGTTGCAGTGAGCTGAGATGGCACCACTGTACTCCAGCCTGGTGACAGAGTGAGACTCCATCTCAAAAAAAAAAAAAAAAAAAAGGAAAAAAAATATTGTCACTCTCAATAAAGGCTCTGAGAAGTTCTGCAATAAAGCAACAGACCTAACTTCCTTTAAGCCAGTTTTTCTCCAGCTTAGTTTTTCATGAGGCCTTATCTCTTGCATAACAACTCATACTTTTCTGCAGAGCTGTACCAAACACACTGGAAAAATATTGGTTTGGCTCAATGACTTGAGTGGTTGACAAATGAGGGAGACTGATACCAGAAAGATTAAATGGCTTTTGAGAACATGCCATGTTCATTACCCATAAGCTGACCCATCTATGAGGCAGGACTTAAATGTCTGTCATCAGAGAGAGACGGTCCTAAAAAGGGTGAAATAAATCACACTTCTTTTCAGGCAAGATGTATTTTTCTTCTGCCAGAGGGGCTCGCTATTTGAAGCAGCCCCATTTAAATTCCTTTCATAAAGCAGTGAATCAAACTGCCCCCCTCCAGGGGATCCTTTGTATCTCTGGATTTTATGTTTCAGCTTTCCCATCAACCCTGGCTGTGAAATGTCACAGAGGACTTGAGGTCATGTCAGATGCAGGGACCTGACATTCCCAAGCCTTAGACCCCCGTTTCTCTCTCTGGAAACCCAGCAGTGGCCTGGCCTCACACAGAACACGTCAGTCTGCATGGCTTGGAAAATGCTTTCAAGATATGAGTTGTTGATTATGTTCAAGATGACAGAATGTGACATTAAAAAAAATCCTGTCTGAGAGGCTCCCTGAGGAGTGAACAAAAGTAGAATTTGAGACTGTTCCAAGTCAAACAATGTGCTAGGTATTTTTTTTTAATTATATTTAATCTTTAAGTAAGTAATGCATGTCTGTGGAACAAAATTCATACAAAAATTGAGCCATGTCAAGGCTTTTCTTCTTGATACTGTTCTGCTCCTTGACTTTTTTGCTTGAAGATTATTCTACATTGGTTCTTATACGGCCGACTTACTCTTTTTCTTCTGTGTTGATGTCCAGTTATCTGGTTACCTTCTGCTAGAGATGGAATATTTGTGTTCCTTTCAAATTCATGTTGAAATCCTAACCCCTAAGGTGATGCTCTTGGGAGGTGGGGCCTTTGGAAGGTGATTAGATCATGAGAGCAGAGTTCTCATGAATGGGATTAGTGCCCCTATGAATGAGTCCTGAGAGAGCTCCCTTTCCCCTTCTGTCGTGTGAGGATACAGCAAAATGATGGCCATCCATGAACCAGGAAATGGGCCTTCTCTGGTGTATTAGTCCGTTTTCATGCTGCTGATAAAGACATGCCCGAGACTGAGTCATTTATAAAGAAAGAGATGTTTAACGGACTCACAGTTCCACGTGGCTGGGGAGGCCTCACGATCATGGCAGAAAGTGAAAGGCACATCTTACATGGTGGCAGACAAGAGAGAACAAGAGCCAAGTGCAAGGGGTTTCCCCTCATAAAATCATCAGATCTCGTGAGACTTATTCACTACCACGAGAACAGTATGGGGGAAACCATCCCCATGATTCAATTATCTCCCACTGGGTCCCTCCCACAACATGTGGGAATTATGGGCGCTACATTCAAGATGAGATTTGGGTGGGGACACAGCCAAACCCTATCAACCAGACACCAAATCTATCTGGCACCTTGATCTTGGACTTCCCAGTCTCCAGAGCTGTGAGGAATAAATTTCTGTGGTTTACAAGCCACCCAGTCTATGGTAGTTTGTTACAGTAGTCAGAACAGACTGAAATGTCCTCCAAGGAGGTGACAACTGTTACAATCTTCTTGTGTCCTTCTCCTGAATGCAAATACGGTGAACATAAAAATCAGCTTCCTGTAGATACTGTTCTGCTCCTTGACTTTTTTGCTTGAAGATTGCTCTACATTGGTTTGTATAGGGCTGACTTCCTCTTTGTAACTGCTGGAGAAATTTCATTGGAGAAAGGTGTCATGATTTATTTAACTGACCCTCTATGAGTAGACTTTTCCATTGTTCTTAATCTTTTTACACTAGGTCAGCAGTTCTCAACTGGAGCTGATTTTGCACCCACCTGCCCCGGGAGATATTTGGCAGTGCCTGGGAAGATTTTTGATTGTTATGCCGGAGAGGCGGGTGCTACTCACTAGTGGGTGGAGGTCACGGATGCTGCCGAACATCCCATAGTGCACGGGATGGCCCCCACGACAGAGGATTTTCCCACCCCAGACGTCAGCAGGGCTGAGGCTGAGAAGCCTGTGCTAGTGGTATCTTCAGGCTGCAGGTTGCAGGTGAGAAGTCTGGAAGGAGTGAGATGTCAAGTCCAAAGGCAGGGACAGGAGGAAATGCGTACGCCGGGGAGAACACTGCCCTTTGCGGGAAGGAGTAGGAAAAGGGGTCGAGCTCATATCCTGCAGGGTCTAGAGGAGACAGGTCTGAATGGGCTACCACCCAGAGAGGGGGAGGAGCTCCTCTTATCCCTTTTGTGCCCATTTATGCCCCTAGATTCTGTCTGGTAACTCCAGAATACTGGGTAGGAGATGCAATTATCCTCAACAAACCAAACGCCGTCATTAAACAGAATCTCAAAGCTCTTAATTACTAGTATATTAGCATATTACGAATGAGGAAACAGTGTTTAGTATATAGCAGCAGAAGCTTTGGGAAGAAATGCCTATTTATACCACTAATTAAGAGAATATTATGGAAGAGTTAGAGAATTAATTGTACTTCAGTGTATCTTTATGAGGAAGATAATTGGATGAAGATTGTTTCCTTCTTCCCACAGCACAATATTTGCAGGCAGATGGCATTGTTCGTGCTGAGAAAATGTTGTGGTGTCGACACAAACCACTTTCCCCCTCAAAAATATTTAATACGTGAATTGGCCTCCCCTGCAGGATATTATTATGATTACTTACATCTTGATGGTTTTCAAACACACCCATGTGCCTGGTGCTATGGAGTTCTGGGGGAATATCTGGGGGCGGCCAGGATACTATTCTTCCCCTTTACAGGGGATAGAAGAGCGAGGAGAGACTCAAGTGACTTGCAAGAGGCCAGCAGTTTCAAACAATCGCAGCAGGATCTGAATACAGGCCCCCAGCACTAAAATGTCTACTTCTGGACCATGGATGATTCTTCATTCTCTTTGTAACCTGCATGATGTGGTGCCTCACTGTGGATGTGTGCAAAGTGTTTACCTGCTGTTGTGTGTGTGTGTGTGTGTGTGTGTGTGTGTGTGTGTATCGGGGGAATTCCATATTGAAGTGAGAAAAGCAGGACCTTTGTGGTCCAGGAGTCCTGGGTTCAAATCCCAGTTCTGCCACTTACTGCTGTGTGACTTTGAGCGAGTGAAATAATCTATTTCAACTTCAGTTTCCTCATCTATAAAAGAAGGGTTGTGATTCTTATTTCCTGGGGCTGCTGTTAGGATGAAGAGACATGATTCCTCAGGTGCTCAGCACAGTGCCTGCCTGGTGCGAGGCGGCTTGTGGTTGGTACTGTTCCTCCTGCCTGGATCTGCTCACTCATCAACACTTCTGATTATATCCAGGGGTTTCACATGGGCACACACATCAGCCCCAACCACGTGTGGCTTCCGTGGCCACAGTTTCTGATGCCTCCCCTGAGACAAGCCTCTAAATCCTGCTGCTCTGCCTGTGCTCGGGAGCAGGTCCCTTGGTCACCCAGCCACCAGTGCTTTCTAAGCTCATGGTGACTGATCAGCATAGCAACTAAAGAGGGGATGGTTCCTGACCTTTGCCATGTGCTGCTGTGGGGGGCTGCTGCAGTGGGACCCCAATGCGGCACAGTGCTTGGGGATTAGGCTCTAGACGCTATACCCACAGCCTGCTCCTCCTCAGGGTGAGCACACATGGTCAAGGCCACCTGGCTAAGGTGGGGCTCAGGGTTTAGACACCAACATGTACCAAGCATAGCACCTTCCCTTGGGATCCCGGGGTCACACAGTGGCAGCGCTAAGTCATCTCGCCTTGAGATAGACTCTCCCAGGAGCCTCTACTGGGTGATGGTTCTGGTCTGACCGGCATCCCTTCCGCTCTATGTTGGTAACTGAGCCTTAGATTAACTTTGATGAGTTACCAGTTCTCCACTCTCAGACCCTGTAGTTCAAGAAGGGCTGACTCCAGACCCCTGGTGCTGAGAAGGGATGTGTGACCCAGGCCTGACATAGGCAAATGCAGGCTCCTCTGGTCACAGAGAGTGCTTTAGGGATTGGCATGTGACCCAGGTCAGGCTGCTCAGAGCCAATCCTAGGACTTCTGCAGGCATTATTAGACAAGAGATGGTCTTTCTGCTGTGGGTGCTCAGCAGGTAGGATGTACGCCTAGGACTGCAGAGGCCATTTTGCTAGGACACGGGGGATGCCCTCTAAGAATGAAGCCGATGCAGAGGAAGACAGAGACCAGAGATGGTCAGAGACAAATTCCTGATTACACCATGAGTACCTGGATCCATCCATGCCTGAAGATAGAGTTTCCATCATTTGCAACCAAATGAGCCCCAAGGCTGCCCTTGACATTGAAGCTCTTTCAACCTCTTCTCCTCCCATCCACCAGAAGTGCTGGGATTTGCCTGAATCCTGTTAATGGGCTGACTGCAAGTTCTTTTACTGGAAGCCCCTAAGAAAATAGATACCTTCAAAGAGAGGATGGAGAGAAAGGAGAAGAAAAAGCGTCTCCTAATTTTCCATGTTAGATCTCCAGCCTGGCCGAGACACTGCCTTATATTTTATCAGGCTCCTTTCCCCATTTACTTTCCACTGGTTGTTTTCAAGAGGAAATGACAGAGATGACTTTTTCATGATGGCTGCCTTTGTAACCCAGCAGATGTTTAATTAAATTTTTATTATCTCCTAAAGTTAACAGAGAAATTCATCCATTGTGACAGCACAAGGCCCCATCTTTGAAACTACCCTTTTATGAATGGAGAATTCCACCATGTGCCAAAGCCCAGCATCTTTCCCAGGCATCTCTGTGGACAGCACAGGCGAGGATTTGACAGCCCCTCACTTCAGCTTAGATGTGACCTCCTTTATGATGCTTCTCTTGAAACCCCACACAACTCTCCCCATGCTGGTGGCCTTCCTCCTTCACTGCTCCTTGCACCAAGGTGTCTGTCAGCACCTGTGACACTTTATGCTATGACTTGTTTACCCGTCTCTCTTTCTAAGCGCCTCGAGGACAGCATTTCTGTTTTCTTTATACCAGAGTAGCTGGGTATTTTGGCCTGGTTTTTAATTCGTGGATATATTCCCACAGCTTTAAACAGTGTCCAGCATATAGTACATGCTCAATAAATGTTTATTAAATGCATTTCTGAATTCCACACGTGTTGCAGTCCTTAGCACAGCAAAAGGACTTGCGACTTGCAAGAATGAAGCAGGGGGTTAGATACCTCCTTTTACATGATGTGATGATTACACATTGCAGGCTTGTATCAAAATATCTCATGTACTCCATAAACATACCTACTATGTGCCCATGAAAATTAAAATTTAAAATAAAAAAGGATAAAGTGGGAAGGAAAGTTGGTTCTCAGTTCCCCCAAGTCTCACTGCTCTCCAGGGCTCAACCATGGTGGGTTCTTCTGCCTCCTTTTATCCAATCAGATACCAACCGCCTTTCTTCACATTCATTCATTTTCCAGGTCCCCTGTATACTTACTGGTGCCTATGCTGTGTTAGGTGTGATGGATGAGCAAGTACAGATTCTGCTTGAAACTCACCTGCTCTTCAGCACCGTGCCACGAGGTAAGTTTCTTCACTCCCATTTTATAGATGTAGAATCCAAGATTCAGGAGTGAGAGTCAGAGCTCGCCTGGTGTAAGAGGTGAAGTTTCGATGAACACTGTTTTGTTTTCCCTCAGTTGTCGTATACATGCATCTTATCTACCAGCTACTGTAGGAAAAGCAGGATAGCTATCCTACATTCCCAGAGAAAGACTTGGCATGGGGCCCCAGGGGGTTCTCAGTCTAGGTGCAGCTAAAACCTCACTGTTGTTCTGCCTTTTTCCCTGTGAGAGATACCCTGTCATCTCACCTTTTTGGGGGACATTAATCCCTCCATTTCCTCCTGGTCTTCATTCTGAACAATTGTGCCCCTAGCAAGCACCATTAGCTCTTCCTGACTTCAGGATGGACTGAGTAACTGATACCAGAGGTAGAGACGTTCCCAACACCGCCTGGAATGAAGTCACTTCTAACAGAGTGAATGCAAACCCAATGTATGGATTTTACACACACAGAGCTACCTGACAGTGCTAAATAATTTACAGCGGATGCCGGCAGCTCAGTGCCTTTTAATAGTAAATAATTCAAGGACTCGTGGCATCCCTCCCACTGGTCCAGAAGTATATCTGCCTGCATCGGGAGAGAGCAGGAGTCCTACATTAACAAATGTGAGGGCCGTTACAACCAGAGCATTCTCCCCCATGGATGTTTACAGAGTGCAGTGGGAAACATAATTTGCAATTATTCTTTGATTTAGGTGCTGAGCTGATCAGACTTTCAGCGTGCTGGCTTTTGTTACATACACATATTTTTGAGACAGGAGTTTCACTCTGTCGCCCAGGCTGGCATGCAGTGGCGCAACCTGGCTCACTGCAACCTCTGCCTCCTGGGTTCAAGTGATTCTCCTGCCTCAGCCTCCCAAGTAGGGGACTACAGGCGCCCAACACTATGTCTAGCTAATTTTTGTATTTTTAGTAGAGATGGATTTTTACCATGTTGGCCAGGCTGGTCTCAAACTCCTGACCTCAAGTGATCCACCCACTTTGGCCTCCCAAAGTGCTGGGATTACAGGTGTGAGCCACCGAGCCTGGCTGGTTACGTATTTTTAAAGTGAGAGAAAGAAGAAAACAGTTTCCCCAGACATCCACCGTGATTAAAGACCAGCAAGTGTGCAGTTATGTGCATATATGTTTGTTAGCAATTTAAGTCACCCTTGGCCTAATGTTCAAACTGCACAGCGGGCTTGAGAGCGGGGGGCATCCTGAATGGCTTGGCATCCTGGCATGTGTTCTATCTTGCTAGCTATGCAACTCAGGGCAAGTGATGACACTTTCTTGTTCCTCTGTTTCCTCATCTATCAAGTGGGGTCAATAATAGTTCCTATTTCATAGGATTGTCATGAGGACCCCTGGAAATCTACCTGTAAAAGATTTAGCACGGGGTGGGGCAGGTGGAAGCTGCTCCCTAAATAGAAACCCACACTAACAGTAAATCAGAGTCCTCACTTTACTAATGAGTCTACTGAGACTCAGAGAAGAACGTAAGCCCAAGGTCACACAGCCACAACTAGCAGGAAGAGGGCAAAGGTCAGTTGCTCAGTTTCCCATTTGAGAGAATTTATGGCAGAAGGAGTAACAGCCCACCCCAGGGGCTGGGGTGTAGCCCAAAGATCCCTTGTGGCTGAAAATTCTTTGGGATGTTAAGCTTTATCAGACAGAGTTTGAATTTCTCGATGTTTTCGTGTAATATAATGGTAATTACTTGTACTCAACGTTGTTTCTTTGCTCCCACTCAGTGCCTGACACTGGAAACACAGCAGTGAACAAGACAAGGTTTCTGCTCCCGCGGAGACTACCAACAAGCAAACCAGTGAGCAGATCATTTCACTCATGGTAAGTGCGAAGGAAACTAACAGGGTGAGGAGCTACAGAGCGATCCGTGGCTCCTTCTATGGTGGGTGGGGGTGTCAAGGAAAGCATCTGTGAGGAGGTGGAACAGAAATTGTGAGGAACTGGCCATGCGGCAAGCTGGTACCTGGGCTGAACCATCAGCCTGTGCAAAGGCCCTGGGGTGGGGCAAACAGAATGCCTTACTTTTCCTTCTCAAAGTGTGGAGTACTTTTCAGGGTTATATTAGTTTCCCTGAAAACTACTGTTGCTGCTGTAGCAGATGGCCACAAATAGGGTGGCTTGAAACAATAGGAATTTCTTTTCTTGCAGCTCTGGAGGCCAGGGCATGAAATCACGGCATCAGCAGGGCTCTGGTCACCCTGGAGGCTCCAGGGAAGGTCCATTCTCTGCCTCTTCCAACTCTGGTGGCTGCTGTCACACCAACCTCACCTCCTCTCTGTTAGTCTCCCTCTGCCTTTCCTTCTCTCTTTCTTTCTTTCCCTCCCTCCCTCCCTTTTTCTCTTCCTCCATCCTTCTCTTCCTCCCTTCTTTCCTCCCTCCCTTCCTTCCCTCTCTCCCTACCTCCTCCCTTCCCTCCCTCTTTCCCTCTCTCCTTCCCTTCCCTTTCCCCTTTCCTTTCCTTTCCTTTGCTCTTCTTTTCTTTTCACAGAGTCTCACTCTGTCACCCAAGCATAGCCTCAAAGCCCTGTGCTCAAGTGATCCTCCTGCTTCAGCCTCCTGAGTAGCTGGGACTACAGGTGTGCATCACCATACCCAGTTACCTTTTTATTTTTTGTAGATATGGGAGTCTTGCCTAGGCTGGTCTTGAACTCCTGGGCTCAAGTGATCCTTCTGCCTCAGCTACCCAAAATGCTGGGATTACAGGCATGAGCCACCATGCCTGGCTGACTTTATTTTATTTTATTTTATTTTTTTGAGATGAGTTTTGCTCTTGTTGCCCAGGCTGGAGTGCAATGGTATGATCTCAGCTCACTGTAACCTTTGCCTCCTGAGTTCAAGCGATTCTCCTGTCTCAGCCTTCCAAGTAGCTGGGATTACAGGCACTCGCTACAACACCTGGCTAATTTTTATATTTTTAGTAAAGACAGGGTTTCACCATGTTCACCAGGCTGGTCTCAAACTCCTGACCTCAGGCGATCCACCTGCCTCAGCCTCCTAAAGTGCTGGGATTACGTGCGGGAGCCACAGCGCCCTGCCCCTGGCTAATTTTTTTTTTTTTTTGTAGAGATGGGAGTCTCACCCAGGCTGGTCTTGAATTCCTGGCCTCAAGCAATCCTCCCACCTTGATCTTCCAAATCCCAAGAGTATCTGGACTTTGATCTTCTCTGAGAGCTGCTGAGTGAGGCTGAGTGGGTGTTTTTTAAAGGCTGACACTGGTGGTATGCTGGAGGGGCCCCAAGGTCACCCTCAGGACTGATGGTTCAGTAGGAAGCCTCACCAGGCCTCAGCACATGGTCATCCTCCTGGCTCTGACTTATGAAAAGACACCAAGTGAAATCAGCAAAGGAAGAGGCTTGTAGGTGAAGGCATAGACCAGTCACAAGCTTCCAGGAGCTTCTCCCCCTGCAGTCACACAGGACACCTAATTCCCCCAGCAACGAGTTGTGACAGCACATGTGAGACGGTGTCCACCAGGGAAGCTCACTAGAGACTCGGGGCCTGGGATTTGTCCTGGAGGCTGATCATGTGGCAATCTCGGCCTGGCAATCAGGAAAATTCCAGACTCCCAGAAGGAGCACAGGTATTCAGCACAAACGCTATCCTTTGTATAGGTATTTTAGGCACAGAAGCCACTCTTATCAGTTAATGGTGGGTAGGACCCTCAGGAAATCTGAGTTCCCAGACTTTAGCCAAAGGCCAACCTCACAGGGACGTTTTCCTGCCTTCCAAAGGGTGGCAGCTGGGCTCGCTGTGCGCACTATCTTTGGCACAGGTGGTACATGTAATGGTCATCTTTCCTTCTTTTTCTGACATTTGGGTATTCAACTTCCCCTCCCATGCCTAGGGAATCTCCCATCTTTTGAGACAAAAATCCACCTCTCATGATAGAAGCTGAAAATGTCACTCATTTTCCCAGTCAGCTTTGCAGCTAGAGGACCATCCCATGACCCTAGTCCTGCCAATCAGATACACCACTCAGATTTTGAATTAGAAGCTAGTAACATAAAGAAGCTGGAGGCTGGGGCAACATGGCAAAACCCTGTCTCTACAAAAAACACAAATATTAGCCCGGAGTGATGGCTCATGCCTGTAGTCCCAGCTACTTGGGAGGCTGAGGTGGAGGACTGATTGAGCACAGGAGATCCAGGCTGCAGTGAGCCATGATTACACCACTGCTCTCCAGCCTGGGCAATAGAGCAAGACACTTGTCCCCCCCGAAAAAAAAAAAAGTTGGGAGTCCACTTGCAGTGAGGGGCTATGGCAGCTACATTCTATTTCTAGGGGTGGTGGCAACAGCAGCAGCTCTGCTGTCAGGGGCCGGTGAGCAGTCCTGATGGGGGTGGTGGTGCTTGTGCCTAGCACAGGCCTCCAGGAACCTTCCCTGGGCCAGTTCTACAGGATGCTGTGAGCACCGCCGCTGAGTCTCTGGGCCTCCGGGAGTCTTGGTGACCTTCCTGTTCACTTCTTTACAGCCTCTTGTCTTTACGTAAGTCAGGCAGGCTGGGGCTTTGTTTCATTTTGTTTGGGTTTAGGTTTTGTTTGGAAGATAATTTTAAGATGTACTCATACATGATGTTAAACAAAATTGAGTCACAGGGCGAAATGGTCCTTTTTTCATTCTCTCTCAGACTTTCTGCTTATTTAGGAGAAAGTCTCTGTTCTGCTTATTTAGGAGAAAGTCTCTGTCTGCTTCTAGAGTCCTTAGTCCCTTTAAGCCATTTCTAGCACTTGCAAATTGCCATTTTAAACAAAGACAGAGCAGGAGGCTAGGATGGTATCTAGCTAGAATTTAATAACATGGATATTGCAAAGTGTTTACTTCATGGTTACTTTCTATTTATGGCAAGTATCACATAGCAGTGATACAATGTTTCCTTTTAAAAGAGGATCATTTAAGAAAAAGTCCTAATCCAATTCGTGAGGGTGAAGTGGATAACAGCACAGCAGTGTAAGGATAAGGCAATATCAGGAACATGGTTCTGGAGTGAGAGAAGTGGGGGGGAATGATGTGGCTGGAACTCACATTTGCCCTTTTGGGGTCTGCAAAAAGTTGTAGCAGATTCTCAGAAAGAGTAGCCAAGGTCCCTGAAACCCGAGGACTGTGCTGGGGAGCTGGGACCCCCCTCCACCCCAGTAGGGGAAGATGTAGTGGCTGCCCCCTCCACCCCAGGACTGTATCCATAGCATGGGGATAAGAGAAGCCCCCCCAGGGCTGTCCCAGCTTGGCTGAAACTGGAAGGAACGGTGACCATCATCCAGCCAGCCCCTCTCATTGCGGGGGATCCCGTTAGGGAGGTTCTGGGTTTCGGGACTAGCCTCAGGCCTTGCAGTGAATCTGGGCAAGGCCAGGCCATGACCTGGCGGATAGGGGTTCTGGGTCCTCCCCTTGAGCTGGACTGAGTGGCCTGCAGTTTTGCTTAGGTCAGTGCCTGGGGCTCCACCCACCTGGGGCTCTACCCACCTGGGGCTCCACCCACCTGAGGCTCCACCCACCTGGGGGCTCCACCTCACCTTCTCACTTACTTTCCAAGCTGCAGCCATGCCGCCCAACTATCCCTGTCCCTTCAGTTTAGCAAACACCCTCCAGCCCTAGGGACTCAGCCCTTCCTCTTCTCCTCCTGCCTGGAAGGTTCTCCCCCGCACACCTCCCACCGCTGCCTGGCTGCCTGGCTCCCTCTAGGCACCCGCTCAGGGAAGCCTTCCCTGACAGCCCCGGCCAGGCCACCCTCACTGCTTGCCACACACACCACCTTGGTTCACTTTCTTCGCAGCACGTCTTCTCCCAGACCTGACATTTAAGATGCACGGGGTGTCCATTGTCTCCCACTAGAATGTGAGCTCTCTGAGGGCAGGGACAGAGCAGCTATACATTTGGGGGACCCAGCGCAGGATGAAAATCAGGACTCTTATCTGAAAGTAGTTAAGGGTTTCCAGACCGCCACAGCAGAGCCTTAAAGCAAGCTCGAGCCCTCTTTAGGCCAGGCTGCTGTGCGGCTGCGCACTCCCTACAGCCTTGCAACTGGCCCTAGCCAGGGACTTTGCTCGCTGACCACTGTCCCCTGAGTATCGAGGACACAGCCTGATGCATAGTGGGCCCTCAGTGAGTATTTGTTGATTGAATGAATCAATGAATGAATGAAGCTCCTACTTCATCTGCAAACCAGAAATAAGACACAGGCATCTAACTATTGTTGACCGAGATCAAGTTACCCATTAAGATTGAAAGACAGGGTCAGACGACAAGGAGGGCCGTTCTGGGTGGGCTGGTGGGGGGTGGTTATTTTAAGAGCGGCTCTAGGCTGGGTGCGGTGGCTCACACCTGTAATCCCAGCACTTTGGGAGGCCAAGGTGGGCAGATCACGTCAAGAGATCGAGACCATCTTGGCCAACATGGTGAAACCCCGCCTCTACTAAAAATACAAAAAATTAGCTGGGCGTGGTGGTACATACCTGTACTCCCAGCTACTGGGGAGGCTGAGGCAGGAGGATCGCTTGAACCCCGTAGGCGGAGGTTGCAGTGAGCCAAGATCACACTACTGCACACCAGCCTGGTGACAGAGTGAGACTCCATCTCGGGGGTGGGGGGGGGGGAATAAAGGCAGCTCTAGGAGCCTCAGGAGCCTTTGGAGCAGGGCTGTGACCAGTGGGGTTCGGCTGTATCATAACCCCCTGGGCAGCTTGTGTATGGCACAGAGTGAAGGAGGTGCCAGAACAGAAGCAGGACCCAGAGCCAGGAGGCCTCCCCAGTGGTATGATAAGCACAGCGGTGGCGGAGGAGGAAGAGAAAGCGATGGGATGCGCTGATGCATGCTGGGAGGATCACGTCCAAATTGCACACTTGCAGTGGGGGGAGATTGAAAGGCTTCAGTGGCGTTTTATGTCTCTAGGGTTATACCTTGTGGTGTAGCTTCCAATCATCTGGGTCTCAGAGTCTGTCCCGGTGTTGCCACATGCGCACACGCTCCGTGTCCCAGCCCTTCCCCATGTCCTGTGGGAGAGAAGGGAAGGTTTATGCCGAGAGCAAAGCATACCCCATAAAAGTTAAGTGTATTTATATATAACAGGCAGGCCTGGAGAGCCTGCAGTGGGGATAGTTACGAGAAGAAATGTAGGCTTTAGAAGAAACCTCTTAGAACCAGCGACATGGAGCCAGGAACTCCTGCTGGAGGAAGGAGTGCCCTCTCTGGTACCCAGCAGGTTACAGTTCGAGTTAAATTACCTCCAAGCTTGCGGTGGCTCTAAGGGGTGAGAGGAGATGGATATTTCAGATCCATCCTGTGTCCTGTGTCGTCAGTGGCAATGTCAGGCAGTCCAGAGAGCATCTTGTCACGACAGAGATAGCTGGTTCTTTTGGAGATTACCAACATGTGAAGTGAGAAGAAAAATAATAATACCAGGAGAGAGCTGGTTGGGATTTTTTATATGCCAGGCACGGTTCCAAGGCATTTACATATACTCATTTGTTTACTTCTGACAGCAACCCTGTGAGGTAGGTACTCGTATTATGGCTGGGAAAACTAAGGCACAGAGAAGCTGATTACTTGCCCAAGGTCGTGGGCCAGAAGTGAGCAGAGCCGGAGCGGGGAACTGAACATCCGGCTGCAAGTCTGTGCTCTTAACCACCGCTCAAGGTCAGGGACCAAGGGCGCCACTGTCTGGTGTCCTGATGGCTGTGGCAACATGAGCTTGCTCCACCAGCCAAAGTGCTTGCAGGCCTTTGCAGGCAGCCTAGACCTTATTTTATCCTTGAGGACAGACACCTAGAACAGCCTATTGGCAGGATTTGGTGGGAATGATCACATTTGATTCTCATGCCCACCCTTTGCAGCAAGGCTGTGATTGTCCTCATTTCACTGACGAGGAAACAGGCACAGAGTGGTTATGTCCCTTGTCCAAATCCCCCACAGCTATAAGGCTACCAAACTAGGCTGGACTCCCGGGGCTGGCCAGAGCAGTTTTTTCACGTCAGCCACTGGGTTTTCTGTTTTTCTGAAACCTTCAGGCTGTGGGCCTTTCTGTGGCCTTCAAAGCCAGAGTGTCCTTGTTCCTTCAATAGGTATTGAGACCAGAGCGGTTAAACACTCTGCCTGAGGTCACACAGCTGGTGAGTGGAAAAGGGTATTCAAAACCAGGCTGGTGCATGTCCAGCCTTCATGCTTGCTTTCCCTCCATGCTTCATTTCTAAGCAGTTTAGACTGACCACGGTTTAAAATTCTAGGGTGTCTTCCTTCTATCTAGAAGTCCTTCCTTCTATGGACTTCCCCACGGGAGGGGGGTGCTAGGGGTGGTCTAGAGCCAACCCCACACTTTGACAGGGGGAGTCGGAGAGGTCTGGGTTCCATTTCCAGATCTGCTTCTCACTAGCAGTGTGGCCGCAGCTGGTCTGACTCCTCTCTGATCCTCCGCAAGATGACAATAAGAGCCCCACCTCCAGGATGTCAGGACGAAGGAAGGTAATAGAGTTCGGAGTCCACACTGTGCCTGCGTGTTCTGTTACCCAAATCAGTAGAACATCTCTGGAAGGAAGGGAGGGAAGGCGAGGAAAAAGGGAGGGAGCCATTAATATGGTGGCTATTAATAGGCCCTTATCCATCTTCACCACATCCTTCTGAAGTACAAAGAGCACAAAAGCCAATCTACCCGCTTTGTAGGTGGAGAACCAGGAACCTGAATGTGCCAGTGGAGAGCCCCCCAGAACAGACTGTGCTCACTCACAGAGATTTCTTTGCTTCTTCGTTCTTAATCATGCTCTTTAAAAATGTCTTTCCACCTTTAAAAATGTCAGAACTTCAACATGACGAAGTTCAGGACAAACCCTGGGGAGGAGTGGCCTGGCTCCGTCTGCTGCCCCGTGTCTTCCTGGCCGGGCTCCCCAGGACTGTCTGCCAAGGTCTGCACATCCTTGAGGCACCAGGCGGCAGTCCCTAGCACAGAACAGTCTCTCCGGGGCCGCCGGCAGCAATCCACCGCAGATAACCTGTTCTCTTCCCAAGTCCTGGGCTCACAGAACATGTAGCTTTCATAGGCTCAGGGGCGAGTCTGGAGGACTCTGTGTCTCTTCGCAGAAATGCAAAATTGAAATGTCAGCCTGGACATTGTCTCTTGGAGGTCCAGGCCTTTGCAAAGGATGGGATACCGGTTGGACAGATTTCTAGCTAGTGGATTTTCTTAAGTCTAGCCTTGCTTCCGAGAAGCTTAAAATCTAGCAGGAAGACAGCCTCAGCAGGCGTGCGCTGTTTGGTTTTAATATCTGCTAAGAAATAGTTTCATCCCAAACCCCCAGAGTGCCCTGCCTGCACTCAGGCTATTCACCTGGGATCCCCTGGACCCCACTGATGTCCAGCAACTAAAGGGTTAATGCCTAGCCCAGCAGGGGATGCTGCCCAAAGCTGGAGTCACAGTTTGCTCTGATTTCGTCAATACTTGCGTCTCCCTCATGACACTGATGGTTTAATATTTGGAACATTACTCCAGAGGCAATGTATACAGTCACGAAACAAGTCACAGTACAAAATGCTGCAGAATGTCTGTCACTAGGGCCAAAGCAAGTGGCAATGCCCCCCAGCCCTGACCCCATCCAGTCGGCAGCAAGCTTCTTCCTTGGAAGATGTCCATCATCTTCTTCAGGGCACCTCCATGCTGAGCAGTCCTCTTCCTGTCTCGCCTGGATTCCTCCCTTAGCCTCTGCTCTGGCCTCCCTGCCTCTACCCTCACCCCTGAGCCCCTCCATCCTCCATACAGCAGCCAGGAGGTATGGAGTGAGCATCCTCCTCACACCAACCCTCTGCCTAAAACCACCCAGTGGTTTTCTGTGCTCGGGGTCAGGTTCCCTTTAGAGCAGTCTCTGCAGTGTGCAGTTATACATTGGTTTGTTTTGTTTATTTTTGGTGTCCACCCTGGAATGGCAGGCGCCACCAAGACTCCCCCAGTGTTTATGTCCAGTGTCCAGCACAGTGTCTGGCACACAGTAGGTGCTCAATAGATGTTTGCTTAGTCAGAGAAAGAATAAATGGATGGATGACTGAGCACTCATTGTGAGGTCTGCAAGAGCCCAGAAAGGACGGGGGTTGTTTCCTCGGCAGGTTATAATTTGCAGAGGCCGAGAAGAGATTGCCATTTGAGGTGAAGGAATGGCCAGGGCAAAGGCTGGGAGGCGGAGTGTAGGTGGCTTCATCTGCCCTAGAGGGCTCTGTCAGCAGGAAGACAATACAGGGAAGGGGTTGAGAGCACGGGGTTCTGAGTCAAAGGGCCTGGGTTCAGGTCCTGGCTCCACCATTGTTAGCTAATGATCTTGAGACTAATATCACCTTGTTTGACTCGGTTTTCTTGTCTTTCAAATGGGAACAATGATGAGCTCTACCTTATAGAACTTTTTTGAGGACGAAATGAGATCACATAAGTCTGGGTGAAAAAAAGGCTCAATAAATGTCAGTGCGTGTGTTTGATTCGAGGAAAGAAATAACACTTGCCAAGTATGTTCTGTGCAGGAGGTGTGCTGGGCTGATCTCACTTAATCCTTCTAGCAGTCCAGTGAGGTTTACTTTTGTATTTCAGTTTGACAGATGAATGTGACATCCTCCCCTGTCCTGGCTGTCCCAGCACCTGGTTTATTGTGGTTGGTTCAGTGCAGTGATGTTTAACCCTCGCTTGGGCACTGGAATTACTTAGGGAGTTGCTGTAAAATACCCACATTTCCCACCACCAACTAGCCAAATAAATCAGAATCTTTGGGAATGGGCCTAGGTGTCAGTATTTTTTAAAACTCTCTAGATGATCCTAATAGACCAGCCAAATGGTCTAAGTTTGGATGTGAAAGACTGTGTGGTTGTCACAGTGAGCCCCAGGACTGGGGCTAGGACTTGAGGACGGGAGCTGTGAGCCACTTCTTACTGTGACTACTGACGGCAAAGCCAGACAAGTTACTTCATAGAGGAGACTCAGAAATCTGATACCACCCAGTGTGGGCATGCCTGAAGTGTGGCTTTAAGTGCTCAGCAATATTGCTTGGTGGGGTCTTCAAATCACAAGCATCCCTCACTTTTATGAGGCTGTCTGCTCCAGGCATCCAATTTGTATTAGTCAGTGAAAGCTCCCTCTTTTCATAGGCGGCTGTAACAAAAGGGAACCCAATATATATAGCGATTTTCTCTATGCCTGTGTGGTGGCTGACTGTTCCCAGGTCTTACTGAAAGAGCTTTGGGGGCTGAACCTGACTTTTCCGAAAACTGCTGGACTGCTACATTGCTTTCAAGCCTTTCTTACAGCAATTTGAAAAATGAGTCATTTCTCTAATTACAAAACCAACCAACCAACCAACCAACCAACTAACAAGATGCCCAGTTAAATTAGAAATGTAGATACAATGAATAACATTGCATGATATAGTAAAAATAATTATTTGTTGTGTACCTGAAATTCAAATTTGCCCGAGTGTCCTGTAGTTTATCTGGCAACCCTACCTGGGTCTTTCTGGGCTACTTCAGAGTTAATAGCATGGACATCAATACCACAGACATTCTCTTTGGAACCCAGCTGTGTCCCTTAAGTGGTCACTGAGCTGCAGGCAAGATATTTAACTTCTGGACACTAAATGTTTATTTTCCCATAAGCAAATACAGATAATAATAGTACCCGTTTCTTGTGGTTATTCTAACTCTAAAATAAAATGATCTATCTAAAAAGTACATACTAGGCTCTTGATAAATGGTAACTGTTATTATATTTACTGTACCACGAAACAACATCAGCAACATATTTTTGGTTTATAATGATAAGAATTGTAAAATCTTTTTATTCTGTCTATAAGAAGAGTGCAGGTATATGACGGAAAATTAGAAAAGGCAGCTAGACATGAGAAAGAAAATAAGATCTCACATTTTTAATATTTGGTGATTACTCTTCCAGGTTTTTTTCTTAAAAATATATCTGTACCTGTACAGAAAAGTGAGTTTTGTGCTGTGAATTTTGCTTTTTTTTTTTTTCACTTAACATTATATGACAATTGACCTTTGAACAACATAGGTTTGAACTGTGCAGGTCCACTTATACAAGGAGTTTTTTCAGTACAAGTGACACCCAGCGTGCCTGCCTTGCCTTCCACCTCCTTCCCATCTTCTGCCTCTGCCACCCCCGAGACGGCAAGACCAACCTCTCCCTTTTCTCCTCCTTGTCAACCTGTTTGTTAGAGACAGAATGCTTGTTCCCAGGTGCCGCAAGGAAAAAATTGCCATTCAGACAAAAAGTTTTCTCAGCAAGGCAATTCTACTTTCTGCAGAAAGAGTACTCCCGTTAGCCATCTTGTCACAAGAGTACAGTGAACAAAGGAAAGGCAGGCATATTTATTCCTTACACATTGGGTCCTTACTGCTGTGTCTGATCCCTGTTGATTGGAGCCAGACCTCACATCTAAAACTGAACCCAATTGGCTAAAAACTTACAACTTTTCTAAACAGGTAAAGGCAAGGGAGAACAAGGGAAAAGAGGAAGTCCAAATAAGGAAGGGGCATAGGCTGCGAGCTGGGACATGCCTGTGAGCACGTCCAGCACAAATATCTTGGTTATAGTATAAGGACATAGAATGTACTACGTCTCTGTGAGCATGTCTGACAGCTACATAGGATAGGGCTTAACAAGGAGTTATTAGCAAAAAGCAAGAAGGCTTTGAAGAAAGTTTGTCTTTAAAACAATTATTTCTAACATTTATTATTATTTAACAAGAAGGGAAACTTTGAAGTGGAACTTTTTACTTTCTACACTGTTCAACATCAAGAGAGGATAAAGGTCTTTATAGTGATCCACTTCCATTTGGTGAATAGTAAATATATTTTTTCTTCCTCATGATTTTCTTAATAACAGTTTCTTTTCTCTAGCTTACTTTATTGTAAGAACACAGCATATAACACAAACAACATACAAAATATGTATTACTCGACTATTATGAGTAAGGCTTTAGTCAATAGCAGGCTATTCGTTAAGTCTGAGGCAAGTCCCAGGTTCTATGAGAATTTTTGACTGCGTGAGAGTCAATGCCGCTAACTCCTGCGTTGTTCAAGGGTCAACTGAATAAGTGTTTCTCTAAGTTGTTGGATATTCTTTGAGAACCTAATTTTCGCTGTACAGAGATATACAAATGTGTTTAGCCAATCTCCTGCTGTTCATCCAAGTTTTTGTTGCCATTATAAATAGTACTGCAATGAGCTCTTTAACTTTTATTAAACATTGCGCTGGAGCTCGGCTGGCCTTTCTGAGGCCTGTTTCAAAGCGTGGTTTTCTGGATTGTGTTTCTGGCTGCCTGGCTGCTGCTTTTGCCAGAGTGCCTTTGCCAAAACCCAAGACAAATGGATTTCAGCCTTGATGGGTAGGGCCGGGGCTGCTCAGAGGCCCAATTTGTCACTCTCTGTCCCTTGGAAGTAGAGGTGGCTCTCTGCTGAAATGTACAAACACATAATCCTTTTTGATCAAAGGGAGATCCTTTTTCTGGCCTTGGGAGGACTCAGTTCATTCTGTTCCTGGTTGCATGTGTGCCATCTCCATTTATTGCCCTTGTCTTTCTCATTTCACAGAACTGGAAAAACAAAACCAAACCCAAAACCTTCCGAGGTTCTGAAGTCCTCATATCCTTAAAAATCCAGCAGAAAGCCCCAACGTTTCCACTGCTGTCTTTGCCTTTTCCAGCCTTGCCTGATCTCACTTGGGAACATGACTACCCAGTAACTCAGTTGCAGCAATGGTGGGAGAACACAGCCACCAAATACAACAGCGTCCCAGAGAGAAGGGCGCTCACAGGCAGAGGCGAGGCACGCTGAAGCAATCAGTCCTGTTGTACGGGTTTTCTTAATGTTTTGGCATTTTAAGTTCAGAGAACACAGCTTGGTTTTATAAAATAGTTTTAGTCCAGAGGGCAGACTGCACAAAAGTCCCTAAACAAGCTCTTCTGGATGGAAACCACTACAAATGGCTCTTTACCTGCTTTGCCATAATTTTTACCCCAGAACCGTATGGCATAAGTCACCGTGCAGGCCCACTTATACAAGGAGTTTTTTCAACACAAGTTACCCAGTGTGCCTGCCTCACCTGCCTTCTCTTCCACCTCTTCCGCCTCTGCCACCCCTGAGACAGAAGGACCAACCCTTCCCTTTTCTCCTAGTCAGCCTGTTCAACAGGAAGAAAGGGTAAAGATCTTTTTAACAATCCACTTCCATTTGATGAATAGTAAATATATTTTCCCTTCCTTGCAATTTTCTTTTCTTTTTTTTTTTTTTTTGAGGTAGAGTTTTGCTCTTGTTGCCCAGGCTGGAGTGCAGTGGTGTGATCTTGGCTCACTGCAACCTCTGCCTCCTGTGTTCAAGCGATTCTCCTGCCTCAACCTCCCAAGTAGCTGGCATTACAGACATGAGCCACCATGACCGGTTAATTTTGTATTTTTAGTAGAGACAAGATTTCTCCATGTTGGTCAGGCTGGTCTTGAACTCCCGACCTCAGGTGATCTGCCCACCTCGGCCTCCCAAAGTGCTGGGATTACAGGGTGAGCCACCGCCCCAGCCTCTTCTTTGCAATTTTCTTAGGTTTCTTTTCTCTATCTTTTCTTCCTGCAATTACGTTTGCACCAACCTAATAATATTCAGTGCAGATTTGAGGCAATGAATTCATTTAATTGTAGGAGCTCATTTGAGCCCCTGGCATGTCTTTCTGTAAGCACAGTTTTTTTTTTCTAAACTGGTTGAGTTTAAAAATGTAATAACTTTGCCCAGACCCACACAGCCTTTTTCTTCCCAGAGAATCAATGTAATTTGCATGTGTTATTTGGCCACGGGACATCCCAGAGCAGTGCAGCTCTTGTTGTTTTTGCAGAGCTGCTGAACACCTTGTTTGAGAAGTCAGGGCCCAGGAGGGTAGCCAGGATGATGCAGGGCTTGTCAATTTCCAGGTGAATTCAGATGCAGGCACATGGGAGTGGCAGGTGCTGGTCGGCTTGGGTTTCAACCTCATCTTCCGCACCTGCCAGCTTTGAGACTTCGGCAAGTTATTTCACCTTTCTGTGCCTTATTTTTCTCATCTGTAAAATGGGATAATAATAGTCTCTACCTCATAGGATGCTTTTGACTCATAAATGAATTATTACACGTTAAGCACTCCAAACACTGCCTACTTCACTGTTAGTATTATTTATTGTGCCCAAGTGGTATTTGGACTTCTTAAATGAGAATCACCAAAAGCAGGGCTTCTCAAACTTTAATGTGCACATAAAACACCCAGAGATCTTGTTTAAGTACAGATTTTGATTTAATAGGTTGAAGGGCGGGCCTGGGAGTCTGCACTGACAAGTGCAGAGCTATCGCAGGCGATAGCCAAGGAGCTGTCTGAAGACCATGCTTTGAGGTTCAAGGACTTTGAGAATTTAAAGTAAAATTGCAGATTCCCAGGCCCCAACCCAGACCCATGGTTTCAGGACCTCTAGGAGTGGGTCCCAGGAGCCAAGTGTTTAACGAGCCTCCTAGGTGATTCAAACACACCAAAGCTTGTCAGGCTAGAATGAGTTAATTTTAGTGTAAGGAAAATGTGACTTGTTCATAACTTTTGTGGGAGATAATGTGTCATTTTGTGTTTAGGACTTAGGTTTCTTCTTCCCTCCCTCCCTTTCTTTCTTCCTTCCTTCCTCTTTCTCTCTCTCTCTTTTTTTTTTTTTTTTTTTGAGATGGAGGCTCACTCTGTCACCCAGGCTGGAGCGCAATGGTGCAATCTTGGCTCAACCTCTGCCTCCCAGGTTCAAGCGATTCTCCTGCCTCAGCCTCCTGAGTAGCTGGGATTACAGGGATGTGCCACCATGCCTGGCTAATTTTTACATTTTTGCTAGAGACGGGGTTTCACCAAGTTGGTTAGGCTGGTCTCGAACTCCTGATCTGCCCGACTCGGCTTCCCAAAGTGCTGGGATTACAGGCGTGAGCCACTGTGCCCAGCCTCTTCTTCTCTCCTTTCATTTTCCTTCTTCTCTTTCTTTATTCTTCCCAGGTCAGGCAGCATATCTCAGTGGATTTGAGATATGCTGGATTTGCTTCGCAGTCTCACCCTTAGCAATGATAGCTCTATGGAAGCATGTGCTACGAGAGGACTGTGAAAGGGACCCAGGGATTGATTTGGGAAGCTGGCAGTCATCGCCCAGTCCTGACCGTCCTGGGCTGACTGCTGCAGAGGCCGCAGGTCAGAGTGTATCATCTTATATGTTCTGGCCACTGGCTTTGGATAGTAGTAGTATGTGTAGGGGTTTGTCCTCCTCTGCATGATAAACAGCTCGACAACAGGGCCCTTTATTGCTTTTCTTGGGCCTTCCCCAGCACAAGACTTGATATTGGGGCTCATCAGTGCTTCCTGAATGAGTGAATAAGACAGCTGCAGCCACTGAGTCAGGCACCACTGAGCTATTGTGAGCTGAAAGGAACTCAGTAGCCGGGTGCCGTGGCTCATGCCTGTAATCCCAGCACTTTGGGAGGCCCAGGAGGATGGATTACCTGACGTCAGGAATTCGAGACCAGCCTGACCAACATGGAGAAACCCCATCTCTACTAAAAATACAAAATTAGCCGGGCGTGGTGGCGCATATCTGTAATCCCAGCTACTCGGGAGGCTGAGGCAGGAGAATTGCTTGAACCTGGGAGGTGGAGGTCACGGTGAGCCGAGATCGCACCATTGCACTCCAGCCTGGGCAACAAGAGCAAAATTCCGTCTCAAAAAAAAAAAAAAAACACAAAAAACAAAGAAAGAAAGAAAGGAACTCAGGGTTCAGAAACATTGGCTTTGACCACCGTAGCTCAATTCAAGTCAGCAAATATTAGTGAGCATGTACCTTGCATCAGGGCCCATATCTGAGGCCACAGAAAGGTAGTCAGATCAAATAATTAGAATTTCTGATTATTTAGAAATAATTATTTAGAAATAATCAGAAATTCTAATTATTTGGGGGCAGTCAGATCAAATAATCGAATTTATCTGTAAGTCTTCCTACGCCTCACTTATATTTGGAGAGTGATTACAATGAATGCGACTGGCCATTCAATCAGTATTTGTAAAATAAAAACGAAATCAGCTCTGCATGTCGTCCTTTCCAAGATTATGTTAATGAACGTGCTCTTGTTTTATCTTCACAGCCACTTTATGAGCTGGGTATTATTACTGTCCCCATTTTACTGATGAACAAACTGAGCCTCTGAGAAGATAAATAACTTATCTGGCCCCTGGCAGTGGGGGAACTTGAACCCAGGTCTGGAACTGCTTGTTCCATAGGCTGGAGGTGGGGCATAGGAAGCGGGTTGTGGATGGACTTGGGTAAGAAAACAGAGGTGCTGATCCCCCTGGGAAAAGGGGAAGGATGCTGGTCCTCGGGACACAGCTGAGGTTGCCATGCCGCATCCCTTCCTCCAGGCACTCAGCGTCATGGGAGGGGGGGCTGGTCGGTCAT
This sequence comes from Ateles fusciceps, assembly GCA_036589455.1. Taxonomy (NCBI): domain Eukaryota; kingdom Metazoa; phylum Chordata; class Mammalia; order Primates; family Atelidae; genus Ateles; species Ateles fusciceps. The sequence goes on from JAZHEH010000847.1 coordinate 6,854,729, forward strand.
ACCCTCAACACCGAGACCCATCAATGAGAAACATTTTGAGTTTATAAAATGGCAACTGGTTATGCAGCATCATGAATGAATTGACTGCTGAGCTGAATCGTACTTAACTCCTAGCTTTCAAATAATGAGCAGGAAGGAGAATGAAAAGCCACAAGTGCGTTTACACACAGGCATGAGTAGAGGTCCAAATCAAGGCAGCCTTTCCTGTGGGCGTGGGTGAGGTGCCCGGTACAGGAGCCAGCTTTGCACTTAGGGCAGGCTCAACAGCCGCGTAGTTTAGCAGAGGCAACGTTGACAGAAACCAGAGAGCTGCAGACAGGCTTGTTCCACATTTGGAGCCGGAGCACATTTCAGGCCCTGGTGGCTGGGCAGCACCCTGTGGCGACTGTTAACCACTTGGCTGAGACCCGCTGGGCAGATGCCTCTGAAATCTGTGCTGGTCTGAACCCCACCTGGGGTATTTTGTGCTCTTAGGGACACCCTAGTAATTGATGTAAGTGTGCAAATGATGGACTGAAACTGATACTGGAAGAAATTCAACCTCACTGGTAATAAAAGATAAGTACCTGAAAATAAGATGTCATTTTATTATCATTTTTCCTGGCCATTTTATTATAATTTTTAGATTGGCCAAGGTTTTAAAAGGTGACAGCTCTGTGGGCTAGAGGGTGGAGGCACAAGCCCTCTTCTACACTGCTGAGGGCTGTCAGGATGCTGTAGCAACACCTTTGAGGGGGCATAACCTTGGACTCAAACAATTTTCCTTATAGGCAATAACCTATGAAATAGTGGGATGTATGCACAAAGATCTATGAGCCAGTTTATGTGTTGGGGGGATTTGTATTTGGAGAAAATTAAATGTGCAATGAGAGGTGAATAGTTGAATACATTTTGGTATATCCATAGAATGAAATTCTAGGCAGTCATAAAACGACGATGCCAGCTTTTATGTGTTGTGGTTCGGTAGAAAACATGGGTTACAAAATAGAATGTATAGTATGAGCTCATTTTTGTAAAAAAAAAAAAAAAACAAAACCTCAAACTATATCTAGATGTGAAAAATGCATGGAAATATTAACAATAGTTATCTTTGGGTGATGGGATTGTAGATGAATTCTGTGCTTTCTAACATTTTTTAAAGGAAAAGTGATTACTTGAATAACACAGATGGACTGTAGAGGCAAGGGTCCAGGCTGGTAAGGCCTGCAAGAAGGTGGCATGGCAGCCGAAAGGAGGGGGCTGGGGTCACTGTGGACCTGGGGTGTAGCTTCTGCTCAGATAGGAATTGTCTGCGGGGCTCTGGGCAGGTGACGCAAGCTCTCTGAACCTTGGTGTCCTCATCTGAAGAAGGGGGTCTGATGATACCTACTTCATAGTTGTGCTGTGAGGATTAAGTGGGATAATTTCTGTAAAGTACTTGGCACATGATAAGCACTCAATAAATCTTAATTATATATAAATATTCTATCAATATTGAATGCTAGCGTAGTCTATCTAAACACGCACACACATTCATCCACACAGTTAAAAGAGTAGACTCTTTTTCTTTCTAAAAAACTTCTTAGAAATTGATGTTTATTTTCAGTCAATCTTATTTCCATGTGGCTTAAGAGCCCGTGGAAGAAGAGCTGAAGGCCATTCAGTGGTTGCCGCTAACCATTCAGAGGCCTGATCAGGGGCAGCTGCAGACCAGTCTTCTGTGGCAGGGGGAGCGCTCCAGTCTTGAGTAGAAAACTGCTGGATAGGCACAGAGGACACCTGCATGCCGTGAGACCAGCTGCAACCTCAGGGTGGGCAGCAGTGAACTCAGGAGCTGGAGCAGTGTTCATTCGCCTTGAAACTCCTCCTTGGTCACAGCCTTTTCAGCAGAAGCCTGCTCTTCTTTTTCAATCTCTTCAGGTTCTCTGTAGAAGTAGAGATCAGGTGTCACCTCCCACCAGTGTTTGCGGGCAGTGGTGTCACCGCATGCGCAGAACTTCCCAGGCCAGCATCCACATCAAACCCAGGGTGAGCTCCTTGTTGCATGGGATGGCAATGTCCACACAGCACAGAGGAGAATCCTTGTGACACAGAGCAATGGTAGGTAGGTTATAACATAAGATGCCTCCCCCTGCAGTCAGTCACCACAGGAAGCTGTGGATCTGGGAAGGCTGCCTGGATCTGGTTAGTGAAGTTTCCAGGGGTGAAGCAGCCAGCACTAGCAGTGGCTTCAGTGGCAGCAGAACACTTCGGCATGGCCCTCTGGCCAGTGTTACCGGAGGATATGACACTGACATCAGCAGCGTTTGCAATGGCAACAATGGCGCAAGCCAGCAGCAGCAGCTTCTCCCAGGTCCCCTTGAGATGCATGCTGCAGCTCCGTCACTTTTCCTCTTACAGAGGTACTGTTCCATTTGGAAGCCAAGGTTGGTGCCACCTAAGTGAGTTCCTGCTATAAGGAACTTAAAGACATCCTCCTCCTTCATTTGCAGGACATGAAGGGCTCCAGACATGGTGAAAGGTTCCCTTTAAATTATGACGCAAACCCAGAACAATGCTGTACGGACCCCTCTGTGGGTAGCACAGAAAGTGAGTAGACTTGTTTTCTAAAACTCCCAAGGATGGACCCCATAGACAGAGTCACAGGGAAACCAATGTCAACTCCAAATTAAGAAGAACCTTCTGGCTACACAAAGGTAAAAATGGGAGTCCCATCCCCGGAGGTATTCCAGTAGCTCATGGGTAAACAGATGGCAGAGGTATGGGAGGTGATATCTGAGAGTCAGATGATTGGGTTGACATAGCCAGTGGAATCCCCTTCAGTCCCCAGATTGAAGCCATTGGCAAAGGGCATGAGAAGCTGGCTCAGGGTCAGGCAACCTGGGGCCTCACAGCAGCTCTGTCCCTTTCCCAGCAGGTGGCATGCTGGGAGTGCTGTCTCCTCTCTCAGTCCCATTAGTCACAGGGCTAAAATCATTTCTGCTGTGCAGTTGTAAGAATTGGGAATAATACAATGTAGCTCCTACTTCTATTAGTATTCTTGTTCTGAAAATAGTGCAGCTAGGACCTGAGCAAATATTCATCCATTCATTCATCTGTGCCTTCATTCATTCACTAGACAAATGTCTATGGAACAGCATGTCCAGCTTCTGTAATGGGCAGGGTCCCTTTTATTCCTTTATTCCAAAGGAATAAAAAGGAATAATCATTGCTTCTAACTGCTCCTGGTTCATCACACCAGGGGCAGCTCAGGAGCGATGGTCATTTCTTCCTTTTTAGTCCTAATTAATAAATAGTACTTTGTTAATTATAATAACAGATGTTATAGTTTATAATTGTAATTGTATTTTATATCTTGTAATAAAATATATATAATTATGACTATATGGCTAGGCACAATGGCTCACACCTGTAATCCCAGCACTTTGGGAGCCTGAGGTGGGCAAGTCACTTTAAGGTCAGGAGTTCAGGACCAGCCTGGCCAACATGGTGAAACCCCATCTCTACTAAAAATACAAAAATTAGCCAGGCGTGGTGATAGGTCCCTGTAATTCCAGCCACTCAGGAGACTGAGGCAGGAGAATTGCTTGAACCTGGGAGGTGGAGGTTGCAGTGAGCTGAGAGCCTGGCCACTGCACTACAGCCTGGGTGACAGAGCGAGACTCTGTCTCCAAAAAAAAAAAAATATGACTATGTAATAACATAATAGTTATTATATAATAATATAACAATAAATAATGAGCGCATATTAATAATGGATACATGTTAGCGGTGAGTGTTTGGCAGCTTTTAAAGTTAGGAATGCATCATCAAATAATTCAGAGCCAAGCATCAAAGACCAGGAGCAATGGTTATTTATTCCTTTTCTCAGGGTTCTCTGAGTAGAGCTTGCTCCTGATTGGGGTTCTTAAGTGTTTGTGAAACGAATGAATGAAGAAATCGGACTCCTGGTCTTTGGGGAGGCTGGAAGTGACTTGAAGGTTCATATGTGTTGTGTCAACTGAAAAAAAATCATGAATGTATAAATGTAGAAAGGAGACTATTTCTTATAAAGGATCATAGCCTGAAAGGTGACCATTCTCACAGACGGGAAAGCATCACCTCTGGAAGACACCGTTAGCAGGCACTCCAAGGGAGAGAAAGGTGAGACAAGCATTTGTGAACGAGTGGGCCAAGCAGACATCTTCAGCAGGTTCCAGGAGGAGCTATGAATATTCATGAGAGGGGTTCTGATGTATGCATGAACAAACGTGTGTTACGTGTGACCTGTGTTCACTTTGGGAAGGAGATAGTGTTTAAATGCGTTTAAAGGCCCTGTAGGTCAAAAGGTGAAGCAGGGCCATGAAGGCACTGAGTGTGCAGCCTCCGTAAACCGGCCGGAACCTGTTTACGGTTGGCGGTCTCATGTTGGGAAGAAGTTACTGAAATCAGTCTCTGTCCAGTCAAAGCTGAAGTTGTGGCTTGTGGAACAGGGGGGGCAGTCAGCATATGGCGTGAGTTGCAATTGTTTAGTGTTGCTGATCTTGAGGTCAGTGCTTATTTAGATGCTAGCGAAGAAGAGAAATCTTGAGGTCATTAGCATATGACTACAGTAGTTTCTTTAAGGATGGGGGTGCGCAGCTTCACCCTTGCTTGGCATGGCATTAGATCCTGTTAATAATTTGTATCTTATTGCCACAGAGTCTATCCTGTCAGTATTATGATCTCTGTGTTCCCATGAATGTTGGTCCGTTACTGAGTCTGAGCCACAAAAGGGAAGGGGTTTATAACAGGGTGAGTCTGACCTCCTGCCCCATTATGGCCCAGAACTGTTTTTACAGTTTCTCCGAGGTTCTCTTGGCTAACGGGGGGTCCATTCAGTTGGTTGCAGGGCTTAGGATTTTATTTTTAGTTTTCAGTTGAGATAGAGTAATCCACCTTACCTCAATTCAAAAACAAATATCAGTGGCCACTGTCTGTGGCTGTGTTCCACATCTGAGGATTAGGGGTTGAGAAGCGATGTGTCCATTTCCTCTAAGAGCTCAAAGTGTAGCAGGGTCAGGAAGACAATGTACACACATGACTCTAACAGTTAAAAGTCACAGACAAGGAAAGGCTCTCAAATTCTCTTTTATTTATTTTTAAAATTGGTTTATTTAAAAAAAATTTTTTGAGACAGAGTCTCACTCTGTAGCTCAAGCTGGAGTGCAGTGGTACCATCTCAGCTCACTGCAACCTCTGCCTCCAGGGATCAAGCAATCCCCCTGCCTCAGCCTCCTGAGTAGCTGGGATTACAGGTGTCCGCCACTATGCCTGGCTAATTTTTTGGATTTTAGTAGAGACGGGATTTCACCATGTTGCCCAGGGTGGTCTCAAACTCCTGAGCTCAGGCGATCCGCCTGCCTTGGCCCCCAAAGGGCTGAGATTATACCTAAACTAATTATCTCTTTTAATATGAAGCCTCTGTCCAATCATTAATATTTATTTCTTAACCTTGTATGGTGAAGATAAGGAACCAGCAAAGTATTTCTGAACCTTCGGTCATTCGAGCATCCCATTTATAATTTTTACCCTGTTTTGCATAAGGCTACATGCATTCAAATGATATTTCTCTTTAAATTGACTTTTTTACCTAAGTAAGTTTAGGTAAAAAGGAAGCTATATTATCACCATTGTTGAAAAATCAGTATCCCTTGCTCTAAAGAGAAAGTAACAGTAACAAGAGCTAATATTGATTTAACACTGCACACCACGTAATGTTCTAAGCATTTTATGTGGATTGACTCACTTCTTCACTTTATGTGGATTAACTCACTTCATGCTCACAACAACCTGCTCAGGTAGGTGCTGTTATTATTCTCACTTCACTGAGGGGAAAGTTGAGGCTCAAAGAAGCAAAGCAACACTTCCGTCACAGAAGTGATAAACTGAGCGGCTGGAATTTCAGTGTCCAAGCAGGTGACCACCACAGTGAAGCCCCCTTGTCCATCCACCACCATACGCTACAACAGAGTCTACAAATTATGGCCACGGCCAGATCCCAGCTTGCTGCCTATTTTTGTGCTGTTCCCAAGCTAGGAAAGATGTTTTCATTTTTAAATTGGTTGGGGAAAAAAAATCAAAGGAAGAATAATATTTCATAATATGTGAAGAATATTTCAAATTTCAGTACCCATAAATAAAGGTGTATTGCGACACAACCACACTCATGCTTTATGTCTTTCTGTCTATGGCTGCCTTTGCCTTTAATTGTGACAGAGACCATGCGACATGCAGAGTCTGAAATAGTCACTCTCTGGCCCTCCGGAGAAAGTGTTTGCTGACTCCTGATCTATAAGGAAAATTCTAGCTGGGCAGTGTTGCCACTGACCTAGGGCCTATTGTTTCAAAAGGAAGTGTTAAAGAACCAGTAGCACCAAACAGAGGCTCCTTCATGCTTGTAATGACAAAGGTCAATTGAAAAGGGAATCTCTTTCTCGAGAGGTGGATTTCAAATTTTTTGTTACTTATTGCTGGGCTCTTGTACTCTTAGAAACATCTCACGGTGGGCTGGGCACGGTGGCTCGTGCCTATAATCCCAGCACTTTAGGAGGTTGAGGCTGGAGGATCACTTGAACCCAGGAGTTCGAGACCAGCCTGAGCAATATGGAGAGAACTTGTCTCTACTAAAAATTAAAAAGTTAGCTGAGCATGGTGGTGTGTGCCTGTAATCTCAGCTACTCGGAGGCTGAGGCAGGATGATAAGGAGAGGAGGTCAAGGCTGCGTTGAGCTATGATTGCACCACTGCACTCCTGTATCGGCGGCAGAGCAAGATCCTGTCTCATAAAAAACAAAACAAAACAAAAAAACATCTTATGGTTCATGTTTTATGGAACCTTAGTTGCCCTAGGTAATGTCTAAAAAGTGTTCCGGCTCAAACCGTCTGTATTCCTGAGAGCTGGGCCATTATTTCTCCCAGCACAGTGAGTTCCTGGGAATGACGTACTTCCAGGGCCTGGTTAAAACCCTCTCCATCCTGCCTAGTGCTAAAGGGTTTATTTTCCTTCTTGGCTTCATTGAAACTGTGAGTTTGAGATTTTACTCTTCAACGTGGCCAGGAAATAGCGCCTTTGGTGCAACAAGTTGAATCTGCCCAGCTGTGGCATGTATTGAAATGCATCTCCATTACTGAAAATCGAATTTTGTTTCTCAAAATCTTCACTGGAAATATTGAACTGGAGCAGAGAATTACATTAGCTCAAGTTCAAATGTGGTTTGCTGTCATTGGAGCAAAATGGGTCTCTCTCCTGAATTTCTACAACTTCCTGTTCATTATTTTGGTGGAGTTTCCTGAGGAAAGTGATAATTTGCTGAAATCGAAACATAATAAAAATGGCCCCCATTTTCTAGGATCTTAAGCAGGTGGAACTGACTTTATTCAAATCCCAGAGCAAAGATGAGACACAGATTTTCGTTCTCTGAGCTGCCCACTGCGTTAGACAGAAGACACTATCAGGAGTTATACTGGTTTTTAAAAATAGTTTCTTTCCCCTTATTATTTTTCTTTCCTTCCTCCTCCTCTTCCTCTTCCTCCTCCTCCTCCTCCTCTTCCTCCTCCTTTCTTCCTCCTTCTCCTCTTCCTCCTCCTCCTCTTTCTCCTCCTCCTTCTTCTTCTCCTCCGCCTCCTCCTCCTTTCTTCTTCTTCTTCCTTCTGTTTCTGCTTCCAGAAATGGTCTGACTCTTTCATGCAGGCTAGCCGGAGTGCAGTGGCATGATTACAGCTCACTGTAGCTGTGATCTTCCTGCTTCAGCCTCTAAAGTAGCTGGGACTATAGGCACATATCACCATGCCCCAACGAACTGTTAATTTCTTGTAGAGACGGGGTCTCACTACATTGCCCAGGCTTGTCCTGAACTCCTGGGCTCAAACAATTCTCCCACCTTGGCCTCCTGAAGCTCCCGCTTTAGTTCCCAGCGTCTCTACTATCTGTTGACCTTGAAAGAGCTGCAAATGAATGTTATCTCTGCTGGCTGGAGCCCGGCACTGGTTCATGCCCCTACATCTCCACGGACCAGGCTCCCTCCTAAAAACAACTCTGCCAACAAACAGCTTGTTGCTTTGTCTTATCTCTGTAAGCCCCCTCCCTTGCTGGTCCCCGCTCATGCTGCATATGAATTAGCAAATCAATGAAGTCAAAAAATTGTAAGGTCGGACGTCCAGCAAATGGACAATCACATAGTTCTGCCTCAGTTTCCCTTTATCGTTGTAAGCCTATAAAAGGGAAGAGAAACTGCAGCTCGGGGAGCTCGGTGAATGAGGCCGTAGCCCCCCCGCAGCTCCCAGCCAAATAAAAAGCCACTTTCTTCCTCAGTTTGGTGTTTGAGAGGTTTGTTCCCCACCGCTCCTGCTTCAAAACAAGCGCAAATCAAACTTAAAATCTGTGCTGCCCATTTCTCCTTGCTTGTCCTCCAAGGCCCTGAAAAGTTGGCCCACCCATCTCTCCAGCCACAGAAAACTTTAGCAATTTGCTTAAGGTCGCTCAGTAGGACATGAGAGAAGCTGGTATTTGAGTACAGGTCTGGCTGACTCCTGAGCCTGTGCTCTCTGGACTTCAGAGCCCCTGGATCACTAATGTGAGCATGGACAGGGCAGGGCTTGCGTGCCCATAAGTGTTTGCAGCAAGTGACCTCATCCTTGTAGAAGAGATGACCAGGGGACAGGATGAGGCTCCGATGGCATCGGCCGCAGGGGCCACGCTTCCCTCCTTCTAACCTTCCAGGCACTCCCTAGCACCTTCTGCACAAAGTCTCAACATCTGAGTGTGGCCAACAATGTCTGTCCTTCAGAAAATGTTCCTCTCTACTGTCTCTGCAGGGGTTTGTATGTGTTTTCTCCCTCCCTCCCTTCCTTCTTTCTTTCTTTCTCTTTTCTTTCTCTCTCTTTTTCCTTCCTTCCTTCCTTCTCTCTTTTCTTTCTTTCTTCTTTCTTTCTTTCTCTCTCTCTCTCTTTTTCTTTCTCTTTCTTTTGATGGAGTCTCATTCTGTCGCCTAGGCTGGAGTGTAATGGTGCAATCTTGGCTCACTGCAACCTCCGCCTCCCGGGTTTCAAGCAATTCTCCTGCCTTGGCCTCCTGAGCAGCTGGGATTACAAGTCCATGCCACCACGCCCGGCTAATTTTTGTATTGGTAGTAGAGATGGGGTTTCACCACGTTGGCCAGGCTGGTCTCAAACTCCTGACCTCAGGTGATCTGCCTGCCTCGGCCTCCCAAAGTGCTAGGATTACAGGAGCAAACCATGTTTTCTTAAAGGGCCTGAAAGCAAACATTTTCGCCTTAGCTGGCCACCTACAGTCTCTGTTGCAACTTACACGATGATTCCGCTCTGCCCTTGCCCCATGAAAGCAGCCCGAGGCAGTATGTGACTGGAATGAATATGGCAGTGCTCCAGAAAAATGTATTTACAAGAAAACAAGCATTGGCCAGATTTGGCTCAGAGCCTAGGGTTTGCTGATTCTCTTAGGGTAGATGGGAATTGGACAGGTTAAGTAGGCATGGGAGTATTATGAGGATATTGCTAATAATAATTATAAATAATTATCATCAGACAAAAGAACTCTTAACCGTGCCCTGGGGAATAGGGAGAGCCCACCTGATCTCTAATTACACAACACACCCAGATGAGATCCAACTGCGTTTCCTGAGTACTCTCTGAAAATCTCAAAGTGGCATTTGTACTAGACGAAATTTAATTTGAACCACAGAGAAATCTGTGCTTATACAACTAACTGCCTGGTTTAACCCACAGTTAATTGAAGTCATTGGAGAATCGTTTGAAAGTGGATTTTGTTCTCTTCCAATCTGGGGCCCAGACCCTATTCTTGTCGTAATCAAGTCCTGTGGTTCTATTGCTTCGGAGAGCATCTGTCAGTAGCTGAATGGGTATTTAATTCCATTTGCCATTTGGGGTAATTTCCTGAGAGCTGAGATCAGCCATTCTATCACCAAGGGTAATTGTCTTTAATTAAAGGTCTCAGTAAAAATAGTTTAGCCTGCCATCCAGAAAACCTCTTTGCTTTTCTTTATTGAAAGTATCCCAAATATGAATAGAAATTTTTGTTTTTTTCCTTGACTTTTCCTGCTTGCTTTCTTTTCTTTTCTTTCTTCCTTTTCTTTGCTTCCTTCCCTCCCTCCTTCCCTCCTTCCTTCCTTCTTTCTTTTTCTGTTTTTCGAGATGGAGTCTCACTCTGTCACCGAGGCTGGAGTGTAGTGGCATGATCTCACCTCACTGTGCAACCTCCGCCTCCCAGGTTCAAACAATTCTCCTGCCTCAGCCTCCTGAGTAGCTGGGACTACAGGCGTGTGCCACCACACCCAGCTAATTTTTTTAGTAGAGATGGGGTTTTACTGTGTTAGCCAGGATGGTCTTGATCTCCTGACCTTGTGATACGCCCACCTTGGCCTCCCAAAGTGCTGGGATTATAGGCATGAGCCACCGTGACCAGTAATACTCTGCTTTCTAGAACAGATTTTGGAATGGGATAGATCCATGTTTAAATTCAAATTTAGTTATTTGCCTATTTTTTGGGTGACTTGAGGATAATTCATTTTAACCTCTTAAGGTTTTAGGTTCCCTACCTACAAAATGGGAATGCTGGTACCTAAGTCCTTCTCACTTGCCCCACCTCCCCACCTCCATAATAAAGATAATCACAGACGTTTATAGAATGCGCCTATGTGCCAGGCACCTTGCAGAAAATGTTACCGTTATCATATCATTTTGTTCAATTACCACACAACACTATGAGGTTGAGATTACTGTTCTCTCCATTTTACAGAGGGGGAAACTGAGGCACAGAAAGGCAAAGGACCCCGTTAAAGTCACATGGTGTGCGAATGTCAAAGCCAGGACCTGAAGAGGCTATGATGTGGGAGAGCACTTGGAGGAGATGGGAAGGAACCGTCGCGGGACGGACCTCACCGTCGCTAGCGCTCACTCCATTACTTGCCAAATATATTGGGAGAAACAGGCCCCTTCTCTTGACCCTGCTCTCTCTGCAGGTGAGTTTTGGCTCCTCCGCCAATCAGTATTTCTCTGTTTTATTCACTTCCATGTGACTGACACGGTGAGATTGGGCCTGGCGTGCCTCATGCTTGGAAGGTGTCCTCTAAACCTTGGAAGTCCCTACAGGGTCAGAGGAGGGCTCAGACAGAAGGGAAATAGGACACAGGCTGCTCTAGATTTTACGGGAAAAGCAAAGGTGTTCTTGAGGGTCCCATGGCGTGTCAGACAGGATGCGTCCAGCTGCAGGTTACAATGTAATAAACTAACAGTGACCTAAGCAATCAATGAAGGAGTCTGGAGGTGGGTTACTCCAGGGTTGGCTTGGTGGCTTCACTGTGTCACCGAGGACCAAGGCTCTTTCTGCCCCTCTGGCCCACTCTGCTGAATCTGTTGACTTTTCATCTTTAGGTTTGTGCCTTGGTCACAAAATGGCTGCCACAGCTCCACACATCCCATCCTTACACAACCTCATTCAAGGCAGAAAATAGGAGGTTTTGTCCCTATTGCTACCTGTATCAGGGAGTGAAAAAAGGAACAAAAACCTCACCAGAGCTCCTCTTAATGTCTCATTGTTCAGAACTGGGCTATAAATCCTAAACCAATCAAACCAAGCTTACGGGAGTAAAATCCCCATGCTGGGGACCATCTAGAGTCATTCTTTTGGGTTGGGGGAAGGGGCTCGCCCTCCCTGTACATGATAGGCGCGGTGCAGAATCACGGCCCTGTAATCTAAGCAAGGAGAGGAGGGGCCAGATGTCGGGTGGGCGGGAACCACCTCTGCCACCAAGAGGGCCGTGGTGATAAGCAGGTTAGAAGTAGATCAGTCAATTTCCTCCTCTTGCATTGACCTAAAATAAGATGCCCTGACTCCCTGGATTAGAGGGACCCCACCCAGGGAGAGAGACTGAAGTCCCAACTCATAGCTGTGTCTTCCAGGCTGCATATGCTTCAGCTGACTGTGCCTGAGTTTCTCACGTGTAAAACTGGGGTGGATATAGTACCTGCCTCATAGAGTTTCTGCAAGGATTAAATAAGTTAACCCACTTACAGTGCTTAGAGCTGTGCTTAGCAGGGGATGCATATGGTATGAGTATTGTCTGCTATGTTTATCGGGGCCAGGTTGGTACCTAAGATAACTGACCGTCTCCGTTCAACTGGGACTGGCAGGACTCCCAGAACATGAAACTTTCAGTGTTAAGACCAGAACTGACTAGACATGGTGGCTCACGCCTGTAATCCCAGAACTTTGGGAGGCAGAGGCGGGTGGATCACCTGAGGTCGGGAGTTTGAGACCAGCCTGGCCAACATGGAGAAACCCCGTCTCTACTAAAAATACAAAAAATTAGCCAGGTGTGGTGGTGCATGCCTGTAACCCCAGCTACTCGAGAGGCTGAGGCAGGAGAATCGCTTGAACCTCGGAGACGTAGGTCGCAGTGAGCCGAGATCGCGCCATTGCACTCTAGCCTGGACAACAAGAGTGAAACTCCATCTCAGAAAAAAAAAAAAAAAAAGACCAGAACCACCTGGGGCCAACCCGAGATGCGTTGGTTACTCCGTGGGAAACACATGTGAGCGAAGTGGGCGTGGCGGTTGAGGCGAATTGGGGAGCGTGTGCCCTGGTCATTCGGTTCCGTCTGGTTGTTGCCGTATTGGCCCAGCGTGTTGAGTTCTGATTTTCCAGGAGAAGCCTGACGGCTGGGTTTTTATGTTAAATCTCTGAATTTTTACAGATTTTTAACGTTAAAAAACAAAACAACAAAACACTGTGTGGTCCAAACAAAACACCTTTGCCCACCGGTGTGGGCCCTCGGGCTGCCAGTTTACAGCTTTTTCCTCCCTCTTCTCCGCCCCTGTCCCTCCCCTAACGGATGGGATGCTTCTTGGTTTGGATACATACACATTTCCTGGCTGCCCAGAGCGGCTCGCTAACTCAATCTTACTTGTTTCTACAGGAAGGACGGGGCGGAAATTAAAGGAGAAAATGGTTCTGTAGGTTTGGTGGCTACAAAAAGATTTCCCCGATAAGCACTGCCCCCAATCACTCATTTGTGAAAGCTGCGTGATGTGAAATTAAACTCGGGGCGGGGGTGCTGTGGGTCATTATGTCTTGGTGGCTTGGGGGAAATGAAAGTCATTCATCTCAGGCAACTGTGACAGGCAGGACCATTGGCTTCCCGTCACCTCCGGGCTGCCTTCCCACGGCGGTGGCCTGTGCAGGCCTTATGTTTTTGCAGGAAATTTGTAATGAACCAGTCAGTGGTCTTCACGTCAGGCAACATAGGAAGGCTTTAGAAGTAAGAGTATTTGCCCCACTGTTGGTGAATATTAGATATCTCATTAGGAAGGTCCAAGAGCCCACAGAGGCCAGGCACAGTGGCTCATGCCTGTAATCCCAGCACTTTGGGAGGCTGAGATGGGCAGATCACTTGAGGCTAGGAGTTCAAGACCAGCCTGGACAACATAGCAAGACCCCATCTCTACTAAAAATACAAAAATTAGCCGGGCGTGGTGGTGGGCACCTGTAGTCCCAGCTCCTAGGGGCTGAGGCAGGAGAATCTCTTGAACTGGGGAGGTGGGTGTTGCAGTAGAGCTGAGATCACAGCCCTACACTACAGCCTGGTGACAGAGTAAGACTCTGTCTCAGAAAACAAAACAAAACAAAACACACACACACAAACAAAAAACCAGAGCCCATAGAAAACGTCTTGTGAATGCTTAAATACACCTGGCTCCTTTTACAAACTTCTTCCCACTTCTCTTGAGTCCCATGTGAAAATTCTCACTGCCCCTTCTCCCTTCTCACCTTCTTCAGACTCTCACACATGTCTCTTTCAGTCTCAAGAGGTGCTAGAAAAAATGCTGGATTCCTCAAAGGAGTGTTTATGTTGGAAATACACATCACTAGGAAATGGCTGGTCCTGACCCCGAGGAACATATCTCTAGTGGAGGTCAGGCAGGCTGGTACCTGTCTGCTCCCGACTGACCCTCATACCTTCCTGGTTGGGTGGTAGGAATGAAATGGGCAGGCCCCTTGATCTGAGTTTCTGGCTTCCTAGGTTCCCCTGGGGTCACATCTTTTGTTCTCATTATGATCTGTCTGTTCCCAGTGAAGGAGAACTGCTTAAGGGCACTGTTCAAGGGTCAACTGAACATAGAATTTTAAAACGTGACAATAATAACATTTAAGTTAGGAGGTGGTCAATGGAGTTAAAGTGTTCTAAGGACCTTTTGTTTCCTGACAAATGGTAAAAGTACACACACACACACACATACACACACACGCATATGTATATGCGCGCTTGTGTGTGTATATGTATATATAAATATGTGTGTGTGTGTAGATGGCTACTTAGGGATTAAGAATGAAATAAATGTGTATCTATATATGTGTGTGTGTGTGTGTATACTATTTTTTGAGATAGGGTCTTGCTCTGTTGCCTAGGCTGGGTGCGGTGACACAAACATGGCTCACTGCAGCCTCAACCTCTTGGGCTCAAGAAATGGTTCTCCCAACTCAGCCTCCAAATTAAAAAAAATTTTTTTGTAGAGGCGGAGTCTCACCATGTTGCCCAGGCTAGATTTATTTTTTTCTGATACATCAGGGATGTATGTTGTAATCTCTAGGTAAATCATTAGAGAGTAGTGAAAGAACGTAATAATTGAGAGTTATATAATAATACATACTGATTTTTTTTTTCCTGTGGGCCTGCAGAAGTGAACATAGTGAATATTTTCAAAAAGAAAATAATGAAGAGGGGAAAAGGGAACCTATACTAGATGATGCAAAAGAAAGGTAACAAGATGGTAATGCACTTAAAATCAAATGAGTTACGTATTTTAATTAAGAGATGAAGATTTTTAGACTAGATAGAAGAACAAAGCCGACAGTATGCTGCGTACAAAGGACCGTCACAAACAGGAGGATGGACTGAAAACAAATGGATGTTAAGAGATAGATGAAAGGAAAGCTGAAATAGCTTTGCTAATATCAAAGTATACTTTCAGGCAAAAATACTACTAGAGATAAAGAGAGATATTTCATGATAAAAAAAGCATAATTCATAAGGAAGATATGGCAATTTAAAATTCATTTGTATCAAATAATGTAATCTCAAAGTCAACAAAACTAAAAAGAAAATAGATAAGCCCACAATCACATTAAGGGAGTCTAATAAGATCTGGTCAGATAATAAGGTAACGATTGACAGTATTTGATCAACATGATTAATAAGTTGGCCTAATTGACATACATATGACAGTGCACCCAACAACTACAGAATATACATTATTTTCAAGAGCTATGGAACATTTAACAAAGTAGACCATATGTTGGGCCATAAGGCAAATCTCAACAAATTTCAGAGAACTGAAATCACACAGAATATGTTCTCTGGCTACAAGTAGATTTAAGCTAGAAATTAATCCAAAGATAACTAGAAAATTTCCCATGTGTTTGGAAAATAAACCATACACTTTTAAATAACTGAGAGCCAAAGAAGAAATTACAATGGAAATTGGAAAATATTTTCAACCAAATGACAATGAAAAGATTACATATAAAAACTTGTGAGAATTTTTACTCTGGTCAAGGTGAAGTACAGGGACTGGATTTACCCTTCTGCTTTAAACCACTCAAAAATAGAAAAGAAAAATTGAAACAGCATACACAATCACATATAATTGTGATTATAGGATTAATTAAATTTCCATAACAGAAAAAAGTGCTCAAAAATGAGAACTCAGTGGATGGGTTTCATAGCAGTTTAGATGCAGCTGAAGAGAAAATTCTTGCCCTGTATATAGGGGCATAAGGTTGCTTTTGGTAGGTGATAGAGCTCTTCTGTATCTTCATCATGGGGGTAGTTACACAACTGTATACATTTGTCAAAACTCGGAGCGGAGCCGAACACTACAAAAGTGTGATTATCATTTTACGTAGATTATACCTAAAATAAAAAATGGGGAAAGTCTTATTGGAGGTATCTAAAGCTGTACTTAGAAGGAAATATATAGCTTCAAATACCCATATTAAGAAAATAATAAAAAATAGAAATCAGATCTAAGCATCTGTTTCTATAAATTTGGAAAAGTGCAGCAAATTAAACACAAAGAGAATAAAAAGAAGGAAATAATAAGGATAGGAGTACCAAACAATGAATTTGAAAGCAAATATACTAAGGAAAGGTTCGCAAAGCCCGAAGCTTATTGAAAAGACTGATAACATTTTGATTAATTTTTGATCCTTAGCAACTGATCAGGAAAAACAGAGAAGACCTAAGATGATCAGGATCAGGAATTTAAAACGGGCATTAGTATAGGTCAAATGAACATTCAAAATATAGTAAGAGGATATTATGAACAACTTCATGACAGTAAGTTTAGATAAAATGAACAAATGCCCTTTAAAAAAACCATCATAAATCAGATACAAGAAAAAAGTACAAATATAGAGTTCTTCATCTATTAAGCAAACTGGATCTAATTTAAAAGCATTTAACAAAGAACATTTCAAGCAGGTCTAGATGGCTTCTCTGGCAAAAAAAATTTAAACATCTATGGAAGAAGTAATACAAATACACAGATCCTTCCAGAGGATAATAAAGACTCCTTTCTAACTCATTTTAGGAAGTTATTATAACCCAATAACAAAATCTGACAGGAACATTGTAAGAAAGGAAAATTTTAGACCAGTCTCTCTTTTAAGTATAGGTACAAATATTCTAAACATATTAGCACACAAAATCTGGTACAAAGAGTAATATGTTAATTTGTGCAAAAAATTAAGAAAAAAAGTGATATGTCATGACCTGTTGGATATATTTTAGAAATGCAAAGATAGTTTAACATTTAAAATTCATCAATGCAATTTCCCATATTAATATAACAAATGCATAAAGGTATTTGATTATCTCAATGTAAACAGAAAAAGCTTTTGAAAAATTCCAACATTCATTCTTATAAAAATTCTTAGCAAACTAGGAGTAGAGGGGAACTTTCTTAATCTGATAGGGTGTATCTGTGAAAGCCTGAGTAACATGTTGAAAGGATGGGTGAGTGGTATCATGACTGGGACATAACGTTGTACTGAAGGTCTTAATCAGTGCAATCAAACAGGACAAAAATGTATGAAGGTTAGAAATGAAGAAGTAAAATTATCAACAGATGACATATTTGAGTAATTAGAACATCTGGAAGAATCTGCTGATAAATTATTGGAATAATAAGCTAATTTTATCAAAGTCCTTAGATACAAGTTTAGCATACAAAAATTCACTTCATTTCTATATAACAAAGGGAAACAATTATAGAATGAGGTTTTAAAAGCAATACTATTTACAGTGGCATCAAACATCAAACACCTAGGAATTAATCCAGTGAAAAATATGTAAGAGTCTCTGCAGAAAACTCTAAAATATTAGGGAGAGAAATGTTAAAAGACATAATAAATGGAGAGAGAGAGAATATATTCACGAATTGGAAGGCTCAGTATTGGAAAGGTATCAGTTCTCACCAAATCTACAGGTACAGTTCAGTCCTCACAATCTTCACAGGTTTCTTTTGCGTGTGTGGAAACTGATAAGCTGATTCTTAAATTTAGGTTCTAGAAACAGACACACAAATATAAAGTAACATGATTTATGACAAAGGTGGTCTCTCTGAGTAGTGGGGGAAAGAGTGGTCTTTTCAATAGATACAGCTGGGTCAATCAGCTATCCACAAGAAAAAGTAGTGAAACTTGACTCCTACCTGAGAATAACCAGTTCCAGGTGGATTTTTTTTTTTTTTTTTTTTTTTTTTTTTGTGATGGAGTTTTGCTCTTTTTGCCAGGCTGGAGTACAGTGGCGTGATCTTGGCTCACTGCAACCTCTGCCTCCCAGGTTCAAGAGATTTTCCTGCCTCAGCCTTCCCAAGTAGCTGGGACTACAGGCATGTGCCACCACACCCAGCTAATTTTTGTATTTTTGGTAGAGACAGGATTTCACCATGTTGGCCAGGATGGTCTTGATCTCTTGACTTCGGGATCCGCCCACTTTGGCCTCGCAAAGTGCTGGGATTACAGGTGTGAGCTACCGTGTCTGGCCCCAGGTGGATTTTAAATCTAAATATGAAAGGTAAAACAATAAAGCCACTGGAAGATAGGAGAATATCTTTATGACTTTGGGGTAGGAAAAGATTTCTTAAGTAAGGCACAAATAGCATTTACCATAAATGAAAGACCTACACATTGGATTACATTAAAATTAAGAACTTTTGTTCATCAAAGGTACATTAAGAAAATGACAGTCAGAATGGGTGAGGTGTTTGCAATACAAAGCACTGAAAAAAGGGTCATATTCACAATATGTCCTGAATTTTTGCAAAGCAATAAGAAAAGGAGTAGGAAAAAATTGAAACAAACTTCACAAAAGAAGGTATTCAGTGAACTAATGCTCAGCCTCGTTGTTTCAGGGAAATGCAAATGAAATTTGCAATGAGATACTACTACAGATCCATCAGAATGGCCACAGTTAAGAGGACCAACAATACTAAGGGTGTAAAACAGCTGGAACTCTCACCCACTGCAGCTGGGGAGTCTAAACCGCTTTTGAAAACTGTTTGGCTGAAGTATCCGCTCAAGATGAACATACACATATTTTCTGGTCCAACGTTTCATTTGCCAGTACATATTCAACAGAGCTGTGTATATCTGCACATCAAAGACATAAATATCCTCAAACTAGGATGTATCCAAATGTCCATCAATAGTATAATGGATTAAAAATCATAGTATATTCTTCCCACAGTGAAATATTGTATGCCAAAAAAGGAACAACTTACAACTACTACAAGATAAATAAATATCAGAAACAATGTTAAGTAAACAAAGCCAGATGTGAGAGTCCTATTGTATGAATATGTTAATATAAAATATAAATATATAAATTTGAAGTTATTAATAGAAAGTTTTAAAACAGGCAAAACAGTTGTTGTCTTAGCAGTCAATAATGTGATTACCTTTGGAGAGGGGGCGGGGAAAGAATGATTGGTAGCAGGTCTTTTGGGATCTTTTGATGTTCTCGTTTTTACCTGGGTTGTGGTTGCACAGGTGAGCTTGCTTTGTGATAATTCAGTGAGCCGTACACCTAGGACTTCCACACTTTCTATATGTGCATTATGCATCAACAAAAAGTTTAGTAGTGTCAACTAGAAATAATAAATATTTGGAAAAGTAATTTCATTTGGCAAACATTTAGTGGACGGCTCTGATGTGCCAAGCACCGTGCTGAGGAAATAGTGAACGTGTTGGTCAAGGACCCTTCCCATAAGGTGGTTACCCCATATATGTATGTGTGTTCTACAGCAAATCAAGATTTATAATTTACTCTTGACTGGGAGAGAGCAGGGTGCTATGGAAGCCTGCGGGAAGGGCACCTGATGTTTCTGCAGGCAGTGGTTTCTCTGATGGGAACTGAAGGAAGACAAAGAGTTGAGCAAGTATTGATCTGCAGTAGCTAAAAAAGAAATAGGAAAAAAAGGAAGAGTTACGCAGGTAAAGGAAGTGAGGGAACCGTGTTGCAGGCAGAGGGAATAGCATATGCAAAGGCTCCACAGAGGTAAGAGAATATACGTCACTCAAAGAGCCCAAAGAAGTTCATTGTGAGAGAGTAATAGAAAGGTAGAAGAGTTAGGTAGTGGCTAAATCATGCAGGTTTCTCTAAACAATGCCAAGGAGGCTGGGAGGCTGGAGTTTTTTTCTGAGGGCAATAGGGAGGAATTGAAGGATATTGATGGGTGGAGGGAGTGGATAATAGGGTCAGATTTGATCCTTGAAGAGATATTGATGGCTTCTGGATGGTCAAGGATGGAGGAACAGAGAATGGTTAGATGGATGCTCAGAGGAGACACGTGGATGGTGGCAGAGAAAGCAATGGGTGAGAAAGAGATGGAGTTTGAGAAAGGTTTAGGAAGAAAAATAGACAGGACCAGGTACTGAGTTGGCTTGAGAGGTGGTGGGTCTGACTGTCAATACTTGGGCAGTAGCAAGTCATTTCCAACACGATTTGCTGGAGGTGAGCAGGTGACGGAGGTGACCCAGCCGAGAAAGACCCTCAAGCCTCATCTTGCACTCACTGCATGGCAGCTTCGTCTGCTGCTCCGTTGCAGTCCTGCTGCTTCTGGCTAATCTATATCCAACCTTCTGTTCAGAACCAAGCCCCAGGGAGGCTGCTGGGGGAAAGCAAAGCCAGGCACTAAAGAAGCATCCTGACAAAATAATTACAGTGTCAGCAAGATGGCCGTGAGTTGCAAATAAAATTTAAATAATCCCAGTGCTGCATCTAACCTAGGGGGCTAATTCAAATACTCTATGCCACAACTGGGGATCCATGAATCACCTTCTGACCTGGACTCCCCCAGTTCCAGAAGCTAGGAATTGAGAGTTAAGTGGTCTGGGTAATTTGGGGCCACCAGGAAACTCATGATCTGATATTGGCAGCATGTCAGCACAGTCCTGTGAACCTCCTGATGGCAGTGTCTATGATGACCATCTGTTGTTTTGACCAACCTAGCTCACATTCCTCCTTCTTCTGCAAACAGTATCTTGCTTTTTTTGGTGGTGGGGGGAGCCTCCCTTCCTCACTCTTAGTCCACTTGTCTCAGATGGATCTGACGCCACCCTCTGCCTCCACCACACTGCACATGGTAGGTGGGGGTGGGGTCCTGCAGAAAGGGGGTCTTCCCATGAAGTTCCTGTGAGGATTGGATTGGTCCCATCTGGACTATGTGCCCATCCATGCCCCAGTTTCTGTGGCTGGGAGATGAGGCACTCTGATTGGCGATTGGATGGATGGAGGCCATATGCCACCTTTCTGATGGAGAGGGTGGGTTGAATCACTCACAGTTGCTCGAGGGCAATAGGGCAGCTATGGAAGGATATATTTTTTTTTCAGAAATGGGGTCCTCTCAGCAATGACAGGGGAAGGAGGGTGGATGACCTCTGTCCCTGCCTCAGCTCACATCCCCAGCTTCCTTCCCCCACAAATTCCTATGTTTTTGTCTTCCCAGCTGCTGTCTCCCTTCTTTTGACAACAAAATATGAATTTCCCCCACCTCTCTTAGACCATTGGTCCAGGCTTCCTGCCCTCTCCTGTTGAGAGCTGGGCCTGGGGCTGAGGCTTGTCTGGGTCTTTGGCTCAAGGATTAAAAATGGCGGTTGCTGCCTCATGGCAGGATGAAGCCTGGCAAGACTTTCCACCCACGCTGCCCAGGCCCACGGGGTTGCCCCAGTTCCTGCCCTTTCCCAAAGCTGGCTTTTAGCTTTCCTTTCATCTTTTGGGCCAGCCCATATTCCTTTTCTTAAAAAAAAAATTCTTAACACTTTAATCTTTTTGTGAAAAATTGTGGTAAAACCCACGACATTTACACTAACCATTGTAAAGCTGTGCGATTCAGTGGCATTTACTATATTCACAATGTTGTGCAACCAGCATCTCTATCTCCTTCCAAAACATTATCGTCACCCCGAAAGGAAACCCCCTCCCCGTGAAACAATCGCTTCCTCTTCCAGTCTCTCCCCAGCCCCTGGCAGCCACAAAACTGCTTTCTGTCTCTCTGGATGTACCTATTCTGGATATTACATGTAAATGGAATCATACGATACATGAATTTTTGTGTCTGGCTTCTTTTAGTTAACAAATGGTGTTTGAGGGTCATTTGCATGGTAGCCTGTGTCAATGCTTCATTCCTTTATAAGTCTGGATCATATCCCCTGGTATGGACAGACCATATTTTCCGTAACCATTCATCAGCTGATGGCATTTGGGTTGTTTCCATCTTTTGGCTGTTGTGAATAGCGCTGCTAGGCTCACGTTCTCTCAGTACATTTTTTTCCTTTTCACTTAGGTTTTCCAGAATTGGCTTCGGTTCATAGCTATTGAGAAATCCTTATTGATGGAACGCCAAAATGGCTTTATTTTAGGGCTCCAGAACACATAGTCCGAGGAAGGTGAAAGAGTAAACAACATCGCCGATGAATCAGGACCAGCAGGGAACAGTCTCAGTTCCAGGAGGACTTTTGTGAATGACCACTGAAAGCCGTGGTTGGTGCCTCAGATCGGGGCCCTCTAGAGGTGCTGTTTGCTGAGAATGCTTTGGAGAAAGGAAGCCAAAAAGGCACGCCTCAAAGGATGGCAGCTGGGATCATTTGAAGTTTTTATCTCTCCCCGTTGGAATGGAGAAGAGCTAGGAAGGGAGCCTTTGGGGACTCATGATTGCAGCCCTTCCCCCAGCTGGTCCAACAGTAAAGAGACAGATACATTCTGAGAGCACAGAAGCTTTTAGGTGCTGATTATAACCTGGGTGACAAGTGACAAGATGCAGGCAGGCCTGGGTAAGATAAAAAGATCATGGCAGCTGACAGTTAGTGATGCTTCCTGCATACCCTGCTCTCCCTGTGCTGAACTCTCTGCAGGCATCGTCTCGTTTAACCCTCGCAGCAGCCTGTGGGGAAGGCACTAGTGCTAGCCTCATGCTGCAGAGAGGAAGGGGGTGCACGGAGTGGCTTAGGCACTCGTCCCAGATCACAGCAGGAAGTGGCAGAGTGGTGCTCTTAAAACAGCGAGGAGGAGGCTGTAAAAGGCAGCTCAGCATCTGGCTACATGTGTCTCTGTGTCCTGTTTCACAGATGCCATGAATTCTCTTCCAGGGAATCCTGGCGTTTCCTCTCCAGGGGAGAAGGGGGGTTCACTGAGTGGGAAACTTGGGGGTTCCGTTCCATGAGGTTCCTGGGAGGTTTGGATTGGTCCTGTCTGGGCCGTGTACCTGTCCATGCCGCAGTCTCTGTGGCTGGGGAGATGGGGCACTCTGATTGGTGATTGGATGGACTAGGGACATAGCCCACCTCTCTGACAGAGAGGATAGGTAAAGTCGCTCACAGTTGCATGACCTCAGAAATGGGTTCCTCTCAGCAATGACAGGGGGAAAGGATGGTGGATGACCTCTGTCCCAGCCTCAGCTCACATCTCCAGCTCCACAAAGAGCAATGGTTTTGGAGTCACTTACTAGCTGGGTGAATTAGGCAAATGACTTAGACTTTCTGAGCCTGTTTTTCTCGTCTGTATAAAGGAAACAACAGTAGGCTCTCTCTCATGGGATCATTGTGAGGATTAAATGAGTTAATGTTTGCAGAAGTCCTTTACAAACTGTGACAGCCCCATGGATTTGCTTTATCTTCTACCTAGTACACCTCCCCATCTCCCTTGTTATTAAGCTGTGTCTGTAGCCCAGTCACCCCAGGGCAGGAGTGGTCGGCTCCTTGCAAAATGAGTGTTCATCTAATAAGTATGTTGGATGCTGATGGGTTAAGAGCACCCCTGTGGGACCTAGAATAGCTAATAGGGTTCATCTGTGATATGTTTCAAGCACTGAGTCAAAGGCTTGCCGTACAGTCATGTGACCCCTACGCGATTCCCTCCAGATAGGGTTTGGTATTATCCTTATCCCTATTGATGAGGACGCTGCGGCTCAGAGAGGGACGGAATGTGCATAAGGACCCTCAGCTAATAAGGTGCAGAGTTGGAACTTGAACCCAGGTCTTTCAGATTCAACCTGTGGCCTTCCCAACTGTGCAATAGCCCTTTGTGCTGCGAAAGTCAGCCTTCCCACATAGCAGAGAGCATGTGGGAGAGCAGCTTCTGGCCAGCATTCGACAGGGGCATGTCTTGATTCATTAGAGCAATCCAAATGGGTAACTTTCTGCCTTTCTACCCATGGGTTGCTCCAATATCTTGCAGAGAGGGTGGGGTGGGAGTGGGGGAAAGATGAAGAGACACAGGGCAGTCCCTGGGGATGGTAGCCTAAGTACAGCACCAGCGCTAATCATCAGCAAATCAGTGAGTGCTTATTCAACACACATTCATTCATTCATTCATTCATTCATATGTGGGAGTCGGTGTTTTGTTTTTAGGGTCTATAGGGACCTACTGGGGAAATGAAGGGATGCTAAGGTGCGTTCCTGACTGTGGTGGGCACCTGGCATTGCACATCCCTCTTTGCTGCCTCTCTGATAACAGCACAGGTGCTCTTTTGGAGGATGTACCCACTCCGGTTCAGGTGGGTGAATGAGAACCACATCCCCTGATGAAGGTTAGCAGTTCCGGGGTGGGTCAGCCTGTGTGGAAGGCAGCAGAGCTTGAAGATGCGATGTCCAGAAGGGATCGCTGAACTTACTGGATCCAGTTAGATGTGTCCCTAGAGTTTCTACTTGTGAGAGGCAATAAGCCCCTGTAAATAATCAACCTCATTTGAATAGTTTCTATTGTGTGCACACTCAGCCACAGGCAGTTTATGATCTCATTGCAAACAAGAAGAAGGAACAGGCTTCCACTCGTTGTTTTTCTTGCATGTGCATATAGGTCTATGCATCTGTTTATGTTTAAGAGATTATCCTATACCCACAGAGAACTGGATTTCAGTTCTGGCTTTGACTCTAAGTCATAGCACGAACATGGGCCAATACTTTCTCTCTGGGCCTCAGTCTTCCCATCTGTGAAATGAATGCCCTGGCTGGGCCCCTGCTATCTCTTTCACTCTTTTTTTTTTTTTTTGAGATGCAGTTTCGCTCTTGTCTCCCAGGCTGGAGTGCAGTGGTGCGACCTTGGTTCACTGCAATGTCTGCCTCCTGGGTTCAAGCGATTCTCCTGCCTCAGCCTCCTGAGTAGCTGGGATTGCGGGCACCCGCCATGCCTGGCTAATTTTTTTGCATTTTTAGTACAGAGGGGTTTTACCATGTCGGCCAGGCTGGTCTCAAACGTCTGACCTCAGGTGATCTGCCTGCCTCGGCCTCCCAAAGTGAGCCACTGCGTCTGGCCCCTTTCACTCTTTATACTAGGAATTTAATATTAGTATTTGTGGAATGGCTAGAGACAAAATAATGAGAAATCAAGGAAACATTGATGTGTCCTCTGCTCGCCTCAGCCTTCTGCTTGTTGATGCAGAAAGGAGAAGGGCCTAGGACCCGACTAGAAGGAGGAGCAGGGATTTGTGTATGGGAGGCTGCGGGAGGCTGCAGTAGCCTGGGCATGGGTTCTGCTGCCTCCTGCAGATGTGTAAAGCATTGATAAGGATGATGCCTGCAAAGCGCCCTTCACAGATGGCTGTGGGCTGCACCCGGAGTGCGGGGAAGGAGATGAGAAAAGAGCAGTTGGCATCAGATCAGCCCCAGATAGTGGCATGGGGATTGAAGCTTTTAACACAGACCTTGAATGCCTGTGACCCGCAGGAACAGTGGCCAATGTTCTAAACTAAGGAGATGCAAAAACATCCAGCTCAGGCTCCTCTGCCTCTCAGACTCCAGGCATGTCTTGGGGGAGGTGACAACCAGCTTACAGAGACAACTGTTTTTTTTGTCTGAATCGCCGGTGGGACACATCCTCCCGAGCTGAGATAACCATTTACACTATGGATTGACTGATTGGTTTTTAAAGGTGAAAAGCATATTTGTTAGGGTGTGTTTGGCTACCAAAATCCCTGAGTAACAGCAGCTAAAAGGATAAGAATATTCTCTCCTGTCTTAGCAAGATGTCTGGGGAGCACAAGATACCGCACTCAGAACAGTGTCATCAGGGAGTTAGGTCCTTTCCCAGACTCCTCTCTGGGTTGACCTTCTGTCCTTGAATTTGTCATCTCCAGCCCTAAGATGGTTGCCATGGCTCCAGGTGTTGTGTCTCTGATCCTGTTCTGCATCCCAGGGAGGAGGCAGGGCATAGGCGAGAGGCTCTCTTTGTAAGGCTAAGCCTTTTGATCAGAAAGATTTTACTTTCTGGTAGCCTTTGAGGAGACGTGCTTATAAAACTCATCGGCCAGAGTGGAGGGACACATCCCACCCCAGGCTGTAAAGGAGGCTGGGATAAGTGCATGGAGGCAGAAGAGAAAGGGGCTGACTAGGTGGTTGATGGTCGACCAGGGCAGAACAGGGATGAACAGAAGTCCCTGGAGGGCCTCCCACATCTCGTCCACTGGGCGCTGAGTCTGAGGTTGGCTGACAGATTATCTGGTCCCCCGATTCTTCTCTTGGTTTGACCACTTGCTCACCACGTACCCACAAAGTACAAGACAGAGGTTCCAGTTTATGGAGCAGAGGCTGGAATTGAATCCCAGTACGAATGAGTCAATTTGCAGATGCTATCTCCAAACCTAAATATTTGATACCTATTAAGCCTGTCTAACCAAAGCATCTCCCCAGGCATGAGTCACCAAACTTGACCTGTCCTCCACGCTCGGATCTAGTCAGGCTAGACAACACTGCTGTCGACAAACTTCACAGTCTCCGTGGCTTAACACAGACGTTTACTTTTCATTCACACAAAGGCTGCTGTGGATCTAGCACTGCTCCGTGGAAGCTCCCTGCGGGTGGGTGGCTCAGATCTTCAAGGGCTTCCATCCTATAGCTACACATGGCTCCAGGGTCCCTGTAGAGGGGGAGGAGACCCACAGGCTCATGCACTGGCTCTTAAATGCCTCAGCACAGAAACTAAAACACTTCATGGCTCATCTTGGGTTCTGTGTTTTCCTTTCCATTCAGGGGACTGGTTACCTTCAGCGGGCTCCCCTTGCCCTTGTATGTACCCCATCGGCGCCTCATCACCTGGCATTGTATCTATCTGTTTCCCTGGCTCTCCTGCACCAGCCTGCAAGCTGTGCCTTGGCGCTGGTACCTGTGTATCCCTGGCATCCATGGCAGTGTCTCGCACGTAGTAGGTGTGCAACAATCATCAGTTAAAAAAAAAAGGAAGCAAAGAAATGTTTGTTTCAGTTGATTTGAATCCTTACCTTGGAAAATATGGAATGAAGAGAGGTAAATAAATTTCATTAGAGATCCTTCTGTAAAAAAAAACCAAACAAACATAGCTTCCTGATGACACATGGCTGTTTCCTGGGGACAGAGAAGAAAGCTGTGTTCCTGCCTGTCCTTTAGAGTGATACAGGCTGGGGCTCCAATGCCAGCTCTGTCACCAGGAAGCCACGGGACCCTGGGAGAGTCATTTCCTCATTTCAAACCTCGCTGATCAGATGGGGATGATAACGGTATCTGCTCAGAAGTCTTACTGAAGAGGGCACGTGAGGGCCTCAGCACCCTGTTGGTAGACTGCAAGCTCTCAGTGGGCAACAGTGATTCGTATGATGGTTTATTTGTTTAGGGTGATCAAGCCATACTAGTATTGGGGCTTACAGAATACTTTAATGAATGCAGCTTTTGCTGGCATTTAGAGATGGTAGTGCTTTCTGATTCCACAGCCAGCTGGTGGGGGCCCTCAGTTCCTTCTTCTCTGCAATGACCCTCTCTTTATTTCACAAGTTTGTTCTCAAGGTCCTGTTAAATAACTACAAAATCTCCTTCTTTACTCGAGCACACCGCCAAGCACTTCCTGAACACTTGGTGTGGAGGCTGTGAGGGTAGCGCAGGCTCTGGGTTGCTAGCACTGGACTCCCAGCTGTGCCGCTGGCTGTGTGGCTGGCGCTGCGAACCCAGCCTTTCTGTGCCTCAGTTTCTTCATCTGTAAAATGGGAATACCAACAGTACTTAGGTCTCGTGGGGTTGTTGTGGGAATTGTGTTAAATACATTAAACATTGAGAAAGTCCTTGGAACTTCAAAAGCACTCAATAAATGTTGGTTGATATGATTCTTGTTATTATCAGATGCTAATGACAGGCATGGAGGATTGAGTGGTTCCTCCCTCCATGGAGGCCACGGGGAGCAGAGGAGAAGGAGAGGTAAACAAGCAATCACAGCCCGGGTAGAAAGTTCTACATGCAGGGGATGAAGAGGGAGCCGGCACAAGCGTGGGCCCAGGAGCCAGACTGACTTGGCTCGGAATTCTCGCCTCACGGTTACTAGCTATAAAAAGGGGCCTGGCACTAGGAATTACCCTCCTCACCCAATGTTGGGAGGATGAGCTGAACACCAGTGTGCTTAGAGCAATACCACTCTGCATGGCCAGAAGGGTTAGGCATTCTTTTTACTGCCAACCCTGCAGGTGGAAGACCTGGGAAAGCTGAGATATGAGGATGAGTTGGGGGAAGGCACAGGGCTGGGGTGTGCTAGGGCAGGTGATGGTGGAGAAGAAAGAAGCTCTGTGTGGACCCCGCAGCATGCAAAAGGCAGCAGGGATACACACCGAGGCTGCAGGTGGCTGGGGCCCTCTTCTATCTAGGTCCCTGGAGACAATAGTGTGCAGGACTCAGCTGAGGGGCTTAGCTCAGGGTAAATGAGGAGCCAAGAGGGGATATTATGCAGGAAAAAGAAAGAAAAAAAATGCCTTTGAGAAAGATATGGAGGGCCAGGCACGATCATGCCTGTAATTCCTGCACTTTTGGAGGCCGAGGTGGGAGGATTGCTTGAGACCAGGAGTTCGAGACAAGCCTGGGAAACATAGTGAGCCCCCCATCTCTACAAATAATAATAATAATAATTAGCTGTGTGGTGGCGCATGCCTGTACTCCCAGCTACTCTGGAGGCTGAGGTGGGAGGATCACGAGCCAGGAGGCTTCAGTGAGCTGTGATCACACCATTGCACTCCAGCCTGGGCGACAGAGTGAGACCATCTTAAAAAATAAAAATTAAAAAAAAAAAAAAAAGATGTGGAGGCTGAATCAGAGAGGGTCAGATCCCAGCACAGATGTGAAGGGTGTCATCCTTGCCTAGTCCCAGTATAGCTGTCCTGATAAAGGCCAACACTGCAACCCTCAGCCCTTTCCTCCCTCACTCTCAGACATCGAGGGCCCATTGGAAGGGTTGCCATGTAAGATACAGGACACCGTT
Source organism: Ateles fusciceps (assembly GCA_036589455.1). NCBI lineage: Eukaryota > Metazoa > Chordata > Mammalia > Primates > Atelidae > Ateles > Ateles fusciceps. The sequence goes on from JAZHEH010000847.1 coordinate 6,883,527, forward strand.
AGTTTTGAGCTTCAAATAAACAACAAATAATTTTTTAGTGTGAGGATGTCCCAAATATTGCACAAGACATACTTATATAAAACACCTGCTAACCCTGGCCACCCTACCCCCATGGGGTCACATCTGGAGCTGACAGGCAGCATTTGGTGGCGTGCCAGGTACTTCAGAGTGTTCACCTGAGCTCAGCCCACGGCCAGATGAGGACAAGGCTAACACCAGAGACGTTTTCTTCTGTGCAGGATGAGTCAGAGAGAAGACAGTGGAGCTGTGCCAGCCTCCTCAGGCCCCCGGGTTTACTGTTTTCCTCTTCCAGCTGACCAGGTCTTTCTTCCCTGCCTGGGAGGACTTAAGCCAGGCAGCTTCCATGAATCATTTCAGATGTTGAAGGGGACTGATGTTCCGATGTTGAGCAGAAAAGACACAGCTCTTTGTGCCCTAGGGGCTCAAGGATGCCAGCTGCATGCAAGATTCTTCAACTGTCGTGTGAGGGCGGTCTTTGCAAAGCGCCCCCTCCATGGGCAGGAAGAGCAAACACTGCCATCGCTTGGGTCTGTATTTCATGGCAGGCCTTTGGGAGTCAAATATCTTCTGATTTGAGTCTCAGTTTTGCCACCTACCATGTGCATGACCTTGGGCAAGCTGCTTCTCCCTCCTGAGTTCAGTGGTCAATTTCATGGGCTTGTGGGGAGTTGAAATGAGCAGGTGTGGATAAAATGCTTAGCTCCATACTGGCTGGCAACTGGTCAGGCACCCAGAAAAACTACTGTGACACAACGCAGGAGGTATCATCTCCATGTTACCAACAAGAAACCAGGCTCCCAGGGGCAAAGTCCAAGGGTGGGCATCCAGCAACTGGCCGAGGCAGACCTTGCCTCTGGCCCCTATGCTAAGATTCACCTTCCTGAAACGTCACATCAGATCATGAAATGCCAGCCCAGAAGGGTTGAGCCCATGGACTTCTTGGAAAAGCTGAAACTTATTTGATTACAAGACTAATGCATATTCATTGAAGATAATTTAGAAAATGCAATTCTGCCAAAAGAAAAAAATAAAACTCACCAGCGTCTCACCACCCAGAGATAGTCACGGCTGACGTGCTGCAGTGCATATTTTAAGGACTTGAGGGAAATTTTAAAAACCTAAAACTGAGGTTCCCTGCACTGCCTTTCTTCACAGCCTCGGGCTTCGGCAGGCTGTCTCGGCTTCAGCACGGGTGACAATCTGTGCCGGATGGTCTCTGTCGTGGGGATGACCTGTGCATTGCTGGATGTTTAGCGGCATCCCTGACCTCCACCCACCAGATGCCAGTGGCATCCCCCACCAAAAATGTCTCTAGATATTGCCAAGGGCCAAGTACAAAATTGGCCCAGGTGGACCATCGCTGGGTTTAGGGGTAGAGGCTCTGAAATCAGCCAGGCCCGGCTTTTAATCCCAGCAAAGGCATAGACTCAGGCAAGTTAGCTCATGACCGGGGAGCCTCTCCACCTCCATCTGTGAAATCAGGGCAGTACCTTTCCATCTGGCAGCACTGGTGTGAAGGTTAGAGGAGATGGTGTTTGGGACGTGGAAAGCGTTAGTATGAGAAAGCTGCTATTGATTATGACAACCTCATAGGCCGTGGCTTCTCTGATGAGGGCTGACTTCACAAAAAACTCAAACAAATCAATAGTGGGAACTCACCTGCCTTTGGAAGGCCCTTCATTCCTGAGTGAGATGTGCAGCTGGTCTTAGAAGGGCAGCAAGAGTTAAGATTGAGAAGGTGGCTATAGAGCCAGTCCCCTGCTTTTGTGTCTCATCTCTGTCCCCCACTGCACGTGTAAGTGACCTTGGGCAGATGACTTAACACTTCTGTGCCTCAGTTTCCTCATCCGTGACATGAAGGCAATGGCAGTACTCACCTCTTGGGTTTGGAAGGCCTAAATGATTTCACCCAATAAATGGCTTTATTAATAAATATTATTTGGTCGGTGCAAAAGTAATTGCTTTCCTGCCATTACTTTTAATATTACTCATGGCCAGTCGGGTGTAGGAGGGAAAGGGTACTTTGGGAACTACTAAAATGAAATTGTGCCCTGGAGGAGCATTGAGTGAGAGGGAGGCTCTGGACTGAGGAAGTGACCACACATGGCTGCCTATGCCTCTCTTCTTTCTACCCTGGGCACAATTTCTCTCCCTACTGCCCCAAGGCTTGTGAGTGATGTTGGACTGGCCTCAATATCTGGAACACTAGGGAAATTTCAGTTTAAAATCCATTGTGTTTTGAGGGCTTCCAAGTGATTTTTTTAAACTTAAAAAAATTATGGTGAAACATACACAAAATTGACCACTTTAAGTGTGTAAGTCATTAAGTACATTCACATCCTTGTGCATAACCCAAAATTTACCATTTTAACCATTTTAAATATACAAATCACTATGTTTGTATTGTTGTACCACTATGCCTCTCTAGAGCTTTTTCATTTTCCTGGACTGAAACACCGTACCCATGAACTCCCCAGCCTCCCTCTTCTCAGCCTCTGGAAATCACCATTCTGCTTTCTGTCTCTATGAATTTGACTATTTTCAGTGCTTCATATAAATGGACTTATGCAATATTTGTCCTTTTGTGTCTGCCTTATTTTACTTAGCGTAATGTCCTTAAGGTTCATCAATGTTGTAGCATGTGTTGTAATTTCCTTCCTTTTTTAAGGCTGAATAATATTCCATTGCATGGATGTTCCACATTTTGTTTATTCATTTATCTCTTGACGGGCATTTGGGTTGCTTCTGCCTTTTGACTATTGTGAATAATGCTGGAGTTAACAATGGTGTCTATGTATCTTTCTGAGTCCCTGCTTTCAGTTCTTTTGGGTGTATACCTAGAATCAGAATGGCTGGGTCAAATGGTAACTCTGCGCCTAGTTTTTTGAGAAACCTCTGTACTGTTTTCCACAGTGGGTACACCATATTACATTCCCACCAGCAATGCGTAAGGATTGCAATTTCTTCACATCATCACCAATCCCAGGTGTTTTTAACCCACCTGTCCTTTGGATTTTTATACACTGAAAACAGTACAACATGTGTATGGGAGGAGCCCTTCTTCATAAAAATTATTTGTATTTCTAAAGAGCTTCAAACATTTCCAGTGAGCTGATGCATGTTTGAACTTCACAATAGTACAGCAAGGTAGAAAAGGTTGAGACCACTTTTTTTCTCTCAATCAATCTCTCCTTTTTTGAGAAAGAGGGTCTGAAGAACAGCTCAGTGAGTCTGGAAGATTCCAAACTAGAACTCAGTTCTCCTGACCTCTTCCGGCCTTTTCTCTGGAGCAAGCAAGTTGCCTCCTATGGCTTCCCTGTTCCCAGTTGTGTTACCTTGGGATTGGGCTTAGGAGACTTTTTTTTTTTTTTTTTTTTTTTTTTTTTTAAGACAGGGTCTTGCTTTGTTGCCCAGGCTGGAGTGCAGTGGCACAATCTTGGCTCGCTGTAGCCTCAACCTCCTGGGCGCAAGTGATCCTCCCACCTCAGCCTCCCAGAGTGCTGGGATTACAAGCATGAGCTACCACTGCAGCACCATGCCTGGCTACTTTTTGTATTTTTTTGTAGAGATGGAGTTTCACCATGTTGCCCAGGCTGATCTTGAACTCCCGGGCTCAAGTGATCCACCTGCCTCGCCCTCCCAAAGTGCTAGGATTACAGATGTGAGCTACTGCACCCAGCTGAGACTTTTGACCTGCTTATAAGCACAGAGGCAGCAGGATCTGTGAAACTTCCCAAGCCAGCCTCACCCCCAGTGCTCAGGGGCTGTGGACATGCCAGGTGAGTCTTCAGCATGGCCTGGATTGCAAAACCTCAGGGTTTGTCCCTCAAAACTTGTCTGCAGGGACCAAAAAGTGAAGGGAGAGGAAAAGACCCTCATAGAATTCTCTCTCCTATCCTAGAGCATGCCCCTGCCTTCACACCTGCGAGGCAGACATTAGATTTGTTTAAAGCTCTACTGTTTGAGGGACAAGATTTTACATACGTGTCTCTTTTATCTGGCTTCTCTTTCACATATTTCATGAGATGATGGGACAGTTCAAAACACATGCTGTTTTTGGTCATTGTCATTTCTTCCTGTAGGTTAATTACCATTTGATATCATTTCTCTTCAGAATGAAAAGCTTTGCTATAGCTGTTCTTACAGTAGAAGAAGATTATGGTGATGAATTCTCTCTCTTTTTTTTTTTTTTTGAAATGTCTTCATTTTGCTTTCTTTCTTTTTCTTTTTTTTTTTCGAGAGAGGGTCTTGCCCTGTCACCTAGGCTGGAGTGCAGTGGTGCAATCATAGCTTGCTGTAACCTCTTAACTTTTGGGCTCAAGAGATACTCCTGCTCAGCCTCCCAACAAGCTAGGACTACAGGCATGTACCACCATGCCCAGCTAATTTTTATTTTTTATTTTTTTTTGTAGAGACAGAGTCTCCCTATATTGCCAAGGGTGGTCTCGAACTCCTGGGCCCAAGCAATTCTCCTGCTTTGGCCTCCCCAAGGGTTGGAATTACAGGCATGAGCCACTGTGCCCAGGCTTGTTTTCATTTTTGAAGGATAGTTTCATTTGATAAAGAATTCTGATTTTTTTTTTGAACATCATAAAGACATTACTCCCTTCTCCTCTGGCCTTCATTTTTCTAATGAGAAATCAGCCACAAGTCTTACCATTATCTTCCAGTGTGTTACATGTTGCTTTCCTCTGACTACTTTCAAGGTTTTTTTCTTCATATTTTGATTTCAGGAATTTGACTGCAATGTGCCTATGTCGTGATTTTTATTCTATTTATCTTATTTGAGGTTTGTTGAGCATCTTGGACTTGTAAGTTGATATCTCACCAAATTTGGGAAGTGTTTGGCCATTAATTCTTCAAATTCTTCCTGCCTATACACACTCTCCTCTTCTTCTGAGACTCCAATTACATTTATATTAGGTGACATTAAGTCCCTGAACATGTTTGTAACAGCTGCCTTAAATTTCTTGCCTGAAATTATTACAACATCTGGGATCATTTTCTATTAAATACTTTTTTTTCCTTGATGATGAACCACTTTTTTTCTGCTTCTTTGTATGTTTAGTGACTTATGATTCACTACTGGACATCGTGAATGATATGTTGTAGAGATTCTGGGTTCTGTTGTGCTCCTTTGAAGAGTTATTATTTTTTCTAGCAGGCAGTTAATTTGAATAGGCTCAGACTCCAAACTCTGCCTCCCTCAGTGTCAGCAGGAGACTCTGACTCAGTTCTTTCAGTTTCTAGCTGTTGTTTTTTCACTGTAGTTCCTGGGTTTTCCCTGTAGTTTTGTAGTCAGCTAAGAATTTGGGGTGCATTTTATATATAGGTGTTAGGGCTAATTCCAGCTGCAGTTCCTCCTCTCCCTGGATTCACCACCTAACAATCCAGCGGCTTTCCAGCCGTCAGTCTTTGACACCTCCAGCCAGTAAACTGCAGCTTTCTGTCATTCAGCTGCTTGTGGATTGGCAGAGTACTCTCAGGCAAAAAGTCACTAATATGCAAATCCCACACTTAGCTTCCTCTGTTTCTGTGTTTCTGGTTGGTCTCCAGAGCCTTCAAGTAGTTGTTTTTAAAAATATGTTGTCCAGATTTTATAATTACATGTGGGTGGGTTCGTTCAATCACTCAAACCCCCATCTCATTCCTATAGCATTTGTTAACTTGGAATTTGATGCCAACATAAAAAGTTAAAGTATTTCACAAAAATATGATTTTGAGGTTGCAAAAAATCAAATTTTTCCACTGTGACAAATTGGTTGGAATGGAACACAGTCCCCTGGCCTCCCCCAGCATTACCCGCCCTAAAAAGCATGGCTTTCCAGTTTGATGCTGTCCCTACCACATCCTGTTGTCTACCTTGGCTAAGGCCAACCATCAATTTCTTTGTATCATTTTCAAGTCGGTTTTATAGGCCATTGTTTCCAATCAAAGACTGTTTCAGAGTTTTTCTTTGTACTCCCACTCAAGTGTGGGCCCAGTGGCCTATTCTGTGTGTGACCTACTTGCCTATCCCCTCTTTCCCCTATAATGCTTTCTGTCCTCAGAGCTCCCTTTTCTCCAGTGTTCCATGCTCTTAAACATTCTTTGACCTTTTTCACTTTCCTCCAACCCTCTCTTTCTTTCTCCTTCCTCCATTATTAACGGAGCACCTACTATGTGCTTAGCACTGCCCTAGGAGCTGGGGAAATAGCACTGAAGAAAACAGAAGAAAAAAAAAAAGGCCAGGCAAAGTGGCTTACACCTGTAATCCCAGCACTTTGGGAGGCTGAGGTTAGCCGATTGCTTGGGGCCAGGAGTTCGAGACCAGCCTGGCCAACATGGTGAAACCCCATCTCTACCAAAAATACAAAAATTAGCTGGGCATGGTGGTACATGCCTGTAATCCCAGCTGCTTGGGGGACTGAGGCAGAAGACTCACTTGAGCCTGGGAAGCAGAGGTTGCAGTGAGCTGAGATCGCACCACTGCACTCCAGCCTGGGTGTCAGAGTGAGACTCTGTCTCAATTAAAAAAAAAGAAAACAGGAAAAAAAATTTTTGCCTTCATGGAGTTGATATATGTGAAGGTAGAATCGTGACCGTGAACAATTCATATTATAGTGGTAAGTTCTGAGAAAGATAAAGCTGGGTAAGAGGATGTAGTAATGGGTGTGCAAATGTTTGTAAGTCTGATTCTCTCAGCCCCGAAATAATTATTCACTGAATGAACAATTCTGTACTTGTTCATGTTTTTCACCCCTCATGTGGCAGGAGGTGCTCTGTATGCATCAGTCTTGACTTTATCCACTTCCTAGCTTTGTGCTTGAGAAATTCCCCCAGTGCTATGCCTCAATTTCCTCATCAGTAACATAGGGATAAGAATATTACCTACCTTTTAGGGTTATTGAGAGCATTAAATGAGTTAATACATGTAAAGTGTGTGTTTAACATAGTGCCTGGCATATAGTAAATAACTTTGTAAACATTAACCAATAAAGATATCAATTACCCAACACAATGACTGACATATTGTGAGCAATCAATAAATTAATTTAACAGTTACCATTACAAATGACCGTTTCACTTATGGCTTTATGATGTTTCAAAAGCAATGCACATTCAGAAGAAACCATACCCATACCACCATTCTGTTTTTCACTTTCAGTACAGTATTCGATAAATTGCATGAGATATTCAAGACATTGTTATAAAATAGGCTTTGTGTTAAATGACTTTGCCCAACTGTAGGCTAATTTAAGTGTTCTGAGCACATTTAAGATAGGCTAGGCTAAGCTATGACGTTCAGTAGGTTAGGTGTGTTAAATGCATTTTAGACTTACAGTATTTTCAACTTACAGTGGGTTTATCGGGATGTAACCCCATCCTAAGTCGAAGAGCATTGGTATTTCTCCAGTTCTGAATACTCCTATCCAATAGATTGCTTTTCCTTCTACTAGGTCAACAGTATCATCTCCCTTGTTGGAGCTAACGGAAAAAGGCAGTGAGAATCAATAATACAGAAATTGCATATTGGCAGCATCATGGAAAACTGCCTAGGAGGAATCCAGTGGGGAGCTGGGGCTGGAGGTAGCTGCTATTGGGAAGGATTCCACCTTTTGTTGTTGTTGATGTGCGAAATAACAATTTGAGAAGTAAGAAAAATGCCACGATAGAGCTCCAGGGGCTGGACCAGCTCTGTAGACCCAATAGAGTTGAGTCAACATTGGAGATGCTCCAAGAAATGTCCGTCCTTTCCTTCCTCTATCCAACATTACCTTCCATGCCTGGCCAATGTGTTCCTGCCAAAAATGGCTCCCTCTCTTCCTGCCATCTCTGGGTGGGCATTATTTAGCCTGGGCTCATTTTCTCTCCATCCCTTAATGAAGTTTGAATTGCCCTCTACTACCAACATATGCTATTTCCCAAATTCTCAGGCAAGCTCAGGGAAGGAGGCGTCAGAATTCTGCCAGCCTTGCTGGCTTTGATCGATATTTGTCAGTGCCTGGTAGGGCTGCTTTGGCTTTGTGTTTCTGAGTTCCTGGTGAGAAGCTGGCTTGCAGGAAACACATCATTAAGAGAAGCTGTCAGAACAAACTGCTTTGCAGCCCCAGATTGCTTGTAGGTGGCAGGTCCTGAAGACTTGGGTCCCGGCTCTGCCTGAGTGGGTGTTTACCAGGTGCCGTCTGGGGATCCGGAGTCAAGCCACCTCTCTTCTCCCATAGGCCCACTGTGGGCCAGGTGTTCTGTTTCCAAGAAAACAAATAAGGGACTTGTTCTGTAAAATGGGGGACATTGGAACTTCGGCATTTTCCTTCCTCATTATGACTTTATATTGTTATGAAAAGGTTTGGCTGTGAATAACAGAGACCCAAATAACAGTAGCTTCAATAAGGTAGAAGTTTATCTCACTCTCTTGCAACAGTCCAGGGGGAGGTAGTGTAGGGCTGGCAGGGCAGTTCTGCTCCATGAATTGCCAGGTGGCTTGTTACTTCCCTGTGCGTATCTTCCATTTCCCAAGGTTACTTCATTGTCCAAGAGGACTGTTACAGCTTCTGCCATCACGGCTGCATTCCAGCCATCAGGAAGGAGAAAGGACAAAGACAGATTACTCACTTGAAGGCCTCTTCCCAGAAGTTGCAGGCATTTCTTCCACTCACAGCCCTATTGGCCAGCATTGAGTCACATGACCACTCCTAGCTGAGAAGGAAGCTGGGAAATGTAGTCTTTATTCCTAGTGGCCACGTGCTCAGCCACAACACATAGCTGCTAGGAATGTGAGCTCTATCACTAAGAGAGAAAGAAAAATGGTAGCTGGCAGAGAAGAAGCAGGTTGTTTGGAGAAAGTGATGATGCTGTGGAAAACATTGTTGAATGAAATCAGAGGACTTATAACTTTGCATTTCAGTCTGTCCTATAGGTTTCCCAAGTCTCAATTTCCTTACTTATGAGATGGGTCATAGTGACTACCTCACAATTTGTGAAGATTAAATGACATGGTGTATTGAAATATACTTCTTAGGTTTCTCTTTCTTTCTCTCTCTTTCTTTCTTTCTCCTTCCTTCCTCCTTTCTCTTTCTTTTTTTTAAATTTTTTTTGAGAAGGAGTTGTGCTCTTGTTGCTCAGGCTGGAGTGCAATGGCGTGATCTCAACTCACTGCAACCTCCGTCTCCGAGGTTCAAGTGATTCTTCTGCCTCAGCCTACCAAGTAGCTGGGATTACAGGCATGCGCCACTATGCGTGCCTGTAATCCCGGCTAATTTTGTATTTTTAGTAGAGACGGGGTTTCTCCATGTTGGCCAGGCTGGTCTCGAACTCCCGACCTCAGCTGACCCTCCCGCCTTGGTCCCTAAAGTGCTGGCATTACAGGCGTGAGCCACCTCACCCAGCCTTCTTAAGCTTCTTAAAATGTCTGCATACATTTGAGGACACGTTGTGGAAATTCATTTCCAGTGCTGATAATGTGCATATCTAATGTAGGGAGGCCTCTTTATGAAAAAACATGCGCCTATCTGCAGGCTTCCGACTTACCTGGGTCCTGGACCCTGTAGATTCTCTGTAGCTGGTGGGCAACAAAAATCATTTGTTGTACCTGGGGCCTGTTAGTGCAGGATGTGGCGTCATGAAGTCCAGGTGTGGTACGGGGGAACAGTTGTAAAGTGTGGTGTGGGTACAATCAGTGCACAAGACGATTTCAGATGGAACACTTAAAACTTTTTAAATAGTGATATGTTTATTTGAACATATTAAGAAAAAGGAAAACTTGATGATTAAACTTGGCAATTTAATGGATATTATTGCTTAGGACAAGACTGAATTTTATAAAAAGTGAGTTTATTAATGAAATATTTAAGTAAATAATAATCTAAGTGGTACTTGGCTTTGACAGAAACTCAGATGGGAATTGCAATTTCAGCTAACACCTTGATTTCAGCCTGGGAAGCCCCTGAGCAGAGGATGCACTTAACCCTTTTTCCTGGACCCCAGACCCGTGGAAACTAGATAATAAAGTTGCTGAGTTTGTGGTAATGTGTTAAGTACCAATAGAAAATTGATATACACTTCTGCCAGACCGCCACCTAGTCGCCATGATGGATACCAGCCTGTGCAGCCTATCAAGCTGGTCAGGGTCACCTAGGTCCTGGGCAAGACCAGCTCTCAGGGACAGTGCACGCAGGTGCACACTGCGAGCCGCTCCATCATCCACAATGTAAAATGCCCCGCGCGCGAGGGCGACGTGCTCATCCTGTTGGAGTCGGAGCGGGAGGCCTGAGGTTGCGCTGAGCTTGACTCCTCACTGGGTCTTGGATGGTGGTTCAACCACTTGGCCGATGGGAATGGTGTGTCATGATCTGTTCCTTTATTTTGTATCACCACATGTAAATTGAGCTGCACCTTTAAATAAAGTGCTGTGTTCCAAGTTTGTTTTTTTTTTTTTTTTTTTTTTTTTTTTTTTTTTTAAACTGATATACATTGTTAGAGGTTTAGACTTGAGGAATGTCGCTAACCTGGCAAACTTCTTATATCAAACCAGGTCCTCATTTGTAACATGGTGATCCCATTTGTCAGTTAGCAGGAGCAACAAGTGAGGAAATACATGTAAATTCTTACCTAAAGTGAGGAAAATATTGGGCTGAAGAACTGTCGGTTAGAACACAAGAGTTATAGGATCTTTCCCCACCACTTTTCCCCAGTTTCATGATCCCAGGGATGGCAAACCCTGGCAAAGTTCAATCAAGATTTACAGTATATGACTTGACAGAACTTCTTTTTCTTTTAAAGATGAGATCTCGCTATGTTGCCCAGGACAGAATGCAGCGGCTATTCACACAGACACCATCACAGCACACTGCAGCCTTGAACTCTTGGCTCAAACAGTCCTTCTGCCTCAGTCGCCTGAGGATCTGCAATTACAGACATCCACCACCATACCTGGATGGCAGAACTTTCATTTAATAGCCTAGTTTGTTGACTCAGTTCTTTCTAACCATTTCAAAAGGGTCTGAGCTTGGACACAAGCCTGACGAGATATTGAAACATGGAAAATTCTGGCCAGCACATCATCTTTATTAGGGAAAAATGACAGGCTGATGCTTTTGGGTGTGAGGTCAGACGCAAGGACAACTAGGTGACAAGGCCTCTACTGGGCTTCCTGATACAACCTGCTGTCCATGTCTGGGGGAGAAAAAGTTCTCTGCTCAGAATTTTGGTGGAATAGCCACTCACGGGATTTCAGATAAAAAGGCTTTTCAAAAGGTCTTGGAAACGATTGCTTAGAGCAAAAAGAAATGGGTGCCCAGTGAGTAGCTTAATCCAACTTGAGTTTTGCTAATTAGGAAGATTTGATCATTATTCTAAAGTAACTTCACTGTGGATAAAAAGTCACCTGGGTCCCTTATTCTAAAAACTTCCCAGATCCCCAATTCCCATGCCAGAGAGTTGGATTCTGGAATCTTAGGTAGATGCCAGCTGTCTGCACTTTGTCAGGCATCCCAGGTGATTATGATGTCTGCGCGTAACTAAGGGCGGCAGGTGCGCTGGTAAATGTCTAGCAGTCAGCTTCTGGGGAAGCAAACCCTGATCTGTAGCGTTTGCAGTTTTCCGAGGCAGAAACACCCCCACCAAAGCTTATGTCACTGACTGGGTGCAGAGTTGGGAAGAAATGCGAAGTAGCCCTTCCACCACACAGGTACGCAAACAATCAAATACATACAAATAACTCTAAGAACATAGAAGGAGTGAAATGCAGTAAAATGATTAGGAAATGCTGGGTTGTAATTATGTACTGTCTTTCTTCTAAATATAATTTATTTAATTCTGTTTATATAATTTGATGGTTAGTAGTGGTTCTGTTTACCAACTGGTTCACAAAATTCCTGAAAATGTAACATTAGGCTTTCCCAAGCCAGGACAAGTCAGATTCAGCATATTGAGTCGGGGGACACTGGTTTGATTCTAAAATAATTGTATGATTTCTGGGGGCAGGGCCCAGGCAGCTTAGCTCTAAGAGCTCCCCTGGTGATGCTAATATTTAGCTGGGGCTGAGAACCACCGACCTGAACCCTCACTACTCAGTGTGTGGCCCGAGGATCTGCTGCATCGACAGAATCTCAGGCCCAGGCCCAGCCCCAGCCCCGCTCAACCAGAACCTGCATTTCAATAAGAACTCCAGGTGATGCTGGTGCAGCACCGATAATGGTAAAGGACTCAGTAGTTCGCAAACGCCAGTGTATATGCACCTGCGGGGCAGAGTCCGGGAGATACAGATCCCTGGGCTCACCTCTAGAGGTCCCCACTCAGTGAATCTGGGGCTCCAGGGATCTGTACTGGGGTGTGACGGGGTTCCCTATGTGCTTTGAGGCACTTCCTGGTCTGGGAAAGTGCTGGAGGCGGTTGGATTCAAATACAGATCTATGGGATGGAAGGGAAAATCTAACAAGAGGAAGAGGAATTCTTAAATCTGCACCTAGTGAATGTCACTAGGTACAGGAGAACAAAAGGATACTGGGAAGAATGCAGAGTGATTTCACGGCCAGGAGGAGCTGCTGTTAAGGGAGACCCCGTGCTTGGCCACTGGAGATGCTCAGGCGTGCATGTGCCCAGGTGTGGACGGAACAGCGTGGGGGAGTGGAGGGGCATGGACTTGAGAGTCAGGGCCCTGGGTTGGTTTCCCACCCATCGTTCATGAGCAGTTTCCTAGCAACTCTGTGCTTTGGTTCGTTCTTCTGTGAAATGGGGATTATAACCTTTCCCCCTCATAGGGGCTTGTTCTGAGAAAACAATGAGATGGCATGTGTAGGCAGCCAGGCACTCAGCAGGCTCAGCCCAGGGTCGCTGCGACTGACTGGATCTCTCTGTGCGTGCCTGTGCACATGTGATCATCACTATGGCAGTGCAAGATCAGTAGGAGGGGACCATGATGCCACACTGGCTAACCCCAGAACTTTATGCTGAGTTCAAAGGCAAACCAGAAGGCCAGGGAAAGTGGATAGAAACCTGGCTTTTGTTAGAAACCCCGCTAACTAAATAGCACTCCTCTGGGAGTGTAGATTAGAACGGCCAAAGCTACAACCTGCAAAGGACAGAAAACACAAAAGCACATTGTTTCATGATGCTGGGTGGAAAAATAGAGGGAGGTGGGAGGAAAGGCTGCTCCTCTGTGTCTGGAAGGGGAAACAAATCACTAAGTGAAGTGTTCGAAGGAGTCTATTTTCTTTAGTTTTTTTTGGCAAAGTTAAGCCACAAGTATATGAAGTCCATGGCATCTTCCAGGTTCCTCAGTGAATTGAGCAGATCATTGTGTGGCTTTCACTTTATTTTTGAAATAGGGTCTTGCTCTGTCACTCTGGCTGGAGTGCAGTGGCGTGATCACCGCTCACCGCAGCCTCTTCCTCCCTGGGCTCAGGTGATCCTTCCTGCTTGGCTTTCTAAGTAGCTAGGATTACAGGTGTGCACCACCATGCCTGGCTAATTTTTTTCTTATATGCATTATATATATATCATATATACTATATATATTATATACTATATAATATATATAAAATATATATATATTATATAGTATATAATATATATATTTTATATATATTATATAGTATATACTATATAATATATATAGTATATATGATATATACTATATAATATATATAGTATATATGATATATCTATATATAATATATATAGATAATAATATACTATATATAAAATAGATATATAATATACTATATATAATATATATAGTATATATGATATATACTATATAATATATATAGTATATATATATATACTATATATAGTATATATGATATATATTATATAATATACAGTTAGGCTTTCATCGTGTTGCCCAAGCTGGTCTTTTAACCATCCATTCACCTTGACCTCCCAAAGTGCTGGTATTACAGGTGTGAGCCACTGCATCTGGGCCATCATGTGGCTTTTAGCCCTTACTTTTAGGAAATGCACAAGAGCAGTCCTTGACTCAGAGGAGCAGATAGGAAGCAGTTTGCGGAGTGGCGGGTCTGGGAATTGAAGGCTGCAGTGAACAGCCACGGGGCACAGGGAGTTCAAAGATGGGGGCAAATCTTGGGTAGCATCTCAGCAGGAAGGTGTTCTTCATGTCTAAGTCCCAAGCTCTGCAAGTAGCTCCTGTTGGCCTATGGGGATTTGCAAGGAGAATGGCAATGGGTAGAAAGGCTCTTGGGGCCGGGTGCGGTGGCACACATCTGTAATCCCAGCACTTTGGGAGGCCGACGCAGGTGGATCATGAGGTCAGGAGAGCAAGACCATCCTGACCAACATGGTGAAACCTCATCTCTACTATAATACAGAAAATTAGCTGGGTATGGTGGCATGCGCCGATAGTCCCAGCTAGTCCGGGAGGCCAAGGCAGGAGAATAGCTTGAACCCAGGAGGTTGGAGGTTGCAGTGAGCCAAGATCGCACCACTCCATTTTAGCCCGATGACAGAACAAGAATCCATCTCAACAACAACAATAAAAAAAAAAAAAGAAAAGAAAAGGCTCTTGGGCCAGGCGTGGTAGCTCACACCTGTAATCCCAGCACTTAGGGAGGTCAAGGCGGGTGGATCACGAGGCCAGGAGTTCCAGAACAGCCTGGCCAATATGGTGAAACCCTGTCTCTACTAAAAATACAAAAATTAGCTGGGTGTGGTGGCACATGCCTGTAGTTCCCCGTACTTGGGAGGGTGAGGCAGAAGAATCGCTTGAACCCGGAAGGCAAAGGTTGCAGTGAGCTGAGATTGCGCCACCGCACTCCAGCCTGGGCAGCAGAGCCAGACTCTGTCTCAAAAAAAAAAAAAAAGGCTCTTGTTAGAGAAGTTCCTGCCCCATGTGGACTTCTGCTGATAAGAGAATGGAGCTGGGTTAATGGTTGTGCCAGTCTCTGAGAGCTGGGAGAGAAGCACAGGTCACCTTACTTGTGCCAGCGACCTCCCCCACCCACCAGGGCTTTATCGGTATTTGCTGTAGGGGCATTCGTTGCTTTATTCAGACATTTATGGAGTGCTTGCTATGTGCCAGGATGGAACTGGCTACATAATTAGCAGAGACCAGTGCAAAATGAAAATGTAAAACTCTTGATCAAAAAGCAAAAAGAGGTATCATTAAAGGTAGGAAAACATTGCTTTTTTTCTTTCATAGTCTCTCTGTCTCTCATAGTGTTTTTTGTTATTTAGTGTCATTCCAAGCAAAGAAAAATAAAAATGTTTAAATTAGCATGAATTTTGCTGTTCATCATTATATTATATGCCCATTAAGAACGCAATTATAGAAGCAGTAAACTCATATTGGAATCACTGAAATCATACAAGTCCTATTTTGTATTCTGTGTATGGCTATATATCTCATTCTTAGCAGAAGAGTTAAAACCTGCACAAAACTAACACCTGCCTTTATTTCACTTCTTGCTATGTGCACGTGTTACCAACTCCCTGTCTTTGGCTTGCTGATGATTAAGGAAGGACTGAGAGGAAAAGGAACCCTGGGGTGCCCTCTCTTCCCCTTCCCTTCTATGGCATTTTCAGTATAAATGATTGGCTAATACAGGAGATTATCACAGCTTTGGTTGTTCATGTTTCTTAGAACGGCATTGCTTTCTGAGTCTGAAGCAAGTTCTGACTTGAACAGGATGTGTGTCTGGCACAGGTGCAGTCGCGAGACTTACCTTGTTCTCACTTTGAGTCTCACTGAAGTCCCACATTATCGTAGGTACATTGTAGGTAGGTACAAACCTAAGAAGCAGATACTGATACTATCCCATGTTACAGATGAGAAACAGAGGTGAAGGGACATTTTTGAGGTCCCAGAGCTGGTGAGGGGTGGAGCTATTTTCTAGCTGAGATATCCCAGCCTCAGAGTTTGAACGAATCAGTTATTGTTTGATAAGGAAGGTAAGAATAATTGGCATATCCATTGAAAAAGAATGAAATTTCCCACATTGTGCCATATACTTCTACCACCCCCGACAAAAAATTCCAGTCTTAAACATATTAACACACATCAGAACTACTTGTGGTGAGTTTAATCCTTCTGTATTAAACACAAAAGGACTCAAATTTTTGGAAAGTATTCATATAATTCTGGGCTGAGAAAGGCCATTTAAAAACGCCACAAAATCCCAAATAATCCAAGACTGGCAAATTTGTTTATATAAAACTTTTCAATTTCTCTATGGAAAAAAACTCAAGGATCAAGTCAGAAGAAAAATCGCAGCTCTGGGAAATATTTGCACCCTAACTGACAAAGTCTTAACATCCTTCCAGTAGAAAGCTCTGTTAGAAATCTGTGAGGGAAAGTCAGACACCGCTAGGGAAAAATGGCAAAGATCACAGAACAGGCAATTCTCAAAAATGGATTATAAATGGTCACAAAATGTGGGATGTTTTACTTCAAATAATATGTATCTATTTTACCTCCAATTTCTGAAGATTGAGAAGTCATGACTATGGCCATATTGGCGAAAGTTTTGGTAGAGAGCTTGGTTTTTTAGGTGGGCATGCTTTCCATTTGTCTGGAATGTTCTTCCCCCAGATACCTACATCTCCCCAGCCCCAGTACCTTCACTTCTCAAGGAGGTATCCCTACTGTTTCATCTGAATGGCCTCCACTTGCCCAGCTACTCCCCCATCCCATACTCTGCCTTTTTTCCCCATAGTTTCTATTATGACGTGACCCATAGCTTCTGTATTTGGTCACCATCGAGCTCCCTTCTCTAGACTACAAGCTCCACCAGGGCAGGGACCTCCTTTTGTTCGCAGCTATTTCCCCAGCACCTGGAAGAGAAGCTGGCACATAGAAGGCACTCGATTAGTATTTCAATACACGTGAAAAGAATGGGAATCTAGGCTGGCTGGGGTGGCTCACACCTGGAATCCCAGCACTTTAGCAGGCTGAGGCGGGGAGATCACTTGAGATCAGGAGTTCGAGACCAGCTTGACCAACATGGTGAAATCCCGTCTCTACTAAAAATACAAAAATTAACTGGGTGTGGTGGCACACACCAGTAATCCCAGTTACTCGGGAGGCTGAGTCAGGAGAATTGCTTGAGCCCGGGAGGTGGAGGTTGAAATGAACCAAGATTGCACCACTGCACTCCAGCCTGGGCAACAGAGCAAGACTCCATCTCAAAAATAAAAATAATAATAAAATAAAAATGGAGATCTCATGGTACAGTTTTTCTGGAGGCTGATTGATCAGTATCATCTATTGAAAAATGCACGTCACTTAATCCAGAAATTCTACTTCTAGAAATGTATGCCACAGAAATACAAAAGGCAAATTTTATATGTGTGTGTATATGTGATTTATCACCTCCTGTGGAAATGACCCATAAAGAAGATTTGCTTGAATAAACTTGGGGTACAGGCGTGCAATAGAACCATATACAAATTTTACAAAGCTTCCCAATGAAGGTTTTATAAAGGAAAAAAATGAGGTGGCTGCAGCTATGGCTGTAGATATAGATAGCTATAGTATAGATATGAATATAGTGTAGATATATCTGTACTATAGACATGGATATGAATATGGATGTGATGCCCTCAATAAATGCTGAGAGTTTATTCCAGAATAGTGTGTATAGATTGGTTCCACTTTCACAACAGAACTTATACAAACTGGGTACATGTAGAAAGTAGTCTGGAAGGGCATATAACGCATGGAACAGGGTTTGCCTCTGAGAGATGGGAAACTTTCACTTCATATGTGTCTGCTTGTTTAATTTTTATAATTTTAATTCAATGAGCATGTGTCACTTTTTAGTTTTTAATTTTGAAATAATTACAGACTCCCAAGCATGCCTCATTTTTGTAATTATAAAATGCAAATTGGGTTTAGGGGAAATGTCGGATGGGGAATGGAAAAGGCTGTGACTCTATTCCAGTAGAACAGACTTGATATTTTGAAAAGCAGAAGATGGTTCTCGAAATTATAGCCAGGTCTGCTCAGCATTGGCCTTCACCCTCCGCTTCGTCCTCCTGCAGTTGGCATGGGGCAGTGGCTGTTTGGAGGGGGGATTTTCGAGGTTCTCTTTTGAGGGTACGAGGCGAGGGAGAACAGCAAGGACAACAGGTGTGGCCAGTGCTGGCCTGGGGCAGCACAGACAGGAGTAGTGCCAGTCCTTGTATTTTTACAAACATATTTTGACTCTCTCCCTCGCTTGTGCCTTTTTGCATCCTGAGAATGCAAAAATACAAAAAGTCTCAGTCTCAGACATCTTAACACACATTAGAACTACTTGTGGTGAGTTTAATCCTTTTGTATTAAAATACAAAAGGACTCAGGAAATGATTCTGGGCTAGAGTGCAGTATTGCGCCCTGAATATAACAACCGCATTCGACAAATGTTGGTCAATGGTTGTGTTTGAGGTCAAAATGTATACCTTGTAAAATAAACTTCAAGTTTTATTTGTACGTAAAGGTTTTATGTTGGCATAATCTTACATGTGACATCTGATGCATGAGGTATCTGTGTGCCAAATTATTATAAATAAGATTTGCACAGCAAGGCGCAAAGCTTGAATGTAGGGCTCTCTGTGGAACACAGTCTGAATAGACACAGTTCTGATATTGGGCCAGATCGAGAGCAATACTGAGCCTTTCATTCAGCAGATGTTGACTGCTCTGTCCCTGTTGCTGTTCTAGAGTTTGAAAATACAGCAGAGAACAGAAGACATGAAAATCCCCTTGCCTCAAAGAGCTTCCATTCTAAGTTGCGGCGGGGATGAAAACAAGTAACATAAATGCCAGATTTCATAAATTCTGAAATGCAGCCCCTTCTCCCATTTCAATGTCTTTGAAACCTGGATAATTTTGCAGTCAATGGAACTGCTGCTGTCTGATGCCTGCTCTTGATGGGGACAATAGTCAAGATGTGCCTGTCATTCTATGTTCCTGTGGAAGCAGGACTAAGGTCGTTCAGATGGCTGTCACTTTTGTTGAGCTGAGCGCGCCGTGGGAACTATTATATGTGTGGGGTTTTTAATACCGTTTAAGATCTCTTAACACTATACCCATCTGACTGAGCATTGGTACTATGTACGCAGAAGCGCAGGGAAACAGCAGGGCATTTGTCTGACGTTAGTGAAGCCGCTGTTTGTCATTGGAGTGACAATCATAATTCCATTGTTTTCTTGTAAACCAGCATCCACGTACTTAGTATGACATAAGCAAGGAAGGTATTCAAGGAAGATGCATCTGTGTTACATTTGATTATTGAGATAATAAGTAGTGCAGAAGGCTCACCTACCATTAGCCCATCAGCACGAGTAAAGACAAGGGAAATGGTCAAATACCTTGGAAAGATGAAAAAACTTCTAAAACATTGAGAGGCTGATGGAACTGGTGCATTTGGATTCAGGACTATTGTGAAGGCTTCATATCATTTAAATGGCAATTTTGTATCCCCACTGTTAGTGGTACATAAAATAATGGTGTGTCTCACAGCAAATGGCATCTCAAGAGACAATGACAAATGGTGATGCAACAGAGACGTTAAGTGCTTTGGGGAAACAAGGCAGGGACAAGGGGTAAGCGTTTGGGGGAATTGCACTTTTAAAAGTGCGATCAAAGAAGACCTTGTTATCATTCTAATTGGTGTTCTTGTTATTACAATATTAAGGCCAAGGCCTGTGCCTTATAGAGAAACTTGCTACTCAAAATGTGGCTTGATTGCTTAAGATAATTTTAGAGACAGCTGACACTAATTTTGAATGCAAACAGAAATTCTTTGGAACATTGACGAATGCTTCTGCTTGCTTTAGTGAAATTGGCGGGAAAGGTTATCGTGGGTCCACATTTCATAGAATTGATCTCAGCCCAGCCCACCAAAACACCATCTCACCAAAGTTTTATCTATCACACAGCTTTTACATCGTGTTGGGTTTTATGTACTTAAAGTTTGTAAAGGCATTTAATTACTGTATGTATTTTATTATCATAATCTACCATAATATTTTAACCCTGGAATTTTACTTTTGACCATGGCTCAATATTACAGGAGGGGGCTGTAAACATATCCTATAAATAATACAGTAGCCTTAACATTATTTTTTCTCCATGTTTCAAATGCTTATAAAATATTATAATGGCTGTCTAATCTTCCATGAAATAGGCATACCATAGTTTAGTAATTTGATATTTAGAGAACTTACTATTATAGATAGTGTTACAGTGAACATTTTTCCCTGTCATTTTTATTGGCCCTATGGGCAAATGTGGTCCTAACCACACTGCATTGTGCAATTAGACTGTGAGATTCTTGTAGCTGAGGGCTACTCCCGACACCTTCTAGCAGAGGCGTAGGAAGTGGTCAGTAAATATGACAAAGTGATTGACAGGTTAGTGAACAAGTGGTTTGAGAATTTCAACCAAATAGGAATTGACTCTCCAAAAACTCCTGGGAGCTCTTCCGCTTAATGTCCTTGCTGACAACCTGGATAAAGGATTGGAGAATCTACTTTATTAAACATGTAGATGATATTGAAGAGGCAGCGCTAATATCCTGGAAGACAGAAATGGAATTCAAAGAGCTTTGAACAACTGAGGTAAATGACATTCTAGAAACAGAAAGAGATGAATTTTTTTACTGTTTTATGAACAAAAACGGCGGTTTCCACATGGAGTCGGAAGAACATGGGTTCAAACCCCAGCTCTGTTCCTCCCTGGCTGTGTGACCGATGACATGTCACAGCTCACTAAGACTCAGTTTCTTCACCTATGAAACAAAGATAATGTTACCCCCTACAGAGTTGTTGCTGGAAAGACCAAATAAGTTAATACAGCTGAAGGGTCTGGCACAGTTCTTGCACATGGCAGGGACTCAATAATTGTCACTTAATTTAAATAATATCCCCAAGCACCCAGAAAAAAGCCACCACAAAGCTCATGCAAGGCAATACAGAGGCAGGATAAAGAGGATGGATCAGGTAAAATCCCCCCCAAATTGAAGTTGGGGATGATGGTCATTGGTGATTATCCCTAACGGAGTCAGCAAGATTCTGGGGACGTGTTCCAAGGATTGTGAAGGGTAAAGCTCACCCCGCACCAGGCAGGCCTTCAGTGGAATTCCCAACCCAGCTTTGGTCACTTGTTTGTTTATTATTATTTTTTTCTGAGACGGAGTTTCGCTCTTGTTACCAAGGCTGGAGTGCAGTGGCGCAATCTCGGCTCACCACAACCTCCGCCTCCTGGGTTCAAGCAATTCTCCTGCCTCAGCCTCCTGAGTAGCTGGGACTACAGGCACGCGCCACCACACCCAGAAATTTTTGTATTTTTAGTAGAGACGGGGTTTCACCTTGTTGACCAGGATGGTCTTGATCTCTTGACCTTGTGATTCACCCGCCCTGGGCTCCCAAAGTACTGGGATTATAGGCGTGAGCCAAAAAACATGCAAAGACGTGGATAGGGGCCCAGGGAGGCGTGGCCAAGATGACTAAAGAGATGGAAAATGGTTCCTGTGGAGGAGAAAGGAGTTTGAAGAAGTTGGAGTAGCTCAATCACTGAAGCCAATTTCAAAAATATTTTTAATGTATATACTAACACATGTATTTAATACTTTATTGAATGTGCTTACCTCAACCATCTGCCCCTGAGGTTATAAAGTAAATAAAGTATTTTCTTTTCTTTTCTTTTTTTTTTTAGACAGTCTTGCTCTGTTGCCCAGGCTGGAGTGCAGTGGTGCAATCTCAGCTCACTGCAACCTCCGTCACCTAGGTTCAAGCAATTATCTTGCCTCAGCCTCTGAGTAACTGGGACTACTGGTGCCTGCCACCGTACCCAGCTAATTTTTGTAGTTTTAGTAGAGATGGGGGTTTCGCCGTGTTGGCTGATCTCGAACTCCTGACCTCAGGTGATCCACCTGCCTTGGCCTCCCAAAGTGCTGGGATTACAGGAGTGAGCCGCCATGCCGGGCCTACTTTTTACTTTTAAATAAAGCCTTTGAGATCTTTGTGTGCCAGTGCACGAGGATTATCCTTACCTCTTTTAACCACTGAATCATTTTCTTTTTAAGGGATTTATTTAATTCCGGCCTTCTCATACCTGAAGGGTATTTTGAAGTGCTTGGAGAGATTGGTTGAATGGGACAAAGGGACGCTCCTAGGAATCAGGTGCTCCATCTCAGGATTGGAGATCATTAGAGCCTGTCATTGGCTCTCCAGGGCCCACATGGTTGCCCACCTCTGCCGTTACCTGTGTGCCTGCTCCTGTCTCCGGCTTGACTTCCCCAGACCGTGGGAATGCCCAGGGACCAAGCCTACTCATCTCAACCTCAGGCCCACCTGGGTCTGACCGACAACATCCCTCTGGGGACCGTGTCAACATGCAGACTTGGGTTATAGAGAAAAGTCTATAATGTCTTCTAGAGAAACGAGACACAGTCCTTGGCCTTAATTCTGTAAATACTGCTATACCACCAATTAGGGCAATGATGGAGATAATGACAGTTAATCTTTATTGCATTTACTATGTACCAGGCTTCACTGGTATGTTAAGTCATGTCATCCCTAGTTACCTTTTTAAAGAAAGCATTTGGATAGCCCCCTTTGAAAGATGCTTAGAGCTGGCTTCCAGCCAGGTCTGCCTGACTCCCGAGGCTGTGGTCTTATCCAGGTAAAGAGGTGGGGAAGGGAGACATAAAAATTCCAGAAGGCTGAGAGGCCTAGGCAGGAAAGGTGGTGGGAGTAGAAGGGAGGAAACGTTCCTGGGGCCTAGGACTTCGAGTCCAGGAACAAACTCCTAGGACCACTTCAAGGGCTCTGTGACATGATGTCTATAAATAACAAGCCACGTACTAAACCAGCGCATGGTGGCAAAGACTGGTTGCTGTTGTGAGGAAAACACTTGCAGCGATTAATCTTTAAACTAGAGTAAGCTCATTCACCATCAACAAATATCAAACTCCAAATGGCTCTGTTTTCTGCTGGCAGCCATCGTAGGGGACAGAGGGGAGCTTTACTGTTGATAAGGAATTGACAGGACAGTCAGGGGGAATCGTTTAATATTAAATTGAAATTTACTAATAAAAACATTCACAGTATATCAAATGCCTGTTATAAGGATAACAGGAGAATACTTTCTGAGCACTTATCATGTACCTGCCCTTGACCTGTATTAACCCATTGATTACAACAACCCTAAGTGGTAGTTGCTATTATCCACATTTTTCCAAACAAGGAAGAGAGAATCAGAGAGGCTCAGCAGCTTGCTTAAAGTCACACAGGAAGGAGGGAGCAGAGCTAATACTTGAACCTTGGGTCTTTCTGACTCTCCTGCTCACCCACACGACCTGTGCCAGATGGAGACACCATAAGATGGGATGGAACCAGAGGCTGAGTCACGTGGGACCCAGTTTTCAGAAAGCACCTCATGGGGAGGGATGTGTCTTGCTCATTGCTGTATACAGAGCTCTTGATACTTGTACAATGGTTTTTAGAAAATCTTTTTTAAAAAAAAGGTTTTTGAAGGAAAGATGAGATCCATAGTGAAAGAGTCAAGAGGGACTTCTTGGAGGAGGAGATTTTTGGACAGGCTTGAATGATAAGCACTAGACTGAATTGAAAAGATGTCCAGAGAGAGTTTGGCTTCTCAGAGGGTTGCCCAGGAGACTGGCAAATAAGAAAAAGGAATAGTTTTAGATGTTCAGAGTGGATAGTGGCTTAAAAGCAAATATTCCCTCATCCCCGCTGGATTTGTGACAAGTACGGGAGGCACTGGGCAGAGTCCCTGTGGGCTGAGCAGAGACTTCCTTCTTGCTCCTGCCTGTTCCCTCCCAGCTGGTGAGTGTGTACTGGGGATGGGAGGCATGTAGCCCAGGGGTGCGTCAATTGCAGAGGTAGAAATAACTTCAGCAACGAGGGAGGAAGAGTGTTAGACCCTTCCCTCCCCTGGTCCAGGAGAAAAATGCTCAGCCAACAAAATCTCAGTACTAGAACCCAAATCCATCCGTGGTCCTAATGCCATGCGTGACCCTAGAGACCTCTACGCTAGTTTGCATGACGGCTTTTGAGTTAGAAAAGAACATTCAGTGATACTCTTGCCCAGAGGGACTCCTGCTGAGTGTGGAGTTGCACAACACACACAGCTAGTTAACGACCAAGATGGGGGAGAAAGATTTCCTTCCTGGCAGTCAGCGCAGCTGATAATCGGATTTTTCTCTCCGGGGCTTCCTTTCTGTGACTGCCTAATTATCCTACCTAGTACGATTATGAATTCCCTTCATGAGGGCGGGGGTGGCCTGCTTGTGACAATCTGGGAGGAGCTGGCTGTACTCTGTGCCTCAGTCAAGGAACAGAGGCTCTCTCCTTTTGTGGCTTTCAATTCTCACTCGGTGACCTCCTGTAAGGGGTTTCGTCTGTTTCCAGAATATTGTCCTTTCACTCTTGGGGGGGATCAGGTGCTTAGTGTCTGCTGGATATTTGGAGGCCCAGGTCTCTTTTAATTCATGTCTGGGACTGCGATGGGGCCCTGGTACTTAATATTTCTCTAGTAATTATGTTTCTGGCATTTTAGATTCAAGAATCTAGGTGTCCCATTTGGTTTGTTTGTTTGTTTATTTGTTTGTTTTTGAGTTGGATTCTCTCTCTGTTGCCCAGGCTGTAGTGTAGTGGTGCGATCTCAGCTCACTGCAACCTCCACCTCCCGGGTTCAAGAAATTACCCCGCCTCAGCCTCTGAGTAGTGGAGACTGCAGGCACCCAACACCACATCTGACTAATTTTTGTATTTTTAGTAGGGCTGGGGTTTCACCATGTTGGCCATGCTGGTCTCGAACTCCTGACCTCATGATCTGCCACCTTGGCCTCCCAAAGTGCTGGGATTACACGTGTGAACCACCATGCCCAGCCAGCTGTCCCATTTGGACATGGTCTGTGCCTGCTCCAATGCCTCTGGAGCGTGATCTTTCATTAGTAGCAACAGGATCATCATAAAAACAGCTGCACTTTATCAAGCATCTATTAAATGTCACGCACCTCACTGGGAACTTTATTTTATTTAAGTCTTATAAATACTCATCCACAGAGGGGACTCCAGGGACAGTAATACTTAGCAGCATTTGACGTGGAAGATCCAGGTAAGTGGGCTGGGCTCTATTGTGTGCCAGACATGGCAGCATCTTTGCACTTAATTCTCTCCATGGGTCTGAGAACCGGGTGCTCCTTGCATCCTTGTTTTATAGATGGGAAATCAAAGCTCAGGGAGCATAAGCCACTCGTTCAATGTCTTTTAGCTAACAAGTGTTAGAGTTGAGACTTGAACACAGCCAGGAGCTGTGGCTCACACCTGTAATTCCAGCACTTTGGAAGGTTGAGGTGGGAGGATTGCTTGAGGCCAGGAGCTGGAGACCAGCCCGGCCATCATGGCGAAACTCTATCTCTACTAAAAGTGGAAAAGTGAGCTGAGCATGGTAATGTGTGCCTGTAATCCCAGCTACTCGGGAGGCTAAGCCAGGAGAATTGCTTGAACCTGGGAGGTGGAGGTTGCAGTGAGCTGAGATTGCGCCACTGCAGTCCAGCCTGGGCGACAGAGCAAGACTCTGTCTCCAAAAAACAAAACAAAAAGAGACTCGAACCCACTTGGTCTGTTTGCCTCCGGAGCCTCGGCTCTTAGCTACCTTGCTGTTCTGCCTTCCTGTTAAGTCCCATAGCCAGCTGGTCTGATGAACTCACCTGTAACAATGTGGCTCGGGGTTCGAGGTGGGCAGTTACATATCCCACCTGGTCTCTGTGGGTGGCTATGCTAGGGACTCCCCCAGGGGAGCTATCAGGAGGAAGAGCAAGTCCCGGGCCTGGTTGGCTTTTCCACCAGCTTCTAGGTGGGCTAAGGTGACCTAGGAGGGTCCCCTGGGAAATCTGGTCATAAAAGGGGATGATTGCTGGGCCCACATGACTCCTGGGAGGCCAGGGGACACAAGAATTTCCAAGGGCATGAGAAATTATTGAGCATCTGCCAAGTGCTGGGAGCATTCTCTCTAGAATCTCTAATTTTGACAACTGCAATGCAAAGAAAGGTGTCCTCACCCCTCTCTGAAACAGAGAGGACTGAGGCTTAGAGAGAGAAAGCTATTTGCCAGGGCCACGCCACTGGTAGATGATGGAACTAGGAAGGGAGCCAGCGCCTTCCCCTCACATCTTCCCCTCTCGGTCACATCCCCCAGCCCCACAGGTTCATCGCTGCATGCAACCAGTATTCATGATGTGGAGGGTGGGGCAGAGATTACAAAACAGCAGCCCAAAGCTCAGACCCAGCCCCTAGATTTGCTGTTTTGTCCCATTTTGTTTAAGATCTCCTTTGCATATGGTTAAATTCAGGCTTTTTAGCGTATGGTCATAGGAGCTTTGATAAAAATCCCTTTGTACAACCGCCACCAGGGTGCTGAGTGTTCCACCGTCCCCAAATTCCCTCCTGCTGCCTCTTCGTGGTCAAGCTCTCCCCGACCCTCGGCTGCTAGCAGCCACTTGATCTGTTTTTGGTCCCTGTAGTTTCGCTTTTGCGAGATGGCTTCTTTTACCTGGCTGAATGCGGGCAAGATTCCTGCAAATCACTGTGGGTACCTCAGCGTTGCTGCGTTTCCCCTTAGATGGGTGTGTGTTGTCAGTTCACTGCAGTCACGCCTGGCCTGCCTTCACTTTACCTGCCTGTCCCATGGAGCACTGGAGTCTGAATTCCCGTGGTGGAGTATTTGAGAGCAGCGTGGCTTTTGGACACACATGACCTAGGCTCAAGTCCCAGCCTTGACTGATGATAACCCCATGACCTTGGCCCCCATGACTGCTCCTCTCCAAGCTTCAGTTTCCCCAGATATCAAATGGGAGTGATATTCCAACCTGAAAGAGAAACTGGCGAAGATTTATGAAATACACTAACCTGTGGTAGGTACCTCTGACCGCGCCTGGCACCTCGGAGGTGCTCTGTTCGTATCTGCTCTTGTCATGAAGGTTGTGAGAGGCACTGAGGCCAGTGTTCGGTGGTGCAATCTGCACACAGGAGCACGTGGCTGGCTTGGGTGGGATGGCCCTAGCCACTTACTAACCATGTGGTGTCCTGCCTGTGGGGGAGCATTAATGTACTTGCCATACACCATGCCCTGCTCTTAGGGCACAAGTGGGATATTAATGGACAAAAAAGGACTCTCATTGGCAGCGATACTCATCACAACTTGCCGGCTGCCCAGGTCTGGCCCCTTGTTTCAAGTTGAGGTCAGCAAATTGAAAACATTAGCCCCACCCCTCCCCCAAAAAAACCTTGGGGCTCTCATTTCTGTCCTTTTCTCTGGCTTTTGTTAATCATGTCCCCAAAGACCTTTTAAAAAGGAGAAATGGCAAATGATCTGGCTTTTCCAAATCACTGGTCGTCTCTACTACAAATTGTTTGCATGTTTCAGGAGCTGGAATTCCACAGAGGCTTGATGGGCAGGGAGGAGTGGTGTAGGGGAGAGACTCTTGGAGAATTATCCAGAGAAGCAGAAGAGGCGGTGTCTTGTTCTCTGCCTCTTTTATGCAGCAGAACTTTCAGAAGGAAAAACCGTGGGTGTTGGGAATTCCTAATGGCAAGAATTCATGGAAACGTCATGCTACATATCTGCCGCTGTGGGTGCTGAGCTTAGCAGCAGATGGGGCCAGCGCGGAAATAGTCATATTCCGCCACTTCCTAGTGTGCCAAACACTCATCACTCGCGTCATCTCCCTGGACTGTCACAGCCCCTTTGTGAGGAAGGCAGCGCCAGAATTCACATCTCATTTGCAAATTCCAGAACCGAGACTCAGATGCCAGGTGACTTGCCCAGGGTCCCCACACCAAGAAGCAGCGACATGGGTGGTCCCAGGACTTAAGCCACGGGCTCTGCCTCCTGCTTTTTCTGCTATAGCATGGGTTGGGCCTGTGATGTGATTTGAAAGCTATTGGGGACTCTGTATGCGGTTATGGCCTGCCTGTCCTGCAGCAGGGTTGCTGGAAACTTCCCTGGGGACAGGTCGTCTGCATGTCGTGCATTGGGTATCACTCCCTTCCCGGCCTCCCTTGGTGCCTGCAAGTCATTCAATGTCCAGTCTCATGCCTTCTTATCTCTGTGTCACCTCAGTTTCCTCATTTGTCAAAGAGGCATAATCGCAACTGTTCATGTGCTCGACACACAGGAGAACACCCTTTCTCTTCTCTCTCTCTCTTTAAATAGAGGTGGGGTCTTGTTATGCTTCCCAGGCTTGTCTCAAACTCCTGGGCTTAAGTGATCCTCCCACCTTAGCCTCCCAGAATGCTGGATTATAGGCATGAGCCAATGCACCTGGTCCAGGACAACTCCATCAATGGAACCATCGGCTACCCCGCTCTTATCATTGAGTAGAAACCATTGGATTGGCAACACGGAGGTCACTGGTGACCTCAACCAAGGCTGTTTCCTTGTGAATGGAGGAGAATGCCCGACGGGAGTGAGTTCAAGACGCAATGTGGGGAGAGGACCAGGAGGTAGCAAATAGAGTCCACTGTGTAAAGGCGTTCATCTGTCAATGGGAGAAGAGAAGCAGGATAGTAGCTGGGGGTTCACGTGGTTCTGGCAAGGATTTTTTAAATGACGAGCAAAGCTTTCAGCTGCAAGTGAGAATGGGGAGTTGGGCTGGAGAGGAGGGGGCGCAGAAGAGCCGCTAAGACCTAATTTTTGGCTACTGTAAAGATGAGAAAATGTGACCTACAGAAGGCATCTAGCGTTGTTTTATTTGGCCCCAGAGGGAAAGGAAAAGATTGCCTGGGATTTTAAATAACATATCACAGTGTGTTAGTACACATTTCCATCTAGGCTTCCCCTGTTGCTATTTAAATAATTAAATAATTTAAATACTTATAAATAATTGAGAGAGTCACAGAATCTTTCTTTTCAGCCCAGAATGTCCCATGTATCTGTGCATTTTGGTCTGTGCATGTGTTCTGATAGTGGGAACATGAGAGTCTCTCTTTTCAGATGAGTCCAGTCCTGCACGCTCTCCCGCAGGACGCGAGGGACATCTGGGGCTTTTTCCTCTGCTGGTGACCAAACCTACCCCTGGCTTCCATCTTCAGTTCTTCCCAATTCTTTAATTCCTTAGTCCAGGCTTTGCTCCCCTCCCTTCCCCCTCCAGTCCACCTGCCACCCTCCTCATCTGGGTCTCCATCAATTTGCAGTTGATCTAATACAGGCACCTCCCCAGCCTCCCTGACTCCAGTCTCTCCCTGCCCCTATTCATCCTGCCTAAGTAATGTTGAAATCCTGTGTTGCTCATGCAGCTGAAATACACTAGTGTCTTTGGTTCTGCAAGCATAAAATATAAATGACTGGACCTGAGTTCACTTCATTTCCCCAGTACATACGCTGTGCTCATAGAAGGTAGGTCTTCTTGTTCTCAGAACACCCAAGTTCTTTTCCCTGTACCTTTTTAATGCGTCCCCCATTGCTCTTAGGATAAAACTCAAATTCCTCACCACATCTTTCCGGGCTGCAGGGCATCTGCACTCTGCTCAGGCTCACTTTCCAGCAACAACCCCTGCCCCCCATCAAGGTAAGCAGTTCCTGCCTCGGGACCTTTGCCCTGGCTGTTTCTTTGTCCTGTAATTCTCTGTTCTGTCTCTTCACATGCCTGGGTCTTTTTTCAGCTTCAATGCCACTCCTCCAAAAGGCTGTTTCTTTGCAAGCCCTAGTCCTCTGCTCTGGCTTATTTTCTATCCTGTCATTTTGTTCACTTGGAATTTGCCACAATTTGAAGTGACTTTGCTGATTGATCATCTGTCCACCCACTGGGGTGCCAGCTCTGCAGGGCAGGAGCTCTTCCCTCTCTTGGCCACTGTCATCCCCTCAGTGCCTAGAGCAGGGCCCCAGCCAAGTGGAGGCTCGACAGTATTGTCGAGTGTGAACGTCCCTTGCCCTCGCCTGTCACTACACCCCTGTGCAATCCATTCTGTCTGTTTTGTTCACCGCTGTGCCCCCAGTGCCTGGGACCGTGTCTGGCACATAATGTTTACTCAATAAATAATCCTTGAAAGATGAGTTGAATTTAAAACCCACATTCAGCTCCACTTGACCTCAGAATTCAGCCTTGACTGCCTTACGCATTGCTCATTTCCTCTCAGGTTCATCACCAAATGGGGCTCTTTCCTGCTATTTATGAAGTCACCAACTGTGGTTATTTCGGAAGGGTTCCACTCATAAACTCCTTGTTTTTGAGACAGAGTCTCGCTCTGTTACCCAGGCTGGAATGCAGTGGTGTGATCTCGGCTCACTGCAACCTCTGCTTCCTGGGCACAAGCAATTCTCCTGCCTCAGCCTCCTGAGATAGCTGGGATTACAGACAGGGGCCACCACACCTGGCTAATTTTTGTATTTTTAGTAGAGATGGGGTTTCACCATGTTGACCAGGCTGATCGCAAACTCCTGACCTCAAGTGATCTGCCCGCCTCGGCCTCCCAAAGTGCTGGGATTACAGGCATGAGCCACTGCGCCTGGCGACGGTGCATAAACTTCCATGAGGGGAAGTAGTGTTAGCTCCATCTTATAGGTGAGGAAGAGCAAGGCAAGCGAAGCCTGTAACTTTCCCTCTAGCCCCGCAATTGCTAAGAGGTGGGGTCATTCATCTGTGGAATGTGATGGAGTCTAGGTGTTGCCGCTGGGAGGAGGGGAACATGCAGGAGCCTGTGAGTCTTCCGAGGGGGAGTTCCAGGCACTCTGGGTCCCGGGGGAGGGAGGGAGGTTCCTGGAAATGAAGCTTATGCTTGAAGGATGAGAAAGTATGAACCATGCATTGGGTACATGTGGACCAGAAGGGAAAGGTTTCGTGCAGAGAGAATGGTGTGTGCAAAGGCCTCAGGCCAAGAGCACAGGGACCACTGGGGGGGAAGCGAGCAGAGGAGAGGACGATTTTTTTCCCGATAGCAACTTTCCTTTTTTATAGCCATTTATGTTAAGATATAACTCACACACCATAAGACTCACTCCTTTAAAGTGTAGAATTCAGGAGTTGTCAGTACATTCACGGTAGTGTAGATGTAGCCACTATTAATTTCAGAACATTTTTCAGTATCCCAAAAGTCACTGCCCATTGCGCCAACTCCCTCAACCCATGGCCACCATGATCTACTTTCTGAATCTATGGATTGGCCTATCTGGACATCTCACATAAATGGAATCTTAGTCCTTGCGACTGGCTTCTTTCCTTAGCAAGTGTGTTGTATATTTTCATAACATACATATAACATACAATTTACCATCTTTACTTGGTTGTTATTGCTGTTGCCCAGGCTGGAGGGCAGTGATGCGATCTCAGCTCACTGCAACCTCTGCCTCCCGGGCTCAGGTGATCCTCCCACCTCAGCCTCCTGAATAGCTGGGACTACAAGTGTATGCATCACTGCACCCGGCTAATTTTTGTATTAATTTTGTATAGTTTTTGTAGAGATGGGGTCTCACCATGTTGTCCAGGCTGGTCTCGAACTCCTGGGCTCAAGTAATCTGCCCACTTTAGCCTCTCAAAGTGCTGAGATTACAGGGATGAACCACTGCACCTGGCCTATTTTTGCTTTTTTTTTTTTTTTTAATGTGGTAAAATACACGTAACATAAAATTTACCATCTTAACCATTTTAAGTGTACAGTTAGGTGACATTAAATACGTTCAGATTGTCTTGCTACCATCACCACCATCCATGTCCAGAACTCTGTCTTGCAAAACTGAAACCATACCTATTAAGCGCTTCCATACCTATTAAGTGCTAACTCCCCCACGTCCTCCTCTTCCCAGCCCCTGGCAACCACCATTTTATTTTCTGTCTCTCTGAATTTGACTACTCTGTGTTTAATATCTCACACTGTTTGTCCTTCGGTGTCTGGCTTATTTCACTTAGCATTTGTCCTCAAGGTTCATCCACTGCGTAGCCTGTAACTTGCTCTCCAGCCCCATAACTGCGAAGAGATAGAGTCATTCATTTGTGGAGCATGAATGTGGAGCGTGTGTCCGTGTTTCCTTCCTTCTGTAATATTTCAGTGTGTGTATATTTCACATTTTGTCTGTCCATCCACCGATGGCCGCTTTGGTTGCTTCTGCCTCTTGGTTATTGTGAGTCACGCTGCTATGAACACAGGCGGACAAATATCTGTTCCAGTCCCTGCTTTCAGTTCTTTTGGATCTATATACACATAGAAGTAGATGGAGGATGACTTTTTAAAATAGAAGCCCTCCTGCCATTTTCTTACAAGTGTTTCCCCCTGGGACGGCTTGCCCCGTCAAACTAAGCGCCCCTTTGTAACACTGTTTAATTACATGACTGCAACCGGTGTCGTGAGCGCACGCAGGGACGCACCACATGCACCTCCTGCCCTTCACAGAGTTGGGAACACAGCGCGGTTGTCGCTTAGTTGGTCTGGTGAGATGAGAGGCACGCGTGGGCTCCGGGATGGCTCTGTGTTGATGGCACAGGCCACTTCCAGGCCTTGCTGTTCTGGGGTCAGAGCTGCATTTGGTGTAGGTGGGTTCTAGTAATAGAAGCCCTGTTATCACGAGAACTGCATCAGTCTGTTTTGCATTGCTGTGAAGCAATACCTGAGGCTGGGTAATTTACAAAGAAAAGAGGTTTATTTGACTCACTGTTCTGCAAGCTGTACAGGAAGCACGGCACCAGCATCTGCTTCTGGGGAGGGCCTCAGGAGGCTTATAATCATAGTGGAAGGTGAACGGGGAGCAGGTGTGTAGCATGGCAAGAGAAAAGGGAGGAGGCACCGGGCTCTTTAAACACCAGCTGTCATGTGAACTAACAGAGTGAGAACTGACTCAGTACTGCAAGGAGGGCACCGAGTCAGTCATGAGGAAATCCACCCCCATGACCAAAACACCCCCCACCAAGCTCCACCTCCAACATCGGGGATCACATTTCCATAGGAGGTTTGCAGAGGACACAGATCCAAACTATAGCCAACTCATACTTATTGTGTCCTTAGAAAGTGCTGGGCTTTGTACCAAGCAGCATGTGGGTTATTCAATCAGTGTGATACTTATGAGGTGTGTAAGATGATTCCCATTTTACAGATGAGGTCACTGGGGCACAGAGAAGGAAAGCAGCTTGCTCAGGGTCACACAGCCAGCATAAGACAGATTCACAGTTTGAGTGCAGGCACCCTGGCTCCACTGAAATAAGCAATATGGCAGGCTGGTGAAGAGCCCAGGGTTAGCCATTTGCAAGCCCTATGACCCTGGAAATATCATTTAATCTATCTGAGCCTCAGTGTGACCATCCATAAAATGGGGACAGTGCAGTACCCACTTGAAAGGTTGTCCTGAGAGTTCAATGAGATGGTGCGTGTGGAGCTGGTGCACTGGAGTTTCACTAAATATCAGTTCCTGTCCCGGGGCGGGGCAGGGTTGAGCAGGCCCGCCCATGTCCTGGCTGGACCTTGGGTGTTAGTGTGCTTGTGCACTGTTCTTCAGAGCTGAGGCCAGCATGGGGAACATGGTTTAATAAACTCCCACCTAGGCATTCAGTATCCGGGGAGCTTGGATGTTTGCAGAGGCTGCTGGGAAGGTGAGGGAGCTTAGAGGCCCCTGCTAGTAGCTCACGTCCTTGCTGCAACCCTAAATAATTGCTTTTCTCCTGAGGCCACTGCTTGCTCTGCCTGGTGTAGGAGCCAGGCTTGGGACTTGTCTCTGTGGCCCAGGGCTATCTCATTCAAGTTGGTGGACTCTGATTTTAATTGACTCTTGCCTGCCTGAGACCGTTTTCCAAGGGCACAGGAAAATGGGTCGTTAAGCCTGAGTTTGTCCTCAGAGAAGTTCCAAATGGTCTGTGGCTCCTGGGTACAAGCAAGGGTCATGGAAAGATCTTTTGTGAAGTCTCAGTGAGATGAGCTTGTACCGGGCACTGAGTTCTAGTCCCAGGATTCCATTTCTTTCCAGCTCATGGTGGCAAAGAACCTGTCTGATGGCACTGGTGTTGAAAAATCTTAACCAAACACGAGGCGCAAATTTCAAGGATGGCTGTTACTCAGCAGGTTTCTGTGACAGGCTGGCATTGCTCCTTCCCCTTTGACTCTCCGTGATAACAAGCATGGACCACGCTGGCCTTGACAGAAATCCTAATGTAGCTGAAGACCCTCTCCCTGAGAAGACCCTCTCCCTGACACACAGTAGCTCTTTCTGTGTCATTCCCTTCTTTCCTTAACCCAGAGAGATCCTGACATTCCAGCAAAACCAAAATGAATCAAAACACTGGTTTGACATCCTTAAAACAGCATGTCTCAAAGTGTGGTCCATTATCCAGCAGCACCAGAATTACTCAAGTCTAGAGGGCCACTAAAAAGGTAATAATAGCCCCTGGGCCAGACTCCAGGTGCACCGAATCAGAATCAGCTTAGCAAGGTTGCTTTAACACAGCTGTGTTCTGCTGTGGCTCAGACACCACAAGCCACGTTGCTCATAGGGATGTGATTTGCTGAAAAGGCCAGCAAATTTTGGTAAAATTCTGAGCAAAAGAAAGTACAACACTCCCTTGTTTACATGGTAATGGTAGTTGCATTCCTGGAAGAATCATGTGCAGAGAAACCATGCCCAAAATACTTTGTACAAAATGGAATCAGGCTTGGCCTCAGATACTTGTAAACATGTGTTTTACTTGGGGATTATGGGGGACTTGTGGCAATTCTCTCTTCCTGCAGGACTGTGCTGTGCATGGCAGGGCAGTTGGTAGCCCTCGTGCTCACCTTCTAAATGCCAATGGTGCCTCTAGAATGTTCCTGTGAATTTTCAAAATGCCCTGTTGGGGGAAGTTCCATCTCTGTTGACACTTACTGGTGTAGTGGAAAGGCTGGGCTTAGTATGAACCCTCCACTGATTCCCTGTGGCATCCTTGAGTCAACTAACCTCACCGAACCTGTGTTCTCTAACATGGTGAGATATGCCAGCCACGGTGGCTCACATATGTAATCTCAGCACTTTGAGAGGCTGAGGTGGGAGGATAGCGTGATACCAGCCTGGGCAACATAGTGAGATTCCAGCTTTACAAAATTTAATTAAAAAAATGAGCCAAGCAGTGGTGCCTGCCTGTAGTTCCAGCTACTCCGGGGGCTGAGGCAGGAAGATCGCTTGAGCCCAGGAGTCTGAGTTTACAGTGAACTGTGATAGCACCACTGTACTACAGCCTGGTGACAGAGCAAGACTCCATCTCTAAAAACAAATACAATAAAAATAAGTAAAATAAAATGGGGAGGGAATACTAAACCTCCCCTCTAAAGAATTGTTTGAAGGTTAAATGATCCAGTGTGTGCCATCCCTAACACAGCAATGGGCACGCAGTCTACCCTAAATATCTGCTGTTTTTTGCTCTATTCCAGGGCAAACGTGTTATATAAAGGACCAGATAACAAATGTCTTTGGCTCTGGGGGCTATATTGCCAGCCTCTGTTGCCACTTCTCAACTCTGCTGTTGTTGCAGGAAAGCAGCCATGAATGAAACATAGCAAAGGTGCAGCTGTGTGCCAATAAAACTTTATTTGCAAAATCAGGTAGTAGGCCAGGTTTGGCCTGTGGTCTGATCCCGGGTCTATACCCATCAAATATCTGTATGCTACCTCTCCATCTGCTTAGCTGGATTAGAGTCTCCCTAGATTCCCATGTTTTCCATTTTGTCATAATACATCTGGAACAAGAGGGTTATCAGACTGTGTCTGGAGCAGGCACTTCCCACAGGCAGTTGCAGGAGATAATGATATATCAACAGAGCATCACCTCTGTCCTCAGCCAGCTGCCTTCAGGGACCTGTTCAGGGAGAGGGGAAAGGGGCAGGGAGATCTTAGGAGGAGAGTGTGGGTGAGGCAGGGCCAGCATCCCTCTTCTGGGGCCCAAGCCTCCTGTCTAGCACATAGCACATTCCTAGGGTTTCTGAGCATTCTTGGAATTTCAGAGGGAAATCTCAATTTCTCCCTTGTGTTAATTTCCCAGAACGAAGTTTTCCAGCACACTGATTGGTACCTTGGAGTTACTGATCTCAAATAAAGTGTTATCTGCATGTACTGCTCCTGTGGCAAGTTTTAGAGTTTCTCATTTAAATTTTGGAGGTGGGCTTGGGAGAAGCAGAGAGAGAGAGAAGGGAAGGTAGTTGAAGCCTCAACCTGGCAGCCTGCAGGTCAGCTTCTGCCCAAGGACAAGTTTGTTTTGCTACTCACAGGAACGGTCTGCCTGCCTAAAAAAAAAACAGGTTCCCATAGTAATCCATCTTTTGAGCTTCTCCTGAAAAACTGGCAGCCTTGGGGAACCAGGACTGTCTTCCTCAGGGCAACAACTGATGGGTGGGTGGGAGCGAGGGGGGCTGTCTTGTGGGGGTGCAGGCTGTCCAGCAACGAGTGCTCCCCCACCCTCAGCCTTGTCCCACCTCCTACCTACTTCCTCTGCAGGGCCTCCGTGGGCATGTGGGTTTGAGACGTTGGCCTCCCTAAGGAAAAGGATAATGAGGTCTTTCATTAGCTGCCACACTGCCTGGAAGACAAGAGGGCGGCCTGGCCAAGACCACCTGGGCCCTGGAGCAGCCTCCTGCCTGGACTCCCTGCCTCCCTGCGTCGCTCCCTACAGTTGGTTCTCCATGGAGCAGATGGAGGAATCGGTCTAAAAATGCTGATTAGTCAGCTGCTGTTCTTCATTACTTTTCAGGCGAAGACCCAACTCATTAACCCCCCTTCAGGGACCTGGGTGGACTCTCTGCCCATCTCCCTAGTTGCCTTTCTCCCCTTATCCTCCCTACATCCTCCCTCAAATGCCATATTCCAGACATGTTGGGCTGCTTTCAACTCCTTAAACAGCTTGTTAAGCCCTTTCCTGCCTTTATAAACTCAGATTTTACATGCACAAATTTGCAGAGACAGGCATTTTAGTTAGTATTGGGTTGAGCTCAAGTTGACTGAAATTCAAAACAAGGAAAGGGATGCTTATTTCTCTGCTGTAATTATCTGAGCTCAGGCACCCAGGGCTGGGAGGTGTGGCAGTTCTCAGAGTCAATGCTATCGACACCTCGACTTTGGCCCTGCCGTGTGTGGCCTCTTGATCCAATATGGAAGCATGTGCATTCCAGGCCCACGAGACAGAGAGGGAAAGGAATGGCGAGGACCGAGGGGACCTGCGCACCATCTCTTAAAGAGGCTCCTGGAAGACACCTGACACAAGGCAACTCTTCTTCTCACTAATTCTGGCGAATAGTGCAGGGCCACACTGAGCTGCAAGGAAGCCTGGGAAATGTAGTCTTCATTCTAGGAAGCCATATTCCCAGCCAGAGTTTAGTGGTATATTACCATAGAAGAAGGCGTAACAACTGCTGCACACCAGCAAGGGACTCCTATAATCTCAATGTTCTTTGCCCACCAGCATTGTTAAAATCAGGATTTGGATTTAGAATTATCTGTTCCCAAAGCTGGACTCTTAACCGTTTTGCTGCATTGCTTCCTGACACACAACACACAGTTAGGATTTAACAAAAGCCCATAAAGAATTGAGATGCAGATTTTGGGCTTGGACATGCTTGAAAGTATTGGTCTGTGTGTGTAGCTCATTTCATTCATTTTCTTATAAGGAGAATACTGAATAACTCTTAGAATTTATTAAATCTGACCAGGTATGGTGGCTCACACCTGTAATCCTAGCACTTTGGAAGGTTGAGGTGGGCAGATCACTGGAGGTCAGAAATTCAAGACCATCCTGGCCAATATGGCGAAACTGTCTCTACTAAAAATACAAAAATTAGCCAGCTGTGGTGGCACTCGCCTGTAATCCCAGCTACTCAGGAGGCTGAGGCAGGAGAATCTCTTGAACCTGGGAGGCAGAGGTTGCAGTGAGCCAAGATCATGCCTCTGCTTTCCAGCTTGGGCAACAGAGTGAGACTCCATCTCAAAAACAAACAAACAAATAAAAAACCCAAAAATATTATTAAATCTTTGAACTGGAGTAAATGGCTTTTCTTTTTAAAATTTAATTGACTTTATTAGGTATAATGCATATATCATAAAAAGCACATACTTTAAATATGAGTTTGATGAATTTTAACAAATGTCAACACTCTTGTATCCATCATCTAAATCAAGATACAGAACATTTCTATCCTTCCAGAAAAATTCCCTAGTATCCGTTGGTGGGCAACCCCCATGCCCCACCTTACTCCAGACACCCACCAATCCATTTTCCCTTTTTAAAAAAAATAGAGACAGGGTCTAACCATGTTGCCCAGGCTGGTTTTGAACTCCTGGGCTCAGGTGGTCCTCCTGCTTCAGCCTCCCAAAGTGCTAGCATGAGCCACCACGTCTGGCCACCAATCCATTTTCTATCATTATATGTTAGTTTTGCCTGTTGTTAGTGTTTATATGTATGGACTCTTACCACTTGGTATGATTCCACTCTTTGTATCTGGCTTCTTTCATTCAGCATTATGGTTCATGCATAATTCATGTCACCGCTTCTACCGGTAGTTTGTTCCTTATTATTACTAAGTTACATTCCATCCTTTGAGTATACCTCAAATTGTTTATTCACCTGTTTATTTCTATTTATTGTTTCCAGTTATTGGCTATTATGAGTAAAGCTGCTATGAACATTGACAGACAAACCTTTTCGTGGACCCATATTTTCATTATCTAGTATAAATAGTTCAGAGTGAAATTGCTTGGTCAAATGATAAGTATATATTTACCTTTACGGTAAATGCTAAGCTATTTTCCAAAGTGGATTTACCAATTTACATTTCCACCTGCAATGTATGGAAGTTCCAGTTGCCCTACATCTTCGCCAACACTTGGTGTTGTCAGGTGTCTTTAAAACTCTTGCTGTTCTAATCGATATGTAGTAGTAGTTCGTTGCAGTTTTAGCTTGCATTTCCCTAATGACTGAAGATATTGAGCATCTTTTCAATGTGTTTATTGGCCATCTGTGCGCCTTCTTTTTTGAAGGGTCTGCTCAAATCTTTTGTTTGCTCTACTATTGCTATTTTCTCTTCTCATTGAGTTGTAAGCCTTCATTATACATTCAGAATGCGAGTTTTGTTTTTTATTTTTATCAGATAAATATATTGTGAATGTTTTCTCCCAGTTTGTGGCTTGCCTTCTTATTTTCTTCATGGGATCTTTTGATGAACAGAAGGTTCTAATTTTCATTAAGATCAGTTTATCCATTTCTTCTTTTATAATTGGTGCTTTTATGTCATGTTTTTGAAACATACTACGCACCTGCTGTGTAGATAATCAGGAAATGTTTGCGTGGTTGAATTTCATCAGAGTAGTTGGAATGCGACAGTTCATGAAGACGTGACCTCCCTGGACTCTCTTTGGTATCTGGGGTCCATGTTATGTGGCTGCTTCTAATGCTGGTCCCCTAGCACATTAGGAACCAGGCTGAGGAAGAGCCCAAATCAGTGTGTTTGTGGGTTTGTCTTGGGGAGAGGGGGAAGAGAGAACTAAGTTCTTTTCTTTGCCGAAACACTAGGGGAAAAATAAAACCCAAGCAAACGTTTGTCATATTCACTGGGTGAGGTTTCTCCAGTTGCCTTCCCGGCCTGAGATTCTTGAGAAGTGTTGCCTCATGAATATTGAATGGCTTCAGTACCTTCTGCGCATGCCGCCGGCAACTGCTTCCTAGAAATGAATTTGGAGTCTTGCGGTAATTACCCCTGGAAGTGTTCATTCAAGTCTGAGAGCAGATTAAATAATGAATAGGAATGTCATTTATTCATACCAATTTAGAAACCCGTGTCTCATTATTTTTCTGGATGAAATTGAATGTCAAGAAGGGGAGAAAACTAAGGGGAAGGGGGTGATGTGGAGATGGAACATGAGAAAAGTGTGTCACTCGTGCTGCAGAAGACCAGAGATGGGGCTTGGATGGGGAAGTGGCCTCCGCTCCTCCAAACACTGAGCCCAGTAGCAGAATTGTGAGGATGAAGCGGGTTAGACAGGCAGCTAGGGACATGCCCACAGGCCCTTTTGTCCTTGCTCCCAGACCATCCTCATTTCTCATCTTTTTGACATTTTTCCCTTGGAGAAAATTTGTAAAATCCAGGAAAGCGTTAAAGAGAAAAAAATTCATCCATCGTCCCGCCCCCTGAAGGCAACTGTTATTAGCATTTTGCAGTATTTCTTTTCCCGGACTTTTTTCTCTGCTGAGCTTTTTTTGAAAAAAATGTTTCTTGAGACCAGAGCAGAAATACAGTTGTACCTCCTGCTGTGAGCGCTGGTGCACCCTTAGGATGCAAGCAGTCTTGAATGGGGTTGCACACACTCTGTGGACGGGAAGCCCCTGGGCTCTTGGACCCTTCTCCATCGCTGCTCCCGCAGTGCCCAGCATGGTCCCTGGCATGTGGCAGGCATTTGGTAAGCCTGTGTTGGATGGATGGGTCACTTTTAGTGCCTGAGTATCAGTCCTTAGTAACAGCAGCCAAGCGTATAGGGTGCTTGTGGGGTGCCAGACGCATGCTAAGAGCTTTACAGGATCTACCTCATTTAACCTGCACATCACCTTCCCATGAGATTTATTTTCGTGACTGAGAACACAGACCCTGGAGTACGTCTGGCAGTGTGAAGTCATGCTTGAGAACATGTGCTTTGGAGTTAGACTACCTGGGTTTTAGCCACATAACCTAAGGTAAATCACTTAACCCTTCTGAGCCTCAGTTTCTTCTTGTATAAAAGGACTCTAGTAATAATATCTACGTTGTAGGACTGTCAAAAGAATTTGGTGCAATTACTCAGATCAGGATCTGGCAAAGATTTCTAACTAGTTTATTTTATTTTGAGACAAGAATCTCCCTCTGTCGCCTGGGCTGGAGTGCAGTGGCACGATCTTGGCTCATTGCAACCTCTGCCTCCCGGGTTCAAGCGATTCTCCCATCTCAGCCTTCCAAGTAGCTGGGACTTCAGGCATGCACCACCACACCTGGCTAATCTTTTTGTATGTTTAGTAGAGACAAGGTTTCACTGTGTTGGCCAGGCTGGTCTTGAACTCCTGACCTCAAGTGATCCGCTCACCTCGGCCTCCCAAAGTGCTGGGATTATAGGTGTGAGCCACCATGCCTGGCCAGGACCTGGCAAAGAGAAAGTCATTTGAAATTGTTAGCCATAAGTACTAATCTTCATCATCTGAGTAATCTTGAACAAGCCATTTTACCTTTGAGACTTAATTTCTTCATCTGGAAGATGGGGAGAGTAGTTGTGATCACTGAAATGAGATAAACCATGTGAAGAGCCCAGCCCAGAATGTGGCACATTGGAGAAACTCCCGAAGAATAGTTATTCATAGTCTCTCAAAAAGCAGGATCTATCTAGCTCCTACTCCTCCTTCAAA
This sequence comes from Ateles fusciceps, assembly GCA_036589455.1. Classification (NCBI taxonomy): domain Eukaryota; kingdom Metazoa; phylum Chordata; class Mammalia; order Primates; family Atelidae; genus Ateles; species Ateles fusciceps. Next base: position 6,924,853 of record JAZHEH010000847.1, read on the forward strand.
ACTTATCTCAAGGGTCACCTCCTCCTGATGACTTCCTTGATTTCTTTTCCTTCTACTTCTCTGCATTCCTCCAATGCTTTCAGTCATTCTCTAACACAGCACTTCTCATGCTGTCCTATAATCTCAGTTTTAACTGGTCTGTGTCCTCCACTGCACCCCAAACACCCATTAATCACCACTGTATCCCCAGACGCCAGTGTCTGGCACATGGTAAGTGGTCTACAAAGTATTTGTGGAGTGAAACTGTGATGATGCAGTCGGGAAAGGCTTTGACGGCAGGCAACCAGGGGACGAGCGCTTCTATTGAGTCATCTCTGAGGGGCGATGTTAGTGAGATTCTGGAAAAATTAGCTGCTTCTTATCAGTTCTAACTCTGGTAGTGTTTTACTAATCTGCCTTTTTCTGACTTAATTCAAAACTGGATGGGAGGGAGAGAAATTTGTCTGGGTGACTCCAGGTTAAGAAGCTGTCATGATGTCCTGGGAATTGTGTAGCTTGGAGCCATCAGTTTGCAGGTGGAGAGGGCAGAAGTTGGAATGTAACTGCTGCTGACAGGGCTTGACAAGGGATAGAGGGGAGAAGATTCTGGGTTTTTAGTATAATTTTCATACAGTACAATGTGCCCATTTACTTGTACAGGCTGAGTTTTGACAAATGCATACACCCATGTAACCACCACCACGATCAAGATGTGAAGCTTGTCTGTCACTCCAGAAAGAGTCCCCCTGCTCTGTGTCACCCTCCCCCTGCCATCACCTTAGGCAACTACTATGCTTTTTCTGTCACTGTAAGTCTATTTTGCCTGTTTTAGGATTTCATATAAATGTAATCACACAGAGTGCACCTTTTGTATCTGACGTCTTTCATTCAACATAAATGCTTTTGTGATTCACGTTGTTTTCAAGATAAGATGTGGTTCTGTTTCATCCGTATACCAATCTCCTTTCCCAGCTAATCCAGGGCCATAGAGTTGTCAGTCGTGTGCTATGTTCTTAGGTTGATTCTTCAGTAACTGGCTAAATGTGCTCCTCCAACATGCCTCTCCTGACTTTCCCCAGATCGCTGGCTGCGTTGGTGATAGTGCTGTGTAATAACGGCTATTTAATGAGTTTTGAACCATGTTTAATAAGCCTCTGCCTTACAAAGTCTATTCTGTTATTATAATCCTCCTCGGAGTTAGGGATTATTGTCCCATTTTAGAAAAAAGGAAACTAATGCTCAGAGAGGTTGAGCAACTGAGCTAATACCTCACAGCTAAGTCACAGCAGAGCGAGAGGTTGAGTCTGGAACTTTGACCTTAAGAACCGTGCTCGTGACCAGTCTGCTGCAGTGCCTCTCAGGGGACCATTCTCTTCATGTATAGCCGGAACATCCCCTTCTTACATTCCTTATCACACTGTTTCATAGTTAGCTGTTTCACTGTCTTTTCCCTCTTATCAATCTGGCTTCTTAGTTGCAAATAGCAGTATCTACTCTAGCAGTTAAGCAGGGAAGAAAACTAAAGGAGATTCTGTAGCTCACATCATTTCCAGGAGTTCCAGCGTCAGCCTGGGAACTATGCAATCAGGAATAAAGCTACACTATTACTGAATACCACAGCCTCTGCTGCCTCTGAAAGCCACACACCCTCTACAGGAATTAGATTCTCTAGACACCAGTGTCTTCATTTGCTCACTTTTTTTTTTTTTTTTTTTCTCCTGAGACAGGGTCTCACTCTGTTGTCCAGGCTGGAGTACAGTGGCATGATCTCAGCTCACTGAAACCTCTGTCTTCTGGTCTCAAGAGATTCTCCCACCTCAGCCTCCCAAGTAGCAGGGACTACAGGCAAGTGCCATACCATGCCCAGCTAATTTTTGTATTTTTTGTAGAGACAGGGTTTGCCATGTTGCCCAGGCTGGTATTGAACTCCTGGGCTCAAGCAGTTCACCTGCCTGGGCCTTCCAAAGTGCTAGGATTACAGGCGTGAGCCACTGTGCCCAGCCATTTGCTTACTTCTGAATTGAAATATCACATGGCAGTATCTGATTGGTGGAGTCTGTGCTACATGATGAGGTCTCAGCTACAAGGAATGCTGGGAGAATGAGTCTTGCTGGAAGAATAATGTTTTTTTTTTTATGGGGAGGTTGTTTATTTTTTTGTCTGTATTCTTATAATGTTTTTGTCTGGTTTGGTATTAGGGTAATGCTGGCCTTATCAAATGAGTTGGGAAATATTCTTTTCTATTTTCTGGAGGAGATTGTATAGAATTGGTATTATTTGTTTCTTAAAATTTTTGGAAGAATTTGCCAGTAAAACCATCTGGGCCTGCAGTATTCATTTTCTTTTCTTTTTTTCTGGAAGGTTTTTAACTCCATATTTAAGTTCTTTAATGGACATAGGGCAATTCAGGTTATCTGTTTCTTCTTGGGTGAGTTTTAATATTTAGTATCTTCCGAGGAATTGTTTCATTTCATCTAAGTTGTTGAACTTAAGGAAGTGGAGTTGGTCACAATATTCCATTATTATCCTTTTAGGTCTGTGGCTTCAGAAGTGATGTGCCCTCTTTCATTTCAGATATTGCTAATTTGTTTCCCTTGTCTATTTCCTTGGTCACTCTTGCTAGAGATTTATCGGTTTTATCCATCTTCTCTAAGAATGAGCTTCGGTTTTATTATTTGTGTCCATTCTTTTCAATTTTGTTGATTTCTGCTTTGCTCTTTGTTTTTCTTTCCGTCTGCTTTCTTTGAATTTAAATTTGCTCTTCTTTCTGTGGTTTATTGAAGTAGAAGCTTTGATGACTGGTTTTAGCTTTTCTTTTTTTCACACATAAACATTTGAATGCTGTAAATCTAACCATGGCTTTAGCTGCATTCCACAAATCTTGATGTTTTATTTTCATTTTCATTCCATCCAAATATTTTTTAATCTCTCTTGCCATTTCCTCTTGAGTCTCAATGAGTTATTTAGAAGTGTATTGTTTAATTTTCAAATATTTGGCAGATTTTCCAACTGTCTTTCCCTTATTGTTTTCTAGTCCAGTTTTGTTATAATTCAGAAACAAAATTGTTATGATTACAGTTCTCTTAAATTTGTTAAGGTTTGCTTTATGGAACAGACTGTCATGAGTGTGTATATCTCGGTGAATATTTCACACAAACTTGAGGCAAATGTGCATTCTTCCGTTGTTGGGTAGATTGTTCTATAAATGTTAATTAGGTCCAGTTGGTGGGTGATATTGTTTGTTTTTCTAAGTCAATACTGATTTTATGCCTATTTGTTGAATCAGTCGTTAAGAGAAGAATGCCGATGTTTCCAACTGTATTTGTGGACATGTCTTTTTCTCCTTTCAGTTCTTTCACTTTTTGTCGTGTGTATTTTGATGTTCTGTTACTGGGTACATACATGTTTAGAAGTGTTATGCCTCCTTAGAAAATTGACACCTCTACTGTTATGCAAAGCCATCTGATTGATTTTTCTCCCTGAAACTTTGTTCTATATACAAATTGCATTAATTACATACAATAGTGTTGTATGAAATTAATATAGTTACTTCAGGTTTTTTTTTTTTTTTTGGTTGGTGTTTGTGTTTCTGGTACCCTCAATATACCTATCAAGAAGGCCCAGGGGAAGCAGAGGGAGGAATCTCTTTTTTTAAACATTATACAGCCAATGCATGTGCAGTGGTGTCAACTCAGAGCCTTGCCCATTGCAATGTGGGAACCTGGATGAGAACCTCCAGTGAAGCCCAGCACTGCTGGTAGAACCAGCACCTGTTTGAGGTCCACAGCCACCTGCAGGCACTGTTATGTCTGTGGTTGGAGTTCTCAGAGTGAGACAGGAGTGATGGGTGGCCACAACGGTTTTGGATGCTGTTGTACCTTGGAAATTTAACCCCTCTGTGTTTCCAACCTCTTCTCACCATGGAGACTATTTGGCACCCTGGGAACTCACCTTTTAAAATGCCATGTGATGCGTCCACTAGAGGAAAAGTAGAGAATGTAGCTGTAAATACAATGTTTTAAAAAGAAGCACTTTTATGCTCTCCACTGCTATGTAATTGTGGTATGGGCTGTGAGGGGAAGGGGAAACATTGCAAGATTCAAATGTTAACAGGTGCATGAAGGACCTGCAACACTGCAAGAAGGACTTATGCAAGCAACTGGGACCAAGGTCATTCCTGGAGGAGTCAGGGTCAATTCTGCATCTTGGCATCTGGCCATCTCATAATTATTGGTATTCTTCTGGAGTTTCATCCTCAACAAGGGCGTAGAGGGCTTACAGGGAGGGGAGGGATGTTACCAAGGTACTCATCTATATTCAGTCATCAAGAATAGCCTTCCAATTCTAATTGAATATAATCGGAGACGGTCAAGCTGGCTGACTGAAAGCTGTCTACTCTGGTGGGAGGAAGAGGAGTGAGGGTTGGAAGGACAGAGTGGAGAAGAAAGGCTTTGTCACCTCAAGCTCTGCTCTGTTCCTGATTGTGTTGACAGCAAAAACTAGGGTTAGACAGGCCTGAATTCAAATCCCACCTGCTAGCTGAGTGACTTAGCCATTCTCTGCCTCAGCTTCCTTATCTATAAAATGGGGATAATAGCTATATTTAGAGTACGGTTGTGAGGATTAAGTGAGCTAATCTATGTGAGTTAGCTCCCTTGTGTCCTTCCTACTCAAAATGTGGTACATAGACCAGCAGCAGCAGCTTCACCTGGGGACGTTGTCAGAAATGCAGACTCTCATTCCTTTTCAGCATTTGCATGGCAGTGAGATCACAGTGATTCCAATGTGTGCTGCCATTTGAAATGTACTGTGTTATGCCACCTTCATCCGTCCACATTGAGCTCATTACATTTTTGAGTCAATTGGATTTTCTCTGGTCCTTTTCTGACATTCTCTAAGAGTGTTCCCTCCACCCACATAAAACAGTACTCAAAACACAGAGCAGTTTCAGGATGGCACTTTCTTACAGCTTTGAGAAGCTCTGACTTCTGTCTGGAGTATTAAGACAGAATTCCCTCTTTCCATCCTCTCCCTACCTGCCCAAACACTGAAACGGAGGGGGATTACTTCATGCATCTGTTAACATTTGTGAATAAATAGCCTTTTGCAACTTGGATCTTATTTTTAAATGCACCTAAGGAAGCCCGTCATTTAAAGAAACCCCATGGTGAACACTCCGTAAAGCAAATAATCACCAACTAATTTACCCATTTTACAAGCTCAATTTTTTGCCGATTATGAGGTCAGAACAAAGCAGATTGAGCTGTTGGAAGCTTTAGCTCTTAATTGGCAATATTCAGAATAATAACTTCTTTGTGTGTGGGTAAAATAGGTCCCTTTTTCCAATGTTGGTGGGGTATCCGAATCACCTATGGAGCTTTATTTTTGTTTTTTTTACTGTATAAGTACATAAATCTTAAGTGTATTTCTTAATGATTTTTACATATGTATACATCTATATAGATGAAGATACAGAGTATTTTAACATGCCTGAAAGCTCTTTCATGTCCCTTCCTAGTCAGTAATACCTCCCCAGAGGGGAGCCTCTCTCTGACTTCTATCGCATAGATTAATTTTTCTGTTCTTGCATTTCATATAACAGAATCATACAGTAAGTATTCTTTTTATTTCTGGCTTTTTTCATCCGCCACGTTGCTGTGATTCACCCATGTTGTTGCATGTCATAGCATAGTTTGTGTAATATTCCACTATTTACAAATATAACACTGTCTGTTCCTCTCTAGTTGGACATTTGGGTTGTTTGCGGTTTCATGCTATTACTAATAGTGTTGATATGAACATTATTTTACATGTTTTGATGAACTTAAGTATGTATTTCTATTGAGTACATACCTAGGAATGAGAAGTCCTGGGTCACCGGGTTTGTTTATGCTCAGCTTTCTTTCCATCGTTTTATCTTTCTGTTTTTTTTCCTTCTTCCCTTCCTCCATTCCCTCCCATCATATATATATCTCCACACAGGGTATATATATGACATGGTTTGGCTGTGTCCCCACACAAATCTCCTTTTGAATTATAGTCCCCATAATCCCCACATGTGGAAGGTAATTGAATCATGGGGGTGGTTACCCTCATGCTGTTCTCGTGATAGTGAGTGAGTTCTCACGAGATCTGATGATTTTACAAGGGACTTTCCCCCTGCTTCACTCTGCACTTCTGCCACCATGTGAAGAAGGACATGTTTGCTTCCCCTTACACCGTGACTGTAAGTTTCCTGAGGCATCCCCAGCCATGCTGAACTGTGAGTCAATTAAACCTCTTTCCTTTATAAATCACCCAGTCTCAGGTATGTCTTTATTAGCAGCAAGAGAATGTACTAATACACAGACATTCTCTCTTTTTCTCCATGTGTATTTATATATATACACACACAGCATCTTGCTCTGTGCCCAGGCTGGAGTGCAGTGGTACAATCACGGCTCACTGCAGCTTCAGCATCCCTGAGCTCAGGTGATTCTCCCTGAGCTATTCTCAGTCTCTTGAATAGCTGGGACTACAGGCACATGCCACCACACCTGGCTGCTTTTTTGTATTTTTTGTAGAGACAGGATTTTGCCATGTTGCCCAGGCTGGTCTTGAACTTCTGAGCTCAAGTGATCCTCCCAGCTCAGTCTCCCAAAGTGCTGAAATCACAGGCATGAGCCACCTCACTTGGCTCATACTCGGCTTTCACATCTATTGTTAAACACTTGCCCAGGGCAGATGTACCCGTTTGTAGCTCAGCAGTCGTATGACAATGCCAGTTGTGACACGGAGAGCTTCTTACAATTACAAGTTCCTGGACTCTTCCTGGGACCTATAAAATTGGATTCCTTTTAGAGGTTAGGACTTGGGAAACTGTATTTTTATGTCAAACGTCATTGGTTTTGCAGATAAATCCAATATGTCAGTCTCAAATCACCCAATAGCAGTCTAAAAATAAGCTAATTATCCAGCAAACCAAAATAAAAAGTTTACCTTAATGAACTTATCTGGAATTGTATAACCTAGAGAGAAGATGTATGTGTGTTTGTGTTTTATGCTTTATTTAGTATTCTTCAGCTGACTCACATATTGAGGAGGAAGGTGTACCATAGCTTGTTAGTGCTTAGGTCTTCCAAAGGCCTTCATCAGGATCCTGAACTATTATTTTCAGGGGTATCGGGGAGGGTCCCCCCCACTTCTTCCTCCCTAATTTAGCTTCATAGTGCAGGAGATTGTTTCCTTTGGATTAGTTCAGCCTCTCTCAGCTCTTAAAGTGTAAATACCTTTTCAAAGTGTAACCTGTGCCATCATGAACACAGGTGTTTGAAATAGTTTCTAAAACAACTGTTCTTAACCCCTTAGGGCAATTGTGTGTTTCTTGAGGGTGAGAGAGAGAGAATATTTTTGGTTATTACAATGAGGGAGATGCTGCTGACATTTAGAGGCGGGGATCAGGGACATTAAAAAGGCTTCCTTGAACGAAGCAGTCCTACGCGGCAAAAGTCTGTCCTGTCCCAAATGCAATCGGTGCCCTCGCTGAGAAACACCCGTTTTCTTCCGGTGGTGGATGGGAATAGCTAGTTGCTAGATCCTGAGCTGTGGAACCACAGAGCTGGGGCCCAAACTTGATTTTATTATTTAGTAGCTGCATGACAAGTGACAACCTCTTCAACTTCTCTGTGCCTCAGTTTCTTCATCTGTAAAGTGGGGGAAATGATACAACTTACCTCCTAGGGTGATAATGAAGACTAAAGCAGTGATAATGCAGGTAGAGAGCTTGGATAGTGTAAAAAATGTTAGCCCTGTTATGACTTAAAGGTTTTTCCCATTGCCTTATCTTTAAACACCTTCCTGCTACAAGTGGCCTGCTAATTTTCAGTGTCTATTTCTCCCCCATAACTAGAAAGCCCACTTTCTTCCTATGCCTCTTCACAGAGCTATTTTCCTCTAAATTAATGGTTCCCATTGTAGTAGACTCGGTGCTCACCTTTATAGCATACTTTTTAATGTCTCTTTTTATCATCGTGATAGAATTCACAGCTAATAAAACCTAGCTATACATAAAATTTCAGGGAAGTGTATGTGTGTACGTGTTGCCCTAAGTGTAACGTACAGGAGAAATAAAATGGAGATGGACTTCTAGCAAATTTTTTTTTTTTTTTTGAGATGAAATTTTGCTCTCGTTGCCCAGGCTGGAGTGCAATGGCATGATCTCGACTCACTGCAACCTCTGCCGCCCAGGTTCGAGTGATTCTCCTGCCTCAGTCCCTGGAGCAACTGGGATTACAGGCACCCACCACCACACCCAGCTAATATTTTTGTATTTTTAGTAGAGATGGGGTTTCACCATGTCTCAAACTCCTGACCTCAGGTGATCCACCCGCCTCGGCCTCCCAAAGTGCTGGGATTACAGGCGTGAGCCACCATGTCTGGCCTCTGGTAAAATATTATACATGTCACTGAACAAATGTTCCTGTAAAACTCTGTTTGCAGACAAAAAGTAGTTCTCCTGCTGACACGCATCCATAACACTGAGCAAACAAGACAACAGCTGTGGATGCAGAAAGATCCAGATGTGCGGCAGTGGCCACTCGGCACCACTGGCATTTCTCTGGGTGATGGGATTTTGCAAAATGGTGAATAGTGCTTCTAAAAGTTTAAAACAGAGAAATGAAGTCCCCTCAATTTATATTTACATGGTAGTTACATTCCTGGAAAATCAAGGATTTGTTCAAGTCTTGCAAAAAAATACTTCTTAAACTATATAAACCAGAGTTAAGTTCCAGCAGTTAATTTTGAACAGGTTTTTCTCCTATGCGAATGTCAGGTGTGACGTTGCAGACTTGTGTGGGACTTGGGACAGTGCTTTATTGCTTACTGCAGGCCATATAGCATCCTTGTCCCCCGCCCTCAGTCACTGACAGAGCTTCCCCACAATTTGGTCTTTGATACCTTTCTGGGTTTCCAGAATGTTCATTTGTGCTATGAGTTGGGGAGTAGATGGGGGCAGAGAACAAAAATAGAAGTGGGAGCCATTGAGCTGTGAGTCATTGAGGTGAGATGTAATGATGGCCTGGACTAGGATAGGAACCACAGAGGCTGAGGGAGAATAGATGAATCCTGGAATTAGCACCTAGAGATGTCATGGATACCTTTCAGGTTCTTCCTGGAGTAACTTGGTGACCCCATTTATTGCTATGGGGAAGACTAGAGGCAAATCAGGTACGGGCAGAAAGGTCAATAAATCAACCTTGGATATATTAAGTTTGAGATGCCTATAAGAGATCAAAGTGGAAATGCCCAAAATGCAATTGGATTTGTGAGTTTGGGCTTAGAAAGTAGATGTAGACATAGCTTCACCCAGCGTGAAGCTTTAGGGATGGAGGAGGTCTCCTGGAAAGAGGGTACAGAGGGCTAGGAGAAGAAGGCAGGCCTGAGGCCCTATAGAACCCTGGCATCCAGAGGTCAGGGGGTGAGAGAGCCCACTGGTCCTCCCCACTGCCATTTGTATACATCACATCCCCGACTCAGTGGCGGTCTCGGATGCAGGTCTGTGATGAATACATCACTGTGGCTTGTCAAAGACCAGCGTGTTCTCCTGGCAGATGGTAAGGACTCAGTGCATATTGGCTGATTGGCTTTCTAGAGTTGCGTGTTGATAACATTTCGCATTTTTGCATTGTATTTGAAAGAAGCTAAAGCCAATCTGTGTGTGCCATTTGTTCCTCCAGCCTTGATGACATTCAGAAATACTGAGTAGGAAGCTGGTGGACTGGGACTCAGTTGGAGTCTCCAAATTGAGATGCCAGAGGGGGAGCAGTGGCTGGGGCCACTGGGCACTGGCTGGCATGGAAAGTCCATAATTAACTTGTTTTGTTTTATGCCTCATGGGGAGGAAATGCTGTCTATTTTAATTTCATGAGCCTCCAACATTGTGAGGTTTCAAAAAGGAAAAGAAATCTCTTATTTTGGGGCCTCAAAGGTCTAGGTCACTAACTTAATGGGGTATTATGAGATTCTATGACAGCTAATGACTAAGTCAATTGCCACAATGCTACTGCATAGTAAACCCTTCCCAAATTTAGTGACTTAGAGGAATGATTATTTATCCTTACTCAGGTGTCTGTGGATTGCCTGACCGAGGCTATGTTCTTTTGACCTTGGCTCCAAGCTGTATTCTTTTTGAACCAGCAGCTACCTGGAAGTGTATGTCTCACAGCAATGGCAAAAATCCAGAAACAGAAGGCTAACTGCCTCTGCCTGTGTTTATCTGCCCAACTCCTACTGGCTGAAATAGGGCACGCGGCTAAGCCTGAGGTCAAAGGGTGGGAAAATACCCCCCCTCTTCAAGTGGAGGGACCGCAAAGTCACATGGACAGAGGGAGTGATGATGAACTGAGAACCATAATGTAATCTACGAAAGAAGGGATACCAAATTCTCGTGCCTACCAGGACCAAGCAAAGCATGATGCACAAGTAAAGATGCTGGATCATGGTGACGCAGGGATAGTTTGGGTTCATGAAAATACAGGCATGTTTATCACAACTACGAGACTTATAAAATTTATCCAATTTTTCTGGAAATATTTGGCCCACGATCTTACATTTTTCCACTTCTGATAAAGACACGGATGCAGAGAATGACTTCTCTACCTTAAGAATACTAAGAGTATTGACAGCGGACAGAGCTAGAGAGGCAATAAGGAGTATTGAGAGCTGTGGCAAAGCAGAAACCAAAGCACCTTGTCCGAAAAGTACAGCTATCACTTGATTTCAGTCCGTTGTTGTCAGATGGTACATTAATCCATTCTGACACTGCTATGAATAACTCCCTAAAGCTGGGTAATTTATAAATCAGAGAGGTTTAATTCACTTGCAGTTTCACAGGCAGCACAGGAAGCATGATGGGGAGGCCACAGGAAACTTACAATCAGGGCAGAAGGTGAAGGGGAAGCAGGTACATCCCCATGGCAGGAGCAGAAGGAGGGGAGAGTGAAGGGGGTGTGCTATACACTTCAATAACTAGATCTTGTGAGAACTGTATCCTGAGACAGCACTAGGGAGAGAGGGCTAAACCGTTAGAAACCACCTCCATGATCTCATCAGCTCCTTCCAGGCCCCTCCTCCCATACTTGGGATTACAATTCCACATGAGAGTTGGGTAGGGCCAGAGAGCCAAACCATATCATTTCACCCCCGGCGCCTCCCAAACCTCATATCCTTCTCACATTTCAAAGCACAAGTATGCCTTCCCAACAGTCCCCCAAAGTCTTAAATCATTTCAGCATTAACTCAAAAGTCCAAGTCCAACGTCTCGTCTGAGACAAGGAAAGTCCCTTCCACCTATGAGCCCGCAAAATAATAAAATAAGTTAGGTGTTACTTTTAAGATACAATGGAGGTACAGGCATTGGGTAAATGCTTCCATTCCAAAAGGGAGATACTGGCCAAAACAAAGGGGCTACAGGCCCCATGCAAGTTGGAAACCCAGCAGGGCAGTCATTAAATCTTAAAGCTCTGAAATAATCCCTTTGACTACATGTCTCACAACTGGGGCACACTGATGCAAGAGCTGGACTCCCAAGGCCTTAAGAGGCTCTGTCCCTGTGGCTCTGCAGGGTACAGCCCCAGCAGCTGTTTCCACGGGCTGGTGTTGAGTGCATGCAGCTTTTCCAGGAGCATGGTGCAAGCTGTTGGTGAATCTACCATTCTGGGGTCTGGAGGACAGTAGCCCTCTTCTCACAGCTCCACTAGGCAGTGCCCCAGTGGGGACTCCAACCTCACATTTCCCTTCCTCATTGCCCCAGTAGAAGTCCTCCATGAGGGCTCTGACCCTGTAGCAGACTTCTACCTGAATATCGAGACATTTCCATACATCCTCTGAAATCTAGGTGGAGGCTCTCAAGCCTCAACTCTTGCCCTCTGCACACCCACAGGCTTAACACCAGATGGAAGCTGCCAAGGCTTAGTGCTTATAGCCTCTGGAGCAGCAACCTGAGCTGTACTTTGGCTCCTTTTAGCCATGGCTTGAGCTAAAGCTGCTGTGATGCAGGACACCCTGTCTCGAGGCTACACACAGTAGCAGGGCCCTGGTCCTGCCCCAGGAAACCATTTCTTCTCCCAGGCCTCTAGGCCTGTGATGGGAGGGGGCTGCCTCAAAGGTCTCTGACATGCCCTGGAGGCATTTCCCCCTCTTGTCTTGACTATTAACATTCAACCTCTTATGTGGTACTTTTTCTCTCAAAGCCAGGATTCATGGGTCCAGGACTCAAGGGGTGGAAACAGAAGTGGCCTTACTCACCATCACCCAGAGTAGCCCACTTGCAAAATTTTTGCTTCTTGTCCCATGACATTATGTTCTGTGGGCCTGGAGGTCTTAATTCCAGAGGGAGGAGTGCTGCCACCAGGAGACACAATGGTGATTCCATTAAACTGGAAGTTAAGATTGCTGCCTGGCCAGTTTGGGCTCTTCCTGCCTCTAAGTCAACAGGCTAAGGGGATTCATAGTGTTGGCTGGGGTAATTGAACTGGACTATTAAGATGAAATCAGATGACTACCCCACTCCTGGTACCAATTTTCTGTATTAATCCCTTCTCACACTGCTATTAGTCTATTCTCACATTGCTATAAAGAACTACCCCTATCAGATGGGATCACAGGCTGAGCGTAACCTGGACTTTCAGATGTCAATGGAGGCTAAAAATTCAGATTTTCATGTGAAATTTTCTAACTTTAGAATGTTGAACAAACAAAATGCATTGAAGGTAGGAAATAGACTATAGGCCAGCCACCACACTATAATGTCTATTTTCTAAGTTTGGATTTCTGAGGTTGGCAGAACTTTTTTCTACTCCCAAGTGGCCACCAAAGGGGCAGTGGTTTCTGGATATGTCTTTGAGGTCCTAACAGCCAGTTTCCTTATGAGGAGTGAGGTCAATAAATTCAAAGATGCTAGAATGCTTTCCTCCTAATTCTCCTGCTTCCATAAAAATCCAATTCAATTTAAACTGCTAGGCGTAGTGAGTTGTAATTACTATATTTATAAAAATTATATATAATTAGAGCAGGGTTTCAGGAACCAGGCCAATTCTCCCTCAGAATGTACATTGAAAAGCACGTTTTAAAAGAACAAAAGATGCTCTTGGGTAGGGCTATCATGTGACATCTCCCAGGGCCATTTTGGTCAGTTGTTTTCAGGGGCTAAATATAAGTTCCTCCTGAGCTCTTTGGACTCAAACCACTATAAGAATATCAAATTTTCTTTTTGGAGATTATAGGTAGAATAATTGTATTTCCTGAACAAAAAGTCAGGGCCTGTGGGTTAGCTGAGAATCTGCATGCGCCTTACACACCCGGAAGGCAGTGCGAGGTTGGAGGCTGACAAATGTGGATTTGGAAATGAGAGGGAGACAGAAATGATTGCTAGTGATGGGATGGCCAGGTGACTCCTGAGTCCCCAGGTCCTCTCCAGGAATGTGACCTCTTGAGAGAGGCAAGGGCAAAGCCCTGCTAGTGGAGGGGATCAGATGGTTTGGTTTTCATTTCCTTTCTGGTAACTCAGTTGCCAGGTGAGATGTAAGGGGCCAGACACCCAAGGGGCTACCTTCTCCTCAAACCCAAATCTCAGAGTTTATCAGTTTCCATGCAAGATGGAGCCCACAGAACTGTCACCCAGGCCAGTGCATCTGGAGCCAGAAATCACACTTTTCCTGAAGCTGAGCCTGCTCAGGGCTTCAAATGAGACCCTGCCTGCAGTCAGCGGTTTATCTCACCTATCTACCCTGGCAATCCGTAAGGTTGACTTGCTGTTTCCTGGCAGAATGTAGCCTCACATACTTTGAGACCTTTGCATGGTTTGTGTCCTCTGCCGGGGATGCCATCACCTCCTTTGCCCATTTATCAAGACCCAGTTATCACATTCTTATCCGGGGTACTTTGATGCCCATGCCATGCAGAATCCAGCTCTCAACTGTTCTCACTGCACACAACGTGGCACTTCTCGTGGGACGCTGCAATAACTTTTCAGAGGTCAGAGCCTCCAAACAGCAATGGCTTGAGCTAGGTACATTCATTTTCCCAAATCACAGGAGGAAGTAGTCCAGGGCTGGTCTGGGGTCCTTAAGTGCTAAGGAAGCAGGCACTTGCTAGTCCATTTTTCCACCATTCCTAGGGGTTGCCCTTGTCTAATGGACCCAGATACCACTGCCACTGGAGTCAGAAACTCCAGCCAGTGGGATGGGGAAAGGGAAAAAGAGAGGGCTTGCCTCTTTCTTTTAAGGACACAGCAGGAAGCTGTACTCATTCATTCATTCAGCATATATTCATGGGGTATTTTTCACATGCTAGAAGCTGTTTTAGTTACTGGAGATGTGGCAATGAACAGGACTTAGAAAAATCCCTGCCACTATGGAGTGTCCTATGGAAGGTGAGGGTCCTGAGAACGTTAATAAAATAGGGAAATTAACGTGTATCCCAGGTGGTATGAAAAATGCCAAAAATGAGGAAACTTACATCTTAGGGAACTTCCAGTGCAGGGAGGGTGCTCGGGCTGTGGAGGGACTTTTTGCATTTAATTAAAGAGTGTGGATTGTCATTGCTTGTTGGCAGGAGGGGTGCAAGGTTTCACGAGGGTGTGACTGGCAACCCAGGAGCGCGTGCTCCATCTGTCCTGCAGGTGGCGCGCCTGAGCCCGTGTCGGCAGCCTCTCCAGGAAGGCAAAGGACACTGCCGCACTGGGGTCCTGCTCCGGGGTCAGAAAGCCCACTATGCTGTTCCCCTTGGGGTCGTCTTAGTGGCATGGACCCACCTCCCCCAATCCCAACCCAAAGCCTGGGTAGTTCTTGTGGAAGGTGCATTTCATCTTCAACAAGAGAAGATCGTTTTTCCGAAGGTCTCTATTTCATCTATTTTTCAGGAGCAGAGGCTCAGTTCTCCTGCCTTGGATTTAAGACACTTTAGTCACTTCTTTTTTATTGGTTCATTTGAAATAGCAGACAGTTCCGACTTTTTGTTTTTCTTTGTGTTCCCAGGTTTTACAGAGCGCTGTCTGGCTGCATTACAAACCTCTCCCAGTTTCTCTCTCCTACCACCAGCCCGGCCCCCCACACCGCCCGCCCCCAACTATAAAATGGCAATCAATGCCTGCCTCATGATGGCCAACAAGATAATGTCTGCAATAAGTAAGGTCGCCAGACTCGGCAAATCAAAATACAGGACACCTGGGTTTAAGGTGTTTGATAAACAACGATTTTTAAAAAGTGTATGTCCCAAATATTGCACAGCACATACACGTTAAAAAAATTATGAATTCTTTACTCTAAAAAAATTATGAATTCTTCTATGAAATTCAAATTTAACTGAGTACCCTGTATTTAATCTGGCGATTCAAACATAAGGAGCTAACACAGGGCATGGCCTGAGGTCACAGTAAGTGCCAGGGGCAATGATGAGGGTGACGATGACTTTAATTCTGACGAATGCCCACCCCAGGAGGGGAAGCAAGGGTGCATAGTCATAAGAAGGGACTTCTAGAGCAACAGGGGCCTAGGCTGGGCCTTGAAGGACTCCATTCCTGTGTTCAACAAATATTTATTGAGCACTTATTAAGTGCTGGGCTCTGTCACATGGGCTAGGGATGCAGCAGTGAACAAAACAGATAAAAATCACTGCCTTCATGGGCTTGATTTATTAGTGGGGGAGACAGTAAGAAGATAAGCAGGCCGGGCGCAGTGGCTCAGGCCTGTAATTCCAGCACTTTGGAAGGCCAAGGCAGGTGGATCACAAGGTCAGGAGTTCAAGACCAGCCTGGCCAATATGGTGAAACCCGGTCTCTACTAAAAATACAAAAATTAGCTAGGTGTGGTCGCGGGCGCCTCTAATCCCGGCTACTTGGGAGGCTGAGGCAGGAGAATCGCTTGAACCTGGGAGATAGAGGTTGCAGTGAGCCAAGATCGAACCACTGCACTCTCGGTCTCAAAAAAAAATAATAAATAAAATAAGATAAGCAAAATCTATAGCGTCTCTAATGAATGCTAGGGAGAAAAGTAGAATGTGAAGTGTTGAGGCGAGGTGAAGTTTTGGAGCGGGTAGGAGGACAAACTTACTGAGAAGTTGACGGAAGTAACAACGTGAAGGAAGGAAGGAGAGGAGCTGTGAGATATTTAGGGAAAGCTCATTTGAGGAAAGGGAGGTAGCAAGTGCAGGGATCCTACAGCAGAGTGCACCTGAACGTTCAAGAAACAGTGAGGATGGGGCGGCGCGGGGGGCAGGAGCAGAGGGAGTAAGGAATGGGAGGGGAAAAGGTGGCTGAGTCTCACAGGATCTTGGGGCACCAGCCGGACATTGAGTGAGACGGAGACTCTGCATGGCTCTGATATTATCTGACCTATGTTCCATTCGGATGCCCCCTGGCTGCTTGTGGAGGATAAACTGCAAGGCAGAAGCAGAGAGCCCTGTGAAGAGGTGACTGCAACAAGCCGGATGAGAGAGGACGGTGGTGGGACCAGGGAGGAAGGTGGTGAACACATTTTGAAGGGAGTGATGATAGGATTTGCTGCTGGTTGCAATTTGGAGAGAGAGCAAGCGAGCCAAGGGGAGGAGATGAGGACGCTAACGCTGACTTAAAGAGTTAGCGAGATGGAGAAAGGGAAAGACGCAATGGTTGAGGCAATCCCGTCAATGATTGCTTCAGCCAGGAAGTGTCTGCAGCGAGATGTGACTTCCAGCCCACGAGGGACAACCTGTCTCTCCACCCTCCCGCCTGTACCGTGGACACGCTTGCCATGCATCCTGCCTCCCCCACTCTGTCCTGCTGTGGATGAACTCAGCGATCTTTGCTGCCCTGGTCGCTTGCAGCAAGAGACTGATTGGCCACCGTGCTGAGAGAGGTCGTGTTTCAGAGCACCCTTGCCCAGACAGAGAGCTTCCCCTGCCCTCAGGCGGCCCAGGAAGGTGTCCTGGACTGCCCGAGTCTACCCACTGCTCCCGTGATCTATGGCCCATTAGCAAACCATCCCAAAATTTAGTGGCTCAAATAGCAACCATCATTTACTTGGCTTACAAATAGGCCATTTGGGCCAGGTTCTGAGGGGAAGGCTGATCTGTGTCCTCACACCATCAGCCAGGGAGGCTTTTCTGGGGAAGGCAGGGTCTGCTGTCAAAATTTGGCAGACAGGGTGGTGTTGGCTGTTGCTAGGGGTGTCCACTGAGAGCCTTTGGTTTCAAATCCCAGCTCCAGTAGGTGCAGCCGTGTGATCTTGAAAATATCCCTCAACCTCTCTGTGCCTGTTCTCTCATTTGTAAAGTGGGGGTTGTCATAGCTTGTATCTTACAGGGAATTCATAGGGATAATACATTCAAGGGATGTAAAGCAGCGCCTGGGACATAGTGCTCAGTATTAATGATCAGTATTAGTGTTGTGAATTTGTTATCATATGAGGAAAAACTCAGTGCAGCAATTAACAATTTGTGCACACTTCCCTGTCTTCGTGTCTTCATGAGTTAACAATTTGTGCACACTTCCCTGTCTTCATGTCTTCATGAGTTAACAATTTGTGCACACTTCCCTGTCTTCATGTCTTCATGAGTAGAGTTTTAAAGAAGGTTTTAAAAAAGTAGCTCACTAGTAAAACTAGCTAATACATGTTAATCATAGAAATTTAGAAATAGAAGAAGAAAATTACCTGAGGTAATTGCTGTTGCTATCTTGGGACCATTTCTTTCCAGCAGGGGTTCTCTTTTTTTCATTCCCCCCGTACTTTAGAGCAGGCTTAGGAGAATAAAGAGGAGAGGGCAAATGTGTGAACGAACATGCCGCGCACAGAGTCAGGAGCAGACATTTCAATACGTTCCAATCCACCCGGGACAGAAACGGCTTGTTCTAAGGTTCGAAATGACCCCTTTCTCTCTCAGGTGAGAATGACCGTGACTCCAGGGGTCCCGTGATGCATGGAGTTCACCATCTTCGGCAAGAATGTGGTGTGGGTTCACAGCGGGAGTGTGTTCGCCTGTGCATTTTACATTTCAAACATTCGTCAGTCAAGAGCATTGTCCAACAGACCCCTTCAGGGAGCCAGGCCAGGAAACGCTGAGTTCAGAGAGGGGCTTTGATATCTGAGAGCACAGTGAAAGAGATGTTTTTGATAGAAGAGTGATTCTCAGCTGCTGGATAAGAAATAGTCCTCATCCATAATGCATGGCCCTTTAGAAGACAGAAGAAAAGTCAGTCTAAATGTAGCATAGACTGGAAAAGATGAGGAGTGATTTAGCATGCCATTCAGAAGAGGCCGAGTCCTTTTCTCAGCTAATTCGTGCTTCCCCCAGGCTGACTGAGGAAGGCCCCTCGTTGGGGGCTTGCATGGTGTGTGTTGCTGTTGGGAAGAGGTGCAAAGGAAGGCGTTAAATGGTGAGGAGGATGGACATGACAAAAGACAGATCAAGACCAACGCTTATGAAGGGTGTTTTCTAACGCAAAGATGACTTTCCTCAAATATTCTACATCCTTTTGGGGTTTTTATTTTGGGATCTTGATTTTGGCTGTAGTGTTCACCAACAGAAGCACAACTAAGAAAAGTGGTGAGGGGCAACATATGGGTTTGGAGGCCTCGACCGAGCGACATCCCTGCTGGCCTAGTGGCCCTCTGCGTGGCACCCAGACACGGGATGGAGCCTGTTTAATGCATTAAGCGACGTTTCCAGAGCCTGGAGCAGCTCTTTGTTCAGGGTGTTGCCAACAGCACTTCCCAGGGCCCTCAGCCTCCAAAACAAGTTAGGTTCAGAAACACTGTGGGAAAATATTGGTAGTGGGTTGAATAGTGTCCCTCCTAAAGATATGTCCAAGTTGCAGCGCCAGGTCCCTGTGAATGTGACCTTCGTGGAAATAGGGTCTTTGCAGAGGCAATTATGGTAAGGACTGAGATCACGTCTGATGTGGTTTGGCCATGTCCCTTCCTAACCCTCAAATTGTAGCTCCCATAATTCCCACATGTCGTGGGAGGGACTGGTAGGAGATAATTAAATCACAGGGGTGGGTCTTTTCCATTCTGTTCTTGTGAGGGTAAGTAAGTCTCACGAGATCTGATGGTTGTATAAAGAGGAGTTCCCCTGCACGAGCTCTCTCTCTTACCTGCCACCATGTATGACATACCTTTCGCCAAGATTGTGAGGCCTCCCCAGTCATGTGGAACTGCAAGTCTACTAATCCTCTTTTTCTTTATAAATTACCCAGTCTTGGGGGATGTCTTTATCAGCAGTGTCAAAACAGACAAAGGCTTCCTGGAGTTAGGGTAGGCCCTAAATCTAATGACTGGCATCCTTGATAAGAAGACAAGAGGACACACAGAGAGAAACACAGGGCAGAGCCTGAGTGAAGACGGAGGCAGAGCCTGGAGAGAGGCTGCCACAAGCCAAGGATTGCTGAAAGCCACTAGGAGCTGGAAGGAGAAAAGAAGTATCCCCTGCTGAAGTCTTTGGAGGGAGTGTGGCCTTCCTGGCACCTTAATTGCAGATGTCTAGCCTTCAGAACTGAGAGAGAGTAAAATAAATTTCTGGTTTTAAATCACTGCAAGTTTGTTATGATGGCCTTAAGAAGTGAATCCAGTGTTTTAGACCTAAATCTCTCTGATTTCATTTTGTCCATTCTCTCGTCACTTTTGTGTGTCAGCCAGAATGGATTTGTGGCAGTTTCCAGTTCTTTTTTTTTTTTTGAGCTGGAGTTTCGCTCTCGTCACCCAGGCTGGAGTGCAGTGCCACGACTAGCCCACTGCAGCCTCTGCCTCCCGATTCAAGCTATTCTCCTCCGCCTCAGTCTGCCGAGTAGCTGGGATTACAATTGTGCGCCACTATGCCTAGGTAATTTTGTATTTTTAGTAAAGATGGGGTTTCACCGTGTTGGCCAGGCTGGTCTCGAACTCCTGACCTCAGATGATCTGCCCACCTCAGCCTCCCAAAATGATGAGATTACAGGTATATGAGCCACCACGTCTGGTCTGGAAGTTTCCAGTTCTTTCCCATTTTCTCCCCACTGTTCCTTCCCCCACACTGTCCATAGTTATTGCTTCCAGCACTGACACCCCACCCCATCTGCCTTTCAGAATTAAGCTCTCCTAGTCAAGACAGCCTTTCCTGACACCACCTCCATCCCAGAATATATTCTGTCCCCCTGGTTGTACCATGGCCCTACCAAGGCTGGGCATGATGATTTATTTGTGTGACTGACCTGTCCCTCTCATCAGGCCACACAACCCATTCATTCATCAGATTGTTACCAGTGGAGAGTGTCAGGGTTCTTGGTATTTTGAACAAAGAATTTGACAAAACGCACAAACAAAGCAAGGAAAGAATGAAGCAACAAAAGCAGAGATTTATTGAAAACGAAAGTACACTCCATAGAGTGGGAGCAGGCCCAGCAGCCACAGCCGCTCAAGGGCCGAGAAAGAGAATCTTCTCAGGTCCAAGTACCCCCTAGAGGTTTCCCATTGGCCACTTAGTGCTCACCCCACGTAAATGAAGTGGTGGCTCACAATCTGTCTGATTGCAGAAAGCAACCTGTCAGAGGCTGAAGTGAACTTACAAAGGCCACACTCCTATGCAAACATCTGATTGGTTGTGGAAAGTAACCAATCAGAGGCCAAAGTGAAGTTACAAAGTTGTAATTCTATGCAAATGAAGACTTGGCTCCCAGTGCCCCACAGTCAGTCTGATTGGTTGCAGACAGCAACCAATTAAGAGGCTGAAGTGAAGTTACAAAGTTAGACTCCTATGCAAACGTCTGATTGGTTGCAAAAACAACCAATCCAAGGCAGTGCAAAAAGCAACCAATCAGAGGCACTTTCAGTTTCCCATCTGCCTCACAAAAAAGGTGAGAGTTTGCAAAGGGAGTAGCCTCTGGTCCTTTTGGGTTATTAGGGGTGGAAAGTTACAGTTTTCCTTTCCATTTAGTTCTAGGAAGTCAGTGTGAAACAGCCTTAGGTTCCCTGCCTCCAGACCCATTTCTCCTGCCTCAAAATACTTACTGAATGCCTATGTATTGCAAGCACTAGCCTAGGCATGGGCCAGAGAAAAAGAAACTTAGTATGAGAAATCTTCTTTTAAAAAAAGTATTAGTGTTCTCATAGACATTAACTGCCTGTAAGGGAGATGGTGTCTTTAAGAATTAGATGGAAAAGCATGTCAGTAGTTTAGAACAGTGCCTGATCCACAGTAAGAACTCAATGAATTCTGGTTGGTATTATGTATTCTGTGACTGGGAAGTTATTATTGGAAGAAACAGCATGCTGTCCAAACAGAACTTGTCTCTGGGCCAAACCCTGCTATTCTTTTGTAAAGCAAGAGAAGAAGGAAAGTGTTGGCTCTGTGGAAAATTGCACAAACCTCTTCGCCACTGTCACCAAGTCTTCGGCTCTATGTCTGTGTGTCGCATGCAGCCATGTACACTCACGCACACACACACATGCACATGCACACATCCATCCCTGTAGTCCCATGTCTGCTGTCTCACCCCACACCCTTGGCCATGGCAGCCAGCTCTCCCGGTGGTTCTGGGGCCATGGAGAAAGTTCTCGGCATCCATTTCCTTCCAGGTGTGAGCAGGCAGGAGCAGCAGGCAGACCACGTGCCCACATTACAAACCTACAGAAAGCCTCTTAATCACCGCGGCTGGGTCAGTAGACCTTGTATATGTTCATTTCTGGTGCATCACCACGCCCACCTCCATGCAGGAATTGATGCATCCCTGATAGGGGGCTAAGATCATCTCCATTGACTTGCATTCGTGTGAGTTGGTTGTGATGTGGGAAAGAAAGGTTCTATTCAAATTCCTTTTCCACTCTTCCCCTCTACCTCCCATGACTTCAGAAGTTGGAAAGGCAAGTGAGTGAAGAAGTATCCGGGGGATGAAGTGCAGTTTAAATAGAGTCTAAAGCAGTCCTCGGACAGTGTCCCTGTCTGTGGCAGATGCACCTGACAGCAGTCCCTGAGAATGGCACACCTGCCTGTGTGTTCCAAGTTCCCAGTGAAGGAATCCAGGGGCAGCCAACCTGGAGATCCATTCCTGGTCTATGAGGAACATCTGAGCTCCGCCAGGCCCTCCGTGGAACTTGGAGAGAGGCCCTGTGTTTTGGGTTGAATGACAGTTGCCAATGGAGGTTGTTAGGAGGAGGGTGCTAAGTGAAAATGCTGTATCAACCGCATGCCTTTTGCGAGCAGTTGCAGTTTTTCTGCTCAGGCTGCTGCCACTGGACTGGGGTTCTGCTGTCCAGCCCTCCATGACTAGACTCTCTCCTGTACGTAAGCCCCCAGTGAAACCCCACGGCTCCCTTGCTGACTCTGGGCCTCTTGTTTGGCCTCTTGAACCTGGTGCCAACCCCATTAGAGTGGATGGGGGCTCAGCACAATATTCTCCCCTGGGAGGAGCAGGTAGGGACCCTTTGTGAGGGGCCTCATCCAGAGGAGGGATCTGATTGATGGTGGCGTGGCCCACACAAGGGTTTCATTCAGCTCATAAGGTGATTTGAAAGTTCTGAGTCAGTTGTCAGTGTTTTAAAATAGGCAGATTCACAAGAAGATGCTTGCCCCGGGTTTTGCAGAGAGCTCTGGTCACACCAGGCCTGGTTCCCACCCAGACTTGATGGGCCACAGCAAGCCTCCATGCTCTTTCATTTTTAAAATTTTATTATATGTAATATATATACATTTACACTAAAAATATAAAATTATTTATATGAAAGTATGTAAATAGATATACATTCTATATATTACATACAAATTATAATTAATATATAATACATTTTATATATCATAGATATAAATGTTTTTATTTGCATTGGGGTATAACTTTGTAATTTCAAATAGATATAAATTATAATATATTAATTTCTATATATAATATAGAAATTATATAATTAATGATATGATTAATATATAATATACTCATATTAATGATATACAATATGAATTTATATAATATACTCATATAATATGTGTTATAGTATTAATATATAATAGATAATATGTAACTATATATTATAATGTATCTTATATAGACATTATAAATTATATGTATTATATATGTGTAGTAACATTTACATAATATGTGACATATTAATTATACATTATATATTAATGTGTGATAATCTTAATATATTAAGATGTAATATTAATATATTATTACATGTTAATTACATTATATATAAATTAGTAAAAATAAATAATACATTATATAATATATAATATAATCTATAAATGTAGATTATATATTATGATTATGTATTATCAATATATAATATATAAATTTATTTCATATATTAAGTATTTATATATAATATATATAAATTATATCTATTATATATAGTTAATATACATTATACATTATATAATTTTCTACAAATAATTATATACTTATATAATGTATATTAATTATACATATTATCTAAAATATATATAAATTATATGAGTGTGTGTTTGTGTAATGGTGAAGTCTGAGATTTGAGTACACCCGTCACTCACATAGTGTACATTGTAGCCAATATGTAGTTTTTTATTCTTCACCCCCTCCTATTCTCCCCTCTCTGAGTCTCCGAAGTTCATTATAACAATTTTTGTATGCCTTTGTATACTCATAGCTTAGCTCCCACTTACAAATGAGAACATACGGAATTTGGTTTTCATTCCTGAATGACTTCACTTAGCATAATGGCCTCCAGCTCATCCAAGTTCCTGCATAAGACATCCTTGTATTCTTTTTTCTGGCTGAGTAATATTCCATGGCGTATATATACCACGTTTTCTTATCTGCTCGTTGGCTGATGGGCACTCGGGTTGGCTCCACATCTTTGCAATTGTGCATTGTGCTGTCCTTGCCCTTTTAGATGGGACACATGCCCTCCTGCTCATCACTGTAACTGCTTCTCCCTGCCCAGCTCTCTCATTCCCCCTCCTCCATGTCCCTGCAGTCTCTGGGTTTGTGCGGCTACTTCCATGGCTCTCAGGGCACAGTGCGTCACGGCTGTGCTCAGTCATCTTTGCTGATAAACTGAGGGCAGAGAGCTGGAGAGAATATTAAAATCCCATCATGTGGGCACAATGCTTCTCCTCCCAGGCCTCCAAGCCTCGGCTCAGTCCCTCTGCAGACTCAAAGGTGAAAGAACCAGGATACATCTGCGTTGTGGCATGGCTCATGATCTGCCCAGAGGGCTGGCACCCACCGTGTGCCTGCCCCCTGAACCACCACACCCCACTGTCCCCTGAACCACCACACCCCACTGCAGAGTTAGATGGCATAGGGCATGGACGAGTGTCCTGAGGCTGCTATAACAAAAGACTATGAACTGTGTGGCTTAGAATCACAGAAAATTTTTCCCCACAGTTCTAGAAGCCTGAAACTGAGGTGTCACCCAGGGGACGCACTCTCTCTAAAGGCTCTAGCGGAGAGTCCGTTCCAGCTTCTGATGGCTCCTGGGGGTCCTTCACTATGGCCATAGTGCTCCAATCTCTGCCTCTGTGGGCAGACAGACTCCTCCTCTTCCCTTCCATCCTCCATGTGTCTGCCTCCCTCTATCTCACTCTTATAAGGATGCCTGGGATTTTTCTTATGGCCCACCTGGATAATCTAGGACCAGCACCTCCTCTCCAGATCTTTAATTTAATTGCATTGTTTGCCCTATAGGGAGTATTTACTCTTCTGCCATAGGGATCACAGGTTCAGGGATGAGAGCATGGTCATATCCTTCGGGGGGCCACCATTAGCCAACCAAAGGCAAAGGGAAAGGCCTCAGGACAGTCAGACGTGGTTTCAAATCCCAATTCTGATGATTTCCAGTTGTCTGATCTCTTTACATAGAGGGCAATCGCTTTACCCATTTAAATCTGTCTCAGTGGCATGAAAATGGAATTGAGAAACTAGTTCATGGAGTTGTGATGATTTGGTGAGCTGATGTGTGCAGGGCACGCAGCCGGGCACCTGGCACTCTAAGTCAGTGTTCAGCACGTGTTAGCAGGAAAGCAACCACCTGCAGACGTCGATCGTGGCACATTCTCTGAAAAGCTGTGTGCTATGAGCCATGCCTCTCTAGCTCCAAGAAATCTGTCTGGGCTTGTCAGCCTTCCCAGGTTGTGCATGTTTTCTGGGTGCTGGGGGAATTCGGTGAGAGCAAGCAGGGGGGATAAATAGGTGTGTGTGTCTCCTCCCTGGTGTTTTGCATGGCGTGTGTTCCTTCTTGAATGTATGCCTGAGACTTATTCCTGCTTTTGCTTTTTTACAGTGGATTGGACAGGTTTGGACGAGGAACAGAAGCACAGAGAGGATAAGTGGCTTGCCCCATGTCACCCACACAATCAGTGGGGAAGAGACACACTTCCTTCTCCCCCCAGCCTTGTATTACGCTTGTGCTCATTATACGGCGTGATGAAATTGCTTGCATCGTATCCTGTGGTTTTACAAGCAATCTGGGGGAGTGGGAGTCTAAAACTTTGCCTATCTCCTGATTGTAATGGAACCAGTTGCAGAGAGGCACACGTGCTGTTTGGAGTCCCCTAGGCAAATTAAACCCCATTCTTGCTTATAGAAACCAGCACTCCATTGAAACACAATGACACAGGCCCTCCCCTGAGTGTACCTGAACAATTCCGGAAGGTGGAGCTGATTTTTGTATTTTTAGTAGAGACGAGGTTTCACCATGTTGGTCAGGCTGGCCAAGAACTCTTGACCTCATGATCCACCAGCCTCAGCCTCCCAAAGTGTTTCAAGATTCAACAGAGTTCAAGATTCCTTTGCAGTTCTTTTTCTGTCATCAGACTGAGGGTTGATAGCCCAAGCACTAGGCTTAGAAGTTGTTTGAGTTAGTACCTCTAGAACATATGTGTGGTTATGTAATTCATTTGAAATACAGTTAGGTTTCTTTGTTTTGGTTTTTATTCAATTTTAGGTTGTTTTTTTTTCTATATTCTTATTGACATAATTTTATTTGTTGAATGCCTAAAACATTGACAAGATTCAAGAAGGCTAATCTATGTAAAAAAATAGACCCAGTAAGGTGCCACCCCCTCTCCTCTCTCCTCTGCTATGTTCCCACCCACCCTCTACAGGTAACCAGCTTCCTTAGTCTTTGGTTATTGTACCTATTCTTTTTTCTCCCCCTCAAAATAAGCAAATACGTAGAAATAAGAACAGTGCTTATCTAGGAAGGAGGATAGAACTGATTATTATTTTAAAGGAGAACGAATTAATATAGTGGGCAATTTTTTAAATAAACAGAATGGAGGAGAGGAAGTGGCTGTGGGTGAGATGTTCTTTCCTACCACAGGAAGCAGTCCTCTTTTGGGGCACAGGGTTTACTGGTCCCCACTGCTGATTCTTCACCCCTCCCCAGTGGGAGTCTAGTGTGCTGCCCACACGTCTGGCAAAGCTTCCCATGCCCTCAACCCTTGCCTACTAGCGGTCTTCATGGCTCTGCCAGCATTATTCTTCCAGCTCTCACACTCTGTTTTTCACCTCTCGAAATCTTTTTCTGGTCCCCAGGACAGGTGATGTTAAAAATACCTGTGAGCGTCCTCATTCGAGGACCTCAGTTCCTGGAAGCCCCGGGGCCTTCTGCCGCAGTGACTCACCAGCTGTTCTTAGGGGAACATGACTGTCTGGATGCATTTGGTTTGCAGCAGGGTTGACAGGTTCAAAGTGAAAGGTGCTATAAGTGGATTCCAGGATACAGACCTTTCTAAAGGCACCCTGGAGAATCTTATCAAGATGAGGCTTTAAATGTATGGTACGTGGAAAGAGGAGCGGGGGAGGAAAATGTGTTGTCTTCCAAGTACGCTCTGACCCCATAAACCCCGTGCCCTTCTCTCCCACCCTCCCCTTGTCCGCCATGAACCAGCTGCACTGAGCTCTTTCTCCACCTGCACCCTCAGGCCTCTGCTCTTGCTGTTTCCTGTAACCTAGAAAAATCTTCCCAGAGGCCTCCAGGAGGCTGGGTCATTCCTGTCATTCAATTGCAATGTCACCTTCTGGGAAAGGCCCTTTCTGACTATATAGTTTGCTAGGGGGCCACAGACAGAGTGCCTTAAACAACAGAAATGTATTTCTCATAGCTCTGGAGGCTGGAAGTCCAAGTTCAAGGTGTTGGCAGGGTTGGTTTCTTCTGAGGTCTTGCTCAACAGAGACAGATGCCATCTTCTCTCTGCGTCTTCGCGTGGTCTTGTCTTTGTGTGTGTCTGAGTCCTAATCACTCTCCTTATACAAACAACAGTCTTATTGGATGAGGAGCCCATCCTAGTGACCCTACTTTAACCTAATTACCTCGTTAAAGACCCAGTCTCCAAATACAGTCACATTCTGGGGTCCTGGGGGTTAGGACTTCAGCATATGAATTTTGGAGAGTACAACTTGGTTCACAATACTGACCATACTATCGAAAGCCTTCTGTTCTGCCTTATCACTCTTTAGCCACACCCTATTTTATCTGCTTCAGAACCTCTATTACTTTCTAAAATGACCTTAACCAATTTTATGTATTATTTATCTGCTACTCTAGAATGGCGCTGCCCAATGAAAATATAATACAAGAGCAAATGTTGCCATAGATATAATTTTACATTTTCTAGCAGTCACATGGAAAAAAAAAAAGTATAAAGGGAAATTAATCCTTTTCTTTCAATTCTGGGATACATGTGCAGAACATGCAGGCTTGTTACATAGATATACATGTGCCATGGTGGTTTGCGGCACCCATCAACCCATCATCTAGGTTTTAAGCCCCGCATGCATTAGGTATTTGTCCTAATGCCCTCCGCCCTCTTGCCCTCCCACCCCCAACAGGTCCCAGTGTGTGATGTCCCCTCCCTGTGTCCTCATTGTTCAACTCCCACTTATGAGTGAGAACACATGGTGTTTGGTTTTCTGTTCCTGTGGCAGTTTGCTGAGAACAATGGCTTCCAGCTTCATCTATGTCCCTGCAAAGGACATAAACTCATTCTTTTTTATGGCTGGATAGTATCATCATGATGTATATGTGTCACTTTTTTTTTTTTTTTTAAATCCAGTCTGTCACTGATGGACATTTGGGTTGGTTCCAGGTCTTTGCTATTGTAAGGCAATACCATTCAGGACATAGGAGGGGCAAAGACTTCATGACTTAAACACCAAAAGTAATTGCAACAAAAGCCAAAATTGACAAATGGGATCTAATTAAACTAAAGAGCTTTTGCACAGCAAAAGAAACTATCATCAGAGTGAACAGGCAACCTACAGAATGGGAGAACATTTTTGCAATCTACTTCATCTGACAAAGGTCTAATATCCAGAATCTACAAGGAACTTAAACAAATTTACAAGAAAAAACAACCCCATCAAAAAGTGGGCAAAGGATATGAACAGACACTTCTCAAAAGAAGACATTTATGTGGCCAAGAAACATATGAGATTAATGTTACTAATACATTTTATTTAAACCAACATATCAAAAATATTATCATTTCAACATGCAATCAATATAAGCTTTATGACTGAGATGCTTTACTTCTTTTTTATACTAAGTTTTCTAAATCTTGCATGTGGAAACCCACATAGTATCTGAGATAGGTCTCAATCAGTTTAGAAGTTTCTTTTTCCAAGGTTAAGGGCACACTTGGAAGAAATAAACACAGAATCACAGAAACAGTCTGTGGTCTGTGCCTTTCTCCAAAGATGATTTTGAGGACTTTAATATTTAAAGGGGAAAAGGAGTCTGGAGGGGGAAGGAGGGAGGGTAATGGTCACAAAACTGAATCCACGTGTTATAAGAGAAAAGGAGCAGGTAGGGGAATAGCTGTGTATTCCACTGGCACACACTGTAAGATAAGGTGAGAGTAGCTATCTGGAAGACCTAGAACAGAGGAGGGGAAGCACTGTGGTCAGCTTACATTCTGAAATGACGATTCTGCTACAGGAGAATAGACTGTTGGGGATGGAGGGAGGACAGGGTGAAAGTGGGGGAGGCCAGTGAGACAGGAGTTCATTCAGCCAAGAGGGGGAGAATGCTTTAGGCTGAGGCATCGGCATGTGTGAGGGTAAAGAGCTGGAAAGAGCTGCGCATATTCACAGAACTGGGAACAGTTGTCTTAGGAGGAGAGGGTAAAGGGAAGTGGCCTATCAGATGCAGCCAGGGGGATGGGCAGGGGCTACAGCTAAGACCTCCTGGGCCACAGGAGGAGTGAGGCCTCCATGCTGGGAGCTGTGAGGGCCAGTGGAGGTTTAGGCAGCTGATTGGAGGGACCCGAAACTAAACTGCTGGCCCCTCTCTCCCATGTGGCCCATTTTCCCAGAGCCTGGGTGCTGTGGGTTGGCTCCCAAGGCTATAAAGTTTAGGGGGAAACCTCCTGGCAAGGAGGGTCCATGAGGGCAGCAGGTCCTATCCTCAATCTGTCAGGCTGATAGAAAGTTTGACTTCAGGCGACTTTCTTCGTCCTCAACGTATGAACCCTTCTCGGGTAAGGAACGATTGCTAACTAATTTACTTATTATTATTATTTATTTCCACGGACAGCCTGCCACACCTCATTTTGCTAGATTTCTTATTCTTCCGGTCACAGCGCTGCTGAACTTTTATGTTGTGCTTGAATCCTGATTCAGCTTTTAACCATGCTTCTATATCCTATTCCCAGCCTAGCAAGCACAGCAGACCCAGAGCAACACATTATTTATATGTCTAATTTAGCCTGTTGGAAATGCAGCATTTGTGCTGCAGTCTGAAGCCAGACTGACTTTGATCTTGTTTGAGGTTGTTTGCGTACAGGATTGTTCATGTGTTTGATAGCCCAGAGAATGCATGGAGCCCTAGTGATCCCACCAATGCTGTTTGGCAGGACCCATCTCTCTTGGGCTACCTGGGGCCCTTGGGAGGCAGCAAGGCCAGGCTGAGTAAGGCCTCACAGACCCTGGTAAGGAGCTGAGCTGGGCTTTTTTTTTTTTTTTTTTTTTTTTGAGACGGAGTCTCGCTCTGTTGCCCAGGCTGGAGTGCAGTGTCGCCATCTCAGCTCACTGCAACCTCTGCCTCCTGGGTTCAAGCGATTCTCCTGCCTCAGCCTCCCAAGTAGCTAAGAATACAGGCACCCGCCACCACGCCTGGTTAATTTTTGTATATTTAGTAGAGATGGGGTTTCACTACATTGGCCAGGCTGGTCTTGAACTCCTGACCTTGTGATCCGCCTGCCTCGGCCTCCCAAAGTGCTGGGATTACAGGCATGAGCCACTGTACTCAGCCAGGAGCTGGGCTTTATTTAAGTGTGCTGGGAAAGGCACTGGAGGGCTCTGAACAGAGGAGGGACATGGACCTGACTGCATCTTGCAGGGTCCCTCTGGCTGTACGAAGGTGGGGGACAGGTGGACTGGGGCAGAGGCAGGCTCCTGCAAGAGTCCAGGGAAAGCTTGGGGCCTGGGCCAGGACAGTAGTCGGGGGGCTTCCTTTCATCCCTTCCCATTGTCTTCCTCTGGAGGTGGAGAAGGAATTGAACCCATCCTGTTGCAATGTTAGGATCTTCTTGAGGAGCTGGGGAGACTTGGAGACCCACCTATGAAGGGCTTTCTGGAACATGCATAATAAGAGGAGTGAGCTGTCTGCTCAGAGGCTGGGGGAGTCTCTTGGAAGAAGGTTCTTTTCTACTACTCTGTGAATTGTAGAATTGTGAGAGTATTACAATATCTCAACAGGAAAAAGAAAAAGCATCTAAGGATTATGCCAATCCTGTAAAGAGGAGTCTGTTAGGCTAGAGGAGTGGCAGAATGTTCCAGAACTCTTTGAGCTCCCAACTTTGAGTCCTGCTGCTGCCTGACGTCACTGTGAGAGCCCTTGGGGCCAAGCATTGCTTCATCCACTTCCTCTCCGCACCCCTTGCCAGAGTTTTCAGTGCAGACATTGTGGGGCCTGTGGCCGCCTTTTCTACGTCCCCTCCAGCCACATAGAGGAAAGTGGCTACAGCAGAGTTGGGCAGGGGTGAGTTGGGCAGGGGAGGGGGAAGATGCCCTGGGAGTCTTTAAAATTGCCCAAAGTGGGGCCTTTCCGGGCATCTTGATGGGGGAAATAGGCACTTGAAAGTTGAAACCCTTGGCCAGGCGTGGTAGCTCACGCCTATAATCCCAGCACTATGGGAGGCTGAGGCGGGCAGATCACCTGATGTCAGGAGTTTGAGACCAGCCTGACCAACATGGAGAAACCCTGTCTCTACTAAAAACACAAAATTAGCCAAGCGTGGTGGTGCATGCTTGCAATCCCAGCTACTCGGGAGGCTGAGGCAGGAGAATCACTTGACTCCGGGAGGTGGAGGTTGCTGTGAGCCGAGATTGTGCCACTGCACTCCAGCCTGGGCAAGAGGAGTGAAAGTCAGAAAGCAAGAAGAAGAGAAAAGGAAGGAAGGAAGGAAGGAAGGAAGAAAGGAAGAAGGGAGGGAGGGAAAGAGAGAAAGAAAAAGAGAGAGAGAGAAAAAGAAAGAAAAGGAAGGAAGGGGAAAGAAAGAGAGAAAGAAAAAGAAAAGAAAAAGGAAGGAGAGGGAGAGAAAGAAAAAAGAAAGTAAAGAAAGGAAGGAAGGAAGAGAGAGAGAAAAAAAATTGGAACCCTTTATGGTTCAGATTCTGAGTGAGGGAGAAAAAACTTCTAACACTGTTCTCCGGTGTAGGAGCGATTCCCGGTGGACAGGGTCTGAGTCGCCCTCCCTGTGAGCATGGTGTTAGAGCCTTAGGTTGCTGTGGAAATTGATTTGTTTTTTAAATCATAGCTGAGCTTTATTAGAAGTGAAAACTAGGTCCTGTGTACCGGGGAAGGGAGTTTTGCAGGCAGCTCGACCGGGGCCCCCTTGCCTTAGACTTCCTGGGAACGGCAGGGCAGGAAGCAGCAGCTGTCTGGGGAGACTGGCAGGGAGTCTGGGGTCCGGGGGATCCTGACTCCAAAGCCCAGCCCCATCATTCCCAGACCAAACTGAGGGTCGCACTGTAATTTCTCATGGCCCAAAATGGAGATGCAGATGAACTGGGGAGGAAGAGTTTTTATGTCTGTTACCGGTTAAAGGGAGAAGGCCTGGAAATTACCGCCAGAACCACTCAAAATTACAAAGTTTTCCAGAGCTTATATACTTTCTAAGCTGTATGTTTACGTGTAAGTGTGCATTCATCTAAAGATATAAGTGATTAACTTCTTTTAATCTACACTAAGATCTGAGTCCTGAACGGCTTCCTCTGGAGCCTCCGTACATTTCTCAGTGGGTCCAGGTACTGGGGTGATGACCCTTATCTTGTCTCCTGCTAAATGATGGAGGTTCGGGGGAGTTCCTTCAGACCCCCAGTAAACTTGTTTAATCGTAAACGGGTCCTGTTAAGAATTCCTTCGTTATTTTGCCATGCTTTAAGGCCCAGGAAAAACCTAGGCAAAACTTTTGGTGGGCTTTTGTTACATTCCAGCCTTTGTAGAAGGGGTCTGGCTCTCCCAGCTTTTAATATTTAACTTCACCAGTCAGTCAGCACTGAAAGAGTTGTTACGGAGGCCTGTGTTAGGGGGACCTGGCCTGCCATACCATGACTTACTGGGCAAGTGAGCTCGGGGCAGGTTAGGAAGCCTTGCTGGGAGCCATGATTCTCCCTAGACAGAGAGTAGTTATGAGTGGTAAAGAATTTGGGCAATGGATTCAGCTACTAAAGCTCAGAGAAAGCAAGTCACCTGCCCACAGTCACACAGCAGGAATGCAGCATAGCTGGGAACTGAACCTAGGGAGTCTGACCCCAGAGCCCATGCACTAACTGTTATTCTCCGAGGAGGAGCTTGTAAAAGCTTGGCCGCTTTAGGTGGTCTGTGTCAGTCGTCTGGGAATAAGTTTCAAGTCTCCCAATCACTGTGTTGCAATCACTAATGGCCTGTGGGGCCCAGAAGCAGGTATGACCCTGGATGAGCCTCGGTATCTTTATCTCCAAAACCCACTTCCATAGACATCATTGAGCACTCGGCCAGAGAGCACAGAGGGAGGGACCCCTGGGTGAGACAGGCAGGAAGGCTCGGACAGGAAGCAGCAGCCGCAGCAGGTCGGTAAATCCCAGTTCCTGTGTTCACTTGTTACAAGTCTCATAACTATACCGGATTTCTAGCAATAATTCCTTTTGTTGGGGGTCTCTGAGAAATGCCAATTAGCGGCACCCCCACTTTTCTCTCGGTTTGAGACCTGTTTGTCCGATGTAGGAGTCACGTGCCACATATGGCTATTTAAAAGTAAATTTTGACTAATTAAAAGGAAACCAAGGCCGGGCGTGGTGGCTCACAGCTGTAATCCCAGCACTTTGGGAGGCCGAGGCGGGTGGATCACGAGGTCGGAATTTCAAGACCAGCCTGGTCAACATGATGAAACCCTGTCTCTACTAAAAATACAAAAATTAGCTGGGCATGGTGAAGTGTGCCTGTAATCCCAGCTACTCAGGAGGCTGAGGCAGGAGAATGGCTTGAACTGGACCCTAGTGGGTGAAGGTTGCAGTGAGCCGAGATTGTGCCGCTGCATTCCAGCCTGGACAACAGAGAGCGGCTCTGTCTCAAAAAAAAAAGAAGGAAACCAATTTTAAAATGCAGTTCCTCTATCTCAGTAGCCACATTTCAAGTACCCGATGAGCCCATGAGGCTACCAGCTGCCAGGCTGGGCAGCACAGACACAGAATGCTTTGTCACCACAGAATGCTCTATTGGGCAGTGCTGTCTAAACAAATGAAAAATCGAGAATGAGAGTAACAGATGGAAACCAAAAGACTGCACCAGCTAATGCATAGAGAGCATTTATTTAATATGTGGCCAGGCATTGCTCTAAGTGTTTTGTATGTGTTAATACATTTAATTCTCATAACAACCCTGACAGGCAGTCACCATTATTATCTCATTCGATGGATAGAGAAGTTGAGTCAGAAGGGGGTTACATGAACTTGCTGAGGCCACACAGAGGGTAAGTGGCCAGCCTGGATTTTAACCCTGTGGCTCTGGAAACAGCATGTGAAACCTCTGCACTCTACTACCTGTGACTTCTTGCAAATAAATGCTCAATTGGAAGTTGTAGCCCAGATGAGAGTCAGTGAGACTTCCTAAAACCATATCCTAGAATTGGACAGAATTAAACACTTGGTGAAGGTGGTGCTGGTCTGGGGTTGGCCTCCAGCCTCCCATCGTGTGCTGGCCCTGGAGTGGCCCCCGCGAGGGACACTGCACACAGGAGCAGGGGACTTGTGGCTTCCTGTGGGCAGGCTGACCCGCCACAGGTAAATGCAATGTGTCAGCCAATCACATCCACTTTGGTTTTCTAAAACTTGCAATAAGTATTCCTCTCCCTGGGGTGGGATGGAAGGGATTGGACAGAGGCCAGGAGTCTCATCCTCACTGAGTTCCCTTCATCTAGAAGGAAATATCAGACATGGGGAAGAACAGTTTCTCCCGAAAGCTTTGAAAAGAACAAACGAAAAATATAAAGAAAATGTTTTGTGTCTTTGAAAGAAGAAGATGCCCAATGCCTGAATCTTCCTAAACTTCAGCTGTCATAGACATGGTTGTGAGCAACAGAAACCCAATTCATTTACTTCAAATGAAGACAAAATTGACTGTAAGGATACAGGGAAATCCTATAGAACCCAGCAGGACTGCCCTCTTGGAAAGTGGTCAGACAGTGTCTGTGTGTATCCTGCTCTCTGAATAATGGCCTCTTCAGAAAATAGCCTAGCTTCTCCCCTAGACTTCAGGCTCCATGTGAAAATGACCCCAACTCCCTGCCAGGTGCTCAGCCTCTTGCTCTTGTGTTCTGAAGTTCTGCCTCCAAAATATTTCTCACGTTCATTCCATGCTCATCATCTCTCCCCCTGCTCTGCTAGCTGAAGCCGCCATCTCTACCGAGGCAGCCACAGGAGCCTCAGAAGTTTCTACTTCCATTCCTTTTTCACCATAGTCTCCTCTCCTCAGTGCACCTCAATTTTGTGTTTTAAACTATAAGTCTGATCATGAAACAGACCTCACTTAAACCCTCCCAGAAGCACTAGAATAAAATTTGAGCTCCTTACCACCACCTGCAAGGCTGTGTCCGACCTGCCCCACCACCTCCTGTCACCTGCCTCGTGGTCACTGTGCTCCTGCTACACTACTCTGATGTCTCTTTGTTGAATGTGCCAAGATTGTTCCCACCTCCAGGCCTTCGCCCTTGCTGTTCCCTGTGCTGACAACACTCTTCCTTCCTCTCTCCATGTGGCAGGTTCATCCTTTTTTTTTTTTTCAAATATTTACTCAAATACCTTTTCTTCTCAGATGCCATCTATGATCATCTAATGAAAAGGGGGCCACCCCACTTGCTCATCATAAATATGGAAATATTACTCCTCTATGTGTAATAGTAAGTAAATTAAGGATAGACGAATGGGAATTATTGCCACTAAAGGGAATGATTCTATTTTCTATTTACTTGTTTATTCTCCACCACCCCTGGACTGTGAGTTCTAGAGGTAGGGATCATGTCAACCTTATTCATCATTGTGAAGCAGTTCTCAAAAGACTGTTTCACACATAAGAAGTGCTCAGTAAGTATTTGTTGAATGAATGAATGAATGAATGAATGAAGATATACCTTCAAAATCTAGTTTTTATTTTATCTCTTAGTCCGGCTCCCAGTTGAGAGATTCTGATCGGGTCTCTTGTAGGCATGGTGTACTAGGCTCATCTGGCATGAATGGGGCTTCTGAGGAAGGTAGAGCCTTTTCCACACAGTGGGGAAGAAATGACAGAGCTGAACTGAGCTAAGCTGTGTCATTCCCTCAGCCAGGAGCTGAAATCAGCTCGCATCACTCACAGTGTCAAGTCTGTAAAGTCTTCAGCTTGGTCTTGAAGGCCACTCTAATCCAGCCCTCTCCTACCTGTCTCTTCTTTTCTTTCCAATTTAACCCTCTCTGTGGTCCTGACTCCACTATGTGCTCATCTTGAACTTGGTTTATCACCTTTTCCAACCGCCCCCTTTTCCTTTTCTAGCCTCATAGAATAAGCTTGGAACTCTTCATTCTGTCTAATTTTGGGAGCGGGGGGTACTCTTTGTCTAATTTCTTGTATGAAACAGGGATTACATCTCTTACATGTTTGGTTTTGGTAGAACTCACCTACAAAACCATCTGGGTCTAGGGCTTTTGAGGAGGGAGAAGAGAAGTCCTTAAATACTGTTTTAAAATTTTCTTGAACATATTTCCAAGTTATTTTAAAATCCCTGTCTGCTAACTTTATCATCTGGGTCATTTGTGAGTCTCTTTATATATTCTGTTTTTCCCTTGTTTTTTGGTCTGCCTGGTAACTTTTGATTGAATATGGGACACAGC
Source organism: Ateles fusciceps (assembly GCA_036589455.1). NCBI lineage: Eukaryota > Metazoa > Chordata > Mammalia > Primates > Atelidae > Ateles > Ateles fusciceps. The sequence goes on from JAZHEH010000847.1 coordinate 6,961,139, forward strand.
ATATGAAAAATTACAGAGTCTGTGGACTGCATTTTCCTCCAGAGGTGACTGACCCTCTCCTTTGGTGGGAACCTAGTCTAGAAGGGTCACTTCAATGTAATCAAAAACTGAACTGACTCCAGTGTACTTCCATCTCTAGGGTGTCATCCTTGGCACCCAACCTGTGATGCTGTCCAGAACCCATCTTCCTTGGCAGGTCCTGAATGCAATTATTTGCCCCCCTCGATACTATAAGACTGCCCAAATCAGTTTCTTTCAGGCTGTTTTTTAGGACTCCTGCCATGTATAGCTTAAGGTCTCAGAAATGCCTCAAGGAGAAAACACATAGGATTGGGCTCATTTATCTGCATCTTCCTTATTGCGGGGGATCTTGCCTTAATGCTCTGGCAGCTCAGAACTCCCCTTTGGATTCTTAGCTCTGTGAGACTGTGGGAAGCTGTACTGACTCCACTGCCCAAAGCACCTGCCCTCTGCGTGGCGTCTTAGCCTTTCTACCTCAGCAGTAACCTCAGGAAAAAATAGAACACAAAATGCTGATTCACCTCAACAAGCCACCCTTCGTTCTAAGGTCAAGTGCTGGCTTCCTCAGTCACTTTTTAAAGCCTCCAAAAGATGTGGCTGTTGTTTGAAATTTCACTGGCTTTTTTAGTTGTTACTGGTGAGTGCATGGGTCTGCTAGAATCACTTCATTGTAGCTGGAAGCAGAAGTCCCACCATGTTAATGAAGGGAAAAAAATGGTCTCTTCAAGTTATTTCTTCTTATTTCAATTCTAGCACCTTCTGTTCTTCAGGAAAGCTATCTGTTTTGCAGGTTTCCCTTCCTCTTTGCTACCTACACAGTCTGCTGGTCCTCCAGAGCTCCATCTGCCCCACATTTCCTTTGTGAAGCCTGTTATTGGCCGTTCTTGCATGGCTGTAAAGAAATACCTGAGACTGAGTAATTTATAAGAAAAGAGGTTTGATTGGCTCACAGTTACACAATCTTTGTGGGAAGCATGGTGCTGACATCTGCTTGGCTTCCAGGGAAGCCTCAGGAAACTTCCAAACATGGCAGAAGGTGACGGGGGGAGCAAGGGTGTCACATGAGAAAGTAGGAGCAAGAGGTGGGGGGCAAGGTGCCATCCATTTCTAAATGACCAGATCTCACGAGAACTCAGTATCATGAGGACAGCACCAAGGGGATGACGCAAAACCAATCACGAAGCATCCACTCCCGCGATGCAGTCACCTCCTAGCAGGCCCCGCCTCCAACACTGGGGATTACAGTTCAACATGAGGTTTGGGTGGAGACAAATATGCAAACTATATCATCCGAGAACGCTGGACAAAAACAGTAGCGATCATAACACCGCAAGGCCTTTGCCTGCCAAAGAACTACACTCGGCTCACAGTCCTTACCCCAGAACTTACCACAGGGTCATGTGCTGTGCTGCTTTGTCTTCTCATCACACAACGATAACGATGCTGCTGTGTATGGAGCACTTGCCATGCAATAGAAACTCTTTTCAGCACTTTCCACACATTGTCTCTAGTCCTCTTAGCAACGTAGGTATGGTTATTCCCATTTTACAGAGGAGAAAGTGAAAACTCAGCTGGCCCGAGATCCCTCAGCCAGGGGCAGGATCAGCATTTGCAGCCAGGCCTGTCTGATTTTTCTCTCTAACAGTGGCTGAAATGGGTGCAAGGAAGGTCCCACTGGTAAAACTGGTCCGATGGAATCAGGCCTGTCCAGGAGGGGAACCTGTCTTCATTTATTGGTGAGGCCCTTTTCTAATATGCTTAGTTTCCTTTGGGAAGGAGACTTGATTTCAACAAGTATAAGTACAATTCCCATGAGATAATTTCTCATGATAGTTTTAAGAGAAAACCTGGGAATCTTCCACCTCCAACATTCTGCTGATCGAGTTGGTAGTGATTTCATTTCTGGCTAAGGACGCAGTTGAGGACTGCTCCAGGTTAACATGGGCACTGGAGTCAGAAAGACTGACCACGGAAGTGTTAGGTAAGGAGGAAAGAAACCTCAAAATGAAATTCTGATGATGTAGGACATCATTTTCTTCTGGAATGGGAAAATTGGAGCGATGCATGGCACCTGCATGCTGAGGGGAGGAGTCAGCTTCTGCCTCTGCTCGTCTGCACCCTCCTCCTTCAGAGGGAGAGGCGGGCATGACCTGACGGCCCGAGGTCCTCACCTCCACACTTCACCTTGGTAACACAAGCTTAAAGAGGTCATTTCTGCAAACATATTTACCACCCTTGCAAGGGCCTCTCTGAATCCTTCGATATTTAAACGATTCTTTCTCAAGGCATACATCTGACGGTCTTGGTGAAACATTGACCAGGAGAGCCACTGACAGGTAGCTGGGGGTGGGCCCTGAGTGAAGTGGGCGGGGGTGTGAGGAGGACAGAGTTGGAGTGACAGGGTTGCTTTAGCTTCTGTGAATCACACGTTTGTGACTGCAGGGCCTGGGACGGTGAATCCTCCAGGAATAAAGACCCTGGTCCTGTAGAAGTGCCACCAGGAACTGGAGGGAAAGACAGGGACTTTAGCTAAATGCCATAGGTGACTAGGGGAAGAAGGTAGGGTGGGGGGGGAAGCAGAGCCTGGCTGTTATGGACTGTTTATGTTCCCCCAAAATTTCTGTGTTGAAGCGTAACCCTTCATGTGAGGGTATTTGGAGGTGGGGCCTCTGAGGGGCAAAGAGGACTGAGGATGGAGCCCCTATGAATGGGATTAGTGCCTTTATAAGAGGAGACACAAGAGATGATTTTTCTCTCCACTGCATGAAGACACAGCAAGAAGGCAGCTGTTTACAGGCCAGAAAGCAGGTCCTTCATCAGGAACTGAGTTGGCTGACACCTTACCCTTGGACTTTCCAGCCTCCAGTGCTGTGAGATACTATTTCTATCATCTAAAGCACCCAGTCTCTGATGATTTGTCTTAGCATCCCAAGCAGACCAAGACAATGGCCCATTCTTGGGTCAACAGGCTTAGGAAAACAAAACAAAATGACACAGAATACCCTGTTATATTTTCATTTCAAATACTGCAACAGGACATGCAATAAAAATACTATTCACGTTTATCTCAAATTCAGCCTTACCTGGGCTTCCTGTAGTTGATCTGGCAACCTTAATTAGGAACAGATGAAAAGCGAGCACTCTGTCTTTACTGAAATCTCCCCGATGTGTCCAACAGAACACCCTCCACCCTCCTCCCTTCCTCCCTCCCTCTGTCACCAGTGTCTGGCGTTGGTGTGTGTTAAGTGGCGCGTGGGCACGAACCCGTCACACCAGTAGCATCAAGTGATAGCACGCTGGGTTTTCAGCATCAAGCATGTGTGGGTTGGAATCTTGCTACGTAATTCTTCTAATGCCAGAAGGGTATTAATTAATCTCACTTTCCTCATTTGAGTAAAACTGTAAAGAATTCCTAACTTGCAAGTGTTATTGGTAAGAATTAAGGGAAAGTGAGATTGTTCTGGTTTTCGGTTCTTATAGTCGTTTAGGTAGTTGTTACTAAAGCTCCCATCTGTCAAGTGCCTCTTACTGTTATGGACTAAGTTGTGTCCCCCCAGGAAATTCATGTATTTTTTGTTTGAGACAGAGTCTCGCTCTGTCGCCCAGGCTGGAGGGCAGTGGCATGATCTTGGCCACTGCAACCTCTGCCTCACCAGTTCAAGCAATTCTCTGCCTCAGCCTCCTGAGTAGCTGGGATTACAGGTGCCCACCACCACACCCGGCTAATTTATGTATTTTTAGTAGAGATGGGGTTTCACCACGTTGGCCAGGCTGCTCTTGAACTCCTGACCTCATGATCCACCCACCTCAGCCTCCCAAAGTGCTGGGATTAAGGCATGAGCCACTGTGCCCGGCCAAAATTCATGTATTTAATATTAAAGCCCTGATGTCCAGTCATATTTGGAACAGGATCTTCAGGAGGTATTTAAAGTTAAATGAGGTCCTAAGAGGGGGAATGAATCCGATAGGATTGGGGTCCTTAAAAGAAAGAGAGGTCAGAGCTCTCTCCTGTGCCCCGCCCCCCCACCTTCCATATGAGCACAGAACAAAGGCCACGTGAGGACTCAGGGAGGAAGGAGGCAGCATCTGCGAGCCAGAAAGTGGCTCTCATCAGGGATGGAATGGGCTGGCTCCTTGAACTTGGAGTTCCCAGCCTCCAGAACTGTGAGAAATAATTCTCAGTTGTTGAAGCCACCCAGTCTGTGGTATGTTGTTATAGCAGCCAAGCAGATTAAGACATGTGCCTCACTCTGTATCAGACACTTGACGTTCACTTTCTTATCTCCTCTAACCCTAAGCCAGGCTATGGTATGTCCATTTTGCAGAGGAGGCAAGTGGAGGCTTGGTCACAGAAATTTCTTAGCTGACATCATAGGGGGGTGCAGCCTTGTTGGAGGAGGGTGACAACTGGTGGTCCATGAGCCACATCACACAGGCTGTTTTTTTTTTTTTTTTTGAGACTGAGTCTCACTCTGTCACCCAGGGTGGAGTGCAGTGGCACGATCTTGGCTCACTACAACCTCCACTTCCCAGGTTCAGGCAATTCTCCTGCCTTAGCCTCCTGAGTAGCTGGGATTGCAGGCATGTGCCACCACGCCCAGCTAATTTTTGTATTTTTAGTAGAGATGAGGTTTCACCGTGTTGCTCAGGCTGGTCTTGAACTCCTGACCTCATGATCCACCCACCTCGGCCTCCCAAAGTACTGGGATTACAGGTGTGAGCCACTGCCCCCGGCATTTTTTTTTTTTTTTTTTTTTTTGAGATAGAGTCTTGCTCTGTTGCCCAGGCTAGCGTGTGGTGGTGTGATCTCTGCTCACTGCAAACTTTGCCTTGCAGGTTCAAGTGACTCTCATGCAAAGCAGCTGGGGCTGCAGGCGTGTGCCACCACGCCTGGCTAATTTTTGTACTTTTAGTAGAGATGCGGTTTCATCAAGTTGGCCAGGCTGGTCTTGAACTCCTGACCTCAAGTGATCCACCCGCCTTGCCCTCCCAAAGTGCTGGGATTACAGGCGTGAGCCACTGCACCCAGCCACACACTCAAATTTTTCACAGATTAAAAAAAACCTCATGCCTGTAATTCCAGCACTTTGAGAGCCTGAGGCAGAAGGATCGCTTGTACCCAGGAGTTCAAGACCAGCCTGGGCAACACAAGGAGACCCTATCTCTACACAAACTTAAAAACAAATAGCCGGGTGTGGTCACACATGCCTGTGGTCCTAGCTACTTGGGGGGCTGAGGTGGGAGGATTGCTTGAGCCCAGGAGGTCGAGGCTGCAGTGAGTCACAATTGTTATCATTGCACTCCAGCCTGGGCCACAAAGTGTCCTGTCCACTGTCCCTGCCACAAAAAAAAAAATAAATATTTAAACTGGTTGCCAACAATGATAAATTTGAAGATTGGATCAAAATAGAAATTTCTGGCTTCTTTTGAGATTGCAATTCTCTGGACAAGAAGTAAAAGCCGCAGTTCCTGTTATCGGTCGGGGAGCCTTGCTGAAAATTGTAGGTGACAGAGCAGTCATTTCATCCCTGCTGGGCCCTTCCCTTCCCATGGGCATTGCCGGCCGTGTCCCTGTGGACTCTGGGTGCCCACCCACAACACACCTTTGCCTTGAGTCTCTTTCTGGGCCAGAGCTATCTGTCTAGGGAGGGTCTGTCTGGTCAGAGAAACTGAGAAGCCCAGGCAGATGCTTTCTGAGGATCAGTGCTGCTGGGTTTAGGGAGGATTTAGGAAGTGGAAAGGTAGGCCCCACGCCTTCTTGCTGGTGGCAGTTCCTTGAGGGCGCTCCTCTACCTGACGACACCAGCTGCCAACGCTGTTGTCGGGTCCCGAGAGCAGAGTGACGAAAGGAGGGGAGTCTGGAGGCTGAAGCCTGCACTGGGGTCCCAGTGCTGCCATTTCTGCTGGATGACTTGGGCAAGCTCTTTGCCCTCATAAGCCTCCCTGTCAAGTGGTGATGATAAGAATGCAAAGAAAAATAAGTTTGTTGACACATGTAAGGTTTAGCACCATGCCTACTAGCAAGGTTACCATGCAGCCTCCCACCTGGCGCGGGGGCGATGGACTTCCTCATCAAACAGCTGCCCCATGTTGCCTGCCTCGTTCTTGCATGGAAGCCCTGCTCTCCACACTTGCTCTCCCCTCCTTTCCATCTGCACTGCTGGGCAGAAAGGCAGGTGGCCGTAGCCCCATTTCGCCAGCTGAAGAACGTGAGCAATCTGACCCAGGACATGCAGCTAGGAAGAGCAGGACGGGAGTTCGAGCTCAAGCTCCTCTTCCTGTACTGCATGGTCTCCTGCTTGCAAAATGGAGGGGACTAGGGGTAGAGTAACGGGGTGGGGTCTGTAGCTCTAAATGTCTATCTGAGCCCTAAGACACTGCAGAAAAGCTCTGCCTCCCACCGCCCTCACCCTCATGTCCTGAAGGGCCAGCCAGGGGACAGAAAGCTGCCCGATGGTCATCTATTTGCTGAGGACTCTCTGGCATTTTTTCAGGACAGAAAGAGAGTCATTCTGGCCCACTCATTTGAACACACGGCAGAGCTGGTGACCTCCCTACACAGGCAGCTCATTTCAGCATCACCCCTGCAACTCACCCTCCCACTCCTTCCTACCCTCCCCTGCCCCGCCCAACAAGAAGGGGGCTCAATACACAAAGCTTAGATTACCGCAGCTCACTGTCTCACTTACTCTCTCACTCTCGCCTCTGTTTGGAAGCTGTTTTATCACTTCTGGTTCCCTTTCAGAGCACCCAGCAAAGGTTGCTTTTTTAGGGGTGAGGGTGTTTTCTCCTGGGAAATTCGTTTTGCCACCTCTGTGCTGTGTGATCTTGAGTAATGAAAAGAACTCCTCACTTCTGGGGGAGTGTTTTTCACAGTTCCTGGTACCCTTTCACACACATCATCTCATCTGCCGAAACCTGTGGCGGAGGCAGTATGGTGTGCCCGTTTTATAGATGATAAAGCTGAGGTTGGGAGGGGAGAGGTGTTCAGAGCTGTGGTTTCCAGAGCCAGGTGCAGGGAGATGCTCAGTTTTTAAGCACGTGGGCCCAGAGAGGGACAGGGATTTCCATTTGGTCACACAGCAGGGTAATATCACCAGACTCCCCAGAGGCCATCAGCAGGTGATCATTTCTTTTCTAAACCCTGGCTTTCTAAGAAAACTTGACTTCCACAAACAGCCTCAGTCTTAGGCTTGAATTTATCCATATGGTTTGTGCGTGGATAGCTCTTTCCTTCCCATTACTGTAGGGCAGGGTTCTGCATTTCATTCACGTTGGGTGGCATTTTGGATGGGATCCTTCCTCATTGTAGGGGGCTCTCCTGTGCATTGGAGAAGTTTAGTGACTGCTACCCACTGGATGCTGGTAGCACCCCTAGCCCTGACAATGCAAAATATCTCCAGACATTGCCAAATATGGGGGTGTCTGGAGGAGGGGGGTGAGGGAACTGCAGCGTTAGATGACTTCAGTATGTGAGGCGGCCAGAACGCACGCCCCGGTGTACTGCTGGCGGCTGTTTGACTCCCGTCCACTGTGGGATTACGATGGTCGATGCTGCAATGACCATCCTTGTGCAGTCTTTTGGGGGATGCCTTGCTGCCAAGCAGGTACCTAGGGGGGAATCGCTGGGTCATAGGATGTGCATAGGTTTAGCTTTATGGGTTCTGCTGCAACATTTTCCGAAGTAGTTGTACCAGTTCTCACTCTCCCGGCCACGTAGGAGAATTGCAGTGGCTCCCCACCCTCATGAGTCTTCAATTTGAACTCTGAGTTTTTGAAGGTTGAGACCCAACTCGTACTTTTTTTTTTTTGGTGTTCCCACTGCCCGACATAGTAAATCACAGACAACGCCAGTTGTTAGATGAGCACAGGCATGCGTTCTGGCCTCCTGTTTCAATGTCCTACGATCCTGATGTCACAGCACTCGGCTCTCACCATCAGGAGGCAGTTACCCCTCAGGGCCTGCTCTTTCCTGTGCCCCCCAAGCCCCAGCAGCCGCAGCAGCTCATGAGCTCTGGGGGATGAGGCCACGTTTTCACGTTCTTGGTGAGTTTCATACCCTGACACAGCTGTCAAAGCCAAACGCCATCACTGTGTGATTTCAAAGGGTTTCTGACAGTTTTCAAGCTGTCATTCTAACAAGACTTGTCTGTCAAATGAAAATTTGTTTTTCCTTTATGCTGTGGCTTTATTTTTGCAGCTTGCTGGGACTCTTTTTTTTTTTTTTTTTTTTAAGAATATGTTTGGCCAGGCGTGGTGGCTCACGCCTGTAATTCTAACACTTTGAGAGGCCGAGGTGGACGGATCACAAGGTCAGGAGTTCAAGACCAGCCCAACCAACATGTGTGTGTATATGTGTGTGTGTGTGTGTGTGTGTGTGTGTGTGTGTGTGTGTATGTTGTGTATATATATATATATTAGCCAGGAGTGATGCCACATGTCTATAATCCCAGCTACCCAGGAGGCTGAGGCAGGAGAATCGCTTGAACCTGGGAGGTGAAGGTTGTGGTGAGCCGAGATTGTACCACTGCACTCCAGCCTGGGCAACAGAGTGAGACTCCATCTTAAAAAACAAAAACAAAACAAAACAAAACAAATATATATACATATATGTATGTATGTTTGACTCTTCCGGCTCTCTGCGCAGTCCGTAAATGTGCTGCACGTTGGAGGCAGACACTGTGTGCCCCCTGGTGTGTGAGGCACGTGTCTCACCCTGCTGTCATTGTCATCGTTGTTGCTGCAATATTCATCACCACGTTGCTCATCTCTGACACTTTATATTTTCAGAGTATTTAACCACGTTACCTTCTTCAATCCTCTCGATAAGTCTTTTTTAATTATTATATATGTTTTAGAGACAGTGTCTAGCTCTGTTGCCCAGGCTGGAATACAGCAGTACAATCACAGTTCACTGCAGCCTCAAAGTCCTGGACTCAAGCGATCCTCTTGCCTCAGCCTCCCAAGTAGCTAGGAGGTACAGGTCCGCACCACCACATCCAACTAATTTTTGTCCTCTTTTTGTAGAGAGAAGATCTTGACATGTTGCCTGGGTAACTTCTGGCCTCAAATGATCCTCCTGCCTCAGCCTCCCAAAATGCTGGGATTTCAAGAGTGGACCACCTTTCCTAGCCCTTCCGGTAAGTCTTGAAAAAATGGGCAAAGTGGGGAATGTCCCCCTTTCACTGATGGAAGTGGGAAGATGCTGAGCTGAGACTCAGCCACAGGACAGTACTCATCACCAGCAGAATCAAGTCCCATCATCTGCATTAATTCAGATGCTCATGTAGAAAGTACCGTTTTTCAAACCGCTAATTCAGACACGTAAAAAACTCACATGCTTTTCCCTACAATTGACTTCAATCTCTCACTCTACCCAAAGATGGAAATTCTAATCAAGTCAGTGGGGTCGTTTCTAGTTTTATTTCTCGGTCATTTCAGGTTTAAGCTCCCCATTTTAGATTCCTCACCCACACCCCAGGGTGGCACCTATGTTTGGAGGGGCTCATGTTGAGACAGCAAAGTACGAAGGGGTCCCCCAGAGAAACTCTGGCCTGCACACTGGGAGGATGGGGCAGAGTCACAGAAGTTCCCCCCGTTTGCAGAGGGAGGAGCCTGTCTGAAGCCTGGAACTCAGTCTGAGAGGCGGGCAGCCTGCTAGCAGGACTCTGACTTTGTGGAGAGTCTCTGTTTCCCATTTTTTCCTTTTCGCCCAGTAAACTCTGCCCATCTCACCCTTCAAAGTATCTGCGAGCCTAATTTTTCGTGGTCATGTGATAAGGATCCCATTCTTAGCTGAACTAAGGAGAAAGTCCTACAACAATGTTAGGTGGAGATGGGAGGGATGGCGTGTCTGTTTCCTGCCCTCAGAAATCCTCCCTGCTGGCTCCAGCAGCTGATGTGTGAGTCCCACTGGCCTCTGGTTGATGCACTCTCCCCTCCCCCCCAAACCTTGTCTTAGACTGACCCACCCTTATGGCACATCTTTGCTTTCCTCAAGGGCCTGGGAAACTTACAGATGCCCCCAGGGTCTCTCTGGGGCCACAGAGATGGGAGCTCACAAGTCGGCTGGTGCCACCATATTGGTAGGAAACCTTCAGGGCCTTGCTGGTCACTTGTGATCATGTCCATAAACTCATCAAGTGGGGTTGCTCTCTCCCTCATCACCAGGTCTTGGCTGAGTGAGGGAAGGGTACAGGAAACGTCCCCTTAATTGACAACCTTGTTTTTTCTCTCCAAATCCCCCTTATCCACTCAACCCGTGGAACAATGTCATCTTAAAGACACTTTCAGCTCTGTAGCATGAATCTTAAAGGGTTCTTATTTTTCCTCTGTTACAATATACTGCCTCTTAAATCACCATTCACCCTTTCTAAATGTTATTTATGTTTCTATACTGTTGATGTATGTGGCATATTACTGTTTAGGATATAAACATTGGCTTCTGCTCTTCCTCTTTATTTATTATTGTCTCAGCTGAAACTCTAAAGCCTGTATTTTGTGACTGTCAACCTGAGAATCCTTCCTCTTGTCATTGGTTGCTGTGGCCTCTCTTTCCAGAGGCAGAAAGGTCAGTTTGTGCCCCAAATGGTAGAAAGAATCTCCGGGTAAAAGCTGTGGAGTCCTGATAAGATAAGCAACAGTGAGGAAGGGGCCCAGGTTGAGGAGGACCGCAGGTGGGAAAGCACGCGTGAGACGCTCATCACAAACAACCCAAGGGTACAACCACCTCCGTCTGTATATAGCCCCCTCCAGCTTGACCCTGGAAAACTTTCCTCCAGCCCCTCCCTCTTTGCAGGCAGCTTCTTCTCTGCTGTGCAACCTGTTGCAATCTTGCAACATTTTTTCACACTTTAATAAATCTGCCTTTCTTTTCCTATAACTGCCTTGGTAAACTCCTTTACCGCCTGTGACACTGGCTCTGGATACTTGCTACCCTTGACAAAAGCAACTTCTTAGAAATTATTAAACCCAGAGATTAATAGAAATGTACACCTTGATTACAGTACCAATGAGGAGGGAAAGACGGAACAAGGATTTAACCCCGCTGCGAAATAAAATACAATTTCAGAGAAAGCTGTTCCTTAGGTTGTTTTAGGAGGTTCGTATGAGTGTTGAGAAACACCCCAACAGTCTATCTCAAGTTGAATGTAATAATAGGAATAATGGATGAAAGTAACTGATGTATTGCTATCTCCCCTGCTGTGTGCCGGGGGCTTTGCACACTCACGTAATCTTCTCATGACGTAGCAGAGCTGCTGTTATTCCTGTTTCACAGGCATCTTGAAGGAACTTGACGACCCCACAGAAAGGAAGTAGCAGAGTTGAGGTTGGACCTGTCTGTCAGGGTATATCTCAGATTTAGGAACTCTCTCCTGGAAGTCCTAAGAAGCCTGGGTTCTAGGATCTTGTCAATTCTCTGTCACTAAAGGGTGTGCATTTTGACTCCCTTTTATAGTAACTGCTTAAAGTATCTGCTTTCAAGCTGACATTCCCATGGGCAGTGTGGTTTTATTGCTACTTTATAAAAAGTTAATGTTCTCAAAAAAGTAAAACAAAGAACATGCAGGGGGCTGGGTGTTTACCTCCAGTGACCTGGCCCCTTCCTCCCAGGGCGGTCTTAGGGGAGACTTGGAAAACGGGGTAGGAAGAACTAGCAGCAAAGCTTCCCAGTCGTTTTCAGGAGCCCCAGCGGCTTCTTGGTATTAGTGAACTTCAGAGCCACATGGGAAGCTTGTGAGAAATGACCGTTCTCAGGCCTCACCTCATAGCTTTTGACTCTGTGGCTCTGGGGTGGGGCTGAGAGGTCAGGTTTTTCACAAGCTCCTTATTGTGACTTCAGTGAGGGAGGTCTGCAGACAGACGGTCTGTGGACTTCTGCACAAACCTCCTCTTCCTGCCAGGTAACAGCTCGGAGGCGGAGTGGGGGAAGGGTGCTCTAAGTTCTGAACTTGCTTTGAAGCAGCTTGGCGTAGTGGGACGTGGGGTTGAGTATGAGCTTCATCCTAAGCAAGTCGGTGCAGCCTCTCTGAGCCTCGGTTTTATCCCTCGTAAATCAGGAGCTCACCCATTCATTTCCACAGCCAGCCATCGGGAGCATGTTTGTGCCCGGCTTTATGTGAGCTTTGGGAATTCAGCTGTCAGCCCACCTCCCTTTATCCCCCAAAGCCCACCCAGGAGCTCACTGATGGGGGTAGGGAAACAGACAAGCCAGCTTGTAGGTAAGCGCAGCGGAGGCTGGGGAGCCCAGAGGAAATGCCTTGCACAATCACAGAAGGCCTCCCTGAAGACCTGGGGGCTCAAGTTGAAGCCTGAAAAACCTGAGCGTGAGCTGAGCCTGGGAGTGCCAGCGTACCAAGCAGAGGGAACATTCTGGAAGGGAGTGTCAGCCATCTTCTGCTTTTCCAGAAGCGGTAGCAGGGAAGGAGGAGGAGATGGCTGTGGTGTATGTGCTCCACAGCGTCTGCCCTGATGGCCCTCAGAGGAGGGTCCAGGCACCTTCCCAGAGACCTTTACACCCGTGGGACGTGGAAGGCTGTGGTCCCCCTGCAGGATGCTATCCGCTGACAGTGGCCGGAGCTCACCCTTCGTCAGGCCCCGTACTGGGTGTTTTACACACACACACGTGACGCACTGTCACATCAACTTTGTGGGGAGAGGCTGTTCTTTTAGAGAGTAGGAAATTGTGGCTGAGAAAGATGAAGCCACTTGCCCAGGCAGAGCACTGAAGGGTGGGTGTAAGGCTCAGAGACGATGCCTCAACGTCAACCCCAAGCAGCTTCTCCCCATGCCTGAGGCTGGAACTGGAAGGTTCTGTGCAGAGGTCAGCGGATTATTTATTGGCTGTGGTTGGGCTGGGGCAGAACCATGGACCAGGTGACTTCAGGACGCTTTGGTGCTCGGAAGGCTGGCTTAGGAGGGAGGCTGTGGGGCACGTGAGTCCAGCTGCTCCCAGCACCGGCCGCTGGATCCAGACCCTTCAGTGCCTCATCCTAAGTTCCCTTTTCTCCAGCTCTAACCATCTGGTCGCACCTCTTTCTGCTGCATCTTCCTGCACTGCGGAGCCCCCCACCTCCCCCACAAAAGCAGTTTTCCCAATTCCTTTGCACCTGGGATATTTGAGGTGCAATTCTGATCCTCCAGCTGAGGGTGGTGAGGCCAAGGTCATCCCCCTCCTCCAATGAGCTTTTCCATTCTGACTGCAGTGACCAGCCATTAGCTTTGTGGGAGACAAGGGGTCTCTGCGTTGGTGAGGGCTTCTGGATTGCAGAGTCACAGCTTCCGCTGCGTGTTCTTGAAGCTAATGGGCCCCCGGGTCTCTGCTTTCCTGATGGAGGCAGATGTGCCAGCTTCCTGGGGGATCCAGTTCTGCCATGTTTCTGTGCAGGCCCAGTCCAGAGCCTGCTCCCCATGAACTTCCAGTGGCTTTTGTAAGCACCTGATGCCTTGTGCTAATTTCTTTCCTTTCTAGAATAAGTAAAGCAACAGCTCGTTGTTCTTGTAGTGAACCTAGATGACTTAGATCGCGCCTGCCATCTTTACAGCGCATCGACTCCTTCTCACAGAGGAGAAAACTCAGGCCCAGAGTGTTGCAGCATCTGTTGGAGGTCACACTAATTGTCAGTGTCATAACCACAATCCAAAACCAGGTCCCCATCCCTGAACCTTGTTCCTCCCCAGCTAAGCCTCTGAGGATGTGACTTGTCAGTGGGGTGAGAGTGGGGTGAGAGTGCGGTCTGCAGCTCTGTATCTGACTTGCAAATCACAAAATGTGTTCCGCTTGTGTACTGAATTAATTGAAGCCCTGATTCTTGTTTGTTTCAATGGTGTGATTAAAACAACGATAATGATTCTCGCTTGGGGTCTATCAGATAAAGTAGCTGTGATTGACAGGGCCCTGCACCCACACAGTGGCTCCATAGAGCCTACAGAGTGGGCAGCCCACAATCCTGATCCTCATCCCCAGCCCTGAGCATAAACCGAGGACTTTTTTCCTTCCTGAAAAGCAGAATGGTACAGAGGGCTCCACCATTCCAACAGGCACCCAGGAAGGCCAGGTGCTCGGTCCCTGGGAAAGACACGCAATACCCCCTTGCAGTGAGGACACCCATTACCCTTGTACAGATCAAGAAACTTCATTCTTGTAGGTCACAGTGTGACTGCCCAACAGGTTCTTCTTGTTCATTGCCCAGATGAAGCTGATTTATTAAAACAGGGGAATTGCAATCGAGAGAGTTTAATACATGAACTGCTGGCTAACGGAGAACCAGAGTTTTATTATTACTCACGTTAGCCTCCTTGAAAATGTGGGGGCTAGGGTTTTTCAAAGATAGTTTGGTGTGCAGGGGCGAGGGAAGGGATGCTGCTGATTGGTTGGGCATGCGATCATAGGGGTGTGGAAAACAGTCCTTGAGGCTGAGTCCACTTCTGGGTGGGGGCCTCAGGTCGCGTTGAGTCAAGAGTTGCTGGGCCTGGTGGGGCCATCTGGTCCTCAAATGCAGAAGCCTGAAAAGACATCTCAGCACCTCTTTCTCTGCTGCAACCCGGTGTCTTGGTGTGTGGACTGGGTGTGTGCATAGGGCAACGAACCTATTATGGTTACAATCACCTCCCTCTGGGTTTCTCAGTTATGCCAAATGACGAATTCCTGACTTTTCTGCAGCCAATTAGAGGTGACACCTTAGTCCCTTTAATTTCACTATGTCCTGGCAGCTCTCTTTTCCAGTTTTGCCCGACGTTCTGCCCACCAAACTAAGCTGCTCCCTACAAATGGCTTAAGTCTAGATTAAACCGAAGCTACAAGCAGCTGAATTTCTCTAGAGTCCTGGCATCTCTTGTGTGACACACGCTCAAGATTCAACCAGTGACACCTCTTGCATTTCTCCATGTTCACTTAAGGTCCAGTGTCACCCTCTTGGAGATCTCTCTGCCTGCTTCCCTGATTATCTGTGAGCCCTGGGCCATGGTGGGAAGGTGTCCTGGGCAGGAGACATCTGCACTGAGATTTGAAGGATGAGACTGCATGATTCTTGTTACCAAACTAAACTTGGGTCCACCCACCAGGTGCAGCAAAGCCAAACCCTGACATGAGGAATTGCAGCGAGAGAAAGTAAAGCATTTATTGCAAGGCACCAAGCAAGGGTTATGAGGCAGCTGGTGCTTCAGACCTGAGCTGCCCAGTGGCTCACATGGTAAGCGTTTTTCAAGGCGAGGAGACAATTACGGGCAAAGTCATGAATCAACACGTGAAGGTTGCATATTGGCTTCACTTAAAAAAGCAAAGCATCTTATTTTAAGCATCTGGAGAAGATTAAAAAAAAAAAAAAAAGCAAAGCATCTCCAAGCAGGGCCTACAAATCAAAGGTGGGTTCAAAGATTCTTTGATTTGTGTTTGAAGGAGGCAAAAGTTTGAAAGCTTGAGGTCAACAGAAAGGAATGTTAAGTTCTGGCCTGTGAGTATGACTTCCTTCAGGCCTCTCAGGAAGAAATTTAGAACAAAGAGTGCGATGGTCACCATTTAGTCCTCAGTTCCTTCTTATCTGAGGTGTCTGTGCCAGCAGATGGCATCTTCCATGTGGTGGGGGTCTGGGTTTCTGAGGTATAATTCAGGGACATAGATGAAGATATTAGCTGTAGTTTCTACAGGGAGCCAAACATTCCGTGGCTCTAACTTCCAGGGCTATAATGTCAAGCTATGATTACCTTCTCACTTAGCAGGTTGCCCATTTAATTTAATTCAAAGCTAGTGAGGTGCCTGGAATTTCCCTTGAAGGAACTCAAGATTTTCCTTTCTTTCTATGCTTGGGGAGGCCCAGCAGGCCCCTAAGAGGGGTCCTTGCTCCATCAAAGGGAGCAGGAGGAGTGCCTTTCAGGGGAATCATCAGCTTATGTGAAGGTAAACACAAATGAGAGGGCAGGGTAAATGGCTTGGAGTTTTAAGGTGGCGTGCAGGGAGTCCAGTAGCATTTTTAAAAGACTTTCCATGAAAATATCATAAACATAGAGGCAAGTGTGCATGGCATAAGTACAAAGCTCGATGAATTCTTACCAAGAGAACACATCCAGGCCACACACATATGCGTCCAGAAGCAGGACACAACCAGGACCCTGTGAACCTTCAGGTCCCTTTCTAGTCACCATGCCTTCCCCCGGCAACGTCTCTCCTGACTTCTCACACCACTCCAGGGCATAATTTTGCCCACTTTTAACCTCACGGAAATGGAACTAAACAACTGTGCTCCGTAGTGACTCGTTTCTCTCAGTTAACACCGTGAGATGCGTCCTTATCAACACAACACGTGTTGCTATATGTGGTTTGCCCTCATTGCTGTAAGGCAGGGGTCAGCAAACTCTTTTTGTAAAGAGTGACAGTAAATATTTGAAGCATCACAGGTCATTTGATCTCTGTCACAACTCAGCTTTTCTGTTATGACATGAAAGCAGACATAGGCAACATTTAAACCAATGAATGGAGGTGTACGCAAATGAAACATTATTTACAAAAATAGGCAGCCTGGATTACAAACATGGGACCGTAGTTTCCCAGCTCCCTGCTCTAGAGTATTCCATTGTGTGAATATACTGCCATTTATTCATCTATTCTACTGATGAGCTTCAAGGTAGGCTTTAGTTTGGGACTACTTACAAACAGCGCTGCCATGAACCTTCTTATCTGTGTGTTTGGCGAACGTGTCCATATTTCTGTTGAGTATGCTTCAAGAGCTGGAATTGCTAGGTTGAAACTTATGCATCTGTTCAGCTTTAGAAGATGCTGCCAAATAGTTTTGCAAAGTGGAGGTATCATTTGAATGTCTCCCTTCCCATGACCAGCAGTGGATGCGTCTTCCAGTTGCTTCACTTCCTTGCCAACATGTGATGTTTTCACCTTAACCTTTCAGGTGGATGTGTACTTGTATCATTTTATGGCTTTAATTTGCATTTCCCTGATAAATAATGAAGCTGAGCAGTTTTTCATAGGTTTACAGCCATTTGGGATATTGTCTTTGTGAAGTGCCTGTTCCAATAACATTTTATACCTTTTACTTGCATAAATTACATTCTGCTTGAAGACAAATCTGGCAGTCTCCTCTGTAGTGTTTGGTCTTCCTTCTTATCTAGATTCAAGAGCTTTTAAGGGACGATGTTGTGCATATGTTACTACTTTTCTAAAATTCCAGAATCTAATGTGAGATGTTTGCCCTCTCAATGTTTGTTTTGGTTCTTTTTCCCTTAAGAAATTTTGATCTTGTCCTTGCGTGTGTCACTGTTTTGAAATTCAGAGATTCAAGAGGCCTAAACTTTCAGAAATCAGGGCTTTATAGAGTTTAGAAAGTGGGAGCCTTTCTGAGCCTCAGACAAGGAGGGCTTGAGGATATGCATGGAGGACATGACTGAACAGGCCATTGCTGAACTTGAACTTGACATCACTGAACCAGCCCAGGTATCCGAGTCTAGGTGTGAGAGTAGCCTGGTTCCTCTGTCTTCCCTGTCTTCTTGCTCTGGGTCCCGGAAGATCCTTGAGGATCTTTGAATAATGGTAAGTTATATTAGACAGAGGAGAGAAAATTTTCAAAGGGGGCAAGTTGAGAGTAAAGCTGGCTGAGCAGAGAAAATTAGTAATAGTAAATATAATTTGGCAGATTCTGAAATAGCTTACTGTATTAGTCCATTTTCATACTGCTGTGAAGAAATACCTGAGACTGGGTAATTTATAGAAAGGAAAGAAGTTTAGTGGACTCAGTCCCACATGTCTGGGGAGGCCTCACAATCATGGTGAAAGGCAAAGGAGGAGCAAAGGCACATCTTACATGGCAGCAGGCGAGAAACACGTGCAGGGGAACCTCCCTTTATAAAACCATCAGATCTCATAAGACTTACGATCATGAGAACAGCACAGGAAATCCCAGCCCCATGACTCAACTACCTCCCACCGGGTCCCTCCCATGACACATGGGGATTATGGGAGCTACAGTTCAGGCGAGATTTGGGTGGGGACACAGCCAAACTATATGACTTACTCTGTGTATGTGTGTGTGCATTGTGTGTGTTTGTGTGTGTGGTGGAGAGAGAGAGAAAGAGATTGAGAATGTGACTGACAGCTGTGGTATAACTACGGATTCTGCAATGCATATAAAGCCTGTTTGCTCTGTGGTCCAGCCTGATACACAGCCTATAAAAAAAAAAATAGTTTAGCAACCCCAGACTAATTTAGAGTAATTTGAATCTTTATTGGAGTCTTCTGAATAGCATATCAAAGAAGGAACCCATCCATAATAAATAATAAAACCTCTTTTTAGAAGTTCTTTTCCAATTATTTCTTCAATACACAATAGCTGCCATGGAGTTATTTTCTCTTCTTTTCCGCATTTAAACAACATGAAACAAACAAAAACCTATCTCTAATCCAATCTCCGTGGGGTCGTTCATTTTTGATCCCTCTCCCTTATTTCCCTAAAATCCATTCTTCTCTCCCCCCTGCTAGTTTTTAGTTTTCTCCTTTTCCACTGTAACTCCCACTAATCCCTCCTCATCACGACTATCTCAATCAATAAAGAAAAAGTCCAGTAATCAATCAGTCAAGATTCCTTCCCAGAGAGTGGAAGACAAGAGAAAAGACAAAGCTGGTAGGATTTACTTTGGTATTTAAGATAAAACAGGCTAGGAATACTCCCTTGCATATCTTCATCCTTGCCACCCTTAGGTTCTGAGTCCATGCAAGTAGCTTTCTTTTTGCATTTTTTAAAGAAACAAAAATTAAGTTGCTTTTAGAGGAGACATCTCTTATTTGAGCCTCACAGGTAAGGAAGGACAATGAGTCAGTTACCACCATGGACACTTACACTTGATGCTTCAACTTACTAAGGACTCACCATGGGACACGTATGAACAGGTGACTGTCGGGGAGTCCATAAGAACCCACCCAAATTCAATTTTTTTCTAGGAGCATTCAGGACTCAGTATATAGTTGTGCACACGGCTATGACTTTTGTAGTGAAAGGATACAGAGGAAAATCAGTACATGGAAAAGGCACAGAGAGCGAAGTACAGAAGAAGCCAGGTGGAAGCTTACAGAGCTCCCTCCCAGAAGAGCTGCACAGGACACACAGGATTTCCTTAGCAATGAATTGCAACAACACTTGTGCACTGTTCATTAGAGACTCAGTGTCCAGGGTTTTTACTGGGGGGCTGGTCACATAGACAGCATCTGCCTGGCATCTGACAACATTCCCAGAAGGAAAGCAGGTGTTCAGCATAAACCATGCTGTTTGTGCAAACAGTTTAGTCACAGTGAACTACTCTCGTCAGGAAGTGGTGGGAACTCTCTTGAAATCCACCTTCCCAGATGCCAGCCCCAGGCAAAGCCTCGCAGTCAGGCCTGCCGTGGTGACTGGCTTTTGCACAGTGAGACATTTAAAGTTAATGAACCTTCCCAGCAACCCCAGGAGGCTGTGTAATCATTACCCCCATTTGGAGAAAATGAAACCAAGGCTCAGCAAGTGTGGAGAACTTTTCTGCTAAGAGCTAATAAGTGGTAAAACCTAGACATGGACTATATGAAATTACAGACCATGTTATTTTCATCCTGCCATACTGTCTCTTCATTATTCCATTATTTCAACATTTCATTCGATAGCTAACATTCCTGGGTATTCTCTATGGGCCAGGCATTGTTTTAAGTGTTTTTCCTACAACAGCTTATTTAAGCCTCATCCTATGAGATCATGCGTTATTGCTATCCTCACTTTACAGATGAGGAAACTGAGGCACAGAGAGTTTTTTTTTTGTTTGTTTGTTTTTTAATGTCCACAAGGTCGTACTAATCATGGCCACATGCTGGGTGCTATTGATATCCCGGTGCATGTTTCTCCTGCCTTGATTTATTACTCTGCTGAGCGGCTTCTCCTGGGTAGCTTCTGTACAGAAAAGATCAATTAGAGATGATGCTTAATAAAGTAAAGGCAGTTTATGAAGAAAATTAAAAACTCCAGGGGCAAGGCCAATGAATGGCTCCAGGAGTTCAGCAGAAAGTGGGGCACACTGCTTCCAGTAGAGGCAGCTGGCAACTCATTCACCCGAGTCCGGAAAGAGGAGAGCAAGTGACCTCCAGCCTCAGCTTCCATGAGCTTCCAATACAAAGTGCCCTGCTCTGTTAGGTGGAAACCTGTCCTGTGGAACTTCTTCCTCACTCTCTCCCAAACCTACCCTTGTCCAACCCTAGCCCCACCCATTAGAGGAAGGTATTTACTGGAGGAATAGGGACTCCTTGGAATTTTTGTCCCAGAAAAGATGTAAACCCAGCTGAGATTGCAGAAGCTAAGAATTCATCAAAGCCCAGAGTTGCAAACTCGTGTGTCTAGCACAGGGCACGTGCAAGTTCCAATAGTGAAGCAAGAGAGAGGCCACGTGGCCAGTCAGAGGACTGCTCCTGGATCCACTGAGCCGGTGTCACTGCTTGGTCCTACTTGTGTGGATCATGCAGTCATGTACGCTGTACCTGCCCTAAAGCAACCTCGGTGGTGGAACATGCCTCTCCCATGCCCCTGCAGAAAGTCAACAGCTAGAGCTGACTGTGTAGATTCTGGAAAGTAATGTTCAATGTTCTCATGCAAATAATGCACTGTAGGGTGGTGTTGAGCTTGTTTTTGCGGCGGAGTTAATGTTCATTTAGAGCATCGTGCAGTCTGAAGGGGGACACTGAAGTTTTTCTGTTAAATTTTTCTGCAGTTTATAGGGAAATTAAATACAGTAGCAGGGATTGCCAATTTGGGGATTTGCAAAGGACTCTGGAGGCAGCCCCTGTGAAGCGTGCAGAACTTTTTTAACGG
This sequence comes from Ateles fusciceps, assembly GCA_036589455.1. Lineage (NCBI taxonomy): Eukaryota > Metazoa > Chordata > Mammalia > Primates > Atelidae > Ateles > Ateles fusciceps. The sequence goes on from JAZHEH010000847.1 coordinate 6,981,985, forward strand.
CAAACGTGATGCGCAGTGGAGAGGCGGTTTCTGTTTTCTGTCTCCCTTGAAGCCCCATCCACCCAGCCAAGCACCCAGCACAAGTATGTGACTAGACCCCTTCCAACACTAGGGAACCGAGGGCAACAGGGTGCCACCTTGCTTTTTAAATTCAGACCACTAACTTTGGGCAGCCCACTTTCGCTCTCCAGGCCTCAGTTTCCTAATCTGCAAAATAGGGGTAACCATGCTCCCTAACTCTGGTGAAATGAGATTGCGAATGGCAATGCGGGACACTGTAGAATCTGGCACTAGGAAGCGTTTCATAAACATTAGGTGCTGCCTATGCTGATATTATTGTGACCATGAAGTAACAGCACGCAGCACCGGTGCAGCCCAGTGAGGGACACAGGAGACACTTCTGGTGTCAGCTCAGGGGAATCTGGTCCCATTTTTGTCTCTAAGGGTAGACGGTGGGCTTATGTAACCTACTTGCTTCGGAGCAAGCTGACTCCACGCCCTTGCTTCCGTGGTAGGCCCTGATTCGTTTACAGGTATCCACGCAGTTCATTTTCCTGCCCAGTCACTGGTTCATGGGCAAGCATGTGACCTTGAAGATCCAATCAGGGTGCATCTAGTTTGGACCCACGTTCCCCGGGATGTAGGTGGGGGAAGGCGTGGCCCATGGGATGCAGCCACCCCTGCTGAGGATGCTGCTGGGATGGCTGTGCTGAGAGATGGTCACCGTTGGCATTAAAATCACAGATGGCATTGTTCAGCCTTTGGGTCATCCAGCCCAGAAGCTGGATCTTACCTGCACTTTGTATTTGCATGAAACAAAGCCTCTATATTGCCCCAGCCAGTTTAAATTGCATTTCTCAGCCACTTGCAACTCAAAACAGCCTGTCACGATGTGCTTCTGTCTGCAGTGATCTGCTTTCATTTCTGCCTTGGAGAGGACAGTGACCTCTTTTATTATCCTCTGTGTTCCCAGCTTCTGGTGAGTGTCTAGGACACTTCAGGCACTTAATCATTGTTTGTTGAATTTATAGGACATGACTCTGACCTCATAGAACCTTCAATCTCATTGAAAAATGAGATGCGTGAATATGAATCTGAATGTGAGGCCAAATGTGATTAAACCCGACGCTAGCTCTCCAGGCAATGTTGTCATACTTAATCCTCCTCCTTGAAGCAAAGCGGCTGTGAATGAACAGGTCAAAATAGCAGATGACAAACCCATTCATAGGTCCAGCTGGGCTTTGGTATACAGGAGTCACAGGGAGGAGGGGAAGTTTAAATTGGCATCATTATTGAAAGCAGGAGACAGGCTCCAGACAGAGTATACATTAGAACGTGTTTGGTTCAGATGGGACAGAAAAGTGATTGCAAACTTGTATCTGTAAGAAAAAAAAAAGCGGGGGGGGAGAATTGATTGCTTTACGTGCATGAAAACCCCCAAGGGTGTGTTATTCAGGGACATAAGCGATATGAACAGAACAGCAGCTTCTCACCATCCCTCTGCTCTGCCTTTCTCAGGGTTGGCTTCAATCCCTTGCTCTGCCTGAGAGAAAGATGAGGACAGCAACCCCCGCCTGTACATCCTTGTGGGTTCCCAATAAGTGGGAATGACCTGGGGGGTGCCTTCTGTGTCATTGACTCAAGTGCCCAATCTCAGAACTGACTGCTGTGGTCAAGGGGGATGTCGTGTTTTGATTAGCTTGGGCTTTGGTCATGTGCTTTACCTCTTTGTTTTTGTTTTTGAGAGGGAGTTTTGCTCTTGTTGCCCAGGCTGGAGTCCAGTGGCGCAATCTCTGCTCACTGCAACGTCCGCCTCCTGGGTTCAAGCAATTCCCCTGCCTCAGCCTCCCAAGTAGCTGGGATTACAGGTGCAAGCCACCACACCCAGCTAATTTTTTGCATTTTTAGTAGAGAGAGGGTTTCATCATGTTGGCCAGGCTGGTCTCGAACTCCTGACCCTAGGTGATCCACCCACCTTGACCTCCCAAAGTCAGGGGATTACAGGCGTGGGGAAAAGCAGGCCACCATGCCTGGCCTGCTTTACCTCTTTGGTTGAGCCCAGTTGTTGATTTGCTAAGACACTGAAGACAGTCACCAGAAGAAAGGTGAGGGATATGAGCTTTATTCCTGTCTGGCCTGGGGTAAGGATGAGACACGGAGCTGGGAAGGGCCTCTCGTGTGCCCTAGCCCCTGGTCTACAGATATAAAAAGTAGGAAAACAGAAGTGCCTCCAGCCCTTACCTTGCTTAGTAACCTTGGGCCAGCTTCTCGTAATCTCTGCGTCGGTTTTATCTTTCACATCCGGGTTATAACGGCTCTAGTCTCCCACAGCTGTAGGGTGGGGAAAGGATGCAACGCGTGGAAAACACTGAGCATACCACCAGGTTCCAAATGACAGCTCAACACACCTTAACTCTGTTATGTTTCCTTGGGGCAGTGGTAATGGAATGGAGAATAAATCGGCCTGTAATGTGTTTCTTTCCATAGTTAGTGGAGGATCGATGGGGAAGCAATTGGAGTCAGACTGGTTTTGAATTTGTATTCTGCCACTTATTAGTTATCGGACACCTTAACCTTTCTAGACCTCAGTTTTCACATCTGTGTAATGGGAATATTTACAGACTATATGTCATAAACCTGTGCGTGTGTATGTGTGTGTGTGGAGTGAAATGCTCTGTATATCTTCCTTGTTATTCTTCTTTCCGTCCTTCCTGATTGGAAAGCAAGACTTTGATTTATCAGTAGCCTCCTGACCATCTGACTCAGTGCCCAGCACGTAGGAGGTGCTCAGTGAAGGATGGTTTTATGAAACCGTTAAGTACTGCGTAGTTTGCACAGTGTAATGGATGGGATCCTGTGTTGGGTTGGTGAACGCAGGCTACCTTGCTTGACACTTAACATTAGTTCGGATTTAAATGCAGCCATTGTTACAAAGAAACCAGAACAAAGAATAGCTGAATCAGCTGATTATTTCTCTGTTGCCTGAGAGCTGGGAGGAGACAGTCCAGAGCTCAAACAAGGCTTTATGGCGTCACGAGCCCAGACTCCTTCCCAGCTGTGACTCCATGCTGCCTGGGGCATGTCTGTCATCTGAATGGCTCAAGGTGGCATCCCACACGTGCATGCTCCAGAGTGGAGAGAGAGATGGTAAAGGGGTGCGTTACTTCCCCTCAAAGCCATCCCACTGGCAGAACTTAGTCACATGGCCAGACCTGGCTGCCAAGGAGGCTGGCCAGTGTGGCTTTCATTTGCGTGTCCGTGTGCTCCAGCAAACACTGGGGGATTCCCTTGAGGGACAAGTAGAGAATGGATATCAGGGCACAATTAGTAGTCTGTGCCCAGGGCTAGAGCACCGCCTTATGGGGGGGAAAAGAACCCAGGCGAGAGGGGGAGCTGGGATTGGCTCAGAGAGTGGTGTCCCTCAGCAAGAGGAGAGCAATGGGGAAGGTTCTCATTTACAAGCCAACATCACCTCCGCCCTTCTGTCAGGGGCTGCTGGGACCAAGGACTCCCACCCTTCTTGCCCCTGAGCTTCAGGATTCTGCAAAGGCCCTGCCTGGGTATGAGAGAGAGTCAGTTTCATTCAGTGTCAGACCCTACCTTCCATCAAGAAGACTGGGGGTGAGGATGTGGAAAAAAGAATGCTTATATGCTGTTGGCGGTAGGGGGGTGTTAAATTAGTTCAGCCGTTGTGGAAAGTAGTGTAGTGATTCTCCAAACACCTAAAAACAGAACTACTATTTGATCCAGCAATCCCACTACTGGGTATGTACCCAGAGGAATATAAATCATTCTGTCATGTAGATACATGACCGCAAATGTTTACTGCAGCACTATTCACAATAGTAAAGACACAGAATCAACCTAAATGCTCATCAGTGGCAGACTAGATAAAGAAATTGAGTACATAAACACCGTGGAATACTATGCAGCCATAAAAAAGAATGTGATCATGTCCTTTGCAGGGACATGGATGGAGGTGGAGGCCATTATCCTTAGCAAACTAAGGCAGAAACAGAAAAACAAATACTGCCTGTTCTCACTTAGAAGTGGGAGCTAAATGATGGGAACGCATGGACACGTAGAGGGGGAAAAACACACACTGGGACCTACCAGAGGTTGAAGGGTGGGAGGAAGGAGAGATCAGGAAAAATTTCTGTTGGTTACTAGGCTTAATACCTGGGTGAGAAGGTAATATGGATAACATATACAAGTTTACCTATATGTACACCTATATGTAAAATCACATATACAAGTTTACCTATATGTACACCTATATGTAAAATCACATATACAAGTTTACCTATATGTACACCTGTATGTAAAATCACATATACGAGTTTACCTATATGTACACCTGTATGTAAAATCACATATACGAGTTTACCTATATGTACACCTGTATGTAAAATCACATATACGAGTTTACCTATATGTACACCTATATGTAAAATCACATATACAAGTTTACCTATATGTACACCTATATGTAAAATCACATATACAAGTTTACCTATATGTAAAATCACATGTACAAGTTTACCTACATGTACACCTGTACGTAAAATCACATATGTAAGTAAGTTTACCTACATGTACACCTGTACGTAAAATCACATATGTAAGTAAGTTTACCTACATGTACACCTGTACGTAAAATCACATATGTAAATAAGTTTACCTACATGTACACCTGTACGTAAAATCACATATGTAAGTAAGTTTACCTACATGTACACCTGTACGTAAAATCACATATGTAAGTTTACCTACACGTACACCTGTACGTAAAATCACATATGTAAGTTTACCTACATGTACACCTGTACGTAAAATCACATATACAAGTTTACCTACATGTACACCTGTACGTAAAATCACATATACAAGTTTACCTACATGTACACCTATACGTAAAATCGCATATACAAGTTTACCTATACAACACACCTGCTTTTTAAACGTTTTTAAAAGTTAAAAAAAAAAAAAAGTGAGGGGAACTCAGGCCTTCCCCAGAGAGCTCTGGAGAGACTCAAGGTACACTGAGCCTCTGTTTCCTCTCTGAGATGAAAACGTGGCTTCAGGGACAGGGACAGGCAGAAATTTAGAAGCAAGAGAAAATAATTTCTCTAGGCAACCCCTTTTTAAAGACAGAGCTTGCTTCGTATTCCACTGGGCGGCCGAGTTCCTGCGCAAGGCCTGGTGCATAGCAGGCATATAATAGTGTTTAAAGAAATTCTTGCAATTTTTTCCCATTTTCTTAGACTTCTTAAGATTTGACTTCAGGGGGTGACTATTGCCTTGGGATTTATTTTGATCGCTCTCCATCATGAAGCCCAGCGCCTGGCATATAGGAGGTGCCCAGCTATATCCTCTTTAAACACGTATGAACCATCAGACACCAGAAACAAGAAGGTCTCCACCCTTCCTTCCCTCCTTTCTATGGAGTCAGGGCTGACACATTATTTATTTATTTATTTATTTATTTATTTATAGGTGGAGTCTCCTTCTGTTGCCCAGACTGGAGTGCAGTGGTGTAGTCTTGGTTCATTGCAACCTCCGCCTCCCTGGTTCAAGTGATTCTCCTGCCTCAGCCTCCCCAGTAGCTGTGCTTACAGGCATGTGGCACCATGCCCAGCTAATTTTTGTATTTTTAGTAGAGATGAGGTTTCATCATGTTGGCCAGGCTGATTTCGAACTCCTAACCTCAAGTGATCCACCCATCTCGGCCTCCCAAAGTTCGGGGAATACAGGCATGAGCCACCGAGCCTGGCCGACAGATTTTTATACATACAGAAGGCAGTAGCGTTAATGATAGCGATCCCCTGTGAGCACCAACTCTTTGCTGGACTCTTGCAAGGCACCCGACATGTTCTTTCAAATCCTCCAGCAACCCTTCAATGTGGGCAACATTATCCCATTTTCTAGATGAGCAACTGAGATGTGGAGATGATGGTGAGTCATTGACTCATTCCTTTAGAGCATGGGTTGGCAAACTCCAGCCTGTGGGTCAAATCTGGCCCACTACTTGTTTCTACAAATAAAGTTTTATTGGCACACAGCCACAGCCATTCACTTACATAACATCTACAGCTGCTTTCTCACTATAATAGCAGAGTTGAGTAGTTTCGACAGAGACCGTATGGCCCACAAAGCCTAAAATATTTATGATCTGGGCCTTTACAGAAAAAGTTTGTCTGGTTTAGAAGAAACATTTGAATAATTTGAATATCTTCTCTTTGTCAGGCTAGACAGCAGATCAGGAAAGGCCTTGCAAACCATGGTGAGGACGTGAGACTTGTCCTAGCAAAGGATAGCAGCTGCAGGGGTTTGCACAGAGGAGGGACAGGAGGAGGTCTGTGTTTCAGGACATCCAGTGTGGCCACCGAGTGGAGAATTGCAAGGAGCAAGCATGCGTGGAGGCAGGGAAACCTGTGAGGAGCCTGCTGAAACAATTCAGGCCAGAGAAGGCTGGGCTGGAAGTCACAGTGCGAAGAGAGATTTAGGAAGGAGAGTCAGCAGTTGATGACTGATTACCCAGGAGTGAGGAGCAGGAGAGGGGATCAGGGAAAATATCTGAACTTGGGGGGTGATTAGAAATGTCAGTCCCTGAGCTAGGAAACGCAGGAGGAGGAGGAGGAGCAGGAGCTTGCGTGGGGAGCAGGGGGTTTAGTTAGGGAGATGTTGAGTTGGAGATGTCTGTGGGATGTCTCTGCAGACATGTACAGCAGGGGGAAGTGGGCCCTGTGGGTTTGGAGGGACAGGTGTGCAAAGGAAGGTGGACACTGAGGATTCTCCAGCAGAGAGATGTCCCCGGGGTGAGCTGAACACCTGGGCTGAGATTCAGAGCTGGGCTCTGTTTCTGGAAACCCGGATCTGGCAGCTCTTGCCTGGTGCTTGCCCTCCTGTCCTCCTGAGAGCATCTCTTGAGCATCTCGAGCTGCAGTCGGGGGTGGCGGGTTTGAGAGCCAAGCAAACTCCAACTCAACCTGCAAACAGCCAGGCCCTACCCCAGGCCTCAGCAGCAGGAAGAGCACTGCCTGTCTCAAGTCAGAGATCCCAGGAGAGCTGGAGCTGTCACTCTTCCTGAGAAGTTGACACTTGTCATATGGATGAGGCCTTTTTAGGTGCCTCCATCCCCAGCGGTGTTTCTGCTCCAAAGGTGGCTCTGGGGAGCTGGGCTGCACCCCCACAGGGCCCACAGCTGCTGCTGTTCCTTCTGTGGGCTCAGGTGAGCACTTGACTGTGGGGGACACAGGAGCAGGCCCCAGCTGCCCCCTGGGTACCATTTTAGGTGTTCACAGCATCCAGAAGGCAGGCCTCATGCAGGCCCAGGGACGGGTAGCAAGTGGGAGGCATCCCGCACGCTGGAAATGTTTTGCACCTTCAAGAAGGCTAAGGAAGGCTTCTTTTCCCTCCAGAGATATGACTAGTAGCTTAGGTTTATTTTTTTGCCTTGAAAGATGTTAAGGCTGCCTGATTCTTGGGGTGAATGGAAGTGGGGTCCTCAAAGCAGGTACGCACCTCCAGAGAGAGCGAATCAAGAACCCCCCATCTGGGAAGATGCTGGTTTTCCTGGACAAAGCCCTGGTGGCCGTCTGGTCTAGTCTGCCCCAGAGTTGCGTGGGTTCTCCTCTTTCCAGTGGAGAATGTCGCTTTTATCTGCCACGGAATGGTGCGGGAAAAGATGGTGATGAGGCTAGCAGGCTCTGTCCCCAGCAGAGTTGGCAAGTTGGGAAAAGGTGCCCTCTCTCTGCAGACGGCAGCCCCCACCCCTTTCCCCGCACTGGCTGGCTCTTCACACATCTCCATTAACCAGCTACTGATGAATGCTTGTCTGCAAGTCAGCACGAAAGAGAACTTACTGGCTTGGGTCTTTGAATATTTCACAGGTGGTGGGTACTTCAGGTAAAGCTGGATCCAGATGCTCCAATGGCACCATTAGAGATCTGTCTCTCTCTGTCTCTGGGTTCTGCTGTCCTCTGTGCTGGCTTCATTCTCAGGCAGGCTGTCCCCGTGCTGTGAGGAGATGGCTGTCGCCTCCTGGCTTATAGCTACGTCGCTTGGTGTTTCTAACAGAAAGACAGCATCTCTGCTAATTAACTTGCCACAAAAACCCTGGGATTCAATGTCCATGGCCCCAGCTGGAGTCACATGGCCACTGCTGACCAATCCCTGTGGCCAGGAAAATGCTACATTCTCATTGGGGATGGGGCAACTCCATCTAAATGGCAGGGACTGAGTATGGGGGAGGCGTGTCTCTCCAGAGGCGACATTAGGGTTGTGTGACGGGCAGGCAGAAATAGCAGACAGATGTTATGCCTGCTGCTTCTGAGAATCATGATGTGCAAATGTCACCTGTGGCTCTCAAGACACAAAAGTCAGAAGTCACATATGAATGGACTTCTGTGGAATGTCACAAACAGGGCAGCTGGCTGTACAGTTAGACCAGCGGGGCTTGTGGGTGTGAGGGGCCTGGGGTGCACGGATAGAGGATCCAGAACCCAGGGGCAAGGGCAGGGGATGGAGGGGGACTCCACCTCCCTGTCCCATCCCTCTCCCCTTCTTCCCTCTCTACCTTCTTTCTTTTTCATCTCTCTCCCCCCACATATCTGAGTGCCTGTTCTGTGCCAGGTACACCATTCATTACCAGGGATACAAAAATGAACCAGATGGAAACGTTCCCTGCCTCTTCGTGCTGATATTCCTGGGGGAGCTAGATAATAAGCACACAAACAAATACATGAGATCATTTTAGAGAGATGAGCGAGCAGGGATTCACATACGGTTAGTGCATTCACTAGGGTGGTCAGGGAGGGCTTCTCTGAAGAGGTGACCTTTGGGTAGAGACTGATGAGAAGGAGCCAGCCTTGGAAGAGGCTGTGTGGGGGAGGGAGGACAGTGAACTGGTGGCCTTAAGCTAGGAAAGAGCCTGGGCACTCAAGAGCTGGCCCCAGCCCACGTGGGTGGAGGCTGGGGTAGGGCTGGGCGTGACACAGGGCAGCCCTCGAAGGCTGGTGAGAGTCAGTTTCAGGTTCACTGGGTGGGACTGAGTGTTGCTGCCTCCTGATCTGGATGATGGCAGGGAGGACGTGGAGCCCAACCTCACAGAGGAGAAGGGGGAGAACAAAAGACTTTCAGTGCCGACTCTGGACCAGCTGCCATGTACCTCAGTGTATCTGTGCCCTTCCCCTCCAGAATGACCCATGGAGGGGTACCGTCCTCATTTTACAGATGAAGAAACCAAGGTTCAGCGACGTGACAGGCCCGAGGGCTCTTGCCAGCCTGGAGTGGAGCTGGTATTTGAACTCAGGTCTTTGCAACTCCCAACTCTTCCTCCCACACCGAACTGCCTCTCACCAAGCGATGGTGACGACCAAAATAAACCCCACGCGGCGTTCGAATGAGGCAGCAGTCCAAAAGTGATTCATAGCTTTTCTTTCCTTTCCCACTGCCATTCGTTTCCTTTCTTAATTTCCACATTTCTGAGCTGAAACAGGTTGGTATTTAAACTTGCCAGTAGCAGATGGGGGTGGGGGTGGGGCAGCCTTGGCCCCTCAGAGCATGAACGATGGAGGCTGGACCCACCTGGCTGCCGAGGCTGGCTGACCCCACCACCCCCCGCAAGGCCAGATGCCCCCCCGCCCAGCCTAAAAGGTGGAGGGGGGAGCACACGCCAAGGTACCCCCACTTCCCCCAGCTCCTGAAATGGTTTCGAAGCAGGAGAGAAGGTATGCTTTTCCTGGCACGTAAATGTCACTTTACTCCATGCCTTTCTTTTTTTATCAGTGTGATTGGAAAGTGGCTGCTATCTCCAAAGGAACCGTGCTGCTTTCATCTTCCAAATGCTGCCACAGTCGGGACCAGCACAGGGCTTAATAGCAGATTATTTTTACAGCTTGCTCTCTCCCCCATCTTTGAATCCTGAAACCATCTGAGCCAGACACGTGCAAGGGGAAGTGGAAGATTGCCATCACCAACGTCCCATGGGTCCTGCGTGATGGGCACTTTGAGGGCCTCTTCAAGGGAATCCCTAATGCTAGGATTAGACACAGGTTCCTGAAATCAGCTCAAGCTTGAGAGATTTGCTGCGGAAGAGAGTTTCTCTTTCACCTGGACGTTTTGTAGTGAATGTTGATTTTTCCTGTCCGGTTGCTTCTGAAAATAGGATCTCGATTCCCATGAGGTGCTGCTGCTGCCTCTACTCTTGGTTCATGCATTTTGGGTGGGGGAGGAAATTTACCCCCTGCCCCCCATTTTTTGGAGTGGTCAAATTAACCAGGCATGGCCAGTCAACGTATTCTTTCCCTGAACCACCTTGAGGATTCACATGTGAACAAGAAAACCCCAGCCAGGCCAGCAAGATTTGATTTGGAGACTTTTATGAAAATTACTAAGAGAGAAAGTTTGTCCTACCAGGAAGTGGTTGAATGATTAAGATGGAAGCCAGGAACTGCTAGTGGCCAGTATTCTAGAGGAGACCTTGCTTTTTAATGAGGCCAACACAGAGGAAAGCAGAGCTAAGACTTAGAGGAGAGTGAGGGAAAGATGGGTTCTGATGGCATCACTTGAGCACCTGGATTCAGCCATTCCTGAAGTTGGATGATTGGACCTGATGATTGTATGCGTTCCTAAATTTGGTTTGATGGCAAGGGTATAGACTAATGCCTATTGGCATGACCCGGATTGCATAAAGCAACCTCGTCTCTGAGTTCCACCCCCTCACATGTTGCTGCAAAGGTACAGCTCATAGCAAGAAGGCAGGCCATGATCAAGAAACAGACATCATTCCCTCCCACCCTTGCAGACTCCATGGGGGCCATCTCTTGGAGATTCATCTGCTCTCTGGGGATCTCTGAGAAGGATATTCAAAGTATAAAGTTTAGAGCAACCTGCTAGGACAAAGCTGGCAACTGGGGAGGAGGGGCCCGATTCTGGAATCCGCGGAGTGAAGAGGCCTCCATGGGCCCTCCCCTGCTTTAGCACAGGAGCCTCACTTCTCCCAGGTTGCTTTCATCAGAGGGCTCTTACAAGCACTGTCAGTCTACTCATCCACTCCCAGAGTTGCACCTGGACTCGGCAAATGTTCACTGAGAACTGTGCTGGGCGCTAGGGGTTGGCAGGCTTGGGTCTGGGTACTCCACCCTGGCCCCTTAATAACTGTGTGGTGTTGAGCACAGTCCCTTACTTCTTGGAACTTTCGAGTCCTCGTCAGCAGAATGGGAATAACGATATAATCTGCTTCCAAGCGTTGTCAGGAGGACTCGGTGCTCAGCCCTGGCTCTGGCACACAGGAAGCAACCATGAGCGTCACCGGCGTTACTATTCCAGAGATGGATGAATTCCATTCCTCTTGTGTGTGTGGTGTTTTGGGGGAAGGTGGCTCAAGTTTTAAAGGGAGAGAGTTATATGCATAGAAGATTTCTGTGTTGTACAGTTGATGATAAATGAGCATAAGCCACAAGTCCAAGCAGCTCTAGGAGCCCAGAAGGAGAGATGTCTGACCACAAAGTGCTATTCAGGGAAGGCTTCCTGGAGGAGATGACTGCTGCGCTGAGTCTTGAGGATTGAATAGGAGTTGGCACAGAGAGGGAAGATGCTTAGCAGGGCGAGATGTATGTGTTTAGCAGCACGTAGGGATAAATATTTAGAGGCATGGCGTGAGCAGGAAGTGTGCCTTATGCTGTTACTGGACAGTGGGATATGATGGAATACGTATGAGAGGGTGAGAGTGGAGAGTGGCAGAGAAATAGGATGGGAAGAGTTTGGGGTGGATCCTGGGGGCAGTGAGATCCACTAAAGGGTTTTCTTTTCTTTTCTTTCCTTTCCTTTCCTTTTTTTCTTTTTGAGACAGGGTCTCACTCTGTTGCCCAGGCTGGAGTGCAGTGACATGATCTCAGCTCACCGCAGCCTCCGCCTCCCAAGTTCAAGCGATTCTCCTGCCTCAGCCTCCTGAGTAACTGGGACTACAGGCACATGCCACCACACTCAGCTAATTTTTTGTATTTTTGGTAGAGGCGGAGTTTCACCACGTCGGCCAGGATAATCTCCGTCTCCTGACTTCGTGATCCGCCTGCCTTGGCCTCCCAAAGTGCTGGGATTACAGGTGTGAGCCACCACACCCAACCCCACTAGAGGGTTTTCTAAGGGAGCAGCATGATTAGATTTGAGCTTTAGGAGTCTACCTAGACACTGTTTTGTAGGAAGATTGGAGGGGAAGGGAGGAGGAGATGTTGGTATACCAGGACAAATGGTAGTGAGGTCCAAATCCCGGCAGAGGTGACGGTCCGAAGTGAGGGACAGAGCCTGGGGTATGTGGGAGCAGACTAAACACCAAAGCATGACATTCCTCTCCAGTCCGTGGCTTTCCAGGACCGTAATTTGAGACACATCACATATGTCTTATAGAATGACGGATTGTTTACCAGAAACTCTAAATGCTGACGTCATCTCTTCCCAAATTAACCTCATCTTTCTCAGCCAATCTGCCATATCTGGGCATGTTTTGCCTTGATCAGCTGTTGTCTTATTTTCTTTTTTTTTTTTTTCCCTCCCCAAATACTGATCCCAACTCTTAGCTACAGGCCTGATCTTCCAAGTTCTCCTGGAATCATAGCAAACGTTTATCTTTCTGTGGCCCTGTACATCTTTCCAAATGTTCTTCCTCGCAGTATTCCAATTTGTCTTCACAGAAACCCCAATTAGTAATTAGAATAAATATTGCGCCTATTTTAGAGATAAAAGAACAAAAGCCTGGGTTCAGTGGCTCACACCTGTAATCCCAGCACTTTGGGAGACCGAGGCGGGCGGATCACCTGAGGTCAGGAGTTTGAGACCAGCCTGGCTAACATGGTGAAACCCTGTTTCTCCTAAAAATACAAAAAATTAGCCGGATATGCTGGTGCATGCCTGTAATCCCAGCTACTGGAGAGGCTGAGGCAGGAAAATCACTTGAACCTGGGAGGCAGAGGTTGCAGTGAGCTGAGATCGCACCATTGAACTCCAGCTTGGGCAACAAGAGCGAAACTCCATCTGAAAAAAAAAAAAAGAAAACAAAACCAAAAAAACCCCAAAAGAGCCAAGAACAAAAGAGCTGAGAATTTAAGTGACTTTCCCAAGATCATACAATAAATGGTGACGTAGATGTTCACATTTCAGCCTTTTTTAAAAAAAACTAAGCATTCAGAATAATTTTAGATGTATGGAAAAGTTGTAAAGATAGTACGAGAGTTCCCACATACCCTTTACCCAGTTTTCCCTGTTGACATCTTATATCACCATGGTACATTTGTCACAACTAGGAAACCAGTATTACTACATGAGGTCAGATGAATAACTAGGCCCCCCAAAGATGTCTATGTCCTAATCCCTGGAAGCAACAAACGTGTCCCCTGCATGGTAAAGGGACTTTGCAGTCGTGGTTAAGCTAAAGGTCTTCAGATGGGGAGATTATGCTTGATGACCTGGGTGGGTCTAGAATAATCACGAGGCTGCTTAGAAGAGGGAGACCACAGTCTTAGGGTCAGAGAGAGAAGAAGAAAGGATGGAAATGAAACAAGTCAGAGGGGAGAGATGTTCAGCTGCCGGCTTTGAAGATGGAGGAAGGGGCCAGAAGCCAAGGAATGTAGGTGGTCTACACAAGCTATTATAGAAGACGCAAGGAAATGGCCTTTCTCCTGCAGCCTGCAGAAGGAACTGACCCTGCTGACACCTTGAGTTTAGCAGTGAGAACCATTTCAGCCCTGTGTTAATCCACTCTTGTATTGCTATAAAGAACTACCTGAGAATGGATAATTTATGAAGAAAAGAGATTTAATTGACAGTTCTGCAGGCTGTAAAGAAAGCATGGCGGGGGGTGCATAGGAATCTTACAATCATGGCAGAGAGTGAAGGGGAAGCAGGCACATCTTCACGTGGCGGAGCAGGAGAGAGAGAGAAGTGGGAGGTGCTACACAGTGTTAAATCATCAAATCTCGTGAGAACTCACTCCCATGAGAACAGCAGGGGGAAGTCCTCCCACATGATTGAGTCACCTCCCACGAGGCCCCTCCTCCAACACTGGGGATTATAATTCAACATGAGATTTGGGTGGGGACACAAATGCAAACCATATCAAGCCTCCAAAACTGTAACAATACGTTTGTGTTGTTTTAAGCCGTTCAGTCCTTGACAGTTCGTTATAGCAGCAGCAATGGATGAATACAATACATGACTATTAATGAAAACCGCACACTTCCGTTGGATTTCACCAGTTGTCCCGTCAATGTTCTCTGTTCTAGGACCCTGTGTAGGGTACCACGTTGCATTTGGTCATCACATTCCCCTGTCTGTCTGATCTATGGCAGTTTCTTGGTCTTGCTTCTCACGACCCTGACAGTTTTGAGGAGTACCTGCCAGGGATCTGGAGGATGTTCCCCAATCTGATGTTGTCTGTTTTTCTTATCATTAGACCAGGGTAATGAGATTCCAGTCTTTTCTAACCTCCAAGAGTTGTGTCTCTGCTACCCTCTGTTGATTCAAGCTTCCCAAGCTTGCTACCTACTTCATAGCCTTGTATCTGAAGGGATCATTCCACTCAGTAGAAACCCATTCACCTTGGTGGGTATTATGCTAATGTCTTCCACTCAAAGACCAACTAGGGAATTTATGGCACTGTTTACAGTTTTTGGCAATTGTTGAAGTTTGGAATAAGATTTGCAAATGTATATCAAAGCTACATGAGCTTCTGATTTTTAGTGTGGAGTTTTAATTTCTGTTTTATGGTGGGATTTTGTTGTTGTTATTTGTGTGTTTTATTTTCTGTGCAGGTACTTGTGATGGAATTTTATACATCAACCTATCTAGACTAAGGGTTGCCTGCATATAGCTGGCAGAAGATTATTTCTATGTATCTGTGAGGTGTCTCAGGAAGAGATTAGCATTTCAATAGGTAGACCCAGGAAAGAAAATCACCCTCGTTATGTTTTTGTTTGTGTTTTGAGATAGAATCTCACTTGTCACCCAGGCTGGAGTGCACTGGTGTGATCTCAGCTCACTGCAACTCCCACCTCCCAGGTTCAAGAGATTCTCTGCCTCAGCCTCCCAAGTGGCTGGGATTACAGGCATGCATCATCACGCCCAACTAATTTTTATATTTTTAGTAGAGACAGGGTTTCACCATGTTGGCCAGGCTGGTCTCCACCTCCTAACCTCAAGTGATCAGCCTGCCTTGGTCTTCCAAAGTGCTGGGATTACAGGCATGAGCTGCCA
This sequence comes from Ateles fusciceps, assembly GCA_036589455.1. Lineage (NCBI taxonomy): Eukaryota > Metazoa > Chordata > Mammalia > Primates > Atelidae > Ateles > Ateles fusciceps. Next base: position 6,997,234 of record JAZHEH010000847.1, read on the forward strand.
TGGCCAGCTCACCCTTGCTATGCAAATGGGCCTCATTAGATTGCTTGAGGGCCCAGATGAAATCAAAAGGCAGAGAAAGGGCAAATGGCTCTCCCATCCTAGCGAGAACACCTGTCTTCTGCCTTTGAACTTTGAAGCTCCCTGTTCTCAGGCATCAGGAATCAGACTGGAAATTATGCCACCGGCTCCCCTGGATCTCAGGCCTTAGGAATCAGGCTGAACTACACCAGTCATTGTTTTCCTGGTGCTCCAGCTCGCAGGACTTCTTGGCCCCCATAATCATGTGAGCTAATTCACATAAGAAGTGTCTTCTTGGCCGGGCACAGTGGCTCATGCCTGTAATCCCAACACTTTGGGAGGCCAACATGGGTGGATCACGAGGTCAGGAGTTTGAGACCAGCCTGTCCAATACGGTGAAACCCTGTCTCTACTTAAAAAATACAAAAATTAACCAGGCTTGGTTGTGCACACCTGTAGTCCCAGCTACTCAGGAGGCTGAGGCAGAAGAATCGCTTGAACCCAGGAGGCAGAGGTTGCATTGAGCCAAAATCAGGCCACTGCACTCCAGTCTGGGCGACAGAGTGAGACTTCATATCAAAAAAAAAAAAAAAAAGAAATCTCCTCTTATATGTCTTTACATATCCTGTTGGTTTTGTTTCTCTGGAGAACCCTAAGAAATAATCAAGCATTGGATTTAAAAAGTTTTGTTTTGAGACAGTCTCACTCTGTTGCCTAGGCTGGAGTGCAGTGGTACAATCTCAGCTCACTGCAGCCTCCGCTTCCCAGGTTCAAATGATTCTCGTGCCTCAGCCTCCCAAGTAGCTGAGATTACAGACTAGAGCCACCACACCAGCTGGTTTTTGTATTTTTAGTAGAGACAGGGTTTTACCATGTTGGCCAGGCTGGTCTCAAACTCCTGGCCTCAAGTGATCCTCCCACCTCAGCCTCCCAAAGTGCTGTGATTACAGGCGTGACACTGCACCCAGCCCCCAGGATTAAATTTTAAAGAGTTTGAAATACAGCGAGGCCCATCTTTTTCTGGGGTTGGCACAATAAGGTGGCAGGCAGGTGTGGTGAGTTGGCATGCAGCATCCATTTCACCTTCATCCTAGCCACTCTTCCCAACTGTAGAGGCGAGAAAGCCACTGAGCACATGTCCCAGAGGCCCTTGCTGCTGGGCTTCCTGAAGTTCCTGAGGTTGCGCCAGTCAGATACACACAAATGAGGTTTGCTCCTCCTTTCAGGAAGTTTGCTGTGTTCTGCTTTAATATTAAGCTCCTGTGACCTTAGCACGTGTCCATGGATGTGTTTGTTGGACAGACTAGCATACGAGTATTAGTTTTAAAAGTTAGTCTGTACATTCGATGCATATTTAATGTATATGCAGTGCAGGATGTGGTGGCTCACTCTGGTAATCCCAACATTTTGGGAGGCTGAAACAGGAGGATCACTCTAACCAGGAGTTTGAGACCAACCTGGGCCACATAGTAAAACCCCAACCCCATCTGGCCAAAAAATAAATAAAAATGAACCAGGCACAGTGGCATGCACCTGTAGTCCCAGCTACTTGGGAGGTTGAGGCAAGAGGATGGCTTGAGCCTGGGAGGCTGAGGGTGTGGTGAGCCGTGATCATGTGACTGTACTCCAACCTAGGCAACAGAGTGAGACCCTGTCTCAAAAATAAATGAATGAATGTATATACAGATATATTTTCATTGACTGATGACCAGAAACTCTTTAACAAAAACTTTGCTCAAGCCACTGAATTATACACCATGCAAAAAAATAAACACACAAAAAAAACCAAAAAACAAAACTGTGTTTGGCTACACATAGCAGACGTCTTACCAATAATGGCTTAAACAAATAGATATATGTTGGGGGTGGGGACGGATTTGTTATTTCACATAAGATGTCCAGAGGCAGGCAATACTGGTTTTAATTCAGCTGCTTAAACAGGACCTGAGGAACCTAGGCTTCTTTTTTATGTCTTTCTACTTTGCCTTCTTTAGCATTTTGGCTTTTTGCCTCATGATCACAAAATGGCTCCTGCAGCTCCAGACCTCACACCTATACTCAAAGCAAGAAGGAGAAAAGAAGAAAAGACAGCCTTAGCATAGCTACCTTTTCCATTACAAGGATAAAGCCTTTCCCAGAAGGCCCCACAACAGACTTCCCCTTAGGTCTTCTGGGTCAGAAATAAGTCATGGGACCACCCCTAACTGCAAGGGGATCTGAGAAATTTGGGGGGACATGATTGTCACAACTGGCTTAAATTAATCACAACCTATTTTAGGGGGTGGCAGCTAAGCACATTTTCTTCCTGGCAAAGTGAGGGTACTGTTAGCAAGGAAAGAGGGAGAATGATTATATGGCAGATAATTAGCCTTGCCTGCCATACCAGCAAACATTTACTCGTCACCTCTTAGGGGTCAAACCCTGTGTGAGGCCTTGTAAGGGACTCAAAAAAGCATAAGAAACATTCACCACCTTCAAGTCCTCCAGTCAAGGAGATGGTTTTATCAGGACTCTCTCTTGCAAGGGGATAGAAACTCTGCTCAAACTGACCTAAGAAGAAAGGAGTTTATAGGTTCATGTAAATGAAAAGTCAGGGTACATTTGGCTTCAGGCATGGCTGGATCCAGGTGTTTATATGATTTCATCCAAGAAACTCTTCATCTCTGGGCTCTGCCTTTCTCTCTGCTAGCTTAGTTTTCAGGCAAGCTCTTCTCATAGCGTGACAAGGAGGTTGTCCACAATTCTAGACCTACATCCCAAAGCTCAGTAGCAATGAGCACAGCTCAGGTTCCACAGGTGGTACCTTCGGTTCTGATTGACCAAACGTGACTTCTGCATTCACCAGGACCTAAGGGTGGTGTCAGACCCGCTCAAAACCCTTAGACTGAGAATGCTGCCTATCTACAGGGAAACTGCAATTCCGTTATAGCAAAAAAGGAGGGATAAACAGTGGGTTGGGGAGGGGGGAAATGTGATTTCTTTACAGAAGATAATTTAAAGGGTGAGAAAGTCCTAGTGATTCATCAAGCGATTGGTCCCAAGAGGTGTCGGTTGTCTTCCTGAAGCTGACAGACTCTGCTTGGTGACACAAACGCACCAGGCTGGCTGTCGGTTCAGAACATCTTTGTTTCCATGCTGCTTCTGCTCTGTGTTTGGCCAGGGAGGTCCCAAGGTCTCATTGCGCCGTTTGCATAGAATGTCAACATGACTAAGCACACATCAGTGATGGCGATTTTACAGTCATATCAGGTGTCAAAGCTGGCCCAGAGCAGCACAAGCAACGAAAATTCAAGAGCCTGAGTCTCACGATCAGGGATGTTGGTAAGGGAAGCTCAGCTCTGGAGTCTGATCTCGTGCGGGGTGATTGCTCAGGGGTGATGATTGCAGATTGCTGCTTTCTTCTTTACCCGAAGTTAAAATGAGGTACCTTCTGCCCAAATGTTGCAGCTATTGTTGAGTGGCCCTTGCCAAGAGACATGGAGGTGTCTGCCTATTTCGTCATCTGTAAACCTGGGATACCTGTAACAATAGGTTTTATTTCCCAGGGTCAAAATCTTAGGATGCTGTAGAGAGGATTCAATTAGAAAATGCATGTTCACCCCTTAGCCAGGTGCCCGACCCTAAGGGAGCTTTTCATCTTTGCTGTTGGGAGGACGAGGAGTTGCATATTCAGCCATGAAATTGTGCTGTATTCGCACGGTCGCTATTTACCAGGTTTTACATGCATCAGCTCATCTATCCCCGCCTGGCTGGTACTGCCATCCCTATCTTTCAGATGAATTAACAGGGTTCGCAAAGGCCACACAGTTTGCTCAAGGCCACATAGATTCATCAGAGCAGAGTCAGGACTGCAGCCCAACCTTCCGATGGCAAGTACCTGGGCCGGCCCCATGGGGAGGCAAGTGAGGCACCAGCCCCACCTGCAAGATGTAAGGGGTGCCTAAAAGCTCGGTCATCGAGATAACTTATATTTGAATGCACTATTTTAAAAAATCAAAATTAATGTAAAATGGATCCATGGCAAATATCCATGAGGCAAAATACTGTGTTTGCAAATGAAAGCAAGATTATTCTGGCTGAGCTTTTCTTTGGCTCAGATTGTCACAGGGGCCTGGCATGGCGCTGGGACTGCACCTGCGTTCCCAGTGCTGGCTGCATTCTCATCAGGTGCCCCTTCAGGTGGCAGAGGTGGCCCCTGCAGCCTCTTCCCAGCAAGCTCAGTGGAGAGGACGCCTCCCCTCTGAAAGGCAAACCGAGCTGTGGATGGAATCCTCATCAACTCAGGTGGACATCCCGTACTCCTCACTGGATCATATGCAGTGACAGTTGGGAAGGATGGCGCCTCCTAAAATGTTGGGGTGCTGTTTCAATTGTAAAAGAGGACTGAGTGTTAAACAAACAAACGGCACAGATTCTACTGGATATTTGCCATGGATTCTACTGCAAGCGGGCGTGGGCTAATTATGGGGACCATCGTTCCTGTGGTAGAGGGTGAGGCTTGGGACAGAGCCCAACTTTGGCCAGAGATTCCTCCTGATGTCCCCAGGCTGGCGCAAGCCTCGGAGGCAGCTGGTGCTTAGGTCTCTCTAGCCCTGCTTTTCCGGTCAGTTACTTCTGCTCAAGCCTGTTTCATCTTTGGCTACGTTGCACTCACACCTCCTCCTCTCCCTCCTACAAAGCAATCTTGCTGATCTGCCAGACCCCTTAGTTATCACTCGAATCTCTTTGATCAGACCTATCTATTTGCACACTAATAATAAATGAGATTGTACCTCATTCTTTCCCCCACAGTAAAGGCTGTTGGGGGGAGGAAAGAACTCAGCAAGGCATAGAAGGAATTCGGGGGTTAGACATCCCGCAGTATTGGGAAAGTCTCTGTCTGCAAAACAGCAGGAACGGCAGCCAGCCTCTTCTAGAATACTACTCCTGAAAATCTCACCTTTCCTATGAGGGTAGGTCGGGCGCTTGGGGGGACAGGGCCAAGATGGCAAAGATGGCAATAGTTGGTGGTGACATTTCCCCTTCCACCAATAGTCTGCAGGGGCTGTGGAGCAGCTGCCACCTACATAGCACCTATGCTCACCAGTTTGCCACAGTCCCCACCACTGCTTATTGTCTGACATCCTGTCTACTTTCCTCATTTCTGTTACCTGTCTTGCTATTGCATAAGTAATGTCTCTTCCTTTGCATTGAGGCTAAGCTTTTTGCATTCTGGTGTCAGTTCATCTGAAAACCAGACAGGGGGAGGGGCGCCCATCAGCTCAACCAATCAACTCAAACTGACCTAAGAAGAAAGGATTTTATAGTTCAATGAAAAGTCAAGGGTACCTACGGCTTCAGGCATGGTTGAATCCAGGTGTTTATGATTTCATCAAAAACCCATTTGTATCTGGGCTCTGCCTTCCTCTCTGTTAGCTTAGACTTCAGGTAAGCTCTTCACATAGAGTGACAAGGAGGCTGTCCACAGTTCCAGACCTATACTGCACCAGCTCAGCAGCAATGGGTGCAGCCCAGATTTCAGGGGTGGGACCTTCAGTTCTGATTTGCCTAGGACCTGAGGGTGGGGCCCCACCCAAACCCCATAGACCGGAAACAGGGGAAACAGCAGTTCTATTAGAGCAAAAAGAGGGGGGTAAACACGGGTTTATTGTTAGCAAATGTTCAATTTCTTCCTACTTCCCCTGCCCACTATCGAAGGAGTACATTCGCTGCCCCACTGATGCTGTGCGTGGCCTCGGGCCTTGTTTTGGTCAATGGAATGTAGAAGAAAGTGACAGTGTGCAATTCTGAGCCTAGGCCTTAAGAGGATTGCAGATTTCCACTTGTTCTTCTGATAATGTCTGACTTTACCCATGAGAATAACGTACTCCTGGGGGGGCTGCTGCCCTTTCATCCTGAACTCCAGAAAAACACATGGAGAAAAGCTGCTTTCCCACATACCTTTGAGCATGAGTGTATTTGTTTGTTCTCACGTTGCTAATAAAGACATACTCGGGATTGGGTAATTTATAAAGGAAAGAGGTTTAATTGACTCACAGTTCCACGTAGTTGGGGGAGGCCTCATAATCATAGCTCAAAGCTGGAAGGAGATGGAGGAAAGCCTCTGTCGGCATGGCAAGGCACCATCTCCCTTACTCACGGCTGATCAACCTGTCACCCTATGTACGTGTATCAGTCCATTCCCACACTTATACAAAGAACTGCCCGAGACTGGGTAATTTATAAAGGAAAGAGGCTTATTGACTCAGAGTTCCACAGGGCTGGGGAGGCCTCAGGAAACACAGTTATGGCGGAAGATGAAGGGGAAGCGAGGGCGGCGGGAGAGAGAAGTGCAAACAAGGGCAATGCCAGATGCTTATAAAACCATCAGATCTCGTGAGAACTCCCTCACTACCATGAGAACGAGATGGAGGAAACTGCCCCCTGTGATCCTGTCACCTCCTACCAGGCCCTGCCCTCAAAATGTGGGGGGTAATGGGGATGACATTTCTAGATGAGATTTGGTTGGGGCCACAGAGCCAAGCCGTATCAGTAAGATAGCCAGCTCTTCTTAGATTCTTCCGTCCTCAGTCCTGACCATCATGGGCTTTTTCTTCTTCTCTCTTCTCCACCTTCAACAGTCAAGACTCCCCCATTCCATCCCCCAGGCTAGACTAGAACAGAAAGCAGAGAGCCAACAGCAACCCACAATCCCAGCCAGACAAAGGGAGGTTGGACCCCAGGGAAAAAGCAGAGGGAAAGCACTCAAACAACTGAGGAAGAAAGTGACACCAGGAAGAGGGTCCAGGGTGTAGTCCGAGGGCCCCAAAGACTCTAGAAGCCAAGTCATGTGCCAGCCCCTGGAGCCCCACAGGGGAAGCATCTCTGAAATCTCCGTCTCCCTCGTGGACTCAGTAAGCTTTGGGTTCTGTCGTCTGGCTCTGTGGTAAAGAGCCAATGGAATATTGTTTAAAGAGCAGCACTGATGGGGCACAGCTCCCCTCCGCCCACCCAGCCCAGCTCCAATCTGCAGCAAGTGCCAGAGGAGACCAGTAGACCCAAATATTTGTCTGACCGAGTGGGTGGTGTGCGGCTGTTCTGTGCAGGGACAGCACCACCTCTGCCTCCCAGGGTCAAGGACATGGAGACTGGATGACATGGGCCTGAACAACAGCTATTTATAAACATGTCACACAGAGTTTACAAAACACACACACAAATGGAATTATGTCATCGAATTATCCTAAATTCTCCTAAAATTTTCCTCTCTCACTTGAGCCTCGCAAAGAGAGGAACATGGCTCGTTTCGTGACTTAATTTTATTTATTTATTTATTTTTAACTCCCTGATTTAGGAGTAAAACACACAGAAAATGATTCAATTCCAATGCATCTTTTTTTACATCTTTTTTTTTTCTTTTTTTTTTGAGACAATGTCTTGCTCTGTCACCAGCCTGGAGAGCAGTGGTGAAATCTCGGCGCACTGCAAACTCCACCTCCCGGGTTCAAGCAATTCTCCTGCCTCAGCCTCCCGAGTAGCTACAGGCTTACACCACCACACCCAGCTAATTTTTGTATTTTAGTAGAGACGGGGTTTCACCATGTTGGCCAGGATGGTCTCAAACTCTTGACCTTGTGATCCGCTTGCCTTGGCCTCTCAGAGTGCTGGGATTACAGGCGTGAGCCACCGCACCCAGCCCCATTTCATGACTTGATACTTTCCTGGTTCCTTTAGGTATCCTAACTTCCTTAACCCAACCCCCTACCAATGGACGTTTAGGTGGTTTCCGTGTGTGTAAATGTGTGTGCGAGTAACACACATTGCCCATGGTGTTGCATGAACATCCTTGAACATAAATCTTCACTTACTTGGCCTTTATTTCTATAGATTTCCTAAGAGTGAAATTTGGGGGGGTAAAAAAGGGCTTCATTTAAATGGATTCTGTCAAATCACTCTCCAAAATGGTTGTGCCATTTGTGCTTCCACCAGGGGAGTATCTGGGTCATTATTTCCCAGTTCCATAACAAACGTGGAATATGCTCCATCACTGACATTTCAGCCAATTTGTTAGATTTTTTTGAAGACTGGTAACTCAATGTCAGAATTGGCACTTTTGAATGACGAGCGTGCCTTCTTGACTTCTCACATATTTTTAGCTATGTGAGTTTCTTCTCTGAAGTGCCCATTCATACTCTTGGTTCATTTTTCTTCTGAGCTGATGGAAATTTTTCTCTGATGGAGCAGGAGCCTGGCAGGTCCCCTGCTGCTCCAGCGCCAGGGTTCGGGCCCCACTCACCTGCCTCGCTCAACTCCGTCTCTCCGCTTCCTCTCTCTCCAACCCTGGCCCAAGGCATCCTTTTTCTCCTGGGCTTTAGGGGACCCATCCTTCCCCACTCATCAACGTGCTCCCAAATGCATTAATTATAACTGAAAGGCCTTCCTTTTTCCAAAAATGATGGCTATTTGAAACTCAAAGGGCAGTGATTGAGTCTTTAGTAAGTTAAACATAGAGTTACCATAAGACCCAGAAATTCTCCTCCTGGGTATATACCCAAAAGAATTGAAAACAAGTGTTCAGACAGAATCTTGTATGTGATAATTCATAGCAGCATTCCTCATAAGAGGCAAGAGATAGGAACAGCTTGTCATCCTTGAACTGATAAATGGGTGGCAAAATGTGGTGTCTCCATAAAATGGAATATTATTCAGCCACAGGAAGGAATGAAATACTGATACATGCTACAACATGGATGAACTTGAAATCACTATGTTAAGTGAAAGAACATTTATATAAAATGTCCACAATAGGCAAATCTAGAGGGACAGAAAGATTAGTGGTGGCCAGAGGCTGGGGTGAGGGGCAATGGGGAGTGACATTTCGTGGTATCATGCTTTGGGGGTGATAAAAATGTTTTGGAACTAGATAAAGTCTGCACGCCTAAATGTCGCTACTGGTAGATTTTATGTTATATGTATTTTATCACAATAAAAACAAAGTAAAATAGATAAATAATTCTTTTGTTACAAAGCCAGAGATTGACTCCTTTCCCATTTTTCCTGTTTTCTACTCTGTGGTTTCTTCCTGGAGGCCCTGAATCTAGAAAAAAAACTCAGCTGTCTAAAAGTGAGAAGGATCACTACGTTAAAAAATATTGCCAGGCACAGTGGCTCATGCCTGTAATCCTAGCACTTTGGGATGCTGAGGTGGGAGGATTGCTTGAGCCCAGGAGTTCAAGATCAGCCTGGGCAACACAGACCGCATCTCTACGAAAAATACAGTAATTAGCTGGGCATGCTGGCCTGTACCTGTAATCCCAGCTACTCGGGAGGCTGAGGTGGGAGGTTGCAGTAAGCCGAGATCATGCCACTGCACTCCAGCCTGGGTGACAAAGCCAGACCTTGACACACACACACACACCCCCGACACACACACCCCCCCACACACACACCATCCCACCAGAGTTGCCCAGCCTTTGCCTGCTACTGGTAGGAACCTTCTTGAAAGAAGAGCATTGAAGCGCCTTCATAGCTCCCTGAGTGGCTGTAGTGCGTGGATGATTTCCCAGAAGGTGACAGGCTCAGGCGTTGGTGCCCACAAGAGACACTGCAGCTACTCCTCTGTGTGCCGCTGAAGTGGATCTCATGAGCTTGAGGACCGATGGGCTGTAGTTGTGTTTATGCTGAGCATCCTCAACTTGTCCCTCCCCTGAGCCTTTGGGAGAAAAGATTCGAGTCGAGTTGCTGGGCCCTCCTCCCGGAGAAGGGAGATGGAGGGGTGTGGGGGAACTGTCTTGTGCCTGGTGGTTCTGAGTCAGCGGCCCTGCACACAGGTGGCTCTCTGCTGGGTTTGGGAGGAACATCTCACTTCTCCCAGGCTCAATTTCCTCATCTGTAAAATGGGGGCATGAAGATCAAATAAATCTCTAAAACAGGGAATCCTGAAGATTAAATAAGGCTATGAGTATAAATCCACTCGTGCAGAGTGCAACGCACGGCGAGCTCTCAGCGCATGGCTGGGATGTATTTTGGGGGCTGGAGCCCTTCCTGAAGGAGGCGGCACATCTGCAGCTGGCCTCGTCCCCCCAGTGAACAGATGAGCAGCTGGATTCTCAGACGTGTCTAAGAACTGGGGGACCTTGACATCACCCAGGCGAATTAGGATTCCACATGCAAAGGCATGGAGACAAGAGAGGGCACAGCTTGTGGGAGGAAGGAAAAAGGCCCAGATGGCTGGGGCATAGGTTCTGGGTGGGGAAGTGGTGAGGGAGGAAGCCGGGGACTCTGCAGGGCAGGCACAGGGATCTGACACCTCGGGAGGAGTGGGGGATGGATGAAGCATGGTCAGGGTTTATTCTACAACAGTCATGCCAGAGAGCTCCGTTACGAAATGCTCTTCCCATCACTCAGTTTCAGGGCACTCTTGACTTCCTCCTGGGACTGCGACTGGTGTGGCTGCCTCTGCCAAGCATTGCCAATGAGCTTCTGACTGTGCACATGGCGCCCCGTGTCAATTTCCTGTCTCTCCTGCCGGTCATTCTCCTGCCGCTTTCATTGTGTTTGCCATCGTGCCTTCTGTTTGCTAATTATGCACTTTAAATCAATTTACTTTTAGAAGAAACACTTATAGCGAAATCCTTTACTTGGGCTAATTATATTTTCTAATACGTTATTATACACACAAATGAAATAGAAGGACATCCTTTGTCATTCTGCTCGAAATCATCTCCTTTCAGGAGTACACAAGCCAACCTTTGGAAAACATGTTGTCATGTAGTAAATAATGACTGTGACAACCGTATATTCCACAGTAAGCTGAGGGCAGGGAGGGCGTGCCTTGCCTAAGGACGCACACACAGCTAGTAATGGGTAGTGCTGGATTTGAGTCCTGACCCCAGAGCTCTGGTGCTGTCATTTGGGTAGGGCGTGCTTGGATGTTAAATACCCCACAGTATGTTGGACAGTGTTGCCCGACAAGGAACTGTCCTGGCTCTGATGTCAGGCATGCTGTGGCTGGGGGGTGTTGCTAGGGCTGAACGTTGCCAGCCAAGGAGCATTTGCAATAAGCCCACTGTTAGGGGCTGAATTATTTCCTTGGTCCCAAATTTATATGTTGAAGTATTAAGTCCCAGTACCTTAGAAGGTGACTGTACTTAGAGATATGGCTTTTAAAGAGGTAATTAAGGTTAAATGAGGTCATTGGAGTAGACCCTATCCAATACGATTGGTCTACTTAGCAGAAGAGATTAGTACTCAGACACACACACAGAGGCAAGACCATGTGAGGCCAGGCAGAAGGCAGCCGCCTGCAAGCCAAGGAGAGAGGCCTCAGAAAAGCAACCCTGAGAGGTGTGGTGGCTCACACCTGTAATCCCAGCACGTTGGGAGGCTGGGGTTGGCGGATCACTTGAGATAGGGAGTTCAAGACCAGCCTGGCCAATATGGTAAACCCCCATCTCTACTAAAAATACAAAAAAAATTAGCTGGACTTGGTGATGCACACTTGTAATCCCCCCCTATTCAGGAGGCTGAGGCAGGGGAATTGCTTGAACCGGGAGGTGGAAGTTGCAGTGAGCAGAGATTGCACCACTGCCCTCCAGCCTGGGTGACAGAGAGAGACTTTGTCTCAAAAAATATTAAAATAAAATAAAGAAGGTAAAGCAACCCTGCTCACCCCCCGCTTTTGAGCTTCTAGCTTCTAGCCCTGTGAGATAATAAGTTGTTCGAGCCACTCAGTCTGTGGCACTTTGTTGTGACATCCCTAGCAGACGAGTATGTCCCCTTCTGTCTGGCCAGGAAACCCCCATCATGGGTGCAGCCGGGCCCTCTGCAGCTATGCTCGGCCTCACACAAGCTGGAGGTGTGCAGGCTTTGAGGGCTCTGGACTTCGGACCTTAAATGCTCTTTGAAAATAGAAAGAGTGGGATTAATTTAGGAAAGAGGAAACTGGTTCTCGTGATTTTTTTCCCCATAAAATACAACACGTGACTAAGAGAACTTACAAGAAAACAGCCTCTCCCGCCCCCTGGAGCAGACTGTGTTGTGTGTAGGGATAGCACCCAGCACCAGGGCGGAGAGAGAGCTTGTTTAGTATTCCTGGGATGGCTGCTGGCAGTTTTTATTGCCTGCTTTATAGAGGCTTCGCATCTGCAGCCTCTTGGGGAATGCAGGTGCTGAGATAACCTGGCTTCACCTGGATTGGATGATTCAGGGAGGAAGCCTGGCATGCTTTGTCCCTGATCTGACCTATGGGACCAGAGAGAAAGCTCTGGTTCCAGGGCTCACAGGCCACAAGCAGGTCACCGTCCCCACAGTAGCAGATCACGCAGGAAACTGACCCTACTCCGGGTGCTGCCTGCACTCACAGGACACGCTGGAGGTGAAGCATCCTACAGCCAGGAAGGCGAGGACACTGGTCCTTACTCTATCTTGTCTCTTTCTTGCTCTCTGACCTTTGGCATGTGGCTTCCTCTTGCCAAATCCCAGTTTCCGCATTTGCCTAGTGCCAGGATTGGAGTAAAATTGATCTTCAAGACCCTAGCCAGCCCTAACGCTCTGTGATGTTTTCCTGTGATGAAAACATCACCATTTGGGCAAGTAACTGTACTTCTCTGAACCCCAGTTTCTTTTGTAAAATGGGCTTAATAAAGGATCCCGCATTATAGGGCTATTGAAAGAATTCAATAACATTTTGCATATGTGTGTCAGAGTGTCAGGAATATATTAATAAGTTTGCAGAAAGCATTTGCTGTTATTTGTGTTTAGGGTTATTGTTCTTTGAAATCTATTCATTCCACAAATATTTATTGTGTGTCTACTCTATGCCAAACATTTCTACAAGCTCCGGGTACCTTTCATTGATCCAACATTCCCAAAGGTGGGTAGCAGATGATAAACCGATAAATTAATATATCATGGAATTTCACATAGTAGAAGGACTTCGTGGGGGAGTAAAGGAAGGTTGAGGAGCAGGGGTGTGGCTGTTTGGATAGGGTGGTAGCTACACAGATGACTGGAAGAATGAAAGAGGGAGCCTTTCAGCTTCCTGGAGGGAGAGTGCTCTACATCAGGAGTTCGCAAACTAAGGTTCACAGGCCAAATCTGCCCTACCACCTGTTTTACAAATAAAGTTTTATTGGAACACAACCACAGCCATGAACTTTTATTATACGTCATTATCTTTTCTTTCTTTTGAGATGAAATCTTGCCTTATTGCACAGGCTGAAGTACAGTGGCACAACTTCTTCTCACTGCAAACTCTGCCTTCTGGGTGCAAGCAATTCTCCTGCCTCAGCCTCCAGAGTAGCTGGGATTACAGGCACCCGCCACCATGCCTGGCTAATTTTTGTATTTTTAGTAGAGATGGGGTTTCGCCATGTTGTCCAGGCTGGTCTAGAACCCTTGACCTCAGGCGATCTGCCCATCTTGGCCTCCCAAAGTGCTGGGATTACAGGCGTGAGTCACTGCACCCTGCCATTACGCATTATCTTATCTATGGATGCTTTCCTATTACAATAGCAGAGCTGAGTAGTTTCAACAGATCATAAGGCCAACAAAGCCTGAAGTGTATGCTCTCTGGCCCTTTGTAGGAAAAGTCTGCTGACTTCTACTCCACACAGTGGGAACCACAAGTGCAAAGGCCTCGAGGCTGGGCATGCCAGGTGAGCCAATGGGCATCACACAACTGCTTATTCTCTGTGGCTCTCTGGGCCCCTTGTGAGGTCAGTTGTGTGTGGTTTGCCAGTCCATTAAGACGAGAAGATCCCTCTAGGACAGAAATGATGCTACAGGTTGTAAGAGTTAAAGAAGAAAGAAACACAAAACAGGCTTGTCAGTTAAAGACAGGTTTACTTTAGATAAAAGCTGAGAGGGGCTTCTGGCCAATTTCAGTCAGGAGCACTTTTTCTTACAGACTTAAGACTATATATTGGTTTTAGGGTGAGGGGCTTATTATAAGCTTGGACTGTTTCTGTGTGAGAGAAGTTTTATGGTGGGGTTGGAATGTCTCTGGAAGGAGGGGGAATTTATCTTGGGGCAGACATCTTTCCAGCCAGAGTGGGTTTATCTCAAGGCTGGCACCTTCCCAGCCAGAGGTGCCTTATCTCGGGGCTAGCATGTGTCTGATTGGGGGAGGAATTTGAATGCTTCTGATTGGAGATGTTATTCGTGGTTTCTGGTCATGCTGACATTAGCCATTAGGCTGATGCCCTTTGGATTTAGGAGATTTTTTTTTAATTAAGGTGAACTTTAAAATGAGGGGCTTGTGTAAGATGGTGACGCTCCTGCTCTGTGACAGGCCCCTTCTGGAACACAAGCTAATGGAATAGGGAATATGCAGCAGGAACTGGCTATGTGAAACGACTGTTTTCTAGCTATTTTAAAGCACTCAACAGTTAGCTCGTGCATTGCAGTCATTAAATTATTATCGTGGCCTCACAGGGAGCTCAGCAGGGGCCATGGAGGAGCCTTGCTTATCTTGTAGTCTGAAGAGCTCCCTCTTACTCTCAAGAGACCTCCTGCTCTATAGCTCTGTGTATTGAGCCCCCAAATCATGGAACCCTTCTTTCTCAACGAAATGCTGTTTGGGAAGTCAGACACTTGGATGCCTCATGTCCCAATTCCAACATTTAGGCACCCAAGAAAAATCCATTAAGGACTGGACATCTCCCAGGACCGACATCAAGACACCTAAATGTATAAAGCAGATATTAACGGAACAGAAGGGAGAGACAGACAGCAATACGGTCAACAGCTCTGTGACCTTGGGAAAGTCACTCAGTCTCTCCGAGACAAAGCTTCCGAGTCTTAAAGTGGAGGTAATAATGGTACTTGCGTTGCATTGTCGTAAGCATTGAATGATATAAAGCAGAGATAGGCAGACTCCAGTCTGCAGACCAAATCTATCCAGCTGCCAGTTTTTATTAAAACCCCTGAGCTAAGAATGTTTTCTTCCTTCTCATTTTGAAATGGTTACATTTTAAGTGGTTATATAAGTACCTTCATAATAGCCTCATTTTTTGCCTCTGGCCTGGAAAGACTTCATTCTTTACTACCTGGCCCTTTAAGGAAGCATGGATTAACCCTTGATATAAAGCGTGTAGGTGTAGAAAAAGGGCTCAATCCATATTAAGGAGTGCTGCTTCAATTCTGAAGGAATTGAGTTATCCTCAAGCCTTGATATGTAGCCCTCAAGAAGGTCAAGCATACTTTTAAAGTAGCCACTAATAGCTAAAAATTGGATGGCATTCACCGTGTCCCAAGCACTGTTCCATTTCTTGTGTATCAAGCAATTCATTTAATCCTCAAAACCTCCCCAAGAGGTAAGTACTATCCCCATTTGAAAAAAGAAAGAACAGGGACACAGAGAGGGTCAGTGTCTTCCTAATATCCCATAGCTAGTGAGTTATGAGCTAGCATTCAAATCTAGGCCGTATTTCTCCAGACTCTGCTAGTAACTGCTAGACTCTGCTGTACTTGACATAGTGTCTAGCCCCCAGCGGGTGTTCAGTAAACATATGCACTAGTGTTTACTGAGCCACCCACCATCTGAGGCCTAGTGTCTAGCCCCCAGAGGGTGCTCAGTAAACACCAAGTAACCGCTTGGTGACAGCATGCGTGTGCAGAGTCTGTAAACACAGAAGAGCAACACAATGGATTGTGGGGCTTGGAAGAAAAGGGCACAGTTGGAGTCCATCAGAGCCCAGGTTTCTGGGAGTGACAGGAGCGTTTCCACACAGCCACTTGGGTTACTTCTCTGCTGGTTAATGCTCCTCGTGACCCCAATAAAAGTAAACATTTATTGCATTCAAAATGTACTTGCATTGCATACGCAATTTTAATTTCTTCTCTAGGAGTGCATCAGGTTGCTCCAATTGAAATATGCACTTACAGATGAGGAAAGTGAAGCACAGAGAGTCTGAGTGGCCCAGTGGATCCCATGGCCACCACAACTGCGTTGAAGGTGTGTGAAAGGAGTGTGTGAGGAGCAAGTGTGGGGTCCAGCCAGCGTTCCAAATGCTGGCACAGGGGTGGGCTCTGTGCAGGACTTGTGGCTGTACCAGGCAGGTCACCCCAAGGGGATTGCGATAGCACCCAGCCAGGGGTTCCCACAACGCTGAAGCCCCAGAAGCGGTGTTAAATGTGCTAATTAGCTCTTCAAGTACTGCCTTCCACAGTCTGATGGATGGCAGTGTGTTAACAGCTCTGTCAGCCCCTTACCCCAAGCCAGCCCATAGCTCCAGGGAAGCTCGGTCCCGTTACTGCTTCCCGTCACATGGGGTGGCTGCCCTCTGCTGGCAGAGGGCAGACAGCCACAGTGTTACAGCCCTCTGAGTATCCACATTTGGTGGGTTCTGAGTTCTTGTCCCACATCCAAGAAGAATGTGGTCATGCTGACAATTGAAAGGTGATGAGGGCGGAGAATTTTATTAGGCAAAGAAACAGCTCTCAGTGGAGAGGGGACAGGCAGGTGGTCTCTCTCAGCTGAGTCTGGGGTTTTTATAGGCACAGGATGGGGGGAGGGGCGGGCCATAGGAAGTATTGGAAAAGGCCACATTTGATTGATTAAAAAGCATTCAGAAGGAACCAATCGGGAAAGGACAGTCAGGCAGGAAAAGAAGTTCTCACTCTTCTGTTCTGGGTCATGGGTTTCATCCGGAACCAGCAGTTTTGATCTTTCAGCCTTCAGGCTGTTTTTGGCTTGAAGGTGGAGTTTCACTGGGGACCCACCCCTGTCTGCCTAGGCTTCTGTCTGTGACCTGCCACTGTCACAGGCAGCACAAGGTGCTGTGAAAAGTCTGAAACAGTAGTGCACAACAGAGCAGGCATGAAAGAGGAGGCGGTCAAGGGAAGTGCCTCTGGAGAGGTAACAGCTGAGCTGACGTGTGAATGATGGAGCCACCCTGTCTGAAAATTTGGGTGAAGAACTTTCCAGACAGAGGAATAGCAAGTGCATGTGCCCTGAGGCAGGACTTTGCATGGTGCAGCAGAAGGGAAGGCTGCAGGAGCAGGTGGAAATTAGCAAGGAGGAGACTTCGGAGACCAGGTGGGAGCAGGGCCTTGAGGCCACCATCTAGATCTCCTCCCCAGAGCCAAGGCAGCCCTTGGAGGGGGAGAGCAGCTGTGCATGTTAGGGTAACCCCAGGAGGGACAGGAGGCCTGGGTGGGCCAGGCTGTCTTCCTGCTCCCCAGCTTGTCTTTCTGTGCCTTTGGCTTGCGTTGACAAAAAGAGCCAAACTCTGTAAAATATGTGAGGAGGTTTATTCTGAGCCAAATGTGAGTGAGCATGGCCTGCGACACTGCACCAGGAGATCCTGAGCACATGTGCCCAAGGTGGCCAGGTTACAGCTTCATTTTATACATTTTAGGGAGGCATGAGACATCAGTCAATACATGTGTGAACCCCCAAATATCTGAGCCAGGTCTCAATCAACTTAAAAAGCTAATTTTGTCAAGGTTAAGGATGTGCCCGTGACACAGCCTCAGGAGGTCCTGATGCATGTGCCCAAGGTGGTCGGGGCAGTTTCGCTTTATACATTTTAGGGAAACATGAGACATCAGTCAGTATGTGTAAGACATACATTGGTTCTGTCTGGAAAGGTGGGAAACTCAAGGCAGGAAGGGGGCTTCTAGGTCACAGGTAGATAAGAGACAAACAGTTATATTCTTTTGAGTTTCTGATTAGCCTTTCCAAGGAAGTATCAGATATGCATTTATCTCAGTGAGCAGAGGGTTGACTTTGAGTTCTGTGTGTCCTTTATCGGCAAGGAATGTCCTCGTGGACAGACTGTGAGGGAGGTATGCAGCTTTTTTTACCCTAGTAGCTATGGAACAGAAGGGGAGGCAGGTTTGCCCTAAGCAGTTCCCAGCTTGACTTTTCCCCTTGTCTTAGTTATTTTTTGGGGGGGTCCCAAGATTGATGTATATTATACATTTTACATGTGCTAAAGAAAAATGTCCCCTCTGGAAAGACAGAGATAACACAAAGGTGGGGGGGTGGGAATAGCAGGGAGGGGGAGCTTCCAGGTCATAGGTAAAATCGAAGATTTTCTGATTTCCTGGTTGGTGACTGGTTGAGAGTTTAAAGACCTGGAATCAGTTGATAGGAGTGTCTGGGTTAAGGAGTTGTGGAGACCAAGATTCTTACCACGCAGGTGAAGCCTCCATGTAGCAGGCTTAAGAGAATAGGTTGTAAATGTTTCTTATCAGGTTTTAAAATGTGCCAGACTTCGTTAATTCTCTCCTGGATCAGGAAAACAGGCCTGGAAAGGGAAGAGGATTCTCTACAGAATGTAGATTTTCCACACAAGTGACAGCTTTGCAAGGCCATTTCAAAATATGTCAGAGAAATATATTTCGGGGCAGAATACTTGGATTTCTTCCAGAGCCTGCTATCTGTCACGCTGGCATCTTATTGCTACAGAGCTGGCGTGGTCAGCTTTAAGATCTCTGTTTTAATGTCCATGCTGGTCAGCTATGCCTCAATTCCAAAGGGCAGAGGGTAGAACGAGGCCTGTCCCAGCACCCTTCCCATCACGGCCTGAACTCGTGTTTCAGGTTAACTTTAGGATAACCTTGGCCAAGACGAGAGATCCATTCAGTTAGCTGGGGGCTTGGAATTTTGTTTTTGGTTTATATTTGTCACCTTCCAGTCTCAGGATGGTCACCACAGCTGCCACACTGGAGGCAGAAGCATGGGGCTGCAGGCACATCTGCTGCGCCCACAGAACGGACGGGAAATACGGCCTTTTCCAGAAGCCCCAGTGGCCCAGGGGGATCAAGTACCCGGCATCGGACTTGGTCCTGCCAGTTCTAACATATCCCGCAGTGGGGTGTGGGGACCTGCTGTAAGGAATTGGGGTGCTAAGGGCAAGAGGAAGTGAGAGGATCAGCCCTTGAGGCTGGCAGAGAAGAAATCTCAGGCCACGGTGCTCAGACATAAATTACAGCCCTGTCCCAAGTGCATAGAGAACCACTGGGAATAGAGCCCCTCCCACCGCACCTAACTCCAGCTGTGGACGGGAGAGAAGGTTATGGGTTAGGCTTCAAGGTCTAGGGAGCCCACGTGGTCTGCCCCTAAGGGGAAGTCTGGGCGCTGGTGGGCCGCGGCGTTAGGAAAGGCAAGTGCTCCCTCTTGTGGCCGCTTCGGGCAGCCCGGCGTCCTCCCAGCGGTGTGGGAGCCGGAGGTCTCAGGTGAGCAGGGTGATCCCTCCTCCCCAGCCCTACCCAGGCCCCAAAGGGGAAAGAAACCAACGGTGCTGGTGAGAACTAACCTTGATTGGGCACTTCCGGTATTCCAGGCACCCTTCTGTGCACCTCGCAAATATTAATTCAATTTTCTTCACTCGGCCAGGTTGGTCCCATTCATGGGTCCGTTTGAGATGATTGGGCCATTTGCCTAATATCCTCCGGGCAGGGATTGAACCTAAGTCCACCTCACAGAAAGGCCGCGCTTCCAGCCCCTGAATTTGGGAGCTGTAGAATGTCTGCTTAAAGACTACACCTGGAGGACAATTGCGTTGATCATGAATTATGTTTCTTTACTGTTTTTGTTATTTAAAAAGCCTCCACCAAAATGTCTTAATGTGAGTATTTAAGGAGTCGGTGGATGTAGTTGAGACATCCCTGAAATTGGAAATAAAATCCTGCGTTCATGTCCCTAGAGCAGCTGTCAGATGGACAAGAAGGTGAAGAGCCCCACTGCCTGTTATCTATGTTTCGTTTTGTTTTTGAGATGGAGTCTTGCTTTGTCACCCAGGCTGGAGTGCAGTGGCACAATCTCGGCTCACTGCAACCTTCGCCTTCCAGGTTCAAGCAATTCTCCTGCCTCCGCCTCCCAAGTAGCTGGGACTACAGGCATGCGCCACCACACCCCACTAATTTTTGTATTTTTAGTAAAGACAGGGTTTCACCATGTTGGCCAGGATGGTCTCAAACTCTTGACCTTGTGATCTGCCTGCCTCGGCCTCCTAAAGTGCTGGGGTTACAGGCGTGAGCTGCCACGCCCGGCTCCCACTGCCCGTTTTAATGTCGTGTTTATTCTTTCATAGACTCTTGGAGGGGGCCGGGGTGGAATTGGAGGGTGCTTGTCACAGAAGCCTGTCTGATCCCTGACTTGTGATAATCTTATATTTTGCATAAATCAGCTTTTGTTTAGCTCTCGGGTTTGATACCTAATGAGGGCCTCTCTGAGGCTGAGGAAGGCCAAAGCCATCCCATATTTTTTAAAAAGATTTTTTAAGGCAAAAAGGGATGTCAAAATTACGGTAAAATATAAGTGTTTATGTTTAACAAAGTAATACTTTTTCCATAAGATTCAATGATGAGATATCTAAGTTTGTTTATAGTTCATGTCAAAAGTCTAAATTGGAGGATTCTGTGAATAAATGGCCTGAGGCCAAATTATCCTTCTGCCATAATGGTGGCAGGTAGCGGGATGACGTCAACCCAGGTGCTGGCCTCAGAGATGACAAAACATCCCACCCCCTTTCCAGTTCCCAGAGAAGCAGAGAGAGCCCAGGTCACCCCCCTCACTTCAGAGAAAGAGGGGCCTCAGGGTAGTGGGGAAGTACCCAAGGCAGGGGCCAGGTCCAGGGGAGGGAGGAGCATAAGGTAACGTCCCTGCACCTCCCCAGGTTTAATTCGGATTGCTCTGGCCTCAGGGTTTGGTTTGAGGCTAAATCCCCATGAATTCAACCCACATTCAAAGGGATACACCAAAGCTCATTCCAGGACACAGAAAAAATGATTTCACGTTTCCAGCTGTTTGGGCAATCAAGGAAAGATTCCGGGCTTTGGATTGGGTTTCTGTTTCTGCTCCGTTTTGGCTGTGTGACTTTGGGTTAACCTCTTTGAACTTCAGATTCTTCGCTACCTTTCCAGGTAGTTGTATCAGTGAGTTTCGCGTAGCCTGCATTGAGGGGGGCTGTGAGCGCTGGGAAGCTGCCTGGCGCTCGGGAAGACGGAACATTCTGTTACCGCTCATGACACACACACAGACACACACACACACCACTCACAAAGTCCTGTGGGGACAGAGCAGACTTTATGAAGGTCTGGATCAGTAACCAAGGAGATTTTGCAATTGAAAGCTGCGTCTCCCTCATCTTAAAAAGGCTCCCCGGCTGTGTTCACCATCTGGGCCCTGCCCCTGGCCCTGCTGTCCATCTCATCTTTCCTCTCCTCCCCTCCTCATCCCCTCTCCTCTCCCATCCTCTCTTTGCAGTATTCCCTCTTCCAATTTCTCTTTCCTTCTAGCACAGAGCAGTTCAGCACTCTTTTGGTGGCCTGACTTTCAAAGTCACTGCTAACAGCTGTGCAAATGTAATCTCAGGTGGTACCAATTACATCATGGTCCATAGCAGGGGGCCACAAACTGCAAGCCACCGCCAAATATGGCCCACTGCCCATTTTTGCAAATAAAGTTTTATTGTAACACAGCCACACCCATTCACACGCTTATTGTACGTGGTTCCTGGTGCTATATGACTGCAGAGTTGAGTAGTTGTGACAGAGACGAAGTCTTCCCATTTGTAAATATTAGCATTGGTGATTCAAATATTGTTCAAGCTTTTTTTAGCTGCATAGGCTTACAGTTTGTGGCTTTTAGATAGAAGTCATTGATACTGTCCCCAGTTTAAAATCCCTATGAGTCTGATACAACCCCCGTGGAGAGCAAAACCATACACACCCACATCCCATGATGCACCAGCACCAGTGCCAGCCCTGCGTGTCTGTGCCCTGCAGAGGCTCCCATTCCAGCATG
The DNA here is from genome assembly GCA_036589455.1 of Ateles fusciceps. Classification (NCBI taxonomy): domain Eukaryota; kingdom Metazoa; phylum Chordata; class Mammalia; order Primates; family Atelidae; genus Ateles; species Ateles fusciceps. The sequence goes on from JAZHEH010000847.1 coordinate 7,018,991, forward strand.
CCGGAGCCATACTCAGGGAGACTCAGGCAGCATCTGTGTGTAACAGAAATATTAGGAATCATCAAAGTGTCCGTCAACGTAAGAGTGGAGAAATGCCTGTGACCTATTTCAGCAAAAACAACTACAGCTACATTGATGGACATGGATGTGGAGTTCTAATTAGGGAGGCAGAGTCAGGCTGGTGGAGCGAAGGGCAAGGAAAGAGAAAGCAGACAAGCTGTAAGTCTGCCTGTCCAGGGCATGGTGCAGGACCATGGACCTCTTGCACAGTATAACTCACAACCCTCCTGTGCCCAGCTATGACTAGACCCTTGGCTGTTAGAAACACGCAGCGTAGCTCCCTGCCGCCTTGGTGGTCTCAGCACTGCACAGAGCCCTCCCAAGCCCAAGCACCGGCCTATAGAATCTCCAGCAAGCTTGGTCCACTTGCAGTCAGCTCCCCCTCTTGCTGACCTGCCCATTGCTTCCTTGCCACGTATTTTCATACTTTCTCTAATAAATCTGCCTTTCCTTACCTACAGCTGTCTTGGTAAATTCTTTTCACCACCTGTACGACACCAGCCCCAGAGAGTCACAACCCACTGGTTATTATGAGATTATGGACAAACCTCAAAACGTCATTTTAGAATGAGAAAAGCCTAGCAACTTCCCTATATAAAGTTTTAAGCATGAAAGCAGTAATATATAACACACAGGGGTGTACGCATCCATGTTTTATAAATGTAAAGGCAAATATAGGAATAAGCATTGTATTTAGGATTATGGGACCTCTGGGATGAGAGAGAGAAGAATGGGATGGGCAGGTGATTCACAGGGACCAATTTTATCTATCATGCTTTGTTTCCTTAAAAAGAAATCAACCATGGGCACTTGAGGGGCTCCCTAGGGTACTGGTAATAGATGATTTCTTAATCTGGGGGCTGGTTTCAATTTGGGAAAATTCACTGAGCCCATCATTTTTGATATGTATGTTCTCTACACGTGTGTAATTCTTCTTTTTTTTTCTGAGACAGAGTCTTGCTCTGTCACCCAGACTGGAGTGCAGTGGTGTGATCATGGCTCACAGCAGCCTCCAACGCCTGGGCTCAGGTGATCCTCCCTCCTCAGCCTCCTGAGTAGCTGAAACTACAGGCACACATCACCATGCCTGGCTATTTTTAGAAACATTGTTTGTAGATACAGGCTTTCACTGTGTTGCCCAGGCTGGTGTTGAACTTCTGGCCTCAGCAATCATCTCGCTTCAGTATCCCAGAGTTCTGGGGTTACATTCACGAGCCACTGCATGTGGCCTGATTTTTCAATAGAAACCTATTGCTATAATTTGGATATCTGTCCCTGCTCCAATCTCATGTCAATCCCTAATGTTGGGGGTGGGGCCTGGTGGGAGGTGTTTGGGTCATCGGGGTGGATTCCTAATGGCCTGCTGCTGTCTTTGCAATAGTGAGTGTCAATGAAAAGTGTCAAACGCTGCAAAATATTTGAAGAGTTTTATCCTGAGCCAACTATGAGGGACCATGACACAGCCCCAGGAAATCCTGAGATTATGTGCCCAAGGTGGTCAGGATACAGCTTGAGTCTATACATTTTAGGGAGACACATCAATCAACGCCTGTAAGGTGCACATTGGTTTCATCTGGCAAGGCGGGACAGCTGGAGAACTGGAGGAGGGCGGGGTTCCAGGTCCTGGGTGGAGTCAAAGATTTTCTGATTGGCAATTGGTTTAAAGAGTTATTATTTAAAGACCTGGAATCATAGATGGAAAGTCTGGGTTAAGATAATAGGTTGTGGAGACCAAGGTTTTATCATGCAGGTAGAGCCTCCGGATAGCAGGCTTCACAGAGAATAGATTGTACATATTTCTTATCAGACTTACAGTCTGTCTTAAGATCTCTGTTTTAATGTTAGAGGGAAGGATAAGGAGACGTGTCTGACTCCCACTTCCCATAAAACCTGAACTTGTCTTTCCAATTAATTTTAGAATGCTCTTGGCCAAGGGGGAGGGTTTATCAGCAGGTTGCGGAGCTTAGCATTTTATTTTTGCTTTACATGTATGATCTGGTCATTTAAAAGTGTGTGGCACCTCCTCTCCCCATCTCTCTTCTTATAAACTACCTAGTCTCAGATATTTCTTTATAGCAATGCAAGAATGCCCTAATATATGTGTTGTAAAAAAAAAAAGAAAAAAAAAACAGGTTATTGTCACATGACCAGGAAAATTAGGCCTGCAGACACTTTGAAGGATGAGGGGGAATGGAATTTATTAGGCAAAAAAGGAAAAATAAGTCTCAGTAAAGCAGGAGAGAGTCCTGCTAGCCGGCTTCCCACCCCATAGATTGAATCTCAGGAACAGGAGAGGCCAGGCTCCTCTCCCTCGCAAATGGCACGAACTTCTGGAGACTCCACCCCATCCTCCCAGTGCTCAGGCAGGTCAGAGATTCTCCAGGACCTGCAGTCTGAGTTTTCAGCCTTCAAGCTATTTTACGCTTGAAGGTGGGGCTTCACGGGGGGACCCCTGGCTGCCTCCTGTCTCTATCACGTGTATTAAATAACTTAAGTCATAAAGCAAAGTTGCACTAAGCTGGGTGGCAGATGTCAGCCTTTCTGGTATACAGACTGAGCACTCAGAATCTGAAAATTTGAAATACAAAATGCTCCAGAACTCAAAATTGTTTGAGTACTGATATAGTACTCACAGGAGGTGCTACAATGAACATTTCAAATGTTCAGATTTGTGACGCTCAGCTGGTCCGTGTAATGCAGGTATCCCCCAACCCTGAAAAGCTCTGATACCTCAAACACTTCTGGTCCCAGTCCTTTAGGATAAAGGATGCTCAACCTGTATTATCCTCTGCTCTTCACTGTAGGCTTAAAACACTTAATTAAATCCAATGAACCTATAAATGCTCCGCAGTGGCCTGGGTGCAAAGTGAGATCACGAAAGGATTTTTCTTCTCGGTGACCTGCTGCGTATCTAGAAGGTTGCTTTATGATGGGAAAACTATAATAAAAACAGGCTTCAGAATAAGACAGATCTGCTGTCCTGAGCTCTTCACATTACCTTTCTGAGTGTTAGTTTCTTCATCTTTCAAATGGGGAGGATAATGCCAGCCTCATGACTCAATGCTGGTCATTCACAGGTCCTCCAGGAAAGGGAGCTCCAGTCCTTTGCAAGGACCAGAGGACTGAGAACTATTAAAATGCATGCTCTGAATGAAGAGACCCCACACACAGGCTTCGTGTGAGCAGCATGGCTTTATTCACCTGGGGTGCAGGTGGGCTGAGTCCGAAAAGAGAGTCAGGAGGGTGGAGGAATAGAAGTTGGTTTTATAGGTTTGGGGTAAGCAGTGGAAAGTTATAGAAGTTACAGTTTAGGGCAGTTTTTTGCAAGCTGGGAGGGGGTCATAGGTTTGCAAGCTGGGAGGGGGTTGTAGGGTGTGGAGTCACGAGGTTGACCAAGGTCAGTTACAAAGTCCAATGGCCTTGTCAATTGAGGCCGGAGTAAAAAACAATAGAAGAATGTCTCAAGTTAGTTAGGTGCCACAGGGGTTGATCGTTCTTCCGCTTTTCAAGGTCTTCCAGTTACTTCAGGTTTTCTAGTTCCAGAAGGCCCTCCAGAGGTGTCCATGCGGGTCATGGGGGTCGCCAGAGTATCCATGGCGCCATCAGTCATCCTAAAAGACCTTACAAGAACAACCGTATGTGATGACATGGGAGAAGCCAATCTGTGGGAAACCTCTGCCAAGTCAGCACCATCAGGGATTTGCAGGATGGCCTGAGCAGGAAGCACGTTCCTTCCCCCAGCACTTCCTTCTCATGGAATTGACATGGGCTGGAATAGAGGAACACACACTCACACACACACATACGTACACAGCAGCCCACTGGGTTTGATGGATGCGATGCATTGATTGAAAGATGATGATTCATCAGCACGCGGGGCAGAGGTTTGTTCTCTGAGCTTGTCAGGAGGAAAAATGACAGGGCCCACCAAGCAAGCGCTGGAGTACTGCTTCTCAACTGGGGGTAATCTTCTTCCGCAGCTGTCATCTGGCAAAGTCTGGAGAAATGTCTGCTGGTTAGAATTCGGGAGATGCTACTGGCATCTAGTGGGTAGAGCCCAGGGAATCTACAACGCACCGAACAGGCCCCCTAGCAAAAAATTATCTGGTCCAAAATGTCAACAGCACCAAGGTTGGTGGGGGGAGAGAAACCACTTGGAAGAGCCGACATCCCATCCAGGACATGCAAACAGCCCATCAGGGATTAGAAGTATCTTCTAAAGGGCAGCTTCTCTGGAGCTCTGTCTGCAGAGAACACCTGCCCAACCCACCCTTATGACCAGGGCCTGCCATGTGTGGTAACCTGGGGGCAAGAGATGGCTCTCTCAGCCTGAACTGGTCACCAAGAGCTCAGAGGCTGGGAGGGCAACCCAGGACCCTCACAAGGGCCTATGTGGACACACTCCAGCCTTGGCGTCCTCATCCTTCTGATTGCTAATTTTGCAAATGTGAGTTTGACCTGCTCTGGAGTCGTAGCTGACCCTTCAAGTTCATTTAACATTATCATGTATATAGCCCCCCCACAGGCGCTCCCCATTCCCAGGTGGGCTTGGCTGGTTCTTTGCTCAGGGTCTCACCAGGCTGAAGTTCATGTGTTGGCTGGGCTGCACTCACATCTGGAAACTCAGGAGAAGAATTTGCTTCCAAGTTCATTCGGGTTGTTGACAGAGTTCGGTTCTTGGTTGGTTTCAGGACTGAGGTCCCTGTGTCTTTGCTGGTTGGCTGCCAGGGGCCACACTCTGCTCCCAGAGGCCTCATGTATCTGCACAGCTGGCAAATATGCACTGAGTCCATCCATGCTTTGGATCTCTCTGGCTTCCCCTTCTACCATCAGCTAGAGACAGTTCTCTGCATTTCACAGCTGTGTGATAGATTAGGGTCACCCAGACAGTACCCCTCCCTGTCTGAAGGTCAGTTGTGCCACATAAGATGGGCATGGGACTGTGGCATCCAACTCCCAGGGGAGAACATCTTTGGGCACCATTTATAAAATCCTGCCTATTGCAGTGACTTCAAAGTCCTGAAGAATAGTCATATTTCTGCCAAGAGTCTCATCAACACCGTGACTTCAGCAACTAGCTTACTTACCACTACAGCAGATGACAGGGGGTGCCTTTGAGCCCAGCTGGAGGGATGTCATCTGCCTGGAGCCAGGGTCTAGGACTCTGTTACCTGCTCTTTTTGGGCTCTGCCTTCGAGGCCACAGTTCCAGAACCTCCTTCCTCCAACTCTCCAATATATCGGCCCTCTGGGCATTTGGCCCAGGAATTCTGTGTTACTCTGTTCAGCTTCTTATCCAACAGGGCTCATGTCCAACAAGTACAAGCTTCTCCTTGGGTGGTGGCACCTCCCCATCCCTGCGACTGGCTTATGTGACCTATTGGCCTGACCCTGGCTGCCATGTATGCTTCACACATGTATAGGAATGGCTTTGGGAGTGGCCTTTCCTGAGTGGAGATGGCTCTGTCTCATCACATGACTATCAACATGGCAGTCAGTAGAATGGAGATTGCTGGATCTGGAGTGGCTGCTCCCCACAGGAATTAACCGGTGACCATAGCAATGTCTCAGTAGGGGTAATGAATAGCATCAGTAGATGGTGGCGATGTTTCACTTTCTCAAATCAGTCATAGTAGTCTCGGTTCAATGCATCATTTATGGGCACCCGCTACTGGCACAGCGTAGAGGTTTCAGCAGGCATGCCAACTCCTACTGATCCAGATGCTTTTACCAAGACAAATTGTGAGGCTGCATTTGGCTGATTGGAAAAAATGCCGCGATTGATTAGTGCCACGGCCAGGGAGAGGATAAATAGGCAGGTGAGACAGGTTTGTCCATGAGCCTGGGCCCACTGAGGATGCAGAGGTGAGTGAGAGGGCTGCCTTTTAGTGGTTGAGAGCATAGTTTAAAATCAGAAAGGCTGGGATTCTGTACCCAGCTCTGTTCTGTATGTGGATGAGTTACCTAACTTTGCTGTGCCTCAGTCTTCTTATCTGTGAAATACAGACACGAACAATTGTGAGCACTAAATGAGAATGTAAATAAAGGACTCAGCATGGTTCCTGGAACAGAATAAATGCACCTAAAACTGTTCATGATTGCATAAGGATCCCTCAGAGGCCGGGTGTGGTGGCTCAGACCTATAATCCTAGCACTTTGAAAGACTGAGGCAGGCAGATCACTTGATCAGGAGTTCAAAACCAGCCTGGCCAACATGGTGAAACCCTGTTTTTACTAAAAATAAAAAATAAAAAATTAGCCAGGTGTGGTGGCATACTAAAAATAAAAAAAAAGTTAGCCAGGTGTGGTTGTGGGCACCTATAATCCCAGCTACTTGGGAGGCTGAAGCAGGAGAATCGTTTGAACCTGGGAGGCAGAGGTTGCAGTGAGACAAGATTGTGCCACTACAACCTGGGCGACAGACAAAGACTCTATCTCAAAATAAAAATAAATAAGGATCTCTCAGAGGTTGACAGTCTCCTGAGGGAGACAGATGTGCAGATAAATACATGTCATAAGTATTAGAATTGCAGGACTGGGTATGGAGAGTGAGGCACAAGTGGGAAATACTCTCCTAAGGTGGATGCTATCTGCAAGGGGCTATGTTAGCTGGGTATGGAAGGATGGAGAGCCACTTACTAGGTGGAAAATAAAGGAAGGGAATTTCCAAGAGAGGGAGGCGGACAGGCAAAGGTCACAGGGCTAGGAAATCAATGACAAGTTCAGACAGGCATTGGGCATGGCAGAGGAGGGAGGGAGCTGAGGAGACTGCAGGAAGCAAATCTGTGCATAAGATGGGCCACACTGTTGAGGACTACATGAGCTGCACTAAGGGATTTGGCCCTAACTAGGTGTGTGTGTTAGAACACGATTTGGCTGCTATAAGGGAAAATCCTCAAAGCAGAGGGGTGTAGAAAAGGCAAGGAAGTCCTCTTTTCTTATGGACATTCCCCCATTGGTGTAGTGGTTCTGCTGAGTGAGGTCTTCAGGGCTCTGCCTCCTTCTTCCTTGCTCTGTGTATTAGTTATCCATCACTGCTTCACAAATTACTGCAAGACTTGGTGGCTTAGCACAGCAGCCACATTTATCATCTCACACTTTTTGTGGGTTGGGAATCCAGTGGTGACAAGGCTGGGTCCTCAGCTGCACGGTCTCCCATAGGAGAGGTGTTGGCCTTGGCTGCCATCTCATCTCAAGGCTCGATTGGGAAAGGTTCTGCTTCCAGGCTCTCCCAGCAGAATGTGTTGCTTGTAGGGCATTGACTGGGGGCTGTTGGTGGCCCTTAGTTCCTTTCAACCTGGGCCTTTCCAGCATGGTGGCTTGATTCATCAAAGCTTGCAAGCCAAGAAGGTGACAAGCAGAGAGAGGAGAGAGAGAGAGAGAGAGAGCTAGCAAGAGAATGCAACCACAACAGAAGCCACAGTCTCTTGAATAATCTTGCTAGTGACGTTCCATTCCGTTTGCCACATACTACTCAGTAGAAGCAGGTCCCCAAGTCCAGCCACACTCAGGGACTAGGAATTACATACCATGTGAATACCAGGAGGTGGAAATCACAGAGGATGGTTTCCAAAACTGACTTCCACACTCTACCACTCTGTGGGTATGTCCTTGTCCACCTGAGACAAAGTGTCTCAGTCACGTGCACCTTCCAGCCCACGGGGATGGGGAGAAATGAGAAAGCAGGTGTCCTCGCTTTTAGCCCAAAACACAAAAATGACAGGCAGCACTTCTGTTGACCTCGCATCGGCCTGAGCTTAGTCAGTGGCTCCTCTTGCCCAGGAGCTGGACAGTTGCAGTCCTTAGCTGCCCACCAGGTGCCTAGTTCAGAATCAGGGGTTCTATTTCTAGGAGAGGAGAGAAGGGACACTGGGGGGAAAGTGGCAATCTCTGCATCTCTAGGGCCTGCCAGTTGGTGTTAGGGGAAGGATACAGTTTCTCTCGCCTATAAGGTAGAAAAGTTCCTTCCTTTCCTCCACAAATAGTCATTGAATGTCTTCTGTGGGTCACACACGTGCCAGACACTGTGCAGAGTGGCAAAAGGAAGGGAAGGGAAGGGAGTGGAGGGGGGAAAGAAACAAAGAAACTCAGGCCTGTGCAGGTGTGTGTGCAGAGCTCGCAGCCTAGCTGGGGACAGATAGATAGTAAATGGCCTCGTACCTACATGAACATGTAATTCCAGTGTGTTACGTGTTAGGAAGGGAGCGGAGTCACAGACCGTGGCTTTGTTTTTAATTCTCCTGTGAGGACCCTCTCTTTCTCCTTCTGTGTCTCTCTCTCCACCTGTAACGGGGTCTATCCTAGTTAGAGGATGAAAGGTGGCTTTAGTGGTAGATTTCATTTCCAAGGACAGCCTCACAGGTGGCTTCCCTCCCACGCACCTTCCCGTGTGATGTCAATGCACTTCCTGCTGAGAGGTGGGCTCTGTGTCCCTTACCCTAGCCTGGGCGGCAGAGCAAGACTCCATCTCAAAAAACAAAAAAGTGTTGCTTGTGGTGTTTTTTTTTTGTTTGTTTTGTTTCGTTTTTTGACTGACCTATGTGGAAAGTCTGAGTCTGTGGCTCGTTCCCCCTCCCTCAAGCCCCAGTGTCCCTTGGCCCAGTCTTAGTGACTCACTTCTAATGCCTGGTACGTGGCAGAAGTGATACCCAGCAGAGGTGCCATGGCTTCCGCCTGGTTTGCTGCCTCTCTCGGGACACTCACCCTTGGATCCCAGCCGCCATGCTGTGAGGAAGCCCACACAGCCCTCCTGGAGGAGAACAGCAGCCCTAGCCAAGAGCCAGCACCAACAGCCAGGTCCCTGAATGCATGCGCCTTCAGGCGGCTCCAGCCCAGGCCTCGCATCCTCCAGCTGAGGCCCGTGACATCCCGGAGCAGAGACAAGCTGTGCCCGCTGTATCCTGCCCCAGAGTCCTGCCCCACTGGGTCACTAAGCAGGAGAAACCCTTGTTTCATGCTGCTGATATTTGGGGTAATGCGTGACACAGCCACAGTCACCAGCACAGCCCCTCTGAGGGAGTGGCACTTCAGCTTTGCCTTCAAAAATGACTTGGCATCAGCCAGGCAAAGAGCATGGGAGGAGAGGACATTCCAGGCAGAGAAAACTGCACAGGCAGGGGCCCTGGGGCAGGAACACGCTCGGTGCATTTCAGGATGAGCAGGCAGGCCCCGTGACAGAAGCTCAGGACAGGGCTGGGTGCTGGGGCCAGGGGATGAGCTGTAGTTTCCCATCTGCCTAGGGTATAAGGAAGAAGGAAAGGGGTATGATCTTCATTGCTTTTTAAAAAAAAAGATTCTCAGGCTGCAGAGTGGAGGAATGATGGCAGAGGTGAGTGAGGGAGGGCACACATGGCAGGTGGCCAGTGGCAGGTCAGGAATATGGATAAAGAAGGAAGCGACCTGATTTGGAACATGGAATAGGGGGCACATTTCTAGGGCGAAGGTGGTGTTTGCAAGGAAATTCTCCTGAAACGCTGTCATCTCACCTGGGAGTGTTGAAGCCTCATGCTGTTCATTCCTGTATTTGTCAGGAGTCTTTGGATACAAGAAAGTGAAGTCAAGGTTGACATCTGTAAAAAGGGTTGCTTTTGATGTGTTTTTTTTGGCTGACATATGTGAAAAGTCTGAGTCTGTGACTCGCTCCTCCTCCCGCAAGCCCCAGTGCCCCTTGGCTCTGCCTGCAGCCCCACGGACCACTCTCAGACAGGTCTTTCTGGAGACCTGGGCTGGATGCATCGGAGATCCCAGGGTCAGATCCAGGGGGAATGGAAGGCATGACTTTCTCTGGACAGCTCTGGAAAGCCCCAAGGGTTCTTCTCATTGGCTCTGATATACTCGTGTGCCTTCCTCTCCTGTGGTCAGGGCAATGTGATCCTGTGATCAGGCAGCTCTGGGTCACGTGCTCTTCCTGGGAGCCAGGGTTGAAGCCAACACCACAGGGCCACATGATCTGAGAGAGAGAGAATGGGAGAATGGCAGGTGGCCCCAGAGGGAAACGGGGGTACTGTAACCAGAAAAACAGACAACAAATGTAGAGTAGATAAGAATGGCGAATGCTCATGGCAGTCAGTAACAATTTAGTTAAAAATAGCACATTGGCAAGTACAGGCAAGGGAGAAAGTAACTTGAGAAGCCAATGGGCAAAGACCTAGGGTTTTGAAGGGGGAAAAGGACTGGGAAAAGATACAGTCGCCTCACTTTGGCCTGATACTTTGTAGTCACCTGTATTAGTCCATTTTCACACTGCTATAAAGACATACCCAAGACTGGGTAATTTATAAAGGAAAGAGGTTTGATTGACTCACAGTTCTGCTTGGCTGGGAAAGTCACAGGAAACTTACAATCATGGTGGAAGACAAAGGAGAAGCAAGTGTCTTCTTCACAAGGCAGCAGGAGACAGGAGCAAGTGCAGAGGAAAGGGCTCCTTACATGTAAACCACCACATCTTGTGAGAAGTCCCTCCCTATCACAAGAACAGCATGGGGAAACTGCCTCCATGATCCAGTCACCTCCCACCAGATCCCTCCCTGACATGTGGAGATTACAACTGGAGATGAGATTTGGGTGGGGACAAAGAGCCAACCATGTCATCACCAAAGGATTTCTCAGGCTTTGCCTTAATTCATACTCACAGCGCCTACTGGCTGGGGTGAGCGTCATCCCCGGCCACGTGACAGATGAGGAAACTGGGGCTCAGAGAGGGGAGCCAGTTGCTACAGATCACACCACTGAGAAATTTGAACTCAGGCCTGAGACTCGAGGTCAAAGCCATCTCTACAGACACCGTCTCTCAGGCCCAGTCTCCAGTGCCTGGATGTTGGGGGAATGTCAGGTGTCTGGGCACCTGGACATTAGATGAAACAGGAGCCGTATGAAGATGTTTTGAGATCAGCTGATGTGCAGTACTCATAACTGCTATACTCTACTCAATCCGCTTACACATATCGCATCATTCAGTCCTCCCTGAAACACAGGTGAAAGACAGACTGTTGTTATCTACATTGTCCAGAAGGAAATAAAATGAAGGAAGATTGAGAAACCCACTCAGCATTACCCAAATAAGATGGGGGCGGAGGCAGGATTTGAACTCAGGTCTCTGACTCTATGGCCAGCTGCCAACCTATTGCACAATAATGCCTGCAGTTCTAAACCACCTTGAGTCACTGTCACCACACTTTTGGGTCAGTTAAGACGTTGAAATTCTTGCTAATTCATTTGGTATCTTAGGAAATGGACGTACCCAGGAAATAGACTTTAAGGTTGTAGGGTCTTATCTCTGTCTTAGCTTTTGTGCCTATGTTGAAAGCTATATTTTATAAAGGTTTCAAAGGACTGTGCCATGTGTGTGTGCGTGTGCATGTGTGTGTGTGTGTGTGTGTGTGTGTGTGTAGAACAGAGGTGAAATACTGTTTGCTCAGAGGGGTCTGGAAGTGTTTCTGGCATTTCCTTGGCTACATACTCTAGGATGCTAGAGAATGTTCTGCTAAATCATTTTAGCAGTTGTATTTTACACATTTATGAATCTTTAAACTCCCTCCACTCAGACATCCATAAAATTGGAAATTAACCTCCATTTATGGCAAGTCTGTCAACAGCTAATCCTCCCCACAGCCACCGCATCCATTTCACTTGGTGCCAGGAGTAGAGGCACCCAGGCCATGGTGGGCAGACAGAGGGGAACCTCTGAAAGATACCCGGGCTCTGACATCCTCGGGGGTTGCCCTCAGGTCTGGGATATGAGCCGAAGTGATGTCACCCACTGCCACGGCACGGGACTCCCTCTGTGGTGTCTGTGGTCAGACTGGGGCCCAAAAGTGTCTCCCTTCCTGCTGTTCGATGTCCTGATGAAGTCAGATTTCTTGGGCTGGGGATTTGATTACCAATGATTGCCTTGCGAACTGGCAGATGCAGAATAAACATTTCTAGAGCTGGAAGCACAGCAAGCCTAAATGCTCGTGGTGGCCCCAGGAGGGCAGGAGCAAGACCTGTATGGCAGCGACCTGGGATAACTTAGGTTTTGCATTTGCCAAGGCCTAATGCTACACACACACACACACACACATACATGGCTACACATACATGCAAACATGGACAGACACCCACAAACACACATGCATCATACAGACACAGAGATACAGGGATACACATATGGACACATGCATCATGCATGCACACACAGAGATACATGCATGTATAGCATATACACAGAGACACGCACACACAGAGATACACAGATACATGGACACGTGTATCACACATGCACACAGATACATGCATGTACACAGAGATACAGCATGTACACGGAGACAAGCACACACACAGAGATCACACACAGAGATGCACAGACACTAGCATACATGCAACATACATGCACACACATGTACAGCATGCACACAGAGATGCATGGACATGCACAGACACATATATCATATATGCACGTGCAGATACAGGGATACACGTGCACATGCATGCACACAGAGATACACAGATACACACAGACGCACATGCACATACATGGGCACACACAGAGACACATAGGAACGGGGAGGAAAGGGAGAGATGAACAGCATGCGACTAGAGCAGCTTGGGTCGCCAGCGCTGCCTGCAGCGTGGACTTGAGCCCCATGGAGCGCAGTGTGCAGTGGAGGATACGGCCATTGCAGGGTCCCCTGCCAGGGCTGGCAATGAGTCACTTTTTCCACCTCTGCAGCCCCTCTCCAAGTCAGCTCTCTCAAGCTGCAGTTGTTCTGAGTGAAGGCAGCATGTTCCGTCTGCAGAGAAGCAGCTCCTGCGCCCACTTTAAGGAACCCAGATCCTGCCATCTGGCCAGGTGTGAGGAGAGTAGTAGACCCTCCCCCAAAAGCAATCGTGAAAACCCAGATTCTCATGAGGACTCATGTAATGTGAGCCCTGCCTACCTTCCCCTGCTCTCTTCCTTGCAGTTTCAACCTCCAAATCCCTCCTGGAGCTTCTCAGATACCCCAGGCTCCTTCCACCATCCAACCCCCAACCCCCACATGTTGCCTCCTGCTGTGCCCTCTGCTGGGAATGCTCTTCTCAGATCTCTGCCCATCTGTCACCTCCTCAGGGAAGCCCTCCATGATCACTCTATCTAAAATATTAATACTATCCCCATTACTTTATTCTATTCCTCTTACCCTGTTTTTCCTTCCATAGCTACCTGGCCTGATGCCATATATTTGGTTATTTACCTATTATCTGTCTCTCACCCTAAAACATCAGCTCTGCGAGGCTGGGGATTTTTATCTGCCTTGTTCAGTATTGTATCCTCTCATGCCTAAAACAAGGCCCAGCACAGCAGATGCTCAATTAAGAGAGGGCAAATGTGTGGATGAGTGTTGAGCACACAATTAGAGGAGAAATCAGTCATCATTGACTCTGGGCTGGGTGGTGGGACACAGATTAGAGCAGGAGGCTGGGCGCGGACAAAGGCCTGTTCTCTTTGGGTTGGAGAATTCATTCAGGGAAGACTCCATGAAGAACCTGAATCAATTCTGTTGCTTTCCCAGGGAGGTGACTTTTTTTTTTTTTTGAGACAGAGTTTCCCTCTTGTTGCCCAGGCTGGAATGCAATGGTATGATCTCGGCTCACCACACCGTCCGCCTGCCGGGTTCAAGCAATTCTCCTGCCTCAGCCTCCTGAGTAGCTGGGATTACAGGCATATGCCATCACGTCTGGCTACTTTTGTAGTTTTAGTAGAGATGGGGTTTCTCCATGTTGGGCAGGCTGGTGTTGAACTCCCAACCTCAGGTGACTGCCCACCTTGGCCTCCCAAAGTGCTGGGATTATAGGCGTGAGCCACCGCGCCCGGCCAGCAGGTGACATTTTATGAAACTTGTCTGGAGCAGGGGAGAAATGTGAAGAGGAAGACGCTGTAGAGTCTAGCTGCCTGGGTGACAGCCCAGCCTTGCTCCTTCCTTGCTGTGTGAGCCTGGGTAAATCACACGTCCTCTCTGAGTCTGTTTCAACATCTGAAAACAAGCTAATAATGGTAACCACCTTACAGAAGATTGGGGGTGGATCTAATTAGATAATAATGCTAACACACTGAGCTTGTGACAGGCACACAGTGTGCCTGCAACACATTTTAGCTTTTAAAAGCTTTTATTGTATGAGGGACCCATGTGTAGGTAATTTGGTGTACAATTTGGGGCTGGTCACTTAACCTCTTTGGCCCTGGGTTGCTTCATGTGTAAAATAAGGAACTCAAATTCAGTTCTTTGCAGTTTTCACATTCTATCACTGCCTGGGTCCTCACACTGCATCGTGGAGTCGGATGTCAGCTGGAGCTTTCCTTTAGTCTTTTCCCCTTATACCTTCTCAATTTAGCGCCTGGGAAACCCTTGTTAGCTTGGGTTGAAAACAAGAAAGAAAAATCCAGTTGGGTGTTAAGAAGTCAAGGCTCGGAGTCAATATGTGTGTGGTGTGACTTTAGGATACACGAATAGGGGCCCCGTGGACCTGGGCCTTGTGTCTGGCAGAGAGGGAGGGGCTGGAAGGTGGGTGCTGTCTGGCAGCGCAGCAGACAGCTCAGGCGTCATTTGCCCAGGTACCAGCTGCCTTGGGCAGGGTTAAAGCCTTAGGAGCAGCAATCTCTTTAGCAGCCCTGCAGATACCCCTTTCACTGCTGAAATGCTCAGATTTTCTTGATTTCAAGTGGCAGAAACTGACCTCAGACTGACTCCAGCAACGCAGGGGCTGCCCTGAGTCATAAACCTAAATAGACTGTGATGAACCTTTGCGCCTGACTGAATCTTGGGGCTTAATGAATGTGTTCAGGGATCACACTTTCTCTTTCTGCTTTTCTTTCAGCCACCAGCAGTTTCAGGCTTGCATCCTACAGCTCAGAGAGGCCCTGGATAAAGGGAATCCCTTTCTCAAGCTTCCTAGGGTTCATTGGGCCCAGCTTGGCTTGGGTGCAGGCAGGGAACCCATGGCACAGCCAGAGCTGTGGAGTGTGGTGATGCGTCTCTGGCCTGGAGCTTGAGTGTTTGTGCAGGCAGGTGGGTGTCTACGCAAGTACACATGTGACTATAAGAGGGTGTGTGCATGTGCATGTGCACATACAGGAAAACAGGGGGACAGTCCTCCCACCACCACATTTGAGCTGAGAACTGGGGAGCAGTGGTTCTCTAGGAGAGCCGAGGGGCCACCCAGCATAGAGGGGAGGGGGGGAATCCTAGGTGGGTAAATAGTGATACAGGGCACTTGTTAAAAGACTCAGGGACCATTGCCTGGGTCAGTTCTGCCCCTCACTCGCTTATGACCTGGGTCAGGGTTCTTACTCCCTAACTGCCTCCATTTCCCCATCTGGAAATTGGAGATATTAGTGCCTCTGTCAAAACAAGAGGATTAAGTGAGCTATGATATGAAAAGGTGCTTCCAGCTGGCTCCTAGATGCCCTTTCTGAGCAGTGGAGGTAGTCGCGGCAATGCCAGCTCCTCTTGGTCAATTACATTCATAAATGTCATTCCCCAGATTTCCCTTTCAGAGCAGCTCAGTAGGTTGTGAATCCGGGCCAGGCAGAATAGAATATGGGGCTCACTGACTTGTGAAGACTGGCCCAGGAGAGTCTGTTGCTAACTGGAAGTGGGGAGTAGGTGGGGAGCGGGGGTGGACAGGCCGCCTCCATAGCCTCAGAGAGCTGGATGCATGGTCCAGCCCTCCCATCAAAAGCCGGCCAATCTCTGGACCTGGGAGGGAGTGTCAGCCATTTGTTACTCTCCTCAACCTTTGTCAGGCCATCCCAAATGTTCACCTGTTTGTGTTAGACATTTTATTTTTCTGAGATGTATTTCTGTCAATCCACCACTCTCTTCTGCAAAATGTAGGCTTTTTAAAGGTGAATAGGTTTGAAAAGCTGGACAGTTTCTCATGTGTTCAGTACTGAATGGTCTGTAGACAGGTCGATTAGTTACTGTGACATAACAAATTGTCACAAACCTCATGGCTTAGAACAACAAACAGTTAAAACTATCTCACAGTTTCTGTGGGGCAGGAATCCAGGCATAGCTTAGCTAGGTCCCCTGCTTCAGCATCTCTTGCAAGGCTGTGATCATGGACCAGGGCCAGGATCTCATCTGAAGGCTCAACTGGTGACAGCTCTGCTTCCAAGTTCAAGCGTGTGGTTGTGGGAGGATTCCGTCACGTGCGGGCTCTTTGATTCACAGCCTCGGCTCCCCACTGGCTGTTGGATGGACAGCTCTGTCGGTTCCTTGCCACCCTGGCTCTCCACTCCCCACAGGGCAGATTTCAGCCTGAGTTGGCTGTTGACCACGTGAGCCTCCCCAGCTGGCAGGCTGTTTCCTCACAGTCAGCAAGGGAGAGGGTCTGCTAGCAAGATGGAAGCCCAAATATTCTGTAATCTAATCACAGATGTAGCATCCCCCCCAGTACTGAGGTATTCTGTTGGTTTGATGGAAATTACCCAAGGAGAAGGGATTACCCAAGGGCATGAATATAAGAAAGTGAAGATTATAGGGCCCTCAGAAGCTCTCTGAAGCTGCCTGCACCACCAGGGAAGAAGCTATGAGGTGCGAACAAAGACCCAGCCACATTGGATCCAGGTTTTCATCTTCTGGAAGTCTCTGCTGCACCTGCCCACACCTCTCCTCCCCCACCTTGCAATAAATCATTTACAACATCCGTAACAAAAAGATTGAGGAAGGAATTGGTCTTTCTTAGTTAACGTGAACATGGGACATTTCTTGAGGGTGGTTGTGAAGGCACTCCCGTGACCTCCAAAGCAGGTCTCTCACCAGAAAGACCCAGCTGCTGGGGGTGGGGTGGCGGGAGCTGCATCCATTCACATATGGAGCCAGGTTCTTTAGGGAAGGAAGGAATTGAGATATCCATCATTGCTCCTCATGACCTAAAGTCAGGAAACGCCATCAGAGTGGACGCGGGGGCTCTCACCTAACATCTCCTGGCTGAGAAGGGCAGGAAGCCCACGTGACTGGGGGATGGATCCAGAACAAGAAATCATCAAAAGGGTGGGAGCACCTAACCAAAGCTCGAGAGCCCTGATGAGAGTCACAGGGGACTGCTTCTAACAGGGCAACTGGCTGAGCTGGAATCTTTTCAGGCCAGGCAGTCCCAGCTCTGTGATGGGCAGCCGTGGATCTTAGCTCAGAGAGCAGCCTGTGCTCAGCAGTGACCCCTCGTGGCAGTGAGACCCGATGGCTTTAGTGCAGGGTTCTGTTGTTTGGAAATAGGACTGATCCTCTTTGGACCGTGTACATCCCGGGATTCTTGGACAATGGGAGTGGTGAGAAAGTGAGGTGCTCAAGAGGAAGTATTAGACTTCCTGCTGCTGAGGGTCTAAGGGGCTCAATTTATTCATGAAAACGTGAAAGCACCAGGGAGGACGTTCCAATGGTCGTCAAGGTTATGGAATAAACCGGAAGTCAGCAAACTTTTACTGAGGGGCTACATAATAAATATTTGAGGCTTTGTGGGTTATATGCCCCTGTCCCAGGTAATGAACTTGGCCATTGTAGCATGAACGCAGTATAGACAGTAAGTAAGAGAATGAGCATAGTTGTGTTCCAATAAAGCTTTATTGACCAAAACAGCCAGCCGCGGGTCATAGTTTGCTGACCCCCCTGGGGTAAACAGTTGAGTCTAGTCTTTCCACCTTTGTTAAAGAGAAGATTGTGTGAATGTTTCTGGTTCTGTGAAAGGTTCTTTCCTACTTTTGATAAATGGAGGTTCGCAGACCTCCATTTTTTTCATTGCTGTTTCTTTCTTTATTTTATTTTATT
Organism: Ateles fusciceps; assembly: GCA_036589455.1. NCBI lineage: Eukaryota > Metazoa > Chordata > Mammalia > Primates > Atelidae > Ateles > Ateles fusciceps. Next base: position 7,036,833 of record JAZHEH010000847.1, read on the forward strand.
TGTTTATTTCGAGACAGGGTCTCACTCTGTCACCCAGTCTGGAGTACAGTGGCTTGATCATGGCTCACTGAAACCTTGACTTCCCGGGCTCCAGCGATCCTCCCAACTCAGCCTCCCAAATAGGTGAAACTACAGGTGCATACCACCATGCCTGGCTGATTTTTACAATTTTTGTAGAGACTGGGTCTTGCTATGTTGCCCAGGCTGGTCACGAGCTCCTGGGCTCAAATGATCCTCCCACCTTGGCCTCCCAATGTGCTGGGATTAGGGGCCTGAGCCACTGTGCCTGGCCGCGTTTCTTTCTTTGTATAAATGGAGAGGCATTTATGAATTATTCTATTCTCCTTTAGGCTGATGGAAACTTAGTCATGGATTTGCTGCATTGTGTTTTTCGTCTTTTGCGAGTTACACTCAGCTCAGTCGTTCTAACGTGTATATGTATACACACACATACAAGCTTAGGAATGTACTATTTGTGGTTATAAAAATGAAGTTGCTCATCTTCTGCTCTGCGAGTCTGGAAAAGTTTATAAATATCAAATAGTATCCGCTGGGATTGTCCAATAGACACATCACTTCCTGTCGTGTGGGCGCGTCCCTCCCGTCTAGCCGTAGGCTGACAACACCAGCCCTAGTTGGCATCAGGATTTTCCACTAGACAGTCCGCGTTCCCCAGCGGCCAACTCGGAGGTATTCCTGGCCTCAAAGCCACAGCCAAGTCCAGGGCCTCAGGGACAGGTCTGGGGAAAGACCATCAAGTAATTTAGGAGAATCGAGGAGTCTGGGTCGGAGGCAGGGGGATTCCCTCCCACCCTGGCCTCTCTGCTCCTTTCTAGACAGACCTGCCAGGCATCTCCAAGGTGCTTTTTTAAATCTTCAAACAGAGTTTTAACCATGATGTGTGGCACACGCAGGTATCTCTCACACACGCATGGGTATTTGATTTAGATATTTGAAAACAGTGGAGCGACGAACACAGGCTTGAGTTATTATATATTAAAGTACATGAAATGAGATTCAGGCTTAAATTGTTGAATCAGGGTTTGAATCAACTGGAGGGATTTATAGTAAGGATCTGACCTCATGCAACATGGGGAGCTGGTTCACCGGCCTACATGGGGCTGCTGCTTTGAATTTGATGCTGGATCCTCAAGTCAGCAGGGCGGCCACCAGGAAGTAAGGATGGGCGGGAAGTGGGAAGGAGTGATCACGAACTGGAGCCACCAGGACAAGCCGGAACCCAGGATGACAGACTGGAAACCCCATCCGTCTCTCGCCACCTCCAAGCATCCGTCTGTGATGACCCACTCAGGTGATCTGCAGAAGGTAACATTCTTCATCCTGGAACTAAACAGGCCTCTGCCAGGATTCAGAGACGCTAAGGAGGATCCATAGGGGCTGGGAAGTGGCAGGTTTAGCTGCTGAATACACTAACCAGGCAAGCCCGCAGGAGGGTGTCCACGTGGGTGCACTGCAGCCGTTCCCACGTCCAGGCATAGCACAGTCTACCTGCTGCTTCACTCCCCCTTCCAGATCTCACCCAAAATGTCTCTTGGTCCACGCTAACCAGAAACTGTGCAGGGAAGGGAATTCTGGGAATTCCAAGTTAGCTGAGTTGACGTGATCCAAATCCACCGCGATTATTACGTTAAAAAGCAAATGGTAGTAAGTGAATTGACTAGGGCTTTTGTTAGAAATATTACTCCCACTGTCAGTTTAAATGTAGATGTTTAAAACATCCATAAGAAAAAGCTTACAGCATAGTAGGAAAGGCTCCAGGGTCACAAAACCTAGATCCAAAGTACTAGCTGGGTGGCCTAGGACAAGTTGCTTAACCTCTCTGAGATTGTGTGGCTTCACTTGTAAAAAGAGGATTAAGAACACCTGCATCTGCACACAGTTGGTAAACAAAACAGCAACTCATCGAGGCACATAACAACAGCGCAACACGGGTGGCACCATTTTCAGAATGTACCAACACGTTGAGTCTTTTGCTAACCTGTGAGCTCCATGAAGTCACGGGCTGTAAGTAAATGACCAGTGTGAATGAATGAATTCACTGTATTCCTGAGTACTAGGCAGAATGGGTGTGATCACTCCTGCTTAAGTATAACAAACAAAGTAAACTTTAGTTTCTTGATTTAAGCACCAAGCCAGGGCTAGATGCCTGACCTTCTCATACCCAATCCATTGCCCTTCCCAGCACAGCCTGCCACACCTCTCCTGCATACCGGAATATTCTGGGACTACTAGGAAGAACTGGCTTTTCGTACAGAAGCTACTCCCTTTTCTTTCATTTCCCCCATTATCCTGATCTTGTAGCAAATGCTTGGAGCTCTTCATAGATTTTCCTGTAAGAAACCTTTGTTGAAGAGGCTGTGCTCCATCTGTCTTCAGAGAGACCTGCCTGTGCTGTTTTCACTGACTAAGTCTCACCTTGTCTGGTTCATGCATTCAACAAAATAGATTAAGAATCTATTATGTACTCAGAATTGTTCTAGAAGTGGAGGATGCAGCAGTGAACAAAACAGACATGGCCCTATTCCCATGGAACTTATATTCTGGTTGGCTATGGGAGTGAGCTTCCAAGAGGGCCCCAGGGATTCCTGCCTTGTGGTACTCACAGCCACACTGAATAGGGATAACTTGTGTCACCCAATATGGATGGATGGATGGATGGATGGATGGATGAATGGATGGATGGATGGGTGGATGGATGGATGGTGTGGATGGATGGATAGATGGATGGATACATGGATAGATGGGTGGCTGGATGGATAGATGGATGGATGGGTGGATGGATGGATAGATGGATGGATACATGGATACATGGATAGATGGGTGGCTGGATAGGTGGATGGATGGATGGATACATAGATGGACGGGGTGGGTGGATGGGCGGATGGATACATTGATAGATAGATAGATGATAGATGATAAGAATAGATACATAGATGACAGGTGGGTAGACAGATGATAGATGGTAAATAATAGGCAGATGATAGGTAGATGATAGATGGATAGATGGGTAGATAAATAAACAAATATCAGATAGATGGGTAAAAGATGATAAATGATAGGTAGATGGTAGGTAGATAATAGAGGATGGATGATAGGTAGGTAGATAGATGATAGGTAGATAGATGGTGGATAGATGGATGGATAGATAGATAGATAGATTAGATTAGATAGATGATGGCATGGCAGTGACTTCCGCAGCAAGGTCACATACGCATTGTGCCTTCCACCTTGCTCTCTCTTGAGAATATGTACTGAGTGCCAGGTACTATACCAATACGTTACATTGCTTTGCAAATTTATTCTTCATGACAGTCTTATAGGGGTGTCTTTAATTTCCCATTTTCCAAGTGGTGAAACTGAGTCACTCACTCTGGGGAAGCCCGCTGCCATGCCGTGGAGCCTCAAGCAATCCTCTGGCAAAGTTCACATAGTGAGGAACCGAGGCCTCGCGCCGGCAGCCCTGTGAGGTGGTCATCTTGGAACCAGCCCTCAGATGACTCGATCCCAGCTGATTTCCAAACTCCTGACTCACAGAACTGTAGGGTAATCAATACTTGTTCTAAGTTACTAAGTTTTTAAAGCAACTCATTATGCAGCAATAGAAAACTAATACCTTGGGAGCGATGGGCCAAACCCTACTGAGCAAAACCTACAGCCTGCCAGGTGGTGGGTAGAGCTCTGGAGGAAAGCCAAAGAGGGAAGGGGGCTGGTGAGGGAGGGGATTGTAACGTTAGGTAAGGTGGTCAGGGAAAGTCTCGCTGAGAAGGTGAGAGGCAATTACAGACTGGAAGGAGATGAGTGGACCGCGTGGACAGGTCTTCCAGGCAGAGGGATGAGCAGATCAGAGGCTGGGAGGCAGGATCTTGAGTGTGTCAAAGGATCACCAAAGAGGCTGGTATGGCCGGGCAGGTGAAGAACACAGACGGCAAGAGATGAGGCCAGAGAGATGACGAGGGGCTGGACCATGAGATACAGAAACCCCTGTGAGGAGATGCTGGTCATAGTGGCGCCTGGTCCTCGACACATCTTGGTGTTAGTCATGGCCCCTCCTAGGCACTGCCGTCATCAATCATCACCAAACGGGGTAGACACTGTGACCATCCCCCACTTGTGGGACGAGGCAATTTAACCTCTGTTATATTTATATATAATATAAATATATATTAAATATAATAATATTGTATTATATATGATATAAGCCTCAGTTTATATAGCAGAGGTTATATTTCTTACCTAAGGCCACATAATCAGGACGTGGCACAGCCAGGATTCAAACCTGGGTCTGAAGTCCACCAGCAGGAATTCAGTGGTGCAGAGACTTATCTGTTTCCCTGGGGAATCGTGAGAGTGCGGGGTGCTCTCTCTCTTAATCAGGATCTGTGAAATCCACGTAGGAGGTCCGTGCACCTCTTTCAGGCCCTGGATGGGGCGCAGACCACAAATGGCCCACCAGGGTGGAATGTGGGGGGGGGTCTGAGATTCTGAGGAGTGGTGGACCCCCCTGAATTCCACCCCAGTGGGTTGCCCAGGGTTGCCCAGCCCCAGGGGGAAGCAGGGCCGGCAAGACCTACTTGGCAGCCGAGCTCACCGGCTTGGTTCCCAGCTTCCCACAGACATGCATGAATGCATGAATCACCGCGCGCAGCCTGCCTGGGACACGCCGTTCTGCGGGGACCACAGTCCCACTGTAAGCAGGGCCAGCCAGGCAGAACCCTGGAAAAATGCTGCGGCTGGGTACACCCTGGCACTCGGCTGTGCTCTGTGCTGCCCCAAATCTGCCTGCGGCCTCCTGCCAACCGAGTGGGATTTGGTACATTGGTTTAAAAGAAAAAGTCAATGGAGCACTTTGACTTTTGGAGATGTCCGAGGCCCAGATGTTAGATTTTACTGCTTTTTCTCTACAGGTTACGAAAACCATACGAGGTGACTCTTACTGAATACGTTCTGAGTGCCAGGTACTGACCAAGACAGTCACATTTAATCTTCCTGATAATCTTACCCATTATGATTTCCATTTTCCAAGTAGGAAACCTGAAGCTTTGAGAGGATAAATAACTTGGTTATTTTGTTGAATAAGTTCCAGGATACATGTGCAGGCTGTGCGGGTTTGTTACACAGGTAAACATGTGCCATAGTGGTTTGCTCCACCTGTCAACCCATCACCTAGGTACTAAGCCCAGCACACATGAGCTCTTTTCCCTAATGCTGTCCCACCACCACCACCCCGACAGTCCCCAGTGAGTGCTGTCCCCTCCCTGTGTCCATATGTTCTCATTGTTCAGCTCCCACTTATAAATGAGAACATGTAGTATTTGGTTTTCTGTTCCTGAGTTAGTTTGCTGAAGATAATGGCTTCCAGCTCCATCGATGTCCCTGCAAAGGAATGATCTTGTTCCTTTTTATGGCTGCATAGTATTCCATGGTGTATATGTACCAGCTTTTCTTTATCCAGTCTATCATTGATGTAGACCCTTTTTTTTTTTTTTTTTTTTGAGATGGAGTTTCACTCTTGTTGCCCAGGCTGGAGTGCAATGGTGCAATATCAGCTCACTGCAACTCCGCCTCTCAGGTTCAAGTGATTCTCCTGCCTCAGCCTCCCAAGTAGCTGGGATTACAGGCACCTGCCACCACGCCCAGCTAATTTTGTATTTTTAGTGGAGATGGGGTTTCACCATGTTGGCCAGGCTGGTCTCAAACTCCTAACCTCAGGTGATCCAGTCACCTCAGCCTCCCAAAGTGCTGGGATTACAGGCATGAGCCACCATGCCTGACTCCTCCCCCCTCATTTTTAAAGCTGTATTTGGGCTTCTTATGTATTCAGCAGAAGTTAAACGTATATAGCAATGTTCACTGAATCTTTCCCATATTCTTATTGCTGAACTAAGAATTGTGTTCACGCTGTCCCATTTAACCCCTACAATGATCTTATAAGGTAGGAGGGCTCTGGACCCAGGTACTTGGATTTAAATCCTTGCCTCTCTGTGTCCATTGTCCTTCTTTCTGAAATGGGAACAGTGACAGTAATGTCCCCCCTCATCAGGTGGTTTAGAGGATTAAAGGATATTATGTACTTAAAATGCTTAGGATCATACCTGGCACATAGTAGGTGTTCAATAAATGTCAGCTATAATCACTATTATACAGATGAGAAAACTGGGTGGATGGGGAGAAGTAACCTGCCTAGGCTTCCACCACCAGTGTGGGGGAGGGGAGCAGGAATTTGAATTCAGGCAGGATTCTGTTGTTAAAATAAAATATGTTCAAGCTCAGTCTTAGATGATCTGTAAGGATTATCCTTGTTTTAAATTCTGCACAGTCTAATATTCTATGTGTCTGTAAAATAAAGAATATGGAACCAAAATATGTCACTACTTTTGGACTAATGACAAAATAATCAATTAAAAAAAAATACCGAGGACAATTGTGTGCTCAGGGCTGGTGGGGGCTGGGAATATAATGAAGAATAAATGAGTAAGGCAGGGCCCCTGGCCTTGCAGAGCTCCAGTCTCGTGAGGTAAAGGGTCTCCCCCAACAGGACTCACATGCAGTAATGGCCCTAGTGTTGACAGGAGGATTCCCAAGCTGTGTGAGCTCAAAAAGAAGCTTCTTCACAGGGGTTAGGGAAGGCTTCCTGGAGGAGGAGACATTGATACTTAATACTGAAAGAAGGTGTGATGGCTCTTGCCTGTCATCCCAGCACTTTGGGAGGCCGAGGCTGGCGGATCATGAGGTCGGGGGTTGGAGACCAGCCCAGCCAACATGGTGAAACCCCGTCTCTACTAAAAAATACGAAACTTAGCTGGGCATGGTGGGCTGTCACTCCCAAGATTAGATGACTAATCAACTTGTGACTTCATCTTGCTGCCCTCTCTCTCGCCCTCTCACTTGTGTGCTCTGCTACCTGCAATGTCATCAGATGGCACCATGGAGGGGCCCACGTGGCAGGAGCTAAGGAAGACTTCCAGCCAATAACTTGGGAGGAACAGAGGTCCTTAGTCCATGGACCCACACGGAACTGACTCCCACCAACAGCTCACTGTCAATGGCAATCTGGGCCCTTCTCAGTCAAGCCTTGAGATACTTGTGACCCTGGGAGACACCTGGAGCCGGAGGACTGGGTGGAGCCACTCCTAGATTCCTGACCTATCAACGCAGTGCGATGATAAATGTGGTTTTCAGCCACTACATCTGCAGAGGTGTGTTACACAGCAACAGATAACGAATGCAGAAGGGTAGGGATTGGCCACGTGTCAAGAGGGAAAAGAAGGAAGGAGGAGAGGTCATGCGGGGCATGGGACCTTCTGTGCAGAGACCCAGAAAGAACAGAGCATGGGGCTCCGGCAGAGCCACAGTGATCTAGCTGGGTTAGGGCACTGGCAGCAAGCATCTGCTCTGTAAGGGCAGGACCGTGCCCTCGTTCACCAACTGCCATATCCCCAGGGCCTAGAGTGTCAGGGGTAGGCATGCAGTAGGTACCCAATAAATGCATATGAGACATGTGGTCAAGGGAGGCGAGTGGCAATGGAGGGATCTTGAAAGAGAGCTCAAGGCAGGTGGGCAAGACCCTCGGGCCTCCTCACAGGGCCTGGACTTGGTCCTGGGGCCACAGAGCCTCAGTTCGCATTTCAGTGGGAGGACAGAAGGACAGGCCACCCCACAAGCATGGCCTGGACGGAAGAGCCAGAAACAAGAGGCAAAACCGGAAGAGGAGACTGTCCTGCCAGTGACAGATGGCTGGGACCAGGATGGCCATGGGGGAGAGAAGACATATGACCAGACCTGAGTGGTCTATCAGAGGCAGAGACACAGGACCTGTCCATAGACAGAACATAGGGACTGAGGGAATGGGGACAATGAGGGACAGCCCCATTTGTGGTCGGGGTGACCACGTGGATGGTGATGCTGCTTTTGATGATGGCAAACATGAGGGACAGTGGAGCAGGTCACTTCACTTCTCCAGGCCTTAGTCCCCCCCTATCGGTGAAGTGGGGTTAGTCAAAGCCGCCTAGCAGGGCTACTGCAGAAATTAAACTAGATAATGCATAAAGACACTTCGAACTAGAAAAAAGATTTATACACCCATGGGCACAATTCCTATCTGTAACTTATATGTAATACACGCCACAGATGATAGATGTGGTTTTCACATATGTGATTTTTATGTTAAAACACCGGGAAGATGCAGTCTTGGGGGGTCTAGGACCACCAGGAGAAGTGTTCACTTTTAGAATGGTTTTTTTCTAGTTCTCTCTGTGGGAAGAAATAAGCCACTCAAAGGAAATAAGAACCATCTCATGAAAACTCACTTTTGCCAGTTGTGGCGAAGACAAATTGCATTACGTTTTTGCTGCCAACTGCAAATTGTGCCCTCCTGAGAAACGGCCTCTGCTCAAACCAGCAGAACCTCTGAAATCGGATGCCTCCCGAGATGATTCAGTTCAGGCCCAGTTGCATCTTGACGTCATTCAGTGTCTAAATGTTCTGTCTCGCCACTACGGACGTATAGATTTCAGGGTTTCGAGTGCTGACGGGGGGAACTGTAACATATTTGTGGGCTGGAGTCATTTCTTAGTTTCCAGGCCTAATCGCAGTCACTCATATCACAGATATTTCGGGATCTTGACATAGGTAACTGACGATTTTTGTGTCACATATGTGCTGTGTCAGCCACTTTGATGTCGTTAAGCTCCTAAATCCCTGGTAGTGACGGGAGTATCCTATAGTGAGTGCACAGGATAGCCACGACACAAAGGTCAGTATCGATACTGCTGAGGCTGGCCGAGTGTGGTGGCTCATGCCGTTAATCCCAGCACTTTGGGAGGCCGAGACAGCTGGATCACCTGAGGTCAGGAGTTCAAGACCAGTCTGGCAAAAATGGCGAAACCCATCTCTACTGAAAATACAAAAAAAAAATTAGTCGGGCATGGTGGTGGGCTCCTGTAATCCCAGCTACGTAAGAGGCTGAGGCAGGAGAATTGATTGAACCTGGGAAGCGGAGGTTGCAATGAGCCAAGATCGTGCCACTGCACTCCAGCCTGGGTGACAAGAGCAAAACTCGGTCTCAAAAAATATATATATATATAGGGCTGAGATTGAGAAACTCTGTTCTAGATTAACTCGTTTGTTTATGGAGCAAATTTTGAGCATCGATGTGCTAGGTCCTGTTAGGCCGTAAAGATAAAACTGTGAATGAGACTGGTGAGGGTCCTCCCCTCAGGCAACTAACATTCTGGCAGAGAAGGCAGATTTTAAACATCAGTGTACAAATAAGTATTATTTCCTAAGATAATTTCAGATGATGAAAAGTGCTATGAGGACCGAGACTGTGTCTGTTTATGCATGAAATTATTTTCCTTGTATCTGGCACAGCACTTGGCATGGAGCTGGGGCTTTGTGAGTTTCCATCAATTTGACACTGGTTACAAGGACTCGGGTAGGCTGTTGGCCAAGTATGTGCCCCTGGATAAGGCCATCTCTCTGTGCCTCAGTTTCTTCAAATTGAAATGGATGTTTTCATAAGACCCACCTTGTAGAATTATGAGGATCTGATGAGGGGGACAGGTATACAGCCCCTGGAACAGTAAGTACTCAAGAAATGTTAGTGACATTCATTCATTCATTCATTCACTCTTCCCCTCCCTCATCATGAGTCAATAGAAACTGCCTTGGTTCCATCTCTGCTTCCATCTCTGCCACCTGTGCCAGCTCTCATTGGTTTCCAGTGTCTACCACAGTGCAGTAGAGTTTCTAGAAGGAATCAGAAGGATGGTGACAAAAGGTGTTGTATAGAAAATGGGCACAATTGCGCATAGCCCATTCCAGCACTGAGGACACAGATGCAGCTCCAGGCCCCACAGCGGGCCCTTCAGGGCTCTCATGATGAACCTGCATGGTGGGTGTGCTCAGGTGCCTTGGTGGCTTCCATAGCCCCCAGTTGCCTTTGGCCCCTTGTATGGTTGTCTTTCCTTCTGAAGCCAATTCTTCTTCTTACCTGTGGCCAGTTCCCAGGCAGAGAATGTGGTCTAAGGCCTCCGCTTTCCACCTGGATGAGCCAAGAGCCTTTTAGTCACAAGGAAGAGAAAACCTACTGAAATGGGCCTAAGCCAAGAAAAGGAAATGAACTGGACTGAGCCATAGAAAGTCAGTGTGGCTGGATTCAGGGAGCGGTGCGTCCAGGAAGCTCTCTCCCTTGATCTCACATTCTAATTTCCTCTACCTCGGCTACATCCTCAGGTGAGCCCTTCCCAACCACTGGCTAAGCCTCCCCACCCTACCCCCAGTGACAACTCTGGACTCAACATTTGGCAAGTATAGAACCTCAACTGAAAGAGAGCATCTCTTTCCCAAGAGTTCTAGCAGAAATCCTGGGGTCAGTTCTGGTTGGCTCATCTTGGGTCATGTGCCCATTCCCGAACAAGCCCCTGTAGCCAATGGATGTGGTGGTTTGATTGGCCAGGCTGGCCCTCTGGTCTGGCACAACCTCATAGAAACAATCTAGAGTGAAAACGGGAGAAGTATCCCCCAAAAGAAAATCAGAGCAGTTCACCAGAAGTAACAGCCCAAATATCAGAGGCCCACTAGCCCTTCTTTTTGAGCATAACACCCAAGAGCTAAAGTCCTCCAACTCCTTCCAACTTAACCGAATGTTTGTTTTTGACGCTGTCAGCCAGACTTCCTTTTTTAGTGAGCAGGTGTCAGCATGGGGAACTCTTGTACAAATGACATTCCCAGAGGATAGAAGGCTTCAGGGAGGATAGTGCCTGGCCAGGTCCAAGAATCTCCTCAATACCTACTGTGTCCTGGATATTAACCACAGACGCCACCTCCCACTTCCTCATCTCTAATGGCTGAGAGAAAATGGTCTCCCTTGCCATGACTTCTTGGCCTTTTCATAGAGCAAAAGACCCCCAAGATCGCCTCTATCCAAATAAAACGTACCTAAATTTGAAGACAAACTCTTGAAACCAGCTTACGAATAAAGCATACTCAGTCTAGAACCTTCCTATAAACAATGCATTTCTTTTTTAAGTGTGAAGTGTGGATAAGCCTGCACTATTTTGCTGAGTTGTTTAAATAATTTAAATCCATTTTGTCGGACACTTCTGAACTTCTTCTAATGTTATCTCCTGTCAAATAAGAACAGGAAGTGAAAATAGCTTTCTAAACTTTCTTCTCGTTCAATTTTTAATGAAATAAATATAACGAAAGCAAACTAAAAGTTATGAGATTTAAAACAACTCTTTTTTGGAAGATTAACTTGAAATAGAAAGTGTGGAATAATAGTAGTAACGGTAGTGTTTCTGGAAAGGGGTTCTGAATCCAGACCCCGCAAGAGAGTTCTCGGACCTTGCGCAAGGAAGAAAATGTTGAAAAGTAGGTCTAGCTGCCTTGGGGTGGTGTTATTTGTGACTATTATTTTCTTTGTAAAAGTGTATGGCCTGCATTTACTATAATATTCATATATTACTCTTATTATCAAAAAAACCCGATAACTGTAATCTCAGAGAAAACAGGTCAAGGTGCTTGGTCTGTGAAGGGCTGAGTGAGGAGCTAAAATAGTGATTTGAAAGAGACAAGAGTCCGCTGTTTTAAGGTTCATTCAGCAAAGGCTGTTTCTTGGCTGCTTGATGATTTTACAGTGAAGGCTGAACCCATGTTGGTAAACAATGAGCTCTGTCAGTTTCTATACCTCCACACAAGTTCTGTGGCCTGGGATCCTCAAGACACGTCACATATACAAACTTCAAAGCCAATTATACCCAGCCTGGTGTGACCTCAGGGTGCCTCCCAAGCCCTGGCAGAGCTGACAGTCGGCAATGGAGCTGTTTTAAATGATTTTTTATTTTGATCAAGTCAGAAAAAATGTACAGTTACTCAAAAGGCTATTTACAAACTCCAGCTGTGGCCACTGACCCGCATCTAATCATGCTAACAACATAAACACAAGTTTTGTCCATGCCTATGGGATACATTTCAAGCTCGAACCACCCCCACTTTTTCCCCATTCCCCACCCCCAGCGGAGAAGCAGTTTCCCTTGTCATTCACAATTGCTGCAATTAGTGTTATCTACACAGCAATACAAAGCCTGTTTCCTTTGCTGCATCTCAAGCCGTGCCATTAAGACAGCTTTGACCTTTGGTGAAGTCTAAATATCCAAATTTGTAGGACTGCCTTTGTAAAAAATTTCAGAGGAAGAGTCCCATTTCAGATTTCCATTTATACCCAGTCACAGCTGTTAGAATCAGGTTTCACTAAATAGAAGACAAAAAAAATATGTTATGGCCTAAATAAGATAGAAGTTTATTATTCTCTCACATAAAACTGTCATCAGAGATCTAGACAGCTATCTTTCTGTTCTGCCGATCTCAGTATGTGACCTCTATTCTCAAGGCTATCTCATAATTCAGGGTAGCTGCTGCAGCTCCAGCCATCTCATCCACCTTCTAGGCCAGCAGCCAGCAGAAACTGAGGAGCCAAAGGACCCTCCCAGCCTCCTTTTTACAGAGCCTTCCTCTTATACCTCACTAAAGATTTAGAGCATTTTCAATTTTAAAAGTGTTCAGATTAGGGATGCCCAGCCTGTACCTAAAACCAATAAGTCACTTGTATCCCTAGATTACAGCCTCTCTGGAAGAAGGGAGTTAGTCCCAAGTAATGAAGACTCAGGGTCAGTGGTTTAGACCAAACCATAGGCACATGGCCATGCCTACCTGCAAGGGATGCTGGGAAATGTAGTCTTTGAACATTGGCTGACACTGGGGTATCAGTCACCCTTAGAGATGCTGTGTAACTAGAAGGAAGGAGTTCTGAGCACCCAGCACAGTGTTAGGTATCAAGGAGTCCCCTGGTGATTCTGCCATCATTCATTGACCCTGAGTCTTCATTACTTAGAACTAACTCCCTTCTTCCAGAGGGGCTGCAATCTAGGGATAGAAGTGACTTACTGGTTTTAGGTACAGGCTGAGAATCCCTAATCTGAAAATCTGAAAAATTAAAAATGCTTCAAAATCTGAAACTTTTTGAGCGCTGACATGATGCCACAAGTGAAAAATACTACACGAGTACTTAACACAAACTTTGTTCCATGCACAAAATTATTAGAAATAATATATACAATTAACTCCACTACATTTATAAAGTATATATGAAACATACATGAATTTCCTGTTTTGACCTGGAAGGCATCACCAATGTATCTCATTATGTATATGCAGATATTCCAAAATCCAAAAATACCTGAAATCGAAACTCTTCTGGTCCCAAGCATTGCAGATAAGGGGTACTCAACCTGTCATAAATGTGGCTGGGCAAAGGCAAAGGAGCAATCTCCCTGTGTTCCCAGGAGTGTTTCTCCCTCTGCCTCAGATCCAGCTGTGCCCCGTGACACTTTGGAGCTGAGAATCCGAGGGACACCCTCCCCGTCCTCTGTCCTTCTCACTCACCACCTGCTCACCTTGACCACACCTACACCATAGAAACGCTTTTCAAGGCTCTGCTTTGAAACAGAGGGCATCAGTGGCCTGTCAGCCGTTCCGCCATCCAACTGGCCTTCCTTCTCTCATCCTACTCTTAACCCCCCACTGCTCTTTCTACAAGACTAGAGCTTGGCTACAGAACAGGGTGGCTCAGAGGAAGTGGAGTCTCCTCCCACGGGAGCCCAGCCTGGGCTGTTCTCATGGTTGGGTTCGTCCCATGGTGGAGAGGGATAGATAGTGGAGTTGATCAGCAGCTCTTTCCTAATAAACAATAGGAAAGAAGGCATCAGTGGGACTTGCCTAGAGGAAGGAACTTGGGTCAAAGCGGTGCTTTTCACCTGGAACCCATTCCCCACCCCACTGCTCCCACCCCTGGGGATATTTAGCAATATCTGGAGACATTTTTGGTTGTCACAGCTGGGATAGGGGTGGGAGTGTTACTGGCATCTGGTGGGTAGAAGCCAGGGATGGTGGTGAACATCCATTGCAAGCTTGTCCAACCCACAGCCCATGGGTCAAGGACAGCTCTGAATGTGGCTCAACACAAATTTGTAAACTTTCTTAAAACATTATGAGATTTTTTTTTGTAATTTCTTTTTTAGCTGATCAGCTATCCTTAGTGTATTTTACATGTGGCCCAAGACAATTCTTCTTCCAATGTGGCCCAGGGAAGCCAAAATATTGGACACCCCTGTCCTACAGTGTAGAGGACAGGCCCCCACAGCAAAGAATTATCTGGCCCACAGTATCAATAGTGCCAAGGCTGAATGCCCTGGCTTAAAGGGAACAGTGATGGTGTTGCTTAAAAGTTAAGAGTGTGTGCTCTGGGATCAAAGACTTGGGTTGAAATCCCAGCTCTGCCACTTGGCAATTTTGTGGCTTTATGAAAGTCCCCTAACCTCGTTAGCCTGTCTGTACACCTGCAGCATCGGTGCCTACTTCTGGGGTTTCCTGGGGTTTGGATGAGGTCATCCCTATAACGTGTTTTATACAGTGCGAGGCACATTGAGCTCTCCCAAGTTTGCAAAACTGGATTGACTAAGAGGAATACTAATCTACACGAGAAATTTCCATGCTGAGAATTGTAACATCCAAACCTTATACTGCCACTGATTCTAAAGCTGAAGAAGAAGAAACAGAAATCTCATGTGGTTATGCAAATAGTGTTCCATGCAGAACCAAGAGGTGAGGCTGCCCCAGAGAGAAGCAAATGCCAGTCCAGGTTGCTGAATTCAAAGGGTTTGGAGGAGGGTGGTCCAAACAACCAGCCAAGTGAATGCTCTTATCTTACCTTCCCTTACCTGCTCTTAACCATGGCACGCTTTAGATTGCTGGAGATTTGGACCATGCCTTTCCTCACCCAGATTTCTTGTGTTTTGGGCCTTATCATGAAGGGATTGAAGGAGGTGAAAGAAAAAACCATTTGGATGCTACCGGAAGGAGCAGTGTAGGCAGAGGCAACAGTAAGCATAAAGGCCTGAAGGCAGAAACATAAAAGCAGTAAGCGTAAGTGCCTGGAGGCAGAAGGTCTGGTGTGTTCAGAGGTCAGCAAGGAGGCCAGTGTGGCTGGAGCAGGGTGAGGAGGAAGGAGAAATCGTGGGGTTGGGGGACAGACCAGACCATTCTGGACTTGGGTTCCACTCTATTGAAATGGGAAGCCATTGAAAGTTTTAAACAGAGGAGAGACATGACCTGACTTGGTTTTAACACAGTCCCTCTGTTGGGTGGAGAATGGACTGTGGGGGGGGGCAGGGTGGAGGCAGGGAGCCCAGGGAGCAGGGCACCCCAATAGCGCAGGTGGGAGAGGATGGCAGTGGGATCAGAGGGGTAATGGCAAAGAAGGGGAGCAGTGGTTGGATTCTTGGTATATTTTGAAGTTGGGCCAATAGGATTTGCTGATTTATATGGTTTGGCTCTGTGTCCCCACCCAAATCTCATCTTGTAGCTCCCATGTACTGTGGGAGGCACCCAGTGGGAGATGATTGAATCATGGGGACAGGTCTTTCCTGTGCTGTTCTCGTGATAGTGAATAAGTCTCATGACGTCTGATAGCTTTAAAACAGCAGTTTTCCTGCCCAATCTCTCTCTTTGCCTGCCGCCATCCATGTAAGACATGACTTGCTCCTCCTTGCCTTCTGCCATGATTTTGAGGCTTCTCCAGCCACGTGGAACTGTAAGCCAAATTAAACCTCTTTCTTTTGTAAATTGCCTGGCCTAGAGTATGTCTTTGTCAGCAGCACGAAAATGGACCATTACCCTGGTAGCTTAGAGCAGAGGATGAGAGAGAATGGCATCAAGTGTTTGGCCTGAGCAATGGTAGAATGGGCTGGCTAGCAACTCCCCAGAGATATGCCCAAGTCACAACACCTGGAAGCTTCAAAGCAACCTTATTTGGAAAGGGGATCTTTGCAGATGTCACTAAGTTAAGGATTTCAAGATGAGATTATCCTGGATGTGGGGTGGCCTTGAAATCCAGTGATAGTGTGCTAACCTACCCTGTGTTAGCCAGACAGACTCCATTTTGCTGAGAGCCAGATAGACTCCATCTTGACCTCTGCCTCACCCCTCCTGCCACTCCTCCCTTAAGTGCATACCTGGGTTTTGCTACTGTGCTGGGTCATGCTGTACTTAGAACTATAGAAACATATAACCTTTGTAACCACAGCCTGCTTGGCAAGCCCACTTGCCATTGTGAATGCCCCCCCCTTGATGGATTATATGACAAGTACCAAATACCCTCCTTGGTAACCAGCAATCATGGGAACCGCTTGTGTATACCCTCCTTAAAAAATCAACAATCATGAGAACGTCCTGACTCTTAGTTACCAGGCTCCTTATCTAACTTGCTTATTCTGCTTCTATAAACTCTGCTTCTGCTAGGCTCCCCCTCCCCTACCTTAAGCAAGGTATAAAAAGGAATCCAGCCCCTTCCTCGGGGCTGAGAGAATTTTGAGCATTAGCCATCTCTCAGTCGCCGGCTATTTAATAAAGGACTCGTGATTCAAACTCAGACTGTGGTGCTGTTCCATCTAACTCACCTGGGTATGTCCTTATAAGAAAAGGAGAGGACACAGAGACACACGGAGGGGAAGCCGAGACCTGCCTCAACACCTGCTTCAGCATCTGCACCTGCATCAACACCTGCTTCAGCATCAACACCTGCATCAGCATCTGCACCTACATCAACACCTGCCTCAGCATCAACACCTGCATCAGCATCTGCACCTACATCAACACCTGCTTCAGCATCAACACCTGCATCAGCATCTGCACCTGCATCAATACCTGCTTCAGCATCAACACCTGCATCAGCATCAGCACCTGCATCAACACCTGCATCAGCATCAGCACCTGCATCAACACCTGTATTAGCATCTGCCCCTGTATCAGCATCTGCACCTGCATCAACACCTGTTTTAGCATCAGCCCCTGTATCTTCAGCATCAACACTTGCTTTAACATCTGCAGCTGCATCAGCGTCACATCAGCATCAATACCTGCTTCAGCATTTGCACCTGCATCTGCATCAGCATCGGCCTCAGCATCAGCACCTGCATCACCAACTATATCATCATCTATATTGGCATCAGCAGCATCTGTGAGTGAGCTTTGGTTGCCAGCTTTTCTGCAAGCCACCCTAGCTGACACTACATAAAGTCAGACATAAGCTGTTCCTGCCAAGCCTTGCCCAGATTGCATATTTGTGAGATGAATAAACAATGGCTGTTTTTAAGCCCCTAAAGGTTAAATGATGTGTTCAAGGTTGCTAGCTCATGAGTGTCAGAGCTCTTGCTTGAACTCCAGCTCTGTCTGATTCTAAAGCCTCTGGCATTTTCAGTACAAGGCTTAATGAGATGAGGAATGCCGAGTGCTCAATGCATGGGGGCTACAATCACTGCTGTGGCCATTATTAATATTGTAATAGTTATCTAAGGCCCCCAGCAATTTAGCAATGACTGGATCTTCCATTTGGGCCCCCTGATTCTCAGCCCAATGCCCTCCCCTCTCACTCCATTACTGAAGAAAAGTGAGAGGAGGTGATTACAGGCACTTCAGGCAGGGGCTGGCACACAGACAGCTCCATCGACTTCAGCTGCCATTATGGCTTGGCATGAGTTAAAATCGGGACAGGGCCCTACTGAGCTCCTGGCCCTCTGACTTCTGCTTCTACCTGGCCTTGCCTCCACACGCCAACAAGATGTATTCTCATGGGTGGATCCAGTGACTGCTGGTCACCACAAACCTAGGACCAGCCAAGACCCAGTTGTCAGCCCAGGGTCTTCCCCCAAAAGTCGACCTCACCCCAGCAAGGTCAGCTCACAAGACGAGATGCCTCTTTGCATTTGGTGGAGGCAGCTGACATCTACCAAGCACATGTTTCGCTCTTAGGACAGAAACGCTCTGGGACTCAGAGGTTGGAAGTTCCACCAGCAGGACCCAGGCCCTGGAGCTTCTGTGACTCATTCTTTTCCCAAGGTCAGTCGTTGTTTTGAAGGTCAACTGTGCCCAGAGCTCTGGAAGTCATGTCTTTAGTGGGTAAAGTTTGCAAGTACGCCTCCTGGTTCCGTTTTCTTGTCTGCAGCCCTCCATGGCCTTTATCTGAACTTTCCCCTAGTATGTCCTGTGCTTTCATAAATAGCCTTGAGATGTTTGGTTTTAAATTCTGGAGAGGTCAGCCCTCCTCTCTTCCCTACCCAGAGATGCCCTCAGGGCCATGGGTTAGTCACAGCCATCTGGAGTTACATAGCCCAGGGCTGGTACCAAAGTGGGCGTCTGTCCGGGAAGCTCCTTCCAGGCCTGTTCTAGTACTGTGTGAGTCAGGCCTGTGCAGAAACACCCTGTGTCAAATCTACAGCACTGCCCCAGAGTCAGGTTTCAGAGAAGAGCCTGAAGCTCCATGTGAGTCCAAACTCTGGACCCTTAAGCTAAAGAAGTGATTTGCCAATCATCAGGCTGCCACGCCTCCAGCAGGTAGGAGCCTCCGAGGAGGGCGGCGTTTCCATAGCAATTCTGTCAATTCCAGTCTCCACACCCCATGCCATTTCCTGAGTGACCTGGGATGATAGTGTGTTATGAAGTGTGGCCCCTCCAGGCCCTGGCATCAGAACCAAGTGGAGCTCTTGTTAAAAAATGCATGTTTCCAGCCAGGTGCAGTGGCTCATGCCTGTAATCCCAGCACTTTGGGAGCTCGAGACAGGTGGATCACCTGAGGTCAAGAGTTCAAGACCAGCCCGGTCAATATGGTGAAACCCCATCTCTACTAAAAATACAAAATAGTTCTCTTTGCAATATGGTGCTGGTGATCAAAGCTGGAGGGAGGCCAGGTGCGGTGGCTCACGCCTGTAATCCCAGCACTTTGGGAGGCCGAGGTGGGCAGATCACCTGAGGTCAAGAGTTTGAGACCAGCCTGGCCAACATGGCGAAACCTCGTCTCTACTAAAAATACAAAAATTAGCCAGATGTGGTGGCACACACCTGTAATCCCAGCTCCGTGGGAGGCTAAGGCAGGAGAATTGCTTGAACCTGGAGGCGCAGGTTGCAGTGAGCCGAGATTGCATCACTGCACTTCAGCCTGAGTGACAGCAAAACACCATCTCAGAAAAAAAAAAGCTGGAGGAAAAACACCTCTAGCAGGCTGTGGCTTGGGGAAGGGCACCTGAGGTCCGTGTGGGACAGCAAGTCTGTCAGGAGGCTGCTGGAGAATGTTCTAGAACAGAGTGGAGAGAGTCCCGAGTGATGGCGCAGGGGTTAGAACAGAGGCTGGTGGATGGCTCAGCTCCTAACAGATATCCCATGCTGCTGATGTCTTGCCTCCATTTCTGGGGGAAACCTCTCCCAGGGCAGGGGAGAAAATCTAAATAAAACCTGGTCTACAGAGAATGGGCATGCTGGTGTCAGCAGGGTGAGTCCAAGGGAAAAGGATCTAGGGAGTGCATTTGGGAGACATGGGAGAGTTAGGACGCTGGGTCCAAAGGCCTCTGTGAGTTTGGGAATGCCTTGTGTGTCAAATTGTATATCCCAAATGGTATAGCGTGTGCCCTGGTGGTGCCAGGATGACATTAGGTGTTGCATTCATGGATCAATTTAGTATAAAAGTTAAAACACACACACACACACACACACACACACACACATACACATTTTGAGATGGAGTTTTGCTCTTGTTGCCCAGGCTGGAGTGCAATGCTGCGATTGCAACTAACTGTAACCTCCGCCTCACAGGTTCGAGCAATTCTTCAGCCTCAGCCTCCTGAGTAGCTGGGATTGCAGGCAAGCGCCACCACACCCAGCTCATTTTGTATTTTTAGTAGAGACAGGGTTTCTCCATGTTGGTCAGGCTGGTCTCGAACTCCCAACCTCAGGTGATCTGCCTGCCTCAGCCTCCCAAAGTGCTGGGATTACAAGTGTGAGTCACCACGCCCAGCCCAATAGTTATATATTTTTATGGGTGCCTTCATTATTTGCCAAATGTTACTAATTTATTATTTTTATTTATTGATTTATTTTTAGATGGAGTCTAGCTCTGTTGCCCAGGCTGGAGTGCAGTAGTGCAATCTCAGCTCACTGCAAACTCCACCTCCTAGGTTCAAGTGATTTTCCTACCTCAGCCTCCCAAGTAGTGCGGTGACTCACGCCTGTAATCCCAGCACTTTGGGAGGCCGAGGCAGGCGGATTAATTTATATTAATGGTAATGATTTTTAAGTTTGCTTTAAAGGACATTTATGTAAGTGAAAAGAAATAAATCATAGAGCTGATACCAGCCAGAGACTAAACCCTGAAGACAGCCTGGATGACTTTGATTTGGCAAGCTCCATAGGCAAGGCTGGGTTCGCATCCCAGCCCTGTACATCCTGTGGGGAGAACCACCAAATTTTTCAAGTAGATGTGTAAGGAGGGGAAACTGAGGCAGCAGTTGAAGTGGCTTTGCCAGACTCATTCATTAAAAAGTCTCTGGCCAGCTCGTCTCGTTCCGTCCCAATCACTGTAAACAGGCGGAGGCTGGGCGGGGGTGGGAATGAGGCGCCCGAGGCCGGCCTGGGGCGCAGCGCAGGAGGCGGCTGCGGTGGCTGCGGTGGCTGCGGCGGCAGCGTGAGCACGAAGAGATGGCGGCTGCGGCGGCGCGGGCGGTCGTGCTCGGCAGGTACAGGTGTAATGGATAGGTAACAGAGAAGACCTCATTCCTTCCCAGTCAGGGCATCAGCATGACAGAGTGCTTCCTGCCCCCAAACAGCGGCCCCAGTGAACACCGCAGGGTGGAGCATGGCAGTGGGCTTACCCCCGACCCCCAGCTCTGAAGAAATCAGCCCTACTAAGTTTCCTGGATTGTACCGCACTGGTGAGCCCTCACCTCCCCATGACATCCTCCACGAGCCTCCTGATATAGTGTCTGATGATGAGAAAGACCATGGGAAGAAAAAAGGAAAACTTAAGAAAAAGGAAAAGAGGACTGCGCTATGCAGCCTTTCAGGAAGATAGCTCTGGAGATGAGGCAGAAAGTCCTTCTAAAATGAAGAGGTCCAAGGGAATCCATGTTTTCAAGAAGCCCAGCTTTTCTAAAAAGAAGGAGAAGGATTTTAAAATAAAAGAGAAACCCAAAGAAGAAAAGCATAAGGAAGAAAAGCACAAAGAAGAAAAACATAAAGAGAAGAAGTCTAAAGACTTGACAGCAGCTGATGTTAAACAGTGGAAGGAAAAGAAGAAAAAGAAAAAGCCAATTCAGGAGCCAGAGGTGCCTCAGATTGATGTTCCAAATCTCCAATCCATTTTTGGAATTCCTTTGGCTGATGCAGTAGAGAGGACCGTGATGTATGACGGCATTCGGCTGCCAGCTGTTTTCCGTGAATGTATAGATTACGCAGAGAAGTATAGCATGAAGTGCGAAGGCATCTACAGAGTAGCAGGAATTAAATCAAAGGTGGATGAGCTAAAAGCAGCCTATGACCGGGAGGAGTCTACAAACTTGGAAGAATATGAGCCTAACACTGTAGCCAGTTTGCTGAAAAGTATTTGCGAGATCTTCCAGAGAATTTGCTTACCAAAGAGCTTATGCCCAGATTTGAAGAGGCTTGTGGGAGAACCACGGAGGCTGAGAAAGTGCAGGAATTCCAGCGTTTACTCCAAGAACTGCCTTCTGATTCTATACTTCTGATTTATTGGCTCATTGTGCACGTGGACCATGTCATCACAAAGGAACTGGAAACAAAAATGAATATACAGAACATTTCTATAGTGCTCAGCCCAACTGTGCAGATCAGCAATCGAGTCCTGTATGCGTTTTTCACACATGTGCAAGAACTCTTTGGAAATGTGGTACTAAAGCAAGTGACAAAACCTCTGCGATGGTCTAACATGGCCACGATGCCCACGCTGCCAGAGACCCAGGTGGGCATCAAGGAGGAGATCAGGAGACAGGAGTTTCCTTTGAATTGTTTGCATTGAGATCTGCAGGTTGGGATAAAGGATTTATCTAAAGAAGAGAGATTATGGGAAGTACAAAGAATTTTGACAGCCCTCAAAAGAAAACCGAGAGAAGCTAAAAGACAGGAGTGTGAAACCGAGATTGCACAAGAGATAGCCAGTCTTTCAAAAGAGGATGTTTCCAAGGAAGAGATAAATGAATATGAAGAAGTTATAAACCTTCTTCTTGCTCAGGAGAGTGAGATCCTGACTGAACAGGAGGAGCTCCTGGCCGTGGAGCAGTTTCTGCGCCGGCACATTGCCTCAGAAAAAGAAGAGACTGAATGCGTCAGAGCCGAGATTGCCAAAATTCAGAGTCGCCAGCAGCACGGCCGGAGCGAGACTGAGGAGTACTCCTCTGAGAGCGAGAGTCAGAGTGAGGATGAGGAGGAACTGCAGATCATTCTGGAAGATTTACAGACAGAACGAAGAGCTGGAAATAAAGAACAATCATTTGAATCAAGCAATTCACGAGGACCGTGAGGCCATCATCGAGCTGCGTGTGCAGCTCCGGCTGCTCCAGATGCAGCGAGCCAAGGCCGACCAGCAGGCGCAGGAGGATGAGGAAGCCCGAGTGGCGCGGGGGTGCCGTCCAGCCGCCCAGAGATGGCGTCCTTGAGCCAAAAGCAGCTAAAGAGCAGCCAAAGGCAGGCAAGGAGCCAGTGAAGCCATCGCCCAGCAGGGACAGGAAGGAGATGTCCATCTGAGCAGCTTGCGCGGCCGTCCGGAGTCCGCGAGACTGAAAGGACCTGTGCATCTTTCTGTAACCCGGGGGCCAGGCTGGCTCTCTCGCTGCACATTCTGTAAAGGTGTCTTCTTCTCTTCTCAGACTCTTCCTCTGTTACATGCCTGACTCCTTCGCGTCAGGCTCAGGTTCCGTGGGAGGATGAAGCAGTGGACGCACTGTGGGCTTTAGGGACAGATGAGGTTTCCAGATAGTGTCAGCTTATTTGAAGATTAATTTTCTTTGTTAACTTAAAATAACTATTTTAACCCTTGAGTGGCTTCTTTTTAAACCAAAAATTGTCTTTCTTTACTTTTTTATCACAGCAGAATCAGGATCTCTTTTTCATTCAAGGGGGGGAACCACACCAGGTCAGCGCTGTGCCTGCTGTGGCTGCCACGAGCCGCGCCCTCCGGGATCTCTGGTACCGTCACTCTTGCTTGTGCCTTCCACACCTTCCCGGTGCAGATCCTTATGGGACAGCTGCCTCACATTCTCTGACTGGCCAGAGTGGCACCTGCTGGGTGTTCCGTGGCCCACCCTCCTAACTCCTTCTGCAGTTCTAAACCACAATCCATAAGCCCGAGTCACCAGGACGGCCTCTTTGGCCATAGACAGGGGCTGCCTGTGGAGCCTGCCCACCTGCCTCTGGCAGCGCAGGCCTGCGGAGAGGAGGCCGCCCGTTCCCGCCGGTTCCTCACTGCAGGGACCAACAAAGGCCATCTCACGGGGTTGGTCAAAGGTATTCACCTTAGCCTGGTGCATCCACAGAGGATGTTACTCAAACCAGAAGTCTTTTAAATGACTGACCTTCCTTAAAAACCAAATGACTCCGATTGCTTGCCTGGGCTAGAATATACACGTCTCCTTGCCTGAATAAGCCATATATATTTTCTTAAACATAAGTTTGAAATTATCCGTATCGTCTTGGCGAACTTTACTGGTGGACTCCCAGTTGACAAGATTGAGCAATAGAAAAAAATTCCTTTCCTTTGAATGATAGCTGTGATTCACCCCGCCCCATTTTCTTGTTTCTGGTCCATCAGATGAGACGGATGCTCTGATGCTCTGAGGCTTCTGGGAGGCCGGGCTTTGGAGGCAACATGCTGCAGTCACGTTATGTCAGAGCGAACAGCACCGTGACACGCCAGGCTCGTGGCTCGGAAGACAAACCCCACACACATTCAAGGGGATGAAAACAAACCCCACACGAGGGCTCTCTCCTCCTCCTCCTCCTCCTAGGAAGTATTTATTTTCAGCACCTGTTTGATGCAGTTTTTAATCCTCTACCTATTGCACTGTTGTGACTCGTTGGCCATTATTTGATTTTTGTACGGAAAAAAGCTTTGTTAGAGAAATCAGCATACTATTTTTTTAAATCTGGAGAGGAGATATTCTGGTGACTGAAAGTATGGTCGGGTGTCAGACATAAATGTGCAAATGCCTTCTTGCTGTCCTGTGGGTCTCAGTACATTCACTTTATAGCTGCTGGCAATATCGAAGTTTCCTTTTTTGTTTGTGTAAACTCTAATTTCTATCAAGGTGGCATGGATTTTTTAAATTAGTATTTCATTACAAATGTCTCACATTGGTTAACTTTTTTGCCAGGACCATTATTGATCAAGCAAATAAATTCAACAACAGCCATTTGGGGAAAAAAAAGTCTCTGGCCAGCAGGGGATAGAGAAAGAACTCGTCAGAGGCCTGTAGACTGCGCTGGGAAGAGGGGGATCATGCATCTTTGGGGTCCGGCTATCTCTGTCCCACCCCAGGGCCTTTGGGCTCTCCCCAGTTCCTTCCCTCTCCTGCCCTTCTGGGGGAACCTTTAGGGGAATAGCTCTGACCTGTCCTTTTTATCTTAGCAGGAATGAGTTTGATTTGAGAAGCGCATTTCTTCTCCTTGGGAAAGGCACATTCAAAGTTTTCTTTCCAAAAAACGTAGCTCCTGGTTAAGAAACTCACGGCACCATCCAGCATGTGTGTGAGGAGTTGTGTTCAGAATGTTTTTAACCCCCTAAGATGATCCCAGAAATTCCCAGACAATCCAGCAATGCAACAGCGTTCCTCCCCCCACAGCCCAGCATGAATGACAGTGTGGGGAAGTGCGCCTTGGATTCCGTGCCTTGCTCTGCCACTGGCTGGCTGTGTGACCTTGGGGAAATGACTAGGCATCTCTGAGCCTTCATTTCCTTGGTGCAAAAGTGCAGCAATAAAGCCAGCCTTTCAAGTGTGAGGTGAAGCTACCACAGCCAACGCAAGGACCCTTCCATGTAGGTCAGGCTTCCTTGCAGCCTGTCCCCCATAGCATCTCAACAGGCACCCTCATACTCATCTTGAAAAATAAGGCACCGGGTGCAGTGGCTCAAGCCTGTAATCCTAGCACTTTAGGAGGCCGAGGTGGGTGGATCGCCTGAGCTCAGGAGTTTGAGACCAGCCTGGGTAACATGGTGAAACCCCATCTGTACTGAAATATAAAAAATTAGCTAGACGTGGCGGTGTGCACCTGTAGTCCCAGCTACTCAGGAGGCTGAGGCAGGAGAATCACTTGAACCTGGGAGGTGGAGGTTGCAGTGAGCTGAGATCACCCCACTGCACTCCAGCCTGGGCAACAGAGTGAGACTCTGTCTTCTAAATGAATAAATAAGGCAAGACTTCATCTCCCTACCCACCCTGGAAAAGGATGGGAGGTCAGTGCTGTGGAAGAACAGCTCAGGCCTGCAAGTAAAAAAAAAAAAAAAAAAAAATTGGGTGGGGCCTAAGGAAATGGCCAGTCCCAGAGATGTGTGCTAAGATGTATATTACAGAATACAGTCATCCCTTGGTATCCGAGGCAGATTGGTTCCAGGACCCCCATGAATACCAAATCTGAGGATGCTCAATTTCCTGACATAAAAGTTGCATATAACCTATGCACACCCCTCCTGAACAGTTTAAATCATCTCTAGATTACATCTGCTTATTCATACGTAATATAATGTAAATGCTACGTATGTAGTTGTTATACTGTGTTGATTTTTTATTTGTATCATTTTTTATTGCTGTATTGTTATTTTTTTTCTATTTTCAAATGTTAGTTGAAACCAACCAAATACTGGTTGGTTGAATCTGTGGTTGTAGAAACTGTGGATATGAAGGGCCGACTGTATTTACAATCAGGCAAAAATGTAGAAGCGATCTAGATGTTAAATCTTACTGGATTTGCAAAATAAGTCATAGCACCGCCTTAAAGAGAAGCTGGCTCGATGTTGATTGTACGCTCGTGTTTACTGTGACTGTTGGTTGATGGGTGAGCGTTCACTCCCTCTTCCTCCTTCCTCTAGGTACCCAGTTTTCTTTGGATTTCTGCCCCTTTTCATGCAGCTATGAGACTCAAGGAAGCTGACCCTATCCCTAGCTCCGAGGGTAGGTTCTAACTAGTCTAAGCCAGGAGTTAGCACACTTTTTTTTGAGATGGGGTCTCACTCTGTCGCCCAGGCTGGAGTGCAGTGGTGCAATCTCAGCTAACTGCAGCTTCCGCCTCCTGGGTTCAAGTGATCTTCCACCTCAGCCTCCTGAGTAACTCAGACCACAGGCATGAGCCAACACACTAGGCTAATTTTTGTATTTTTGGTATAGACAGGGTTTTGCCCTGTTTCCCAGGCTAGTCTCCAACTCCTGAGCTCAAGTGATCTGCCCGCCTCGGCCTCCCAAAGTGCTGGGATTTCAGGCGTGAGCCGCAGCAGCCCGCCAGCACACTTTTTATATTAAAAAAAAAAGGCCAGATAGTAAATATTTTAGGTTTTATGGGCCGTGCAGTATCTCTCAAAATGAATTGTCAGCTGTTGAGGCAGAAAAGCAGCCATAGGTTATATACAAATGATTCCAATAAAACTTTACTTACAAAACCAGATGGTGGGCCAGAGTTGGCCAGCAGGCAGGAGTTATAAGCCACTCATGATAACCCAATCCTCCATCAGTAATTGGTTCAGAAACCAATCTGAAGCCCACAGGCAGCAGACAAAGCCCTGGGGAGAGTTATTCGTCCCCGCAGATGAAGAAGAATAGCAGGAAGGCAACAGTGGGTCAGAAAAGGCTCCCAGAGTTGGTGACGTTTGAGCTAGGGCCTGCAGCTGAAGAGGCAGGTACAGGAAGAGCTTGTGGATGAGGATCCCAGGCATGGGGAACTGCAGATACAAAGAAGGAATCAGGGGCCAGGCGCAGCAGCTCACACCTATAATCCCAGCGTTTTGGAGCCAGAGGCAAGTGGATCACCTGAGGTCAAGTTCGAGACCAGCCTGGGTAACATGGTGAAACCCCGTCTTCTAAAAATACAAAAATTATGTGGGTGTGGTGGTGCACACCTATAATTCCAGCTACTTGGGAGGCTGAGGCAGGAGAATTGGCTGAACCCGGGAGGTGGAGGTTGCAGTGAGCCGAGATCATGCCACTGCACTCCAGCCTGGGCAACAGAATGAGACTCTGTCTCAAAAAAAAAAAAAAAAAAAAACAGAGATGGAATCAGGAAAGGCCTGGTGCCTAGGGCACAGTGAACAAGGGATGGGGAAGGAGGGTGGCATGGATGGGAGGGGGAATCACCAGGACCTGTTGCCCTGGTAAGGAGTGTTTGACGGGAAGTCATTGGAGAATTCAGTCAAGGACTTTGAGAAGTGATCTTGTGACACAGGCTTCAAGAACCATCCCAAAAGTTACACAGCCAATGTTTTGCTTTTTTTTTTTTTTTTTTAGACAGTCTCACTCCGTTGTCTAGGCTGGAGTGCAGTGGTGCAATCTTGGCTCACCACAACCTCTGCCTCCCTGGTTCAAGCGATTCTCATGCCTCAGCCTCCTGAGTAGCTGGGATTACAGGGGCATACCACCACACCCGGCTAATTTTTTGTATTTTTTGGTAGAGATGGGGTTTCATCATGTTGGCCAGGCTGGTCTCCAACTCCTGACCTCAGGTGATTTACCTGCCTCGGCCTCCCACAGTGCTGGGATTACAGGTGTGAGCCACTGCGCCCAGCCAAGAGCCAATGTGAATGGTAGTCACTGCTTGGTGGTAATCGTCACTTTTGTACTTCGCTTGCTGGTGGGTCCTAATTTTTTACAATGTACATACATTATCTGAGTAAGAAAAATAAACATGTTCCTATCAGGTCAGATTCACGGGTGTGCAACTTGTGCAACTGCACAGGGCCTCGTGCTCAGAGGGACTTGGAACTTGGCTTCATACTCTGCTTTTGCCATCCTAACATTCTTAATGGTTTCATGTTTGAACTTAGGTTTTATGAATGGAGTCTGACGGGCCAAGGGAGCATGTGCCTGAGCAGAGAGATCCGCGCAGGACACTGTTTTCACTGTGCCCCATGATTTTCAGACTTCTGTGTGAGTTCAGTGAGACTCAGAGCAAATACAAGGTGAACATCTCACGTGTGACTGAGTAACAAGAGACCCTGGCAGCTCTGAGAGCCGTGTTCTCTCTCAGAACCATTCACTTGCTGTCAAGGCAGAAAGAAACACGCACGACACAGGAACCCTTTCTCACGCGTGGGACTTCCCTGTAGTGGTCAGCCATTCTTGCTAAACGCAGTGACTTGGAAGGAAGGGGAAAGGCAGGGCGACCAGGGTTCCTTCTCCTTCCAACCCTTTATTCATTAGTAAGCCGGAGGCAATGTAGGTGTAAATGCGCATGTCTCAAGAAGTGAAATAAAAGCAACTGAGATAGTTTCGCTTGAGGTTTCCACTATCCTGGTAGGAACAACATACATACCCACGTACAAGCTCCAAAACACGAGTGCCAAAGTTTCAGTGATGCCGCTTATGAGCTAAATGCTCATCGTCTTCTATTTGAAATTGGGATTGCATAAAATAAAAATTCATGCTAGTAATTCAACATTTTTCAATTTTTTTTTGCTTCAAACAATAATAAACAGCAAATTCTTCAAAGCACCAAAACACCATCTCAAGAGAAGGACCATAGAAGAAAGGAAAAAGAAGAATGTTTATGTTAGTATCTTCAGTGGTGCCTTCTGTCCTGGTTTTCAGACAAGGGCCCTGCGCTTTCCTTTTACAGTGGGCCACACAAGTTCTGGAGGAGTCCTGGGTACTCTACAGAAAGAAACAAGAGACACGAGGAGCAGGGGCACAGAGCTGGGCTTGGCGGCGGCGAGGGTGACTCTGAGCCCAGGCCTTGCCTCCCCCACCCCACATTTGCAGAGGAAGGAGCTGTGAGATTTGTTTGCACTCGGTTCAGTTAATCAGGTCACAGGCAAGCATCAGCGGTACCTTAGACTTTATCACAATATTTCCTTTGGCTCCTGATTTCACCTTGAAGGTGAAGTTGAGTGGAGCGGGGGCACCAGGCTGCTCTGAGCTCACTCCCCGGGTCACTCTGGAGGCTTGCAGGCTGGAAGAAAGCTCGTTTTTCTGCTCTTCAAACAATCAAGCCCTTTCCTTCTCTCATTTGTTCTTTAATTTTGAGTCCAATTTAGAAAGGGCCAGTGGGCCGTGGAGCACAGAGTCCAGCTAATCTCCAGGCGTGACATTTATGACCCGCTGGGGCAGAACGCATGGCTGGTTTTCCTGTTGGAACACTCAGGAGCTATGGTGTGGGGCACCCTGTACCAAGAGGCCCTGGGGTGGCCCACCACCCCCCTGCAGGGACAACCCGAAAGACTCCTCAACTCTGGAGCTGGAGGTGGTGGGTAGGGAGCTAGGGGTAGCTGGTGGCCTTTCCAGGGCCTGGGTGAGGGCTGGTGTTGACAGAACCTTCCAGCACCTTCTACTGTCCATACCTGAGGACCAGGTGGGAGAACCGTGCCCTGGAGGGCAGCCTTGTGCCTGGTGGCCCTCAGTGATCAGGAAGGAAATGAGAGAGGTACCCTTGCTACCTGCCCAGACCCGTAGTAGGATGATGTCACCCTCCAGTGACAGATGTGGTGGGGTTTGTGGAATTTACCATCTCCAGTATGATCATTCAGCAAATGAGCAGGATGTGTTGGGGGGAGGAGCTTGGCTTTGGCACCACTTGGATATGACTTTAAATACCCGCTCCGCCAGTGACCATGGGTGACATACAGTGCCTCACAGAGCCTCAGTTTTCTCTCTGTAAAATGGACATAAATACTCTGATCAAGAAAATAGACAGAAGGCGCCCACTGGCCAGCAGTCTGGGAGCTGTGAGGGAAGTGGTGACGTTAATGGTGACCCAGCATAGGAAATGCGAAAAGAAAGAAGTCTGTGTCCTCTTGTTATTCAGGTCTCACCTTCAAATGTCCCCTCCCCAGAGGGGCTTCCTGCGTGGAACGATCTGGATGAGCCATTGTCTCACCTCACACGGTCCCTTCGTAGCCCTCATAGTCTCCCATGTGCCCAGTCACCTTTTTGCCTGGTGGGCCCACCATGGGGTTAGAAGCTAGGCTCAGTTCATTCATCTCCATGTCCCCATTGTCTGGCAGAGTTCCTAGCACAGAGTAGGCGTTGATCAAGATTAAATTTCATTTCTTGGTTTACTGATTAGAGGCCACAAAAAGGTCATGGTCCCTGTCCTCCAGGGTCCACTGCCTTGTGTTCACATCACAGCCTTGTCTGGGGAGCTGCATGTCAGGAAGCTGACACTGACATCTGACCGAGGAAGCTCTCTTTGAAATTAAGGGTCCATCCCAGCCTTTCCCAGCAGTGGAAATGTTCCGTGTGCTTCCTTCAGCCAAACTTAAGTAGGAAGTAAAACGCATGTGAAATACAAAGCCACGTAGGACAAATCTTGCACAGGAGTAGACCATGAGCTCTGAGGCCCCCCGGGGGTGTAAGTGCTGGGGCTGCCGCCTGCCAGCTGGGTGACCTTGAGCAAGTTCTTTTAGCCTCGCAGCATCTCAGTTTCCTCATCTGCAAAGTGGGAATGATGGCAGCTCACCTCGTGGGCTTGTAGTGACGATCAAATGAGAAGGCTCGCAGGGGTGAGCGCTGTGTGGGATCCAGCTGGTGTCCAATGGTGGGGAGCGATTGGGGGTGATTCCGCTTCTGTCCCCTTGGTGAGCCCCTCGGTCATGTAGCTACCATCCCTGTTGGCAAATCCCACTTTCATCAGTTACTCCACAGCTGGTGTTGGGCATGATACCTCACCAGCTAAACCTCAAGCCTCAGTTTCCCCATCTGTAAAATGGGAATGACACTGGAGCTTTCTGTAAGGTTTGTTGTGAGAATTAAAGGCAATGTTGAGCCTAATCTCTGCCCTCCACCCAGTCATCAGGCCATCCCTAGCCTCAGTTTTAGAAGGGAAGGGGTGGGAAGCAGGGACAGTGACCTTCAGCCTAGGGATAAAATCCCCTTCTGACTTATCTTGCTGGTTGCAAGTGAAGACCTGTGTGAGTCCTCTGCTTACATGAGTGAGTCACCTTGGGCACACAGACAGCCTGCGACTGGGTTCGGTTTTGTGGTTTTTTTGTTCTTTGTTTTGAGACAGAGTCTCGCTCTCTCACTCTGTCACACAGGCTGGTGTGTAGTGGCGAGATCATGGCTCACTGCAGCCTCCACCTCCCGAACTCAAGCAAACTTTCAGCCTTAGCCTCCCAGATAGCTGGGATTACAGGTGTGTGCCACCACGCCTGGCTAATTTTTTTGATTTTTAAAAATAGAGACAAGATCTTGCTATGTTGCCCAGGCTGGTCTTGAACTCCTGAGCTAAAGCAATCCTTCTGCCTTGGCCTCCCAAAGTACTGGGATTATAGACATGAGCCATCACGCTCAGCCTGCAACTGGGCTTGTATTAGAGAATCACAGCCACCCTGTCAGCCTGCGATGATAAGCCTGAGCAACCAGGGAGAAAAATCCCCATCCAGCTGCCCGGCATTTCTCTGCGGGGGCAAGGGAGAAGGGTGTGGTGATGGGGACACTGCCTGAGCTCCAAGGGGAGGGTGGTATATTAAAGGGACAGTCGGGATATCAAAACCTTCCATGGCTCCTCACCTGCTTGGAGAAATACCCAAAGAAATGCTGCATGGTCACAAGGCCTGCAGGATCCTGCCCCATGGCCTGCCTGACCTCATCCCCTCCTGTTCTCTGCCTCCCTGAGCAAACTTTGAGCAAACCTGGCACATTCACACCTGGGGCTTTGTGCTTGCTGGTGCCTCTGCCTGGAATAGTTCTCCTACGTGTGCACATGGCTCCTTCCTTCCCCCTCATTCGGGGTCTGCTCAGTGAGACTCCCCCCCACTTCACTAACCCTTGCTCTTTCCCTAAAGTGCTTCGTCCTTCTAGCATCCATCATGACCTAACTTATATTTATTTGTTTATCCCTCTAGAAAGTCAGCTCCAGCAGATCAGGGATTTTTGTCTCTCTCGTTTGCTGCTGCTTCCCCTGCTCCTAAAATGTTGTTACCTGGCACATAAAATATGTACTGAATGGATAGATAGATGATAGGTGGGTGGATGAACTGGTGGATAAATGAATAGATGGATAGATGGATAGATGGATGATAAATAGGTGGGTGGGTGGATAAATAGGTAGGTGAATGAGTGGCAGGATGGGTGGATGGATTGATGGGTGGGTGAATGGATGGAAGGGTGGTGGATGGGTTGGTGGGTGGATGGATGAGTAGATGAATGGGTGGACAGATGGATGGGTTAATGAGTGGATGGATGGATGAATGGATAGGTAGATGGATGGGTAGATGGATGGTAGATGGGTTGATGGGTGGATAGATGGATGGTTGATGGGTGGATGGATGGTTGGATGAATGGGTGAATGGATGGATGGGTTGATGGGTAGATGGGTAGGTGGATGGATGAGTAGGTAAGCAGATGGATGGGTGGGTGGATGGATGGGTAGATGGGTGGATGGATGGATGGATGGATAGGTGGATGGATGGATGGTGAATGGGTTGATGGGTAGATAGATGGATGGGTTGATAGGTGGATGGATGGTTGGATGAATGGGTGAATGGATGGATGGGTTGATGCATAGATGGGTAGGTGGTTGGATGAATAGGTAGGCAGATGGATGGGTGGGTGGATGGATGGGTGGATGAGTGGATGAGTGGACTGGTGGATGGGTGGGTGGGTGGATGGATGAAGGAATAGGTAGGTGGATGGATGGGTGGGTAGATGGGCGGGTGGACACGTGGAGTGGTGGATGGATGGGTGGGTGGGTGGATGGATGAAGGAATAGGTAGGTGGATGGATGGGTGGGTGGGTGGATGGATGAAGGAATAGGTAGGTGGATGGATGGGGTGGGGTAGGTGGATGGATGAAGGAATAGGTAGGTGGATGGATGGGTGGGTAGATGGGTGGGTGGACAGGTGAACTGGTGGATGGGTGGGTGGATGGATGAAGGAATAGGTAGGTGGATGGATGGGTGGGTAGATGGGTGGGTGGACAGGTGACCTGGTGGATGGATGGGTGGGTGGGTGGATGGATAAATAGATGGATGACATGTGATGGGGTGACTAAACGAGTTGAGACCCACTGATAGCAGTTGACATCTGAAAGGAGAATTTCAGCTGGCTCTATGGGCTTTGGAGCAGCTGAGTAACACTGCATGCCGACTACCTGGCTCTAAGAACCTCAGTTTCTTCATTTGTGAAATGGGAATAATGAGCTTGGTAGGTAGCATGATCGTGTGATAAGATTCATTGACCTTTCAGCATAGTTAGTGCCTGGACCTTGGTGACACTCAGAAAATATTGTTTGTTGCCATGATTTTACTTCTGGAATGTGTCTAGAAAGGAAGATGGGAAGGAAAGGGCCATGGCAGTTCATACTCAGCTTCTTGGAAAATACAGGGGCCCGACCTGCCAAATATGTAGAATGAGTGCAGAGATGAAAACACAGGCTTTAAAGTCAGGCCTGGGGTGGAACCAGCTCTTCCACTTTCTAACTGTGGTTTGGGGCCTGTTGCAGGACTCTGCTAAACCTCCGCTTCCTCGTGTGTAGCTGGGGATGATACAGAACTTCCTGTATATGGCCTATTTGGGGGTTAAATGAGGAAACTCC
Source organism: Ateles fusciceps (assembly GCA_036589455.1). NCBI lineage: Eukaryota > Metazoa > Chordata > Mammalia > Primates > Atelidae > Ateles > Ateles fusciceps. Next base: position 7,070,480 of record JAZHEH010000847.1, read on the forward strand.
ATGTGGGCCTGGCGCATCAAAGCACTCAGCACTTAACATCCTCAGTGTGCACCAGGGTCTCAATACACAACTCACACATCTCCTGATTTGTAAATGTCAGTGTGTCAGACACCACTTGTCCCCCAAACTGATTAGTTCCTTCTTCTTTGGCGATGGTACCTCTGGGTTTGAGCTGGGCCACAGTCACCCTGAACAAACTACATCTCCAGCAGCTACATATAGTCAAGTGATCAGCGTGGACCAATGAGCTGATGTGGGCAACCGCCAGGCTGGGCCCTCAGAAGGAGGGTCACACCCTTCCCTGCCCTCTTCCTACCAGCTGAATGCAGGCCCAGCTGACCTGATGGCGAGGCACTGTGGACCTTCTGGTAAGGAACATTCTGGAAGGAAAAAGAGCAACAAGAGAAAGGGAGCCTGGGTCCTCACCCACAGATCCACGTATCCACCTGCTTATCCTGGAACTGCTCTGGGAGAGGGGACAGAGTTATCTCTGCTGTTATTTGGGGTCTCCAGATCAGCAGCTGAAACTGCCCCCTACCTACCTGTGGTAACTACTTCAAGCTGTGACACGGCTGTGCAGAATAACACCTAGGAAACACATCCGCGGGCTGGGCATGACTTGTGGGACCCCTTGTTTGCAATCTCTGCTCAGATTCAGAAACCTGACCTTGGAGGAGGGGGCAAGAAATAAACCTGTTTTGTTAGGAGAGCATCAAGAGTCAAGAAAAAATAATACTGTTATTATTACAAGTCAGAAAAAATAATGCTGTTATTATTACTGTAACAGTAATAACAGTGAAAAGGCACCAGGCGTGGTGGCTCAGGTCTGTAATCCCAGCACTCTGGGAGGCTGAGGCGGGCAGCTTGCTTGAGCTTAGGCGTTCGAGACCAGCCTGGCCAACATGGCAATACCCTATCTCTACTAAAATACAAAAATTAGCTGGGTGTGGTGGTGGGCACCTGTAATCCCAGCTACTTGGGAGGCTGAGACATAAGACTCTCTTGAACCCGGGAAGCAGAGGTTTCAGTGAGCCCAGATCAGGCCACTGCACTCCAGCCTGGGCGAGAGAGTGAGACTCTGTCTCAAAGACTAAAAACAAAATAATAATGAAAAGGCTCAGTAATCTATGGTAAGCTGACTCTAGACTATGCTACTCCCTTTCCCTGCATTATCTGGTTGAATCCTCAAACCATCCTACAAGAGAGGTCCTTTCAGAGGTACAGGGTTTGAGACTTTAAGTACAAACTCCACCCAGAGCCAGCAGGCGGTCACAGGGACCTCTGACGTGACATATTCCAATCCCACCACCCAAGTTAGACATGAGGCTGGGGCCAGGATAGAGAAGGACGGCTGCTGCCCCTGAACAGACAGCCACGTAGTAGCAGCATGAGGTCTCACAAGAGACATCACTGCAGGTAGAGAAGCAGAAAGAACAGACTTGCAAGGGAGCAGGATATTCCCTGGCTCCTAGGGTTCGGGTCAGAACTTTCTCCAACTCCTTTTAAAGTGGCCTCAATAGGGTGTGTTGCAGATTTGGCTGCGACGCCTGCCCCAGAAGGGCTCTGAGCTTAGCTGCTCTTGGGAGTTGCCCTCTCCCCTGCCATCAGCACCCCTGACTCAGGCTTCTGTCATCACAGGAAAACTGTTTTCCCAAAGCAAGGAGGTCTGTGGTATGCTTCTGGGTAGCCACAAATGAGGGGTCGCTGAGCCACCAACTACAATAGAGCAAAGCTATTTTTAATCGAAAGAGGGAGAATTAAGGGGTGAGAAGGATATCCTGACAAGTCAGGAAAAATAAGGCATCACTTCCCAGATTGACTCAGAGGGCAGGCTGGCACCTCTCACAGTCCCCCTCTTGAAGCTTGTATGTTTTTTGCAGAAGAGTAAAGTGTAGGAACATCTCCTGACTGTGCCATTCACTCGCTGTGTGACCTTGGATGATTTATGTAACCTCTCTGAGCCTCAACTTTCTCATCTGTCAAATGGAAGTGACAGGAGTAATGGCCTGGCATGATATAAGGACTGAGGTCATGCCAGTGAAGCACCCCAGCGTGGGTGCCACACTCTGTCGATGCGCATGTCTTTAACCAGCATCTGAGCTTCCTACTCCTGCTGTCACGAATCACCACAAAATTCAGGTCCTAAAACAATGCAGCTTCAGGATCTTACAGCTAGAGGTCAGAAGTCCTAGAATCAAGGTGTGGCAGGCCTGTTCCTTCTGGAGGCTCCAGGGGACAATCTGTTTCTTGCCTTTTCTAGTTTCTAGAAGCTGGCCACATTTCTGGGATCCTGGCGCCTTCCTCCATCTTCCCAGCTAGCCAGCAGCTCATCATCTTCTAATCTCTCTGTCTCTCTATTTCACACACACACACACACATACACACACACACACTCCCTCTCTCTCTCTCTCTCTCTCTCCCCCACTTCTATGATTACATCGCCCATCTCCTTCTCTGACACTGATACTCCTGTCTCCCCTCTTCTTTTTTTTTTTTTGAGACAGTCTCGTTAGTCGCCAGGCGCCAGGCTGGAGTGCAGTGGCATAATCTCGGCTCACTGCAACCTCTTCCTCCCAGATTCAAGCAATTCTCCTGCCTCAGCCTCCCGAGTAGCTGGGATTACAGGTGCACACCATCACACCCAGCTAATTTTTGTATTTTTAGTAGAGATGGGGTTTCACCATGTTGGCCAGGATGGTCTCGATCTCTTGACCTCATGATCCACCCGCCTCAGCCTCCCAAAGTGCTGGGATTACAGGCATGAGCCACTGCGCCTGGCCCCTGTCTCCCTCTTCTAAGAACCCTTGTGATTACATTGAACCCACCCAGATAATTCAGGATAAGCTCCCCATCTCAGGATCCATCACTTAGCCACATCTGCAAAGTTCACTTGTCATCTGGAGAACCATATTCACAGGTTTTGGGGATTTGAATGTGGACATCTTTGGGGAGCCATTATTCCGCCTTGCCACTGGTGATGTGGAAGACAGAATAATGATTTTTTTAAATGGGCTGGCCAGGCGCAGTAGCGCCAAGCCTGTAATCCCAGCACTTTGGGAGCTGAGGTGGGCGGATCACCTGAGGTTGGGAGTTTGAGACCAGCCTGGCCAACATGGTGAAACCCCATCTATACTAAAAACACAAAAATTAGCCAGACGTGGTGGCGGGTGCCTGTAATCCCAGCTACTTGGGAGGCTGAGGCAGGAGAATCGCTTGAACCTGGGAGGTGGAGGTTGCAATGATCTGAGATCACGCCACTGCACTCCAGCTTGGGTGACAGAGTGAGACTCCATCTCAAAAAAAAAAAAAAATTGGCCTGAGAAGACATCTTAGGGTATCTTTTTGGGCCTTCCTTGTTTTAAGATATACGCAACAAATGCCCAAATAACAGTAGCTAAAACAAGATTAAATCTCAATCTCTCTCTCAGTCTCTCTCTCTCTCTCTCTCTCGCCTGGGCTGAGGGGCTGCTCTGCTCCACACAGTCTGCAGGCCTGAGGAAGCTAAAGGTATTTACCTTCCAGGGTAAAAATGCCTGTCACACACATAGTTGGTGACTTACCTGAGATCTATTTTTCTTCCTTTCTAAGAGAAACCAGTTTGTTCAAGGTCACAGAACACTTGGCTAAAAAGTTCAATCTCCCAGTCTCTGACGACATCATGAGATATGAGAAGTCTGCTGGGGGTTTAGCCTTTGGATTCCTGGTGTATGCCCTCACCCACCCCACTGGAAGCTCAGGAGTGAGACCACAGGGGTAGCAGCCATCTTTCAAGCCCTACCACGGGGCAACCAGGAAGAGCTCAAGTGCTTAGTGATATCTCTAGTCACCCTACCATGGGTGATTGTCTACCCTTAGACCTCTTTCTACCCAAGAAAAAGTAAGCTCTTGTTTGTTTAACCCCCTTTGCTTTGGCAATTTGGTGTCTCCCTGGCCTACCTGTATGCTCTCTGCCCTTGTTCCCTAGAGCAACGGTCCCCCAACATTTTTGGCACCAGGGACCGGTTTCATGGAAGACAGTTTGTCTATGGACTGGGGTGGAGGGGGGTGTAGTTTCAGGATGAAAGTGTTCCACCTCAGGTCATCAGGCATTAGATTCTCACAAGGGGCACACAGCCTAGATCCCTCAAATGCACAGTTCACAATAGGGTTTGCTCTCCTATGAGAACCTAATGCAGCTGCTGATCTGACAGGAGGCAGAGGTCAGGTGATAATGCTTGCTCACCTGCCACTCACCTCCTGCTGTGTGGCCTGGTTCCTTAACAGGTCACAGACCAGTATCAGTCCATGGCCCAGGGGTTGGGGAGCCCTGCCCTATAAGGAACCTTGCTGGTCGGTGTTCCCGTCCATGTATACACAGCCCACAGTGTGTCCTGCCATTTTAGGGAGAGTCCCATTGGGAAATGAGACCATATAAGGTTGTCAGGAAGCCCGTGCCACTTACAGAAACTAACCGACTTGGTCATTTATTTGTAAATGTGAAACCACATTCAAGGCATCATAAGACATCTGCAGAAAACAAATGTCACAAAAAGGGAAGACTCAAAGTAAATAAACTGAACACTTCATACTGGAATGATATATTTCCAGGAAAAGAAGTTTTTAAGTTTTCACGCTAGTTTGTATCTTGAGGAATATTTGAGAGACTATCACATCAACAAAACAAGAGTAGATTATTGTGAAAATTGAGCAGTCGGAGAACAAGAAATGTTCTTGACAATGCAAAATATAAAAATTTCAGTGAATGAAAAATGAAATCAACATGGCTGATGACAAAGTTGGTGATATAGAGGACAGAATTGAAGAAATCTCCTAGAATATAGGATGATGACTAGACAAAACTAAAATTAGAAAAGTTGAGATAGAAGAAGATCAATCTAGGCTATCCAGCCTCTGTAAATGAGCATTTCAAAAGAAGAGAAGAGAGAGTGGAGGAGGAAGAAATAGCAAAGGAAGAAGGAGAACATTTTATTACACATCTTGAGTCTTCAGATTACATAGTCCCCGCCTGGTGCCAATTGCAGTGCATACTTACAAACATCAGAGAGAATTTTAAAACTTTAAAGACTAGGCTTTTGGAAATAATAATTTGAAAAGTGGTCAATTACAAAAGATTGAAAATCATATCAACATCAGATGTGTTGTCTATCTGGATACCAGAAGCTGATAAAGATATGTCTTCCATATTCTGAGGGTAAAATCCTTTCAGCTAGGATGATTTATATAGATAAACATCTTACTCTTAGATATTTAAGATTTTGAAAATTTATAAATTATATATGCTATATTAAAAAAATTACCCAAAGATGTATGGCCACGTCTCCAAAAAAAATCTAAGAAAGAGGATGGCATCAAGATTTTTTAAAGTGGCAGTTGACAGTTATACAAAAGGGCAAAGGATACTAGAAAGGCACTCAAAGAGTTACCTATCAAATCTGACACTTGGAAAATTCTCCTTTGTACTGTGACGGTTCTGTGTCTTGAGATCACATTTTCTTCTCCGTGAGTCTAGTCATACTTAGTTCCTCAGTGAATACTGTTCTAAACTTTAGAACAGAATAATGAGAAAGAGTAGCTAACAGTTGTTGATACTTACCACCTATCTGGTACTGTTCTAAGCACTTAATGTGAATTAACATTAAATATTTTAATTCTTAATCTTCATGACGACTTTATGAAGCGGTACTATCATTATCTCCAGTTTTACTCATGAGGAAACTGGAACACAGAGAGGTTAAGTAACTTGCCCTGAAGTTATACGGCAAGTAAGTGGCTGAGGTGAGAACTGAATTCAGACTCAGGGTCCATGATTTAAAATTTTGTAACTAACATGGATGGGATAGGAGGAAGAACACACAGAAGTCAGAATAACAGCACTACTTTCCTTATCTTTCAATGGAAGGAATCGTTCAGTGCCATCTAAAATTGATAAATCAAGAAGTAGAAGTAGCCATATTATTAAAGGTCAACTTTACCACCAGAAAACTAGAAAAGCCAAAACCAATAATTAATACCACTGAAAAATGGGCTCGGGAGTAGTCTGGCAGAAGAAAACTTTGTTATGCTTCTCTTTATTGTTGGAAAAAAAGTTTCACCCTGTGTATATATTATTGCTATCATTTTAGAAACCAGTTCAATTTTCAAAAATGATTTGATCCCGCAAGTTCAGTGAGTCAGCTTGACAATCCTGAGTGCAAGGTGAGAGCATTGGCCTAAGAGTTGTGGTGGAGTGCGGAGCCCACCTGTAACTTCCCCTCGGTCTGCCCATCTCTGTCCAGCCAAGTCTCCCTCCATTCCCAGGAAAAGTCTGTCTGGTAAAGAGACTTCCAAGTTCAGAGCCTGGGGAGACACAGCCTTCCAAAAGGAAGCCCTAAGATTCCTGAGCCATGACTGTGTTTGCCCTTCCCCCTCCCAGAGGGCGAGGGTGATGGATGCTGGGCCCTGGGAGTACTAGAAGGAAGGATTCCAGACACTGGAAATCGAGTTGCCAACTGGGACACTCTGGGCATTTATAAAGCCCAAGTTTAGGTCTGGCAATGTCCTCCAGGTCCCCAGAAGACATCGTGGGGGGTCAGATTGCTCCAGCTTTGGGGTCTTTTTCAAGCCCACTCATCTACTATTCCAGAGTCTGCAGTCCTTCAGCCTCCTGCCACCCCCCTCTCTACCCACCAGTGCTGGCTTTTGCCTTGGCTACAGGCCCCTGGGGTTCCAGAGCCCTGGATTCCATCCCTGTGGGTCTCACCGTGAGTCATGGCGGCTCTGCTGTGCCGTCCTCGCTATCTCGGAGGACCGGAGATCCCCGTTAATTCCCTCCAGCTGTGTCTCTACAGGACTGAGGTCATCCACTCTGGCTCAAGAGGAAAGCAGAGGGTTTGTTGTGTCTTTGTTTCATTCAAATGGTTTGGACAGTGACTCACTCCATTTCTTCTCTCTTTTCTTTTTAAACCAGGGCACCGTCTGGGAGTCGTTTTTGATTAGAAGTTGACCTCAGAAATATGCTCACATCATTTTGAAAGCATCTTCCAGCACCACAGAAATCGACTCAGATGGAGAAAGGACACTGAGTGGACGGGGGCCAGCATGGGGCGTGGACGCTCTAGCTCTGGCGTGGACGAGGCCTGCCCACATGCTCCCTGGGGTGCTGCCGGCCTGAGTCAGAGGTAGGAGGCCAATGCTGTCACACCCCCATACACGTATGTATTGACCTGGGGCCAGCCCTGGGGATGGCGATGACCATCATCGTCACTCTCGTCATCATCGTCAACACTAGGTACTATTATCGAGTGCTTATTCCAGCCCACATGGTTTCTAAGGGAGTCATATTAAATGACCTCACGTCATTCTCACAGCATCCTACCAGGCAGGTGCCACTGGTGTTTGTTATCTGAGTAGTGTTTCCATCTGAGGTCCCACTCAGGAGCTGGGAATGTCAGGGCGAAAGGTCATGCCCTTGACCCACTTGGTGCAGGACCTCCAGTGAGTGGAGTCTCAGGTCTCATTACGAGTGTGAAGCTCCCAAGGCAAGGTCTGCCCGGCCCTGAGGCAGAAGGTGTGACCCTGGTGAGGTGGGAGAGGGAGGTCCAAGGTTGTGAGCTGGACATGAGGCTGCTCAGAGGTTCAGTGGTATCTGGGAAATGGCTGCAGGAGGTGGACAGTTGGCTACACGGGGACAGAGGATGGCAGAAAGCTATGCTTTGCTGAGGGTTTCGCTGTCTGTTTTTTTTTTCTACTGTATGCTTGGAAGTAGGCAGACAGGCACAGCATGGCATGTCAGTTTCCCTGGGAAGGGTGCAGACAGGCATGGCATGTCAGTTTCCCCTGCATGCTGCTGGAAGAGACAAGGCTGGGAGGTGGATCATACTTTCTACCTTCTGAAAGACATAGAGAACCGAGCAGAAGAATCCAACCAGGGGTTAGGGAAAGCTCCATGGGGGTAGTGGCTTTGGGGCTGGGGAAGGTGGGAGAGACCTCCACACAGAGAGGACCGGGTACCTGTGTGCAGGGGGAGGAAGCCGCTCCACTTGGCAAGTGCGCAGCTGCGGGAAGGGGATCCAGGAAACAAGATCCAAATGGTAGGCTGAGAAGTCTGTGGAATTCTAATCACAGGAGCAGCGTGGTGAAAGATGCCGTATCTCATGCCTCTGAATGGGTGTCTGGCAGACGCTCCAAAAGGCAGGAAGAGCCAAGCTTGGTCGCTGCTCCAGCAAAAGCAGCTCGTTGGTCAGGTGTGGTGGCTCACACCTGTAATCCCAGCACTTTGGGAGGCTGAGGTCAGGAGTTAGAAATCAGCCTGGCCAACATGGTAAAACCCTGTCTGTACTGAAAATATAAAAATTAGCCAGGCGTGGTGGCACATGCCTGTAGTCCCAGCTATTTGGGAGGCTGAGGCAGGAGAATCACTTGAATCTGGGAGGTAGAGGTTGCAGTGAGCCAAGATTGCACCACTACACTCCAGCTCGGGCTACAGAGTAAGACTCTGTCTCAAAAAAAAAAAAAAAAAAAAAAAAAAGCAGCTCATCGAATGAAGCCTCGCAGCACTGGCATCTTGTGAGACCCTTTGCAGGTCGCATGAATGCTGCTCAAGCGTCTGTGCTTGGTCAGTGTATTCCTTTTCTGGGGCTGCCATGACAGATGGCCACACACTGGATGGCCCAAAGCGATCCTTTCGCAGTTCTGGAAGCCAAAAGTCCAAAATCCATGCCTCAGCAGGGCTGTGCTTCCCCTGAAAGCTCCACAGGGGGATCCTGGCCAGCTTCGTCCAGCTTCTGATGGCTCCAGGGATTCTTAGTTTGTGGCAGTTAAGCTCCAGCCTCTGCCCATCTTCTCCTGAACGTCTCCTCCATGCCTGTGATCTCTTTTCTTTTTAAAGACACTTGTTACTGGGTTTAGGGCCCACCCACATCATCCAGGATGATCTCGTCTTGAGATCATTAACTTCATTACATCCGAAAAGACCCTTTTTCCAAGTAAGGTTACCTTCACAGGTTTTTCCTGGATCTGTCTTTTGCGGGGTGGGAGTTGGAGGGAGTCATCACCATTCAACACCCCGTAGTCTCTAAGGTCTATTCCCTGTCCTGCTACTAAGTGGGAGCTCCTAGAGAATAGAAATTGTGTGTTCATTTCTGCCTTCATTCATTCCTTCATTCATGTGTCCCACAAATACTGATGCAATACCTACCATGTTCCAGGCACACTGCGAGGCCCTGGGGTTATAGCCACAGTCCCAACAGATCTGATGCCTGCTTGCACGGAGCTGACTTTGCACTGGGGGAGGCGAACTCCACAAACACAGAAACCGGAGGGCACGTTACAGGGAGAGCTGTAAAGGAGCAGGGAGACAGCAAGAACAACAGTGTTGCAGTGGGGCGGGCGGACACACTGCAGCCAGGGAGCTCAGGGAGGGCCTCTCCGAAGGTGCAACAGGTAAGCTGAGCCCTGGATGCTGAGAAGGACCAGCCTCGGGAACAGTGCCCCTCTGCGGGCAGTACCAGGCACGGAGGCTTAGAGAAGACATGGGTACATTGTAGCAGGCATCCCGTGGGCGGGCCACCTGAGTTCCACATGTGTGTGGAGAGCTGCTGCTGGGCCTGGGTATGTGACGAGGATGAACAAAGTGGGTGGAAGGTAATGCCACAGTGAGGGGCAGATGGCGGCCAGCTGACAACACGTGCCCCCATCAAAGCGGTGGTGGCTACTCAGCTCTGACTCATGGTCACCAAAAAGGATGTGGGGTGAGTGTGGCCAAATCATCTAGTTCTTCAAGAGAAAGTAGAAAATCGAAACATTTTTTTGTGAAGACACCTGAATTTCAAGTGCTTTTTTAAAAGAAGCAAAAAGAGTCTGAGTGCAGCGGCTTATGTCTGTAATGCCACCACTTTGGAAGGCTGAGATGGGCAGATCACTTGAGTTTGAGAATTCGAGACCAGCCTGGGCAATGTGGTGAAACCCTGTGTCTACTGAAAATACAAAAAAATAGCTGGGTGTGGTGATGGGTGCCTGTAATTCCAGCTGCTCAGGAGGCTGAGGCACAAGAATCACTTGAACCCGGGAGGCGGAGGTTGCAGTGAGCTGAGATCGAGCCACTGCACTCCAGCCTGGGTGACAAAGCAAGACCCTGTCTCAAAAACAAACAAACAAGCAAACAACACTGGGTGGATGAAACAAAAAACATTCCCAAGCCAGGTCCAGCCTGCGGGTCACCAGTTTGCAGCTGCTAGGTGGAAAGCCAGGTTGGACTTCGGCAGCCTGGTACTGAAGGAGAGGCGTGGCAGGGAAGGGAGACAGCAGCGGAAAGACCTGAGGTGGGACAGTCAAGGAGCTGTGAGCGGCTTGCTATGGCTGAAACGTAGTTTGAGTATGACCACAAAACATGGCAGACTGTGACCACATCGCGAGGGTCTCGGAGCCTTGGTAAAAGGGTTCTCTTCCCCAGGGATGTGGCACAGTGTCCGATCCCTGTACTTTTACTCATACAGTGCCCTCCCCGCCCTTTCTCCGCATGTCTACATTCTGACTCTAGTGCAACGTTTTCCGCAGTTTCCCTGGTCCCCCTCCCACCCACCATCAAGATGGGCTCTCTCCCTCCTGGGAGCATGTACTGCACTTTCCTTTCATTCATTCATTTTTATTTATTTCTTCATTTATTTTGAGATGGAGTCTCAGTTGCCCAGGCTGGAGTGCCATGGTGCAATCTCGGCTCACTGCAACCTTCACCTCCCGGGTTCAAGCGATTCTCCTCCCTCGGCCTCCCGAGTAGCTGGGATTACAGGCATGTGCCACCACACCCAGCTCATTTTTGTATTTTAAGTAGAGACGGGGTTTCACCATGTTGGTCAGGCTGATCTCAAACTCCCGACCTCAGGTGATCTGCCTGCCTCGGCCTCCCAAAGTTCTGGGATTATAGACATGAGCCACCATACCCAGCCTCATTCATAAATTTATGAGTTTATTTACTCAGTAAATATTAGAGTGCCTGCTCTGTGCCATGGGAGTTGGAGGTGGGGACTGAGGACACAGAAGTCAGCCCAAGGGACACAGTGGGAGCCTAAGCAGAGTCCTCGTCTTCAGGGGAATCAGAGTCCAGCAGCGGGGGAGATGGGTTACAAGATCACACAGCACATGTTAAGCTACAACTTCAGCAGCTTCTGAGAGGAGAAGTGCTGGTGGGGGAGGTGGGTGAAGCCAGAAGGGCTTCCCCGAGGAAGTGACAAGGGCTGAGCTCTGAGGGTGCATCTGAGTTATCCTAACGGCACTGGAAGATTTGGAAGCATTGGACAACTCAGCTTTACTTTGGGAGGCAATGTAATGAACCGGGAATGAACAAGGGCAGCTTGGAGGTTAGAAGCAAGATGGAGTCGGTTAGGTCACATCTCTTTCACTGTCATCACTTTCTCATTGTTAGGATTTTTGCAAAAGTGATTTCAATCAGAGCAGTGCACCAAACATTTTTTTGTTAATAGTTTGAAGGATGTTTATTTTAGAAAACAAAAAGGACATCAAAGTAGCCATCACACAAAACGTGCTAACGTGTGCCCTTGGAGAGCCTCACTGTCTCAAGGGGGCTGGAGGAGACTGTTGTGGCCATCTGGTGAGAGAGAGGATGGGGACTGGACCACTGGACGGGGATTGGACTGTGACCATGTAGATGTGGAGAGATGTGAGGAGGGTCCAGAGACTCAGAGGAGGCATGAAAACCATGATGTGTCCTTGCTTCAACTCCCCTGAGATAGAAGCTCTGGATGTCAGAAATGGTTTCTTCAGCAAAAAAGAAGTGTGATGTAGGCTGGGCGTGGTGGCTCATGCCTGTAATCATAGCACTTTGGAAAGCCAGGGTGGGCGGATCGCTTGAGGTCAGGAGTTCAAAACCAGCCTGGCCAATATGGTGAACCCTCATCCTACTAAAAGTACAAAAACTAGCCGGGTGTGGTGGCGCATATCTGTAATCCCAGCTGCTTGCAAGGCTGAGACGTGAGAATGGCTTGAACCCGGGGGCTGAAGCTACAGTGAGGCAGGCTCAAGCCGCTGCCCTCTAGCCTGGGCGACAGAGCAAGACCCTGTCTCAAAAAAATAAAAATAAAAAAGTGCGACCTAATGGTTGGAATCAGACTGGCCAAAATGAAGCCTCGAACACTTTACTTCTGAGCTGTGTGATCTGTAAAATGATGGCAGCAACAGCAGTACCGCTTCATAGAGTTGTCCTGAGGACTCGGGGAATGATCTCTGAGCCACGGAGCACATGGTACCCACTCTAAGCGAGAGCCAATCTTCAGGAAAGAGTCCTTACGTGTTAACAATGTCATTCACACGTCAGCATCTGCCAGTGGGTTCATTCTGCCGCTGCCCACACAGAGCCAATTTATCAAGACGGGAATTGCAATAGAGAAAGAGTTTAATTCCCGCAGAGCTGGCTGAATGGGAGACCGGAGTTTCATTATTACTCAAATCAGTCTCCCTGAAAAATTCAGAGACTGGGGTTTTTAAAGGATAATTTGGTGGGCAGGGGGCCAGGGAGTTGGCAGTGCTGACTGGTTGGGCTGGAGATGAACTCATTGGGGGGTCAAAGCTGTCCGATTACACTGAGTTGGTTCCTGGGTGGGGGCCACAGGACCAGATGAGCCAGTGTAGAGTCTGGGTGATCCCAGCTGATCCATTGAGTGCAGGGTCTGAAAAGTCCCTCAAATACCAAGCTTCGATTTTATAATACCAGTGTTACCCATAGGAGAAACTGGGAAGTTTGGGGATCTTTTGGCTTCTGGCTGCGTGACTCCTGAGCCGTTAGCGTCTAATCTTGTGGCTAATTTGTTAGTTTTGCAAAGGCAGTCTGGGCCCCAGGCAAGAAGGAGGTTGGTTTTGAGAAAGGGCTGCTATCATCGTTATTTCAAAGTTAAACTATAAACTAAGTTCCTCCCAAAGTTACCTACACCCAGGAATGAACAAGGGCAGCTTGGAGGTTAGAAGCAAGATGGAGTCGGTTAGGTCAGATCTCTTTCACTGTCACCACTTTCTCATCGTTAGGATTTTTGCAAAAGTGATTTCAGTCAGAGCAGTGCACCGAACATTTTTTTGTTAATAATTTGAAGGATATTTATTTTAGAAAACGAAAAGGACATCAAAGCCATCATGCAAAACTCCGAAGTGTCTTAGACTTCCTTACTCTTTCTTTACAGCATTATGTTGAGTTTGAATTAATCAGGCGGCATCCCCGTCACCTCAGGATTTGTGGCTTTAAAAGTCTCCCAGAGTGCTGGGAACGGCTCCTGTAGCGGCTGGCACCCACTTGAGAAGCAGTTAGGAAGAGGCAGATGTTACTCTTTGTATGAGTTCTCTCTTGTGCCCATAACAGCTCCCATAAGCAGCTCCCAGGGGTGCGGGTGCTGTGCCATTGTCTGGGACAGAGCAAGCCGAGTTCCTTGAGCTGCAGCCTGCAGTCCAGGGACCTGACTTGGCTGGAGGCTGACTTGGCTCTCTTAACTCAGCAAATGGACTGAGGTCAGGGAAAGGCTGTCCCGGGTGGGGGCTGGAGGAGGTTGCAGGGAAGCCTGTGGAAGCTGCTTTTGCAGGGGATCTGGGGAGAGCCCCAGGCCCTGGGTCTGAGCGTCCTCAATGGGGCCTGGGGATTCGTACCTCTAGAGGGCAGTGGGGCTCCACCGAGAGTCCCTTCCCGTGTCTTCCCAGAGGCCGGGAAATGCTTCTCACCTTAGAAGGGCCTCCGCGCCCGCATAAAGGGAAATTTCTGCCCACAGGTCGCCTTGGCTGGGTGCGGAGGATGGCTCTTTCCACATCCAGTTGTTTTTTTGAGGGGAAGCTTATTAGGAAGGAAAGTACTTAGTGTCAGTATCATGTGAACGTTTCCAGACACAGAAGCCCGACAGCTGTACCTACTTAGGAGGGACTTGGAGGCCCCGGGCCACAAAGAGACCATTTCCCACCAGCCTGGCCAGGGAAGGTCAGATTTCTGGGGTTCATAATGTTCACACGGAGAAAACGTGCATTTCCACTGGCGTGTTCTTGGCCAGATGCAGGCGTTTAGATTCCCCCCAAACAAATCTCCTCAATGGCTTGTCCCTGCCTGCTCTTACTCCTAGTTCTTGCTTGGCAAAGTCCCTGGACACGCTTTGGTCCAGAGATCAGAGTCCCCAGAGGGCAGAGCCTCATCGACCATACTCTCTAAGGCCACAGCATCCCTGCTGGGGGCAACGTTAGGGGGTGCAAGCCCATCCACTTTGGATGCACACAGACCTGGGTTCAGATTGTCACTCTGACACCACACAGCTGCATGGTCACCAGCTTGCATCCTTCCTGAGCCTCCAGCTCATCTGAGAAATGAGGAGGAGAGCCCCACCTTACAGGGTGGCTGCGGGACTCGGGGGACAGAAATCCTGGACAGTAGATACAGCATAGCACCAGGCACATCCCAGCCCCTGCCAGGAGCACCGTCAGCCACACCCTCCCTGCACCCAGCCCTGCTGCCCTGAGCTGCTGCTACTTTTTCCTGCGGCTCCCGTTGCCGACCTCTTCTGTGGTTTATGGTTTATACAGTCTGTTCTTCCTGCTGGGACACAGCTCCACTGCTATGTCCAAAACACCCTGTTCTAAGCACAAGGTCTGCATCAAAAAATATTTGTTGAGTGCATAAATAAATGCTTTGGAGCTCGTGTTACAGTTCTCTGGGCCTCAGTTTCCCCAGCTGTACAATGCAGATGATGGCATTAGAAGTGTCAAAGGTGGCTTCGGATAGATTGTGTGAGCGAATATGCAAGAGCACCCAGCCAGGCAGGCAACAGATGCAAATTCCGCCTTCCCAATCAGACTTCGAGGTTGTCTTGGGCTTTACGATGCAGTCAGGGGAATTGTCACCCTCTGATACCCACGTGCAGCTCAGAGGGATGGGCCACTGGCCAGCCATTGATACAGACTCACCCAACAAGGCCTGTGGGTTCTCTGCACAGGCGTCCTCATGTTGGATCTTCCCAGGGGCCAGGCAGGGAAGACTGAGGCCAGGAAGAACCCCAAGGCTCAGAGACGTGGGGTCTTGGCTGTTCCTCTGCATAAAGCAGCCAGGGGCGGTGAAACTCCAAGGAGAGAGGTGGCCCATGGGTGACAGATGGGGAAACTGAAACCCAAAGAAGTGTGAGTGCACCAGGGAAGCAGGGTGTCTTAGTGGGAAGAATGTGGACTCAGATCAAGGAGACCGGGCGTTCCAGCCTGGCTCAGCCACTCGCCATGCAGGCCCGGGGAAACCACATCACCTCAGAGCCTCCACTTCCTGATCAGTGAAAAACGGATAATAGGAGCCCCGGCCCCGCACGGTGCTGGGGGTAACAGGCGCCCCGGACCCACGCAGTACTGGAGGTAACAGGAGCCCCGGACCCACACCGTGCTGGGAATGGCTCCTGCAGCGGCTGGCACCCACTGGATAAGCAGTTAGGGAAAGAGCAGACATTACTCTTTGTTTGAGTTCTCTCTTGATGCCATAATAAATTACCACCAATGTAATGGCTTGAAGCAACACAAATTTAACGTCTTACAGTTCCGGGGAGCAGAGGTCCTAAAATGAAAATAGTGGCAGGGCTGCCTTCCTTCTGGAGGCTGTAGGAGGTTCTGTCTTCTGCTTTTTCCAGCTCCAGGGGCCGCCCATCTTCCTTGGACCACATGGCTCCGACCTCTCTGTCCATCATACACCTTCTCTGACTCTCCCGCCTCCATCGTAAGGACCCTTTGATTCCATTGGTCCACCTGGATAATCCATGCTGGTCTCCCCCGTCTCAAAGTTCTTAACGTCATCACACCTGCAAGATGCCTTTTATCTTATAAGGTGACATCGTCACAGGTTCTGGGAATTAGGGCAGGGACCTCTTTAGGGCCATTATTCAGCCAACCACACTGTTCTTATGATGCGTCCTATCCTGGCCCTGCTCCACCGCTCCTCCCGTGGGCTCTCTCTCTCGCCTTCTCTTGCTCTCCCCCTTCTCTTGCTCTCCCCTTGACACCAAAGGAGTGGTTTAGTTCTAATTTGGGATTCTGGTTGGATGAATTGCAAGAGAAAGCTTGTGTCTTCTCAAACATGCCCCGTCACCCCCGGACAGGTTGTAATCCAGGTTGTAATCAAGGGACTTGGTAGAAGGCAGGCTGCAGCCAAGAATTCCAGAGAAAGCTGCTTGTGAAAGGTACCCATTCAGTTACCAAATATCAGAGCACCCACCACATGCCTGGCACTTCTGGTCACTGTGGGCACAACCGTGGACTGGGTAGACTTGACTCGGCCCTCAAGGAACTGACCTTCTCGGGGAAGACAGGTAGGAGGGTGATCCTATCATAGACACTAAACGCAAACAAGACCCCAAGCGGGGCAATGGAGGTGGACAGAACAGGCACATTAGCTAGGGTGCCCATGGATGGCCTCTTTGAGGAGGTGGAACATGACTCAAAGAGCCATGCAGGGGATTGGGGAAGTGTGATCCAGGTAGAGGGCTTGGCAGTGCAAAGGCCCTGAGGCAGAAACGTGTTTAGCTTCTTCAAGAAACAGCAAGATGGCAGTGTGGCTGGAGGGATGCTGTGGTCTGAGAGTAGCCGGGGCCAGATCATGGCAGGAGCCTGGCTTTTATTCTGAGTGAGGCCAGGGCCTTTGGCGGGCATTAGCAAAAGGTGCTCTCATCTGGCTCATATTGAAAAGGATCCATCTGACTTCTGTGAAGAAACAGACTATGGCAGGCCAGAAACCAGGAGCCTAGAAGGGGGCTACACAGGCAAAGGAGTAAATTGACGAAAGTTTTCATGGATTATTCACGAAGGCACAGGTGAGAGGGGGAAACACAATGCAAATGAACCCCCCTGAGCCGTCAGCATTGGGGCACCTCTGCCACCTGCCACCCCAAGGCTCCAACAGGTGAAGGAAGAGAGCAGTTCCTGGGACCGGGGTTGGCACCCCATGAAGAGGGCCATGTGGAGAGTCAGTGGCCTTTGTCAAGGGACATGTCCAGCCCACAGGATGAATACCCAACTTTCCATCTCTTGCTGGTGCCTCCTATTGAAAGAACCCTCTGGAAGCCAGGGATGCCTGGGGAGGCTGGGCGTATGGTCTGCCTCACAGGCCCAGAGAGTTGAGGGTGAGTCTGGAGGGCAAATGGAAGACACCAGCACAAGCTCCCTGCCCAGCTCCCTCAACGCAGAGCAGCTGACACCGTAACCCCGCGCCTCTAGTTGCTATGCTGTCTAGCTGTAGAACTTAGATCCTTGAAACAAATATTAGAGCTGGTGCTCCATGGCAGCCCTGTGCAAAACAGACCAGAGGGAAAGGGAGACACGTGGAAGAGGGGAGCTCCCCACCTCCTATTAAGCTGTTCTCCCATTGCAATAAAGAAACACCGGAAACTAGGTAATTTATAAAGGAAAGAAGTTTAATTGGCTGACAGTTCCACACACTGTGCAGGAAGCATGGCAGCTTCTGCTTCGGGGGACGCATCAGGAAACTTACAATCATGGTGGAAGGCTAAGGGGAAGCCAGCACATCACATGGGCGGAGCAGCAGGTGCGAGAGAAGGGCGGCGAAGTGCTGCACACTTTTCAACAACCAGATCTCACGAGAACTCACCGTTACGAAAACAGCACCAGTGGATCCACCCCCATGATCCAATCACTTCCCACCAGGCCCCACCTCTGACACGGGACTACAATTTAACATCAGATCTGGACAGGGACACAGATCCAAACCATATGCCCCTCAACTCTGTCTTTACAGAGGGGAGAGGGGCAGGGGGCATCAGGGGAGGGGCTCGTAGGACCTGAGTGACCTGCAGCAGGTGAGGGGGTCACACCTGCAGTGGCTCTGCTCCAGGTGTAGGTAATGGTGATGTGCTGCTACTTTAAGACTTTTCTTGATAATGGATTGTGTGGTTACAGATTTCAAGCAGTACAAAAGGATGTGGAGCAAAAGCTCTTCTCGTCCCATCCCCCCGTGCCCTGGACTCCCTTAGAAATTCTGAAATGTCTTTCAGAAAAAGCACGTGTGTGTATGCAGTGTGTGTATGCAGTATGTGTGTATGCAGTGTGGGAATTGTGTGTGTGTGTGGTCAGCTCACAGATGGGACGCACAGGTCTGCACTTCGCCTTTTCCCTTGCCAGCCACTGTTCCAGCCACTGCGGTGAAAGCAGCAATGAGCACGACGAACTGTCCTTTCTGTTTTGTTTTTGTATTTTCTGTAGAGATGAGGTCTCGCTATGTTGCCTAGCTGGTCTCAAACTCCTGAGCTCAAGCAATCCACCTGCCTTGGTCTCCCAGAGTGCGGGGATTCCAGGTGGGAACCATGGCACCCAGCCAAGGGAAACCATGTAGATAACAGGGGAGACCGAGGGAAGGCCCCTGAGGAAGGAGGAGGCCGGGAGATGCCAGAGGGCAATAAAGGGAGCTGTCTCTAAACGGAATCGAGGAAACAGGGTGTTTTCCTCCCCGTACAGGGTTGAAATGTGGCCGCCTCAAAAGATGTGTTCTCGTCCTAAACCCTAGTACCTGTGACTGTGGTCCTACTTGGAAGAAAGGCCTTTGCAGATGTCACCATGTGAAGGGTTTGGAATGAAACTATCCTGGATTAACCAGGTGGATCCTAAATCCAAAGCCAAGTATCCGTGGAAGAAGTGGAGGCTGCGTGAAGATGGAGGCAGAGACAAGTGACGCAGCCACAGCAAGGGGACACCAGGAAGCCCAGAGGCTGGGAGGAGCCAGGAAGGTACCCGCCACGGCCTTCGGAGGCAGTGTGGTCCTGCAGTGCTTGCTTTCAGAGTTCTGGCCACAAGAACTATGTGAGAATCAATTTCTGTGGATTGTTCTGTTCCAAAGCTGCATCGGATCCCCCCCCGAGGGCGCCCGCCAGGTTTCACGTCACCTGGGCTGTGAGGATGAGTGTTCTGAGTGTTTCTATTTTTCTGCTACTTCAGTAGAGCAGCTCTGAGTATCCTCGTGTGTCTTTGGACACATGGGGAGGGTTTCTAGCGGATAAACTCCCACGTGTTCCACTGCTGAATCATAGGGTCACTCATTGTTGACCAAGATCTGGGGTGGAGTCTGAGTGCCTGGATTTTAGCTGATGAGGAAGAGGGACCATTGGCTGAAGCCAGGGAAAGTAGGTGGCATGGGTGTCCTGAAAACCAAGAGCAAAGGAATAGTTTGAAGAAGTGGATAGAAAGAGCCAACGCCTCAGAGCCAACGCCGCTGGGAAGTCCAGGAAGAGAAGAATCGAGAAGAGTCGTCTATTTGACTCGATGACGGGGTGGGCGCTGGTGGTTTGGCAGTGAGGTGGGGGCAGGAGTCCCAGGACAATGGGTGGGGAGTGGGTGAGCCGGAGCAGGGGACCAGAGGTAGCAGCAACTCTTTCTAGACCCTTGGCTGGGAGGTGTGGGCAGAGCCAGGCCGGTGGCTGGAGGCAGACGTGGGTTCGATGGATGACTTGTTTTCTATTTTTATTTCTGGGTGATTTAGACACGGGACACCCAGCATGTTTGAAGCTTGATGGTTGGGAGCCGGGAGAGATGGAGGGTGAAGTTAAAGGAAAGGGGTTAAAGGGTGTCCACATGGCAGGGACGGCTACTCCAGAATCCTCAAGCGGGTGGGTTGGAGGGTGGGGCGGCTCTCCTCACTGGATGAAGGCCCAGTTGCGGGGGACTCTGTGATGTGGACCCTCGGATGGGGCTGTGCGCGGCACACGTGTAAGCACCAGCTCTGGGTGGCCCAGGGTAGGCCAGGCCAGGTTATCGGTGGCTCTAAATGCTACATAAAGGGGGTCACTGCAGTACTTTAAACCTAGAGAGATGGGCACTGACTGGGGCCTCAGAACCATCACCTGGCAGCTGCAGGGAGAAAGGGCCGGGGAAGTATGGAAACCAGTTAGGGGACGGACGTGCTGGTTCATGTGGCCGAGTGGCCGCCACGTGCCTCTTACATGTGGAGTTTACCAGGCGCCATCTACTTTGTGGAGATGCTGGTAGAAATACCAGTCATAATACAGATACAGAAAATTCTGAGAGCTGATGTGTTCTGAGATAAAAATCACAAGCAGCTGGGCACAGTGGCTTATGCCTGTAATCTTAGCACTTTGGGAGGCTGAGGTGGGAGATCGCCTAAGACCAAGAGCTTGAGACCAGCCTGGACAACATAGGGTGACCTCCATCTCTATGGAAAAATAAAAAATTAGCCAGGTGAAGTGATGCGCGCCTGTGGTCCCTTGCTACTCGGGATGCCGAGGCAGGAGGATCGCCTGGAGCCTAGGAGGTCAAGGCTGTAATCAGTCGTGATCATGCCACTGCACTCCAGCCTGGGTGACAGAGTGAGACCCTGTCTCAGAAAAACGCACAAGCTCTAGGAGACAAATTGGACTTGAATGTTGACCCTCCCCCCCCCCCGCCCACAGACTGTGTGGCCTCGGGGCTGGTTACTTGACCTCTCTGTATATGTTAGTTCTTCATTGCTCTGCGACAAATGACCTCAGAATGTAGCAGCTTAAACAACACACATTCATTATCTGACAGCTCCCATGGGCCTGGCATCTAGGCTCAGGGTCTCTCCCAGGCTGCAGTCAGGAGTCAGCGGGCGCCATGGTCATCTCAAGGCTCTGCTGGGCCAGGATCCACTTCCAAGCAAGATCAGCAACTGTGGGCAGGACTCGGTTCCTTGTGGGCGGGGACTGGAGGCCTCAGCTCCCCACTGTCTATGACCAGAAGCTGCCTTGGGTTGTTGTTATGCAGACAGCACAGCCGGCTTCATCAGAGGGAGCAAACGAGAGGAGTCAGATAAAGAGGGCGACCCCTTGTAATCTAATAAGCAAGTCACTAGGTCCAGCCAACACTCAAGGGGAGGGGAATACACAAGGGCGTGGTTACTGGGAGCAGGGGACCACTGGGACCAATGGGGACCAAGAAGCCTGCTAGCGCAGCGTGCCACAGGTAGCTCACGTATGCAGCAAGGATACAATGGTGACTTCCCTGGAGATGCTGTGAGCACTAAATCAGCAAACGCATGCACAGTGCTTACCCTGGGACTGCTTCATCATTCACTTGATTTATTCAACATGTGTTCGTTGAGCACTTACTATATCCCATGCCCAGTATCAAAGCAGCAAACTAGATAACTGAGGTCCCCCGCCGCCAGGAAACTGACACTGTGGTAGGCAGCACAGCCAGGGAAGAAGTCATTTTGGGGTACCAGGGTTAACAGGGAACCCAACTTGGGGTCTAGAGAGACTTTTCTAAGAGCATGACATTGGAGCTGAAAGCTAGAAAACAAGAGGTATTTATTAAGAAGAAGAAGGGCTGGAAGGGTATTCCAGGCAGAAGGAACAGCAGAGGAGGAGGCCCTGAGGAAGAGGGAAGATGGTGAGTAGGAGGGACTGAGAGAAACCAGAGAGGAATTAGCAAGAGGTCAGCAAGGGACATGGCTGCAGGGGGTTGTCAGGGCTTGGTCTAGACACTGTCTTCATCCTGAGATCAATAGGAGGCCACTGAGGAGTTTTAAGCAAGGGAGTGACTGGCTTTGCCCATCAGAGAAATAATTATGGTATTTGGAGTCCGGAAGGCCGGGAGATGGGGGAGGAAAACGGGCTCAGCTGTGGTTCCTCTCCATGCCTGGTCCCGGGCCACCTGCTTAGGGCAGAGACGCTCCTTGTTTTCTTCACCGTGGTAGCCCCCATGTCTGGACCAGTGCCGGGCACACAGCACGCCTTCAGTAAGTGTTTATGAAATGAATGAATCAGGGATGAATAGATGGTGATGTCCAGGAAGGGAGGGATGGAAGGCATGGTCTGCTGTGGTGGGGAAGAATAGTTTATTGCTGACATTGTGTAAAATTGCCAGTACTGGCTTGGCATGGTGGCTCACACCTGAAATCCCAGCACTTTGAGAGACTGAGGCAGGAGGATCACTTGAGCCTAGGAATTTAAGACCAGCCTGGACAACGTCGTGAGACCCCATCTCTACAAAAAAAATTTTAAAAATTAGCGGGGTGTGGTGGCACACACCAGTAGTCCAAGCCACTCGGAAGGCTGAGGTGGGAGGATTGCTTGAGCCCAAAAGGCAGAGGTCACAGTGAGATGTCGATTTTTCCACTGCTCTCCAGCCTGGGTGATAGAGTGAGAGACTATCTCAAAAAAAAAAAAAAAAAAAGCCAGTACCTGGTGATAATAAAAATCAGAGCCACTGTTGAAGTAGTGTTTTAAAATTCTCTATAGACAGTGCAACCCCTGAGTGCCAGCAGCACCCATGTGGATCATTCCCACCACCCCCTTCCCCAGTCAGGATGCCACCAAGATACAGTTAAAGGACATTTACCAACAAATTGAAATTGAAATGCACCTCGGCTTTCAGAGATTGGGTTAGACATCTAAGTCCATTCCTGCTGCTATACAGGAATACCTCAGGCTGGTAATCTATGAAGAGAAGAGGTTGATTTGGCTCGTGGTTCTGATGGTTGGAAAATTCAAGATTGGGCATCTGCCTCTGGCTAGGGCCTCAGGCTGCTTCCGCTGATGGTGGAAGAGGCAGGGGGAGCCCATGTGTGCAGGTCACATGGCGAGAGAGAAGCAAGAGAGCGGGGTGCCCAGGCTCCTTTTGCCAGCCAGCTCTCATGGGAACAAATGAAGTGAGAAATCACTTACCCCACCAGGGAGGGCATTCATCTACTCTTGAGGGATCCACCCCCATAACCCAAACACCTGTGTTAAGCCCCACCTCCAGCATTGGGGATTGAATTCAACATGAGATGTGGCGTGGAGAGGGGAGGAGGGTAAATCAAGCAAACTATAGCAGCACCTGTTTGGGGTCAGGTAGCAATGGAGAATCCAGTGGGCGTGATTTTAGGATGGGAGCTTAGGCAGTGTGTGTGCTGACATCTGGAGCTGTTACATCTAATGGAAGAGGTGCCAGGTGGAAGCAACAGCTGGACAAAGGCCCTGAGATGCAGGCAGTGTGGTACGTTTGGGAAAGTGAAGAGAGCAGGGGACTGGAGCAGAGGGCAAGATGAGAGAGTACTGGGAGGTGAGACAGGAAGGGAGGTGGCAATGTAAAGCTTTGGTGGCCACTTAAGGTCTTTGGCTTTCATAGTGAGGGTCTTGAGCAGAGGAGGGACCGGATCTAGAGGAGCAGGATCACTCTGTGATAAGGACAGGCAGAAGGGGAAAGACAGGGAGACCAGCCGAGAGACTACTGCATCAGTCCTAGCAGGAGGTGGCGATGAAACCAACACCAGACTGGGAAACGTGCCAGGCTGAGATGAGGGTCCATTTCAGGATGTAATTGAAAGAGGGGAACTGATGGGATTTCCTGAGAGATGGGAGATGAGTGTCAGAGAAGGAAGAGGACAAAGCATGCTGCTGGGCTGCTAGCCTAGAGTGACCGCAGTGATGGTGTTCCATGAAATGAAATTCTGAGGTGGAATGGCTCTCGGGAGGAGAAGTGCAAGGGTTCAGGTTTAAACATGATCAGTTCCAGGTCTCTCTGAGGCCTTTCCCTCTGCACCCAGCTGGGATGTCAGTGTCACGCAGATGGAGACCTTGCTTGGTCCTGATCTTCACTGATGCGGTCCATGAGCCTTGAACCATGTATTCATCCATTTGCTGTTGCTTACAACAGAATACCTGAAACTGGGCATTTTGAAAAGGAATTTCTTTCTTCTAGTTGTAGACAGAAGTCCCAGGCCGAGGGCCACTCTGATGATTACCTTCTTGCTCATGGGGACTCTGCAGCATTCTCAGGTGGCACAAGACATCACATGGGGAGGGGCTGAGTATGCTAATGTGCTGTGCTCAGGTCTTTCTTCCTCTTATAAATCCACCAATTTCACTCCCATGATAACCCATTCACCCACGAATCCATGAATGGATTCATCCATTTAAGAGGGCAGAGCCCTCAGGACCCAACCACCAAGTAAAGGCACCACCTCTGAATACTGCCACCTTGGCGTGGCAAGCAGGATGAGGGCCCCCTAAAGATGTCCATGTCCTAATCCCCAGAACCTGTGGATATGTTAGCTACAGCAAAAGGGACTTCACAGGTGTGACTGCTAATCACCAGTGAGAAAGGAGAGTGCCCTGGGTTACCCCAGCTTTTCCCCATTGATCCCAATCCCAGGAGTCCTTAAAGGCAAAAGAAAGAGCCGTGAGAGTTAGTTAGAAAAGGAGGCATGAGGCTGGGAGTGGAATCAGAACGACGGGATGACTGGCCCAGCAGATGAGGGCTGAGTGCTAAGGAATGCGGGCGGCCGTGTTGATTTCCAGAGAAGCTGGAAAGGATGAGCAAACCTTCTCCCTTTGTGCCCCCCGGAAGGAGCACAGCTCTGCTGACACCAGGACGTTAGCCCCGTGGGACCCACTTTGGAGCTTGGAGCTCGAGCACTGTAAGATGATGAATTTGTGTTGCTTTAAGCCGCTAAGTTTGTGCTCATTGTCGCAGGGGCCTGCAAGGGGACGGGGCTGGAGCAGTGGGTTTCTGCTGGGACGAAGACACGCAGGCCCTGGGGGGAGGGAAGACTGAGGATGTGGGGTTTTGTTTTATGGTGGGCAGTGAGGTGCAGAGGGGTAAGAAGCAGCATTTCACAGGGCTGGGGGGGCAAGAAGTGGGGTCTGAGCCACATGGGGGTCAGAGTGAGAACCGAAGGGGATGAGACGAGAGTCTCAGGGATAAATGGCAAAGAGACTCATCCTGGCGGGGGAGGCCGTGAGCCCTGGGAGATGGAAGTCATGGGACCTGGGACCCCCACTGCCTGACTCTCCGAGGGGCCCTGGACCTACTCTGGGCAGTGCTGGTTTGGGGACCAAGCGGGGTGTCCACGGGGCAGATTTTAGGAGAACCTGCCCCTCGCACCTCCAGATCCTGGAGCCCAGCTCAGGGGACAAGGTCTGTGTCAAAGACCCCAGCAGTGCACAGAGGGTGCTTGGGCTTATTTGCACCGTGGGGGAGGATAAATGAGAACGTGGGCTCCCAGACCGCACGGCCGCAGGTGTATCTGGGGAGGACCAGATGGAGAGGCGCCCAGGCGGAGCGCGTTAGCACTGTCTAACGTAGCAAGCTGCGGGCACTGGCCGTGCCTCACTCTGCTGCAAACAATCCATTATTCACCTTGTCAAACAGACTCCCCTGAGAAGCCGGTTTCAGATTTGGCTTGTAAACGGCAGCTGGCCGCCTGGCCCTTCTCTTACCTATCCCCCAAGGAGCTGTTGAGCCACAGCAGTAAGCATTTTACAAGAGGAGGGCCACAGGTGACTGGCCTGGCAGGCTCCAGGATTCTAGGGAATCGTGGTCTTTATGGCTTTCTGCAGCAAAGGGAGCTGGCTCTTTCTAGAAGACAGGCTGGAATACACTGCTGTGTAATTAGAGATGAATAAACCAAGCCATGTGGGGGCAGAAGAAAAGTCTCCCTTGAGTCAGTTGTTTGGTTTAAAAAATGTGTTAAATATTAGGAAATGATTAATTTTCCATGCATTCCAGATGAGCCCATTGTTCTCCGAGCACAGGAAAGGCATGTTTGCTCATTTAACGCCCGATTCCTGGGGGGGGGCCCACCGTACCGTATGCCAGGGTGTAGAGAGACGGCATTGAGCAAATCAAGACAGTCAAGGCTGCCATGGAATTTACAGGGGCAAGAGACAGACAGTAAACACGCACATGGTAATCCAAACAGGTCTACCTGGTAATACGCATGGTAATACGCCAGGCTGAGTGCATGTGTGGGCGGGGCATGGGGTAGGTCCCACATGGCGGTGAGTGGTCACTGAAGCCCTCTGAGGACAAGAATTTGATTGGAAAGCTGAAGAATGAGGAAGAGCCAGTCCATGAAACTTGAGGATCAAAGGTTCAGTAGGAGGAGACAGAGGTGGGGAATGGTGTGGTCTGGGCAAGGAACAGAAAAGAGGACTGAACTGGAGTCGGAGGTGAGGCTGGAGGCTTGCCACCTCCATTCAGGAGGTGGCTGAGCCTCTTGCCTGAATCATCCTGAATGCAGAGGGAAGCCGTGGAGGGCTTGAAGTAGGGGTGCGATAGGATCTGAAGCGGCTTTAAGCTCAATCTGGCTGCTGTGTGGATGGGGAGGTCAGGAGTGCACAAGGGGTAAGCAAAAGGCTGCTCTGTCATCCAGGTGGGAGAGGAGGGTGCTCTGGTGAGAGGAAGCGTGGAGGTGGGATGATTTCAGAATGGACCCAGCAGGATTTGCTGATATGTGGGCAGTGGGGACAGCTGGGGCTATTCCCAGGGTTTTGACTAAGTGACTGCATAGATGGTGTTGCCATAAACCGATGAGTAAGATGGGTGTGTGTTGGGGTAGTGAAGAAGAGGAGATTGGGAGTCAGGAAATTTGGGGGCATGTTGTGCTCAAAATGCCTCCTGGGTACCAAAGAGAAGAAGGCGTATGGTGGGTCGAGGAGTCTGGCGTGTGTATGTGAAGGTGTAAATATAATCCCCCTCCATGGTTGTCCTCTGAATGCTTTCTTCCCATCGTATTAAGGGCAGAGGGTTCTTCATCGAATATCCTCTGACACTTTGCACAGCAGCAGAAACTGTTAGCAATGTGTTTTCGAGGAGTTTTGTCGGTGAGGTGTCTCCATTTCCAAAAAAAAAAAAAGTAAGGACCACTGATGTAAAAAGCATAGCCTCTGGGAAGTAGACTGACTTGTGATTGCGCTTCCTAAGTCCAGCCCAGTGTTTCAGAGCTTGAAGTTTTTGGTAAATCGGGGATTCCTAGAGGGCTGAGGACAGGGCGATATGCAGCAGGGGGTTTTCGTTTCTTTGATAACTCCACATCGGGCCATTTACAAAGCTCAACTTGGGGGATTTTATCAGAAGGGCAGGGCAGGAGGCAGTTTTGAGTGAGAAGCCCTTTTTGGAGAAAGTTTGGTCCGATGTTGTCCATCTTTGAACCACAAAATGTCATGAGGTTTATAGCAAGTGTGTCCCTACACCTCACCACAGCTACTGGGGATCCTCAGGCAAAAGAAGTGACTTCACTTTCATTTCTTAAAGGTCCTTGTGGTTCTGTGCCTCTGTACTCAGCATTATTTTATACTCAGCCTGGTTTTACCAGGAACCCAGTTTCCTTCCAATTTATGAACCTGAAGAGGCTGAGTAGGAGTCAGCATTTGTCCTGTCAGTCTTACCACTTCTTAAATTCCAACTTGGCACAAAACCACCATTCTGTTTTTACTCCTTTCTATGAAACCTCATCATGCTGTTGGATACAGCAGGGAACATATTCAGATTTGCGAACTCCTGGCAAAGTCACCCCAAGATGCGCCAGTACAAATTCCCTTGTCATCTCAGGTTTTGAAAATCAGATGAATTCAGGTTTTTGGCTTTAATGATCTATTTAGAAAAATTAAAATCCCATTGTCAGAGCTCTAAATGTTTTCTTCCAGATATTAGTCAAATGAGGTCCTAAGATGAGCTCAAGCCTCCATGACAAGCCTTAGGCGAATCTGAAATCTGTTTGTTAAATGATAGGACAGTGGAGCAATAGCTAATGTTGATGAAGCATGCAGTACCTGTGAGGTGGGGACAAGTGTCTTCATTTTATGTCTGGGGAAACTGAGGCACGGGACAAATTTGTGTTTATGAAGTTGTGGCTCATGTATAAATATCGAACACAGACTTGGTGTTTTAGGGTTCTGCTTTTTGGTTTTGAGATGGGGTCTTGCTCTGTCGTCTAGGCTGGAGTGCAGTGGCGCGATCTCAGCTCACTGCAACCTCCACCTCCCGGGTTCAAGCGATTCTCCTGCCTCAGCCTCCTAAGTGGCTGAGACTACAGGTGCACACCACCATGCCCAGCTATTTTTTGTATTTTTAGTAGAGACAGGGTTTCACCATGTTAGCCAGGATGGTCTCGATCTCCTGACCTTGTGATCCTCCCACCTCGGCCTCCCAAAGTGCTGGGATTACAGGTGTGAACCACCGCGCCCGGCCCAGAAGTGTGTTTTTTTAAATGACTATATGGTTTTAGCCTTGTCCTCTGCTTAAGTGTTTTTGACTTTCTATTCAGAAGTGGTATAAGGTTTTCAGAAAGTGAGTTAATTTAAAGCAAAACAGTTGGCCTCAGCTACAGCATCATCTTAGTGGGGAAGAGTGGCCTCTCGGGTGTGTAGCCCTGGGCAGATATTTTTTGTGGGGCTCCTGTCCACATAAGCAACTTGAGCCATTCCTCAATCAGCGCCTTTCTGGTGGTCACACTGTCGCACAAAAAGCACAACGAAAATACTGCACCAGCCATCCAGAGCAGTCTGCTCACTGGGGTGCTGCTCTGGAGCTCTTTGGGGCATCTGCATGGGAGAAATGGGAGCCAGCTGGTCCCAGCCACCAGAGGGAGACTAAGGACATTTCAAAATAGGCACTTCCAGCAGCCAGGACCCATGCAGGACCCTCTCTGGGCTTGGGACACCTGCCCATTTGCTGGTGCCGGTTCCAGGCACGGGAATGGGGGGTGGGGGAGCGCTGGAAAACTCCAGGAAGACATTCCAAGTGCGGGGCTATCGTAGGGTGGAGTGGTCTCTAAAGCACAGGGCCTGGGGCAGGTACTCCATTTCCCTGGGGTTAAAGAGTGGGAGGAGGTTCAAACCACAGTAAGACTTTTAAATAGCTACCTCCAAACCTCTTAGGTACTTTAGCTATAGGGTGGTAAAAGCTGTTTGAAGGAAGAACTTGGCTAGAAGGTTCTAGTAGTTATGGGTTTGAAGGTATAAGGTGAATTTTTTTTTTTCAACCTTGACATTCTGCAAGATGCTCAAATAAAAACGATGGCTTTTGCCTTCCAAGTGACTGGCTTAGCCCAGCTGACTGAGAATGCTTTGGGGCCCTTGGAAAGCTGGTCTAAGGTGGGCATCATAAATTCTTTTATGGCTGCTACGTCAAAAGTAGTCTAGAGGCACAGATTACAGCAGAGCTGTGCTGGAGAGAATCAGACACATTCAGGTTGACCATGTAGTTTCGTCACCTCTGACAAGTGGCTTCTGAGCCTGAGTCCCAAGCCCAGTGGGACTGTACCTACCTCCCAGGGCTGAGACAAGGAATAAATGCACACACTTATGTGCACACACAAAACGTTCCTTGCTGAGTGAGCCCGAAATGTAAACGGGATATCCGAGTAGCCTCTCTGGAAAAGAAAGATACACCAAAGTAGCTGTTGCTTCCAACTGTTTTATTGCTAAACTATCATGATACAAGCCGTATAAAAATACTTTACATATAGGAAAAATAAACTACATTAAACTGGAGATTAAAAACATTTGCATAGGAATATGATGTATTCAAACGCCTTTAACAGTCAGGATTTTCCAAACCTAAGCCTGCCAGCACCACCGTGTTGGAGAGATCTCTACTTGTTGGGGAATTGGATGGTTTTCTCTCCTCTAAGGTCTGTAGAGGCCACAGGGGTGAGTGAGGTTCTTTGACAAGACGTCCAGGATGCTAACCTTGTGGTTCCCACAGCCACAGCCACAGCCACAGCCTCGGCCTCGGCCTGCTCCGGCCAATCAGAACGCGGTGAACACCTGCTCTAATGGAAACATCATCATTTGCATCCATTCCATTCAAAGCCTGAACTCAGCAGGGAGTTTAGTCTAGTCCACCAACAGCTGCAGAAAGGTAGAATGTTAATATCCCTTTCACTTCCAGCTCCCAGGACCCTGAGGGTTCAGGGAGCATCTCTCTGTTACCAACCACCAGAAAAGTTTGTTTGTAAACAGACTGAGTTAAGACAGTGATGTTGGCTTAGGTCAAGGCACTCGCAAAGGCTGAGGGAGATGGATGATTCTGATCACAATTTTATATGATGCTGCTTTTTCTTAAGCACTTAGTTGCAATGCAGGAATATACTTATATGCAGTTGGCTGTTTTGGTTCCATAAAACTTAATGCCCAAGCCTCCAGCCTAGGAGACCCAAGGTTAAGATGTGTTGGGTCACCAAGCACCGTGCCTCCAGGAAATGAGTTCGGGAGAGGTTAGCCCAGCTTGTCAAGAACGTCACGACTCCATCCATGCCTCTTGTAAACTCGAAATGAAAACATTCTTTCTTTCAATTCTGAGCGATAGGAAACACTTGGAAAGGTCTTCCATTTTTCTTTGACATGCAAAATTCAGCCTCACTGTAATCCAGAGTGACAAACGGAACATATCAACTTCCAATCTGCCTAAATGTGACAGTCTCCAAGACTGGCTCACTGAGGCAGGCGTCTTGGATACTGGATGTAAACATAAATGCAGTATCAGTGCCTCCCAGTTCTTTGAAGGAATCAGTTCATCCTTGGTTATGTCTGTGCTGGAAAACTGTCCTTTGGATAAAGCATACAGAAGTTACCTACCAGGATTTAGCTTTGGTCCCCTCTGTAAAGATGAGCCTGAACCGAGGGTTCTGTGAACATGAATTCTTTTTGGATTCCATTACAATGAAGGCAGGGTTTTGGTGTCAGTTTTTAAAATCAGCGTCACCTACTAGACTACTTATTTTGGAGGGGGATCTGGACACTTCATGAGTCTCAGTGACTAGATCCAGGCTCAGGGCTGAAGTCAGCACAATTCTTGAGCAAGAAAGAGGCGGCTGCTGCTTCTGCAAAGCCATTCCTTCTCCTGAGATGCTGTCTGTCTTCTATACAGGTGACTAACAGGCTCTGAGTGGGGGTTTTATGATAAGGCTTTTGGTTTCCTGGAATGGTTAACAAATGTTTCAAGAACACGAGATTTCTCTTAAGAAAAAAGAGAATAAACCTATGTGTAAAAAGAGATACTTCAAAAGATTTCTGACCATTTATAAATATAAATCTAATTCCAACAGGGGTGTAATATTTTGAGGACAGGTAGTAAGCATAAAAATACAGGTAAGAAAATAAAATTTAATAACATACTAATTAATCTGGATTGCTATATATATTATCAAGCAGCAGCATTTTTATACAATACAGGAAGACTTGCAGACTTTGGAAATATACTACATTCAGCAACACGGTAGATCTGTCAAGTGCTACATGTTTACGTTAACTTAGATATAGCAAGTGCAAACCTTGACTTAGCTGAGATCCTTCTAACACACGTGCAACACACCCATCATCTTTACCATTTAGACACCCCCTACTTTCTCGTTCTCTTAGAGGATCTTATTGCCTCTTCCCATACGGAAAATATTTCATGAGCCATCATTCTTGGCAAAATTTCCTCCTAGCATTTGTAACTGACCAAAAAAACTTCCTTGATAGCTGTCAGTTCCTAATACACTTTCTCTTGCCTGTTTACATCTCAAATCTAATGCGTTTGTTTCTCTTTCCTTTGCTATTTGGTATAGTTGTTTATGAAAGTGCTTCCTATAATATCCAGCTAAGATGTCTTAGAAAAGAGAGGGGTTTGTGTGTGTATTACACACACACACACATGCGTACAGCAGGTTGAGCTACCGGGGAGGCCCTTTTTGCAAACATAAACTGATGGAAAATGCATTAGTCCTTTTTCACCCTGTGGGCAAGGAAGCAGAGCTACTTTGCTACAATAGCAGGAAGGCACTTGGGTAAAACATTCAGATAACTGAGGAAAGGCCAAATTCCCCCATGTGCAAAAAGTGGCTCCTAGCCAGGTCAAGTGAGAAGAAATCACTCATCACACTCTTGGCTTTTCCCCAGTGAAGTCAATATTGCTGGAGAGAAATTCTTTAGGTGAAGCTGCTAGTATAGGAACTTGTTTTGTTCGTAAGGAAGTATTTAGCCTCCCAGAAGTTCTACGGTAGGGGTCAACCTCTTACTGGCATTCTGTTTATTTAAAGAGAATGTGGCTCAACTCTGAGCTTAGGGTGGGTGAGGGAAAGGCCATCCATTGTTAGGGAAAAATAAATGCTAGGTGTTGACCAACAGGTTGCATACAAGTGCACAAGCTGGAATCTGAGCATTTTGTCTTCTCTCTGGAGTGCCACATACACCTGGCCCCACTCTCAGGAAGCTTTTACCTCTGGGTAACCTTGACAGGGGGAGCCAGGGCTGACAAAGCCCACAGTGTGCACTGAACGGCCATGACTTTCTTCTTAGGCCTTCTGCCTGCAGACTGGACTGAGAAAACGCTCTAAGTACAGTCTGAGTGCTAAGAATATTTTCACTTTGTTGTGGATTATTGAGTAAACAAATGAATGGCTGAAAACGAATCCCCGCTGGTCCTGGGGTATCTGCAGTAAATGCAAACAGAAGCACATCTGCCAAGAACTTTGAGGGTTTTGTTTGTAAAAATCATAAAAATCGCACCAGCAGAGGACTAGGGGAGACTATGGGTGCGCTCAGTGGAAACAGCTGGGAGGAAGGAAATCACATATAACACAACTGGTCTGAACAGAGCTCATTCAAACTGAAGGATGCAGTCAAATAGATTTTTTTGTGTTGGAATTCTAATGCAGACAGGTCTTCAGGGGGCAGAAGGGAGCTTTAAATAGGTTCAGGTGAAATTAACCAATGAACCTTGGACGGCATCCTGAGCTTTTCTGTCCCACTTTGACTTTAGGATAGAGGGAATTCAGCCCCTTTCCTCTATCTTGGTAGAAACCCACTTCCAGAAGCACTTGGGCTGTTTGACTTAAAACGCCCGCACTTCTCTTCGTGGTTGCTTTAGCCCTTCTGCTACTCCTCAATTCAATGCACTTGCCTGAGATTCTCCACTGCTTTATGGAAAAGCACTCTGGCTGCTAGGAAGAAAGCAAACTGGAACCTTACAAAGCCTCTAGGTCGTGCAGCTACAGCAGACAGGTGCTTGCTCTCTGTAGCCTGGGTCAGCCCCCCAAGTCTATGGAAATCGTGTTAGCAGGACAGTGTGCTGCAGGGGTTAAGAACAGCTCGCCAAGACAGCTGGAGTGCTAGCTGCCTTGGCCAGCTTTTTAAAGCAGGAAAAAATTAAAATAGACGCATATACGTGTCATAACTTAACTCCAAGAAGTCTTAACAGGTGATCTTGTCTGCGCAAGACAGTTTTTGTTTTGGAATGAGAATTCAAAAATAAAGCTTTAGCCGTGGCCCAGTTGTGGCAGAGACTGGGTGAGGTCTAAGGACTGATGGTTCGGTTTCTGTCTCTACCAAGAGGATTTTGGGTTTCTTCAGCCTGTAAGCCGGACTCTTGGGTCACGTTCCTTTGGTTGCTCTGTCTGAGAACTCCTTTCCTTCAAAAGGTACAGGAGCTGTATCTGTGACCTGGAAAACGAACGCAAGGGCTGGGGTTTAATAGCAGTGCCCACATCTTCTGTCCCCTGCCCACCCCCTCCAAGCTCCAGTCACTCTGTTCTCAGGCGCGTTCCAGAGTCCTGTCTTGTGCAGAATGTGCTTTTGGTCAGCAGGCGCTTAATATTTGGACGGAACACCATTAAGATCAACCAGGATGCTCGCTGGGATTTAAAACATACAACAAAAGGAAGAATTCTCTCTGATGTTTAGAGGGAGGTGGCGAGCTCCTCTAAGCGAGAGTCCGCTTTGTGCCCATACATTGATCCGCGTGTGGACTCCGGGCTGGGAGATGAACGTGAAGGGAGACAGAAGGTGAGGGGCAGTGGAGGGCTCCGAGGGGGTCAGATACACAAGGTGTCTTGCTATAATGGCTTCTTTTACGTCTGATTTCTGGCAGGAGGTCCTGAAAACTCCTTCCTGATAATTTCATTAACTACAAAAGAAAGGGGGGAGAGAGAGAATGGGGCAAGTGAGAGGGCACCAAAAACACGCATCAGGTTCACTTTGTAGAACCTCTGTGGGACTATTTATGTTTGAGACAAGGTCTTGCTCTGTCGCCCAGGCTGGAGTGCAATGGTATGATCATGGCTCCTGGCAGCCTTAGCCTCCTGAATAGCTTGGACTACAGGTGCGTGCCACCATGTCTGGCTATATTTTTAAATTTTTAGTAGAGACGGGGTCTCACTGTGTTGCGCAGGCAGGTATCGAACTCCTGAGCTCAGGCAATCCTCCCAAAGTGCTGGGATTATAGGCATGAACCACTGTGCCCAGCTCCATTTTTTTAAATACTTTTTTGTTCCTTGTGATCGTATATTTGACAATTTTTAATATAAGAAATGCTTTCCTATATCATTTTTTCAGACAATAATATTTTGTGCTAAAGATCTGTTAGTGAAAATTGCTTAAATGGTAACCTTTTCAAATTGTTGTGGCAGAAATGGATTTGAACCATAGGGCATGTTTTGGGCATGTTTTAAGTAACTTTCTCCACTTCTGCATTTGATGGCACGTGCTCAAGGCTTTCTGTTGGGTACCAAACTACTTCCACTATTTTGACATCCAGAAAATGCCTATTAAATGATTAATTCTGATAAAACATGGTTCTTTGCTGGTCCATAAAACTTATGGTTCTCAAAAGATGACCTCTTAAAAAGAGAGCAAGTGAGAACCGCCCCCTCTCCCCCAACCCAAAGACTGACTGACGAGCCATCAGCATGAGCATAGTTTTGATTTCAGCACAACCAGGTGTAAGGGTCATGTCCTGACTCTGGAAAGTCTGGTCACCTCCCACCCCAGAAGGACGTGTGGAGTTCCTAGCAGGGAACCGAGAGCAGTGCCAGTCACTGGCATCAAGAAGCAAGCCACCTTCGCCCACTTTGGCCACTGGGTAAGGTACTAATTACTAGACTTCAGGCAGTGAGATCTTAGGATAAAGGTTCCCTAAAACATTCTTGGAAATAAGAAGATGTGATCGGCGGCAGCCCAGCCATGGGGCAGAGGTGTGCGTGCTCCCTAAAGTATGCCTATTCCTTCAGTTTTGCAGGTAGACCATATTGACTAGTCGTGGGGTGGAAGGGACGAGGATATAGACCCCTTTGGGAGTCCTATCAAAGGCAGGTTAATTTTCCATTTCTTGGTTCTGACATTGAGTTCCTTCCACACCTCCTTATACTTTTTCTCGCCTTAGCCTTAAGTTACATTGGCATGGAGGGTTAAATGTTAAGAGTTGCCCAAACTCTCTCCTGGTTGCAGGGTGCTTTTCCCTGGAAGACCCCTGCCCCAGTGGTCTGCAACCTCCATAGCAAGAGAGGCAGGGAATGCAAAGAGCTGAATGAGCTGGGTTTGATTCTCAGTTCCCCTCTCTGATTGTATGACATTACCTCTCCGTGCCTCAATTTTCTCTTCTGTAAGGTGAGAATCATCCTAGCACGTACGTTTTCAGGCTGTTGTGAGGATGCTAGAGCACCGTGCCTGGTGTTTAACAGCTGGTGCTTGTGATGGTCGGTAACATCCCCATGCTCCGCGTTGGACTCTGAATCCCATGCTTTGCAACCCTAGGCTTTGTTTCGTGCCAGGTCAGGCATAAGTCCTTGTCCTAGAGGCATGCCACAAGCATGTATATGAGAGGTCAGGTTCTAGCGCCAGCCAGGGTTAGAATTCCACCTCTGCTACTTCCTTGCTTGGTGAACCTTGCCTTGGTGACATAACCACTCGGTGCCTCAGTTTCCTCATCTGTAAGTTGCGTCTAAAAATATTACCTTCTAGGTTGCTGAGGTGCTTGGATGAGACAATGCAAGTAAAGAAATGATCACAGTGCCCAGGCACAGCCAGTAATGGTTTGTAGACCAGTATATGTGTATTAGATATCTACATATTAGAAATACATACATTATGTATAACTGTTCCACCATGTGGAAATGGATTCATGAATAGGAAATGTAGAGGATGAATTCGTATGTTTAGCTAACCAGCACTAACTGGGCATCTACTGTGTACTGGGGAACAGCTGACTCCCAGGGGCCCTAAGCCAGAAGCTGAAAAAGGTCTGTCAGCCCCCAGCCCTGACCCTCTGTGCCCCCTTGGGGGGATGAGTTGATGGTGGCTGTGTGGGACTTAAGTAGTGAAAGCTGAATGCCCGGGGCAGGTGGGGTTGGGGCAGCTTCATGCAAAGCTTTTCAAAGCCCGGATTCTGAAGGGTTTCCTGTTTTCTCAACCTAGGAAGTGAGAGGAGTTGATCCTTAATGAAAACTTTCCACAGCCTCAGCTTTCTAAAAATAGCTGGTAGGCAGAGACGCTGGCAGCAAGGCCCTCTCGAAGGGCTGTTTCCTTTCTCAGAACATAGGGCTGGGGCAGGGGATGGGAAGCAGGGAAACTTTTCAAGCAGGCAGAAGTGTCTTTCCCCTCCCCTTGGATGAAAATGGTCCTGCTTTTGGGGAGCTACTTTCAGACAGAAGTGAAGAGTTGCATCTGGAAAATTCGGTGACCTATACACTTAGACTTTCTCACTACTGGGGGTGGTGAGGTGACCCAAAACCTCTCTGGGTAGGAACCTCCTCTTTCTGAAATCTTGGCACTTGCTCCCTTGACTGGCAACAAGGAGAAAGTTCTGAGACAGAAATGCCTGCTAGGTGGTGGTGACAGAGTGGAGCCACGTTGGGCTTTAAGTTCTGAGAGGCAGACTCGAGTACCAGGGTGCAAGGGGACCCCATTGCCCTTCCTGCCACCATGCCATCTCGCCTGTCTTCCTCCCCCTGCCTCGCGCCGCCCCTCTGGGTAGCATCATGCTTTCAGCAGTCTATTGCTTTTCCTTCTCACATCAACAAGGCTCAGTCTCCCTGGCAAAGCCCTCCTTGTGGCCACCCCCAGCCCAGTCGCGCTCCTGTCTCCTCACTATCCCCCTGCTGCGTGGATGCTCTCCTTGCCCCCATAGCCCTTAGATGATGCCTTGATGCCTAGAAAATACTTAATAACGTTTACTTATGAACAAAACACAGATGCTTAGAAAGGAATCAGGAAACTTCAGGTCACAGCCAGGACTGGCCCCCCAAGTCGGCCTCTGAGGTTTGGATGCTGAACTACCCTCCTGTATCATTGCCGTCCACATTTTATTCCTCCGGTAATCTACCCTAGGCCAGCCACTGTACCTCTCCTCCTACCTGTTCCCAACCGGGGCCCTGTGCACTGTTCCAAATCCTAACTTCCCTTCCTGCCCCTGTCCAATGCTGCCTCTTCCTGGAAGCCACCCCCACATTCCTGCCATGGTGCCCCTCCCTCCAAAAGCAAGTCCTGAATTTTCAAGTAGCCCCACTCATGCATGGCACCAGGCGCACAGCAGGTGCTTAATGCCTGCATTAGCCCGTCGCCCCTGCCCCCAGGACCCTGCACCATCAGCCTAGGTCCCTTGGTTTAAGGAAGGTGATTTTCCTCTGTCATTCGATGGACAAATGGGTTGCTGATCTGTTACTTGTTTAGAGCCTTTCTCTCTAGGAAAGAATATGAGCCGTTCACATTTCCTGAGCGCTGTGTGCCAGCCCCATCCAGTGCCAGCGACTATTACTTCTCACACCACTCCTAGTAACATCATTCCCATTTTATAGATGGGGAAATAGACGGGCAGACAGATACTCTCCCTAGCAGGTGAAGGGGGATTAGGATTTGAACTCAGGGCTCATTTAATTAACTGGTACATGCCATGGCATGTATGCATGACGTTCAGTATTCTTTTGGGGACCCCGGAATCCTCTGTGCCATTTGTGTAAAGTCAGGGAAAGGCTGTAGCAGACTCTGCTCTTGACCTTTGCTCATCCTTAGAGAGAGGTGCCCTGGTGAGAAGACTGATGGAGAACGTATCGATAACCTCAGGGGGACTACTGAGCCTGAAATTGGAAAGGAAAAAGCGTACTGATCTTAAGTATATAAAAATTGTGTACAAAACATAGTGTAACATTTTCAGCATATATGACAAAATCATGTATATATAAAGAGGTGTTTCAACTCAGAAGGATAGTCGTATTCTAATAAAAATGGCTACAGACATAAAAAGATGATGATATACCAGGGGTCGAAAAAATTTTCCTGTAAAGGGCCAGATCATATTTTCAGCTTTGTGGGGCTGTTTGTCACTGATTGATTAAGAGCTGCCATGGACAATAAGCAAATGGGCATAGACGTGTTCTGACAAAGCTTCATTTGCCAAAACAGGCTGGGGGCCGTGACTGACCCAAGCGCCGTCACCCCCTAGTATATATATGCTAACGGCAAAGAAGAAAAAGTAGGGTGTTCTCTTTGCCTACTTTTTGGGGGTGGCAATCTGGGGAAGCTGATGCCGCTTACTGGATTTCTAAACACTGAAACTGACTTCTGCTAGGAATCTTCTGTTTTGCTAGAAGGCCCAGACACCTGCATCTACTTTCATCAGTTGAAAGGACTTTCAAGGGTGCATTTCACCTAGGCCCTTTCCCTGGGACTGCTGACTTTGAAATGGAATCCCCTGAGAAAGCAACAGGAAGGAGCAGATAGGCTGGGTTTTGCTTCTGGCTCAAACCTCAAGCACGTTTTCTAAAATCTGGTGAGACCACGTGAGTGCCCACGAGAGCCTAGGCCCAGCCACAAAGGCCATGGCCAGAAAGACACTCCTCAAGCTTGGATGGGAATCGAGAAGGCTGCGTTCTCCAGGCCAAATCAAAGAAGCTGAGAGCCAAGAGGGGGCCCAAGGCACCACCCCCTAGTCCCTACTGACTTTCTTCTGCCAGGCAGTGCCTTGCTGAATTCACTCCCACAACCCCCAGATGCCTGGGGTCAGGATGTGGAACCGGAAAGCACCGGAAGTCCTCTCTGGGCTCTTCTGCTTTTCATCCTAACTGTTCTCAGGGGAAGCGACTCTGAAGGCCAAGCAGGTAAGTAAGTTCCCTGAGCAACCGGGCCTGCTTTCCCCAAGACCAAGACCGCACTCTTGAGCCCTCCCCCTGTGACTTTTTTTTAGTCTCCCTGTGTCACCCAGGCTGGAGTGCAGTGGCGCCATCTCGGCTCACTGCAACCTCCGCCTCAGGTGATCCACCTGCCTCAGCCTCCCAAAAAGGGCTGGGATTACAGGTGTGAGCCACCGCACCCGGCCCTTCCCCCTCTGACCTCTGTCTCAAAACTGAAAAGCCCTGTGAGACAGCTCTCCCACACCTCTGCTTTGCGCTTGCTAAGTTGGTAAGCAACTTCACAATGTTCATCTTCTCCAGAGAAGCCTGGCCATACTTGAGTGAGGCTCAGCGAAAAGAAAGAACATAAAACCCTTCATAGGACTGTAGCCCGAAGCTGTGGGTGGGATCTGGGAAGTGATGCAGCAGTAAAACCCCTACCAGGCCCTGCTGGCCAGAGCTGTGAACCCCTGGCTGTCGGAGTAAGCTAGAGGCCTGAGCCGCTGGCTTGCCAAAGTCCCCAGGCCCAAAACGCACATTAAAAAAGCAGCTGCCCCTTCGACCAGTTCCCTGAGGGGCTTGCCATCTCGGCACTGATCTTTTACTTGCATTTTTATCATCCTGATTCCTCGGATGCAAAGTCCTGAGGAGGGAGAGTGGCAGCTGGTTGAAGAATGTGCCCCTCCCCCGCAGGGGTTCCTCTCAGCAGGCCCCATCCTCTGGCAATCATGCTTCTGAAGTGTCAGCTCCCCGGGGTGTGCTAACAGAAGCTCTAAGATGGGCTGGCCACTGTGTGTGCTGGTTTATTCCAATTAGAACAGCTAAGAAGCTGAGGCACAGAGAGGTAAAGCAACTTCCTCAATGTCTCACTTGGGCTTCACACCCCCAGGGGCCACATCGAGGTGGATCTGCTGGGTGAGGGGCTCTGCTGAGCACCCTGGGAAACTCAGGTCAAGGGGCTGACTTCAAAAGCACAACAAGGCCCCCGGAGGAGCTGAAACCCTGAGGCGAGGGAATCAGGGTTGGAAATTACCTAAGCACAGGGCGGGGTTTCCTAGGTGGCTTTTCTGACCTCCCTGCCCACTCTCCTGTTCCCCAGTCTAGAACACCTGCCACGGATGGAGAGCCCTATTTAACTGGACACCCACAGTGAAGTGTGCAAAACCAAAAAGGAGCAGCCTCCCAGGACAGCGCTGCATTGCCCCATGCAAGCCAGCCCCGGATCGGAGCATGGAGCCCTGGACTCGGGGAGCATGCAAGTTTCCCGGGCCTCATCCCCCCCTTCTCCCGCCCAACCCTGAGCTCCAGCCACGTGGTCTGAGATTCTCAGGGAGGTCCCCAGGAGTGTCCACTTCAGAAGTGGAGAGGTCTAGCCCTTCAGAGCAGGAAAATGAGAAGAGAGGGCCTTCAGATGGTCAAGTTTTCTTAGACTTAAAAAAAATCAAGTTAAGGAAACACACAGCTGGAAAACAAAAGGAGAAGCAGAAGATGTCGATTACCTTTCACTTTGATTTCTCGGATCAAAGATCACAGTCATTCTGTTTCATAATATGTTTTGTATCCAGCTAAGGTGTGTGTCTATCAGCTCTGAAAAAGATTTGCAAAATCATTTTTGAGAAGAAAAAAAAAATCAGCTTTGATCTCGCTTATGCTTCCAATTCATGCCAATATCATCCAAGCCCGGGAGAGAACTTAACCCTTTGGCTGTAGTTTTAAGCCCCGATTCTGCAACATCTTAGCATTTGTGCCAGAATTAACCCAACACTAGGGTAGTAATTACTGAGATGAGGGACTGGGCAACGCACATTACATTATGTGGGGTGCGGGCTGCTGTGGGCATGTGAGGGGTTTCAAATCATTGCCAACTACAAAGACAATTACAAAGCTGGTTTCTGCTGCAGTCAAAGGAAAATCAGAATTTCAAAGATCTACTCAACTGTTATCTTCCCTCAGGCATCTACGTATACTAAACTGGGCCCCGGCTTCCTTCTTACTGGTGATATCACCTCAGTGGTCAGGTAACTTCATAAAACTGCATATTTTCTTTTTTTTTTTGTCAATGGAACTAAAGCTCCTGCCTTATCAGAACAACGAAGGCACTTGAAGAGAATGAGACCTCAGGAGTCTAAGTAAACCCCTCTGTATATCCATACAACGCCTATGGCTTTCGAAACACCCGTCTTCCCAATCCCCGTTGAATGGCCAAATTGGAACACCCGAGTCCATTTCAAATGCCTGATTTCGAAATATTTTCTGAGTCCAGTTTCTTACAGGGAGTAATGCAGCGTTATTAGAAATGTCAGGTAAACTAGATGCTTTCTCAAGGAGAGGCGCAAGCTCCCGAAATCTCCAAGTGAGACAGAACGCTTCGGAAATGAATCCTTTTAGCGCTTAGGCAGTGATAGGCCTGGATTTCCAGATGTTGGGCTCCCACAGGAACTGGCTAGTTGGGGTTGGCTACTGCTGGCCTGGGGCAAAGCAGCACTCGGTCTCTCCTCCACTTCAGACCCTCTCCCGAAACAAACATCCCCAGGTGCATGTGGCCCTAAGGCAGCTCCCATGTGATACTGCCCAGCATCCACTCTAAACTGACTTCCTCCAAGTCCAAGAGCAAGCGGCACTGTCACACACTTCACTCAGGGCCTTAAAATACCACCTCTATCCTGACAACGGCCACATTTGTATTTTTCACCCAGATCCTCACTCCTGAGCTTCAGATTTCGATATCTACCTGCCACAGGTCACCTCAAGCTTCAGAGGGGCCAAAACCAATCTCTGGATGCTCGCCCCTCCCCCTCTGTCCTCCCCCGTCTCACCTGCTCCCATTATGGGAACACACATTCTCTCCTTCCAGTGGTTCAGACCCACCTCAGTGTGTTCCCTGACTCCTTGTTCACAGCCCACATCCCACCCATAAATGCTTCTGCCTCTACCCCCAGATAGCCAGAAACAACCAGCCTCCACTGCTGCCCCCGGCCCTACAGCAGGGCGATCCTGCTGAACTTGTATTGGAGCACGCCACTCCCTGTTCTGCTCAGTTGACAGCTCTAAAGTTCTGTAATAACCAAGACGTTTTCAGTGTATCCATATCCACTCATTTAAGTAGCACTTAGATCTCGGGTGTCACGCCGAAGTTCCTTCTCTGAACCTTCAAACACCAAACCGCATGGTGCCCTGTGTTAATCTGGGGGCGGGGGGCCACTTGTACTGTCTCAGGGGACTCGAGAAGCCAAGCCCTGTTCTGTCACCTCCTCAGAGAAGGCATCACATGACGTCTCTGTCTGCAGCATTCGGAGGCGCAGCTTCCTGTTTAGTCATGGAGTTTCACTCTTTGTCAGCTGCTTTGTGGAAGGCACAGGCAGTGTCTTCGTTCAACTGAGGCCTAAAATCAACTCCAGACCAGACCACCACCAAACACCCTCCTCCGCAGGTGGAGGCTGCTCACTCTGCCTTCTCTAATCCCCACAGACCTCTCCGGGGTGGTGGGGAGAGTCCCATTTCTCAGGCCCAGTTAGTAAGGCAGAGGAAGATGGGGTGACTTGTCCAGAAACAGCCTCCTAGCATTGGGTAGAGACCAGAGGTGACCTCAGCTCTATGGGTACTAGCCCTAGGCTAGGGTTTCCCCAGTTTGAAAGAAAGACCCTCTGGCTGCCCTGGGACCTCTGTTAAAATGCAGACTCACATCAGAAGCTCTTGGAACACAAGTACTCCGACGGTGCCTCTGCCTCAGTCTCCCTGAGCCTCAGTTTCCTCAATCATAAAACGGGGATGAGAACCCTTCCTTGGCAAAGTCACTGTGAGGATTAAATGAGATGTGATAGGCCAGGCACGGTGGCTCACGCCTGTAATCCCAGCACTTTGGGAGGTCAAGACAGGCGGATCACTTGAGGTCAGGAGTTCGAGATCAGCCTGGCCAACATGGTGAAACCCTGTCTCTACTAAAAATACAAAAATTAGCTGGGCATGATGGTGGGTGCCTTTTAATCTCAGCTACCTGAAAGGGGGAGGATGCAGTGAGCTGAGATGGTGCCACTGCACCCAGCCTAGGCAACAGCGAGACTCTGTCTCAAAATAGAGATGCTATAGCGGGCTCATTGGCATGTGTTTATTAAGTCTGCAATATCATCCCCTAAAGATGGAGGAGAGAGAGACAAAGACCAGTATAGAGGAGGCCACTCCAAGAACACCATTCCATTTCCCTACACGTTTAAAGGCGAAGTACGCCCTCTGATCCCTGTGAATGTGCTGGTCAGTTGTCGATATATGGAGATGGGCTATCAAGAGAGAAGTCACTATTCAGACTTACTACATGGTCCCTAAGTGTCGTCTACAGATCCTCCCAAAGACAGAGGGGTACCTCAAAAACCACAATTACTTTTGTGCCAACGTAATACAAGGTTACAGCCTGAGATCTATACACTGGCCTTGCATTTTTACCCCCCCAGGCATAAAATGGTGAGTCATCCCACTGACCCTATGGACTAGATGATAGTTTAGGATGTAAATTAGAAGTTTAGAAGTGGTTCACTGATTAGCTTAATCAATGGTGACAATTTTCATAAAAACAAGGGTCAACAAGTAACCATTACAGTCCCAAGACTCTGTCTCCTTGACAAATTATACAACTAGCTTCCCAGACTTGTGAGATCAAAGGCATGCAGGTTTAAATGGAAGGAATTTAAGGTAAACCCCACGTGCATCTCCATGGTGGAGCCAGTGGGAATTAGCCACTGGTCTAAAGGACGTCCACTTTTGGTTCTATAATGTGAGACAGATGTCCCCTCCTAGCCAGTGTAGACCATGCCACCACCACCTCTCCATTTTCTGCTTTTTTTTTTTGCAGTGGGTGCACATCAACTTACAATCTAGGGAAAAACAATTGGTGACTTGCTCCAAACTAAGCTGCCCCACAGGGAAGGAACAACCAACTGTGGAAACTCAGACCTGAGCTGCCATTTCTGTTCTCCAGTTCAGCAGAATTTTTTCTGATTACATGTAGCTAAGCTGCGCCTCTCCTATCAGGTAACCACAGGCAGGAAAGCGTAAACAAACCACAGTTTACTTCCTTGGCCTTCAGCCAGTTTATCACCACCTCGGCCCCTCTCCTCTGCTAAGAAACATCAGCCAACAGATCAAGCCCTGCAAAATAACTTGTTGCCTTTGGGGGAAAAAAAATGGCCAAAGAAAAGCACGTGTTACCATATTGAATGGAGACACGGGAACCAAACAGCTTCAAGCCCACAAATCAGCCTGTGATGGCAAATGAGATAATAAATATCTGATTTTTGGGGAAGCCACATACCATAAGCCCACTCTGGGACTAGAGGAATTAACATTTCTTTTGAGACAAATATTTGAGTTTATGTCTCTTTGCTTATCCGTGAGAGATGGAATTGCAGGCAGGTGAGACTCTCCCAGGTGGATTAGCAGGTGGGAGCAGGGAGAAGAAAGATTTCCACCCTAACTTGCTTTGCTCATGTCACAGAATTATATGAAACTTCTTCTTCTTCTGGGAGAAGGTGCAAAATCCCTGGCCTGGCTTCATAAAAATCTTTCTTCAAATACCAACATGGCCCCTGATTCTTAGAAAGAATTCACTGGATATTTACTGAATCTTCCAGCCCAGTCTCCCCCCTCATCATCCCATCAGTTCGCCTTCCAGATCATTCTATGTTTGCCCACATATGCCAGGACCAGCTCACAGCACAGCCCCAACATGGGACACCCCCCCACACACATCCACATTCTTCCAAAGCTCAACTCAAGCCCACATCCTATAAGCATCCCTGGCCATGTCCCACTTTCTTCCACAAACCTTTAGATCTATCTTTTGTATTTTAAGTCTCGGATTTCCCATAAGAGATGTCAATCATACTGCCTCCATGCTTTCCAGATTCAAAGGCAAGAGAAGCCACT
Organism: Ateles fusciceps; assembly: GCA_036589455.1. Taxonomy (NCBI): domain Eukaryota; kingdom Metazoa; phylum Chordata; class Mammalia; order Primates; family Atelidae; genus Ateles; species Ateles fusciceps. Next base: position 7,114,995 of record JAZHEH010000847.1, read on the forward strand.
AGGCTGCCTGCGAAGACATTTCTCAAGGTTTGAGCAGGGACCAGGCTCTGTCTTCAGTTTCTCCAAGTGAGATCCACAGGCGTGGCCCTTGCACTTACTGCTATCAACTCGAAGGCCACCTGGAGTGACCAACAAGGATGGTGTTCCTAAAAGATAGTAGCTCCCAGGACATGCAGACAGAAGCTTCACTCCTGACTCACCCCTTGATCAAATCTTTCACCTATACAGTCCCTGCTATATACTGAGTTATGCCCCCAGCACCGCTGCCAAATTCCTATGTTGAAGCCCTAACCCCCTCTGTGATGGTATTTGGAGATGGGGCCCTTGGGAGATAATTAGGGTTTGGTGAGGTCATGAAGGTGGGGCTCTCATGATGGAATTATTGCCCATAGAGAAGGGCCCCCAGAGGTCAGTCTCATTGTCTCATATGAGGACACAATGGGAGAAAGGGTGACTATCTGCAAGCCAGGAGCTACGCAGGGCCTCTCCAGAGCCTGATCTTAACCTCCTGACCTTGGATTGCTAGCTTCTAGAACTGTGAGAAGATAAATTTCTGTTGGTTAAGCCACCCAGTCTATATTTTGTTACGCAGCCTGTGCTGACTCATACAGGTTCCAAGGTACATTCCTCTCCAAAGTCTCGGTCTATGGTCATGAGATAGACATCCGGCCAGTGAAGTCACCAAGGTTCAGGTAAGTAGGCATCCCTATACTTTAGGTCCAGCATGCCATGGCTGGTCCATGGCAGGGGGTGAACAAGGAGCAGACCCTGATACCCCCACCGCCACACCTTTGTGCAGCCTGGCTGATGCCCCCCTTTTCTCTCTGCATCTGAATTCTGCTTGTCTGCCCATGATCAGGCCCAAATCTCTGTTTCTTGCAGCCAACAGCTCCTCCCTTTCTCAGCTGTCCTGGTGAGGGGCTCACACCCTGGGGTCAGAGTCACAGGGACACACAGACTGCTGGGGTCCCAGCTCTGCCACATCCTTTCATGGGACTTGAGGCAAATCCTAACCCTCTCTGTGCCTCCTCTGTAAAAGATGGGAAGTAACTCTTCCCAACTTCTAAGGCTTTTAGAGAGAATCAGTGAGTCAATGCACGCAAAGTTCTTCAGACGTGCAAGGCACACCGTAAGCACTCTGCATGACATTACTTGTTTTGGGAATTCAAGCCAATCTTTTAAGTCCTTGAGCCTGAGTTTTCTCGTCTATAATATGAGAATGCATATACGTGGCACTATGCCAAGCTAAGAAATAAAAAACCAAAGTATCAGCAGCTGATTGTATTAGCAGCAACACAGAGAAGACCCTTGTTAACAGACTGAATTGATGGGATGGCGAGTCCACCCTCTTCCACCAAATCACTTTAACCTTGGAAGCTATTTCTGCATTTTCAGAGTGGGCGGGGCTGAGGTCAGCCATGCTCTCAGTGATGCGTTTTCACATCCTGCTGAGGGGGCCCCTCCCAGGCCTCCCTGTGCCCTAGTGCACACCGACTGCACTGGGCCAGCGACCTGCAGAGCAGCGCTCTGAGTCACTGACACGCTCTGCAAACCAGAGGCCTCCGGAAATCAGCCCAGACAGCAGACTCGCACAGCAGCCTGCCACCAGCCATTTTATGAGCAAGACCTCGGGGCTTACAAGAAAGATGCCACACCACGTGCCAAACTGTCCCCAGCTCCTGGGATGAGTAGACACGGTGATTCTGAGACTCTGGTTTCTAGTAAAAGGGGCCCACTAGGAGGAGAGTGTGTCACTGGCAGATCAGTTTGTGGCCAGGAAGGCACCAAGTCCCAAGATGACAAGAGGAGCCACCTGCCTCGATTTGGGCTCCAGGAAGAGAAGGGCAGCCGAGGCCGGCCAGCAATACCAGACAGGCCATGTCCCCCAGATCGGCTTCCTGGCATCCTCCGTGTCCTTCCTCGACCCAGCCTCTACCGCAAGACTTCAATGATGCCTTTCAAACCCCAAATCCGCATACAACACGAGGCCAATGGAGCAGGACCATAGGCTGCCACTCAGAAAGATGTGAGGCAGGCAACCACGTTCACCTCGGGTTTCTAACGAGCTGCGGGTGTGCAGGCGCCATGATTTCACACATCATGTCACCGTGCCTCACCAGAGGTCTGTTTGCATGTGCCATGTTCATAGAAGCTGGCATCAGACAGCTCACAGCCTCACAGGCAAGCTTTTATAGGCACTGCCTTTCAGCTGTGTGTGGCTCCTGGGGTCCTGGTTTTTATGGAGGGGGGTAGCATGACTCAGACCACAGGACCCCGTATTTTGAAGCTGTGACATTTTAATATCAACCGCTCACTGGTTGGTAATACCCTCATAAAGGCGGAGACCTCGTCTCTCTCATTTATTGCTATATCTCCAGCACCTAGGACAGAGCCCAGCACATAGTAGGTGCTCAGTAAAAATCTCGAGGAATGACTGGGCAAAAGAATAACTACCACCTCCTAATTGATTGGATTTGCCCAGAATTTTTCCAATCAGGCCTGGCTTTCAGCTGTCTCCCAGAGCTGGCCTGAAGCCCTACTGGGAAGATTGGTAGCCAAATTGGGAGTAGTTAGACGGGAGCTGACACAGCCACACGGAAGCGACGCGCACAATACCGCGCACGAATGAGTGAGAATTATTCAATGTGCACGTCCTCCATTCACCCTCAGTGAGCAACTTGGCCAGTCTGGTTTCTGGATCCTTTTGGCTACAGAGGCAGGCAAGTGAGCAGAATAAACAGGACCAGGTTGAGGCCGGGGAAAGAGGCAAATGGAGGAGGCAGGTGAGACAAAGGAGATGGTATGGGGGGCCCCAGGGTGGGGATGCGGTACCAGAGGTCAGGGAAGAGGAGACATGAGCTTGGAGCAGGGGCATCAGGGTTACTGAGGCAGCCCCTGTTGCTGCTTCCTCAATGGCTCGGCTCTTCCCCCACAGAACCCAGGACAGAGGCCAGCCTGCCCTTGCCTCACTTCCCAAGTAGCTGGGAGGGGATGCAGGATATGGTTGTAACGAGAGAGACACCAGAGAACAGCCTCAGGGAGCCAAAGCTGCGGAGGGGAACGGTGTGGGAGGAGCTGCCTCCCCTGCTTCTGGTGTTGGAGTGTGGGGAGGGGAACCGGGAACTGCAGGGTCTCTGGGTGTCCCGGAAGGCAGACACTGGCACCAAGAAAGGCGGGGGTGGGGGGTGGTCCTAGAGACGTTATGGAGCAGCTGACCAACCCAGATTCTTCTCCCAGCCCCGCCTCCTGCGCTGTCTGAAATAAGCCCCTTTATGCCAGGTGATCTGTCAGCTGTAGATGAAACTTCCTCACCTACAATCACAGTTACCATTTTGTTAATTTCTATGGCACTTTCTACAAAGATTTTACATACACATACATATGAGATGAGTCTTGCTCTTGTTGCCCAGGCTGGAGTGCAGTGGCTCAATCTCTGCTCACAGCAACCTCCGCCTCCTGGGTTCAAGCGATTCTCCTGCCTCAGCCTCCTGAGTAGCTGAGATTACAGGTGCATACCACCACACCTGGGTAGTTTTTGTGTTTTTAGTAGAGGCGGGGTTTCAGCATGTTGGCCAGGCTGATCTCAAACTCCTGACCTCACATGACCCACTTGCCTTGGCCTCCCAAAGTGCTGGGATTACAGGTGTCAGCCACCATGCCTGGCCTATATATATTTTTTTTAATCCTCACAGTCACCCCATGAAGTAGGTATTGGCTGCCCCCATTACACAGATGAAGAAGCCAAGTCTCCGAGAGAGTCACAGACTCAGGCTCTGCAGCTGTTATGTAGCAGAGCAGTGTGGCTCAGGCTCCTTGAAGATAGAAATTCATTTTTGCTCACCACCCATCCACAAGAATACACTTCTCTGAATGCAGCTCAGCACAAACACTGCTCCTTGGGAGATCCCAGCTTTTGTCAGGGTTGAGCAGTAGAAATCGCCCACGTGGTACACAAGGAAAAATGGGGGTAAGAGGCATCATTGTTAGCTCTGGTTAACCTATGCCAGGGAGTGGGCATTGAGATTTAAGAAGCAAAGAGTGGCTTGGCCTCCTCAGGACCACTATACAAAGCCCAGTACACATCTAAAAGGTGAGATGGGGCCAGGCACGGTGGCTCACACTTGTAATCCCAGCACTTTGGGAGGCTGAGGTGGGTAGATCACCTGAGGTCGGGAGTTCGAGAACAGCCTGACCAACATGGAGAAACCCCATCTCTACTAAAAATACAAAATTAGCTGGGTGTGGTGGCAGATGCCTGCAATCCCAGCTACATTGCTTGAACCCAGGAGGCAGAGGCTGTGGTGAGCCGAGATCGAGCCACTGCACTCCAGCCTGGGCAACAAGAGCAAAACTCCTGTCTCAGAAAAAAAAAAAAAAAAGGTGAGATGGTGCCAGTATATTACAAGAGTTACGGCCAAGGCCTGGGCTGCAGACAGGGATGACTGGAGGCGCCCCAGCTCACTTCCACTGGCAGCGTTCTCCAGCAGAAGAGGAAACCGTAGGTTCACTTCCCACAAACCCACCAGCAACTGGGGTTTCCAGACCCCATGGAGGCCAGGCCTTCCTAAGGCATCAGTCTGACTCCAGCTTTGGGCCTGGGGCATCGGCAGCACATGTAAGGCCTCCTCTCTAGAGAAGCTGTGACATCTGAGCTCCCCCACAGGGCCTATCTGAAAGGGAAATGCAGGTCACTCCCGAGGGTGACAGGGTGAGTGGCTTCCACAGCAGGTGCCTGGGTGTTACGACCACTTGCTGCCTCATCAGAATTCCATCTTGATCGACTCTCCCTAGCCACCTGCCACACCCACCCACTGTCAGGACCCAGGGATCCCACTTGGCCTTTAAGATTGAAGATGATCCGCTTCCCTCGCCTCACTCTCCCCTAGTCCACAGCCTTCCTTACTATACGTGAATCACATCAAGCCCGCTCATGCCCCAGGGCCTTTGCACCTGCTGTTCTCTGCACCTGGAATGCTGCTCTTGCCTTAGACATCTGCAAATCTCTCTTGTTGAGATCTCTTCCTAAACACCGCCTCCTCTGAGGTGCTCCCCCTTACTGGAACGGCAAGCAGGCCTCCATGCCACCCCATCGTCCCCCGCCCCCAGCCTGCTTTCTCTTCTGACACAGCACTCGGCACCACCAGTTTTATCATTTATATGTTTAGACTGCAAGCGTTAGGAGGGCAGGGACTTTGAGCCTCTTCACTGTGTTAGCCCCAGCAGTGAGCAGTAAACAGCTGTTGGATGAATTAATGATTTCATGAAATAGTGGACAGATCAACGAACCAACTATGGCTTCCGGGTATTGGCAACCCAGTGGTGACTTCATCATGTGGACATGGGGTGCTGTAGTCCTCATCTCGGTAGAGCAGATTGCAAGGGAAACTGGGAATCATGCTTCCTGGTCACAAAGAAGGAGACGGTGCTTCTGCGCTCTTGCTCACGCTGCACTCCTCCCCGGTACCCCATCTCCCCTTCTAACTAATGAAACCCTGGCCCAAAGTTCCAGAGGCCCACAGCCCCTAGGGCACCCAGCCCTGCACTCGGCATTCAGTAGGCTTATTCAACTGCTGAGCAAACAGGGTCAGGACGAGAATTGTGGAGTCTGAAACCCTAAGCCTTTACTTTCCACTCAGTCCAACTTAAAGAAAGAGAAACTGTTTCCCCATTTGTGAATATCTCCATCCCGAGCTTATTTCATATGCCAACTGGGACATGGCTAGAAATTGCCCATGAAAAGACCATAGCGGGAAGTAAGTTTTAAGAGCAGCAGATCCTCAGGAAACCTGAGCCGTTTAGAGACAGGAGGGCCAGCCTTCCAACTAAAGCCCTCTATGGCCCAACCCTGAGCATCCGTCTGCTCAGGCCACCGAGTGTCCAGGGGAGGGCGAGGTGGACCACAGGGCCAGAGCCAGTTTCTCAGGCATTTCCCGCCCACGAGGCAAGATTTGGTGGCTGGGAAGGACAGTAAGCCTTGTGAGAAGTGGCTCTTTATTTCTAGTATGAAAAACAACTTCTAGCAGGCTTTGAAAACACCATAAAAATTCAATACTGGCCAGGCACGGTGGCTCACGCCTATAATCCCAGCACTTTGGAAGGCCGAGGTGGGCAGATCACTTGAAGTTAGGAGTTCAAGACCAGCCTGACCAACATGGCGAAACCCCGTCTCTACTAAAAATACAAAAATTAGCTGGGCATGGTGGCGTGTACCTGTATCCCAGCTACTTGGGAGGCTGAGGCAGGAGAATCTCTTGAACCCAGGAGGCAGAGGTTGCAGTGAGCCGAGATCATGCCACTGCACTCCAGCCTGCGCAAGAGAGCAAGACTCTGTCTCATAAAAATAAATCAATACTGTACAGTGTCCATCTTCCTCTCATTGAGCTACAGATTCAAGGATCTAAAGAAGATTTAACATTCAATGTGATTCTGTGGCACCTGACAGGCTGGCTCCAATGTGGCAAAGGCCACCAAGAGCCAAGACACTTCTGAGGGATGACAACAAGCTGGGACTAGACCTGCCACCAGAAATGAAACATTTCTACAGAGCTGTTGCAATAAGGACAGGGTGTATCATACCTCCACAAATATAGCCAAGTATTATTTGCCAATTTAAAAGTGTGTTATTGACTAGACACAGACAAAATCTGACTTATGCAACAAGCTAGAGCCCAGAAAGAGGCCCACATTTATATGGGAAGGATATTTACAACATCAATAGATTACATCTTCTGAATACATGGTTGGTGACAACCAGTTATCCACACAAAAAACAGTGAAATAAGAACCTTCCCTCATACTGGACACAAAATCAACTCCAGGTGGATTACAGACCCAAGGGTGCAAGGTAAGACTGCAACATGTTGGAAGACACTACAGGAGAATTTCTTTGTGACATCAGGGTAGAGAAAGATTTTCTAACCCACTGCTTTAAACTGGGGGGAGCCTCCGAATCAGTTGGAAAGCTTGTAAAAGCACAGACTGTGGGCCCTCCCGGCAGCGTCTCTGATTCAGCAGGTCTGGGGTGGAGGTGGCATTTGCATTTCTAACAAGCTCCCGGTGACCTGATGACATCTCATCCTAAACTACACCCAGAAAACTCACACCTTTCAGAAAACAAACGTAACTACGTGAACATTTTCTGTTCATCGAAAGGTACCGTTTTACATGTACCAGCTAAGTGAAAAGATTTAACTGTCTGACAGTGTCAAACTTTGTGAGAATGAATTACATATGTGTTGCTGATGGAGCGTCACCTGGCAACCGCTTCAGAACACACTTTGTCACTGTCTTCAAAAGTTGGAAGTGTGTACACCCTGTGACCAAGCAACTCCCCCTGGTCGGTATAAGCCTACAGAAAGTCCTCTGTGTGCAAGCACCAGGAGACAAAGAAAGAACATTCTAGACAGCACTGCCTGTAACCAGAAAGAGGGCAAATCCAGAAACAATCAAATGCCCACCATCAGCAGAACGGATCAACAGGCTTTACAATGGAATCTTATGCAGCAGAGCAAAGGAAAGAATTGCAGCAAAAGCAAAGACAGTGAAATCTACAAAGAAAATGAAGTGGCAAACACAAGATTCAGGACGGCAGTTATGCTAAGGTGTGAATGGAGAGGGCGTGTTTGAAACCGTATGCAGAATCACTGGGCATCGTGGCTGTGAGCATCAGAGATGAGCCAACCAGACCCACCTGCTTCCTGATGGAGGAACACGCCACACTGATGGGACAGTCTTGCAACAGCATCGAGGCTGAATTGGATCAGGCCTCTAGATCTGACTGCCAACTTACAGGAAGTACCGAGGACAGAGCCACGTGTCAGACGACACTATGGGACTGGAACCTGCAAAACCCATACTACAGAAAGTTCTACAGGACACCTGGTTTCTTCAGCACAAAGATGGCAAAGAGAACAGACTAAAGAAGCTGAAGAGACATTTCACACAAGCACCATATCCGGCCGCTCCTCGAGTCCAGAGGCAAGCAAACTAAAAAAAATAAAGAAATATTAGGATAGTTATGAGACAACTGAGAATTTGAACACTGAGTTTGTGATAACAATCTCACGGAAAAAGTGTTTGAGTCATCTTTTAGAGAAATGTAACTGAAAGGTTTGCTGGAAAACATTTTCTACAAAGAAGAGCTCAGAGGAAATGATTATCCTGTTGCTCCTTAAGCTTAGGAGGAGGGGTAAGTACACAGCATTTGTGTTGTCACATATTTAAACATATTTATATGCATTTAATAAAAGCAATTTATTATTTAAAGGAAAGGAAGAGTAGGGGGTGAAAAAGGAAGGGAGGGAGAAGAAAGAAGGGAAAGAAGGAGAGAGTAAGAGGAAAGGAAGGAGATAGGTAGGGATTATTTGGAGAGAAGGAGGACAGAAGGAGACAGGTCTCCTTTACACCCGCCATCCAAGAGCTGGTATTTTTTGCACATCCCGACACATGTAGAGAGCATTCTACACAGGGGCAGGAGAACGTCACCTCTCAGCGAGACCTTCCTTGATGACCCTGTCTAAAGTCTTCTCACCCCCAGCACCCTGTTTCTTTTCTTCATGGCATATGTCACCACTGGAAATATATTTCTTCACAGCATTTCTCCTTATTCCTCAATAGACTATAAGAACCACAGAGCAGGAGCCTCACTTCACTCACCCAGCACCTACTGATTTACCCAGCTGGGAGCAGGAGTTGCTAATGACGATGGTGATGGTGATAATGACAGCAGTGGCAGAGGTGGTATTTGGTATCTACCAGGTATCTACTCTGTGCCAGGCCTTGTTCTAAGAAATCTACATGGACTAACCCACCCAATGTTCACAATGACCCACGAGGTAAGCATTATAATGATCACTCCCGTTTTGCAATTCAGTAAATCAAGGTTCAGTGGGGCGAAGGGACTCGATCAGAGTTACGCAGCTACCATGTGGCCGAGCAACGATTTTCATCCAGAAGTTCTGGTTCCAGGGCCTATCCTGGACTCCTGCCTTGCTGGGAAAATTGCATTTAATAGTAAAGACAGAAGCTTTTTGTTTAGGTCTGAAGTGATCTGAGTTAACCACTGAAGTTCAGAGGGAACCTGATTAAACCAAGTTATTTCTCCTGCCCATACTAGCCCCAGTGTTCTTTAGGTGAACGTGCACACGTGCGCACATACGCACACACACATGCGCAACACGCGCACACACACACACGCCCACACAGTATAACTACACCTGGCCACACTACAAACCACAGTGCAAAGTACTGAAGCAATGCAATGGTTTTTTTTCTTTTTGAGATGGAGTCTTGCTCTTTCACCCAGGCTGGAGTGCAGTGGCGCAATTTCAGCTCACTGCAACCTCTGCCTCCCAGGTCCATGCAATTCTCTTGCCTCAGCCTCCTGAGTAGCTGGGATTACAGGCGTGCACCACCACATCTGACTAATTTTTTTATTTTTAGGAGAGACAAGGTTTCAACATGTTGGCCAGGCTGGTCTCAAACTCCTGACCTCAAGTGATCTACCTGCCTTGGCCTCCCAAAGTGCTGGGATTCCAGGTGTGAGCCACCATGCGTGGCCTGAAGCAATGCTCTTTGCCTTGTTTTCTGCCTGGCACACAGTATGACTTGTTTTCTGCGTGGCACGCAGTAGGCACTCTGCAAATGTGTCGAGTGGAACCGACCAAAATGCAAGGAATTTGGGCCAGGATGCCAACCTTTCCAAAACAGAGGTGCCAACCTCAGTGAGGAAACATCTCTATTAAGAGACCCTTGAGGGTGAGCAAGCCTCTTTTGGAAATTCAAGGCCCCCACAGGAGGGGGCCCTAACCCCATTAGTCACACCCACCCAGCAGGAATTACTTGACTGCTTTCCTTTCCAGCTCCCCTTCCAGCCTTCCGGAAGGGACCCTGAACAGCTAAGAACTCTGATAATAAGAAACCAAGGGCTGTGAGATCTGGAGCGTGAATTTAGGAAATTCTTTCCAGGATAGGCCTGGCCAGAGCCTGTCTTGGGGTGAGCCCCACGACTGGCACACTCTGGCCTCGCACAGCTGGGGGTGATTGGACTGGGGGAAGGGGCCCAGGACCAAAAGGGGTGGCCCTCTTAGATGGAGCCAAGCCGTCTGCATTCTGAGTCACAAGACCATCCTCAGAACCTTCTCCCTAATCGGAAGACAGCAGGAGCGTAGCATGCTGGGAGCTGCTGCCCCTTCTCCGAACGGGCCGGGGGTGGGCAGGAGCAGGGAGCTCCAGTTCCTGGGCTGAGGCGTGAATTTCTCAGAACCCTGGCAGCCTGGAAAACACAGAGCTGGTTTCTGTTTTCCACCCCCAGAAACAGCCTGTAACCACAGCAGGAGGGAGGCCCCGCTGGCCGGGTCAGGAGCACCCTGGCCAGGCAAGGATGCAAACGCTGCTGCTGTTTAGAGAGGGAAGCCCTGGCCGGCTCACATGCCCGATTCCCGGGCGTCCCCGGCCACCTCATATTCTCTGCCAATGGGGTCCACAGGGATGCTATCTTCGGGAGGAGCTAGGGTTTGGAACGCAGCCCTCAGAACGGGGGTGCATGCCAGCTGGGCCAGGAACTTGGCATGCAAAGGGGGTACGATCTCACAGGTCTCCCTGCAAAAGGAGTGCTTCTGTGTCCAAAGCAAGCTGGTGCCAAGCACAACAGGACAACAAGGGGCACAGGAGGAGGAGAAGCGCAGGATGGGGCCGCCTGCCCCACACACGGAGCCAGGTGGAGCATCCTGCCCTCCAGGCAGCCGGCTCCCGGGTTTCACAATCCTTCCCATGGCACTCTGGTTTGCTGTCACAACCACCGTAGGATGACCCCAAGCTGGGCAGCGCTGCTGGCTGGAGGCGAGAAATTGATTTTCTCATGGACTCAGCGGCCAGCACATTTCTGAGGCCATGCCCAGGCCTGGCCTGTGGAGTCCCCCAAGCATCTGCCTCTGTCGATCCACTGTGCCCTCTGAGGCTGGACTACGTGCCACTGAGAGGACCCTGGGTTCCAAAGTCATCCTCCTGAGAGGAGATAACAGCCTGATTCTAGGACCAGGACACAGCCCATCTCCTCAGGGTTTATTCCCTGGCAAATCTTGTTAGCAGATGCTAGAGGTTTTTATTTGCACTCCTGAACTCCCAGAGAAACATATAGCATCTTTTTTTCTCAAAAACCCAAAAGAGGCGGGGTGTGGTAGCTCATGACTGTAATCCTAGCACTTTGGGAGGCTGAGTTGGGAGGAGTGCTTCAAGCCAAGAGTTCAAGACCAGCCTGGGCAACACAGTGAAACCCTGTCTTTACAAAATTAAGAAAAAACAGCCAGGAGTCGTGGTGCATGCCTATAATCCCAGCTACTCAGGAGGCTGAGGTGGGAGGATTGCTTGAGCCTAGAGTTCAAGACTGCAGTGAGCCATGATGGCACAGTGCGCTCCAGCCTGGGTGACAGAGCAAGACCCTGTCCCCTCCAAAAAAATTAAATAAAAATTTTAAAATAAAAAAAAAACACTAAAGAACACGTATAAATGTACTCACTCGCTGTGGGACCTTGGACCAGTTACTTAACCTCTCTGGGCTACAGCTTCTCATCTATTAAATGCCTCACGAGGCTGCTATGCGGCTTAAATGAGCTAATGCAGCAAAGTCTTAGAGGAACATCTGGTCAACAGTAAATACCATCTAAGCATGAGCTGCTATTATTATTATTCTTTGATGACAAATGGTTTTTAATCATTTACAACCCAGGCAGTCTCTGTTCTCGATTTCATGCCTGACTATTCATTCAATTCTCCAAATACTGAGTGAGCACCTTATGTGTGGGAAGCTGAGCCAGGCTTTGAGCAAAGGGTGGACATCAGCAAACGCCGTCAAGGGCTTCCCATGTGCAAAGCCAGCCCAGGGGCAGTCAGCAGTGCGGACAAGTCACAGCATGTGTCCTCATCACCCAGAGACTTGAACTTGAGCAAGGGAGGAGAAAAAAAACATGGGAACACCTGAAAGAGACCATGTTCATTCCAGGACTTCAAGGCAAGAGAGAAACCCTCCAGATGCAGACAGAAAATGTTGTCAGGGACTTGGAACCCTGGCCAGATTGCAAAAGTCACAGGAGACAACTGGGCATGGTGGTTCGTGCTTGTAATCCCAGCACTTTGGGAGGCTGAGGCGGGCAGATCACGCGAGGCCAGGAGTTCAAGACCAGCCTGGCCAACATGGCGAAACCCCATCTCTACTAAAAATACCAAAATTAGCTGCGCATGGTGGCAGGGACCTGTAATCCCAGCTACTTGGGGGACTGAGGTAGGAGAATGGCTTGAACCTGGGAGCTGGAGGTTGCAGTGAACAGAGATCGTGCCACACTGCATTCCAGCCTGGGCAACAGAGCGAGACTCTATCTCAAAAAAGAAAGAAAAAAAAAGTCACAGGAGAGCAGAGATGGATTTCCAGGTGGTGGTTAAGGCATGGACAAAGGTTGGGAGGCAAGAAAGCCTCAGCACAGCCATGTGTCATCCTCCCCGCACAGCTGAGGGGTGGGCGGGTGAGGCTGATTGTGCATACACACAGCCGGAAACACAGCCCCAAGCGGAACAGAAAGGTTTCTGTTTCTAAATCCTCATTTTTACACTAGCCTCTGGTGTCATTTCTAGGACCTGAAATCTGTCCCTTGCTGTTTAAAAAATCTCTCCTAGGAGTCTGGGTGTGGTTGCTAATGCCTGTAATCCCAGCACTTTGGGAGGCCAATGTGGGCAGACTGCTCAAGCTCAGGAGTTTTGAAACCAGCCTGGGCAACACAGTGAGACCCCATCTCTGCAAAAAATAATTCGCCGGGTGCAGTGGCATGTGTTGGTAATCCCAGCTACTTGGAGGAGCCGAGGTGGGAGGATCACTTGAGCCCAGGAGTTTGAGGCTGCAGTAAGCCTTGAGCATACCATGGCACTCAACCTGAGTGACAGAGTGAGACCCTGTATCAAAAAAAAAAAAGATTCTCTCCTGAGTAATATATGCCTGTTAAAGCAGAAAATCCAATAGAAAACACAAGCAGGAGAAAGAGAAAGTCTCCCTCCTACTCTGGCTCAACATTTCCTTGTGTGTCTGCATCTTACTGACAGACATTTAGGCTATTTCTAGTCTCCTGCTACGACAGACAAGGGGCCCACATCCCACAAACCACACACAGCAGGCTTTCCGGATGGACCCAGCTTCCTGAAGACAGATGAGGCTCATTGTGGTCCCTGACGAGTTGGCCACCCCCCTGTCTCTGGGGGATCCAGGAAAACCAAGAGCTCCTAAAGTCACAAAGCTTCATGTCAGAGAACACTGTGCGGGGCTAGGGACCAGTGACATGGAATAAACAGCCGACCTGGCTCACAGCAGGGCCAGCACATCTCAAGATACATTTCTAGAAGTGGGATATTCTGGGTTAAAGGATGTGTGCATTCTAAATTTGGGTTGCTTTCACCAAATAGCCCTTCAAAGAGGTTGTACCCATTCCATTTGACCCAGCAATCCCATTACTGGGTATATACCCAAAGGACTATGAATCATTCTATTATAAAGACACATGCACACATATGTTCACTGCAGCCCTGTGTACATAGCAAAGACCTGGAACCAACCCAAATGCCCATCAATGATAGACTGGACAAAGAAAATGTGGCACATATATACCATGGAATACTACACAGTCCTAAAAAATGATGAGTTCATGTCCTTTGTAGGGACTTGGATGAATCTGGAAACCATCATTCTCAGCAAACTGACACAAGAACAGAAAACCAAACAGCGCCTGTTCTCACTCATAGGCAGGTGCTGAACAATGACAGCACGTGGAGTCAGGGGAGAGGAGCGTCACACACTGTGGGTAGTGGTGGGGGGGGGGGGGGCTAGGGGGAGGGACCGCGGGGGCGGAGGGGAGGGTGGGGAGGGGATGACATGGGGAGAAATGCCAGATATAGATGAAGGGGGAACAGAGGCAGCAAAACCACCCGGTAATGTATGCAACAACCCTGCGTGACCTGCACATGTACCCCAGAACCTAAAGTAATATAAAAAAAGAAATTAAAAAAAAAGAGGTTCTACCCGTGCAGATGCCCACTGATAATGACTGAGAGGACATGTTTCACGCCCTGTGCCAATACCACGTTATCAGCCTCCCTTCCTGCCCTTCCTCCTCCTCCTTTCCCTTTCTTCCTTGCCAATGTTGTCAATCTCACAGGAGAAAAAACTGACCCTGGTCTGGAACAATCCTGCACCAAACACAAAACATAATGTTCAGATAATAGGAAGTCCAGGGAAAAAGAAAACAGAAAGAGTTTAATAATTCCAGAGAGAGTGGCCAGGTGTGGTGGCTCACGCCTGTAATCCCAACACTTGGGGAGGTAAAGGCAGGTGGATCACTTGAGGTCAGGAGTTTGAGACCAGCCTGGCCAACACAGCAAGATCTCGTCTCTACTAAAAAATACAAAAATTAGCCGGACATGGTGGCGCACTCCTGTAATCCCAGCTACTCTGGAGGCTGAGGCAGGAGAATCGCTTGAACCCTGGAGGCAGAGGTTGCCGTGAGCCAAGATCACACCACTGCACTCCAGCCTGGGAGACAAGAGTGAGACTCTGTCTCAAAAAAAAAAAAAAAAAAAAAAATCCCAGAGATAGTTGAGGGAATTGGTTCTGAAATGGCCCAGAGAGAAGACAGGAACCGGACCAGGACCCTCAGGACTCAGAGGACCTGCCCGCTCTGCCTGGGTAGGGCACAGCCCCCGCCTGGGAGTCCCAGGGTGTCAGCTCCTGGCTTCTCAGTCTGTCTGGCTGAAGGGGCTGCTCCCTCAAACAGGAAGCCATGATGAAGGAGTTTCACATCTGCCTGGAATAGAGGGCCCATCCAAATCTGGTAGAGGCTATGTGGGGACCAAAAACTGATAGAGAAGATAAGGAGGGTTAGGAGGGTTAGCACGTCCCAAGTGCAGAGATGAAGACATTTCTGCAGCCCCTAACAGGTAAAGATGAGTCTAAGGAAGATGATGAAACTGATAGCTGCTCTCTGTGGAGTGCTGTGTGGCTGACCAGGTTACACTCACTTCCCATACATCATTTCCTTTCAACCTCAAGCACTGCTAATATCCCCACTTTGCAAATGGGGAAATTGAGGTCACATTCAGTAACTCACCTAAGGCCACACCCCCAAGTTCCTTAGGCAACAGATGGGAGCTGAGCGTGGGGGGGCAGAGGGATGGTAGGAATTCACTTTAGCGCTGGTTGAATCTGGGGTTCCTGCAGGGAATCCACATGGAGGGCCCACGAGGAGGTCAGATCGGTGGGTCTGGGGCAAAGCCAGTTTCCTGGAGTCTCATCAGATGAGGGAGTGAAAAGGCAGGGGAAGCAGCCCAGGATCCATGCCTCATTCTCCTCGTACATTGACTCAGAATCACTTCTCACACACACGGGCCTCAACCACGCATTGCCTATGCCTCTGGCTTTGTTACCTCCGACAAATCTCTCCCTTTTCTCAACCGGCTTTCACGTCTAAGATGCGGAGATGATCATCCCTGCCTTCCATGGTGCCCAGGAAGGGGGAGGGATCATTAGCATTATTATAATACTGTACTCATCAGTCTGGCAAACACACTCCCCCCCAAAACTGCAGCCTTCCGCCTGCCAGTAGCTTCCCTTTCTTCCCAGCATAAAATCCAGAGCTCTCACCCTGTGAGGCCTGCCCCTGCCCTCCAGCCTCCCAGCCTCCCAAGACCTCTTTCTGTCCTCCACACAAAGCTGTTTCCTCCCAGCTCTGCCCTGTGAGTTTGCTCTTCCCTCTGCCTGGAATTCCCTCCCCTCACTCTCTTCCTCCAAATTTGAGTCTCAAACCCAAAGTCACCTCCTCTAAGAGGCTGGTCCTGACCACCCCATCCGAAGCTCTGCCCTTCCGCATCATCACTGTATTGAACTCAGAGCACTTAGTCTCCACTCCCACATCTGAAATTTTCATCATTTTCTGGTTGACATTTGATGAACAGCCTTCGCCTTGCAGAGCAAGCTTTGCCAGCGGGGGAGGGCCCATCCATTTCGTTCACTGCTCTGTCTCAGCACCCAGCCCCAAGTCCAGCTCACTTTACATACTCAGTGGATATCTGTTCAAAGGAGGAAATAACACCCGTTGATAACAAACCAAAAAGGCAAATGCTTGAGCATCATGCCCTGAGAGCTCCCGAGACAGCCAGCCCACCAGCCAAATGCTAAAGGAGGCCGCATCCCATCACAGCATCAGCCCTCCTTCCCTGATATCTGTGGGGCGCTGGGCCATCCATAAGCCACTTTTCACACATGCCTCACCCAAGGCCACAAGGAAGGAAGAGACAAAAGCTCAGAATCGAGCTTCCTTTGACACTAACTACTCAGTAACATCTTCTGATCCCGGGCCCCCCGTCCTGGGTGCTGCACCAGCGAATACACAATGCCACTGGAAATACTAGTTCCCAGCGGCTTCCCACACTTGGAGAGTGCTAGGAATTCTCCAGTCCCCCAGTAACAAGTCTTTCTGTAGAATGGACACTCCTTCCCCAAAACACACATGGTGTGGTCAACACTCAGTATTATAAAGCTGTTACTTCTACCAGAGCTGGATATCAAATCCTTCAGATGGTGGTTCTTAACCAGGGGCAACTCTGCCTCCCAGGGGATACTTGGCAGTATCTGCAGACGTTTTTGATTGTCACATCTGGGGTGCTACTGGCATCTTGTGCATAGAGGCCAGGAACACTGCTACATCCTGTCATGCACAGGATAGCCCTCACAACAGAGAATCATCCAGCCCAAAACAATAGCACTGAAGTTGAAAGACTTGCTTCAGGAGAAAAAGCAGTAAGAGAATGTTTTGAGATTCCTGGACTGACCCTTAGGAGAGGAGTTTCCTGAAATTAGGGAAAATAGCAATAACTGGACATTTAAGGCCTCACCCTTGTTCTGGTTTAGGTTTTCTTTTACTGTTTGTTTTGGGGTTTTTTTGTTTGTTTGTTTTTTTAGACGGAGTCTCGCTCTGTCATGCAGGCTGGAGTGCAGTAGTCCGATCACAGCTCACTGCAAACTCCGCCTCCTGGGTTCAAGTGATTCTGTCTCAGCCTCCCTAGTAGCTGGGATTATAGGCCTGCACCATCACGCTCAGCTAATTTTTGTATTTTAAGTAGAGACGGGGTTTTACTATATTGGCCAGGCTGGTCTTGAACTCCTGACTCAAGGGATCCGCCTGCCTTGCCACCCAAAGTGCTGGAATTACAGGTGTGAGCCACCGCACCTGGCCTAGGTTTTCTTGATAGTACCTATTACCACCTGACGTTATAATATATATTTATTTTGCTGCTTGTTTCCCCAACTAAGAAGTATGCTCCATGAAGGCAGAGACTCCATTTCACACGCTGCTGTGTCCTCACTGGTACACAGTAGGCATTCCATAAATATTTGTGGAATAGATGAAGAAACTCCTAAGAATATCAAATTACACAAAATACCCAACCTCCTTTTGCAGCTGTTCATTATGATCATACCTATCCTGCACAGAGACCCAAAATCCATTTTCTCATCTTCCACAGTAACAGGTTTCAGCTGTGCACATGACTGGGTAATATAATTATAAAAACTACACTTCCCAGCCTCCTCTGTGGCTCAGTGTGGTCACATGACAAGGGCCTGGCCAATAAAGTACTAGCTGAAGGGATAAATGTGATTTCTGGGTTATGCCCTTAAAGGAAATGGTGTGCCCTCCTTCCTCTTTTTTCCCTTCCAGGAGCCATCTTGGATGATACAGATGAGGGTACCACCCCGAGAATGGAGAGTGGTAAGACAGAAAAAGCCTGGGTTCCTGGTACGTTGGGGCCAGCATACCAGCCATGGACTGCTTATCCCTGTGCTGTTACAAGAGGAAGAAATCATCTATCTTGTGAAAGTCACTGTTAATTTAAGTTTGGGTTCGGCTACAGCAGCCTCTACCTCCTAATCAATACCCGCTAATAACCCTCCCAATAACCTCCCCTGCCTTGCAACCTCTAACTGCTTTGGAATCACACTTAAAGACTCTATAACCCTGCAAGGAGAATCTCGGCCAGCCAGCACTCAGGAGCTATTTCCTGACTTCCCCTTCACACACTCAGGGGATGCAATCCTCAGTCTAAAGGCAGGATTATTTCCTCCCTCAAGCTTCAGAATATCTGAGTGCATTGCTAAGCCAGAGAAAGAAAGGACAGGAAGTCATATTATTTCAGTCCCTCAAATGATAAGGACAAAAGGAACTACCAAAAAAGGCCCATTAAAATCTTAAAACACCAATTATGCCTAAATTCATGAGTTCATAATGGTACCAAAAGAAAAAAAAACTACACACAAACAACCCGAATGGATCATCACTGTAGGATATTAATGGACCAACCCATTATTTTAAAAACTGGTAAATAAAGGGAAAGAATCAAGCATTCATCCTGCTTTTCCTATATGAATTCTATCATTGTTGATGAAGGGAAGTTGCTGTTTATAGCAGTTTTCCAGCTAACAGTAGAGGAAGGGATGGCAGAATTAGAATAGAATATCACCATTTTATAATTCATGCACCACTGAATTAATGGAGCAAGGCATTGACTATCAATCACCAAAAGACAGGCAACCCAACTCCACGTACCTCCTGTCAGAAGGATGTGTCACCGCCTATGTAGCAATCTTGCCAAAAACAATTGAATCAGAATGAATTAAGCCTCTCCGTTTGACTGCTAACTTACAGGACATACAGAGGATACTGGGACACACTGAAAACTTCATCATGGAGATGTAACTGACAAAAGCCAGACTGAAAAATTTCACAGGATAAACGACCTCATTTCTTCAACAAATAAATTACCATATAATACTAATGATAAAACCAAAAAAGGATCTTATTATTTAATCTAAAGGAAGAACCTCTAGATTTAATCTAGGGGAAGAACCTCTCCATTAAAATAGACTTCAAACAAAGGCATCTGCTTGCAATGCTTGGTCTGACTTCCAACGCAAATGAACTATAAAATAATATAAACAAAACAGAAAAAGCTTTCATGATATTTACATAAGACAACTGGAAGTTTAAACACTAGATATTTCATTATATTAAAGAAGTATTGTTAATTTTCATGTGTGCTAGTGGTCTTGTACTTTCAGAGTCCTTTTTTTTTTTTTACAGATACACACTATTTATACCTGAAATTATAGGATGTCTAGGATTTGCTTCAAAATATTACTGTGTCACTAGGCACCACGACATGCACCTACAGTCCCAGCTATGCTGGAGGCTGAGGCAGGAAGATTGTTTGAGTCCAGATCAAGGCTGCAGCGCGCCATGACTGCACCTGTGAATAGCCACTGTGCTCCAGCCTGGGCAACACTGCAAGACCCCATCTCTTAAAAAAAAAAAGAAAAAAACCAACAACAAACCACCAAAACAAAATTCCCAGGTAATGAAGACAATAGAGGATGAAGGTGTAGAAGAAATCAGATTGGCTATGCACTGATAACAGCTGAGGCTTCATGGTGGGTATGTGGGGGTACCTTGTACCATGCTACAGTTACATATGTTCAAAATATTTAACAAAAAGTTTTAAAATCTTACCCCCATTTAAAAATCTTCCCCAGCCACAAGGAGGGGGAAGAAAGAAAGATAAGGGAAGGAACACTTTCAAAGCCTCCCACTGTATCCAGGTCCTGGATTAAGCAGCCTTGGATATGTGTGGTCCTTCCATAACAGGGGGCGCAATTCAAATGCCTAATGGGTCCAGATAGGAACGCTGAATGAGTAGAATGAATGACGTCTAAGAGTGTTGGAAACAGATGCTTGTTGGTACAAAAAAAATCAGCACTGAGACAAAGGATCCGTCAGCAAAGCAATTTTTACTTCCTGCACTGCAGGAAGGGTACCTTCGCTGGTCATCTTGCCATGAGAGTACAACAAAGAAAAAGCACACATATTTATCCCTTATGCATTTGGGGCCATCCTTAACTGCTGTATCTGATCTCCATTGACTGGAGCCAGACCTCGCAATCTAAACTAAAACCCAACTGGCTAACAACTTAAAACTTTCTTAAACAGGTAAGGGGCATAAGCTGCGACTTGGGACATGCCTGTGAGCACATCCGGCAGATATTCTGGTTAAAGTACAAGGACATAGAATACTACGTGCCTATAAGCATGTTTAACAGCTACATAGGATAGGGCTTAACACAGAGTTATTAGCACACTTATGATTTACTCTTTAACAAGAAAGGAAACTTGGAAGGGGAATTTTTACTTCCCACGAAGAGGAACAACAAAACAAGTGTGAAGGTAAATAACAATGGACACTCCATCTATCGTGGGAAGACAAAAGGGAATGGTGGGGACTGTGGACAGGGCAACTGGATGTTCCGACAAAAGGAAGTAGCCTCAACTCAGAGCTGGCCTTGGCTTTGACTCCTGGTAGCCGCCATGCAGGAGGTGGGGCCCAGGGTGGCTAGATCCTTGGATTTTCTAAGCAACGTCAGAAATCCCATTTTTATGTGCAATCCCCGGATTTTCAACACTGGCATCTAATCAGAATATTTTTTCAAATACTGTGTGAGCCAAACAAAATATCTGCGGGCTAAAAGCAGCCCATGGAGCACCAGTTGGCCGCTCCATTTCCAAGTACTGAAGCAGACCACAACTCAATCCATCTGTAAGAAGGGGAGAGGGTGCTTTCATCAATTTTGGGTCAGTTCTTTCTTAGGCATTTAATAAAGCTGAGAATTCCAAAGACACCATCAACTTCCAGAAATCTATAAGAACCGGCTGCAGAACATTTCAAAGGCGTCCTCCACGTCGTCAGCTTATGCAACAGAACCTCTACTTTGCCCAGAGTTTTGGAAATTAACAACGAGGGAATGTCTTTTCAGCTTTCCTGGGATAGTGGAACTAACAGGCTTCAGATGAAACCCAGTTGTTGGTTTGCGGACCGCCTGGGACTGAAGTCCAAACTGCTTGCAACAGACAATCCTGCCATAAAACCAAGTTGGGGTGCTCAAGGCTCATCGTAAAATGACTAGCGAGCTCTCCACGTTGGCTGCCTTGCCAGAGATCTGATTTTATGACTGTTTAAAGGGATGAGACAGATGTCATCCCCAAACCTGAGAGCAGCAGGATTTGTTGCTGAGGACCAGAACAGACTGCTTCCAAATCAACCCTCCGTGTGTCTTTGACTTCGTCTAGAGAAAGATTCTTGACGCCCTGGATGGGCAAAACAGGCCCCTGCCCCTGCCTCTATTCACAGGCACAACTTGACCAGATCCCCGGATCCATAAAAAATTAAAGAGGTGTCAAAAATGCAGCAGAGAAGAGCCAAATAAATGGTTTCATCATTCCCCAGGAAGAAAGCCCCTCTTTTTTTTTCTGAAAGGGTGGAAAGTAGAAGAAAATTGGTGCTAAAATAAAGTTGAAGTGGTTCAGAGCAAAAGGAGTCCAGAATTATACTTGAAGGCAGCACACACCAGAACACACCCAAATCTCAAGTCAAGGAATGACTGGTAAACATGGCTACTTCAGGGAAGAGGTGTTTTTGTTTGTTTTTTGTGAGTTTTCCCCTGGGAAAGCAAAGCTTTGCCACTGATCCAAAATGGGTTTATCAAGGGTGGGAGGGAGGGAGTACAGAGAAAAATCTAGTATATAAAATGAGTTGAGTAATGGTCACCCAGTTTGTAAAGTAACCAAATTCTTTTTCAAGTTCTACTTTTTTAGAGAGAAACAGACTACAGCTAGAGCTGATACTGGAAAGTTGTGTAGATTTTTTAATATTATAATATTCTGGCCAAGCGCAGTGGCTCATGCTTGCAATCCCCGCTCTTTGGGAGGCAGAAGCAGGAGGATCACTTGAGCCCAGGAGTTTGAGACCAGACTGGGCAACATAGCAAGACCATGTGTCTCTATAAAAAATAAACAGCCAGGCATGGTGGCATGTGCCTATAATCCCAGCTACTGAGGAGGCTGAGGCAGGCAGACTGCTTGAGCCTGGGAGGTTAAGGCTGCAGTGAGCTGTGAGGGCGCCACGGCATTCCAGCCTGGGCGACAGAGCAAGAGAACCTCTCTCTCTCTCTCAAAAAAAAAAAAAAAAAAAAAAAAAAAAATTGGATTATCTTGGGCTGTGGCTGGAATGAGGGGAAAATCCATTGCAGTTTCCAGCCCCACATGCAATGCTGTTGAAAACCATTACCCAAGTTGCGGCACTGCCCTGAAATGAACGAGGTCTCTGGTACAGCGAGCATAGCGAACCCACAGAGCAGGGAAGTGAGTCTAGCCCTTCTGCCCTGTGTTCAAGTAAAAATGAAAGTACAAAGAAGGGCTTTAAGATTGGCTATGATGCTGACCTACCCATAAATCTTGCTTAAATGAGCACCTCACTCTTTCACAAGGATATTCACCTGTTGCCACAAGAGAAGAGTCTCATTTGGAAATTAAATATAGCATAAACAATTCAGAATAATTTAAAGTGTTGGTTCTGGCAGATGACTGGGAGGCCGCCGAATGACACTAGGTGTTGCCTCTCACTTGGTCCTCCTTTTCAGGAGCCGTCTGCTCTTGGTGGGACAGATGCTGCTCTGGAATGAGGGCTGTGTGGACAGCAAGTCTGGGAAGGGACTTTCTTGTGGTTTGGTGGCTTCTAACCTCCAAATGCAAGTGCACATTCCTTTGGAAACACTTGCCTTGCAGAATTTCAAAAAGATGGCTGAGCGTTTCTGGGTCTGGAGTCGGCTGGAATGTAGCTCTCTTACATAAACCAGAAATACAGAGTCCACATCACTCGGAATGAAAGGACCGCTAAGTGGCACAGCTCTGAATCTGACATTCTTTGAAAGGGAGGGGGAAACCAGAGAGAGAAAGGAGAGATGCCCTCAGGGACAGATACCTGCATGCCATTTAGGCACCCAGGAGAGGGACAAAGAACGCTCAATTCAACGACCTTCCAACAGCAGCTCTTACAGATTCTGTGGGCCCCTCTGCAGGCAACCACAGTTTTCTGGACTTCGACATTTTCAAGGCTCAAACTATCCTTTGCTGAATTAACAGAGGTAGCCTGACCACCCACTTGAGAATTCAGGCCAAGAGTCAGCCTCCTGTCTCTTCCTCAGAGCCCAGCTCTGCCCCTGCCCCTATAGCTCACAACTGACAAGGGAGAAGAGGGAGGAAGAGAAGATTTCACTGGGATTAGGGGGAAGGAGAGTGGTCAGCAACTACTGAATGCTCACCAAGCATGTCAGGGACTGAGCAAAGAGCTTTACAGGACGCTCCCATTTTCATTCTTACAGTAATCCAGAGAGTTGGGGACCATTTCATAAGTGACTTGGCCAAGGTCACAAAAGAGGGCAGTGATGAGGCCAGACTGAGAGCCAGGTGGCACAACCACAGACTCTTTGCCAGACAGCCCTAGAACTGAGGCTAGGCCTTCAGACCAACCATCCCATTCCTGAGAACGGGCCCCCACTGACCGAAGGACAGGTACAGGACAATTCGTCAGCACTGTGTGTAACAGCAGGTGACACGGAAGTTTCCACCCACAGGGGACTTGTGTGTACATTTTACCACCTTTTGTAGTAGAAAAGGGGAAAATAAGAATATGTGTATATTTGCATATGCTCGGGATGACATGAAAAAAAAAAACCCTAAAGCAGGCATCCTCAAGGTGGATGACGTTATTTCCACAGGGGGTAAAAACTGGTTCTCTGCGGGAGGGGGTGTTGAAAGAATCTTCCATATGGCAATGCTTTGTGGCCCTACAAAGGGCTATGGTACCTGAACAGACACACAGTGTATCTATGGCACTGACATTTCATGGCATGGTGATTAGAAAAAATGGCCTTAAAAGGCTCCTGGCTGGGGATGAGGGGGCAATAATGAAACAAGGGTTGAGAAATAATGTTCTAGAAGGCTAGAGAAAAACCAGTATCAGAGGGCAGAGCAGAAGGGGGGGAAGACCACTTCTGCTGGATGTCTTTCTTACATATTTTTTCTAAACATATGAACATAGTGCCTATATAAAGATACATTTTTAAATGAAGGCAAAAAAGGATGCTGGCAAAAGCCCCCCAAGCAGGCCTTTTATTGGTGCCCACTTCAGGTGGCCGTGTGAGTTGAACTTGGTGCCGATGGTTTCTGGTGGTTACTGGTATACCAGCAAGACCTACACTGAGATACTCAGACCGGGCTCTCCAGGTGCCCACAGCCTCTGGGCCACTCGGGCACCCGCCTGGCTCAGTTCTCATCAGCACAGAGACTCCTGTGTTTCCCCCTGTCGGCACCAGGATGCCCAGCCCAGCCGGGGTCATCGTGGCTGCTGGGCCTGTGGCACAGCTCTGCGGCGACCGAGGTCCGCGTGGGCTTTGCACGCCTCCCCCGCACAGGAGCCGCTTTGTCCCAGGCTTGCCGTGGGCACTGAGGGGCCCCAGTGAAAGATCCCTGACCTGCTGAACAAAGCAGGCCAGTTACAAAACACTTTTCCATCCCTTGGTTCCTTTCCCCGCTTCCTGAGCTTTGGGGGGGTGCGTCTCTCTGTTCATTCCTTCCCCCGCCTGTTTCTCACGCACTGGAGCACCCAGCTTCTGGGTGGAGCCTTTTCAATACACATCCATGGCCCCTCTGCCAGAGGCGCAACTGGCAAAACCTGAGCCACGGGTCCACACTCCTCCAGGGAGCCCACAGCAGGAGACACATTCATTGAAAATCTCAGCAGTCCCGGGTGAGGGCATCAACTCCCTCATGCAGATACACATCCCGAGGTCCCCTGGAGGAAGCAGGGGGAGGGAGCCTTGAGCCATGCCCTGGGGCTATGCCCAATCATTTACCCTGTGGAAGAGGCAGGGGATGAGAGTGAGGGAGCCCATTTCTAAAGATCAGAACAGCCCGTTTTTTCTCCTATACAAATATATTTTTAAAATTTGAACCATGTCCTATAAGAAATCAAGGCAATTAAATTCATACACAAAGCTGGGCATGGTGGCTCACGCCTGTAATCCCAGCACTTTGGGAGGTCAAGGAGGCAGATTGCCTGAGGTCAGGAGTTCAAGACCAGCCTGGCCAACATGGAAAAACCCCATCTCTACTAAAAATATAAAAAGTAGCCAAGCATGGTGGTACGCACCTGTAGTCCCAGCTACAAATCGCTTGAACCCGGGAGGCGGAGGTTGCAGTGAGTCAAGATCATGCCACTGCACTCCAGCCTGGGCAACAGAGCGAGACTCTGTCTCAAAAAAGAAAAAAAAAAACCATAAACAAATAAAACAGCAGTTCACACTTACGGAAGATCCCTTTCATGACATGCATTACTCACCATCCTCAGCACAGCCCTCGGAGGGGAGGAACTGTGATTGTCTCATTCTATAGATGGGGACATGAAGCACAAGGCAGCAAGTGACTTGCCCAGGGTCAGAGTTAGCGATGGAGCTGACACTCGAGACACAGAAGAGTGCCACTGTCTGACTTTTGTTTGTAGAAAAAGGCAAAATGAATCTCTGGAGTTAGAAGGGAGGATGGTGGTCACTTTTGTAGAAGGGAAAGGGACATCTGGGGTGCCGACAAGACTCTGTCATTGATGCAGGTGGCAATTCTGTGGGTGGCCCACTTGTGAAATACACAGATTGCACTACTGGTTTCTGAACGTGCATATAATTAAGGGCTTTACATGAAGAACAGGGCAGTAGATTTGAGAATGAGCAGACTGATACGCGCCCTTCCTGCACACACAGTGTACTCTCACACACGTGCATACTCACACACAAGTTGCCGTCCTCACAAGCCACTGGCAGGGACTGCAGCCGTCACCAAGACCACATCCTTTCCTTTCTGGACATTTCCAGAACAGGATATAACATCTCCTTCAAGTCCCAGGCCACACCCCTGCCCCCACGTTCTCTCATCTGTGGCTGAGTCTCGAGGCTGCTGGAGTAAGCGCTCTACTTCAAAACCCATGGTGGATTTGGTGGTGAGATGGCCTGATGACCTCTGCACCCCCAGTTCAGCTGTGGAGTCAACACAGCTCCTAGAATGCACCACAAGAATGCTGGTAAAAGCCACCTCCGAGTCCACTTTCCCCAGCGCCTCTCCCGCTTGCTTGTGTCCTGAGCAGTAAAAAGTGCAGCCACCCTTCATTTTACGAAAGTGAAGTGGTCAGAACTACCTGTGTATTAATCACATTCTGGCAATTCCAGTTGCATTTTAAGTAACTGCATTCATGAAAGGACCTGCGAGGCACACCCCCTGTGAAATGCACCGCCTTCCATCGCGTTCCTGCCACGGGATTCGTCTTCAAATTCACTCATCTCCCTTTTTCCAACCCTTGACTCCCTATAGTCCATTTTGCAAAGGCAGCCAGAGTGATCTTTTCAAAAAGCAAATCAAACCACGCTGCACTGCTGCTGAACGCTTGCCAGTGCAAGCCCGCTTCTCTGAGTTCATGGCCTCCACCACCTGCCGTTCCCCTCTCCCTGAAACACTCTTCCCTCAGACCTCCCCATGTCTGCATCCATCCCCAATGGCCACCTCTTCAGAGTGGCTTTTCTGTCCACTCATCTGCAGAGGCCGACCTCGCCCCTGACCAGGCAACCACCCTCTCGCTAACCCCGGGGGAGTTTCCCCTGTGGCTTTCGTATTTGTCAATTTCGCTTGCTTATCTTAGCCTTCCATGCTAATGTCTATCTCCCTTAACAAAAAAGTACCCTGAGAGCCAAGATTTCATTTCATTTGTTCACTGGTGGATCCCTAAGTGCCAGCACAGTGCCCAGCACAGAGTAGACAGCCAGAAAATACTTGTGGGTGAGCGGGAAGGAGGGTCAAGGGCAGAGAAGTCAAGCATCAAGGACAGAGAGGGAGGGGAGAGAGGGAAGAAGGAAGGTTAACGACGGGGCAGGTTGGTGAGGAGGGAGCAGTGTGGGAGGAAGGTAGGGAAGAATTAGGTCCTAGGAGCTGCTGGTGCTTTCCCCAGCTACAACCTGGGGCCTTAGAAAAAGAGGCTAGTCATGGAAGGGGGGATGACAGCAGAGAGAAAGCAAGTGACAGTGTACAGATCATATGTTTTTAAAGAACCGTAAGAAAGTAGTAGAATTGGGGTGGGTGGAGAAACACGAGGCTCGCGGAAGTGGATGCCTTGGGCCCTGGAATATCACTTATTTTGCTTTTTCAAAGAGACTTCTTGAAAATGTCTCAAGAACTTGGGAGTGGAGAAAGCAGAAGCAGTGCCTTGGCATTCCAAGAACAGACAGGGCCAAGCCAGCCGGCATCTGTGTGCAGGAATGCAGGCAGGAAGGTCCGAGATAAAGTACAGACACCCCTCAAGGGAGCGGGTTGGGATGTCCAGACGCAACACTGGGATCACTGGCCAAGGTGCAGGAAATGATAACCCAGAGCTGAGCCGGGGCTTCCCTGGACCCCAGGGCAGGGGCAGGGTCCGCTTCAACGGTGGTTTGTTTGCAGTTGTGTGGGAGGGAGGACCCAGGTGACTGCTTCCTTTTCCAGCCACAGAACCTTCCCTTGACCCTCAAAAAACATAAGCCCAGCTCTCACAGTTTCCATGGAAAGCCCACTTTGGCAAAATCCCAAGGCAAATAAATGGCAAATCAGAAATACTAGGCCGGGCACGGTGGCTCACGCCTGTAATCCCAGCACTTTGGGAGGCTGAGACTGGCAGATCACGAGGTCAGGAGTTCAAGACCAGCCTGACCAGTATAGTGAAACCCTGTCTCTACTAAAAATACAAAAATTAGCTGGGTATGGTGGCGTGCGCCTGTAGTCCCAGCTACTCAGGAAGCTGAGGCAGGAGAATCGCCTGAACCTGGAGGTGGAGGTTGCAGTGAGCCGAGATCGCACCTCTGCACTCCAGCCTGGGTGACAGTGAGAGATCTCTCTCAAAAAACAAAAAAAAATGCCCATGCGCTGGCAGCACATCACACTGGAGTTTAGCACATGCCCTGTACAGCCAAATAAGCGCTGTGCACGACACATTCCCTTGGAATAATAAATGAAAGGGACAGAAAAGGACCTAAAGACCGAGGAAGCTGCCCCCGCCAGACACCCGAGGAATGACCCAGGAGATTTTCCAGTTTACTTGTCAGAAATAACACAACAGCAAACCAAGATGTGCAAATCGCATATCCATAGAGCCAATGGCAGCACATCTGGAATGTTCCATGGATGCACAGGCTAGAC
The DNA here is from genome assembly GCA_036589455.1 of Ateles fusciceps. Taxonomy (NCBI): domain Eukaryota; kingdom Metazoa; phylum Chordata; class Mammalia; order Primates; family Atelidae; genus Ateles; species Ateles fusciceps. Next base: position 7,143,176 of record JAZHEH010000847.1, read on the forward strand.
AGACTCTGGAGGAGAATCTGAAATTCCAGCAGTTGGGAGACAAAACTGCTCCCACATCTTCTAGGTGGCTACGGTGGAGACGCAGTCTGGGGCTTGCCACTGGGCATGAGCCACCAGGGGACCTGCCCATTGGAGGGTCCTGGATTGGGCGGAGCTTTGGAGTCAAGGCCGGGGGAGCCCTGAATGGAACTAGTGGCACTTGCTGCCTTTTGGAACTACATGGGTAGACACCATTCCACTGCCCCATCAGGCTCTGGCCTCATGAGTGTGCAGCCCCAAAACTGAGAAGCCGGAATACGGCATAGGGGGACAGGGCAGTGCCGTGCTTCAGAGCCCTTCAGTTTCCTGTATGTTATTTCTGCCAAGTACTGGGAAAGGAGCGTCCAGGTCAGCTGTGCAGCGCAACTCCCAGGCCTCTGTTCTCGCAGAACACAGTACAGTACAGTGGGACAGCACCACCTGGAGTGTGCAGTGCACTCTTGTTTGTGCTACACGCCCTCCTTTTAGAGATGGATAACCACCACTAGCATAGTAAAGACTCTGAGAAGTCCTGCAACAAATAATTTAAAAAAAAAAAAAAAAAAAAAAATTTGGTTTAACCTAGTTTTTTCATCTTTTAAAGCCAGGAACCCTCCTTCAGAAAATAGCTCCTAGCATCCCATGGGCTGGGGTCATACAGCGTGTGCCTAAATTTCACCTTGCTCCGTTCTCTGAGACATCCTCAGAGCCGACTCAGGCTTCGCCCCGGCGGGACTCCCTCTCACGACGACTGTGAACCTGCCTGTGTTCAGAAAGGGCCTCCAGAGGCCCAAAAGGGTCTCCAGGCTCAGCTGCTTTCTCTGTAATGTGAGTTTCTGTGGAAATGGCAAGGACAGCTATGGATCTGGGGCTGCAACAGCCAGTCATGACCACCTCGGGCCATGTGGACATGGGTGCCCCAGTATTCAAGACACTCACCATTTGCCTTTAACATAGGATGGATGGGGTGGGAGAGGCCAATGTGTTTCTCACTCTGGAGACCAGCTCAGCCCTAGGTGCAGAGTCAGCAGGGGAAAGCTATCCACCCCTGCACAGACGCTCATTTATTTATAAAGCACCTCTTCTCCAATACAATCGATCCCCCAAGGCCTTGCGGAAAGAGGGGTCTGGTTACAGCCATGCTTCATTGATCTACCACCACTGGGCATTCTGCCTTAGTTAATTCTCAACACGATTGCCCTCTTGAAAATAAGCACCAACACTTTATCATCACCATTGTGAATGTAAATTGCTCAAGGATGGATTGTACGCAGGTCTCCCTTTCAAAACAGAGCACCATGACCCTAACTCAACCTGTACGTGATTATTCAGGATCAGACAAATCAATAATTAACACAGCAATGCCCAGAGGTCAGCCTTGTAAGGCGCATGGGCCAGGATGACCCTACAAGAAGTGGCCCCAAGGTCTCCCCCTTGGTGAGTTCAGGGGACATTTTCGATGGATTATCTCACTAGAGATTGGGTATGGAAATTACTAGAAGTCATAGAGCCCCCAGATAACCTGGCTCGTCAAGATGTTTCTTGGAGTAAAGGTCAACAGCCTCTGACTATGCAGCAGAGGATATTTCTGGCACTGCAGTGTCTGAAACTTAATACCCGGTCTTGATGGTAACTATCGTGGCTGTTTGGAAGCTCCTGCTTTACTTCCTACCCCTTGGCTGGGCTCCTGAGAGTTAATTTTCTGAAATAATTGAAGTTTCAGGGTATAGCAGATACTACTGCCTATAAAATACAAGACTGGAACTGGGAATGACATCCGGCAATTTAGGTTTTTCCTACTGCTAGTAAGCAACTTCAATCGCTTAACTGTTCATTTTTAAATAACTTCGAGTGTCATGGGACTGTTTGCAACTCAATGGATAAATACTTGAGGGGATGGATACCCCATTCTCCATGATGCACTGCTTTCACTTTGCATGCCTGCCTCCAAACATCTCATGTACCCGGCAGATAAATACCACACACACACACACACACACACACACACCCCCTGCTATATACCCACAAATAAATTTTTAAAAGAAAAACATAAAGAAGCCCAACAGTCTGTTTTCCTTTTCCATCTAGAGCCCCCAAGGCAGGGCTGCTCTGCTCACCCCACCCTCTCCGACCTCCTAATGTGCCTAGCGGCTCCCAGGTGAGTCTTAGCAAATCGGTTTGCCCTTCCTCCCTGAGATCCTGGACCAACGCCTCATCACAGCTGCTCCATAAGACTACTCTCTGGCCAGACCCCTTGCCCACAAACAGACACCTACAGACTCACACAAAGCCTCCTCTGCATCTTTTTTCTTGGCCTAAACCACCCATCAGCTGGGCTCACCACGGCGGATGCCCACTGTTCCTTCCCATCAATGTGCATCTCTGTTCCACCAGCACAGGGCAGAGAAGTGCCTGCAGCCTGCCTGCAAGCTGTTCTGATAAAGCCACTTTTCAATGAGCTTTCCTCTTCCTTTTCCTCCCTCTCCCTCCCTCAAATACACAAAAGAGGGCTAGCCAGTGGGATTTTTTCCGTACAGGAATGAAAGGAGGTTAGCTTTCCCCTCCTTTCTATTTTCTTGGCCTCAGTCTAAATTTGGCAATTGGAAAGAGTGTGGAAGCAGTTAACTGGACCCAGTTCATGACCCGGGGGGATGCCGGGTTGCCCTCATTTGCTTTTTCCATGGGGGTCATTCTGGAGGGGGCATCTGATGGGAGATAATTCTTGCACAGAGCTGGGGGTGGCTTTCAGGGTCATGTTATTCAACCTCCTTCAATTAAAATGGGGGACACCGAGGCCGAAAGAGGTTACGTAATCTGTAGGCCACTCAGTGAACTTCCTGGGCAGAGATGCGTAGGGCACCATCCTTACAGGCAGGGACAAAACTCAAGCGTCTTACCGTCATCCAAGTAGGTCTGGTCCAGGTTCTGCTCCTGTTTGACGGTCACTCCTGCAGGTAATACTTCCTTTTGGTCACTGACTGGGGGTCCGTTTTTGGTGGCTCTTTGGCTCGTGGCATTCTGCTGCTGAATGACGGTGGGGTAGGAACTCGGGCTCAGCCTCTGACCTTGACTGCCCGGGGGCGGGCCAGGCCTGGTGGTGCCTGGTGTGAAATTCTCGCAGTACATGATGTGCTGGAACTCCTGATGACTTCCGCAGCGCAGCTGCTGGTTGGTAGGTGAGTAATGGATCACCGGGGAGGCCTGCTGGTTGGTCGGAGAGGGGTGGAGCAGGGCTGAGCTCTGGCCCTGGGAGCCGGCGTGCACCAGCACAGAGCGGTGAGCGTCCGCCAGGGACAGCGGGGCGGCCATAAGGGCTGGCTGCTGGTAGCTCAGCAGGCTGGGGCTCAGGCTCTTGCTCCGCTGGTAGAGCACGGCTGCTGGGTTCTGTTGCTGGTAGCGGGCGTCAGGGGATGAGAGCCCCGTGCGGAACTGCTGGCAGGGAGCCATGGTGGCCACGAGGCAGGAAGGGGACTCGGCCACCATCGGGTGCTGGGGGTAGTAAGGCTGGCTCCCCCAGGCCTCCATGGGTGGGGCTGCAGATCAGAGTGGGGTCATATTCATCCGTGGGCTCCGTCTTGATGGCTGGGACTGAGAGGAGAGAGAGCACATGGGGCGCCCATGGCGGTGAGCCACGGGTGTGCGCAGGATTCGTGGACGGTGCTTGGGAACATGGCCTTGGGAGTCCATTTGGGTGGGACAAATGGTTGGTCCCCCGTCACTTACCAGCCTTGGGCAAAAGCCTCCCTGTGCAATTGTCTTAGGTAGGAAATTTTATCCTGGCAATGGTCATCTTGAATTATAGATTTTTCCAATATTGGAAAGGTGGCTGGTGGGTCTGACTCTGCCCTGGGACGTTTACGGCCTATTTCTCCCAGGTGAGCGCTCGGAGGACAAGCTTGATTTCAGATGGTGCCTCCCCCCTCTTTCTACCCTGGTAGCTCCTGTCTCCGTTTGTTTACCTGTCTACCACTTATCCCCCATCAGAAATGTCATATGTCACAGATGCTTTACACGCCGATTTAGTACCTAAATACACCCCGCCTCCAAAGTCAGCTCCCCAAAGAGAGGACTTTTGTGTGGTTTTTGATCCTCATGGCCCCAAACAGCACCTGGTACTTAATGGGCACTCAGATATTTTCCAGGCAAAGGAATGGCGGAATAGTGACTGTCCCCGTCCTCCGTTCTGTAGTGCTTTAGGGGAATGAGCACTACTGGCTCAAGCCTCAGTTTCCCCATCTGTTACCTGGCGGTAACAATCATACCTACCCCTACGGGATCATTGGGAGGATTAAATAAGATGTGTATGCAAAGCACTGAGTGTGGTGGCTGGCATACAGTAAGTGCTCAATGGTTGCTGTTGCTGCTATTCTCTTACTATTAACATCCATCATGATGAGCATTTGTGTTGTCACCGTGCCCATTCCTTTCTCCGTGCCCAGCACCAATCACTGAAATTACTCTTTCCCCCAACATCCATACCAATCCCAGGAGTTGAGGAATCAGTTTTCTGTTTACTGGAGTGAATGGATCAGCGACAAGACTGACCAAGTGTGTGTTTGTGCGGGCGCACGTGCATGTGTGGTGAGGGACCGCCAAGTACTGGGGATTGGAGGAGACAAGGAGACTAGGAAGGGTTGTCTCCAACTACAGAAATTGTGCCTTGAGATGCTATTCAAAGGCTGTCACCTCACTCCCTGGCCCAACTGGGAGACGGAGAGCTCACTCAGGCCACGCTCAGCCAGACAAAAGCCAAGGCCCGGCCACAAATGAGAGGAGAGGGCACCAGAAAACAGAATGGAGAAGCTGTCTGCTCAAAGGGATTCCTGAGCTGCAGTCTAGAGCCCTCCCAGAAATCTCCCCACAGTTTTGGGTCTGAACCCTGCCCCCTGATAAAGCGTCATGTCTGCCCCTGGACAGCAGAGTCCTCACAGGGGTCAACACAAAACTGTGGGCACAAGTCAAGCTCACCAAGGCCAGGCTGCCAGGACACCCCTCAGTTTAATGCTTCCAGCAGCCCAGAGGCTGCCTGTGAAACTGCCGCAGGATGGAAATTATACCCTGGGTGATTGTCTCGAATTATAGGTTTCCAATCTTGGAAAGGTGGCTAGCAGGTCTTTCTCAGCCTGGGAAGCCTGTAGCCTACTTCCCAAGGGAGAGCTCAGAGAAGCATTTTTAAAATATAAAATTATGCTTCCCCTGGCTGTTTCTGTCCACCTTTTCTGCAGCCCCAATCATAATCCAACATATCAATAATAACATTATCTACGACCTCATCCCCTGTTAGAATGGCAGTTGCACATGGGCAAGGATTCTTACCCTGTAATGTTCACGGCTGTGTCTACAAGCCAAGAACAGTGCCTGGCACTCTTATATTTTCTGGACAAATGAATGAATAACAAAATGGTACTCATCACCTTTCTTGGGGCTGTACTTTGTGGGGAATGAGACCGTCTGGCCGGGTTCTAGACCAGTCACTCACTTCATTAGGCCACAGGGTGATGACCCACACAGGGGGTCACATAAAGATTCTATAGGTTTTAGGGCATAGCCACATTTGACCCCTCTATCATGATCAAATCTAAGCCAGGGACTGGAGTCATCCACTTAGCACCCTTCTGTTGTACATGCATACACACGCCCTTCTTCTATCCCCCTTCCCCAAAGGAAAGTACTCTGGCAATAAGAGCTAATATCACCGACATCAGCTTACTTTGCGCCGTGCTACGGATTTTATGTGCATTTCATTTCCGGAATCTTATAAGGAAGATGCTGCTTCACAGATGATGAAACTGAGGCTCAGAGAGGTTGAGTCATCTGTCCAAAGTTACCCGGCCAGGAGCAAACTTCAGGAGTCCTGAGCCCCGTGCCTGTCCTGCCTCTCCATAACAACAGGGCCGTCAGAGACAGTCCTTACCTGGGTGGTAGGTAAAGTGCTGAGGCTGACTTCGTTTTCTTTTCCGTTGATGACGTAGAAGTTCACTTTGACAGGTGTGCGGATGTGCTTGTTCCGATACTCGGGAATCTCAACAAAAAGCATGTTCTGGAAGGAAGGAGTGGTCATGAACTTAACTACAATCATGTCTAAGTTCCTACCCACACCCTAAGTACATTCAGGCAGGCCGCCGTCTAATGCATGTTTTGATGTGCCTTTTGTAGGTTTACAGGGGAAGTTCAGTTTCAGGGAATTTAACTTTTCAGCAGCAGCAAAGAAAAATACTCCATCAAAATACCTTAAGATGTCACCGTTACAAATCAGAGAGCCTGGTGCCCAGTAAATGCTAAATTCGCTCATTAATATGCACTTATGAGTACCTGTTAGGTCCAAAGCTCTGGGGGCCATTGATGAAGGAAGGAGGGAAAGAAGGAGAGAGCATGGGGGAGGGAATATGATGGGGGTTCACAGACACTCAGCTGCATGACAGCCAGTGCGTCCACGTGCTTACGGGCTGGCTCTTGTCCTTATCCACCGTGGCTTCCATCTCCCAAATTTGCTGCCCATCTAGAAAAATTAAAAAATGACAGACTTTGAAGGAACTATTAGAAACCAAAGATTTAAGACAAAAACTCACCAACTTCTATTTATCTTAGCTTACATATTATGTTATTAGAGACAGAATGTTTGTTCTTAGGTACTGTAAGGAAAAATCAGCACTCAGACAAAAAGTTTTCTCAGTGAGGCAATTTTACTTTCTGCAGAAAGGGTACTCCTTGTCAGCTATCTTGCTACGAGAGAGTACAATGAACAAAGGAAAGGCAGGCATATTCATTCCTTACATATTAGGTCTTTATTGCTGTGTCAGCTCTCCATTGGTTGGAGCTGGACTTCACAATTTAAAACTGAACCTGATTGGCTAACAATTTAAAACTTTTCTAAATAGGTAAAGGCAATGAAGAACAAAGGAGAAGAGGAAGTCCAAATAAGGAAGGGGCATAGGCTGCGAGCTGGGACATGCCTGTGAGCATGTCCAGCACAAATGTCTTGGTTAAAGTATAAGGACATAGAATGTACTACGTGCCTGTGAGCATGTCTAACAGCTACATAGGATAGGGCTTAACAAGGAGTTATTAGCAAAAAGCAAGAAGGCCTTGAAGAAAGTTAGTCTTTAAAACAATTATTTCTAACATTTATTATTTTTCAATAAGAAGAAAAACTTTGAAGGGGAACTTTTTACTTCCTACATATGTCATTTCAGTAAGGTGTGTATGTGTCAATGTGTGCACGTGTGTGTATATATGTATTTATAGATATGAGTATTTCCTTTTGCTAAAAGGAAGACATGTTGACAAGAGAAAACAAGGCAACATTATCCTAAGCAAATTCATGCAGGAACAGAAAACTAAACACCGCATGTTCTCATTTATAAGTGAGAGCTAAGCTTTGGGTCTATACGGACATGAAGAAGGAAGAACAGATCGTGAGGACTAATGGGTGGGAGTCAGGGAGCAGAGCAGGGACCAGCAATCTACTCATCGGGTACCATGCTCACTGCCTGGGTGACAGGCTCATTCATATCCCAAACCTCAATGTCATGTTATACGCCCATGGAACAAACCACAGCTACTTCCCAAATCCAAAAAGTTGAAGTTACATTTTTAAAAGTTTTAAAAATAAAATGTTAACAGCCAAAAACAAAGAAAGAAAACAGGGCAACAACAAAAAATAAGAAAAAAATAGAAACTGTCCAGAATCCTACCATCATATTTTTTTTCTCGGTATCTGAATATCTACAGATCTTTCTTTAGCAAAAAAAAAAAAAAAAAGCATTATTAAGGGTTGGTCGAGGTGGCTCACGCCTGTAATCCCAGCACTTTGGGAGGCCAAGGCAGGTGTATCACTTGAGGCTAGGAGTTCAAGACCAGCCTGGCCAGCATGGTGAAACCCTGTCTCTACTAAAAATAAAAATAGAAAAATTAGCCAGGTGTGGTGGCGCGTGCCTGTAATCCCAGCTACTTGAGAGGCTGAGGCATGAGAATTGCTTGAACCCAGGAGGTAGAGGTTGCAGCAAACCAAGATCGCACCACTGCACTCCAGCCTGGGTGACAGAGTGAGACCTTATTTCAAAAATAGATAAATAAGTAAATAATTTTTAAAAGCATTGTTGTATATTATGCTTTATTATATGCCAAGGCTGTTACAGAAACACCATGACAGGTCCCTGACTATCCCAGACCTGCCTTCTTGGTTGTCTGAGAACACAGGGTTAAAGATGCCACCCCAAGTTAAGAGGGAAGCCAGTGACTTCAGTGGTGTTCTGGCTCAGGAGTCACTGAAGAGCAGAAGGACAGGGGCTCACCTCCGCCTTTCCTCAGCATACAGCCTGGATCTCACGTGAGTCATGGCAACTGACCAAGAGGTTGTGCTCAAAGTAACCTCTCCTGTCCGGAAGCAGAACACTACTTCCCCAGTTTGGGGCCAAGAAGTTGGCCCAAAAAATCCCACTGCATTTGCAAATACTTGATTTCTCTTGCTGACCACCTACACTGGTCACTGGGTAGTTTTCAACTGAAACAAGTCTTTTCCACAAGTATTTCCAGGGTGTTTTGTGGAACACTGATTCTGGAGGATATTAAATGGTTTTATGAGAAAGGGGAAACATTCTGAACGCTAATAAGCTTTGGAAACTGCCGAGTCAAAGTCAGATGGCTTTCTTCACTGCAGGACTTCTCAGAGGCTTTAACACGCTGCTGTGCAGAGTAACCCTCCAAGGTGGGCTAGAGTATGTAGCCCTTCCCAACGTCTGACCAAAGAACCCCTCCCTACTTTTAAGCACAGCTATTAACATCTTCTGTGATTGCTTAGGTTTGAACCCATAGAGTCTTGGCTCTTAAGATTCATCCAATAAAATGTGCGTTTCAAGCATTACTTAAACGTAACTCCTCCCCACCGCCCCCGTGAAAAATTAACACGAAGTCTTGTGATTGCTCTCTAGATGATCTTAACAAGGAATACGCAACGAACACCGAGAGCCCTTTGTCACAATTAAGTCTGCAAATCCTGACCTTACAGTGCAATTCCTGAAATGACTCAGCAAGATATGGGCTACGCTAAAAGGAAAGAGAAAAGGTGGTTAATGTATTGACTCTCACTCCAGTGTCCCTTGGTCCCTGCTGAAGGGACCAAGTCAGATTCATCACCATCTCCCCAACACCCAGCATGCGCAAATGCCTAATAAACATCTTATGACTGAAGAGACAGAAGTGTCAGCTCCTCCAAAGGCAGTTGCTGGGGCCAAGAAAAGTCCAGAAGCTAACATCAGACATGCCCCCTCAATGAGGGCAGAATACTTAAGCCCACTGTTTTCTCAAATAACCAAACAGGAATGTCTGATGCTGAAAAGGAAGCAACGGAAGATGGCTGGACGGACATCGAGGGACTGGAACTCAAGTCATCAAGACCTGAGTACTTTCAGTGTGCAAAGTCCTGTACGGAAGTAGTCCAGGACAAACTTATTTGTCAAAGATCACCCAACAGGGACACATGTCCCCTTTTCAGTGGGCAGAGGTCACCACCAGGAGCATGCCTGTACACACCAGGCTGGGGCCCTCATGAAAAAATGTGTTCTCATCCACAACTACAAAGTGAGCTTGAAGCCTGAAGATCAAGTAGGAAACTAACAGAGGAAACAGTAGCACGCTGGTGTTCTGTGTGTCACCCTCTCCCACAGCCTCTCCTTGCCTCAAATTAATTCTTGAATTCTGCCACCAACAGCATCATTTTTTTTTTCCACTTATAGGAGCTTGTTTTGGGGAAAAAAAAAAAAAGGATCATTCTGAGAAGTTCATAAAGGGAGAAAAAGTATCTGGAAATGTGGTCAGGAAGTATTAGGTAGGACACATAAAGCTTCCATTCCAAGCTTTCCTCCAGGCTCACACCAACAAGTGGCAGAGGAAGCACAGAAAATACAAAATGACGGTGCCACGAAAAGAGTGTCACCAAGAGGAGAATTCTCATGGACTGTCCTTGTCACTAAGAGGAGCGTTCTCATGGACTGTCCCCTCCAGGTTGAGGGGCCCAACACAAAGGAGGAGACCTTTTCCCACCTCTGGGGTGTATACACAGCAGACAAAACTCTATGCACTGACGGCCACAGGATTCCAGCACACAGGCTGTTGAGAGCACTTAGAGACTAGCCAGCCCGCAGTGGTGGACGCGGGAAACTGAGGCCCAGAGAAGCAAGGGGGCTGTGCCAAGACCCACAGTCATTATTAAATCACAGCCTTTAGGCAACTGACATAATCTACTAACAAAGAAGATGGCTTCAAAAAGAGGTCAAGGTTGTTCCACAAGAGATGGTGACCAGAGGACCGGAAGATGACGAGGGGGCAGGAGGAAGATCTCCTAGGGCTGGGATCTCTGGAGGGTCACTCACCACAAAGACTCATGCAGAGGCAGATCTCAAGCCCTCCCCTGCTTCGCTGAGCCCTCAGGATACCGCCGAGGCTTCACTGCGTCCCCCCGAGGTCTTGCACCACCCCGGCTCTTACCCTCATTCCAGCCTCTCCTGGCACTGCTCTTACCCCTGACTCATGGCCGCTCACTATGTGCCTGGCGTCACTCTAAGCACCTCATACACATGGGCTTGTCTCATCTGAGCAGTACCCCTAGGAGGCAGGTCTCCTTACCCCATTTTATAAGGGAGGATGCCAGGCACAGAGAGGTGAGAGCACAGGCCAAGGTCACACAGCCAGATCCTGTGGGGAAGCCAGATTTGAACCCAGGCAGCCTGGCTTGCGTCAGTGCTCCTTGCACAGTTTCAGATCCCTGTGCCTGGCAGTTCCTCTGCCTAGTTCCTCTCCTCTGAGCTCCAGCCACAAAAACCAGCGCCTGGGAAGCAGCACTTCCTCGGGACGCCCCACAGTGAGGCCGTGAGTGGCCACATCCCACAGCACCCCAGAGCCTGGTATAAATGTCAGGGAAAGCAGCCCATGGGGTGCAGGAGGAAATGCTGGCCCTCTCCAGCGTTCGCCAGGCCTCCTACAACGTGCTGACTGCAACCCTGAGCCTTTGTGGGCATGTCCTGTGGCCACAACCAACTTCTGTCACCCCAGCGCTCTGCCATTTTACTCCTGTATGCCCCAAACTTCGGAGTAGACAGACCCAGCTTCAGATCCTTGACTGGCCCCAATGATCTGTGAGACCTTAGATATGACACTCTCTCTCCCTGCTTCTCATCTAAACTATGGAGATAATCATAGTACCCATACCTTATGAGCTCATCCTGAAGATTAAATATGGTAACAGGCCCATGCAGGGTATTATATAAATGTTCAGGGCCGTGAGCGGTGGCTCACGCCTGTGATCCCAGCACTTTGGGAGGCCAAGGCGGGCAGATCACCTAAGGTCAGGAGTTCAAGATCAGCCTGGCCAACATGGTGAAATCCCATCTCTACTGAAAATGTAAAAATTAGCTGGGCATGGTAGCACATGCCTATAGTCGCAGCTACTAAGGAGGCTAAGGCAGGAGAATCACTTGAACCCGGGAGATGGAGGTTGCAGTGAGCCAGATCATGCCATTGCACTCCAGCCTGGGCAATGAGAGTGAAACTCTGTCTCAAAAAAAAGTGTTGGCCAAACGTCGGTTATTATGGTTAGCAGCTGTGGATTATTTCAGCGCTGTTACCATTTTTTGCATACGTTCCACAATGTGTTAATATTGAGAAAAACACAAGCATTTTAAAATCAGAAAATAGTAAACATTTTCCAGTCACCTTTTCTGATTGCAATACTTTTGCTTACAGGCTTGGGCTGGAGGGAATTTACAAAGGGACGAGGTCTGTTATGCGAGACTGCAGCATGGTGCCTGATTTTCCTTCTCTTTCCAAAGTGGGTCTTTTCACCATTAACTTTAAAAACACAGACACAGAGAAAAAGACCTCATAGGAATAAGAAATCAAAACTTAAACCATGAGCCAAGGGTCCATCTGCTTTCTTTTGCACCTTTCAGTTATCAGAAGCTCAGAGAGCAGGCCGGAATCTGGCCTGACCCGGACTCCCTCGTGTAGGGTCTGCACTCGGTTCTGGATAAACAAGTCCCTAACAGGAAGTCAAAGCCTACATCTGTGGTCCTTCTCGATTTTATGCAGCCATGGAAGGCACACTCTAGAAGGCTGGTCTCTGAGGGAAGCCTGCGGTTTGCAAGGTACCTCGAGGCCATTTTCCTGGGCTCCATTCCATCCTGCATCCAGGTCTCGCCTGGAGAACCCACTAATCCCCCACCTCTGAATTGCACTCCCATGGGGCAGTGGAATTCAAAACAAATGCTGACGGGGCCGGGCACGGTGGCTCACGCCTACGGTGCCAGCACTTTGGGAGGCCAAGGGGAGTGGATCACTTGAGGTCAGGAGTTCAAGACCAGCCTGGCCAACATGGCGAAACCCCATCTCTACTACAAACACAAACATTAGCCAGGCATGGTGATGGGCACCTGTAATCTCAGCTACTCGGGAGGCTGAGGCAGGAGAATCGCTTGAACCCAGCAGGCGGAGGCTGAAGTAGGCCGAGATCATGCCACTGTACTCCAGCCTGGGCAGCACAGCAAGACTCCATCTCAAAAATAAAAAATACTGCTGGGGTTTTGTCAGTCTGATGTCACTCTGCCCAGGTCCAAGTTCTGTCCTCATAGTTTACTAGCTGTATGATCTTCAAGTGGCAGCTCTCTATGCCTCAGTTCCTCATAAGCAGAAATGGTAAAGTTTGGCTGGACACAGGGACTTACCACCTGTAATCCCAGCACTCTGGGAGGCCAAGGCAGGTGGACTACCTGAGGTTAGGAGCTAAAGAACAGCCTGACCAACATGGTGAAACCCCATCTCTACTAGAAATACAAAAAAAATAGCTGGGCATGGTGGCGGGTGCCTGTAATCCCAGCTACTTGGGAGGCTTAGGCAGGAGAATCACTAGAACCCTGGAAGTGTTTTTACAGATATTGAAACATAAAAGCACTCTATTATTAGGTTAATATTTCCAGAATTCACTCCTTTTCTTTAAAAAATGACCTTTGGCTCATATTTGATCTGCTGATAGTTTTCTATACTTATCACATTTGTAGATGATACAGAAAGATTCTGTGTGAGCTGTGGTGAGCCAATATTGTGCACTGCAGTCCAGCCTAGGCAACAAGAGCAAAACTCTGTCTCAAATAAAAAAAAAGATAAAGTTAATATTACTGACCTCAAAAAGATGTGGCAAGAATTAAAATGAACAGTTTATGTGAAATGCTTAGTAGAATTCCCAGCCCATAGTTAATGCTGCCATCATTACTATGATTTTAGAATTTAGAGTCTCTCATTGTTTTGATTTCAGTAAAAATGAATTGAAGGGCCATCCTGATCCAGGTGCTTTGGTGGGTATTGAAGTTTCTTGCTTCATTTCATTGCATTAAATTCCTCATTGCAAATAAATAAAATGGCCATAGAAAGTACTCACTGGTAGGGGACTGGCTGAATGAATTATGGGCCATCTGTAATTGGATGGAAAATCAGTCGAAGAGCACTGGGCAGCCCTTAGAATAAGGTAGGTCTGTGTTTTCTAACCTGGAAACACAACCCTGTTATATTAAATAGTATATTTTTCTGGGTGCCATGGCTCGCACCTGTAATCCCAGCACTTTGGGAGGTCGAGGCAGGTGGATCACTTGAGGTCAAGAGTTGGAGACCAGCCTGGCCAACATGGTGAAACACTGTCTCTGCTAAAAATACAAAAATTAGCCAGGTGTGGTGGCCCATGCCTGTAATCCCAACTACTTAGGAGGCTGAGGCAGGAGAATCGCTTGAATCCGGGAGGTGGAGGTTGCAGTGAGCTGAGATCGCGCCACTGCGCTCCAGGCTGGACGACAAAACTCCATCTCAAAAAATAAATAAATAAATAAACAAATAAATAAAATAAAAAGCAGATTTAAAAAATTTAAAATAGTTGCAGCCCGGTATGTACAGCATGATGCCACTTTGTGAGTCTATTCATAAGTCTGCTTGGACTTAGAAAGCCTGTGCCCCAAGCTACCCATACGGCTGTGCTCCCGGGGCTGGGCCTGAATGGGCGAGGTGAGACCTTCAGGCCTCCCTTCGCTGATTCAAGAAACACGCAGTATCATGGGTGACTTTCATTTGTTTATGTTTTTATTATTTTTAAATAAAGGTTTTTTTGTTAAGAAAAAAGGCACATAGCAACTGCCTGTGGACTTTCCCATCTCTCGGGAGCCGTCCAGGGCCACAGCCTGAGAGGGAGGCGGGGCATGGACCATCAGCTCTGACTCAGCTCTGGCACAGCTGTACCCCAGGCCGTGAGATGGGCCACGCGCACCTTCCGGCCCTCCAGGGACCCCCAGACGGGGGAGGCAGGGCCGGACATTCCACCCAGGCTCAAGAGAGACATGGACTCAGGTTCCTTATGTCTACTGAGATGGGGGCCCAGCCTCTCTCCTCAGCTCTCCTCCCCTGACTACGTTAGACACACTGGACTTCTCTCCCCGCAGCAGCCACACCTGCCTAGCTCCAGGCCTTGGAATTTGCTATTTCCACCTCTCAAGATGCTTTTCTTCAGACCCCCTGTGACCATCCCCTTCCCACCCTTCAGGTCCAGCTCAGAGAGACCCCCCTCACCCCACACCATCCCCCTAAAACTTTCTACTCCTCCCTTCCAGCCTGACATCACTTTAGCTACCTATTGGCTTACTATCTCCCCCTCAGCCCCAGGCTGTGAGCTCCCCCAGAGCAGGGCTATATCTATCTCATTCTCTGCTTGATTCTCAGCTCTACAGCATCTGGTATATAATAGTTGCTCAATTAATACTGGCTGAATAAATGAACAAATTAACCTCAGAATTCCCCAGGGTGGGTCCAGGAAACATCTGACCACTGACCTCTACAGCCACTGCACCCTGCAAGCAGAAATCACCAAGCGCGCACTATGGGGTCCTTCCTGGGAAATGGCTGATGAAGGAGCTGGGAATATGGACACAGACAAGGAATCAAACACAATCAGAGCAACTCAGCCCAGACAGCATTTCCAGTGCCATGGACCAGGAGCTCCGTATAATCCACCACCCGATCCGCACCTGGCATTTGGGGCACCAGACAGACCTATCCCCCGTGGAACACGACTGAGAAGACCAAGTGCATGTCTACTGCTCTGGGCTGAGATGAAATAAAGGACTTCGTTCTCTTGAACAGATGTTCAGACAAAACTCCCCCATCCACAATTAACAAGGACTGGCAGCCAGTGTGAAAACGGCCCTTCCAAGTCTTAATCAGCGGCGAAGAGAAAGGAGCCAACCACTATGGGCAAAGGGGTTAGGTCTAGAGAAGACTTACCACGACTCTGCAGGTTAAAAAAAAAAAAGAAAAAAAGAAAACCAAAAAAACATGGGGGGGGGGGGTATGGCTAAAGTAACATCATAGCCTTTGTTTGGTTTTTTTGTTTTTGAAACAGGGCCTCACTCCATCACCCAGGCTGGAGTCCGGGGCACGATCTCAGCTCACTGCAACCTCCGCCTCCCAGGTTCAAGAGATCCTCCCGCCTCAGCCTCCCGAGTAGCTGGGATTACAGGCACATGGCAGCACGCCTGGCTTATTTTTGTATTTTAAGTAGAGACGAGGTTTCACCATGTTGGCCAGGCTGGTCTCAAACTCCTGACCTCAGGTGATCTGCCCGCCTCAGCCTCCCAAAGTGCTGGGATTACAGGCGTGAGCCATCGCACTCGGCTGACATTATAGCCTTTGCTTTAACTTTACTGCAGAGCCAACTCCAGAAGAAAACCCCTACTAGAAGCAAGAAGAATGGGCATCACTAGCTCGCAAGTTTGCTGCTGTATGGTCCCGATGCTTTGGTTGGTTTCTTGGTTTCTCTTTGTGGGCAATTCTTTAACCCTATGAGGGAACAAAACAGCCAGGAAGCAATCGGGTTGGCCGTGGGCTGGGGCTGGAGTCTTAGCAGTCAGCCGAAAGGAGCTGCGGGCTCGTGTCAGCCCTCCAGGAGAAATGAGCAAGCTTTTGGGAGGAGGAAGGCAAATCCGTCCGCGCCCGGGCTGTGAGCATGCCATCGGGCTCGAGGAGAACGGGAGAGGAAATCAAAGTGTCAGCTTGCATTAGGAAACCGCGTGTGATCCTTCCCAGTCCTGGCCCTGCTTTTAAAAATTAGCCAAATAAAAATGGTTGAAGTCATTTCAGTCTGGTCTTTATGACTGCTAACTAGCAGAAAAACGTGTCTTCCCTGGAAGCATGGGCCTAATGGGCCCAGCAGACGGGGGGTGGGGTGGGGGGAGGGTCAGGAATGGTCCCCTAGCTTAGGATTTCAGCCGCCCGACACGGTAACGCTGCCCAGATGGAGGTACTGAGCTCTGGAGAGGAAGTCCCTCGATTCCTGAGTCTACCGCCCCCGCTTCTTCTTCGGTGGGCTCTCCCCCAACCATCCCCCACCAGGACAACTGCAGCAGCTGCCCACCCACCTCCCGGCTTCTACGAGGGCTGTCCCCACCAAGTCCACTATTCATACAGATGGCCAGAGCACTCTTTGGTTTTTTTTGAGACGGAGTCTCACTCTGTCACCCAGGCTGGAGTGCAGTGGCGCGATCTCGGCTCACACTACAACTTCCGCCTCCGAAGTTCAAGCGATTCTCCTGCCTCAGCCTCCCGAGCAGCTGGGGCTATGGGCGCATGCCACCACGCCCAGTTAATTTTTGTATTTTCAGTAGAGACAGGGTTTTACCATGTTAGTCAGGATGGTCTCGATCTCTTGACCTCAGGTGATCCACCCACCTTGGCCTCCCAAAGGGCTGGGATTATGGGCGTGAGCCACCGCACCCAGCCAGCCAGAGTACTCTTAAACATCAACCAGATCATGCCACTCCCTTGCTCAAAAACCTCCACCAACTACCTGTGGCATTGGGAAGTCAATCCAAACTCCTTGCCATGTCTGCAGGGCCCAGCCTGGCCTGCCCCCTGCAGCACCCCTCCAGGCTTCGGCTCTCACTCTCACCAGTTACCTGGACCTGCTTCCAGTTCCTCAAATGCCCTAAGCTCATCTCCACGCTGCAGCCTTGGCACAAGGTGGTTCCTGTTGCCTGGGACACTCTCCCAGCAGTCCTTGTGGCTCTTTCTTTCCCACCTTCATGGGTCTGCTCAAAGCCATCTCTTCCAGGAAGACCTCCCTGACTCCTCTCTATCCAGGGTTACCAGATTTAATCAATAAAAATACAGAATGTTCAGTTAAATTTGGATTTCAGAAAACAATGAATACCTTTTTACTACAAGTACGTCCCAAACTCCTTGCCATTGTATAGAACGTACTTTTACTAAAGACACTTGCTGTTGGGGATTCAAATTTAACTGCATATCTATGTTTTCCCCCCAACTCCACACCCTCTTCCCTCTCTGGCCTGTGACCTGGCTTCACTGTCTTCATAGCATTTTCCCCATCTAAAAGTGTCCTGCTTATAAACAAGTTTCAGACTGTCCACCCCAAGGGAAAGGACCTCACCTGCCATGCGTCCCCTGTGCCTGACACAGCACTGCACATAGTAGGTGCTCAATAAACACCTGGAAAATGAACATGGCCGCACCAGGGTCTGAGAGAGCAGAGCAAGGTTAAAGGGCATGCTTGGTTGCTCAGTCAAGGTCAGTCTCACAGAGAGGCTGGATTTCAGCTCCTCCCCTGTCCCACCCTAGATGTGACTCTTCTCGGCCCTGAGCTGTCATCTATGGATGATCCCCACACATTTCAGACAGCCAGCTGCTCTGGGAACTAGAAGGTTGGGGTTTCAGGCCCAGCCCTCCACTGACGAACTCCATTACCTCAAGGGAGTCTAATGATCACACTGTGTGACTTGGCTTCCCCATCTGTACAATGGGGAAGGGAAGGGAGGAGACTGTTAGATACGCTCCCTCCTGCTGCCAGGCTATGACTCCAGAAATCTGATGGCTCCAGGGTAAGGACAGTAGAGAAATTCACCTCTGCCAAAGACTCTTCTCCCAGACAAGAAAGCAACATGGCCCTGCCCTCTGAACCCTGTGTGAAGTCAACTGGGCTCCCAGAGTGCAGGTAGAAGGACAGCTGATGTTTTCTGAGCACCTACTATGTGCCTGATACTTTCAGGTCCTTGATCTCCTTCTACTACTAAAATGCCACCAACCCCATCTTAGAGATGGGAAAACTGAGTCCCAAGGTGCATAGTGTAAGGGCCAATCCAGCCCTCAGGACAAGTCTGCTGGGTGATTCAAAACTCAGCCTTTGATCTGGGAATTACACAAAGGCCTTTGGCGCCGGGAACAATTTCTGATGGTGGAAGTGCTTAGACACAACAAGTTTTCTAACAAAAACGCGTTTCTCTATGGCCTCTTTCAAATGGATGCAAACAGAATGAACTGCAGGATTCTTGGACTTAAAAGCCTGTTCTTAAATACAAGGGGACCATGCCGAGACAAATATTGAGCTCCCTGAAAACAAGGCCATTTTCTCAGTCTCCAAGGAGGCTTCAGAGTTGCAATCTGGATCACATCTTTGGAGGACAGCTTCGTGTTCCGGCCAAGCTATGGGTAAGTGGTGGGCTCCAGCCCAGGGGATCACTGACACCAGGGACATGAGTCACTGAGGGCAAAGGTCCGGAGAGCCTTAGTCATGCCCCAGCCCTGCCTGGAGTCTGACATTTCCCACAAGGAAGCCCCATCTAGAGAGACTCCCATACCGGGGCTATTGTTTCAGAGAACATCACGCCAGGTACAACCAAACACCCAGGGAGAGCAACAGGTGGGAGGAGCAGGTGTCTGCTCTGAGATGGTCCCAATTGTTCCAGGGCACTAATTCATGGAAAAATACTTAATTTAGCAAAAAGAAAAAAATTATTTTAAGCACATGCATTTATATTTATTAAACAAAGCTCAAAATACAACCTTTGGGGACCTCCAAGTAATAAAATGACTCATATCAGGATATGATGACTCAGTGGGAAAGAGGGAATTCCACCACCCACGCCTCCTTTCTAAAAAATCAATTTGTCCTCTGGACAGGTGATGGGAGCCTCTGCCATCAGACCGTTCCAAGAAAATCGTCCAGCAAAACAAAACAGAAAAATTCTCTTCAAACAATCTAAGTTTCAAAGCTGAGTAATCTGATGCAGGCCGCTTTCCAACCTACGCCCCCGCAGGACACAGAGAGAGCCAGGGAGCTACTTGGCCAAGCCTGGGGGCCTGAATTAAGAAGGATTTACCAGCCGAAAAATTCCAAAACTCTGTGTCATGTGAAGGAACCTTCCAAAACATTGGATCCCACCCAGGCGCACCGAGTCACTCAAAGCCATGGCAACCCCGTTCCCGCTGCCACATCACTTTTATTTTTGTGTCCTTAGATTTTTTCCTGTTTTGCAATGTTTTGCGGGGGACCCCCGACTCCGCCTGAGGCCCCATGGCCACGGGCCAGGGTTCCCACTGAAGTCAGGAACAGCCTGGACTTCCCAGCGTGAACTTTGCCTGAAGGGTTACACATTTTTTAAATTTCAGTGAACATCCAAATGGCTTTTCAGCAATTACTGAGAATGATAAATAGGAAAGATGCTAACTGTTCTGTCTGGTTTCTCTTTGTCCTCTCTGACAAGACTACAGAAAATGACTCTGGAGTCCAGGACGACAAATGCTGCCTTGGGATTCCATGTCTGTCACCAGCTGTGGGTTGACCTGGGACCCAGGACTTGACATCTATGAGCCTCAGTCACCTCATCTGTAAAATGGGGATATGCTTCCCGCTTCTCAGGGCTGGAGTGACAACTAAAAGAGATGATGCATTCATTCAGCAACACAAATGAGCACCTACTATGTGCCAGGGACCACTCTGCATGCTGAGAATACAGCAGCAAACCCTGCATCTCTGCTATCAAGGAACTAAGAGTCCAGCATGAGAGACCAGGCAATCAATGAGCAGACAGACAGACAAGATGATTTCAATAGTGCTAAGTACCACCAAGAAAACAGAGCAGGACAATGGCACAGAAGGCGACAAGGTGTTGGGGAAGCGGGACAACTTCAGAGAGACAGGCAAGGAGGACTCCATGGAGGAAGTGACCTTTGAGCTGAGACTGGGAGGAACAGGAGGCAGCAGGCTTGAAAGAAACAGTGGGGCCGGGCGTGGTGGCTCACGCTTGTAATCCCAGCACTTTGGGGGCCACAGCGAGCAGATCAGAAGGTCAAAAGATCGAGACCGTCCTGGCCAACATGGTAAAACCCCGTCTCCACTAAAAAAAAAATACAAAAATTAGCTGGGTGTGGTGGCGTGCGCCTGTAATCCCAGCTACTTGGGAGGCTGAGGCAGGAGAATCACTTGAACCCTGGAGGCAGAGGTTGCAGTAAGCCGAGATTGCGCCACTGCACTCCAGCCTGGCAACAAAGTGAGACTTGGTCTCAAAAAAAAAAACAAGAAATGGTGGAGGAGACATCCTAAGAGCAACCTGCGAAAGCCAAGGTCCTGAGACAGAAACGGGCTCGGGGTGTTTGAGGACAGAGAGAAGCCAGGTGTTGCTATGGCCAAGTGGCAGAGAGAGAGTCAAAAAAAGCTCAGGTCAGAGAGATGGGCAGGGGCCAGATCACACAGGCTCTTGAAAGTCACAAAAATAATCAAAAATAGTAATACAAATAATAGAATAATCATTATTATTATTGCTGCTATAAATAAGATGCCATTTTCCAAAACACCGAGCTTTTCTAACTTAAGGAACACCATGCTGCCCCTCTCCTGCTGTTTTTCCACCTCTCTCCAATTTGTCATCTTGCTGGAGTGGAAACTGCCAATTCCATTTTAGTCGGCAGCTATAAAAAGAACGTTGGAGCTGGTGGTGCCGATGACCAAACTCGGGGCTAAGATTAGCCCAGGAGGCTGTCACCTTTCCTTAATGTGAGAAACAGCTGGGATTCCCCTTCCTTGGAAAACTTCAACTGTTCCGCCCCGCCCCGAGGAGCCCTTGCTGGCCAAATGTCCATGGAGATGGGAACGGGATGAGTTTTGGAAAAAAGAAGTTGAGCAACAGGGATTCCCCCCTGCAGAAGGCGGCCTGGGCTGGGAGGTGAGCTCTTGGGGTCAAAAGAGCAGGACCAGCGAATCCAAGGCAAGCCCCCTCTCTGCAGAGAGCCCTCAGAGCCAGAGATCCCACACAGAGAAGCCCACCGTGTCTCTGACACCCCCTGATTGTCTGTCATTAATCCAGGAACTACATTCACCTGGGATTCTTCAGTTAGGCATGAAAGGGTCAGAAAAGTATCTGCTTGATGCCAGAAACACACTGGAAAATTCAACCTGCTGCCCAGATGGGTAGGGTGGTTAATTTCAGGGTCTTTATCACCACAAAATGGTTCAAGTCCGTGGCTCAGAGCAGCTGAAGGGTCTTCATGCAAAATTTACCTGGATCTAAGTATAGACAGCAGAGTCCAAGGTGTGAGGCCTAGAGCCAGGCTGTCTGGGGTCAAATCCCACCACTGCCCTTTACCAGCTGTGTGATCTTCACTAAGTTACTTAACCTCGCTGTGCTCAGTTTCTCATCAGTGAAATTGAGAAAACAGTAGTCTACCTTGTAGGGCTCTATGAGGCATTAGATTAGTTAGCACATACAAAGCGCTTAGAATTAGGCCTGACACATAGTTCATTATTAGTACTTATTACTGTTTTCTAATGTATCTCGGTTCCATGAGATAAAGCCTTGTCTTTGTCTTTCCACAGCCAAAATATAATAATAAAAAAGCTAACATCTAATGAGCATGTTCAATATGCCAAGCCCTATGCAAAGCACCCAACCTGTATAATCTCATTTAATCTCACCTCCCAAGAGAAGTAAATCATCATCTGTATTTTACAGAACAGGAAATGTCAGCTCAGAGAGGTGAACTGACTTACCCAGAATGACACAGCTACCACCTGCAGATCAGGGATTTGAACCCAGGCCATCCAGCCTCAGAGCTGTGCTGGTGACCGCTGTGGGTTACAGCCCCCTAAATCTCACCCAGCCTAGGCCAGCCCTTGGGGCAGTATGTATCAACTGAATGAGGACTCTGTCCTGAGCAGTGAGTCTGGAAAACCACGCGAATAATGGCAAAAGCACACGCCTGTAGTCCCAGATACTCAGGAGGCTGAGGCAGGAGGATCGCTGGAGTCCGCTCTGTTGAACTCACTGTGTTGCCCAGGAGTTTAAGGCCAACCTGGGCAGCACAATGAAAACCCATTTCAAAAAACAACAACCAACATCCCATGAATACTAACTACACACTGCTCATTTACATAGTTAACTCTGGGAAGGAAAGACTGTCACTATTTCATTTTACAGACAGGGAAGCGGAGGCCCAAAGCGGTTGAACGACAAGTCAGTGCTGAATATCACCCGTGGATGAGCCCCCTGGATTCTCTGAGCTTAACTGTCTGTTCTCCACGGGTGTCAGCTTAGATGAGACCACACATGGCGAGTGGCAGGCACAGGGCCGCCTGCAGACACTGCCAATAATAGGAGCTGTGATTCCTAGTCTTGCTCTTAACAGCCAACTTTTCACAGTTGAAACAGGCTCTGTGTTTTCCTGCCTTCAAGAGGTAAATGTGAAATTTCTTCAAAACCAAGAGAACAGAAGCTAGAGAATAAATGCCATTCATCATTCATTCTGCAAATGCTTAACTGGTTTCCCTGGGTAGCTTCAGAGTAATTAAACTCAGTGCTTTAAACAAGCTGGCTCCTAACTCCGTAAGGAACTCGAGCTGAATCCAGCCTCAAACAATTCCCTGCACAGTTCCATCAGCAACCCCCTCCCCCACGGAGGCAGCATCAACTAGACAGGAGTAAGAAGTATTCATCTGTGTTGTTTTTTTTTTGAGACAGAGTCTTGCTCTGTCTCCCAGGCTGCAGTTGAGTGGCGCAATCTCAGCTCACTACAACCTCCACCTCCTGGGTTCAAGCAATTCTCCTGCCTCAGTCTCCCAAGTAGCTGGGATTACAGGTGCACACCACCATGCCCGGCTAATTTTGTTTTTTGTTTTTTTTTAGTAGAGACGGAGTTTCACCATGTTGACCAGGCTGGTCTCGAACTCGTGGCTTCAGGTGATCCGCCTGCCTCAGCTTCCCTAAGTGCTGGGATTTCAGGCGGGAGCCACTGTGTCAGGCCAGCATTTGTCTCTTATTAGCATTTTTCTTCCACCAATAAGGCACTTTAAGGCTGCTTGCTTCTTGTGAAGGTCAGAAGAAGGCCAGCAGAAGGCCAGCAGGATGGTTTCCTGGTACTGGAGATGCATCAAAGCTGGAGAGGCCATGAGTACTTGGTCATTTACATTTCATGCCACTCCCTTGCTCAAGAAACCACTGTGACTCTCTCTTATCTTACCTATGCCCAGACCAAACCAAGGCCATGTCTCTACCTGGCTCTGGGATAACTCTGTTCTGACCTCTTCCTAATCATCCAAACATATTTCCTGGTGTTAACTAGCCTCTACCCTAGCCACATCAATTTGGTCTCTGACTCATGAGAGCCTAGCAAATTCTTGTTGTACAGAGTATTTTATATTGGTCCATCACCTGAAAAATAAGCCTCCCCCAAAGTATATCAAGACACTTAAAAATGCACCTCTTAGGCCGGGCACAGGGGCTCACGCCTATAATCCCGGCACTTTAGGAGGCCGAGGCAGGCGGATCACGAGGTCAGGAGTTCGAGACCAGCCTGGCCAACATGGTGAAACCCTGTCTCTACTAAAAATACAAAAATTAGCCGGGCGTGGTGGCGCACACCTGTAGTTCCAGCCACTCGGGAGGCTGAGGAAGAGAATCGCTTGAACCCGGGAGACGGAGGTTGCAGCGAGCCGAGACTATACCACTGCACTCCAGCCTGGGTGACAGAGTGAGACTCTGTCTTAAGAAAAATAAAAAAAAAAAAAAGAAAAATGCACCTCTTAAATCCATTATACCACACAAAGACCTTAACCTTAGGCAAAAGCAGTATCAAGAAGTATTCACTTACATTTATTGAACATTTACTCTGTGCAAGCATTGTTATAAGTATTTAACACATTTAACTTTTAATCTCAGGACCAGTGTATGGGCAGGACTGTCTTCATCCTCAATATACAGATGAGGAAATCGCTGCCCAGAGTGGTTAAGCAACTCGCCCGAAGTCATATGGCTAGAAAGTAGTGGCACTGGGTTTTGAACACAAGCTTTCCTTCCTAGAGTTAAATATGTAAATGAGCAGCATGCACTTAGTGCTCATGGGATGTTGGTTGTTGTTTTTTGAAATGGGGTCTCACTATGTTGTCCAAGCTGGCCTTAAACTCCTGGGCAACACAGAGTTCAACATAGTGAACTCTAGTGATTCTAATGCCCAATAAAAGGTAATGGTTCAATCAAGTACCCAACCTGATGGAATCCATTTAACATCAGGTTCTCGGGCCAGGTGCAGTGGCTCACACCTGTAATCCCAGCACTTTGGGAGGCCGAGGCAGGTGGGTCATCCGAGGTCAGGAGCTCAAGATCAGCCTGGCCAACATGGTAAAACCCCCTATCTACTAAAAATACAAAAATTAGCCAGGTGTGGGGGCACATGCCTGTAATCTCAGCTTGTGCTTGGGAGCCTGAAGCAGGAAAATCACCTTGAACCTGGGCGGTGGAGGTTGCAGTGAGCTAAGATCGCACCACTGCACTCCAGCCTGGGTGACAGAGTGACACTCCATCTCAACAAACAAAATCAGGTTCTCAAAGGATATGTATTAAATACCTGAATAAACGTTCATGCTGTCTTGATATTTAAAAAACAGGATTAGACTGGGCACAGTGGCTCATGCCTGTAATCTCAGCACTTTGGGAGGCCGAATCAGGAGGACCACCTGATCCCAGGACTTTGAGACCAGCATGGGCAACACAGCAAGACCATGTCCCTACGAAAAATTTAAAAGATTAGCTAAGCACAGTGGAGCGCATCTACAGTCCCAGCTACTTGGGAGGCTGAGGTGGGAGGATCACTTGAGCCCAAGAGGTCGAGGCTGCAGTGAGCTATGATTATGCCGCTGTGCTCCGATCTGGGTGACAGAGCCGGTCTGTCTCAAAACATTATTTTTTTAAAAAAAGGATTAAAAGTATATATATAAAAAGATTTCAGTGTAAATAGAGACCACTCAGCCAAGAGAGCCCCATGTGGCTGGGTCGGTCCTTCGAGGGCAAGCAGGCAGAGGCCTGGCCTCGCCCCTGCAGCCCACTTTGCAGGGTGGCCCCGGGGGAGATGTGCAAGCATTCTGACAAGCAGCCGCTGAGCCTGCACTGCTGAGCCGCACAGGGGAAGGCTTAAGGTGACCCTGATTCTGCCTTTTCCTCACACTCTTCTTTTCCTTTCTTTGTCTTTCCTGAAAATTTCTAGACCGTAGACCAGTGGTGCTTGACCAGGGGGCAATACTGACCCCCAGAGCAAATTTGGCAAGGTCTGGAGACATTTTTGGTTGTCACAGCTTGGGCAGTGCTACTGGCACCAAGATGGTGGAGGTCAGGGATGCTGATGAACATCCTACAGTGCCCCGGAGAGACCCCCACGGTGACAATCTGGCCAAACTGTCAATACTGCTGAGGCTAAGAATGTGGTGTAGTCCAGGGCACTCTTCAATGCCAGGCCACAGACTGGTACTGACCCCACAGCAGGAGGTGAGTGACAGGTGAGTGAGCAAAGCTTCGTCTGTATTGACAGCCACTCCCCATTACTCGCATGACCGCCTGAGCTCCGTCTCCTGTCCGATGAGCATGGCATTAGATTCTCAGTGGAGCACAAACCCTACTGTGGACTGCGCATGCGTGGGATCTCGGCTGCCTCGTCCTTATGAGAATCTAATGCCTGATGATCTGTCACGATCTCCCATCACCCCCAGATAGGACTATCTAGTTGCAGGAAAACAAGCTCAAGGCTCCCATTGATTCTACATGATGGTGAGTTGTATAATTATTTTATTATATATTACAATGTCATAATCATAGAAATAAAGTGCACAATAAATGTAATGTGCTTGAATCATCCTGAAACCATCAGCCCACCTTCCCCCACTGCCACAGCTTTACTTAATACCTTTTTGTTTGTTTTTTGCAATGGCATCATCAAACCCTTTTCAAATCAATTCTGCCTCCTGTTATACTTCCAACTGTGAAAATGCAGTTATCACACCCTGGTCACACGTCCTTGGAAAGAACTGTCTTCCATGAAACTGGTCCCTTGTGCCAAAAAGGTTGGGGATGGCTGGTGTAGTCTTCCTGCCTGGAGTAGACTTTACATTCCGTCTCCAATTCCTCAAGCAACGTTACTCCTCAACTCACTGCCACCTGGGTGTGTGTGATTCAGATCACCTGAGGCCCCCATTCACTGGACCTTCACAGCACTGCCTCTGCTGACCCTTCCCATGTCTCCTTCCCTTGGTCTCCGGGGCCCCAGACTCCCCCAGTTCTCCTCCTCCCACTGCAGCAACTCCTCCTCTGCCACCTTTAAAGGATGTGGCTCCCAGCTTTCTAAGTCTCCCCTTCTCACACTGGAGGCCATCCTCGGAGGTCAGAGCCAATTCCCAGGACTTCACCTGGGATCTCATTGCTCACAGCTCCCTAGACAACATCTGCAGCCAGGATCTGGTTTCTTAATCTAGACCACGTGGTCGAGTACCTCCCGGATCTCTTGCTTTTCCACAGAGGTGAGATCATCGTTCATCCAAGACGGCCCATGGGCACATCAGACTCAACACTTCCACTTCCAAAATGGAACCCACCCTCCCTGCCCAACCTCATCCCCGAACAGACCTCCTCTCCTGTGCTAAATCTCAGCTGGCTCAGTACACCACGGGAACAGAACAATCTCAACATTCCACCTCTTCCCCGGTCCCCATCCACAGCAGCCCCTGCGCCTTACCAAACACTTCTGGTGCTAAGCCCACTTGCTTTAGTTCACTCAGACCTTACCTTTCAGGTAGGCACTGTCACTGTTCCTGCTTTTCAGTTCAGAATAGATGACGCAGACTTCGCACAGGTGACACTGCCAGGGAGCAGCAGAGCAGCCTGGGTGGCACCCAGCCTGCCTGGTGGCTGGCCCTGCCATCTGCACTCTTAACGCCTCTCTACACCACTACGTCCCATCAAACCTCAGTGATGCCTGCCTTCTAAACCACTCCAGACCCATCCCTACATCTCCCTTCCGCACTGCACGGCCTTACTTAATAACTTTTCTGTTGTTTGTTTGTATTTTTGTTTTGCAATGGGATCATTAAACCCTTTTCGAATCAATTCTAAGCCTCCTGTTATGCTTCCAACTGTGAGAATGCAGTTTTCACACCCTGGTCACACGTCCAGCCCAGCCCAGAAGGAGGCTTTGCGTGAGATCGGAAGAAGCACGCTTTGCGTAAGACAGTCTGCTTCCACCTGCCAGAAGCTGCCTTACTAATGTGTAAACTGATGACGTATCCAATTTGAATGGCAGCCCTCAGAGGAGGTGCCCTTATGCAGGGCACAGTCCTTCCAACTGCACAACTCACCTGTTATATTCTCGGATTGTTCTAAAGACAACAAACAAATAGACCCACCTCAACGCCCCTTTGAACTAACCTACTGAAATCACGTCAGTTACGGAAAAACAAAATTGTTCCTAGTATCCAAAATAAGTGTCCCAAGTTATTTGAGCTAATTTCCTTCTAACATTACATTTGTTTCATCAATTATTGCTTAAGCTAATACTTTCCTACTTCAGATCAGCATCTTTTTTACCACATACTCACTGAAAAAAGACATCAACAGTGCACCAGAGAAAGAATACACATGGTGAAGAAACAAAACGCTAAGCCTCTCACAGCAAAGAAATGCAAAGTACAACTTAATTTCTAAAAAATGGCATTTCTGGGATGGGGTGAAACTATTACTGACTTGATGGAAACTTCAATTTGTAGATTTCTGGAAGGTAATTTAACAATATATATTTAAATCCTCAGAATGACTATCCAAAATTCCACTGCTAAGAATAAACCCTAAATAAACTAAAAAGACACACACAGTCATGCACAAGAAGATTAATTAATCCTAGAAGTCTAAGATGATTAACTGCAGAACTGCTTATAATAAAAATCCAGGTAGCCAATATTAATTGGCTTATACCGTACTTGGTGCTATTATAATTACTTGACATGTATTAGCTCATTTAACCTTCATGACAACTCTATAGGGTAAGAAATCTTGTTAGTATCATTTTGTATCTGAGGAAATTAAGGCACAGAAAGGTTAAGTAATTTGTCTCAGATAACAGAGCAAGCAGATAACAAAGCCAGATTGGAACCCAAGATATCCAGAGCCAAAGCATGCATGCTTTAACACCATGCTCTTTGGCCCCCCCTTCTTGATAATAGCAAAAAGTTTTTTAAATCTCCTCCCTTACGTGAAAAAAAGTAATTTTTAAAAAACCATTGAAGGTGGGGTTAGTAGCCGTCAAAATGACCTAGAATGAGTTAAAATGTAGAATGGCACATTCATACAGTGGTGAACGGTGTGGCCATCACAATCCCTGGAGATGCGCTGAGTAAAAGAGCAGGGTATAAAACTGCATGGTAGGATCTACCCCCCAAACCAATGTCATGTGGAAGAAAGAGATGATCACTTTTGCCTGGTTCTAGGGGACAGACAAAGAGCTCAAACATCCACCGACCTGTGGTCTTCTCAGTAAACACGACTTTGGACTCAGCCGTGGAGTTCTGCCCCGTGAGGATCATTTGCTGTCCGCCATAGACCAGGCAGCTATCCGTGTCTTGTCTTTCAACCATGGGCAGCTCGTGGGCAGATCGCTGGGCTGCAAGCAAACGAGAAAGGTCACTGTGATGAGGGGAGATGTCTGCTCAAACGTGGAGGTCCGATTTCATGGTTTTCATGGTACTGAGATATGACATGCTCTGCCCACCTGTGTCACCTGTTGTTATCTAAAATGTGGAACCATCACCCTTGACAATCAACGACTGTACAAATGTTATGCCTTGTGAAAGGTCTCTAAGTCATTTGAGCTAATTTTCTCCTAACACATTTTGTTTTCATGAATTAAGGGACAGAGGCCTATTCTCCTTATGGGAAGCCAGAGGCTGCCTGCTGTCCTTATAAGGAGGACAGGTAAATGAGAATTTATTTTCTTTATCCTTTTATAAAGGGACAGGCAAATAAACTTCTTTATCAGAGGTTCCTTTGTTAAAGTATATCCTTTCTTTGTACATTTGATGTCAGCGAAAACTTGAAGGCATCATGTATGCTAAACTTAGGATACAATACCTGAAGGGTTCAGACATATTGACTTTGGAATTCATGCATGATACTTTAGTCTTTAAGACATCCATGATCTACCCCCATGATGTCCTTTTCTAGAACTCTCCCTCGTTCACTCTGCTCCAGCCACACTTCTAGAACATTCTGTCTGTCAGACATACTCAGTACACTCCTACCTTTGAGCATCTGCCCCTTTTAGTGTCTCTCTTCCCCAGTTACCTGCATGGCTCCTTCTCCACTTCCTGCAGGTCTCCACTCAGCTGCCACCTCTGAGAGGCTTGTTTAACCCACTCCACCCCCTCCCGCAGGTAAAGCAGCAGTACCCAGCCCTGTTCCCTCTCTCATTCTCTGTCACCTTTGCTTTCTCTGTCCTACTTTGCTTTTCTCCAAAGAGCTTTTCACTTTCAGTTACATCATAAGTAGCTCGTCTTGGTTTATCTTCTTTCATCTTTCCCCCTAGCATGTAAGCCCAGGAAGGAGGGGCTTTGCTTTTGGGTACTGCTGTAAGCCTATGGTGCCAAGAACCTAGGAGGGGGACTTAGTGGTGGGTGGGTGGGTGAGTGAGTGAATGGGTGGATAGATGAGTGGATGGGCAGGTTGGTGGATGGATGGGTAGGTGGGTGGACGGGTGAGTGGATGGATATGGATATGTCTGTATTTCCCAATACGTATTCTCAATACGTCTATTTTATCTATGTCCTCATCTATATTTGTAATAAATGAAAAATGGAGGAACAGGACAGGCCTCTGCTAAGCGCTAAACCAGGATGCTATACCTGAATGCTCACAGCAACCCTCTGAGGAAGAAAGTATTAAAATGATTCACATTTAACTGGGGGAGAAAAGCAAAGCTACGGAAAGTAAGGTCACCGCTTAGCCAAGGGCACATGGTGAAGCTTAGATCTGAACCCTCAAAACAGGTTTCTCCAGCTCCAGAGCCCAATCTCTTAGACTAATTAGCCAGCCACCCATTATTGCAGAAGGCAGGCTGCAGAAAAGAATGAAGACCTGCTCCAGCCACCTACCCAGGGCAGGCAAGAAGCAGATCCCAGCCAGAGCCAGGGCCCGCCCCCTCAGGCCTCTCTCCTTCCAGCGTGGGCCAAGAGGCTGGGCCCACCCCCCTGGGGTGAGTCAGTCTGAGCTCTTGGCACTCCTCCCGAAGCCCAAAGAACTGGGCAGAGAGCCAGCCCCTTCCATGCCAGGAACCTGAGGACCTCCCCATCCGGGAGCCTGGGCAGCAACCGCGTGAGGCCCACGGCCCAGTTCTAACCCTTCCCTCCTGCCTTACCCGGGCCTCCAGGCCGCCGGCACCCCCTGCATCTGCTGGGACCACTTGATGGAGCAACAATACACTTGGCAACATTTCAGGAGTCACCACACACCAGCCAGAGGCTTCCAGATTCTCTACCTTGAAAGTGCCACCCAGCAGTGACTCAAACAAATCCGCCAATGGCTTTTCCCATCCCCAGCTCAGCCCAGGCACCCTCTGTTCCCAGAGACCCACCTGCCAGCGCTGCCCCAGGGGCTGCTGGCTACAAGGATAGATGAAAAAGACTCTCCGCAGAAGCTGCGGAGAGTCTCCCACGTGGGCTGAGTTATTAATCCTTTCTTTCAATATCAAAGTTTTGTGATGACTTCCTAATTCAGCTGCCACAAATCGAGATTCATTAGCGGCAAGAACAGCAGCTGCAGGTCCCCGGCTTTGAAGATCTGCCTTTGATGAAATTGGGGAGCAGCTGGGGGCTTTTGGCCCCCAGGCTGGGTGGGGCAGTGGCAAGAGCATCCCGCCCATTTTAAAGGTGGAAAGCCTGAGTCATCGCTACTGGGGAAGCCAGCCCGGGGCTTGCAGCCAGGAGGGCTGGGCAGTGGAAGGGGCTGCAAGCTCTCAGCGCTGGGCGGGAGGTTGGCACAGACAGCTGGGCTGTGAATCACCGCACGCTGCTGTGAACACAACTCCTGTCTTTCCTGCAGCAGCCTCACTGCTTCTCCCTTCAAAACCTCACAGTCTCAGCAACCAACAGCTCCAGCCTTTGCCAAGTCTGCATTTCCTACCTCCCTACCTGAAGGAAAACTTTGTTTTAATGAAAATTTAAAGAGACAGTAAAAAGAGAAAACAGTCACAGTCCAGTCCAGCTGCCTATAGGCCATTAGCTGTATTCTAGTCTCACAACTCCAAGTGTGGGCCAGGGACGCTGGCATCAGTGGAAAGCTTGTTAGCCACGCAGCACACCTCAGGCCCCACCTCAGACCTACTGAGCCCAGATCTGCAGTTTAACAAGGAACCCATGTGATGCTTGTGCACCATCAAGTTTGAGAAGCACTGCTTAGCCCTGGCCAATTAGAATGGGAAGTTAAAAATACACCCGGCAGGGCGCAGTGGCTCACGCCTGTAATCCCAGCACTTTGGGAGGCTGAGGTGGGTGGATCACCTGAGGCCAGGAGTTTGAGACCAGCCTGGCCAACACAGTGAAACCCCATCTCTACTAAAAAATACAAAAAAATTAGCTGGGCTTGGTGGCGGACACCTGTGATCCCAGCTACTCAAGAAGCTGAGGCAGGAGAATGGCTTAAACCTGGGAGGCCAAGGTTGCAGTGAGCTGAGATCATGCCACTGCACTCCAGCCCGGGCAACAATGTGAGACTCCATCTCAAAACATATATATATATATAAAATAAATATATTATATATATAAAATTATATATTTTATTTTTATATAATATACATATACTGACACCCAGGCCCTCCCCCTTTTTTTTTTTGAGGCACGGTCTTGCTCTGTCACCCAGGCAGGAGTACAGAGGTTGCATCATGGCTCACTGCAGCCTCTACCCCCTGGGCTCAAGTGATCCTCCCACCTCAGCCTCCCCAGTAGCTGGCACTACAGGTGTGTGCCATCACATCCTGATAATTTTTGTAGAGACAAGGTTTTGCCATGTTGCTCAGGCTTGTCTTGAACTCCTGGGCTCAAGCAATCTGCCTGCCTCAGCCTCCCAAAGTGCTGGGATTATAGGCATGAGCCACTGTGTCCGGCCCAGGGCCCAATTCTAAAGCAAGGCTTCTCAGCGTTGGCACTATTGCCATTTGGAGCAGGATAATTGTCGTCAGCAGGCAGGTGGTATCCTGTGCATTATACAATGTTTAGCAGCATCCCTGGGTTCTACCTATCAGAAGCCAGGAGCACCCCCACTCCCCCCACCCTGTTCCCCACCCCCCCAACAACCAAGATTGTCTCCAGACAAGACTGGATATTCCATGGGGAAGAGGGTGGAAAATTGTCCCTGGTTGGGAACAGCTGTTCTAGAGATTCTGACTTAAATGATCTGAGGATAGGACTCCAGCATCAGTTTTATCTTTTAAAAAAAATCTTCAAATGACTCCAACAGGCCACAGCCAGGTTTGATCTGTGGTACCACTGCTGTAGGGCAATACAGGTCCCTGGGAGCAGCAAGAGAATACATCATTAACTGCTGCTCGGGCTCCAGGGTCAGAAAGCCATGGTTTTCAGCCCTGCATCTGCCCTCCCTGCTCTGTGACCCTGGGCAAGCCACTTCACCTCTCTGAGTCACAGATGCCCCCTCTGTAGAGTCATAACAGTACCTGCCCTCATGAGTCTGCTTCAAGCAGAACAAGATCCTGCATATAAATATATGGACGCGGTCAGTACATGGATGGTAAAATATCAAATATCAACCCAAATGGTCATCCATGGATACATGGATAAACAAAGCATGGTATATCCATGCAGAATATTACTCAGCCACGAAAAGGAATGAAGTGCTGATTCCCTGCCATGACATGGACTTTGAAACCATCAAGCAAAGTGAAAGGAGCCAGACACAAAGGACCCATAGCATACGATCCCATTTATGTAAAAACAGCCAGAACAGGCTGATGCAGAGAGACGGAGAGCACATTGCGGCTTGCTGGGGGCGGAGATTGGGCAGTGGCTGCTAATGTGTGAGGTATTTCTTTTTATGGTGATAAAGTTCTGCAGGCCAGGTGCTGTGGCTCACACCTGTAATCCCAGCATTTTGAAAGGCCGAGGTGGATGGATCACCTGAGGTCAGGAGTTCAAGACCACCCTGACCAATATAGTTAAACCCTATCTCTACTAAAAAATACAAAAACTGGCCGGGCATGGTGGCGTGCACCTGTAATCTCACCTACTCAGGTGCTGAGGCAGGAGAATCACTTGAACCCAGGAGGCGGAGGTTGCAGTGAGCTGAGATCACGCTACTGCACTCCAGCCTGGGTGACAAAGCAAGATTCCATCTCAAAAAAAAAAAAAAAAAAAAAAAATCTGCAACTACATAGTGGTAGTTGCACAATATTGTGAATGTACTTTATGCGCTGAACTGTATACTTTAAAAATGTTAAAATGGTAAATTTCGTGTATGTTTTACCACAATATGAGAAAACATCCTATATAAGGCAAGCCAGCCCATGGCTACCACCCGCAGCTAGCACACAGAAACAGCTCAAGACATTACAGTGTTTGCTATCATTGACTTTCAAAAATGCCCCTCCTTTTCTTGCTATTTTCAAAACATTTTCTTATTTATTTGTTTAAACCCTTAAATCATAGCCCTACGGCAAGGAAGATACTATTACTCCCATCTAGACAGGAGAAGACAGATGCT
Source organism: Ateles fusciceps (assembly GCA_036589455.1). NCBI lineage: Eukaryota > Metazoa > Chordata > Mammalia > Primates > Atelidae > Ateles > Ateles fusciceps. Next base: position 7,177,081 of record JAZHEH010000847.1, read on the forward strand.
CACGGCTCAGCTTCAGTGACGGGCAGCACCTGCCCTTGGTGAAGTCTGTAGTGTTGGACACCCCCTGGGTGATCCTTGTAGGGGTTTTCACAGCTTCGAGCCTCAGTCTTCCCATCTGTAAAATGGGGCTGTTAATAGGCCCACTTGACAGGTTATGAGGAAGAGGAAACAAGTTCATCAAAAGCATGTCTGGCTTAATTAACATTGGTCAGCAAGCTTAGCAACATTAAACGCTGTAGCTTCTGAGAGGCTGTATGTACCAGTCACACCGTTGTCTTATTTTAGATATTTCACCCTATATGTACCACACATACCCATGTGCATCACCCCTACGGTCACCGCTGCTGTTGGTGGATCCTGAGCCATAACCCAGGTTTCTTCTTTTTCTTTTAATAGAGACTGGGTCTTGCTATGTCGCCTAGGCTGGTCTCAAATACCTGGGCTCAGGCCACCCACACGTCTTGGCCTCCCAAAGCGCTGGAATCATAGGCAAGGACCACTGCACCCCACCTAGGTTTCTTGACCCTAATTGCCAGTGTTTCTCAAAGCAAGACTCCCAGGTCACCTGCAGCAGAATCTTCCCTACCAACCCAGGGTCAGAAGGTGCCAGATAAAAATGCAGAAGCCACATGCCTCACCCGCTGTGCCCAAATCTCCAGGGCAGAGGCCAGACATTTGCATTTTAACAACCTTTCCAGGTGACTTGTCACGCACATTTGTTTAAGAGCCAAGTTCTACATTTAAGAGGCCACCTGAGGCTGGGGAACTCCTCCAGGGCAGGCTGCAGTCCTCAGAGAACCCAGAGGCAAAGCAATTAGCTCTTAAAAGAGGAACTGAAGCCAGCGCACAGCAGCCCAAATTACCCTCCTGGGTTCTACTTCACTATCGCTCTCTGATGCAACCTCCATCACTTATGGCTACTAATTGGGGTGACAGGTCCAGGGCGGGTGGGAGGGCTCTCAGGAGGCCCAGTGGGGCACCCAGGCTTGCACCCAGCCTCCTCATCAGCCCCCTCTGGCTCCCATTCATTTCTGAGACTGCAGACAATCCAAACTGCACTGCCTGCACTTTTCCAACCAAACCAGGGGCCTTGCTTTTAAAGTCATCTTTGAGAGCCTGGCTCTGCCCTACGGGTGAAGTCTTGACCTCGGCTCCCGCTTAAGCTTCAAGGTGGCCCCTGCAAAGTGACTTCCCCAGGCTTCCCTCCTGCCCCTGGATTCTGGCACATCATAAAGTGGCCGGGGTCTCTTGTATTTTACGAGCTCTGAATCGACAGGACGCTGTTGGTTTAACCAGTTTGGGTGTTTACTTTCTCTTGCAACAGTGCCCACCTGCAGCAGAGCAGCCGCCACTGCCACAGCTCAGCAAAGAAAACTCACCCCAGCACGGGGTCTCCCACATCGGCCCAAGCGGGCCTGCAAATGCAATGTTATTGCCTGACTGTCTGAAATTCACTGTCAAGTCAGGTGGCCAATTACCATCAATCCAAGAACGCAGGAGAGGCTGGTTAGAAATTTACTCCTGCAGAGAGGGCGGGTTCTGTTAATAACAGCAGACAGGCTGGGCGTGGTGGCTCACCCCCTGTAATCTTAGCACTTTGGAAGGCCAAAGTGGGCAGATCACTTGAGGTCAGGAGTTCAAGACCAGCCTGGCCAACGTGGCAAACCCCATCTCTAGTAAAAATACAAAAGAACTTAGCTGGGTGTGGTGGTGTGCGTCTGCAGTCCCAGCTACTTGCGAGGCTGAGGCAAGAGAATTGCTTGAAACTGGGAGGCAGAGGTCGCAGTGAGCCAAGATTGTGCCTCTGCACTCCAGCCTGGGTGACAGAGCAAGACTCTGTCTCAAAAATAAAAATAAATTTAAAAAATAACAGGCCAGGTGTGGTGGCTCACGCCTATAATCCCAACACTTTGGGAGGCCAAGGTGGGCAGATCACCTGAGGTCAGGAGTTTGAGACCAGCCTGGCCAACATGATGAAGCCCCATCTCTACTAATAATACCAAAAAAAAAAAAAAAATCAGCTGGGCATGGTGGCGAACACCTGTAATCCCAGCTACTTGGGAGGCCGAGGCAGCAGAATTGCTTGAACCTGGCAGGTGGAGGTTGCAGTAAACTGAGATCGTGGCACTGCACTCCAGCCTGGGTGACAGAGTGAGACTCTGTCTCAAAAAATAATAAATAGCAGCAGACAATTCCAAATGCCACAGAGACTACCGATCACAGGCACATCACATACACATTTTTTTAAATATTATAAAACACCCACACCATGAAGAATTTAGGGTTCGTGGGTAAAAGTGACATTTTAATTCTGGGACTTTAAGCAAGTCGCTTAATTTCTTTGCCTCTGCTTTTCATCTATAAAATGGGAATGATCGCAGCACTCACCTCACTGGGCTGCCCGCAGACTAAATGAGCTAATGCACGAACTGCGTGGCCTCTCATCAGCACTGAACGAATGTTAGCTGTGTTTATTTTTATTGCTAAACTTCATGAGGCCCAAAGCAGGAATCACTCCCATGTTTGAGTTGAAGACACTGATGCTCCCAGAGGAGAAGGAACAAGCCCGGGAGCTCAAAACAAACAGAAAGGCAGAATCTGGACCGACAGTGTGGGAGTCCACTACCCCACGGGCCCCCTCTGCAGTGAAATGGAGGACTTCGTGGGAAAGCCACCAACCAGCCCAAGCAAGAAGGGTCTACCCGAGCACTGAGCAACCCTGGCCTCGGCGCTCCAACTGCTGTAAGCCCTTCTTGTCTCTGCATCAGGCCCCATCCTTGGCCGTGAGCCTGGTCTGGCTGGGTCTGGCTGGGCCTGGCTTGGCCCAGAATGTGCTGCTGACTCAGGCATCTCCTGGGAGAGGCTGTGAGCAGGGCCAGCAGACAGCCCGCCCCCTCAGCCTCCACTCTGGCTACTCCCCGGGTCTTCCCTGGGAAGTGGGAGAGGGGAGGGGAACCAGTCTCCCTTCCTGTGGGGCTCACCTCTTTGAGGGAGCCACTAAGGTCCACAGCAAGAGAGTGGGGTCTCATGTGCGCAAACGCACGGACACACAGTGAGTGACAAAGTTCGGTCTGTTGTCCTTATAAGGAGGACAGGTAAATGAGAATTTATTTTCTTTATCCTTTTATAAAAGGGGATGGGCAAATCAACCTCTCTGTAGGAGGCTTCCTTTGTTAAAGTATATCCTTTCTTTGCAAACTTGATGTCAGCCAAAACTTTGAAGGCATTATGTACGTAGTATAAAGGTGGTGGCTCACGCCTTTATCCCAGCACTTTGGGAGGCCGAGGTAGGCTGATCACAAGGTCAGGAATCTTGAGACCAACCTGACCAATATGGTGAAACTGTCTCTACTAAAACATACAAAAATTAGCCGGGTGCAATGGCGCACACCTGTAGTCTCAGCTACTCGGGAGGCTGAGGCAGGAGAATCACTGGAACCCATGAGGCAGAGGTTGCAGTGAGCTGAGATCGAGTCACTGCACTCCAGCCTGGGTGACAGAGCAAGACTCCGGCTCAAAAAAAACACAGTTCTAGCTGTGGACCTCAGTGTGGGGCCCCCTCCTGGAGACTTTGCTCTCTCATCCGCTCCACAGAACAGGTAGAGCAGAGCTGCTGTGTCTCCTCCCGTCAGAGCCTCATTCTACCACGCCAATGTACTAACAGGCACCCTCTTCAGAATGTTCCCAGATCCAGTGTGAATATTTTTACTGATCCAGAACTTATCAGCCAAACCCTGAGGAGCGCTGGATCACTGAGGAACCCAGGCAGCCTGGACGGAGAAAAGAGCACGGCTTTCACCCCAGCTCTGCCCCTGCCTTGCCAGCCGTGGCACTGCAGCAAGTCTCCTATCCTTCAGAGCCTCAGCCCGCAAGCGCACACGCCCTGCCACGGTACTTTTCTGTGCCTCCATCACCGGCATGTAGTAAAAGCTTCTGAACAAATGACCTGAGCAAGCGTTTAAGATGGGCCTCCTGAGGTTATGATGAGCCTGGAAATGAACTGACCTGAGTGCATCTGTGGGCATACCGTAGGTGTCCACAAGGGCACTCTGCCTTCCCAGCTCCCCTCACGACTAGCCCAGTAAAGGGCCGGGCAGGTAACTATTTCAATCAGCAGAGAAGCTACCCCAATCCTGGGCTTTCCAAAGAAACAACTCGCCTCCACTCATCAGCCGGCCCACGCCACTGGCCAGATCACTATCTGCGTTCCTTCCTAGCAGCAGGGTGTGTGGCAGGCTGTCTGCCCACCTGGAACAATGAATGTTTGCTCGACTCTCCCACCTGCCTACCGCTGCCTGGGCTTCAGACTCCTGCAGTGGCAGAGTGGCAGCTGGGGTACGTAAAGCCTGCTTTGCAGAACTGCGGGAGGGCTGCAGGCAAGACAGTGAGATCCGTCCACGATGGGCCACCGCAAGGGAGGCACTTGAGTTTTCCTGTGGGATCACGGCTGGCACTTACTGTGTGAGGCACACATGCATTTAAGTCACCACCCCAAGGGAGGTACTTCTTCCCATGTTACAGATGGGGAAACTGTTACAGATGCGGAAACTGTTACAGATGGGGGAAACTGAGGCATGGAGTATTTAAGTAACTTCCCCCAGCCAGTAAGGGGCAGAGGCAGGATTTGAACCCTAGGCGGCCTGTTCCAGAGCCCACACTCCTAACCACCATGCTAAACTGCCTCTCCCCATCATGGGGCTCCCTGACATTTCTCAAATAGGGTTTCTTGGTCACTTGCCTTGGAGAGCAGAGGCGGACAAAGGCGGGGCCAGCCGGCTCTCCGCTCTCTGCTAGAGTTTCATCCAAGATTCATCACTACAGGATCTTGAGGAAGACAATCTAGTCCCGGTCGAGGGTGGGGGTGGAGCGGGCAGGTGTCCACAGCCCCCTAGAGGCCCCTGAACTGGTCTCTGATTTATAATGAGATGATGCCGCCCTTTGGGTTTCTGGCTGGAATTAATCTATCACTCCATATGGAACTCAGCCTTGATGCCCTGTGGCTCAGTTGGGATGAGATGTGTGGCCGCTGGCTTGGCCCCTTGCTAGCGGGATGGCGGCGGGCAAGCTCACTTCTCCGTGCTACAGTTTTTCCAGCCTGTTCTCATGCTGACCCAGCCACAATACAGAAGGTGCCTGCCACAGAGTGAGTGATTAATAATTGTTCATTTCTCTACACCTCTTCCCTGTCCTGTCCTTCTCATCTTCTTTCTTCCTTCATTCTGCCTTCAGGTATTGATTAGCACCTACTACATGCTAGGCTGTGTGCTAAATGAATATTAAAAGAGAAATCATGGCTGGGCGCGGTGGCTTGGGCCTGTAATCCCAGCACTTTGTGAGGCCGAGGCAGGTGGATCACCTGAGGTCAGGAGTTTGAGACTAGCCTGACCAACATGGCGAAACCCCGTCTCTACTAAAAATACAAAAATTAGCTGAGCATGCTGGTGCACGCCTGTAATCTCAGCTACTTGGGAAGCTGAGGCATGAGAATCGCTTGAACCAGGGAGGTGGAGGTTGCAGTGAGCCAAGATCACGTGACTGCACTCCAGCCTGGGCAACAGAGTGAGACTCCATCTCAAAAAAAAAAAAAGAAAATCACATCATGTCAGCCCGCTACTTGGAACCCACGGCTTCCCATCTTAGTTAGAATAAAATCCAAATTCCTCAGCTTGGGCTCAGACCTCCGACCTCTCAACCCACCTGTAACTCTCCACACGGTTTCCCCAGGTGCCTTTCTCCTCCCTGGAGACCCTGAGCTCACCCCTGCCTCAGGCCCTTTGTACTGGCTCAACCTCCACCTGGACCAATCACTCAGGTCCGGGTGAACGAGCTCCATCCTCACAGGGGCCTTCCCGGATCAGAACTACACGCGTGCATTTAACCAGCCTGACCAACATGGTGATGCTGCTGTTCCCACACCCCAAGCCACCAACCCGTGGTCCTTGTTATTTTCGTCATGACACTTAGCTCTCAAATACTGTCTTTGCTTGTTGACTGTACTGTTTTCCCCACTAGAATGTAACCTTTGTGAGGGCAGGGGACTTTGTTTTGTTCTTGTTGTATCCCTAGTCCCTGGAACAGTATATATCACGTGCCAAATGTATTTTTAGTTGAAAAGAATAAATATTGGGAGGCCCACAACACTGGCATGAGTCATTTCCGCCTCCGGCAGGAGCAGGTAAACAAGATGAGCGTTTCCGATTCACAAAGCGAAGCACAGTCAACATGCCATTGCGGCCTCCCTAATTCTTTTGTTTTGAGATGGAGTCTCGCTCTGTTACCCAGGTTGGAGTGCAGTAGTGCAATCTCAGCTCATGACAGCCTCCACTTCTTGGGTTCAAGTGATTCTTTTGCCTCAGCCTCCCAAGGAGCTGGCATTACAGGCGTGCACTACCACACCCAGCTAATTTTTGTATTTTTAGTAGAGACGGGGTTTTGCCATGTTAGCCAGGCTGGTCTCAAACTCCTAACCTCAACTGAACTGCACACTTCTGCCTCCCAAAGTGCTGAGATGCCAGGCATGAGTCACCACGTCCGGCCCAGGCCTCTCTAATTCTAGGGTTTCCTGAAGCAATGCTTCATTAGCACCCAACCCCCAACCTGACCCAGGAGCGTGAAGAGCGAGATGAAATGGAAGGTGTGCAGAAAGCATGAGGGTCATAGGTTTTCTAATCTTTCACTTTCAGAAAAAAAGCCATAAGAAATAGTTCAATTTCCATAGGGAAAACAATAGAGCTGGACCCTACCCTACATCATACACGAAAACCAACCCGCAGTGGATCATAGCCGCAGACATGAAACCAGAACCGAAAAGCTTCCAGAAGAAAATGTGAGAATGTCTTTACTACCTTCAGAGAGGCAGAGATTTCCTGGAAGAATGCAAAAAGCACTAATCCCAGAAGAAAGAAAATGACAAATTTGGCTTCATCAAAATAAAACATTGATGTTCATGAAAAGATACCACCTGGGCCAGGCGCAGTGGCTCACACCTGTAATACGAGCACTTTGGGAGGCCAAGGCAGGCAGATCGCCTGAGGTCAGGAGTTTGAGACCTGCCTGGCCTATATGGTGAAACCGCATCTCTACTAAAAATACGAACATTAGCCAGGCGTGGTGGCAGGTGCCTGTAATCCCAGCTACTCAGGAGTCTGAAGCAGAAGAATCAGTTGAACCCAGGAGGCAGAGGTTGCAGTGAGCCGAGATTGCGCCATTGCACTCAGCCTAGGTGACAAAAGCGAGACTTTGTCTCAAAAAAATAGACACTACCTGAAAATAAACAGGTAAGCCACAGATAGGGGAAAAAGACACAAATCTGACAAGGACTTACGTCCAGAATATATACAGAACTGATGCATATTAACAATAAAAATATAAATAACACAGTTAAAAAATAGGCAAAGAGTTGAACAGACACTTTACCAAAGAAGATGCATAGGCCAGGTGTGGTGGCTCACGTCTGTAATCCCAGCACTTTGGGAGGCGGAGGCAGGTGGATCACCTGAGGCCAGGAGTTCGAGACCAGCCCGGCCAACATGGTGAAACCCTGTCTCCACTAAAATTACAAAAATTAGCTGAGCATGGTGGTGGGCGCCTGTAATCCCAGCTACTCCAGAGGTTGAGGCAGGAGAATCGCTTGAAGCTGGGAGGCAGAGGTTGCAGTGAGACCAGATCGTGCCACTGCACTCCAGCCTGGGAGCCAAGAGCAAGACTCCATCTCAAAAAAATAAAATAAAATAAAAAAGACACAGATAGCCAACAAGCACTTGAATCATGAGTCATTCGGGAAATGCACATTAAAACCACAATGAAATCCCATTTTACACCATTAGAAGGGCTAAAATTTAAAAGACTGACAATACCAAATATTGGTGAGGACGCAACAACTGGGACTCTCATCCATTCTTGTTCAGAGTGGAAACGATGTTGAAAGGACATAAAGAAAAACATACCCAGAGTGGAAATTGATGTTGAAAATACGTAAACAAAAACAAACACATGCAAGTCCTCTCCTAGGTCATTTACCCAAGAGAAATGAAAGCATTTGCTCACAAACAGGAATGTTCATAGGAGTCTTATCCATGAACTCAAGCCCTGGGAACAGACCGCATGTCTACCAATGGTAAATAAACAATTGTTATATTCATGCAATTGAATAGAGCTCAGCAACAAATAGGAACACACTACTGAACCACAGCACCGCAGTGACAGATCTCAAAAATAACATGCTGAGCAAAAACAGCCAGACCCGGAAGGGTACACACTGTATTCATTCCATTCTATAAAGTTCTAGAACAGGGAAGATTAATCAGCAGTGATAGAAATCAGAACAGCAGCTGCCTCCGTGTGTGGGCTTGAGAAGGAGGCCTTGGCTGAAGGGACACGGGGAACGTTCAGGACTGCAGGAAATGCTGTGTGTCTTGAGTGGTGGTTACGTGGGTATATGCGTTTGTCAAAATCACTGAACACTGACAATCTGTGCAATCTACTTTACCTTAATTATACCTCGGTTAAAAATATATATGTCACAAAGAGCATGTGAGAAAATCCATTTTCTAACCCACACCCCATACCCACCCCCTAAGCCCTGCAAAATGAACAAAGTGAATTGACATTCTGTGTCCCCTGCTGGCAGCGCTTGCTGTGAAACTGCTTTAGGTGTTTTTCTGAAATACACCGAGCAGAGAGGCCCATCTGCTGGGCAGGGAGCAAGCCGGGGGGCTTGGGCAGAGCTGCCTGGAGACATGGCTGGAAAGGTTCTGGAAAGTTCTCACAGGACCAGGTGTGTGCCTGTGGACATCTCCCGTCTCATTGCAGCTCTTTTCTCCCCACGGGGCAGAGTGGAAATGCAGTCTAGAGACTGTCACTCCCGGGCTGAGCCCCGGTCAACACCACCTGGTTTAGTGTTTATAGGACGGAGCCTGACAAGAAAATTGGGCTGTCAGAGCACAAAGGTGGGAACCCCGTGCCATGTGGGGTCAGGGAATGCTCCCCTCCTTGAGGACTCATCTAAACAGGGGCCTTGGATGAGGAGGGGTTAGCCACGCCACTGAGAGCTGGGGAGGGGTGGGCTCCAGATAAACAGCTCCCCCAAGTCTGCCCTACATCAGAATCACCAGGAGACCTCTGAAAGCCCCCATGCCCAGGTCACATCCTGACAACCAAGGCGGAGTCTCCGGGGTGGGACCAGGACACCAGTATTTTTTTTTCCTTTTCCAAAACAGCATCTAACTTTGTCACCCAAGCTGGAGTACAGCGGTGCAATCTCAACTCACTGCAGCCTCGACCTCCCAGGTCCAAGCAATCCTCCCACCTCAGGCCCTCAAGTAGCTGGGACTACAGGCACACGCCAGCAAGCCTGGCTAACTGTTTTGTTGAGATGGTTTTCACCATGTTGGCCAGGCTGGCCTCCAACTCCTGAGCTCAAGCGATCCTCTGCCTTCAGCCTCCCAAAGCGCTGAGATTACTATAGACGTGAGCCACCAAGCCTGGCCTGGCAGCAGTATTTTTTAATACAACTCCCAGATAATTCTAACATCCGGTCAAGTTTGAGAACCTGTGTTCTGGGTGGAGGTGACAGTGTGTAAAAGCCAAAAGAGAAAGATCCCAGTGCATTTGGGAACTCAGGAGCAGACAGGAAGGGAAGCCAAGAAATGCATTTGAGGAAGTGAGTGGGTTACACAGTACCCCCCACCCGACTCCTCCTCCCCGCAAACTTCACATCCACCCGCAACCTCAGAATGTTCCTGATTTGGAACCAGAGTCTTCGCAGATATAATTAAGGTAAGAATGGAGACGAAATCACCCTGGATTAGCTCTGAATTCAGTAAGTGCGTCCTCATAAGCAACAAAAAAAGACACACACAGAGACCCAGAGAGGGCCACATGCAGACAGAGACAGAGCCTGGAGCAAGGCAACCACAAGCCACAGAAGGCCGGGGGAGACCAGCAGGCACCGAAAGCTGGCAGGGATGGCATAGGCGGTTTCTCCCCCTGGGTCTCCAGCAGGAACCAACCCTACCGACACCTTGATTTCAGACTTCAGGCCTCCGGAACAGTGAAAGAATCCATTTCTGTTGTTTCAAGCCACCTGGTTTGTGGTCATTGGTTATGACAGCCTAGGAAACCAACATAAGAGGGAAGCAGGCGCCAGCTCTACCCCTGCGGGGAAACTGGAGTTGAAGCTGATCACACCGAGGAGGGTGGGCTCAGGCGGGGGAAGGAGGCTGAGCAGGAGAGGGGGAACTGCTCCATGCCAAGTGGAGAAGGGAGGGCAGGCCCCCGCAGCTGCCGTCTGTCATGGGTAGGCTTTTTGTTGGGAAAGACGGGGTGTTCCCCCTGATCTCTTCCATACTCCCAGGGAAGTGGGAAGTGCGGTTATCTACATGGAGTGGGAAGAAGTGGGGGGTGGCATTCAGAGACTGGCAGACTGGAGAAGGGTCAAGTCAGTCTTCCCAGGAATAAGGAAAGGAGCAGTGGAGGCAGCTGGGAGGATCTCCTCGCAATGCGGAAGCCCTAGTGGAAACAGAAGACTGGAGACACAAGGGTGCCAGTCTGCAGAAAAGTGAGACTGGGGCTCTGGCCAGCTGGCATGCAAAGAAACATAAGCCACCTGCGCTTCGAGCAAGTCACTCCACCTTCCAAAGAACAGCCTCTGGTAGTCTGTTCATTTTGTTTCTGTTAGCATCTGAAAACTTACCCCTTGATCCCTAAGACAGCACGTAAAATGCACCTCCAGCCGGGCAAGGTAGCTCACGCCTGTAATCCCAGCACTTTGGGAGGCCAAGGCAGGCAGATCACAAAGTCAGGAGTTCGAGACCAGCCTGGCCAACATGGTGACATCCCCATCTCTACTAAAAATACAAAAATTAGCTGCGCACAGTGGCTGGCACCTGTAGTCCCAGCTCCTTGGGAGACTGAAGCAGGAGAATTGCTTGAACCCAGGAGGCAGAGGTTGCAATGAGCCGAGATCACGCCACTGTACTCTAGCCTGGGCAACAAGACGGAGACTGCGTCTCAAAAAAAAAAAAAAAAAAGGCATCTCCAAAGTAAATAAATTAGCCTTGCAAATAAGTATCAGCCCACAAAGGTTTTTCTCACCAACTTACTCTATCTGTCACTGAGACTCTGGCTTAGTCAGTGCACACTGTCTAAGGGTATGCTGTCATTAGTAACAGTTTATTTTACAATATTCTGCCAATGCATGTTATTGACTAATTGCCAATATGTATTTATTGACCATCTCCCTATGGATTATACAGGAAGTCAAGTAGTCAATAAATATTTATGGACCTACCGGGCACTGGTCTAGGGAAACAGAACAAAGAAGTAAATAAAAATGACAGAAAATTATTAGTGAGAACTAGAGTGGCCAACTGGTAGCTCAGCTTGCTATTGCAACAAAGGGCCAGTTATGAAAAGAAGAAGGGATTTCATAGAACCAGAAAGTTGGAGACTCTGGCTTACCAACCTACCAAGTAAAAACAGATGAATCACCTTACCAAGAAGTCTCAGTTTCCTTCTCTGTCAAAAGAAGGCAGGTGAATCAGGCAAATGCCTTTTTAAAAAGAAAAGAAAACCATTTTCGACATTCAAACAGCTTTCTAACACCCTGAAGATCTTGCTGGAGGTACGTGTAGTTAAGTGATGATCCTCAAAGTCTTAGATCGACGTAAGATAAGTTGCCTTGAGAAACCCAAGAGAGAGAGGATCAGGGGCTCCTCTCCCCACCTTGCTACAACCCCCAGCCCCATCCTGGAAAGTGAGTCATTTGCCAGAAAGGGGGAGACCTTATCTGCTCAAAATCCCCCAAATCACTGCAAGTTTCCTTCCAAAAATATCTCAAGAGGTTCAAAACCAAGACCTGAGTGGGGCAGCCACATGACCAGCATTTGGTGGACAGGAGTGGGGTCTGCAGAGCTGAGTAGGGGAATTCCATTATTTCTAGTAAAGCGGTTTTCAACATGTGTTTTCCCTGGTTACCTACTTTTGGGTCTTTCTCTCCTAAGACCAGAACATAAATTCATCACCAATTCAGACTGACCCAAGAATTTCAGTCTTGACTTAAAGGCTGAAAGAAATCAGAGTGACTCTTCATTCATTTCTAAAGACCAACCAGGACCAAGTTCTGGCCACTCTCCTGAAAAAGGGGCCATTCTCTCTCCTTCCTGGCCTTTCATCATGAGGGTTAGTCTTTCCCAACCTCTTCTGCAGAAAATACGCTTTCCCTTTGCATGTTAGTCTTAAAACTACCTCTGATTAACAGAAGCTATCTGCAGATTTTTTCTGACCCACAGAGTATTTTGATTTTGTTATCTTTTTTTTTAATCAGGAGATTTTTTGGTTTATTTTTAAAAACCAAAAGATTTCCAGCTCCCTTTGATAGATGCAGCAAAGCACCATGGCACGTTCACCTATGTAACAAACACGTAGATCCTACACGTGTACCCTGGAACTTAAAATAAAATAGGCCAGACTCAGTGGCTCACGCCTGTAATCCTACTTTGGGACTGAGGTGGGTGAGCACTTTGGGAGGCTCGGGTGGGTAGATCACCTAAGGTCAGGAGTTTGAGACCAGCCTGGCCAACATGGCAAAACCCCGTCTCTACTAAAAAATAAAAAACATTAGCCAGGCGTGGTAGCGAGTGCCTGTAATTCCAGTTACTCAGAGGGCTGAGGCCAAAGAATCACTTGAACCCTGGAAGCAGAAGTTGCAGTGAGCCGAGACCACACCGTAGCACTCCAGGCTGGACGACAGAGCAAGACTCCTTCTCAATAGAAAAATAAAATAATAAAACAACCAAAATATGTGATGACATTGAGTCTACATTCCCATGTGGAAATAGTGGCTGCGGCTGAGTAGCAGCAGCATATTTAGGTGGGGAATGTCCCCAGTCTCCACTGCTCCCCATGTCCAACACCCAACCTACCCCATTCGTTTTCATCACCTCCCTGGCCTCTGTAGGAAACTGATTTTGTGACAGCCAGTTATGGTAAAATCTCCGGCAAAAAGGAAAAAAAATTCCTGAACCATAATTTAATATGGAACATGATCATAACAATATAAAACAAAATGTTCTTAAAAGAAAGAGGCTAAAAAGTAATAGAAACAGTTTTTGTTTCTGGAACGCTGTTTATTTTTTTCTTTTTATGCTTTTTTTTGAGACAGGGTCTCCCTCTGTCGCCCAGGCAGGAGTGCAATGGCATGATCTCAGCTCACTGCAACTTCCGCCTCCCGGGTTCAAGTGATTCTCTTGCCTCAGCCTCCCGCGTAGCTGGAATTACAGGCACACACCACCATGGCCGGCTAATTTTCTATTTTTAGTAGAGATGGGGTTTCATCGTGCTGGCAAGGCTGGTCTCAAACTCCTGACCTCAAGTGATCCACCCACCTTGGACTCCCAAAGTGCTGGGATTACGGGCGTGAGCCAGCGCGCCCGGCCTCTTCCTTATGCTTTTTAAAGTAACTTCTAAACTTTTGAACACTGAGCAGATAATAAGTGTTGTCACATCTAATTGCAAAAATTAACTACAAAACCGTGTTAAAGTATAGGTAGACTTTAAACTGAAGTATAAAGTACCTAAGAATGAGCTCGAAGCTACTACTTCTTTTGAAACCTGGTAGACACATGCCAGGTTTCTGCCCAGTGTCCTTCCAAATGGCTGATCTTGGTCACTTCATATTAGATTCTGAAAATCTTCTGCAATGATACAACCATCTGTCTGGGTGTCCTTATCCTCTCCAGACTGTAAGCTCATTAAGGCCAGAGAAAGTGTCCTGCTCATCTATGAATCCTCAACCCCTGGCACAGTGCAGGATACAAAACAGACCTCAGTCAACACACAGAGACGGGCTACGCGTGGGGCACAGGGACTGGCTCCTGTGTGCAAAAGCCCCAGTTCCAATCCCAACCCTGCCACTCTTTGGTTGTGTGTACAACTTACCCCCTTGTGGCTCTACCTCCCCATCTGTAAAATGGGCACACTGACACCAGCTAGTGCCAGGGATTGCTGTGAATATTCACGCTGAGCACTTAGCACTGTGACCAGCAGAGTCGAAGCTCAATGAGTGACAGCTGCTGTAGTTTGTTATTGTTATCGAAAGAATAAAGGAGGAAAAGAAAAAAGGACACCATGTACAGCAAACTCACTCCAAATGCATCTGTCCTTTTAAGACCAGAACGATATTTACACATTTCAAGTCTTCTGAACAAAGCTATAGGCTACTTATTGGCTCTATTACTTTTTAATTTCCTGTAAGGCCATGAAACCTTCCAGAAGAAAACAGAAGCAGCAAGAGAACACTTCAATGGGCTCATCTCTGGCCCCTCTGGTCATCTCGGGCCAGCGTAACCTGTGGGTCCCACACATTGCCGCAGGCCACCGCAGGTACCTCCCCCAGAATACCCTGCTCCCAGGGGGGAAGCCACGGGCCCTAGCTTTCCAAAGAAAGATCTGGCCCCAGGGCCTAACTTACAGCACTCGATGGGGTTAGATGCAGTCTGCAAAGAGACGATCCTGCCACTGGACTCTGGAATGTGAACTCGGAAAACCAGCCTCACCCGCGTGTTCTTTCTTCCAATGTCCGTCTCACCTTTCCGCAGCTCAATGTCGGCGTTTCTAAGCTTCAAGATCCCCGCACAGTCGATGCTGCCAGGAGGTTAAGAACCCCATTATCACCAACTATCTTCAGAAGCAGGAAAGATCACCCCCAAAGCTGCCTTAGGCACCCAAAATAACTCTACAGCCAGTTACTGGGGGAAACTGCCATACACCCACATAAGCATTTCAGCCGGGAATGTATACCAAGGTGGGGGGTAAAACACTTAACAAAGCAATTAGAGAAACTCCCCAGTGAAAACTACTTCTCTAGGGAGATTCTTCATGCCAACGCTTCTACTCAAAAATATCTGAAAAACTCTGTGTAACTGGGGAATACTGATGGTGGACTATTCAACAGGTAAGAATAGTGAATCAGCATGAAATCTCTTGAACTGAATAAATGTGCTGTGGTTGTGTATGAGAGCATCCTTATTCTTAGCAAAAGCATCCTGAAGTATTTAAAAGTAAAGGGCATAAAGTCTGCAACTACCTCTCCACCGGTTCAGGAGAAAACGGAGAGGCGAGAGAGAAAGTGACGGAGCACACGTCAAGCATGTTAACGCTTGGAAACCTGAGGGAGCAAAATTCAGAAGTTCCTTGTACACTTCTTGCAGTATTTCTGTAAGTTTGAATTTATTTTCCCATCCAAAGGTTTTTCAACCCCAATACGGGTGCAATGGTTCCCAAATTTTACCCACAAGCATATTAGCCTTGTGAATTTGGACCTCTCTGCATCATTACTTAATGATCTCTCTAGGTCAAATCAGTTTTTTAAATGTAAGTAAATTTAATCTGATCCCATGCAATGTCATACAAAGATTCATGAATATTCTTCCTCCCAAAACGCATGAAAATATTGATATATTATACTTTTTTTTTAATTTTTGAGACAGATTCTCACTCTGTCACCCAGGCCGGAGTGCAGCAGTGTGAGCTCAGCTCACTGCAACCTCCACCCTTTGGGTTCAAGAGATTCTCCTGCCTCAGCCTCCAGAGTAGCTGGGACTACAGGTGCACGCCACCACGTCCAGCTAATTTTTGTATTTTTAATAGAGATGGGGTTTTACCCTGTTGGCCAGGCTGGTCTCAAATTCCTGATCTCAAGTGATCCACCTGCCCTGGCCTCCCAAAGCACTAGAATTACAGGCGTGAGCCACTGCACCTGACCTACATATAATACTTTTAAAATAGAAACATTTAAAACAGAAATCACAATGGGTGGTTAGATCACAGACTGAGGACTGTCATCAACAGCTGCTCCCATCAGTTCCATAGAATCCCCTCTCCCAAATCCCTGCCACCTGTCCCCTGCTCGCTTCTCCATGAAGTCCCACCAACCCCGGCCCCCACCCCCAGCCCCCAGCCCCCAGCCCTTACGTTGCCCTCATGTTGTTTTTTGGCTCCAGGGGGGATCTCCAGGACTTTGGTGTTGCCCACAATCTTCTCGTAGCTGGTGGTGGTGACAGTTTTCCCTGTGATTCGGTGCACCTGGTAGAAGGCGTGTGGCTTGAGGATCCGCTCATCAGCTGTCCCAATGAAGATCTGAAGTCCCAGAGGCTTGTTTTCCATGTAGCCATGGAGCTGGGGGGGGGAGAAAACAAAATCATTCAGATTCAGGGTGTGGTGGCTGTCATACACACAAGAAAACAAAAAACGGAGAACTCATGGCAAAGAGAGAGGATGGGATTCCTGCAGCATCTGGAAGAATGGAGAACTGGAAACGACCTTGAGGTCCAGCCAGAGGGTAATGCTTGAATAAATTACAGGGATCCCCTCTAACATTGAATATTAAGCAGCCACTAGAAAGAATACAGTAAGTCAGAATTGCACTTAGGGAGAAACAGCCAGAAACTGTGCTTAATTGATGACTGGGGGTGGAAGGAATGATGCTTAGGAGTTAGGATAATAACTGAAATTAACTGAAAATAAACTGAAAGGACAAACGTAGAGCTCTTGCTAGTGATTGCCTGAAAAGACCAGAAGAACAAACTTTCACTTCCTACGTGACTGTATTCCAATTAACAAAGTTTGACTGTATAATTTAAAAAAAGAGTGAGACAAAAATACCATAGTCTAAGTCAAAAGATAGGTTAAATACTGAAAGAAAATATGTGCAACATATAACAGATAAAGGATTAGCACATGGAATATATAGAGAATGCCTACAGTGAGTAAATAAAAGATTCCCTGGCCATCTATTTAGAACTGAATTCCAATTCCAGTGGCTTTCTCCTACTTTTTATCCAGCCAAACACACTATATATATATTTTTTATTTCTTTTGCCTAAGTCTTTCTCCCAGAACTAAACTGTCACCTCTCTGAGAGCAGGGATGTTTATCTAGTTAATTTGCCACAAAATCTCTAGCACCTAGAATAATCCTTGGCACACAGTAGGCATTCTAGTACATATTTGATGGATAAATTAATAAGGCTGTCCAACAGGACAAAATGAGTAAGATATCTGAACAGGAAATTCAGAGAAAAACTAATGGCCAGTTTGACTTCTAAGCAGAAAAATGCAAATGAAACAACCATGAGATGCCATTTTTCACCCGTTAGAGTTACATTGGCACACATGTAGACATTCAATAACGTCAAGTATTTTGGAGATTGTGGGCGAACAGGCACTTTTATGCAGATAACAGCAATATAAAATGGTATAACTCTTTTAAAGAGTATCAGAGCAACAGCTTTACTAAACTACACATAAATCAATAAACACTCTCTGACCCAGTAATTCCACCTCTCAGTATGCACCCTAGAGAAGCATTGTATATGCAGGAGATATGTACAAAAATGTTTACAAAAACAAACAGAATAGTGAACAATGAGTTACATCAATAGCCTGACTACTAATAGGACAGCCTAGGCTATGATACACTAAGAAGCATTTAAAAAAATAGTAAGGTAGAAGCCTATGAACTGACCCAGAAAGATCCAGAACACAGTTGAAAAACAAAAGCAATGTGTAGAAAAACACATGCAGCATGACACAACTTAAAAAAATGCAGAATGTTTTCCATCCATCCCTTTGTAATAGAAGAAGCTGTGAAAGGATGTGCTCCAAACTGACAACACCATCATCACCTCTATAAATGGAGGAGGAGCTCAAGATTGAGAACGTGATCAAAGAGGACCTTGACTTTATATGCCATGTTATAGGAAGAATAGATTCCTAGAAACCTGTGAAATTTTATATGTGTGTGTGTGTGTGTGTGTGTGTGTGTGTGTGTGTGTGTGTGTGTGTGATATGGACGTATGGAGATACATAGATATATATAGATATAAAAGAAGAGACAAAAGGACATTGATCTAGAGTTGGATGATGTGTTCCTGTCTTGTCTTTGAATAGAGAAACACTAGGCAAATCATTTAATCTTTCTGTACCTCTATTCCTTTCTCCACTAATTGAATGGGATTACAAGTGACAATTCACTAAGAGCCCACTCTTCTCTGGAGATCCTTCAGTAGGATATTCAGTCACCTGCCAAAAGGCAAATTTGCAGGGTGATGAATGATTACACATGGTCCAGAACTGTGCTATTGAATGTAGGCGCCACTAACCACATGTATATATTAATTAAAATTAAATAAAATTGAAAATTCAGTTTTTCAGGTGTACTAGCCACATTTTAGTGCTCAGAAGCCACATGTGGCTAGTGGCAGCCATAATGAACAAACAGCACAGATACAGAACATTTCCATCATCACGGAAAGCCCTATTGAACAATGCCAGTCTAGAAAGATGGCACACTCATGTCCCCTTCTAAAAACCATACAAAGAGAGAAGCCTAGGAGTGGAGTTGCACTAGATGATCGCCTTTTCATAAACTGCCAGACACTTATGTAAGTGTCTGACACACCTGAGAGGCGGCCTCGAGCCAAGATGAAAATCCAAGTCCGAAGCCTCTTATCTGAAGAACAGATACTGTTCTTGGTGACAAAACTTTTACAGGTGAGGAAACTGAGACTGCTAAGGTCAGGCAACTTCCCCCGTCAAGACGATGAAGGGCAGCACTGAGAAGAGATTTTGTTTTCTGTTGGTTTTGCTTTGCATTTGAGCCCAAGACAAATGTATTTCCCATCTCCTCTCCTGGATTTATCAGGAGTTGGTATCAAGAAGAAAGATAGGATGGAGAGAGAGCCCTGATGATGTGTGGCTGTTTCCTCTTCAAGACAGAAGAGCAGAAATCACCTGCTGGGTGTTCTCAAGGTAAACAGCCAGGGAACACCTAGAGATAAAATCTAGCACGTAGCACGTCCCTACAGCTCCGCCTGGATCCAGCCACTTCCGTCCCCTCTCCTGTTGGCACACTGCCCGAGCTGCCATCACCCCTCACTGGAGTGACCAGCACTGACTGCCCAGCTTACCGCTAGCTGGTCTTTCACAGAACAGCTCAATGATCTTTTAAAAATGCAAATCAGATCCGGACACTCCTCTGCCTACAACCCTCCAAAGACTTCCTGTGGCCTCAGAATAAAATCCAAACCCCACATGATGGTCTATGAGCCTCCCGACAGACCAGCCTCTGCCATCTTCTCCACCACCCCGCTCGGCTCCTGCCAACACCAGTCATCCTCCTGTTCCCCGAACACACCAAGATCTTTCTGACCTCAGGGCCTCCGCACAAGCCATTTTCCCTGCCTAGAATACTCTTCCACAGGCACACTTGGGTTTCAGATCTTCAGGTTTTTCCTGAACCAGATTGGATACACTCAGTGCTAAAGCCAGCTGTTTAGGCATTACAAGAACCAATTATTAAACCTACAGGAATTTTAAGAACCAGTTGACACCACTTTGGTCACTTTGTTATGTACATTTCCAGCCATAGTGGGAATATTTACACCACAAAAACTGACATACGCCATATAAATCAGGACTTCCCTCACCCTGGAAAACTGGATGTTAAGCATTTACTAGTACCCCGCTGGAATACTGACTTCATTAACATCTGAAATTTACTTGTTTAGTTATTTGCTGAATCCCTCTCTCTCCCGTCTGAAGGTGAGTTTCATAGTAATAGGAACCTTGCTTATTTTGTTAACATGGTAAATGAACATTTGTTGAATAATCTGACACCATCAACAGTAATGCAGCCCCAGGCGTGGTGGCTCATGCCTGTAATCCCAGTACTTTGGGAGGCCAAGGTGGGTGGACCTCTCGAGCCCAGGAGCTCAAGACTAGCCTGGAAAATATGGCCAAACCCTGCCTCCACAAAAAAAAACACACACAAAAATGAGCCAGGCATAGTGTTACAAGTCTGTAGTCTCAGCGACTTTGTGGGGCTGCAGCAAGAGGATCAGCTGAGCCCAGGAGGTCGAGGCTGCAGTGAGCCATGATCGCGCAACTGC
Source organism: Ateles fusciceps (assembly GCA_036589455.1). NCBI lineage: Eukaryota > Metazoa > Chordata > Mammalia > Primates > Atelidae > Ateles > Ateles fusciceps. The sequence goes on from JAZHEH010000847.1 coordinate 7,197,029, forward strand.
ACTCCAGCCTGGGTAGCAGAGCGACACCCTTTCTCAAAGAATAAAACAACAAAAAACAGTAATGCAGCAGGGAAAGCATCTGTGTCCCTCGTGCCACACACGACACTTCACGTTTTACACATCTCACAACAATCCCATGTTGGATGGGCTTGCTGCCACCCAATTTCACAGGTGAGGAAAACTGAGACTGCTAAGGTCGAGCAACTTGCCCCAGTCAACACAGTGAGTATAGGGCAATGCCAGGCTCCGAACTCCAGCCTCTCAGCCTCCGAACCACCCACTTCCCCATCACCCTCTCCCTATCCTCAGTGTCTGTGGATTCCACTCTGATCTCTGACTACAGTTCAGAAAGGGCAGGTCCTCAAAGAGAAAATAAGCAGGTGCTAAGCTGCAACATCAAGAATGTGCTTCCTGGGGCCGGGCGAGATGGCTCACGCCTGTAATCCCTGTACCTTGGGAGGCTGAGGCAGGCCGATCACTTAGGGTCAGGAGTTCAAGACCAGCCTGGGCAATGTGGCAAAACCTTGTCTCTCTAAAAATACAAAAATTAGCCAGGCATGGTGGCGTGTGCCTGTAATCCAGCTACTCGGGAGGCTGAGGCAGAAAAATCGCTTGAACCCTGGGTGTGGAGGTTGCAGTGAGCCAAGACTGCACCACTGCACTCCAGCCTGCGCAACACAGCAAGACTCTGTCTCAAAAAAAAAAAAAAAAAAAAGAGGAAGAAGAAGAATAGAATGTGCTTCCGCTGCACAGGAGAGAGAGTAGGGGAGGTGGGAGGGAGAAAAGAAGGGGCACAGAGGGAGAGAAACGAACAAAAACGGGAGCTCCTTGAGAGGAAAACCTCCTTTAGGAAAGCCAAGAATGGCCTCTCTGAGTTGAAGAGCAGCCCCTGGGTTGAGCTGGGCTGGCTCATACAACGTGAGCAGAGAGAATCCAGCTCGCACTGGTGAGGGTCCCTTCCCCGCCTCCCCGGGTAAGACCAGAGCGCGGCGTGGTACAGCAGAAAGCACACGGTTTTTCGCTTTGGGTCAGATGCCTCTGAATTTCAATGCCAGCTCTGCTCTCAATGGCAGTGTGACCGTGAGCAACTGCTCCCGCGCTGAGTTTCCACGCGCTCAGATAAAGGGGGACATCACCTCCCACCCTGCAGGCCTCTTCTGAAAGGCTAAATAGGATGACCTTTGTTGGACACCAAAGCACGGGGCACACGGTAGGTACCCATGAAACGAGAACTTTCCGTGTCATCAGAGGATGACGCAAATCGAAACAGGGAGGTGATATTACAGAACTGAATGGAAGGGTGAAGAATGAATGTGAACGACTAACAAAGTGAGAACCAGCGCGAATGCCTCCCATGCGGGAAAGCCCGGGCGCGAACTGCAGCCTTCTGGGCGGGCTGGCTGAACAGTGCTGGCTTGGAGTATCACAGGAAAGAGCGGCCAGGTGAAGACACCTCGCCATCTCGCATGAAAAGAACGCTTCCCGTCCACCCTTCTGCAAAAGGTGCAAAGAATGTGCCCAGAACCCCAACTGCTCAGCTGCCTCATTCTGGAAGAGCCTTCCTTGCCAGGTCCCTGGAGGCTTGATAAGAAGAACAGCCAGTTACTTGCTTCTCCAAAAACTCAGTGATTTGGGTTTTGCAAATAGAACTGGGTGTTTTGAGATGACGTGATCTGCCCTTCGGGTTGCAAACTTCCTGCCATCCTCATTTTTGGGAGACCTCAGTCACGAGGCTTTCGTGTGGCCTTTTCAGGCTTCTCCAAAGGTGAGGTCTTCTCGGTGGCCTGGGCCAGCACGATCACACTCTGGGCACAGCAGACACATCCTGCAATACAGGAGCTCCATGTCACCGGCCTCCTGAGCAAAGAAAGCGCCACTTCCTGCAGCCAAGGTGAGAGCGAAAGTTTTCTGCTTCTTGTAATTTCCCAGGCGGTTGAAAAGGTTCCAGGAAGAAGCGGTGTTTCTGGTGCACACCATGAAGGCGGAATGCACAGGAAGGGAGTGTCCACGGCGTCCATGGGGGTGGGGGCCCAGGTGGCAGCTTGGTGGGACTTGCATCCACCAACCTTCCCATCAAGGGAACCCACAAAGCAAACTGTAGGCTTGGGGGACGTCATTCTATTCATAATCCACCGTGTCCCTTGTCGGCTCAGCTACTTGAAACAACAGATCTGAGGAAGGATGTGAGTTAGACATCCTGCCATACTTAGCTATACAAATGCTACCATCCAACCTCGTCACAAGGAAAACTTTGCACCCTCCATAGGGGAAGACCTTTCTATATGGTATATTGGGATCACTTGCAGACGAAGCTCATTTAATCTCCGCAACAATGCTCAGAGAAGAGCAGTGTTATCCCATTGTTAGATGAGAAGGTGAGGCTCAACCAGGTTAAGTAACTTGCTTGCTATCCTACAGGTCATAAGGGATCAGGTGGCAGCAGACCTCACTGGCCCTGTTTGCTTCTTCTGTTCTATGGCTGACTCCTGATTCAGAAAGAGGCAAAGTCCCCCAACTCCCAGCCCCCAAGTCTGGCCTCTGCATTTTTAAGGCAGGTCCATCCCACCAGCTCAATAATAACAACCCAGAGACAAGCAAACAGCCTCCACCTGCCAAAGACCCACAGCGTCAAAGAGGATGCTAACAGACTCAGCCCCTGCCTGCCGCCAAATTCAAGCTCTGCCTGTTCTCAGCGGCAGCACACCTGTCCTGACACAAAGGTACAGAGGCAGCCATATTTGTTGATTCTTGCTCTTCCTTTTTCTTGGTAGAAAGTAATAAGGATTCAATCATTGCAGGAAAAAATAGACGAGATAAATAACAAAGAGAATACCCCCTGAAAATAGGTAAGCATTTGAGTGTATATCCTTCCAAACTTTCCTTTTATTCAAAACTGTTTTATTATTCTTTTTATTTTTCCTCTTAATTGACAAATAATCATTTTATATATTTATGGGGTACAATGTGTGAGGTTTTGATATGCATTTACACTATGGGATGATTAAATCAAGCTAATCAATGCATCCAACCCCTCACATACTTATGGTTTGGTGGTAAAAACACTTCAAATCTACTCTTAGCAATTTTGAAATATACACAATGATTATTTACTATAGTCATCATCCTGTACAAGAGATGACTAAAGCTTATTCCCCTAACTGAAGACATCTGCCCTTTCAGACTTTCCTTCCAGGCACACAGATCAACACAGCGGTGTTCGAGTTTATGTATTGTCTGCAATTACTAAGACTGTCATGTCCTCTTGTCATTAAATCTTGCTTTATGAGAATCTCAAAGAAGTACACGGCATATCCCAAGGTTCAGACCAGCCCGAGGCCAGTGAGGTCCCTGGGACACACGATCCCAGGGAGCATTCACTATTAAGGTCCAGCAAATGCAAGGTGGGCACTGAGAGAGAGCCCCACTCGACATGTGGCCCCCTGGGAGCCTCTCTCCCCCGCACCCCGGCCCCAGCCCTTGCATGCGCATTCTACCCGTGGACCCCTGCAGCCAGCGGGCATCTAGGTGGTTCCCAACTTCCCCCATCACAAACATTGTGGTGAGGCGAGAACCCTTGCCAATGGGACTTCCCTGAAAAGGGCTCTTCTATCAACTCCGCTCAGGGCTTTGTAACTACTCTCCGCCGGACGATTCCAACCCAAAACGTGGGACTGATTTGCAAAATGGCAACGGGCCAAACAAACTGTTTTGAATTTTACTAAAATAAAACATTAACAACGTTAAGTAGCATTTTTGTTGAATTTGAAATATTAGGAAACTGCTATCATCCTCAAAAATTTCACTCTGAAAGAAAGAAAAAGCCCGGGATGGGGGTGGGAGGGTGCGGGGGAGGGTGCCAGGGGAGAGCACCGAATTCCCCATGGCCACGCAGCACGTGGGGAGAACAAGTTTACAAACACACGTGGATCCCAATTCGCCATTTATTTTGGGGTGCAAAAGCTGCAGCACATACCTGCCACCCTAACCCCACTTCTACCCCCCCCCCCCCACACACACAGACACACACACAAAGACCAGGCACATTTCGTCTGTGACTTGACTCTCAGTCATTCCAGCAAGCCGCGAGTGTGCGTTAATCACTCCAGTAAAAACCCTAATTCTTGGTACCTCCCGCTGCCTCAGTTCCACACTGGGTCCACCTCAAAGCCCTGTCCATCCCATTCCCTAAATCCCACTGCCTCAGTTCCACACTGGGTCCACCTCAAAGCCCTGTCAATCCCATTCCCTAAATCCCACTCACATTTGCCACCTGTGCCTCCCCCCATCACTTCCACCCTAGTGCCCTGATCAAAGAGGGGAACTGGTCTCCTTGCCCACCCTTCTCCCTCCACCTACAGCCTTCTTCACCTAGGAGTCCAGCTAGAAAGACCCTTAAGATGGTAAGTTAGAGCTCATGCCACCTCTGCTAAATCCCCCAACAGCAAACATCTTCCTCACATCAAAAAACCAAAGTCCTTACCACGACTCAGAAGATCTCATATGACCTGGCCCTGCTTCTCCATCTCCACCCCACTCCTCTCCCCTCCCTGCTGCCCCCCATGACAGCCACACTGGCCTTGTCATCCTCGAGACAGCCAGGCACCCACCAGGCAGGTGCCCATCCCTGGATCCCAACACTTATCATGCCCTCAGTTTGAAATGCTCTCCCCCCATACCCACAGGGCTCACCCCACTCTTCATTCAAACCTGTCCTCAGGTGACCCCTCATCAGAGAGGCCTTCCCAGACAGCCCCACCCCAACGTGACCCCCCCATGCCCTTCTCACTCTCCCCCCCCACACACCCTGCCTTACACTGCATCACCCACCTGACCCTTCCCTCCACCTGACCCCGAGTGCGATAGTTATTTGCTCTTTGCTGCCTCCCCAACTAGAGCGTCAGTCCCCGGGGGCACCACCCCATCTTTCCTGTTCACGGTGCAGCCTCAATGCCTAGAGCACCACGCAGGTGTCCAGCGAGTGAGCAAGGCTAGAAGGGAGAGTATGTGACATCGTGGGAAAGGCCAGAGCAACTGCAGTCTCTCCAGACCCGCCCTCTCTCCCATGACAAAGAGCTGTTATGCACCCACACCGGCTTCTCTCCAGCTTGGGCAATTCCCACACCAGCCCACGGCGACCATTGTGTCACCGAGCCTTGTCCTACTCAGTGTGGGCACAACTCAGCTGGTTGGACAACTGGTACCTGGGCTGCCCTGTGCCAAGCAGAGGTGACAGCATCTCCAGGTACCACAAAGAAGGAGCCCTGTGCCTGCTTTCTGACCCAGCTGGGATCCCACTGGCTGGATGTGTCTTCAGTCCGGCAGGAGGCCACCGTGATCAGCTGATAGTGGCACATTTTGAAATTACACAGGGAACCATAAAAAGAAAATTAGACATTCTGGACAGGCTTGCAAACCAAACGAGTCAGGCTCTCTCCGTGTTCTAAATTAAGAATCAAGCCACTCTGTATTTCTCACATCACTGAAAATTAAAAACAGACATATCTACCGCATAGCAAGCACGCTTACTCAAGAGAGGCTTGATGGCCCGAAACATTCTAGATTTGTTTCCAATTACCATGTCCACATTTGAAACCCTTAGGAAGCCCTAGAAACCAGCGTGGAGAGATCAGGGGCAAGGCACATTAGCCTAACGGGACCTAGGACCAAATGCTGCACCCCAGCCCCCCTCTACTCATGGCCCCCCCATGGGGTCTTTGAATAAAAATCCTGGATCATTTTGTCCCCTCCTTTAGGGGCTGGAGGCAAGAACCTTATCTTCTCTGCTCTCACCCACCCCTCTCCACTCTCAACCTCCAGCTTCTGGCCTCCTGGACAGACGTGTCAACTCAGCCACAGACTCCCCCACCAGCCTTCCCGTCCCTACCATCATATAGGAGCTGGGTCTGGAAGTATGGGATTAAAATATGCAAGCCTTCTCCAAGCTGACCTTTGGAGTTGTGCTTTTTCTTGTTGATTATTTTTTAAGAAGCCACACAAGTGCCTTTCACACCTTCTGTGTGTATTCCTCTTGCGTAGTCAGTGTGAACTGAGATCAAGAGTCTGAACCCTGGAGTCCAACCATCTGGGTTTCCATCTCGGCACCGGCACTTAGCATGTCATGGTGGGAAAGTTACTTGACATCTCCAGGCCTCAGCTTCATCATCTGTTATGGGGCTCCTGACCCTGCACACCTCATCAGGCTGTTGGCAGGATCAGGTGGGCTATGTATAAAGCGTATCACACGCAATCAATGTTAACTTTCATTCATATTCTTTCATCTATGGCTGCGTGACTTGTGGCAATTAAAGGCCTCTTCTCTGGTCTCAGTTCTTGGAAGAAATTGTCTTGAAGGTTGTCTTTCAGTTCCAACATATAATGATCCGCAGGTACATTTAGAATAAAATCCAGGCCAAGGAGGGTGGATTCTTTGAGGCCAGGAGTTGGAGACCAGCCTGGCCAATATGATGAAACCCTGTCTCTACTGAAAATACAAAAATCAGCCTAGTCTGATGGCGCATGCCTGTAATCCCAGCTACTCAGGAGACTGAGACATAAGAATCGCTTGAACCCGGGAGGCAGAAATTGCAGTGAGCCGAGATCACACCACTGCATTCCAGCCTGGGTGACAGGGCGAGACTCCGTCTCAAAAAAAGAATAAAATCCAAACTGCCCATCGCAGCTGACAAAACTCTGCACGATCAGGCCCCCGCCCACATCACCAGTTTCATCTCCACCACTCTGGTCCAGCCACATGGGCGCCCTTGCTGCTCCTGTAACAGGCCACGTTTGTCCCTGCCACAGGGCCTTTGCATATGCTACGCCACTGGCCTAGAACATTCTTCCCCTGGGTCTTCCCACGGCTGGTTCCTCCTGATCCTTTAGGTCTCAGCCTAAATGCAGAGCCCTCCCTAAGTAGCCTGGCAGAAAGAGAGCTCCCTCGCGTCACTCCATCACATCTTCCTGTTTATTTCCTTTCTGACTGGGTTAAGTGTTACTTTATGCGTTTGCTTATTGCCTGTTCCCACCCCCCGCCCCGCTAGAATGGAAGCCTGTCCATCACCGTGCCCCAGCACCGCCAACAGTATCTGGCATATAGTAGATGTTCAATAAATATTTGCTGAATAAATAAATGAATAGATTGATTCTCAGGTTCCTATGTGGATCCACATATTGCCGGGTGATTCATTCTCCAGTGACTCTGAGAAAGGAGGTCCATTCATGTCTGGAACAGAATCCCTACATTTGGAGTCTGCCTCAACTCACTCCCATTCGAGCCAGGCTGCAGGAATGTGTCTCACCATGAAAGAGACATATTATCCCAGGCCAATTACACTGCAAGTCAGAAGAGGAGACTAACCTGGGCTGGAAAAATGAAGTTTACAATCTTGAGACTGAGTTGAAAGCACAGCAGCCTGGCAGCTCGTGGAGACAGCGAAGGAAAAGTGAGGCACGGGCAGTGCTCCGTGCTGCCGAGTGTTTACCCAAAGACCAGACAACAAGGGGGAAAGCATCCTTCCAAAACATTTCTCCCGGAGTTCCTCGCTCGGGACACTGACCTGATATTAGAGAACAAGGTATCTAATATCTGCAGAGGTCCAGGCTCTGGGAGAAGCAGGGAAAAGGGAGAGACTTGATGCCCAAGAGATGGCAACTGGAAAATGGAGCTTGCAGAGACTCCATGCAAGCATCTGGCCCTGACAGTGCCCAGCATGGCAGTGTGTGAATGCCCCAGAGATGCCGGGATGGGAGGGAGGCTATAGCAGCAGCCCTGATGGGCAGCCCCATCAGAACGCATCAATAAGACCTTCCTCTGTGGGGCCCAGGGAGGGAGGCCATCTGGATAAATAGCTAGTGCATGCAGGGCTTAATACCTAGGTGATGGGTTGACGGTGCAGCAAAGCACCATGGCACACCTTTCCCTCTGCAACAAACCTGTGCATCCAGCACATGTATCCTGGAACTTAAAATAAAATTAGAAAACAAAAACATTCCCAGGAAACTGCAGTTCAGCTTCACAAAAATGTTCCACCAAGAGACATCTGGATGAGCCATAAGCTCTGGCCTCTCCTCTTTCACTACAGCCACAGCTGAAAAAGAACCCCAAGATGGTGAAGTGGCAAAAGCCAGGACCGAGGAAATGCAGGACAGCCGGCTGAGCCAGCCACAGCAAGAAAAAGGTGAGTTATTCCCAACCCAATGGAACCCCCCCACACACACACACACACACACACACACACACACACACACACACACACATCGAAGACTGTGCAGGTCTCTCTGGATTCAGACCAAAAATTCTGAGTCACTTTTGCCACAAGGGGGAAAAAAAAGAGAAGGCAGACGTGATGTGTACCTTTCCACACTCTATTTTGGGATTTTAAGATCCAGTTTCTTTCGTTTCAAAGGGTAGGTTTTTAGAGGGCTCTCTGCATAACTCTTAGACTCTGAGCACGGCGAGACGGCGCTGAGACGAACTCTGTCGGTGACCTGGGGAGAGGCGGGACCCACTGGCAGATCAACAAAACGCATCATTCAGGAACAAGGGGCCCGTTCTTGTGTGGAGCGCATGGGGCCTGGCTTCCATAAACATGCTGGAAGCCTATGGGCTGAGCCCGTCTGACTCACCTCTTCATCGGGGCCATTCCCAAGTTCATTCACACCTCCATTTAGTCATTCATGCAGCAGAGCGCCTCTCAGGGAAGGGAGATTAAGCCGAAGGCTGTCCTTCAGGGTTAGTAATACACAACCCTTTGGTGAAGAATCGGATGCTTCTCCGGATGGGTGGCAACATTCGGGATTATCACAATCCCATAATTTAAGACATTAGGGTAAGAAACACATTGGCTGTTGGCCAATATGGACTATTGATTTGGGGGCCAAATAAGTCTTTCTCATCGGGGGCTGCCCCGTACACTGTAGGGCACCTGTCAGCATCCCTGGACTCTATCCAGTAGATACCAGCAGCCACCCCTTCCCCAGCTGTGATGCACAAAAAGTCTCTGGCCATAGCTAAATGTCCCCTGGGACACAAAATCACTCCCGTCGAGAAACATTCTTAAATTAAGCTGACATTTATGGGGAGGGGAAAGATAAAGTCTGCTCTGAAACCCTATCCCTTGTCCATCAGAAAGTGTTGTCAACAAGACCTTCAACAAACACCCCCTGATCCTTCTACTTGTCACCTTCTCATCGACCTCCCCAGGTCCCCACACTGCCACCTCTCACCTGGACCCCTGCATCCAGCCTCTTGCTAATCTCTGCCTCATCCTTTGTCCCCTTCCTGAATAGAGTCTCCACAAGCAGCCAGAGGGACCTTTTCAAAGCAAATGAGATCCCATCACTTCCCTACTTCAAATCCACCCATGGCTTCCCAGTGCATAAAGAATTAAATTCAGGCCTGGTGCGATGGTTCCTGCCGTAATCTCAGCACTTTGGGAGGCTGAGGCGGGTGGATCACTTGAGGCCAGGAGTTCAAGACCAGCCCGGCCAACATGGTAAAACCCTATCTCTACTAAAAATACAAAAATTAGCCAGGCATGGCAGTGGGTGCCTGTAATCCAAGCTACTCCGGAGGCTGAGGTAGGACAGTCACTTGAACCCAGGAGGTAGAGGTTGCAGTGAGCCAAGATTGCGCCACAGCACTCCAGCCTGGCAAAAGAGTGAGAGTCCGTCTCAGAAAAACAAAAATTAGCTGGGCATGGTGGCAGGAGCCTGTAATCCCAGCTACATGGGAGGCTGAGGCAGGAGAATCGCTTGAACTCAGGAGACAGAGGTTGGAGTGAGCCAAGATCACACCACTGCACTCCAGCCTGGACAACAGAGCGAGACTCCATCTCAAAAATAAAGAAGTATGCAGATGATTTGCAGAAGCGCTCCTGAGAGGAAGCTCACCAAGATGGTGAGGGGCCCGCTTTGGCCCTGTCTCCCTCCCTCCTTGGAATTCCACTGCTTGGAGTGTAGATGTGGTAGCTGCAGCCCCAGCAATCATTTTGAATCATGAGGTGACCTGGAGTTGAACAGGGGCTAAGAAGGAACCTGGATTCCTAATGACTTGATAGCACTTTGGACTACCCACCTCCAGATTTTCTACATAAGAAAATACATTCTTACATGATAAGCAACTGTTATTTGGGGTTTTCTGTTAGAGGCAATTAAACCTAAGTTAGAGGCATCATCCCATCAGCATAAAATCAAGTCCTCTATTCCTTCATTCAAGTTCTTCTCAACTGCATTGCAATGACAGTAAGACAACCACGTTTAGGTGAGCTTCCGTTTAAACAAACTCAAGGTACTAACAGCACAGGTATCAGCGCACCAGCCTGCTTTACCAAAGGCTTCAAAAAAAAAAATCATTTCTCTGAAAAGCCAGTGCCAAAAGAGAATCTGGAAGAAACTGCCATGTACAAAGAGTCAAATGATTCAACCGCTTAGAAACATACCAAGTAACGACACCCAAGTCCGTCTGCAAATGTTCTCATCCTCTTACTCACAATTCAAAAGAGCGTCTAAAAAGGTATTCCCAAGAGGAGAGGTGAAGTGGGGGAAAGACGACCGTCTGACACACGCAGGAGTGACGATGGTGCTCGCTAGAAATAAAATTGCTGCTTACTTTCTGTCTGGTTTCCGAATTGCTTTTTCCTGGTTAAGAGGTGCCAGGTCTGGCAGCTTTCTAAACATTTAAAATTCAAGTCAACAAATATTTGTTGAGTTCTGCCTATTCACAAAAAGAGCCATGTTGGGGAACACTGGATAATAGGGAGATGCTATAATTAATCATAACACCAACAACGACCGCTAATAACGTATTGAGTGCTTGCTAAATACAGGGCATTGTGAAGTGTGATATCTATCAGTCTTCACTGCAGTTCTGTGAGACAGATATTATAATTTTAAACAAGAAGAAACTGAGGCTCAGAGAGATTAGGCAATTTGCTCAAGGCCACACTCCCAAGAAGAGAGAAGCCAGGATTCCAACACGGCAGGTCTACCTCCATGACCCATTCTCTTGACAACCATACAGTCTTCTGTTCCTGTGGTCTCCAAAGAGGGGAGAATACACAGCCACAAAGGGCCACACCACTGTTCCCCAGCCTTAGTCACATTCCTGATCTTCTACTGGACCGTTGGTTACTGTATCTCTTTAAAATTTAAATTCATTTCTTTACTTACAGAAATGTATCTTAAAAGAAACTTTACGTTGCTACTTTAAGTGGGAAACAGGATTGCCAGCAGGAAATCAAATGTGTGTATAAATACACAGCAAAATAAAGGTGCCATTAAAACAACTACAGCAGCTACACATGGTGGCACGTGCCTGCAATCCCAGCTACTTGGGAGACTGAGACCGGAAGGCAGTTTGAGTCAAGGAGTTTTGAAACCAGCGAGGGTAACGTAGTGAGACTCTGTCTCAATTAAAAAAATATATAAATTTAAAAATAAAATGATTATAAATGTTAAAAATGCTGACTAAGTAACACACCATTAACCGGCACGCTCCTTTCCCAGGGAACCATGGTTTGTGGAACACAGGACTGGCATTCAAAGTACAGCAGAGGAGGTGCTGCGGCACCGGGTTTGGGGAGCCCCAGGGTAGGAAGCCACCATCTCCAAAGCCAGTAGATCATCAAGGGATGGTTAAGAAAAGCACCCAGGGCAGTGCCCAGACACAAGAGGTACTCAGCGAACCTCTGCAAAAGGACCCGAGGACATCTGCTAAGGACTCATCACCAGGAGAGAAAGGTGCCACTGCCTGCCCACATGCTAGGACAACAGTCCTGTGTTCAGAGAAAGAACTAGAAAAAGAAAATCATCTCCTGACTCCAGAGCACAAATTTTTAACCTTTCTTTTTACCAATGACCCCTTTTGCAGCTTGGTAAAGCCATGGACCCCTCTCTGAGTGATTCTTTCACATGCATAAAATGGACAAGGTTTGTTTAAAAAAAAAAAAAAAAGGAAATCAACCAATGTATCAAAACTGAAAAGTGGCATTTTTCAGGTAGCCCGTCTGTCCGTCTTCCTTGCTCTGGGTTTGCATGTGCTGTGCCTAGGAGGTAGACAGTAAATATTCAACAACCAGCTCTCCAGGACAAAAAGCTTGGTTTGCAGCGTCTGGCCATTTCCACGGTGTCAGCACTGCACGGTTGCCGATTTCCCGCCACCGGTGTGACCATACTGTGGGAGGAGTGGGGGGAGAAGTGCAGCGCCACCCTTCCATGCTGCTGCGTCCGCCCTGCAGATACACGGATGCCCATGACCTCAGGGACAAAGGTTATAACATCATGTAACAGAGTTCCTGAAACCTTAAAAATCAGCTCTCACGATGCCATGCAAACTGGCTCCAGGACACTCCTGGGCACCCATGGGGCTCTGTGTGCAACTGTTTAGGTGCGTATCGGCTCGGATTGCAGTCTGCCCATCTCTTAGTCTCTTCTCCCATAGATTTTCACATCTGCCAGTTGAGACACCCCACCCTCACCAACACACACACACACACACACACACGCACACGTATATAGACACGCGCACCCCTTGCCCAAGCCCTACTCCCGGTGAAGGTCATGAAGACCCTGCTGTGGTCTGGCCTGCACACACACACTCCCCTGCACCCCCGGTAGTGCCATGAACACCTCTTGTTCACCTGGCCCGGCCTCCCCTTAGATCTGGAGAAAGCCGCATCCCCGCCCATCCCAGAAACGGGCAAACCCTGCAAACCAATCACCTCGGCCCCAAGGCTCCCAGAGCCTTCTCGCCCCAGCAGGAGGGGAGAGCCTCATCTTTAAATCCCATCACACACATCTTCCTGTCTAGACAGGGCCCCTGGCTGCCAGGGCCTCAGAGTGGATGGATTCACAGCTCCGCCCCCTGGCACCGCCGCGCCCCGCCACAGTGCTCAGGACGACCCGGGCAGCCCCCAGCTTCTAGAAGAGACACAGAGGAGGCTGCGCAATCAACAGGCACGAGTGTGCGTGAGCGCGGCGTGACTCAGGCACGCCACCCCAGAGAAGTGGGCATCCGCCGCGCTAAGTGTCATCCATCATCCTTTCCCTGAAAAGCGGGAAAACAAACAAAAGAAACCCGGCCTGGCCTCGTTTAATGCGAACCAAACACTGAAGCCACAGGAGAAAGCTTTTCCTCTCTGAGCTTCCCTTTTCCGGCCCGGGAACACCACCAGCCAAGATAAGGGGCTGCGCCGGGCCCTCTGCGCGGCTTCAAAGGGCTGGCACCCCCTGCCCGGCCCGCTCCCACCCCCACTGGCTAATGGGCTCCCCGCTCCAGCCCTTGGGGGAGCAGGAGGCAGCCGGGGCTCCACGCCAGGCGACTTGGAAGAGGTTTAAGGCTCAGGCCACAGAAGGGAGGAAGCCCGGCCTGTCAAGAGGCGTGATAAAGCAGCTCCTTATCGCAGCTTTCCTTTCAACTGCCTCCAAGTGAGCTCCGGCCGGGGCAGGGCCCTGTTAAGGCCAAGCGTGTTCCTTTCATGTCGCCCTGTGTTCCTTGGTCAGCGGCGTATCCACAGGCGCAGGGAACTGTGGCGTCAGCATTGGAGTTTGCAGCTTGGGGCCAGAGTCCCCAGGAGGACGCGACGGTGTGCCTCCCGGCCTGGGCCTCTGCTGAACCACGTGGCATCTGCAAATTCGCCAGAACCATCTGGGTCCCAGTTTTACCATCAGGAAAACAGGAGAAGCTTCCAGAGCAGCAGGACCCAGCGGTTCGGACTAGGGGCTTGGGAGCGGCCGACCCAAGCTCAAGTCCCAGCTGCTGAATCCCTCGCTGTGTAGCTTGGGCAGGACTTCCCGACTCTTTGACACGGGTAACATCGAAAACGCACTTGACGGCCAGCCGCAGTGGCTCACGCCTGTAATCCCAGCACTTTGGGAGACCAAGTTGGGCAGATTGCCTGAGCTCAGGAGTTCCCACCAGCCTAGGTAATACGGTGAAACCCCGTCTCTACTAAAATACAAAAAATTAGTGGGGAGTGGTGGTGGGTGCCTGTAGTCCCAGCTACTTGGGAGGCTGAGGCAAGAGAATTGCTTTAACCTAGAAGGCAGAGGTTGCAGTGAGCTGAGATCATGCCACTGCACTCCAGCCTGGGCGAAGAGCAAGACTCTGTCTCAAACACACACAAACACACAAACACACACACACACACACACACACACTTGTACATTTTACAGACTTATCAGGATTGAATTAATTAGTACATGTGCAGCTCTTAGAACAAATGCCAGCACATAGTAAGCGCTCAGTAAACACTGGCCTTCATCTTGTTATAATTCTTTTCTCATGGTCCTGCTGTGGACATGGAATGGGGATCGGTGACATCGCATTGCAACTGACTGATATGAAATGGATAACATGCTAGAAAAATGATTTTGATCTTCTAGGTACTTCCCACTCACAGGGGGAATGACCCAGACCGACACAGTGAATCTCCCGTAAAAGAGCCTCTCATGACTTGAGCACCTTTCCAGCCTATGAGTCTCACTCACCAGGGCCCTGGACTCAGACAGCAGTTCCTTCTGAGGCCTCTCGAATGGAGCAGCCCCTGGTTCAACGCCACCACAGGGAAACCCAACTGAGCCTATCCCTGCGGTGGACAGGGGCGGGGGGTTGGAGAGGGGAGGGAGAGGCCTGCTGAGAGACAGGAACAGAGTTGATGGCATTGAGAACAGTTTAGTCCATGCCCGATCTTCTCATTGATGCCAACCTCAGCACCAGGTCCCCAGAGCACAGCTCCCCCACTGTGATGCCACCAACCACTTAGCAAAGAGCCAGCCCAGAACGTGACACTCTTGACTGTCAGCCTTCTCAGACCCCATCTACATCTCAGATCCCAGACTGGCTGGGGCCGCCGCACGCTGGCCACACCTCTGAGCCCTCGCCTGTGGAAAGGGGAAAATAACAGATGCCCACCCCCGTGCCACATGAGATGTGGCGAGATCAGACAATATAATGCGGACAGTGCCTGGCACAGAGTGGGTGCTCAGTGGGCGTCAGCAGTTACCATCATTGCCACCATCGTCCTCCATGTCAGACCTTCCTCCACGCCATCTCAGGCAACTTGGTCACCGTCACTTTGTTTGGTTATGAGTCCTCTTTTGAATATGGACGTGAGGAAGGACAGGACCCTGCCACTCCACTCCTCCCCACACAGAGCGAGCGCTGGGCACTGCATTTCCATGCATTTGCTCAGAGAGGCTAAGTCAGCTGCCTAAAGTGTCCAGCACAGGGCAGGTGCTGCTGGAAATCAAAAGCAAATCTGGCAGCTTCCCTGGCTGGTAGCTTTTCTTCCACACCTGCTCCTCCTATTTCCTCTTTGTTTAAATGTTTTTTCTTTTACTTTCAACTGGAAACCAGGCACAGGTCAGTAATTCCCTCACACTTCACTCGAGGGGCTCCCCCCCTCACCTTTATTCAGGCCCCAAGGCCCTTTTTTTCTGCCAAAGACCATGTTCAGGTCTGTGTTCACAGAGTCAGCAACCTAGGCTGGCCCAGAGCTGAACATGGCTCCATCCAGAATCCTAGGGCTGAGAACCCACACGCCCTGAGGGAACTGGCACTCGGCTCCCATAAACGAGGCCGCGGCCCTGTCATCAAACAGCATGGGAAAGGTTCTCACCTCCTGTGGCAGGGAGGTGACAGGCTGAGAAGCCACAGTTTGCCAGGAAGACCTTTTTGATGAAACAGCTAAATGAAGTTTGTCGTAAGAGGGAAAGGCTCAACTCTGACTTCTTAAGGATTATTGAATCCCCGGGTAAAACTCTGGGCTCAAGCTCTGTAAGTCCTCCGTCCACAGAGAAAAACCAGTACCAAGATGAGGGCCACACACTGTCCTGAACGTGACTCAAGTGGGTGTGTCCACCTCCTGCAAGTCATCCGTACTTGGAAACGAGGCCAGCACAGCTCCTGGTGGACGCCCAGCCCCAACATGGGCACTGCACTACTGCTGTGACCTCCAGACCCAACCCAGCTCTGCGGGGCCAGAATCCCAGCTAGACCCTAAGCCTCATTTTGTTTTTTCAGACGGGTCCTCACTCGTTACCCAGGCTGGAGTGCAGTGGCGCCATCTCAGCACACTGTAACCTCCACCTCCCATTCTCCAGCAATTCTCCCACCACAGCCTCCAGAGTGGCAGGGACAACAGGCGTGTGCCACCATGCCCAGCTAATTTTTTTGGAGAGATGGGGTTTTACCATGTTGCCCAAGCTGGTCTTGAACTCCCAGGCTCAAGTGATCTGCCTGCCTCAGCCTCCCAAAGTGCTGGGATTAGAGACATGAGCCATCGCACCTGGCTGGAAAGGCTCCTTCTTGAAAAGACTTCAGTGTGACCACATAGTCACCTCAAAGAAAATGCAGCTTCTCCATAATTTAAAAACGTGAGGGGGACACAGTCCCTCGTAAATGACCAAGACAGCTTGTTGCTGTGTGAGTACAGAGAGGTCATCTCTCCTCTCTGAGGAACTGTCTTACCCAGTTCTGAACCTGGATTTTCTTTGCTGCCTGACAGAAGGCAACTAAATGCTACAGCACTCATTTTTAGCAATCATGGAGTTTGCCGGGACCAAGGAAAATTGACTCACTCCCTCTTATAAATTTGTGGAGTTTAATATTGTCACTTTCTGTGTTTGCAGCCAACAGTAAACACCCCGTGTGCATCCCCCAGGTATAAGACAGCTCACGCCCCCTGCACTGGCTGGGTCTGCACACCCTCATGCCATCTGAAGGGGACTCTAATGCACGCCTCAATCATCCCTCCTCTGTCCCTGTGGGAAACCTGTGGATTAGAGCAGATTCCCATTTTTCCTAGAAGGAGGATGCTAAGGTAGGAAAGCAAGGCCAGCTTTTCCGTCAGGAGCATCTTTTCTTTCTTTTTTTTTTTTGAGACGGAGTCTTGCTCTGTCACCAGGCTGGCATGCAATGGCGCAATCTCAGCTTGCCGCAACCTCTGACTCCGAGGTTCAAGCGATTCTCCTGCCTCAGCCTCCCAAGTAGCTGGGATTACAGGCAGGCGCTACCACGCCCAGCTAAGTTTTTGCATTTTAGTAGAGATGGAATTTCATTATGTTGGCCAGGATGGTCTCAAACTCCTGACCTCGTGATCCGCCCGCCTTGGCCTCCCAAAGGAAGCATTGTTTTTCTGTTCAAAAGAGGCCTTGAGCAAACACTTGGACATGAAGGTCGGCAAGATCTGGGTTCATTTTGCTCAGCGTTTCCAAAGCAGGTTCCGACCCCACCCCCCAGGGTCACCAACGAGATGCCCAGAGGAGCCAGGTGCGGAAGTGGTGTGTGAACTGGGCCTGGTGGTGCTGAGACCCCCTGGGGGAGGCAGATGTGGTCTAGAGGGAGTGCCGAGGTGCAGCTGTTCACAGCTTGCCACGCAGGAAGCCAGCCACTGCTGCCAGATCTTCTGATTGTTAGAAATCCAACTTGATATGAGAAACCTCCTGATCTATAAATGTTGGGAACTAGTACCAGCTGCTGCTTCAACCCTTGAGCGCGACAAATGCCATCTGTGGACAGGTGCAGGCTTTGAACAATCAGAAACAGGGCTCCCTCAACTCTCTACACTCCTGAGGCCTAGACCATTCTTCCTGTACATCCTGCATCCAGCCCCCGCCCCCCCCACTCTAATGTCACCTCCTCCAGGAAGCCGCTCCAGATTCCCTGAGGCAAAGTGAGCCTTGTGACCCAGAGCCTCACTACCTTCTCCTCCTTTTATAGTCCTTTTCTCTCTATTACAGGTCTTATCTCTATAAACAAATAAAGAATCACTAACATTAACTGGACACATACTGCTTGGCCCTCTGCTTACGTATTTACGGTAACCTCTTTTTGGGTACTATCATCATCCCACTTTACAGGCACAGAGAAGTTAAGTAACTTGCCCAGTATCACACAGCCAATAAAGTGGCAGAACCAGGATTCAAACCCAGGTGATCCACCTCCATCTTTCCTGCTATTCTTTGTTCAACCAACCTCCTTGTGACCTCAATTATTTTCCTATCTGTCTCTCCCAGCAGACTGGGCACTCCCTGAAAGCAGAAATTGACCTCATTTCTCCCTCTATCCAGGGTGCACAGCTCACACTGAGTGTCTGGTGGCTAATGAGCAGTGCTGCCTATCCTGACGGCTCGATAGCCCTGGAAGGCCCTAGGCAGGGTTGGGGTGGCGGCTAGAATCCACTCCGTTCTCAGCAGCTCAGTGGGGTTCTGCAGAGGGCTTCAAGCGATGCTGCAAAGCCCCCCCACTGAGAAATGTCACTCCATCCTGCCCCTGAGAGGGGACAGGGCTATGGCTATAAGCTGGGACTATAACCCAGGTTCCTAACAAGTTCCAACAAGCTTCCCAAAGTCTAACTTCTAAGCAAACCATACACCCTCCAAGGCTCTGCCTCTGCCCCAGCCAAGGGCAGCCGTGTGTCTGCCTCATGACTTCCACAGCTTCAGGCCCAAAGTCATGATGCACTTAAGCCAGTCATTCTGCTCCCTCCCACAGCAAGAAGAACAAATCCACCAAAAAGTAAATGCAACAAGAAAATGCACATGAGAGCAAGTCCACATGGGTGTGTGAGAACTCACTCTGGAGGCACAGTCACAGGGCTGCTTTAGGGCCAGGGTATGAGCTTAAGATGACCCCATTTTTGCACAAGACTTTTCGGCATTTTTCACCCTGATATTACTTGCTTGAAACCCCTGGTCCAGCTCCAGACCACTCTTTTTCACTGCCTGCAAACAAGCCCACATTTGGGTCCTCATGGCTCAGGCCACGCCTCCCCCTCATAATGGATATTTGCCTGAGTGCAGCCTCTGCAGCTGCCGCCTTCCACCAAAGCAGATCCTCCGTCCTGTGCTCACGGAGGAGTGAGGGGAACTGCTGGGAGGAGGGGCAGGATGGGCGAGGGAGGGGGCGATTCGGAACAGGAAGAAGATGGGGTGAGATCTGAGAGGCACGCTTTGGACACAATAAACAAGCCTGCTGCCTTGTTCAGAAAGGGACCCGGGACCCCCAATCCTATCAGAGCCCTAAAAGCATTAGTTCAAAGTTAAAGTTAGATACACGCAAAGCCGCAGCCCCCAGGGGCACTCGGGGCTCAAAAACAATACTCTCTTTGACTCAGAAACCACAAGGGAACACCCACGGCATACTTCTTGATTAAAAAAGGAAAGTGAAAAATAAGCTTTTCTTTTTTCCCTTCTTAATCACCATCCAGCTAACGTGTGCCTCTTCCATCCAGTCACGACTTCTGCCGGCCTCAATCGAGCCCAAGTCGTGCTGGCCACAGACAAGAGGGGCCGGGAAACTTGGGCACATCCTAGTGAACGGAACAGGTCCTTCTGAATGGTTGTCACTTCCTTCCTCGGCTTCCTTTAGCACAGGAAAGCCACCGAGGAGCCGCCTACGCCAGCCCATCCATCACCCGGACTCCCGGCACTTTCATCTGAGAGGCCGGGCACCTCGGGGCAAAGAGGCAGCAGCAACGCCCTCTCAACCGCCGCTCTTGCAATGGATGAACTACCTACTGTGTGACAGGCACTGTGACTGGGATGGGGGATGGAGGCATGACGAAGGGATGAAGGATGGATACGCGCCAGGAAGGCTGCATGAGCGGGTGGGTGGAAGGGTTGCAGAAAAGGAAGGAGAGGAGGAGGAAGGGAAGAGAGAACATAGCAGGCTATGGAAAAAATGGAAAAAACAGAAGCCAGGCACAGTGGCTCACACCTGTAATCCCGGCACTTTGGAAGGCCAAGGTGTGCACATCACTTGAAACCAGGAGTTCGAGACCAGCCTGACCAACATGGCGAAACACACTACATCTACTAAAAATACAAAAATTTGGCCAGGCACAGTGGCTCACGCCTGTAATCCCAGCACTTTGGGAGGCCAAGGCAGGCGCATCACAAGGTCAAGAGATCAAGACCATCCTGGCCAACGTGGTAAAACCCCATCTCTACTAAAAATACAAAAATTAGCTGGGTGGTGTGGTGCACACCTGTAGTCCCAGCTACTCGGGAGGCTGAGGCAGAAGAATCGCTTGAACCCGGGAGGCAGAGGTTGTAGCGAGCAAAGATTGTGCCACTGCATTCCAGCCTGGTGACAGAGTGAGACTCCATCTCAAAAAAAAAAAATACAAAAATTAGCCAGGCATGGTGGCACGCACCTGTAGTCCCAGCTACTCAGGAGGCTGAGGCATGAGAATTGTTTGAACCCAGGGGGCGGAGGTTGTAGTGAGCCGAAATTGCACCACTGCATTCCAGCCTAGGCAACAGAGCAAGACTTCATTTCAAAACAAACAAAAACCCAGTAGAAAGACAGATGATGGCAGGGGAGAAAGGGGATCTATTTTGATAGAAGAATCAGGGGAAGCCGATTTGAGGAGGTGACAACTGAGCTGACAGCTGAATGAAGCAAAGAAAGGAGCCATGTGGATAGCTGGATGGGGTGAACAGCACATGCAAAGGCCCTGAGGCAGGGGTCTACCTGGAGTGTTTGAGAAATAGCATGGAGGTTGGTAGCAGGTGGGAATGGAGTGAGTGAGGAAGAGAGGCAGGCAGGGAGCAGGTGACATGGCCTGGTCCACGGTGAGGAGCACAAGTCCACTCCGAGTCTATACTGAGGGAGGGGAGACACGGGAGGGCCCGGCACGGGAGCAGTGTGGACCGAAGCACACTCTGAACAGATCCTCTGGCCCCTGTGTGGGGGGAGCAGACCGGATGAAAGGTCAAGTGGAGGCAGGGAAACTAGTTAGGAGGCTGTCACCCAGACAAGGGATAAAGATAGCTTGGCCCCGGGTGACAGCAGAGAAAAGGTAAGAAATGGTTGAGCAGCCCCGCTCCCGCCCAGCTCCTGCACAGATGCACAGAACTGTGAGGAAGGCCAACAGGCCAACTGGGTGTCCAAGGATCACAAGCCAAAGAGAAGCAGATGAGAAGGAGAAAGAGATTCGAAATCTAAAACGCGGCCGGGTGCAGCGGCTCACGCCTATGGTCCCAGCACTTTCGGAAGCCGAGGTGGGCAGATCACCTGAGGCCAGGAGTTTGAGACCAGCCTGGCCAACATGGTGAAACCCCATCTCTACCAAAAATACAAAAATTAGCCAGGCATGGTGGCAGGTGCCTGTAATCCCAGCTGTTTGGGAGGCCGAGGCAGGAGAATCACTTGAACCCGGGAGGCAGAGGTTGCAGTGAGCTGAGATCACGCCACTGCACTCCAGCCTGGGCAACAGAGTAAGATTCCTTCTCAAAAAAAAAAAAAAAAAAAAGGAAAGAAATCTAAAACACTTCTGCTTCCCACCTGCGTAAACCTTACCTTGGGCAAGTTTTTCCTTTGGGGCTCAGTTTTTTCACTTGTAAGATAGTAGGATCCAATTCACTTGTAAGATAGTAGGGGTTATAATGGGTAGTGCAAGTCTTCACTTAATGTCTGGCCTACTGCACATGCTCAGTAAGTAATACTTTCCTAACCTTTGCCTTTAATGATCTGAGTCGTGGCTCTGCAAATTTAGTTGTTGTATTTTCTTTATATTAATAATTCATGTCATCTCTCTGAACCTCTATTTGGTCTCTTAAAAACTGATCTTGACAGTACCTACCCTCAAGTACTCAGTATGAGATTAAATGAGACAAGTTTCGTTTAGCAAAAGCTCTGGCACATAGGAATCCCTCAGTAAAATGATACCCAAAGCCCTCAGGAAAATGGTAGCTGAAACCCTCAGTAAAATGGTACCTGAATCCCTCAGTAAAATGATACCTGAATCAGACATACCAGTCATCCAACTAGATGATTTCTAAGTCTCCTTCTAGCTCAATCATCCCCAAACTCTTTAAAAAAAATTTTTTTTAATCAAAAAAACAACAGTTTAACAGCTTCAAGTCCCTGAATGAATCAACCCTGGAGCTGCAAGTTAAGGCAACCCAAGTTGATGAGAAGTTGGAACTCCCACCTGAAAGTGAACAAAACTAAACATAGGCACTTCTACTTGGATGATACCTATTAATCTGAGTCATAGAATTAAGTAAGTTTAGAGGTAGGAGGGAATTGACAGAGCCCTACCCACTCCTTTTAGAGCAGAGGCTCCCACAGCTCAGAGAGGAGAAGTGCGTGGGCTGAGGTTGCACAGCAAGGCCCAGGCAGAGGAGGAAACCAACAATGCTCCCACCCCTCCCCCCCCACCTCCCCCCCACCCCCTCCCCCACCCCCACCCCACCCCTTCCCCCACCCCCCACCCCCTCCCCCACCCCCACCCCCACCTCCACCCCCACCCCATCCTCCCAGGCAGTCTGGTTGGTTAGAGGGCGAGAAGGAGGAAGCAACAGAAGCCCCCCATCCAAAAGGAAGGAAAAGGACGGAGTGGGAACTGTTTTCGATGAGCAGAAACAGCTTTCTCCCTGTCAGAGTTCAATACAAACACCGTAAGAGGCCAAGCAAGTAATGTAAATGAGCTGGGCAACCAGTGCAAAGACAGAAACCAAGTTCCCAACCTAAAGACTCTCAAACACAGATGGGTTTTCTCTTTTAAACCATTATACCACCAAGGCCACTCACTGCTAGCTTGTCTGGCACTCTCATGCAGATCCACAGCAGACATCTCTTCCTCTATACCTTTGGCAGGTGAGTGTCAGAACACTGTCTTAATAAACCTGCAAGTTGCGGGGGGGGGGGGGGGGGGAATTAGGGAGGGACAGCAGGGGACGGGGGAGTTGGGGAGGGGATAACATGGGGAGAAATGCCAGATACAGGTGATGGGGGAGGAAGGCAGCAAACCACACTGCCATGTGTGTACCTATGCAACCACCTTACATGTTCTTCACATGTACCCCAAAACCTAAAATGCAATTAAAAATAAATAAATAAATAAATAAATAAATAAACCTGCAAGTGTGAATGGCACTCTCTTGATATGCAGGGCTGTTGTGCAGTGCACAGCCTGTGCAACTGTATCCAATGACACACAGAAGATTTTCCCTGGGTTGTGAGTTGAGGACCTCGTATCTACATTCCATGGTCTTACAAAGGCTCTGAAATGCCACAGAGAAGCTCACATGGAAACCAAAAACCTCATTCCCCGTCAACACTTAACTCCTGAATCACACTCAGCGGGCTCTGACCTCATCTGACGCTCCAGATGAACACCTAACAAGCTTCTGCCTCAGGGCCTCAGCACTGGCTGCTCCCTCGCCTACCACACTTTCCCCCAAGACAGCAACACAGCTGATTCCGCTCAAAATTCCATTCAAATGCACTCCTTCAGGAAGTTCTTCTCTAAATAGCATCCTCACCACTGCCCGGTCACTTTCCATCCCCCATTCCTGCCTTTTCTTACAGCTTTCTTACTACCTGATAGATTGTGGAATTACTGATTTGTTGCATGTCTCCCTCCACCAGAAGCCCACCTCCATGAGAGCAGGGAAATTTGTTCCGTTCATTACTCTATCTCCACCTGCAGTCAGCAAGCTTTTTCTGTAAAGGACAAGGGAGGAAACATTTTAGACTCTGCAGGCCATGCAGTCTCTGTTGCAAGTACTCACCTCTGCTGCAGTGGTACAAAAGCAACCAGAGACAATATGCAAGTACGTAGGTGTGGCTGTGTACCAATAAAACTTTATTTAGAAAAGCAGATGGTGGGCCGGATTCGGCTGCCATAGTTTGACGACTCTTGTTCTAATGTGTCTCAAACTCGAATGTGCACACAGATTAACCTGTGGATCTTGTAAAATGCAGATTCTGACTCAGCAAGTGGCAGCAGGGCCTGAGAGTCTGCATTCTTCACAAGCTCCCAGGGGATGTCCAGGCCACCCATCCCTGGAACAAACTGAGCAGGGGGCACCTAGCACAATGCCTGGCGTGTGATAGGAACCCAATCAATGTTTGTTGAATCAATACAAGACAAGAGGAAAACCACTCATAATCCCACTCATCACCTTCATGGCTGCATTTTGACCATGGCGCCATACCCTTGCTAAACTATCTACTGCTCAGATTTGATCTTTACTCTTTGTTTTGTTTTTTTGAGACAGGATCTCACTGTGTTGCCCAGGCTGGAGTGCGGTGGCACAATCATAGCTCACTGCGGCCTCCATCTCCTGGTTCAAGCAGTCCTTCTACTGGAGCCTCCCAAGTAGCCAAGACCGCAGGCGTGTTCCACCACACCCAGCTAATTTTTCATTTTTTGCTTTTTTGGTAGAGACAAGGGTCTCCTTATGTTGCCCAAGCTTGTCTCGAACTCCTGGCTTCAAGTGATCTTCCTGCCTCAGCCTCCCAAACTATTGGGATTACAGGCATGAGCCACCACGCCAGGCCCTGCTGAATCATTTTCTGATGGACAGAGGAAGGTGAGACGGACAGATGCATGACAAGGCTAGCGTGTGCTGATGGTTTATATTTTATGTCACTAAGCCAGCGTTCAAGCAAAGGCAAGGTTTAATCAACATTCACCTGATGCAGTTTCCAAAAACTATTCCTAGAACAGCATTTATAGTTTCATAATAAATGTCAAAGAGGAAGATGTGATTCACTTAGCAGAAACCTAAGTTTCATGGGAATGGCCTGCTTGGTTAAATAAATGACGCCGAGAAGATCAATTCAGCTTTGCTTCTTATTCAGAAAAATGAAAATGCAACGACTTTCTAAGTTCAACTGTAAGAATGGCCTCGATCATTTCTTAGGAATTTAAAATGTACTGGGCAGTCTTTCAAGTCCTTCATAGATTATAATTGTGATAATGTATGACAAAGGCCATGAATCCAACCTCAAGCACAAACACAGACTATCTCTGGAAGGATGTTCAGGGAACCAGTGGCACGGGGGCTTAGGAAGACGAGGTGGCCACCGGGAATGACGGAAGGCCAGGCCCTGTACACAGCTTATATTAATACCTTTCAAATTCTGCATGCTGTAAATGCATTTCCTCCCCCAAAGTCAATTTATGAAAGGAACTTGAGCAGTTTGCACTTAGTACTGTGCTAAGTGGTGTTTTACACACATTCTCATTTACTCCTGTAAAAATCCTAAAAATGGCCAGGCACAGTGGCTCACGCCTGTAATCCCAGCACTCTGGGAGGCTGAGGCAGTCAGATCACAAAGTCAAGAGATCAAGACCATCCTGGTCAACATGGTGAAACCTCGTCTCTGCTAAAAAAAATTAAAAAGTGCAAAGAATTCGCTGGATGTGGTGGCATGTGCCTGTGGTCCCAGCTGCTCGGCTGAGGTGGGAAAGTGGCTTGAACCGGGGAGGTGGAGGTGGCAGTGAGCTGAGATGGTGCCACTGCATTCCAGTCTGGGAGACAGAGTAAGACTCTGTCAAAAAAAAAAAAAAATCCTGAAAGATAAGTCACATTCTCTCCAATTTGTTTCTTGGGGAAACTGAGGCCCTAGAAGGTCAGATTGTTCACAGTCATGCCACTAGTATGGTGAGAACAACTCAGGCCGGAGGGCAAGGGTCAGGTAGGTCCCACCACCATCTCAGTGCACCACCATCTGCACTGGGAGCTCATCCTTCTGAAGGAGGTTAGCATCTCAGAGCCCAGGCACAGGACACCGGCCCTCCAGGTTCTACTCTCAGATGCTTCTGGGCCTGGCCGCCCCAGCTCAGGCCACTCACATGAGGACATGCTTGGGGTGTCAACAGCAGCCCACAGCGAGACTGCGCCTGCCCCACAAGCCAGCTATTGTTCTGCCTCTGCCCGGGAAGGGCCTTCAGGCTGCTGTAGCCAAACACAGCAGGAGGAGGCTGGGCAGGTGGACACCAATGGATGACATGACCGTGAACAACCTGACAAGGAAACAGTCCGACTTGATGCTTGACCAGTCTGGATTTATTTCCTGAATTATTTAGACAGAGTCTTGCCCTATCACCCAGGCTGGAGTGCCGTGGCACCGAAATTTCGGCTCACTGCAGCCTCTGCCTCCTGGGTTCAAGCAATTCTCCTGTCTCAGTCTCCCGAGTAGCTAGGATTACAGACGTGCACCCCCACACCCAGCTAATTTTTGTATTTTTAGTAGAGACAGGGTTTCACCATGTTGGCCAGGCTGGTCTCGAACTCCTGGCCTCAAGTGATCCACCAGCCTTGGCCTCCCAAAGTGCTGGGATTATAGACATGAGCCAATGCGCCCGGCCTATTTCCTGAATTTTTCAAAATAATGAGAGCGCCCAGGAGCAACCTGAAAGATGATCTCAGGGTAGTTAAAGATTTCCATTTCTTCACCACTAAAGAACTTATTCATGGAACCAAACACCACCTGTTCCCCTAAAACTTGTTGAAATAAATAGACAAAAACAAAATCCAAACAAACAAAATGATTTCCATTTCTTCTCTGTGGCCTAAGCAGTTCAGAGTGTGGGCTGCTCAGCTGAACCGCCCGGGTCCAGCTCGTGGTTCACCCAATTCCTGTGTGACCTTAGACAAGTTCTGTAGCCTCTCTGTGTCTCCAAGTACTGCCTAGAAATATTAGGAGGATTACATCCACTTGTGCATGGAATGCACTTACTCAGCACATGCTGTCTCCTTCCCTGGAGTCATCAAAATAACCTGATATAGACTCAACTATGTGAGGGCGGCAGGAGCTGAGTGCTGTGAGCTCAAGCGTGCAAGCGCAGGGGAAAACAAGACTAAAGAAACAAGCAAGCAGTAACAGTACTTTGCTCCAGGTGATCAAGAGTGCCGTCTAGTTTCTTTTTAATAATTTCCTGTACTTTTTTTTTTTTTTTGAGACAGAATCTCACTCTGTCACCCACGCTAGAATGCCGGTACGATCTCGGCTCACTGCAATCTTTGCCTCCCAAGGTCAAGCAACTCTCATGCGTCAGCCTTCTGAGTAGCTGGGATTACAGGCACGCACCACCACACCTGGCTAATTTTTGTATTTTTAGTACAGATGGGTTTCACCATGTTGGCCAGGATGTTCTTGAACTCCTGATCTCAAGTGATCCACCCACCTCAGCCTCCCAAAGTGCTGGGATTACAGGTGTGAGCCCCTGCATCCTGTACTTTTAAAACAATGAATACATATTAAAGAGCTAAAAATAATTGAGTAAAAATGCAGGAGCTCAGACACACAAATACATATCGATATATCTACACACTGCATATATACATGTATGTACATATGAACATATATAATTTATATATGTGTGTTTGTATGTGTCTGTGTACATACACACATGCATATGAATGAAATTTTTCGAACCTGTGCCAGTGTTCAGAATAGGTCCCTGCTAAGCTGTGGGCTTGAGGACCACACAGTGCAGTGAAAATGGCTTGGCCAAGGTGCCCAACAGAATGCTTTCACATTCAGCGCCCCCACATCCCAGCTGCTTGGCCTTTGACCTCAAGAGGGTCAGTTTCCCAGGCTGCAGGCCAGGGATGGCCACCGCACCCATGTCATGGCGTCATTTGAGGACAAGAGCCGCTCACAGAGTACGTAAGAAATGGTGAGAAGGAACGTCCTCCAGACCATCTGCCCTTAACTCACTCCCATGCCGGCTCTAGAGGTCGCAGCATGAAACTAAAGTCTCCACGTGAGAACAACTGCTCCTTTTTAAATCCTAACACCATGGTTCATGGACAACTTAATAAGAAAAATAATGAGGACATCTTGAGCTCTCATCGCAGGCAGGCTCTGTTTTAGCACCTCACCAGTGTCAAGACATGTAACCCTTGCAAAGACCCTGGAGTCAGGTATCCGTCTCATCCTCCTGAAGAGCAATGCAACCTTGAAAAAGCCACTCAGCTTCTCTGAGCCTCAGTTTCCTCAGCTGTAAATGGGGTTGATGGCAGCACCACTATTTCTCTGAGCTGACACAAGGAAGCAGCTCAGCCAGGGTCAGCCTGCTCCTCCCTGGCGATGATGTACTGGCTGGGGAAGTCGCTCGATGCCTCTGAGCCTTGGTTTCCTCACAGAGCAGAGGCTGCACACCTGCCTGAGTCATTCCACATGATGTGCTTGTCAGATAGTAAGTGCTCGATAAGCAGGCATGACTATTGCTAGAGTCAGGCTACAGTCTTCTAGGAGGTTCAGAATGAATGGCTTTGACACTGGCAATGTCTCCCAGGATCCAGAGGAAACAGGGCCCCATGAGAAGCCATCACCTCCCTGTGTTCCTTCCCACCCCCATCACCCCGCATGGTCCAGTTCATGACTTTATTGTCAACGGAGCTGGCATCTTCTGAGGTCATTAGGAGTCTCATTCATGGGACCAAATTAGAAAATGCTCAATGTTCAATAAAGAGGTCTTAGTCCCGACACCCACTAAACCCACGAGGCACCCGGAAGGGCAACATGGCCAGCTGAGGCTCCTGTGAACATCAGCCTCGGCCTAAAGATGGGCTGCAGTGAGATGGCTCGGGGCCTGTGAAGTGGTCCCAGGTACGGTCATGTCCCCCTCTTGTGGCATGTTGTAGCTGACAGGTGCTTAGAAAACCCACCTAGAGCAGAGGCCTCGTTTCCCATATAACCAGAGAAAATCAGCTTCACCTAAGGTCCCTCAGTGGAGAGGGCAGAGGCGATGGCAGAACCTGAACACCTGACCCTGGGCCCGAGACTCAGGTCACACGACCAGCTGGGCACCGCGCTAAGTTGCTGCAGAGGACCCTTTCTAAAGCCTGTCCAGCTCACTCTCACATCCAGCCCGGCTGCAGCACTCCACAGGCACCTGGTCTCAGCCTGTGTGCTTGTTGTATCCCATGCCTGGGGCTTGACGCTCCTGCCAGCAGGCTGATGAATGAGCAAATGGGTGAGTGAAAGATAAGAATCCAGATGTCAAAAGCCAAGGCCAGGCCTTCACTGCTGCCTGGCTGCCTGACCTCAGCTGCATGAGGTTCGCTCTCCTGTGCCTCTTATCCCTCATCTAATGGGAATCACAGCAGCCCCAACTCGCCATGTGGGTGCAAGGATGAACTAAGATCATGTCTGTAACACACAACGTGTCAATAACAACTTCAGAGCGCCCTCCCTACTGTAGCCTGGCCTCAGACGTGGTTAATTCAACCAGAAAAAGCTGAAACAGGCACGGGAACCTAAGGCTAGTAGAGCTCAGAAGTGATGTCTGTAGAGATGGCCTTCTCTCTCAACAGACCAATGGATTAAATGCCTTCTCTGTGCCGAAGATCACACTGGGCACTTTTGTTTCGAATCTAACCATGCTTGACAAACACAAAATCCATAGCCTGACACGCGCACATCTTCATCACTTTATAACTGAGGAAACCACCACCTGATAAGTCTCCCAGAGTCCCGAAGCTACCAGACCCTAGAGCCGCCTCACCCCGAACGACCCACTTCGTCCACTTCCAAGAAGCAGCACGGGCCAGTGGTCAACAGCGCAGCTGTGACTACAGACGTCCTGTGACCCCAGACAAGCTGCTAACCCGGATTGTGTCCCAGGGTTCCCTTGCCTGTAAAATGAGCGTAGTAATCCTACCACCTACACTCCACGGTATCACCGCAAAGACTAACTAGGTCACTGTAAGGAAAGCACACCGTGAAGGGTAGCTCTGGCTGTCACACCACACTGCCCAGCACGCAGGGCGGCCCCAGCATTTATGTGCGACACAAAGTTTCTTCTATATTGTTCCTATTGCTTGCCAGAAATATTGCAAGTTTCAGACTTAATCTCCCTTTTGGGAACAGCTGTTTCTCCAAGATTCTGGAAGCTTTCTGTTTTCCACCTATGTGTAGGGACAACACTTCACTGAGGCTCGTTCATGACAATTTCTCTTCCACTGTGGATTGAAAGCCCCTCTCAGTCAACCTACGTGTCTTCAGTTAAAAGACGGGTTAGCGTGCGGACCTGTCTCACCACGCCACCCCTCTGTCTGCGCCAGCCCCAACCCTGGCTCACCTTCCCGGCCCCCACCTCTCACCTTGGAGACCAGCATGCAGGTCTCAGTCCTTTCACAGGGCCATCCCTGGCCACTGCAGGCTTCCCCCAGCCATGGCGGGGCAGGGGCAGCGCCATAACTGGCCCACGGATGCACCTGGTTTGGACTGTCGTCTTCTTCACATTTTAATGAAATCACCAGTGTTATCATCAAGAGACTGGTATAGACAAGGCGGGGTAGTGAGGCCGGCTCCTCGAAAGGCGCACTCAGAACCCCCACATCACACACCCCACTCTGCCACTCACCCCCCGTCTCTGCCTGCATCTTGAAGTGAAAAGGCTACATCAAGTCACCTCTAAAAGATGCCTTCCCTCCAAAAACAGCAGAAGTCTCCTCGGGGAAGAACGGGGTCCCTAGAGACTCAGGCCTTCCCCAAGGCTACAGCCCCAGACGGACAGATGCCACCCCTCCTGTGGCCAGTCTCAAAACAATCCAGTTAGCCTGACTTTCAACACATGCTGTCAATCCCACCCCTTCTCCTGCTCCCCCACATCCCCACCCTGGTCCAGCGCCATCCCCTCTGGCCTGGACCTCCGCAGCAGCTTCTCCCTGCCCTCTCCTCGGCCTATTCTCCTCTACTCGGCAGCCAGAGGGATCCTGCTGACACCTGGGTCAAGGCAGGCCCTCCCAGCTCTGCCCCACTCAGAGTCAAAGTCCTCTAACTAAATATGTGCGAGGCCCACGACTCCACCCCCTCCATCCTTCCCCTTCCCCTGCTCTTCCCACACCAGCCTCGTCTCTGTTCGAGATGTCACCCAGCTCAGCCCTGCTGCCCCCTTCCCCCAGGTCCCTGGAGCTTCCACTTCCGCACCTCCTTCTTTGTCCAAATATGGCCTCCCCCAGGGAGGTCCGTCCAATCCCTCCCAATTCTCCTTGCCCTGGTAGTTTTCCCCCACAGAACTTACCACCTCCCCACCGTACGATTTAATTTCCTATTTATAGGCTATATGGCTATCTGCCCCTAGCCAGCACATCAGCTCCACGGGACCAGGGATTTCTGCCTATGTGGTCACTGCCATATTCACAGTGCCAAGCACACAGTAGGTACTTAGTAAGTATTTTTAATAAATGAGCAAACGAACCCCAGTGATCTCAGAACACTCTCCTCCTCCAATGTTTTGGAAGCCTAAGCAACCTGGTCACCACCTCTTTCCCTTCCCCTCCCGAGGAGGTCCGATGGAACCTTCGGTAGACGTCAACACAGCAGCTATGATCAAGACAAATTAGCATCAGCAAGAACTGCTTCCTGTCTCACGTCCCCAAACACAAAATTTTATTAGACAAATGGAAGCCAGCATACCCAGCCATTGCTGATGGGGCACTGCTTACTGTCAGGAGTGCAGCTTTCACCTGGAAAGGAAAAAATCCCATCTGGCTTCCTTCTTCCTTCCATATAGATCATTTCAAGTAAGTTATGTTGCAGTTAGCATAAAAGCTGAAATCCAACAGAAAGAGCACCACGTCCTGTAATGATTTTATGAGATTTTGAAAGCCTGGAGAGCTTACCGGCTCCTCCCGCCCAGGAGGCAGTGGTCTGGACAGGTGGGCTGCGGGCCTGCACTCAGCGCACTACGGAGCTCATTACCGTTACCCGGAATGAAACAGCGATCGGGTTTCCATATCTGCAAGGAATTCTCCTAGCAGAGCTACCCATGTTTTTTCCACATGTCTGAACATCTGCTTGAAAGAACCAAGAGGCCTCTTTGGAGGTGAGTGCTAGGCTTCCACATCCTCAAATTTTCATCGCTCCCTAAAACAAGAGCTTGTTAAACGACAGCTTTCTGATTATTCCTTCCATTAAACATGCATCCCGGAGAGTGATAAGAATGACGTTTTTTTGAAAGCCCCAGCCCAAGGATGGATAAGGAATATAACCAAGTGTTCCCTCCAGGGAATTTCTGTGCAGAATATGGTTGAAAGGCTTGGAAGCTGCCAGGAAAGGATTAAATGACAATGGCGTTATGCAGGCCACTCTCAGCTGGGATATTATTAGATCCCATAAGCTGAAGAGCTATGAAAACACTTAAAGCCCAACCTTGCAAAACTGCTCTGAATGGAGGTTTTGTCCAGAGCACCACTGCATCCTGTCCTGAAACAGCGAGGAAGGGTGGCAGGGCTCCATCAAAAGGCATGTGGCTCTTTTGAGATGAATCAAGTGCTTCCCCTTCTCATGTGATACCTGCAGACCAAAGTCAGGCTGGTGAATTAAGACTCCCTGGTTCCTCTGAAAGAACCCTAGACTTGTTCTGTTGCAATAAGATCTAGAAGTTTTTTATTTGTTTGTTTTTTTAGAGACATGGTCTCACTCTGTCACCCAGGCTAGAGTGCAGTTGCGTGGTCACAGCTGACTCCTGGGCTCAAGTGATCCTCTTGCCTCAGCCTCCCAAGTAGCTGGGACTAGAAGTGTGAGCCCCCACATCCACCTGAGATTTGGAACTTTGTAAGGGAACTACCTGGATCTGTCTGCTAACAGGGTTCCTTCCCTACCTGGACAATCCTTACATATCATATAAATATAACCTCTCCCTTATCTCCTTCCTATTTGATAAACCTTGAAGTAGCACCATTTTTACTTACTCCAGATAATGTGAACTTAAGCATATTTACCTTGAGCCAAATTCAACCCAGAGTTTGATTTAGTGGCCGAAACTT
The DNA here is from genome assembly GCA_036589455.1 of Ateles fusciceps. Lineage (NCBI taxonomy): Eukaryota > Metazoa > Chordata > Mammalia > Primates > Atelidae > Ateles > Ateles fusciceps. Next base: position 7,229,555 of record JAZHEH010000847.1, read on the forward strand.
AAAAATTAAAATTTCAGCCTGGCGCAGTGGCTCACACCTGTAATCCCAACACTTTGGGAGGCGGAGGCGGGAGGATCGTGAGGTCATAAGATCGAGACCATCTTGGCCAACATGGTGAAACCCCGTCTCTACTGAAAATACTAAAATTAGCTGGGCGTGGTGGCACACACCTGTAGTCCCAGCTACTCGGGAGGCTGAGGCAGGAGAATCGCCTGAACCTGGGAGGCGGAGGTTACAGTGAGCCAAGATCATGCCACTGCACTCTAGCCTGGTGACAGAGCGAGACTCTGTCTCAAGAAAAAAAAAAAAATCAGAAATTTCACATAAAAATTCCAACTCTTAGCTCTTGGGGGAAAAAAAAAAAACTATAAAACCTGGCAACATTCCACCCACGTTCCCACATGTCACAACCTACAGGAACTGAACAGCAACTACCTCCTTGAGGCAAGACTCACATGCTGCTCTGCCCTATGCCCCACCTCTCCCTGTTGCCCCTGACATCTGGCCAGTCCAGTCACTTCCTTTCACTGCCTGGCCCTCCTGAGCTTGTTTGTGGTCCTGTTTATACAGTCTCTTCTTTGCTTCTCTCCTTAGTCAACATTTCTGGACAGAGGCACGTTGTTCTTGAGGGTGTGGACAGTCAGCCCTGGCAAGTGAGTGCGTGCTGAGCCCTCTGGTGATGGAGCATGTGGTCCTGAGGCACCCCAAGAGCAAGTTCAGGACTTTGCATCTGAGCTCCAAGCTCATATATCCGACTTCCTGTTTGACATCTTTGCTTGGGTGTCTAGGAAGCCCTTTGTACCTTCTATGCCCCAAACTGAACTTGAAATCTTCCCCCAAGAAAACATTTTCTTTCCCAAGTCCTTCTCTGCCATCCATCCAACTGAACCATCCACTCAGTTCTCCTTTACCTCCCATATACCTAAGTCCTGAAGATCACACCATATTGTCTGTATCCTCCGCTCCGACTGCCACCTCTAGTCCTCACCACATTGATCTCTCCCCCTGGCATTGCCACAGGCTGACAATCTCATCTCCCTGCTTCCTCCATAATTTCTTCTAATCTAGTCCCCAGGGTGAAGCCTGAGTGGTCTTTGAAATGTTGAATCAGAATCAAGCTCCTCCCCTACTCAAAACCTATCCCTTCTTCCCCTTGCCCTGGAATAAGTAAAACTTCAGCTCCTCACCTTGGCTTTTAAGCCCTGCCAGCCATCACCCTGCAAGGTAAACTTGATGACACTGGGCCTCCTTCAGCCCCAGACACACAGAGTCCTTGCCTGCCTCCGGGCCTTTGCACGTGCTGTACTCTGTGTGTAGAACACTCTCCCACCACCAAGAGAGACAGTGCGCGGGAGGAGGAGGACATCATTTGTCTCTTTGCTGGTTCTGTGACCTGTTCCAGGTCCCAGAGGGTAAGTCACCTCCTCTAAAGTCCATCTTCCAGTACCATCTCACGACGTGGTTTGTTCTGTTGAAGCAGTTACTGCCAAGCAGGACAAGCTTCTAATGGAATGCAATGGACACGCTTCTAATCAGCCATCGCGTCCCACCTAGAGTCCAGGCATCAACCCACAGATCCACTCCAAGTGGCCGCCGTGTGGCTTCTCAGGCCTCCCTGATCAACCCAGACCATTCTAGTCCACTTTCACCTCTCACAGCCCCTGAGCTCCCCCAGGGCATGAGCTATGCTGATCTCACCAGCACTGTATCACCTGCACCCAGCAGCGAGCCCGGCACATGGCAGATCCCCAACAAGACATTCCCCATACAAATGAGTCCTGAGATCTGAAACGCATTTAAGGTTTTGGAACAAACTTTCTCCCAAGACCAAGTGCCATTCAAAAAAAGCAATGAAGAGAACAGCTGAGCATGGCATATGTTTAAGATTTTTAATTGTATATTTAAGGATAAAAAAAATGAAATGGTCTTGTATTCATTTTCTTTTTATATAAAGAGGAGCTTAAAACCACGCAGCGTGAAAAAAAGAATGAAGTTCTATAGTGTGGCAAATAAAGAGAGAAGGGTGGGGACTGAGAGGGGGAAAGAGGCTGTGGTTCAGAAACAGAAACAGATACAGAGATTAAGAGTGAGAGATCAACAGAGAAGCTGGCAGGAGCATTCGGGCAGGCACAAAGCAGGCTGCTCTTCTGGGTAGGAAAGGGCTGGTGCTCCAGATTCCAGAAGGAGTTTTCACGCTCCCTTGAAGGTTAAGGGCAGCAATTCTCTTAAAGTCCACTCTTTTCTTCATTTTTCAGAGTTTTTATTTTTTTAAACTGACTTCCCATGCTAAAAATCAGGAAGTAGCATGACTTATTTTGAAAAAACATAATCTATTCAAATGACTTTTTTAAAAGACTCCACTTTTTGTCTTTTAAGGAGACTTGGCTACAAGTTTCAAAATCATATATTGGATTTTTAAAGTTACGGCACTTGGGCCAGTTGTGGTGGCTCACACTGTAATCCCGACACTTTGGGAGGATGAGGTGGTAGGATCACTTGAGCCCAGGAGTTCAAGACCAGCCTAAGCAACAGGAGCCCATGTCTCTACAAAAAAGGAAAAACATAGTTGGGCATGATGGCACACGCCTGTAGTCCCAGCTACTCAGGAGGCTGAGGTGGGAGGATCACTTGAGCTCAGAAATTCAAGGCAGCAGTGAGCAATGATCATGTCACTGCACTCTAGCCTGGGTGACAAAGTGAGATCTCATCTCTAAAAATAAATAAATAAACAACCAAAGTCACAGGTGGGAAGAGGGAAGGGTCCTTGGGAGCTATCAGAGGGAGAGGCACAAACTTCAGGGACAGCCTAGCAGGTGTCTCCTGGACTATACACTCAGCCGATTCCCTTCCTCTGGAAATTTCTAGGGCCCAGCCCCTGATGAATGGGTGAGCTGAGCCTCACTCCTCATGCAGCCCAACCTCCCATGCCACAGCCAACTGGACCAATGGGCAGCACCCTCCCAAGCCAGGGCCAGTCAGCATCTCCCCTGAGAATCAGGACTTAGGCTCCAGTGAGGTGGAGACACAGCTCATACTGGAACAGCATGTAAAACTAGGAGGAAGGGAGGGGTCCACAGGAGGCGTGGGTATTTTCCCATCAGGCTTTTTCTGCCTGATGAAGAAATGAGAAGTGACAAGTGAGAAGGAGGAAAAGCTGGTCTGCGAAGAGACGTGGATGACCAGCAATACTGTGCCGCAAATAGAGCCTGCAGTATCCAAATCCCAGCTCACCATTTAATAGCCATGACCTTGAACAAGTCCTTGACCGCTCCTTGACCTGTTGCCTGCATCATAAGGCTCTTCTGAGGATTAAATAAGTTAACACATAATACAGCACTTGGAACAGGGTCTCACATGCAGCAAATGCTTTCTAAGTGTTTATTATTACTATCGTCTTGCCGAAATGTAAGCTCATGATGGTGAGAATTTCCAATTGTTTTGTTCATATCATAAGCCAGACTCTAGCACCATGCCTGGTATATAGTAGGTGCTCAATAAACACCTTTTGAATGATCAGTGAATAAAGATACCACACAGCTAGAAATGGATACAGATTCTCTCTCCTTAAGACTTAAGATTGTTCGCCAATTCATTGAATGAGCAAATTCATTCTCCAAGTATTTGCTGAATGCCTGCTATGTTTATAGTGGCAAACTGCGCCTGCTGCTGATATACAATGAAGAATAAGAAGGAAGTTGTGGTCTCTTTTAAACAAAGCTCATGGTCTAGGAGAGAAAAAGACATTGACAAAATAATTATGCAAATGGTAGAATTACAAGCAGTGGCAGGTGCATGAAGGAAAAGTGCATGGAGCTCTGGACATGTAAAACAGAGCAGCTGGCCAGGCACAGTGGCTCATGCCTGTAATCCCAGCACTTTGAGAGGCTGAGGCGGGTGGATCACAAGGTCCGGAGTTCAAGATCAGTTTGGCCAACATGGCGAAACCCCATCTCTACTAAAAATACAAAAATTAGCCAGGCGTAGTGGTGCACACCTGTAATCCCAGCTATTCAGGAGGCCGAGGCAAGGGGAATCACTTGAACCCAGGAGGCAGAGGTTGCAGTGAACAAATATTGTGCCACTGCACTCCAGTCTGCTGACAAAGTGAGACTCTGTCTTAACTAAAAAATAAAAAATTACATAAGGCAATTGCTCTCAGGATTGGATGGCAGGAAGCAGAAGGCTACAGTCCCCAAAGGCGAGGAAGTGCACAGGTAAGCCCATCTTCACTTCAGCTCTCTGCCTGGGGACAGCTCCCTGCCAGGTGCAGAGAGTAGCATCTGAGCTGAGCACGGTGGTCCCACTGAGCTGAGGATTTCCTAAAATAAATCCTGGATGTCTGGCACCACTCAGAGTGCCAGGCTGTGGAAGCTGCTGAAATCGATGGCATCAGAGAGGAGGAAGCTGCTGGGGGGGTCCCTCAAGTCTTTGGCCAAGGGCTGGGCTGTGTATGCACAGGGAGAGATGGTGCAAGCTTTCCCAGAGAGGGGCTGCTATGGGGTAGAGAGAACAGAGAGACTAAGAGTGAAGTGGAGTTGGCATATGGGAATTCCAGCCCACCAGACTCAAGAGATTCAAGAGACCTCCCCACCAAGCATCCCAATGGCCATGCCTTCAGAACAAGCAGATGCCTCAGAAGAAGAGCTACTAATGGGGCCTAAAACCAACCTTCAAATAAAATGCAGAGAAGAGAGTTTAAAAACTAAGCCCCATCAAGTTAGGTACACCTTGAGCTGTCCACAGATCCACCCTGACGAAGTACAAAATGAAGTTCAGAATGTCTGTCACATCCAGCATATATCATCACCATGTCAGAGCACAGCTGACAACTACCAGACCGGCAACGAAACAGGAAACTGGGACTCATGGTCAAGAAACAAAAAACTCAATAGAAACAGATTCCAAGATGTCCGTGATATCCGATTTTAAAAAAGCAGTTGTCAAGACTTATAAGTTCTTATCATAGATGTCCTTAATCTGAGGTACACACCCAAACAGCCTATGGAGATTTGGGGGGTTGAGGTTTTTCATTAGTTTGTTTACCTGGGCCTTACTCATGCTATGTAGTTTCTAATTAAGTAGTTTCAGAATGGCCAACAATCTGAATTTTTAAGAACCACCCTAGAGGTTCTGATGTACACTATAGATTAAGAACCAGGTTTTTATTATATTAATAGAATACTTCCTCTTTAAGGCAAATACCAAAAAATTCAAGTTATATTAATTTAAATGTATTAAAGGTTCTGGTTAATTGACCTGGTTAGTGGGTGTCAGTCAGTTGTTCCTGGTTAACCAGTTTATATAATTAAGAATATTTCAACTCCAATTATTTTGGGGATAAATAAGCACACTTCCCTGCTTATTTTGAAAAAAAAAATCTGAGGTTAAACCAGAAGCCACAGACACACACAAAAGATACTGATTAAGAAAAAAACAAAAGGAAATGCTCATGGCAGAACGTAAAATTAAAACATCAGAGTACAATCTACATGTTTGCTTTAGAATTAAGTATAGAAATATATGGTAAGAGGCTGCCATATTTGTGAATAAAAAAAAGAAAGGCAAATATATCTAATATATAAATACTAATATAGCTATTTAAGGTAGTTTGATAATGTATAGTTTTAATTTTCTTACTTTTCTGTATTTTACAAGATTTACTATTTTTTTTTAAAGAACTCTTCATCTGAAACTTAAGATGATGGCTTCAGAAACCTGTCAGTCAACACACAAACCTCTACAAAACTCTAGAAGTTTCTCCATCAGAAAGAAAAAGGAAGAAGCATCCACGTACATGAATATCATTTCTGTCCTTATCCAGCTCAGAAGACTTTCTCCTCTGGCTTATGAGTCACTGGATTAGCTTCTGATGCTAATCTAATCTCAGATTTCTCATTCCTCAAAGGAGTAAGAGGCTGAGACACATACCTCATCTTAACAAGCAACAAATAGCGGGTCAAGCAGAAGTGAATCACTTAGTGACAAACACTGCACACAAAAGGGAGAGCATTCGAGTCCATACCTGAACCACAGGGTGGCCCCCAGTTGGAGCTTTGACAGCCCCTCGGCTGCCTTCTGTCTCGTAGTGGGCCCGGTGATGTGGCTTGGGCTGCACCTCAATCCGCAGCTCATAAGAGCCTGACTGACTGGAGAGCGGCCACTCAAGCGGAGGGAGGGATGCAGTCACTGGGATGCTGAAGAAGAAAATAAATTCAGCTCTGGGTGCAATGAACCAGAATCAGCTAACTTGTACAATAATTGTAAATGGCCCCTTTTCTGAAAATCATGGATATAGTCATGTGTTGCTTAACAATGAGGATACGTTCTGAGAAATGCACCATTATGTGAACATCAGAGTGCACTTACACAAACCAAGATGTCACAGCCTACTACATACCTACACTATATGGTATAGTGGTTCCTAGGCTACAAACCTATACAGCATGTGACTGTACTGAATACTGTAGGCAATGGTAACACAATGGGAAGTATTTGTGTATCTAAACATATCTAAACACAGAAAAGTTACCATAAAAATACAGTGTTAAGGCTGGGCATGGTGGCTCATGCCTGTAATCCTAGCACTTTGCGAGGCCAACTTGGGTGGATCAGTTAAGCCCAAGAATTTGAAGACAGCCTGGGCAACATGGAGAGACCCTGTCTCTACTAAAAATACAAAAAAGTCAGCCAAGCATGGTGGCACATGCCCATAGTCCCAGCTACCTGGAACGCTGAGGTAGGAAGATCCTCTGAGCCCAGGAGGTCAAGGTTGCAGTGAGCTGTGATTGCACCACTGCACTCTAGCCTGGGGACCAGAGTGAGACACTATCTCAAAAACAAAAACAAAAACACCCCACAAAGCTGGGTGCACTGGCTCATGCCTATAATTCCAACACTATGGGAGGCTGAAGTGGGCAGATCACTTGAGGCCAGGAGTTCAAGACCAGCCAGGCCAACATGGCGAAACCCTGTCTCTACTAAAAATATGAAAAATTAGCTGAGCATGGTGGCACATGCCTGTAATCTAGCTACTCAGGAGGCTGAGGCACAAGAATCACTTGAACTTGGGAGGTAGAAGTTGCAGTCAGCCAGGATCACACCACTGCACTTTTGCCTGGGCCACAGAGAGACTCTGTCTCAAAAAAAAACAAAAACAAAACAGTATTATAATCTTATGGGACTGCCCCCATATATGGGGCCCATCACTAATGAAAATGTGGTCATGGGGGGGGTATGAGTGTATGTGAACAAAATGCTGAGGCAGCGCATACTTCTCAGACATGACAGGAAGAGCTATTCGCAGGGTCGAGATCTCCCACCTTGATGAAGATGGTGTGAGCAACTTCTCTACGAATGAAGCTTCTGTTAGTTCTAGCATGTTTCTAACTGCTGTAACTTCTGTCCCCCTGGGGAATTTTGAAAACCATCACTATGGATTTCTGTCACTATGCATGGATTTATGTCACTATGTCCTGATTTTTCACATATGGCAGAAATCATTCATCAGAGTATTCTTTCTCACTTAGCTCAGGGGTGCTAGGAGCTGACACTATCGACTGGGCTTGGTTAAGCACTTGCAGTAAAGCCAATTTCTGTCTTCTCTGTCATAGCAGTACCAAGGGGAGCACAAGAGATAGCCCCTCCATAAACTGCATCCATGCCAGAGTTCAATTTCGACATTTCATCCAATTTATAATCAATTTCCTCACTATGCAAGCAAATCTCCTCCCCTTCTTTCCAACCAGACTACCTCCTGAAACCCCTCTTACCCTGTAGTCTTACGGTATCCAAAGGACCTTTATTTTACCTTAGTTACAGTGCCAAGATGCCTTCAAGCTTCTGCCTGCAACCAGCGAACTACATATGTCAAACACTTTTACCCATATCTATGCAAGTGAAAAGTTTTTAAAGGTTGACAAACTACGACTCATTAAAAAATCATGTTAGCCCTGTATTAATATGCTTTAAAGCATCAAAAATGTTTTGAGAAGAAAATTCAGTGGCATATCCCCCAGGTTTCGATTTCTAATTTCGTTTGGTTCTGAAATAGGTATTTGACACTGAAACACGATCTTAAGAAGCAGTGTATCAGAGCCAGCCTGAAATTCTGATTTGAATTCAGCCCTCTGCTGAGTTGTCTCTATACCCTGAGGTCAATGTGTCCAGGAGACTTCCCTGATGCCCCATCCTCTCAACTTTATAGAAGATTCTTGCAAAGACCACATTGGCTGGCACAGATTGGTACTTGTAAGGAACTAAAGGACTCTAACACTCAAAATCTCTCCAATCAAGATGCCTCATGTAGAAGAAAGGATTTTAGAAACAACAAAGTCTTCAATAAAAGTGTCATAATCATATTTTATAGCAGTGTCTCTCCCCACTCTCAACCATTAAATAAACTCATGGTTTGGAGACTGATCTATCTATGCAGCACATAGAGTTAAGATCCCAGATTCTAATTTTCAATGCAGTCATTAACTAGCTGGTGATCATGGGGCTTGTCACTTCACCTCTCTGAGCCCAAATTTCTCAATCTGTACCAGGGGTTAGTCTTGATCAGCATTTTCTAAGATACCGCTGTGAAACTTCTGACACGGAACTCTGTAACCAAATGGCCTTTGAAATCACCGCATATTCTGTCCACATTAAAGTCTCTGAGAAGGCCTGCACACAGGCACCTACTTAACTCTGTTAAAATCAGAAACTCCTTTTTTTGAGAAACAACAGCTGACCTACTGCAGCCCTGGCGCTCTGAGAACCTGCTTTGGAGGAAACTCCAGGCTGGATGCTCCCTGCAGTCCGTTTTAGTCTGGTATGGGGGTGAACAAAGCCCAGTGGGCAGGGCCCGAGGTCACCCTCAACCGCACACCAATCAAAAGAGCTTCACCTTTATCTATTTGGGGACTTTATCTTTTTTTTTTTTTTTTTTTTTTTTTTTGAGGTGGAGTCTCACTTTGTCGCCCAGGCTGAAGACAATCTTGGCTCACTGAAACCTACACTTCCCAGGTTCAAGCAATTCTTCCACCTCAGCTTCCCGAGTAGCTGGGATTACAGGCACGTGCCACCACGCCCAGCTAATTTTTGTATTTTTAGTAGAGATGGGGTTTCACCATGTTGGCCAGGCTGGTCTTGAATTTGCAACCTCAGGTGATCTGCCCACCTCAGCCTCCCAAAGTGCTGGGATTATAGGTGTGACCACCGCACCCAGCCTATCTGGGGACTCAATTTAATATTTGGAGTAAATGGCTTCCATTCACTAAAATAAAAAAATAACTTGAAAACCACAGGGATGATAGCAAGAGTCTTCCAATTCCTCTTCGAATTGAACAGATAGGATAATCTCTGTCCTTAGCCTTCATGTGCCTCCTTTGTCATTAGACCAAAATGAAGATAAAAAGTAATACGAACCAAGTTTCTGTGAGAATCAAATGAAACAATATATACAGAGAGTGCAATTCATCCTCTGTATCCATGGGTTCTATGTCCTCAGATTGAAAATATTCACACACACACAAAAATTCCTCGAAGTTCCAAAAAGCAAAATTGGAATTTTCCATGCTGCAGGTTCTACATGGAGTCCCCATGAATGAAGTGATGTGCAGACATTGTACTAGGTATTATAAGGTATTATCATCTAGAGATGATGTAATGTACATGGGAAGATGTGCACAGGTTATATGCAAATACTATACTGTTTTACATAAGGGGCCTAAGCATCCTCAGATTTTGGTATCCCAGAATACTGCACAGGCTCTACGCTAAGAGTTTGACATATATCATCTCATCTAATCCTTTTTTAAAAAGCCACAAGGTAGGTTCTTTTATCTTTTTCTCTCAGGGAATAAACCAAGACCAGAAAGGTGCTCAGTAAAAATGGGGAGCAAGGGGAAGGTCTTGATTGATTAGTGATGTCTGCCCTGGGCACGGCTTCAAAAGGTGCTCAATGAGAAAGAGGGTGCTGACTGATTAGCAATGTTTTTCACAAGCAGGCAGCAGCAGAGATGCCCATGTTCACTCAGGTAGTGAGTGGCAGAGGCAGGACTCAAATTGAACTGTAAGAGACTCCAAAGCCTACATGTGATGCTGTCATCTACATCCATCTCTTCAGCTTGCCAAGATCTTAAGCTCCTTGGCTCACACATTTCTTTTTTTAGGGCCTCCACAGAACTGGGACACACAGCAGATGCTAACAAACATCAGTCCCTCTTATAAATGAGACAGATTTTACATATTAAGGCTTGCTTTGTGCCTACCAGCATGTCAGCTCCACGAAGGCAGAAATTTTTGCCTGTTTACTTCACCACTGTTTCTCCATTATTTATATAACAGAATCTTGCACCTAGTAGATGTTTGATAAACACTTTTTGAATAAACGAGGTGCTGCCATACGAGCAATCACACTTATCATGACTGCATCCTCATAACCACCTGGTGAGTCAGGTCCACTAATTATACCCATTTTACAGATGAGAAAAACATGGCCCAGAGAATTTAACTTCCTCCTCAGGGTCTGGCAACACGCAAGGGGCCAAGATTTTAATCCACCTGACTCCGACTCCCATACTCATAACCAAAAAACCATCTCTTAAAACTAAACCACGGAATCCATCATCTTCAAAGCCCTGCTCACCTGCAGATGGGAATGGCAGGCACCAGCTGCTTGGGCCAAGTGGGCGGGACCAGCAGGATGGATTCGGGAGCCGAGTTTCTCCTCTCCTCCTGCTCGCAGGGCCCCAGGAACTCCACGGCCGGGTAGAGGTGACGGGGCAGGCCAGGCCTTGGGTGGGGCGGCGGACACCGGCGAGGGGTCAGGGCTGGTCTTCCACATCTTGGGGGGGGGGATCCCACAAGGCGAGTCCGTGGCGAGGCTGTTCAGGGCATCCATGATCACAGCAGAGCCAGCCACAAGGGGGTACCCAGCCGGGGCGCCGTGGTCCTGGGGTGCCACGTGAGATGAGGGCTGCGGCGAGGGGCTCCGGGAGCGCTGGGGTGAGGCTCCGGGCAGCGGGGCAACCAAGGCCTCGGCGCACGAATGCCTCCGCTTGGCACCAGGCGACGAGGAGCGGGAGGCCGGACGGGGCACGGGCGGAGAGGCGGCCCAGGCAGCTGTCCTCGGCGAGGCTGGTTCGAGGTGACATTATTGGCGAGGTTCTGGGGGAATAATGAGCAGGGATGTTTTGAAACTGCGGACACAGGTCGTCGGGCCCGCCGTTATTGGGCGGAGACGCAGGGCGAGGTGTAGGGGGAGAAGGTGTCAGAAATGAAGCTGGCAGAGGAGCCGCTGCTAGCGGGGCTCAAGCAAAGCGGCTCGCGGTAGCCCTCGAAGCCGGGCACGGGCAGCGTGAACCTCGGGCTGGCGGCCACCCCGGCCAGGGGCACCTGCTCCACGCCCGCGTCTCTCATGCGGAGGGGGCCCCCCCTGCCTGGATCAGTTCGTGGGACGGAGTGATCTCGATCCGAGGGCTCAGGCCCGAGGCCCCCGCTGGCTTGGCCGGGCTCAGAAAGTTCTGCGGCCCTACCCTATCGGGCTCTGCGAATCGGCCGGGGGGCTCGCCCGGGAGACTGGTAAAGGGGCTGTATGGCTTGAGGCCATAGTCCAGGACATCATCGGGGTATGCGGGTCCGGAGGGTGGGCTGGCGACCTTATGTGCATTCGGCTCTTCTGGAAAGAGAAGGGGGGAGGGGGTCTTTTTAAGCCTCAAAAACAGAACTCCCAGTGCAGAGCAATCACAGGTTGGGTTTTGTCTCACGTTATTTTATTTATTTTATTTTTTTCAAATTCCCACCATGCCAAACCCCAGGCTAGAAGCTCTGTCCCTCACCAGAAGGAAACTGAGGGCCACTTTGTCCCAGATCCCTGGAGAAGAGAGGTTGAAGCAGAATAAGTTCTGGAAGACCCCTGGGCGAAGGGCCACCAAACTCGGGTTTCAATGGAACCCTTCAGAGAAGTGCACTGTATCTCACGACCCCACTCACACCAGCGCATTCGCCCACAGATGAAATGAACGCCGCCCAAGTCAATACTTACCCTGCTACATATGATACCCCAGACCCTCCCTCCTGTCTGACTGATTTTGCTTCAACGCTGGTCACAACCCATTAGATGGATTTCCTAACCCACCAGCGCAATGAGTCAGGACCCAGAGTTTGAGAAGCAGCGATCTGGGACCTGTGGCAGCGCTCTACACTCGTGACAGGTTGCAGGACACAGGGGAGGCTGCGCAGACTCTGCAGCCCACGGTGCCCTGGGCTTGAATCCCCAGATTGCACACCAAGTGCAAGAAGTGGCTTCATTTAGAACCAGGGCTCCTGACTCATGTCTCATCTGTGTCATTTTACAAATGAGGAAACTGAGGCCCAGAGTAGGGAAAAGATCCGCCAAAAGATATGGATTAGTTGGCTTAAAAACACCACAGGCAAACCACTTGTCCCCAACAGGCAGGGTCACTGCTATAGAGGTTACCTGACACCCCAACTATTAAAACCAGTGGGTGCAGGCTGGGCACGGTGGCTCACACCTGTAATCTCAGCACTTTGGGAGGCTGAGATGGGCGGTTCACTTGAGGCCAGGAGTTTGAGACCAGCCTGGCCAACGTGATGAAACCCCATCTCTACTAAAAATACAGAAATTAGCCAGGTGTGGTGGTGGGCGCCTGCAATCCCAGCTACTCTGGAGGCTGAGACAGGAGGCGGAGGTTTCAGTGAGTTGAGATTGTGCCACTGCACTCTAGCCTGGGCAACAGAACAAGACTCCGTCCCCAAAAAAAAAAAGTCCATTCTCAAAACCTACTATAAAGGCTTCCGGACACTTTAGATGGGACCTCCAGTCATTAACACAGCATGTGCCCTGGCCTGCCAACCACCCCCACCACTCCCTAAGCTTCTCCCCCACACTGGGTCAGCAACAGTCCCGCCAACATCTTCACTGCACTTAAGCTGCTCCTGCCTCAGAGGCCTTGGGTTCCCTCCTGGAAACCCTCCCTAAGAGATTCTCCTGCTTCCCCTGGTTCCTTCCTGCATCCGCTCAGAAAGATCCCCTCCACCCCTTTCCCCTGCCATCTTTTCTCCACTGACATGTTACCAGCTCACATTGCCCCAGGAATCTGTTTAGGGAATCTCATTCTGCTAAACCAGGAGCAGGCAAACCACAGCCCATGGACCAAATGCGGCCCATGGGTCGTGTTTGTTAACAGTTTTGTGACACAGCCAGCCTGTTTATTTACACAGGGTGAACAAAGCAAGCTACAGCTTGCTCCTGTACTACAACAGCAGAGTTGGTAGTTGCGATAAAGACCGAATGGCCTCCAGAGCCTGCGATATTTACTCCCTGGCCCTTTAGAGAATTTTGCAACCCCACATTGGACCCCGAGCTCCGTAGGGCTGGGCCCGGGTCACTGTGGCCCCGCATTGTCTGCCAAGCACTTGCCAGCCCTCCATCCACATCTGCCGAGTCCACATCCAGGAGCCTGCCAGCCAGAAACTGGACCTTGTGCCCTTTCTGGGCTGTCCTAGAGGAAGTACTGCTCACTTTAGCTAAGCTGATCTCTTAGGGTCCAGAAGGTGCCCCCATTCCCAAAGGGGCTCCCCCACAGCTCTTAGGTAAAAATAAGTACCCCCGCCAGACAGCCTGGCTGGGTCCTGCCTGCTCACCTACCCTCACCTGCGTTCACTCTCTCCACTCCCTCTCTCTGAACTCACGCCAAAAAGGAGTGACGTGATTTTTGTTTTCTTTTTGTTTTTGAGACAGGGACTCACTCAGTTGCCCAGGTTGGAGTGCAGTGGCACAATAATAGCTCACTGCAGCCTAGACCTCCCAGGCTCAAGCGATCCTCCCACCTCAGCCTCCTGAGTAGCTAGGACTACCAGTGTACACCACCAGGCTCAGCTAATTTTTTTTTTTTTAGTAGAGATGAGGGCTCACTATGTTGCTCAGGCTGCTCTCAAACTCCTGAGCTCAAGTGATCCTCCCACCTCAGCCTCCCAAAGTGCCAGGATTACAGGCATAAGCTACCATGCCTGGCAAAGGGGACTTTTTTTTTATCAAAGCATTGAGCTCCTTCCTGCCCCAGGACCTTTGTACTTGCCGCTCCCCTGCCTCAAAAGCTCCTCCTCAACCCACTGCCAGACCCCCTCTCCACATGACTAAAGCCCACTCATGCCCATGAGCTCAGCTTAAGTGCCACATGCTTCTAGAAGGACCCCTGACCACTTGACAAGCTCAGGCCCCACTCACAGGCCCCTGCTGTGTTCTGTGCACATCTCACCATAATGACTGAGGAACTGTAGAGTCCTCCACTTCCCTCAACCTCCAGTCTGCCCCCCTCCCTCAACCTCGAGATCCACCCCCACCAATCCGCTAATGCTGTGAGGACTCTCGCTCTGCCATGCCCCTAGCACTTGGATGGGATCGGCCACTTAACAGGCCCTCAAAAACAATTTGTTGGCTGAATGAGTGACGCAAGTTCAGAAAAGTCTACCTGGAATATTTAAACTATTACTCAAAGATGCTAATATCCAAACCAAAAGATAGAAGGCTAAGACCTCTAAAGAGGGTAATTTGGTAATATCCATCAAAATTCCAAACACACGTGCCCTTGAAACCACATGTGGCCTCGGAACCACGCCATGCGACTTTTAGAAATTCATCCTGGGCCAGTCACAGTAGCTCATGCCTGGAATCCCAACCCTTTGGGAGCCAGAGGTGGGAAGATTGCTTGAGCTCAGGAATTTGAGACCAGCCTGGGCAATATACAGACTCCATTTCTACAAAAAAAAAAAAAAAAAAAAAAAAATTTAAATTAGCTGGGCAGGGTGGCACCTGCCTGTAGTCCCAGCTACTGGAGAAGCTGAGGTGAAAGGATCAAGGCTGCAGTGAGCTATGATCACGCCACTTCCTCCCGGCCTGGACGACAGGACGAGACCCTGTCTCAAAAAAAAAAAAAAATTATTCCTGCAGATATACTCTCATCTGTGCAAAATGACCTGGGTATCCTTAAGATTAGTTACTTCAGCCCTGACTGTAATCCCAAAAGACTGGAAGTAACCCAAAGCCCGTCTATTGGGGATGAATTCATTCTGGCTCATTCATACAATGGGATACAATACAGCTACAAGAAGGCCTGAAGTTCTTTATGCATTGACATGAAATGACCACTAAGATTTAGTATTACAGGAGAAAAGCAAGCTGTATAGTGTGCACAGCATAAAAAGGGTGAGAGGATGTACACACTCAGACGTACAGATAGAGGTCACAGATGTATAGATGTACACATACACAGATGCACACAGATGTACACACAGATGTACACACAAAGACAGATGTACACGCACAGATGTACACACACAGATGTACACACAAAGACAGATGTACACGCACAGATGTACACACAGATGTACACACAAAGACAGATGTACACACACAGATGTACACACAAAGACAGATGTACACGCACAGCTGATGGATGCACAGGCTTTCTCTGGAAGTCACAAGTAACAGTGACATCCTCCAGGGAGGGAAACTAAGGAACGAGAGGACAGTGACATGACAGAAAGGAGACTATTTTTTATTTCTGTAATTATGTAAGAAAAGAAATATAACTCCCCAAAGAAACATTTTAAATCTTATTTCACAGGTGGTAGGTGACATAACATGATATATAGTAACGAAACCCTGTTTTACGAAGCAGGAAATTGAGAGTGCAGTCCTACTCTGCCACTAAGTAGCAGCGTGACTTTGGAAAAGTCCCCCACCCACTGGAGGCCTCTACCCGTTCTCATTTGTAACTGAACAGCATTAAATTGAATCAGTTTCCTTGGTGGCTTCTGGCTCTGAAATCCTAGATTTTTCGAGCTAGCATCTGTAAGGCCTGGGGTTCTTGTGACGCCGTAGTTCAACGTAAACGTGTATTTGAATTCACACAGATATATACTCACACGCCTTCCTAGAAGGTAACCAGGCATAGATTTTTAATCTAGGAAAAGATGGCTGTCCAATCTATGGCCAACAACATTCTGAGAATTCACTGCCCTTCAAACCAGAAACACAAAACACAAAAAGTCTCTTAGCAAAAATTCCGGCCATATCAGAAAAGCTCCACTGCATCTTATCAGAAACACACCCTCAGGGCTGAAGCCAACAGTCCGCAGAAACTCGGCCCTGAAAACACACATCACTCACACTCCCTGGGAGCACTGAAAACCAGAACGCTCCAATGTGCTGGGCAGAAGTATTTAAAGCATTTATGTTGGTTTTCATCAATCCAAGTGGCAGAAATTTTTTTTTCTCTTGACAAGACTTTGAATGTTTACCAGCCAGCAGGGAATATGAAGATAATTAATAATCATTTAATTCTCAGTCCCTTGGGCATTTGACAGTAAATTTCACAAATAGCACATCATTAAAATATTTCTTTCAGTCAGTGGCTGAGATTCCTCGCTATTTCTCCTTCAACAACTGCCACGCTCGCAGACAGCTTTCTTACCGGCATCACGACGCCTGCACGGCACTGGGTGAAGTTAGTTTCATCTCAGAACCACCAAATGTTCTCAGGAGGGTTTCCAAAAAGCTTGCTTTTATTTAACTGCGTGCACCATCTTTGCTCTATCCATGTGCCACCGATAAACATTGACTTAATATTTCTAGTATTTAAATTCACTTTTTTTTTTAATTTTAAAAGGAAACTTCATACCGCTACTGCAGATGGAAAATCGATGTCGCCTCCATAAATAGAAGGTAGGGTAAAAATACAATAAAAATAAAACCTACTAAATTCAAGCAAGACACAGCGGCTGGCCGAAGGCTCTGAGTCTGAGGCTTTACACACCCCCACCCCGCCAGTGCTTCTGCGGTATAACTCACATATACAGATGTCAGTGTTTTGAGTATAGGGTTTGATAAGTTTTCCCAAATGTCATACGTTCTTGTTACCACCAACATAATCAAAATATGGAACATTTCCATGACCCTGGAAAGTCAAGACCTAGAAACGGAGAGGGAGGAGCCAGCATTAGGAAGAAAGGTATCAACGATACAGCAGCACCTCACCGAAGCTCCACTCCTTTTTTTTTTTTTTTTTTTTTTTTTTTTTGAGACAGAGTCTCGCTCTATCCCCCAGGCTGGAGTGCAGTGGCACAGTCTCAGCTCACTGCAACTTCCGCCTCCAGGAATTCTCCTGTTTTAACCTCCCAAGTAGCTGGGATTACAGGCACCCACCACCACGCCCGGCTAATTTTTTTCTATTTTTAGAAGAGCCGGGTTTTCACCAGGTTGGCCAGGCTGGTCTCGAACTCCTGACCTCAGGTGATCTGCCCGCCTCAACCCAAAGTGCTGGGATTACAGGCGTGAGCCACTGCTATGGTGCCCAGCCTAAAACTCCACTCCTTCTGACCAGTTCAAAGAGAAAATAGCACTGAGAAATAGTTCTTAGCATATACAACATCTTCAGCGGTGGACCACCTAAAACCATTTCAACTACCATGGGAGGTACCTGGCCTGCATTCAAAGCGTCAGTGCCAAAGGGAGGAAGAAGATAGAAGCAGTGATGGGAGACCCAGAGGTTGCTGCTCGAGGGCCTCTGTGCCTCCACGTCATGCATGTGCTGTTCCCCTACCCAGAAGTCCCTTCCATACCTCCCTACCTTACGTCTGTCAACACTCCATTATTTATCCACCATGATTTGACCTGAGCCACCCCCTCCTGGAGGCCCTCCCTGTTTCCCCAGGCTGGCTCAGGCAGCTCTTCTACTCTCCCAGGTCCTACAGAATCACACGCTGAAGTCTATCTGTGCATTCGCTCATCTGTCTACCCTCTAGACTATGAGCTTCTTAGAGGCAGATGGGGGTCTTACATCAATAACGATTATGGTGATGATTATCGTGCAGAAAAGCAGCTAAAATTGATTGAGAACTTACATGCTAGGCACTGTTGTAAGCACATTACATGTCGTAAATTATTTGATCCTCACAACTGCCTACCCAGGAGTTGCCAAGAGTTGCTGCCCTGTCCCCTCTCCCCCACTGTGGCAACCAAAAATGTCTCCAGGCATCGCCAGATGCCTCCTGCCAGGCAGACTTGCCCCCAGCTGAGAACCACAGCTCCTGGCTTTACAGCCCCAGCATGGCACACAAGGCCTGCACACAAGAGAGGCCCAAAGACTGCTGGAAGCATCACCCCATGAGTCATGCCCTCAACCTGAACTGATTCAGAAATGAGACATCTGCTCGCTCTCAGCCCTGGCAGGTAACACTCGAGTCTGCGGCAGACATCTGAAAGTTCTCGTCCTTATCACTCCTCCTTTCATCAAGTTCCTGGGTGCTTACCCAATAGGTAGGCCCTGCGAATATGTGGAGAAATTTCTGGCCACTCCTGAAAACTGTAGGACAAGATCGCTGGGGAGGTCAGTCCAGCCCTTCTCTTTGCCCTGCCAAGCAAGAGCTCTACCCTAAGATCCAGGTCTCAGTCACGGAGGGGAGCACGGGGTTAGGGGACTGTAGATCTGCTCCCACCCCCGCTGTGAGACTTGGGGAAACTCCATGTCCTCGTGCATAACACGGGGCGATGACGCTGGAGATGACACAAACCTTACAGTTTCCCTAACCCATGCAAAGCCCAAGACATGCAGAATCAAAACTCAGTAAATGGGGCCTACTGGATTATGTTTTTGGGGGGGGGCGGGGAGGAGTTTCGCTCACGTTGCCCAGACTGGAGGGCAGTGGCAGGCTCTCAGCTCACTTCAACCTCCGCCTCCCGGGTTCAAGCAATTCTCCTGCCTCAGCCTCCCAAGTAGCTGGGATTACAGGGGCCCACCACCACACCCAGCTAATTTTTATATTTTTAGTAGAGATGGGCTTCACGGTGTTGGCCAGGCTGGTCCTGAACTCCAGACCTCAGGTGATCTGCCTGCCTCGGTCTCCCAAAGTGCTGGGATTACAGGCATGAGCCACCGCGCCCGACCAGGCCTACTGTATTATTATTTACAAAACAATCTTTTCAGTGACAATTCTGCCGTTTCCCTGCCATCATAAGTCTATTTTACAACAACTTGAATGTGTGACATGCACTAGTCCCTAACCCCTTCGAAAGCATTATGAAAAAAGGAAGACATTTTTACAAAAATAAAGCGAGTTGGTCAGCACTTTAGGAATTCTTGTTTCACCTCAAATTCTGCTGACCTTCAGAAAATGTGCGAAGGAGGTAAAATGTGCTTCCAACACCCTCTGCATTCCACACTTTGTACTTTTAAGTGGATCAACTCAATCTTACTAAAGTGTTAGTGACTCAATGAGCTACCGGTCATGACCAAAATATTAACAGCTAACACATCTACACCACATGCTTTATATCAACAACCACTATATGCACCTAATATATGTTCATATTTGTCTCACCAGACCCCTATGAAGCAGGTGATATCATTTCCACCATTTTATATAGGGGGAAAATGAGGCTCAGAGAGGGTAAGTAATTTGCCCAAGGTCACACAGCTTCTAAGTAGCAGAGCCAAGATTCAGTCTCAGGCAACATGGTTCCTCCACCCGCCTAACCACTACTTTATCCAGCATCTCAGGAAAGCGGTGATTTCCTGGATGGTGACACCATAACCTTGACTCAGGGAAACAAGGATCCCCCCCGGAAAAGGAATTACTCAGGGGGGCCTCATCATTTCACTCAGGAGGTAGGCTTCCCCCTGACAACTGAAGACACAGATTCCTTTCTTCAGGAATGTTCACAGTCCCTCCTTTTGCCCCAGGATTGAGTCAAAGATTCTTTTAAAAATCACACTCAGGCCAAACAGTGGTCCCCGCCAGCGTCTCTGCCCCTAGAGCCCATATGGGCCTGTTGCGCACCCTCGCAGACGGACACACAGCCAAGTCTGAGGTGGCCACTCACTCAGTGCCAACCCGCCAGCCAACAGATCACTTCTGAAAAAAGGAACAGCAAGAGAACATCTTCTCTGCCTAGAACTGCAGGCGGGTGGAATTTTCGGGAAGCAAAATAGAATGACCAAAATAGAAACCCAGCTAGGGAACCTCTGCGAGGCAGCCGGCCTTGGGGGGCATGGGGAGGGGCAGAGTTGAATGGAGCTTTCAGGCTTGAGTGGCTTGGAAGAGAGGAGCAGGGCCTGGCCTGGGGCTGGACGCCCCTCCGATGGGCAGCAGGGTCACAGAGCTGCACTGATCCCTGGCCAAGCTGATCAGACCCATGACTCAATGAGCTCACCCCGATGCTGAGGTGGTGTGAGTCCCAGGGCCTGGGTTTGGGACATCACAGTCTGTCGCCAAGGCAGCACTTAGGATGCCACAGCTGGCATCGCGGACCTGTACCCAGAGGAAAGGGAAGCAGACAAGCAAAGCCCATCTCCTGCCATTCGCCCCGGCAACTCTCATAACTTCCTGCCTGTCAGGGGCTGCAAGGAATCCCAAAACGGCACGGGAAAGTGGATGGATTTTGCATCTGGCCGGTGTGCACAACCTATAGAAAGAACCCCTTTGAAAAGTGATGGGTGGCCTCCAAATAACAAATCTGACACTCAGCAAATTTTCCGACAAGCCCCCCCAGACCCCTGCTGCCCATGCCCCACCCAGTCACACACACGCACCACCCTACAGTAAGTGGATTCTCAATCAGTGAATCATGTGTATTAATGACGAGAGTCAGGTTGTCACACCCTTCATTCAGAGGTGACACATACAGACACAGGGCTTGAAAGCCGAGAAATTCCATCTGGATAAATCAGGTCCAGAAATGCCAAAAAGAAAAGGGAGGACCTCTGCCATCCTGTCTCGTCAGTGGACTCACTGGAAAAAGCCATCCTGAACGCGATGCCTCTGCTAACCATGCCCCAGCTAAGACGGCAACTGTCTGCCTTCCCCAGGCGTGGCCGAAGGAAAGACTCCGTGGTGCTTCCTAGGCAGGCTGCCTCAAGGCCAGGCGCCCGGGACACACGACCGGGATGCTTTGCAAGCAATCAGGCTGGCAGACTGGCTGCTGGCATGACCGCTTGCAGAAGCATGTGCACCCACACGCTGACACGCATCGGTTTTGGAGAGGGGTGGAGAAATGTACGGAATCTGCAACCCGCAGGCCTCAAGGCCACCTTTCAGATGGGGGCAGCAGGGCCCAGGCATGTGGCACACACAAGGACTCAGCCCCATCTTCAAATCTGCATGAGAAGAACTGTCTCTTGCTGGTTTCAAGCCATTTCCTGGGGCCCTCCTGCCTCGGAGAATTCCAGAGACAAGAGTCACTCCTATTTCCAGTCATTCTAATAGCTTATGTCCACCGTGCTGCGAGCCTTCACGTGTACGCTCCCCTGTTCTCTCTCTGCAGTTCACATCAACCCCTGGAGATAGCTGCTCTGAACAATTCTGTGTTAGAGATGGGGAAACTGAGGCTTGGGGTGCAGGGAAATACCCAAGACCACAAAAAGAGTCAGGGCAAAGCTTGAATTCAATTTCAGGGCGGGGCGTGCAGTGGGGGGATGTGGTGAGGGGGGGTGCACAGGGCAAAAAGCTGCACATGAGGAGCATGCACGTGCGTGTATATAGAATCTGCAGATTTCATCAGGTTTTGGGGTTTTTTTTGAGACAGAGTCTCACTCTTGTCGTCCAGGCTACAGGGCAATGACGCGATCTTGGCTCACTGTAACTTCCGCCTCCCAGATTCAAGCAATTCTCCTGCCTCAGCCTCCCAAGTAGCTAGAATTACAAGTGCCTGCTGGCTAATTTTTGTATTTTTAGTAGAGACAGGGTTTCACCATGTTGGCCGGGCTGGTCTCGAACTCCTGACCTCAGGTGATCCACCTGCCTCGGCCTCACAAAGTGCTGGCATTACAGGCGTGAGCCACCGCCCCCAGCCTTCATCGGTTTTTAAAATATGCATCACTTATATGCAGTAAAATGCACAAATATTTCATATACATCTTGGGCATATACACGCGCAC
Source organism: Ateles fusciceps (assembly GCA_036589455.1). Classification (NCBI taxonomy): domain Eukaryota; kingdom Metazoa; phylum Chordata; class Mammalia; order Primates; family Atelidae; genus Ateles; species Ateles fusciceps. The sequence continues at coordinate 7,251,496 of JAZHEH010000847.1, forward strand.
ACACACACACACACACACACACACACATACACACACATGCACACACACACACTTAAGATACAGGACATTTCAAGTCCCCCAGAGGGTTGACTGTTCTTAAACGTCCCATAGGTCTTACAGATGTACATGTCTCACTTATTTTGTTCAACATGTCTGAGTTTCAGCCATACTGTGTGCAGTAGTCCTTTTTTACTGCTGTGTACTATTTCAGCGTAGGAATGCACCACAATTTACCCCATCACCGTGCTGAACTCCTAATGCATTTGAGATTGAACTTGCGATTCAGCAAGGTCTATGTCTAACAGAGGAGAGCGCGGTGCATGACAGACAACAGACCTCAGAGTGGCTTCCTCACCAAAAGGAGAAGGAAAGATCTGGTCAGAAGCACTCACCAGAAATAGACCTTAGATAATCAGGGCTCACCAGCACTAAATCCACCCGCTCTGTCCAAGGCCCGCAGAAGACAACATGAGCAGGGGAATATCCCTTCTTTCCATCCTCTGCCCAACTTAGCAAAGCGCCCCCCTCTCCCACCAGCCACCTCCCAGAGTTTGGTCTCTTGCTCATCCCCCACATCTCTTCCCATAGCCTGAAAAGCTGATGTCCATTTTTCTTTCAGCCAACTCAAAATCCAAGTGGAAACTTCCCCCTCGAAGACAGTGGGGCCTGTGTAACCCTTGGCCCGGGGCAGAGATTTAAAATTAATGCAGGACTGACTGACAGCTTCTTTATGTATACTTTTTGCCAGGAGCTTTCATTTCGGTGCCATGTTCCCGGGGTGGGCACACTTCATCAGTGGCCCTTGCCAGCGCCCTGGTTATTGAGACATTCCTCCCTACTCCCTGGCAACACAGGTGACGTCACTCATTGCAGACTTCAGACCTGTAGCCCACCTTCTTAGGATTATACAGGTAAACGGTCCCCTTCATAGCCTTTAAAATACTTCTGCAGGCATTTCAGACTTGTTTTTTCTCCTGTCATTTAATATTCTCACTTTTGCAGGCATGCCCAAGCAGGTCTGTTTTGATAAGGACCTTCATAAATCCTGAGCTTTGCAGGCCCAGCTGAAGAAATGGTCTTTTTCCAAAACCTCAGATTACAAGGTCGGGAGGGTCCCGAATACCAACCCAGGAAAAGCAATCTCCCCCACTCTGTATGTGGCTTACAGTCTGCCTTTGGTATAGTTCTTCCACAGAGGGAAAAAGCATTAAAGATTCAAGTGCAAGGTGTTAGATTTAAATGCCCAGCAAGCAGGCAGGACCATCCACCAGGATGGAGAAGAAATAGAAAAATAGGAGCGCTCCATGTCCTTTTCATTTCTACCTTTGCCAGACGGTAGCAAGCATACAGTTTATAATTATGTAAATACCAGCTCTAAGAGGTGAACGTGCACACATGCCACCATACATGGGACACAACAGACAAAGTGAGAGACAGCAGCTCCCTACGGTGCCCTGCTGCCCTCCAGGGCCACATTCTGGCTGTCAGATATAGTGCTGATGGGAGGGACCTAGAACTCTAAGTGCCCAAGTTCAAGGCCTGCCCTGCCATTTACTAATGCACAACTCTCAGCAAAGTTCACTTACCCCCCACGAGCCTGATCTCACCGGTCCAGGGTGCAGCCTGAGAACTTCGAATGCAGTCACGAATGAGAGGCCCCTGGCCATCCATTCTACGTTTTTCAAATGTATTTAACCTACCACCTAATACGCCTGGAAAGCCTTAAGAACCAACCTGAATAACACTGCTTTAAAGTTTTAGGAGCCTCTACTCCTGATCAAAATCTATGCTGCCCAACGAACACAGGGGCTTGAATTTAGAAGCCAAGATAAAATGTGTGTAATAGACAAGGATGACTGAGGCAACTTCAACCTCATTTCCTCTGCCTCCCTGCAAGGCCAATGCTCAATGCTAGCCCTCATTTCGCCTTTCCAGCTGCACCTGGAGACGTTATTTGTCCAAAGCAGGCTTTGTAAGGCCTGTCCTTAACTCGACACAGACGGCAACATCTCTGAATGTCACATGTGTTTAGTGAACCTGCTTGCTTAGTGTAGAACACCATTTTTAGCAAGCACCACACACACACACACACACACACACACACACACACACACACACACAATCACAGCAACACACACACACACACAGACACACACATACACACAGAACACACACACACACACACAATCACAGCACCTCATTTGTCCCTATTTGTTTACCAGACTGTGACCCATATTGGCCTGGGGGCCAGGGGAAGGGCAGGAACCATATCTCATTTCTCTCTATGCCCCCACAGTGCCTGGCACAATACCAGCATTCGGTGTTTGCTAAAAGAATGGGGTTTTAATTGTGACCTGTGAATGGGTTGCAAGCAGGTGTTCCTATGCTCATGTGCCAGTAAAATTAGGGAATGAGACACAGAGGGTCTGTGAGAGCTGCTGAGAAATGACATAAAAAGCACATGGTGGGGGATGTGAGAGGGAGTGGAGAGGGGGAGGTGGGGATGTGTGGTGGGGGTGGCACAGGGGAAAGGGCTGCCCAGGCATAGCATGCTCATGCATGGTGTGTGTGTATACAGGATCTGCAGATTTCATCAGCTTTTTAAAGGGCTGTGACCTCAAAAGTTTAAGGATCACAGGAATAGACTCTATAAAGCAACAAGCAGTGATCAGAAGGAGCCTGTTTTCCTTTCTGAAAGGTTGAAGTTGGCACTAAATGCTTTAGCTCACCAGGAATTGAAGGAGGGCTGCACCAGACTGTTAAGACAAAGCAGATGTGAGCACTCCCCACATGTCTGTCCTCAACACAGTAAATGGAGATCTGGCATCTCTGGAGGTGACCAGGGATTCCCAGTACCCACCTGTCTCTCCCTGTATATACGAGTTGGGAGAAGTAAGAATCCATTGCATTCACAAGCATGCACGTGGAAATTCACTGAACTGTCTGCTGAGAGCTAGCACATGTTCCCCCTCCACGGTGGGATCAGTGGCCCCATCAGGACTCCCACATCCCTGCCCCCCCAGGTCTTTCTGTCACTGTGTACTTGGTTGTCTCCTTCACTAAAAAAAAAAAAAAAGGAGAGAGAGTCTTCTTTGCACATCTCTAGTGAATAAATTTGAAACCTAGACAGATAAAATGCATAATTTCCCAGAAAGATACAGTTTACAAAAATGGACTCCAGTAGAAATAGAAAGTGTAAACAGACCAATTCCCACAGATGCAATAGAGAAAGCCATCAAGAAGCAACTCCACAAAGAAGCACCAGGTCCAGGGGCTTCACGGAGGAATTCTATCACAGCTTTAGAGGCCGGAGAGTCCCAGGGAGACAGAAATTATTCCTGAGCATAGAAAGGAAAGAAACCTGAACCTGATAGCACACAAAATAGGACATTATGAATATCACTCATGAATACTGAAAAATTCTTAAATAAAATATTATCAAACAGATGCCACCACAACCTTAAGAAAATAATACACCAAGTGGAGTCCATACCAGGGATATTTTCACATACAGAAATCTAAGGTATGCCAACATATTAATGGGTCTAAGAATAAGATCATATTTTTCCATAGATGCTAAAAAAGCTTTGATATCATTCAACTCCCATTTGTAATAAAAACTCTCGGGATAAAAAGAGAGAACTAACTAATACTTCCTTTACATAATCCATACACCACTATTCTAAAGCCAACACTAGAGGTCCTCTTCCAAGGCCAGGATGCCCACTGTCTTCACTACCATGTAACGCTCTACTGGAGGTATTAGTTAAAGCAATTAGACAAGAGAAAACAAGAGAGGCACAATCAGAGGCAGTAGCTCAGAGAGCAGGATCTGGGTCTTATTCCCCCGCTGTGAACCTAGGATCTAACACAGTAGATGCTGCATAGCTGAATGAGTAAACAAACGATGCCTCCTATTAATCGAGCACCTCCATTAACAAAAGCAAGGGTTACTAAAACACTAGTAACAGATCACATGCTGTGTTGACTTAAATGGGCTAACCTATTCAAGGCAGACAGCAGTCCTGTGAGGCAAGTGGTATTATTTCAGCCATTTTACAGATAAGCAGACAGCGGTCCACGGAGGCTAGAGGGCTTGCTCCAAATCACCCTCCAGCCCCGCCACGGTCCCAGACACCTTGCTAACTGGTTCACATGTGTCTCTTACCAAACGAGAGAAAGAGGAACCTCACACAGTAGTTCAGAATACATGCTCTGGAGCAAGACTGCCCATTCTGTGAAAATTACTCTACCTCTCTGTGCCTTAGCGTCCCCCTCCATAAAACAGGGGTGATAATAGTACCTGCTCGCTAGGGTTGGAGTGGAATCACATGGGCTAATGAACGTCCCGATACCCGCTAAACTCCATAAAATGAGCAAATTTCCCAATTTACCTTCACCAATTCTAACTACAATGTCTGTCCCATTAGCAGTACTTTTCTTTCCTTGGTTTTGCCAAGCTCATGCCCAGAGTTAAGAGTAGAACTTTACATGCATCACCAATATGTTGCCATCTGGGACAAAACTTAATAACAAGGTAAAGGGTAGCGTTGGCCCCTGGGGACTTCTACCATACAGAAGCAAAGACATGTGACGGCTATTAACATCTGGGTGACCCAGAGCCAGATGCCCATCTGGGGCAGTTCACATTAGCCTCTCAAAGCTCACCAGGTCCCTTCTCTGTTTTTGTTTGGTTTCTTGGTTTGAAACAGGGTTTTGCTCTGCCCTATGGGCTGGAGTGCAGTGGCATGATCACGGCTCAGTGCAGCCTCCAACTCCTGGGGTTAAGCAATTCTCCCACCTAAACCTCCCAAGTACCTGGGAAGCTGGGTCTATAGGCATGTGCAACTAGGCTAATTGTTTTATTCTTTATTTTTATTAGAGATGAGGTATTGCTATGTTGCCCAGGCTGGTTTTGAAGCCCTAGACTCAAGCGATCTTCCCACCTCGACCTCCCAGTGTTGGGATTGCAGGCATGAGCCACTGCTCCCGGCTGTGACATCCTTCTCCCGGCCACAACATCCCTTCTCTTCCTGAGTGCTGACTCTTCTGTGCTGCCTATTTCTCAGCAAAGAGTCAGTGCTTTGCAGATTCCAGAGTATTTACTCTCTACTCCTTAAGTGTGGGCTTCATATAGTAAGGCCTTCCAAAGAGCTTGGAGAAACTGACAAAAGCTACCTCTGCCGGGTGATCAAGGTTGACATCAATGATAAATGATGTGGATAGTACTTTTTTTTTTGAGACACAGTCTCACTCTTGTCACCCAGGCTGGAGTGCAATGGCGCCATCTCTGTTCACTGAAACCTCCGCTTCCCAGGTTCAAGCAATACTGCGTCAGCCTCCTGAGTAGCTGGGATTACAGGCACCTGCCACCACGCCTGGCTAATTAGTGTATTTTTAGTAGAGTCGGAGTTTTACCATGTTAGCCAGGCTGGTCTTGAGCTCCTGACCTTAGGTGATCTGCCCTCCTCAGCCTCCCAAAGTGCTGGGATGACAGGCCACCGAGCCTAGCTGGATAGTACATACTCTCGGTATGACGTGATGAGAAGGGCACTTTATCTTTGTGGCTTCCTCCCGAAAACCTAAAGCTCTAGTCTAATGAGGGGACAGTCTACAATACAACCAACACTCCTCAAAACAGTGAGGGTCATAAAAAACATTCTCAACCTGAACAAGGCATAAACCTCAGTTAATAACATGTCAATATTGGTTCGCTGGTTACAATAAATGCACCTACTAATGTAAAATGTTAGTAACATAGGGAACTGGGATATTGGGTATATGGGAACTCTCTGTGCTATCTTTGCAACTTTTCTGTAAATCTGAAACTGTTCCAAAAAATACAGTTTTTTTTTTTTTTTTTTTTTTGAAAAAACAGATTCCAGGGCTTTCACTGTGGTCATTTAGATATCCATCTGGTGGCCACCAAGCACCGCTTGCCAAGAAAAACTATAAAAGTACCTCCCTTCAGATTTGGCTTGGGAACTATTTCCCCGGAAATCCCCCCCAACCCCACCCGACAAGAAAAATAAAAGCTGATTACGAATCTGGGAGGGGTGTATTAGTTCCCTGAAAAACATGACTTTAATCTTAATGAACAGAAAGACCATGGATGTTAATGAGGATCGTTTGCAGATTCTTAATTTATCTTTTCAAAGCAAAAGATGTCCACCAGATTGCAACTCTAGGAGGCTGGTCTTTCCTGCTGGCTAATTATTTCCATCTCCAACCAAAACACAAAATTATGACTAATGACAGTCTCTGGGTATCCAAGTGAATAGGATACCCAAAGCTAAAGCAAACCCCTCACCTCAGGTGGCCAAGGGAGGACACTAATGGAAGTTAAAACTTCATTGATCTGCCTAACACGGCGCCTGTGGGAACATCAGGCCACCAAGTCTCCTTGACAGCTTCCTCCACGAGCCAGTGAGCACAAGCCCTTCCTACGCACCAGATGTAGGCAAGCCCAGAGTGCGTCTGAAAGCTACCAACAGGCCTGCCCCGAGCCTTCAACAAGCACTGGCTGGGCTGGGCTGAGCTGGGCTGGGCTGTCAAAATCAGGAAGCCTGGTTGGGTTTTTTTGTTTTTTCCAAGACAACCTGCTAACCAGAAATACACAGTGAGGTTGGGCATGTGGCCGCCTCCTCCCCCTCCTCCTCCTCCGTCTAACGCATGCTCCTGTTAAACACGTGAAGTGACAGATGAGCATCGGGCCCAGCCTGGGGAAGTCCCCAGACCCAGTGACTGAGGGCAGTTGGAGGCACAGAGTGATAAAGTTCAGGCAGAAAGAGCCTGTGTCCTGAATCCCCGCCACAGCTGCCCCCATCCATTAGGACTAAGCATAGATCACTTAATGAAGCTCAGAGCAATCCTCTGCTGGGGGACATGTGATGGATTCAGCAGCGGCAGCAGAACCCAGGGAGGAAATGGGCCGGCCTTATCACACCAAAGGCTTCAACGCCCTCCAGCATCAGACACAACCTCTTCCTCGGTTTCAACACAAAGTCCCCAACAAGCACTGCTCACAGGAGATGATGGGACAGCATGGCCTCACTTCAGTGCCTGGAGGGAAGGAGTGGCCTCCTAGCCTTGATAACTGGGTTCAGTGGCAACCCTTTTTTTCTTTCTTTTTTTTTTTGCAATGCCCCCCTCCCTAATTCCATTCTTTGCTTTCTCACCTCCTCCCTCCAAAGGCACATAAATCACGTCCATTGCCCTCTGACAGCCCAGCCCCAGGCAAGAGGCCAGCAGACGGCACCCGCCCCCCAGCCTTGGGACCTGCCTTCCACCTCTTGTTTTGCTGAGAGTGACCCTCAGGGAGCAGTCAGGAGCAACCAGAAACTGGTGCCCCTAAGGGGCAAGAGGGAGCCGACCGCCCCCTACGGGTGGCAGTGGCCACTGACACCTCCCCTCCCTGGCACCTCGGTAGGGGCACCCTCCCTCCAGGCCCCTTAGGAAGGGGAGCAGCTGGAACCAAAAAGATCCCTGTGCCCCGTCCCCAGGCCTGAGCCCCTGGCGGGCTCAGGGGCGGGGCCAGGGGGACCTCCACCGACCTTCGTTCGGATTCATATACTCATAGTCGAAGAGGATGGAGAAGTCAAGCTCGTCTTGGGGGCTGCCTCCGGGCTCATGGCCTGGGCGTCCCCACCGTCGGGTTCGAGCTGCTGCCCGGGGGCGTTCATGGCGCGCAGGGCGGGAGGGCTGCGGGGCTAGGGGCGAGGGCGGGTGCGGCTGGCTCCGGGACCCCTCGCCGGGGAGTGGCGAAGCCGGTAGGACGCCGGGCGGCGAGGCGGCTGGAGCAGCGGGTCCCTTTCCTCGTGGGGGACGCACGCGGGGTCCGGGGACGGCGCTCCTGGCGCAGCGGGTCCTGAACGCGCCCGGGAAGCTGAGCGGCGGCAGCGGCGACGGCGGCGCGAGCTTCCTGCTCGGAGGCACCTGTTGCAGCCCGAGGAAGGGGGGGCGTGGAGGCGGGGACAGGGCGGCCAGGCCGGCGGGGGCGGGGCTGCCACCCGGGGACCGGAGGGGAGGGGCGCGCGGCTTGGGCTGGCCGGTGCCGGGAGGAAGGAGGCCGCCCGCGGGCCTGACCGCACCGTCCCGGGCCACCGCCGGGCGCTCGGGCGGCCGCTGACTCCCGCCCTCCACGAGTGAGGGCGACACGCCCTGCCCAAACCAGGGTCTAGACAAGAAAGCTGCCGCCACTAGAACTTTTGCCCTAGAGACCCACTGGCCCCACACTTCTTCCTGCTTTTCTTCTCCAAGGGGTAGGAGGGGGTGTCCACCCGCTTCTATTTCAGACGCGTGTTTCCAGGCGTCTCCGCGTGCCCACGGGGCGGCATGGTTTTCACAGTGCTTCAGACACCTGCATGGCCCTGAACTCAAGTCCCCAGCGCCTGGGAAGAAATCAGCCTGAGAGCACTAGTTCCACCCTTACAACTATGCCTCCTGGCCACCTACCACGTGCCAGGTGCTGGCACCCGGCAGGAACCAGCCACTGTTGCCCTCGGAGTTCAGGCTCTGGTCGTTGGAGAAGCCTGAAGGAGAGAAACAGGACAAAAAGCATCTCCTTATGGGCTCAGGAGGAACTCACCAGGGTATGGGCTAAAGGTTGGGGGAGACGATAGTCCCTTGGGTGGTCAAGGAGGACCTCTCTGGGGAGGTGACATTTGAAGAAACCTGATTGATGAGGCGACCTTGGGGGAAGTGCGTTCTGGCAGTGAGAACCAAAACGCAGAGCCAGAGCTCGCAGGGGCGGGTGTGCTGGAGGCAGAGGACGAGTGCACTTGTGATGGAGCCGCTGGCAGGTGACAGACACGCCTGGCTGCTTGTTTAAAGCAGGATTCCCAGGCCCCTCCCTGGAGCTTCTGATTCCGTAAGTCTGAATACAGACTCATGAATGTGTTTTGGTTTTTGTTTATTTTTGTTTTTGTTTTTGAGACGGAGTCTCGCTCTATAGCCCAGGCTGGAGTGCAGTGGGGCGATCTTGGCTCACTGCAACCTCTGCCTCCCCAGTTCCAGTTCACGCAATTCTCCTGCCTCAGCCTCCCGAGTAGCTGGGATTACAGACACATACCACCATGCCCAGCTAATTTTTGTATTTTTAGTAGAGAGAGGGTTTCACCATGTTGGCCAGGCTAGTCTTGAACTCCTGACGTCGTGATCCACCCACCTCAGTCTCCCAAAGTGCTGGAATTACAGGCGTGAGCCACCGTGCTCAGCCATGAATATGTATTTTTAATTAAGCACCCAACGTGAGCATTAATGAACAGGTAAGTTCGGCAAACACTGCATAAGGACCCGGTAACTAAGGAACACCCCCCAATAACTCTGCCAGGGGGCTCTGCCAACTTAGCTGAAGTTGGAAACAGACATACAGAAGTAAAAAAAACCAAAGCAGTGGTCTCCAACCCTTCCCACTTATTAGAATCACCTGGAATACCTTTTTACACATCCGTGCCAGGCTGCAATCCAAACCCACTGAAGTAGAATGTCTGAAAATTATTTTTTTTTAAAACTTCAGATGAATCGAAGGTGCAGCCAGTGTGGAGGATAAGATTAGGTGGAAGAGGTCTTAAGATCCTCGTGAGAACTACAGCTTGACCTCAAGTGATTAGAATCCTTCCCCCACGTGCAAGCAAGAGTTGAGGACATGCACTCTTCGGGGGAGCCATCTCAGCTCCATTAAGGCGATTTGTGCCAAGGCATCCATCATTCCACAGATATTTATGGAGCACCTGCCTGGCACTGCCACAAGATGTTGGAGATGCAACCCTCCACAGCCACAGCCTCTCCCATCATCGTACTTATGCCCTGAAAGCAAAGCAGCCCAGCTACAAACAAGGGTTTCCAAATTGCACTCAGACCAGTGGTTTTTAACCCAGACTACACATTAGAATCACCTGGAGAGCTGTTAAAATTTTTATTCAAATACCTGAGCACCACCAGACATCAATTTGATCAGAATGTTTGGGGTTGGCACTCAGGCATCGGTAGTTTGCAAAAGCTCGCCAGATGCTTCCAATGTGTGCCGGAGATGAGAATCTCTGAGCAGTATCTCCTGGTTGTCAGTGCAGAAAGAAACCCCAGGTTTTGTTTCCTAACTATAAGCACTTCTAAGCCATGTGTATCCAACAGGCATCTTGGGGGTGCCTTATGCATTCAGGTGGAGGAGGGAAGAGTGATGACCCCAGCTAGGATACTTAGAGACAAGTATCGAGAAAGAGGTGGATGCTTCTGGGTCCTTATGACATGGATCCAAGGTCCAGCTGATGAAATTTCGGCCAATAAGCAAGAAAACCAGCTTCCCCTGTGCTTTAGAAAGGAGAAAAGCTGGGGACACTCCCCACATCCTTCCTCATCCCTCCATCCTGTAATTATTAAGTGCCACTAAATCTAGTGGACATTTGTTGATTGTGCCTACCCAGAATAATTTCTCCCCTTCTCATAACTGCACCCCAGTGTGTTCCTTGGAGAAACTGCTCTAAACATAGTCTTGGTAGAGCTATCAACCTAGCTGCCCCACCCTCCCCTAGCAAAGAAGTGGATGAATGACCCAGACTGGGTCAATCGGAGAATTTTATCTCCACTAGCCTGTGAGATCCACTAAGGCAGAAGCTATGACCACCTCATTTGCAGCTTTACGTACAATGGATGTATGGATAAATGGAGGATGGATGGATGGATGGGGGGGGTGAATGGAGGATGGATGCATGGATGGAAGATGGATGCATGGATAGGGGATGGAGGGATGCTGGATGGGTGGATGGATGGTAGATGGATAGATGGAGGATAAATGGATGAATGAAGGATAGATGGATGGAAGATGGATGGATAAATAGATGGGTAGATGGATGGATAGGGGACGGACGGATGGATGGGTGGATGGAGGGTAGATGGACAGATGATGGATGATGGATGATGGATGAATGAAGGATAGATGGATGGCTTCATGGAGGATAGATGGATGAATGGATGGATGAAAGAGTGAATGTGTTGCATGGATGAATGGATCCAGTAATCAATGGAAGAGCAGATGTTTGCCTGGATGGATGAAGAGGTTTACTTTCCTTAAAATCCTTAGAGTTTTCTTTAAGTGTTCTCCTCCCTGAGGCTTACCCTGGCTACCCAATTGCTAGAGCAAGAACCTCAGTTCTTACCCCAACACCACTTCCTCTTCAGACACCCAATGATAAAATGAGATATCAAAAGGGAAGATTACTTTCCAATTGATCAAGTGTTACAAAAATTTCCGCCTGAGGCAGGACTGTTCGGGACAGGCTAAACTCCGACTGCCTCGCTTGTCCTCTGAACAGTGGATATATTTGCAAAGCTTCCAGGATTTGGAGTCTGCACTACTATAATCAGAGTTCTTTGAAAGGAAGTGGTTCAGACTGGGTGCCAACCCATAAGAGTTTCTGCTGGAGAGTGAGGAGTGAATAGGTCTTCTTCTCTAAAGGTCACCTTGAAGGGTGGGAGTTTGGGCTGGGGGAAAGGCATATGTTCAATTCAAAAATAAATAATTTGTGCTCTTAGGAACAAGGCCCGGCCCTTAGGTGATTCTTACAGCCATCCAGGCAAGAGATAAAGGGGGCGTGGACTACAGAGACGTGGTAACCATAGAGATAAGAGAACGTGGAAGGATTCACAAGACTCATAGACTCTCATCCTTTGATCCATCTGAGTTACTTCTCTTCCTCTTCTAGGCTTCCTTAAAATGGAGCATAATTTGGGTCCACCTGGATAGAAGTATTCAAGAAGCACTGACTCCTGAAGCTCCTTCAAGAAGCTCCTCCTGCCACTCAAGGTGGCTCTGAGTCCCCAGGTTCCTCAAGATGGCCCTGGAGTTACCCACCACCCACAGCTCTGCCTTCCTTTCCACCTTCTGGTAGAAAGCTCATTTTTATCTACAACCTGGGTCTCTCCGCAGAAATCCAGGCTCATACATCCAACCTTCAACCCAACATTTCCATCGGGGCATCTAACAGGCATCTCAGTGTGAATGAGTCCGAAACCAAACCCTGTGTCTCCAGCTGCTCCTGCCTCACTGTGCCTCAACTCAAGCATGGTTCTGCGTTTAATCCGGTTCTCCAATCAAACACCAAGGAGTGGCTCTTGAGCCCTCGCCTTTTCTCATGCCCACATGCAAACCCTCAGCAAATGCAGGTAGCTGCACCACATGTAACCCAAAGCCTCCCATTTCTCACTAACTCCACTGTTCCTCCGCCTCCCAAGAATTCAGGCCCTCATCATTTCTTACTGGGACAACTGCGGAAGCCTCCTCTCCGGACTTGCTGCTTCCATGTTTGCCCCTCTGTGGAGCAGCTAGAGGGAGCCTTTAAAAAGTGCACATCTGATAAACCCTCCAGGGCTTCCCATTAAATTAAAATTAAATACAAAGCCCTTGGTCTGCAAGGCCCTATGTAAGCTGCATCCCACCTGGCCGTCCTTGGATATCACCTCCTGCCATTCTCCCCTTCTCTTACTCCCTCTGTCACCCTGATCATCTACCTGTTCCTTGAAAATGCCCACAAGGCCAGCTGCGGCGGCTCACACCTGTAATCCTAGCACTTTGGGAGGTCAAGGCCGGCGGATCATCTGAGGGCAGGAGTTCGAGCCTGACGAACATGGAGAAATGCCGTCTCTACTAAAAATACAAAAAAAATAGAGGGCATGGTGGAGCATGCCTGTAATCCCAGCTACTCAGGAGGCTGAGGCAGGAGAATCGCTTGAACCCGGGAGGTGGAGGTTGTGGCGAGCCGAGACTGTGCCATTGCATTCCAGCCTGGGCAACAAGAGTGAAATTCTGTCTCAAAGAAAAGAAAATGCTCACATGACCCCACCCCAGGGCCTTTGCACCTACTGATATTACCTGGCCACTACCTCACTTCATTTTGTAGCTGAAAAGTCACCTCCTTCAAGAGACCGTCCCTGCCTGTCCTAATAAAAATCACACTCCCCAGCATTCTCTGTCTCCTCACCCTGGTTCGTGTTCCTCGTTGCCCTTTTCACTATGGCATATTTTATTCACATGTATATTTCAGTTTGTTGCCTGTTCCTTTCACTTAAATGCAATCGCCACAAGGGCAGGGATATTTGTCTGTTTTCTTCCCTGGCATATCTAGGGTTGCCAAGCTTAGCAAATACAAATACAGGACACCTACCCAGTTAAATTTGAATTTTAGACAACAAATGCTTTTCTTAGTACAAGTATGTCCCAAATAGTTTGTGGGGCAGACATAAACTAAGAAATTATTCACAGTTTACCCCAAATTCAAATGTAAGTGGACAGCCCGTATTTTTATCTGGCAACCCCAGCTGTATCCCCAGATCGTAGACTGGTACCCAGTACATGGTAGGTTCTCACTTAAAAAGCAGCTGAAGGAATGAATGGAAGAATCACGCCCAACAGAGCCTCTACCTGAGAGATCAATCAGTGAATAAAACTGCACAACTAGGAGAACCCAAGTCCCTTCTTTGCTCAGCTTAATGGGACTCAACAAGGATGTCCTGAAATGTAGCAGTGTTTTATAGCCTTGGCGGCCTAGCCTCTAGACTGTTCCAGTACCTGTAATTATTTGTAGAGAAATAACATTTCATCTGACTCAGTGGCTTCAGGGAAATTCTGCCTGCACATGTTGTTTAAAAAGAAAAAGAGCCTGGTACGGTGGTGCACACCTGTACTTCCAGCTACTCGGAGGCAGAGATGGAAGGGTCGCTCAAGCCCATGAGTTTGAGGCTGCAATGCGTGACGACTGCGCCTGTGAATAGCCGCAGCACTCCAGCTGAGGAAACATAGCAAGACCCTGTCTCCAAAGCAAGGAGTGAGAGAGAACAAGAAAAAGACCTATTTATAAAGGTCAATGTCTGTCATAGAAAATATGTTCTTGAGGTCTTTATAACAAGACTGGTACATTTGAATCCCTTCCACCCTTTCCAGGCTGACCTTCCTGCTGAAGGTCAATGGCATGAACACATAAACGTGTGACTGAGCCTGCAGTGATCTTGTGGTACATTAAAGGACAACCCAGGCCAGGAGCAGTGGCTCCCACCTGTAATCCCAGCACTTTGGGAAGCCAAGGCGGGCAGACCATGAGGTCAGGAGATTGAGACCATCCTGGTGAACATAGTGAAACCCTGTCTCTACTAAAAATACAAAAAAAATTGGCTGGGCATGGTGGCGGATGCCTGTAGTCCCAGATACTCAGGAGGCTGAGGCAGGAGAATCACATGAACCCGGGAGGCAGAGGCTGCAGTGAGCCAAGATCGCACCACTGCATTCCAGCCTGGGTGACAGAGTGAGACTCTGTCTCAAAAAAAAAAAAAAAAAAAAAAAAAAAAAAGGGAGAGAGAGAGAATAACCCAGAGCTGGGAGGCCCAGAATCTAAACCGAGTTCTTCCTCTAACTCACTCTGTGACCTTTAAGCAAGATATCTCCTGTGCCTCAGTTTCTCCATCTGTGAATTGGGAGGAGATGCATTAGATAATACCTGTGTTACCATTTCAGCTCTCAAATTCAAGGATTATTTAACACTAACAAGGAAAATCAAGTTTATCTGAGTAGCAGCCAGGGCTCGCTTCATGGGATGTGACACGCAGAGTCACACAGCACACCACACCTGGAACAGTCTGTGCTTAGAAGGACCCTGCACTTGGTTGAATGCTCTGCTGTTGATGTTTTAAAAATTCTAAATACTTTTTGAATAAGAGGCAATGGTTTTTCATTTTGCACAATGCCCTGAAAGTGTTGCAGCCGGTTCTGATAGTGCACAGGTGTTCCTCAACTTATGTGGGTGACATCCCGGTATAACTGCCAAACATTAAAAATACTGTGGCCGGGCATGGTGGCTCACGCCTGTAAACCCAGCACTTTGGGAGGCCGAGGATCAGGAGTTCGAGACCAACCTGGCCAACATGGTGAAACGCCATCTCTACTAACAATACAAAAATTAGCTGGGCAGGGTGGTGCGTGCCTGCGATCCCAGCTACTTGAGAGACTGAGGCAGGAGAATCGCTTGAACCAGGGAGTCGGAGGTTGCAATGAGCTAAGATCGCACCACTGCACTCCAGTCTGGTGACAGAGCAAGACTCTGTCTCAAAAATAAAATAAAATAAAATATTGTTAAGTTGAAGATGCATTTAGGCAGGGCATGGTGGCTCACGCCTACAATCGCAGCACCATGGAGGCTGAGGCAGGAGGATGGCCGAGGCCAGGAGTTTGAGAGCAGCCTAGGCAACATAGCAAGACCCCATCTCTATGAAAAATACAAAGAAATTAGCCGGGCTCCCACTGGAGCCCAGAAGCTTGAGGCTGCAGTAAGCCATGATCGCACCACTGCATTCCAACAGAGCAAGACCCCACCTCTAAATAATAATAATAATAACAAAGATTTTAAAATGCATTTAATACACTTAACCTACCGAACACCATAGCTTAGTCCAGCCTATCTTCAACATGCTCAGAACACTTACATTCGCCTACGCAACTGATTTTAGGCAAAATCACCCAACACAAAGACTACCTTATAATAAAATGTTGAATATCTTCTGTAATTTATTGGATACTGTACTGAAAGAGAAAAAGAGAATGGTTTATGGGTACCCAAAGTACAGTTTCTACTAAATGCATATCACCTTCACACAAAGAAATCCTAAGTCAAACATCCTAAGTCAGGGACCATCTGTATAACAAATAAGTTACAAATGTTCATCAAGAACTCCATGTTCTAACAATCCCCATTGTAATAAAGCACTGCTTATATAAGGCAGGCATTGAAACGTTTTAAGTTGGATTCAAAAAGTGAGAACATTCTGTACCAGACTCCAGAAACAATCTCCCTTCGACTGAAGCATTCCCCCGGGACTCATGATCACTCTAGGTGTTAATCTAGAACTTACAGACAGATGCATTTGACTCCAGCAAGGCTGGCACTAGGGTGAAGCAAGAAGGCAACATTAGGCCAGGCGCCGTGGCTCACACCTGTAATCCCAGCACTTTGTGAGGCCAAGGCAGGCGGATCACGAGGTCAGGAGTTCGAGACCAGCCTGGCCAATATGGTAAAACCCTGTCTCTACTAAAAACACAAAAAATTAGTCAGGCATGGTGATGTGTGCCTGTAGTCCCAGCTACTCAGGAGGCTGAGGCAGAAGAATCACTTGAGCGCGGGAGGCAGAGGTTGCAGTGAGCCGAGATAGCGCCACTACACTCCAGCCTGGGCAACAGAGAGAGACTCTGTCTTAAAAAAAAAGAGAGAGAGGCAAAATTAAAGACGGCACCAAAAACTCAGTAATCAGATAAATTATATCTTCACACCATGTTTTAAAACATCAAAATGAATGAAAAAAAAATTCTTGGTGAAAAAGCTATTAGAATTTTAATAAAGACAGTCAGTAACAGTCCGTGTGAGCTTCACTGCACCCTAAGGCCAAAGGGAAAATCACTAATGTTGATCTTGTCTTTATTTCACATTTGTATTTTATTTATTTATTTTTTTTGAAGCAGGGTCCCACCATCACCCAGGATGGAGTGCAGTGGCACGATCATGGCTCACTGCAGCTTCACCTTCCCCGGGCTCAGCCGGTCCTCTCACCTCAGCCTCCTAGCAGCCGGGACTACAGGCTCCTGGCACCATGCCCCGCTTTTTTTTATTTGGAGACAAGGTCTCACTATGTTGCCTAGGTTGGTCTTGAACTCCTGGGCTCAAGCTAGCACATCTGCCCTTTTTTTTTTTTTTTTTAAGTTTATCATGGATCTTTGCCATTAATTTTGTTTTAAAAATATTATATTAAAATATGGTTCATCCTGGGCCCACACCTGTAATCCCATCATTTTGGGAGGCCAAGGTGGGAGGATCGCTTAAACCCAGAAGTTCAAGACCAGCCTGGGTAACATAGTGACACCTCATCTTTACAAAGCCGAAACAGGAGGAGGGCTTGAGCCAGGAGGTGGAGGCTGCAGTGAGCCGTGTTCATGCCACCACACTCCGGCCCGGGTGACAGAGCAAGGACCTGTCTTGAATATATAGACATTTCATGTGCGCATGTGTGTTTGTGTATGTGTATGTATACGGTTCATCCCGATTACTGAATTTCTGGCATTCGTTCCCCCAACGCCTCATTGGCATCCTCGTGCTCTTGCAAAGCCATTTTCAGGGATGAGCTCCTTATAGATTAAGAGAACAAGACAGTTTCAAACCCGACTTGCACTCCAATCTATCATCTCCTACGGAGTCTTTTAAAGCCCGAAGAGGGCTTCTCTGTTGTGAGAAAACTATTTTCCAAGAGGGGATTGCAGCAAAAGGCAGTTAGTTGCATACGCCACCCTTCCACTGGGCAGGCACTGATGGCCATCGGTACCTTCTAAGACAGCAGGGTTCTAATAAAAGCCAGGGCCCAAGTCAAGCTGTGGACCATAGGGAGATGCCCCATGTGACAGCAGCAGAAGGCACAGGTCCCCAGCAGCTCCGTCAATCCAGCCTGCAGGCATCTTAGTTTGTCCTGCCCAGTCACTTCTTTTTAATCTGAACTAACATTTTTATTTTTTTAATGCAATTTTATTTTATTTTAAGTTCCGGGATACACGTGCAAGACGTGCAGGTTTGTTACACAGGTAAACGTGCTATGCTGGTTTGCTGCACCTATCAACCCATCACCTAGGTATAAAGCCCTGCATGCATTAACTATTTATCCTGATGCTCTCCCTCCAAACCTTCCCAGCAAGGCCCCAGTGTGTGTTGTTCCCCTCCCTGTGTCCAGGTTGAACTAACATTTTTAAATTGGGAGATTTCACGTAAAAATCCAAATTTCCAACTTCTTAAAAAAAAAAAAAGAAAGGCAGGCAGATCCAACCACTTCAGGTTCCCATTCCCACATGGACCAATCAGTTGGAGGTGAGTAGAGGCTGTTCCCTGGGCACGCATCTGTTGCCCCCCAACCCCAGTTCCCTCCAGCCCCCAGCTGGCTGCCTCATTCATCTGTGCCACCTGCCGGGAGCATGTGAGCGTGAGCACCTGGGCTGCTTGACTCCTTCCACCTAGTCCCTGCACAAACACTTTGCCCCGGTTTTGTTTCTCCTCTTTGTTCCTTGCTTTCTAGCACATTCCCCTCTGTCTTGGGTAACAATGTTTAGGAAAGCAGGCTCAGTAAACCTGCCTTCCCCTTAAACTACGGTCCTTGCTCTTAATTGAGCAAGAGATGTCACCATCCCTCCGCCAGGGAGGCTCCATCTTCTACTAAGGCAGAGCCTCAAGGGGCAGGATGGATAGGGGCTGGTTAGTTGGGGATAGAGTGTTGGTTCGTATCTGCCCATCCCCACAATCATTTCTCACTCAGTGTACCTGTCACCCTCAGCCCACTGTGCCCCACCCCCGTCACCCTGGCTGTCTTCTCCGGTATGCCCCAAGATCGTTTCTCTCTCCATTCTCTTCTCTGCCATTTTCTTTGCAGACTCAAATATCTGTGCTGATTTCCTAATCTTTGAAGTCAGGGAGTCATGAGGACGAGCTGGCTGACTCAGGTACCCATCCTCAGCTCCCATCCACACAACTGAACCCTGGAGCCCACCCCCACCCCCCCACCGCCCGTCTCCCTCCAAAAAAGCACAAGACATCAGCTGTTGTCTCCCTCTTCACTTCTCATCAACACAATCATTAGACTTCACCGAAGCTCACAGTCACTTAGCTTGTGAATGACTTCCCAGGATTATGTCTCCCCAACTTCACAAAAACATCTTTATCTGACTTGCAAATGCAAACAGGCATGTCTTACCCACGTTGGATTTTCTCCCCATCACCTCACCAGGAGCTCTACCTCTGTTAGACCCTCCACCAACACCTCTGGACTCAGTGGCTCAGTGACTGAAGTGGGTCATCAGGACCCTACAGAAAGACCCTAGAGGCTTGGTACAAAGTAGATACAGTCCTTGTAGGAACTCTTGAAAGTTATTGAACTGGAGGAAAGTAATAAATTGAAGTTAAAACAGTAAAATAATAGTAAACACGGCAGCTAACAGGAGCTGACCACTTTGCCTTTGCTGAGAGTTTCACAGACACGACTTCCTTTCAACCTTAAAACACCCCCATGTGTGAGAGTTACTAATAGCTACTTTTCAGGGAAAGAAACTAAGGCATACAGCAGGTTGTGATGTGACTTGCAAAGTCACACATGCACCATGGAAATGGCTTGGTCCCACACGAGTCTGATACTCATTACTGAGTCATGCTATTCCTGAGTGATTCGCTAGGGGGGGATTTGCTGTGGGACATTTTTGGATCAAGATGAAACACTGAAAAGTCTCATGACTGCCAGTGATAGCACAGGGTGGAGGAAGAGCTGCTGAGGGGGAATCCAGGCGTGGCTGAAATAGAAAGGCACATCCGAAGTGGTTCAAATAGTCACAGGATTGATGGCATCTACCCCTAGGTCCCAAAGCCAGGGACTGTCCCCATGGATGTATGCTCCAGGGGAACACAGTTTAAGAACCTTACAGAAGAAAGCTCTGTGGATGGGGAGGCACTGTCTCTGAGCACCTCTCCTGCCCCACACTGGCCCCAGCCATCGGCATCTCCTGCCTGGGCCACTGCAGGAGCCTCCGGTCTGCTGGCCTCGCATTCACTCTTACCTGGCTAGAGGCAGGTCTCCCCCCTGAATGGGCAATATGACCATTTGTAAAGGTTCATGATGGCCGGGCGCAGTGGCTCACACCTGTAATCCCAGCACTTTGGGAGGCGGGGGCGGGCAGATCAGGAGGTCAGGAGTTTGAGACCACCCTGGCCAACATGGTGAAACTCCATCTCTACCAAAAATACAAAAACTTAGCCGGGTGTGGTGGCAGGCACCTGTAATCCCAGCTACTTGGGAGGCTGAGGCAGGAGAATCCTGCTTGAACCCAGGAGGCAGAGGTTGCAGTGAGTGGAGATCGTGCCATTGCACTCCAGCCTGGGTGACAGGGCAAGACTCCATCTCGAAAAAGAAAGAAAAAAGAAAGAAAAGGTTCATGAGACTACGCACAGCTGCCAAATATTCCCCAGGGGCTCCCGATTACCCTGAGAATGAACCTGAGACTCCTTACAAGATCCTGTGTGACCCTGTCCTGTGATCTTTCTCTATCACGCTCCCCCGCCCTTTCTGGTCCAGCCCCATTGGGCTCCTTTCATCCCCAAGCACATGCCTCTTCCCAGGCCTTCACAGTTATGGCTCATTCTGCCTGGAACGCTCTTCTTCCAGACATCTTACACGCAGATTCCTCACCATTTGGGGTCAACTAGAAAAAGACATCGCCTTAGAGAGGAAGGGCCATCCAGCCTGAATGAGAAACCCTACTCTTGTGGATTGAAGCGTCCCTCCCCACCCCACCAAAACATATATTCAAGTCCCAACTCTGGATCCTGTGAATAGGACCTTCTGGCAATAATGTCTTTGAGATGTGATCAAGTTCAGATGAGGTCCTGCCAGACATAACGGGGCCCAGGCCAATGACAGCTGCCCCCCTGATCAGAGGAATCAACACACATGCACTCGGGAAGAAGGTCACGTGAAGACAGAGGCAGAGATGGGAGTGACACAGCCACAGGCCGCGGAGGGTCAAGGGTCTCCAGGAGCCACAGGAAGCTGGGAGGGACAAGGAAGGGTTTCCTCCTAGAGACTTCAGAGACAGCATGGCCCTGTGACACCTCGATTCAAACTTCGGGCCTCCAGAACTATGAGAGGATAAATGTGTGTTGTTTTAAGCAATTCAATTTGTGGTCATTTGTTACAGCAGCGACTAGAAACTAATATACCCACCCACCCACCAGACACACACACACACACACACACACATACACACCAAGTCATTCGCAACTCTACTCTCCTTTTAACAACGACAGCGGCCTTTTGAGTTCCTTTGGCCCCTGGTCCTTCACAGCGTCTGAAGTCACCCTGGCTCTTCCTGGTACGCCTCATGAGGGCACGCTCTGCCTCGTGCACCACTGAATCCCCAGCATCTCAGAAAGTACCCGGCCCACGGTAGATCCCTAAAAATTCTGATGAAAACACATTAAATGGTCAAGGGGACATCTAAGGGGAGATGGAAATTGGGCTGGGCCTTCAAGAAAGATGTGAAGGAAAGGAGAGGAAACCCAGACAGGAAGCCTCTAAAGCACAGGCACCCATGGAAAGGCTGCTGTGGAAAGCAGCAGTTTTGCTGGAGGTGGGAGGCCTGGAGTGTCAGGGGAAAGAAACACCCAGCTGGCTTCAGCCACCCAGAGAAGCTCTGAGGAAAGGGTCCCTGGACAGGTTCATTGTGATAGAGAGAGCCAGAGCAGGGGAGGGGACGGGGGCTGCGAGGAGTCATTGAATGGTGCCAAAAGTCACCGGGAAGGGAGGAGATTCCCCCTCACTTCAGACTTTGCGGCAGGCTGGTTCCTCTAGGGGGCTGGGGCCTTCCTCTCCAGCGCTTCTTAGCTGAGTGGTCCTGCCACTTTTGACATCAGCTGGGCCCAGGGCTGCCTCATAAAATGCCTTGACCACTCCCTGTCTTCTCTAAAAGGAGGGTCATATTCTATACCAACCTCTCAGGGATTTTTGGGGTGTGTGTGAGACTCCAGTGAGATAATATCTGTAAAGTGGCTGGCCTTAGGATATACGTCCAATAGGAAAAAGATGATCACCCTCTTGTTATGATTATTCAGCATTACAGCCAGGGAGCAACATGGGGGTGTGGGTTTCAACCCCAGCTCCGCAACTTGCTAGGGTGTAACCCTGGTGAGTGACTCTATCTCCCTGTGCAAAAATGGGGACCATTAACTGCAGGACTGGAGGGAGGATGCTTGGGGTGGCACATGAAAGCCCTTGGAATGGTGCCTGGCACACACTTGGCACTCAATGAGTGGTGGCTGCTGTCATTGTCATTGTCATTGTCATTTGCGGTTTGTTGCTGTTATTGGGGGGCTTATTTATTCCAGACAACAACAGGAACGTGAGTGCCTGCTGGATGGCCCAGGAGAAATCCCACTGAGGTCACCAGGATCCGGTTGGGAAAATGTGGAAGTCAAAAGGTCACTGTCATTGTTAAAAGGAAGCAGAAGAGAGTGAGACACAGTGAGAGTGTAGTGCCTCAGTTTGTCTGAATTCTGGGGTCTTAACAAGCCACAGAACTGCTACCGTGCTGCAGACATTCATAACTCATCCACTCATCCATCCCTTTAACCAAGAGGATCACTGAGCACCTACTAAGTGCCAGGTACTCTCCTAGCACTGAGGATACAGTGCTGACCAAGAGAGGTGTGGTTTCTGGTTCCTGGAGTTCAAATCTGTTGGAGAACATGGACAAATGAGTCAGCCCATCGGTGTGATTAGTACCAGGATGTAGGCAGCACAGGGGCAGAGGCCGGCAGAGCCAAGAGGGGGGCCTCCCATCCAGGCTGGGTGGTCAGAGATTCTCAAATTCCTCTTCTAGCAAAGGAACAAAAACAGGAACCTGGCCAAGCACAGTGGCTCATGCCTGGAAACTCAGCACTTTGGGAGGCCAAGGTGGGAGTATTATCTGACCCCAAGAATTTAAGACCAGCCTAGGCAACATAGCAAGACCCCATCTCTACAAACGATTTAAAAAATTAGCCAGGAATGGTGGTGCACACCTCTAGTCCCAGCTACCCCAGAGGCTGAGGTGGGAGGATTGCTTGAGCCCGGGAGGTTAAGGCTGCAGTGAGCCGTGATCACACCACTGCACTCCATCCTGGGAGACAGAGTGAGATCCTATCTTAAAAATAAAAAAATAGAAACTTGACTGGCTTCATAATCAGTCATTTACATATTAAGTGTGAGCTATGCAATGAGAAAACACAAAAGAAAGTATTTAGTAATTGGATTTAGGCACTGATTTTTTTTAGGGGGGGGATAACTGTTGAAATAATAAATTATAGAACAGTAATGAGAGCAATTATTTTTGAATGGATACTTTGAGGGTTATATCGTTTATTAAAAGACTGAGACCTTCCATAGATTATTTGCTGTTTCGCTGCTTCCTACCACCCTCCAAAGACTTCCACTGCCTGGGAACCTCCCCCACAATTCAGCAAATAAATAGTTAAAGCCTGGCTCAGCAGAGGTGTCTAAGGATCCTGCTCCTATAGTTCTGATTGGTTTCTACCCAGTTGTTACATTCATTAAATATTATTATCACTCTTTCCTAACATGGGGAAACTGAGGCACAAGTGAAGTAACTCACACAAGTGGCCGAGTCAAGATTTGAACCTCTGATTCAGAGCTCAAGCTGTTAACCTCTTGGATAGTAGCAATGTCACCTGGACCCCAGTGGAGACTCACAGAAATAGGAGACCCGGTCCCTGTCCTCAGGTGGCTTGTAATTAAGCCAGGGAAAATTCATAATAAAGCTGGTCATTGAAGTGTCTGGTGAACGTGTGAGTCTCTCTGGAGTCTGAGAAGAGAGGCTTGCAAGCTGGAGGGGCTTCCTGGAAGAAGGGCCATCTGAGTAGCAAGGGAAGGACTAGCCAGGAGGAGGGGTTCCTGGGAGGGGCTCTCAGTACAGAGAGCAGCATCAGCTTTGGAGCTGCCACACTGGCTGGCTGGGGACTTTATTCTTCTACTAAGAGTAGAAGTCTTGTGCTTCATTTCCCTGAGGGAAGTCAAAGCAAGGAGCCCCTCGCTAACTCACAAATCAGCTGCTGCCTCAGTTTCCCCATCTCTAGCAATGAGACTTATATCCTCCGCATCCTCCCATATGTCTCTTTCCCTCCCAGCATATGTCAGGGAACAACATGGTATTGGGGGAAAGATCCCAGAACCAGGATCTGGTCCCACCTCGGTCACCTCATCTTTCAAATAGCATAAAAAATTATGATGATATTAGTGAGTTTCAGAGCCTGGGTTCAAACAAAGGCTCCACCACTTCTTCCCGGGTAACACTTGGCCTGTTGCCACACATCTCTGTGCCCCACTCCTCCTCCAGGAAGGACACCATGATTGCAGTACTTATCATCTACAGTGCTATGACAATTAAGAGACTTAATGCTTGCAGGACACCTAGCCCCTTGTCCTACTCCAGTCAATGCTCAGTTTATGTTTGCTGTCACCATCCAGCTCAGCAACTGAGCACTTACTGTGTGCCAGGCACCAGGCACTGTGCTCCTTATCTGCTGTGTGACCTTGGCACAGCTGGGTCTCACTATCTTAACTGTCAGACAATGCCATTCGGTGCGTGCTGACTGCATGTTAGGCGCAGAGCTAAGCGTTTCACATGCATCATTTCATACGATGCTCTCCACAACTCTATGAAGTCGATACTATCATTATTCCTTTTTTGCAAATGTGAAAATTGAGGCTTCGAAAGCCATGATCTTAACCCTATCTGTGTCCCTGTAAAGTTCCAGTCAGTTCAAAAGTACCTTGGAAAGTATAAAGTACTGCATCTCTTCAAAGAACGTCTACTGTCAAATCCAGTTTCTCCCCAGCATCAGTTACTGTTTCACATCTTTCCTGTAACAGTTTTTGTAGCTACTATTTATGGAGCATTGACTACGAGCAAGACACCATTTTCAGCACCTTATCTGCTTTATTTACCTCCTTGAATCTCATAACAACCCTGTAAGAGAGGCATAATTATCGGCTCCATTTTACAGATAAGTGTGACACAGAGAAGTTAAGTCACTTGCCCAAGATCATACAGTTGTGATGTGGCCAAGCAGAAATTCGAATGCAGGCAGGAGGCAGGGAGGCTGGGTTTGGGAGTGAACAAAGCTCACCCCGGGTTTGTTTATTCCTGAAATACTTTCCATCATCTCACTTCAGATAAAACTGAACACACCTCTTTCAGATCTTCAGTTTTTCGCAGGGCCAGTGCCGCTTTCTGTGCAGAAAGTTCGGTATTTTTTAACATGCAAATATTTCTCTTCTCTAATGACCCCACCCATCTGCAGGCACACTGGAGTCTGTGTCTGAGTCTAAGGGGGCATCAGGCCTCCTCAAGAGACCGCTGCGCAGGGCAGAGTGGAAGCATTTGGATCAGCCTGTGTCAAGCCAGCTGTCTCTGATGCCTGGAATCGCATTCTGTGTGCCCAGTGAGTTGCCTTGGCAGACCAAGCATGGGTCGCCTGGAACAATCTTGTGCCCTTGTCTCCCACATGTACACACACACGCGTGCACACACACACACACACGGGCGCGCACACTGGCGTGCCCATAGCCCACAATCCCTGCACACATGGGCATGGGCTGGGGAGGGGTAGCTATTGAACATGCACTCACAAAATACACACAGTTTGAAACCTCAGCAGAACTAGTTCACACACCTGGGGCGCAGAGTTAGCAGCCTCAGTAAAATTCAAGGCTTGTGTCAGATCACACAGTAAAAATTCAAGGCTTGTGTCAGATCACACAGAAGCCCCGTTTCTCATCCAAGTTCTTTCTCACTCTCTTCGAAATAGAGCTAAATTTGGCATTAGGCTGACCTCCACCCCCAGCATCAGAACATCAAACACCCGGTTTCAGTATTCATGACAGTAAAACCCCTTTCTCACCCTTAATATGTCTGTCATCTGTCTGAGAGCATCGCTTTTACAGATGATGCGATATTAGTAAAAAAAATTTTTTGGCCATTATGTCATAGGCTTGACAGAGGACAGGATAAACCGGTCCCCGTTAAAACGTTCAAAGTGCTGGCCGGGCCTGGCTTTCAAAAACGCAGCTCAGCTAAAAATATGTGTCATTGAGGTCTGCCGTGGCAAAGCACACCGTTTACCTAACCCAAGGCATTTGGCTTCAATCTAGTTTGAAAAAATAAAAAAGGCTCTCAGGTTTATTTACTGAAATTGTCATTTCTTCCCCCACCCTCCCCAGAACTGTAATCAGCCACGCAGAGCACAAAACCTACATTCAACTCTGATTTTATGACACGAGGCTAACTCCTCCTCCGCGAATTTATTTCCCTTCACTCTGGAAGCCCTTCCCACTTGGCAGCCGGGCCCCGCAGCCCCCAACGCCGTGCTCCCCTCTGAAAAACACAACGCTTTGCCCGTTTCCACTTTTAAAGACCGATTCATTATTGTGGAGCCAAAGCCCCTCCGCAATCCCGACCGGTTAACCCCCTCCCCTAAGATCCAAGTGGCGTGACACCAGGGCTAAGTCCAAGAGAAGGGGAAAGAAGCAGAAACAGGGAAAGTAGAGTGTAATCAGATCCCCAAACAAACTGATGGTACATTGCACTTTAAAGGGGTAGCTGGAGGACTTTATCCAGCAGGCACATCCAAAAAGGGGAAGAAAATGGTTTAAATGTCCCAGAGCCTCTGCTGCCGCTGTAACTGTTAGAAAGCAAAGTCTTCCATACTATACTTACTATCTAGTAAAATGCCAAGCCTGTTCGCTTAAAAGAAATAATAATAATAATAATAATAATAATAATAATAATACTGCAGCGTTATGGCATTTGCTGTCAAAAGCCGAGTGCTGAAACGGTTAAACAGCCAGCAGTTAGTAGCGAGAATCCCTCCCGGTGTCCCGTGGAGGGGAAAATCCTCCCGACAGACCGGCCCAGGGGAATCCCGGCTCGCGACGCTTCCCTGCCCCCGCACAAAGTTGTCCAAAGTCGCCTTCCCAAAGGTCCCTTCCCTGGCCGGGGCGCGGGCGCCCCTCCGCGGGCCACACTACCTGTGCGCCCAGAGTGAGCAGGGTCCCGGGCCTCCGGCACCGACCTCTGCCCGGAGCCGAAAGTGCTGCCCGGGACGGACGGGAGCAGCAGGAAAGGGCCGGGAGGAGCGAGCGGAAAAGGCTGGAAGGGATCGAGAGTCAGTTACCTTGGTCCACAGACCCCATGATGCGGAGGGGATGGCAGTGCCCCAGTCTGAACGCAGCCTCTCTCTGCATCTGGAGAGGACGGGGGCCTGGCGGGTGTTTGGAAAGGGGGGTCTGTTTGTATAGACCAGCAGCCGAGGGGGGCGCCGTCTTCTCTACCGCGTGCCCGCGGGGCTACCCTGGCCGAGGAGCCTCGGAGCGGCCCGGGAGCTGCGCGCCTCCCGGCTCCCGGCGCGGCGGAGTCGGCGCGGCTCCGCGATCGGGCTTACTCCAGAGGCAACGCGACTTCCTTCCCCGCGCTCCGTGTTTATAGGCTTTCAATGCAGTAAAATAACGGGATTCCCTCACTGTTTCCTCCTGTTTATCCAGCGCCATGGAAACCACTGGATCCCGTCCATCTCCAAAACTAAGGGCTTTCCTGCAAACTTCACACTCAGGAATCCATGACGTCGCCTCCTCCGCGGCCAGCCAGCTCCGTGGCTCCTTCGGCCGCCAGCACAAGTCCCTGATTGTTCGCGAGAAAAGTCTGGGAGAGGGAGCGAGGCGGGCGACGGCGAGAAGAAGGGGGTGGGGGCGTGCGAGTGTCCAAGTCGGCCCTGCAGGAGCCCCAGGCGGCTGTTTGCAAGTAGTGCCCCAGCCACCGCCTTCCCTGGCCCGCGGCAGCTTTTCATAAATCATGCCCGAGACTCCCAAGCCCCCCAATTGCCAAGCGGGCGCCTCTCGGAGAAAGCGGCCCAGGGTTCAAACCAACACCCCAGGTTGTCCAAGCTCCTGGACGTTCGCCCAGGGGGCCCTTCCCAGTCCCTCACTGCCTCTGGCTGCCCAGATTTTTGTGTGTTCAGGGATGGTGGGGAGGAGGAAGAGGAGAAGGAGGAGGAAGGAAAAGAAATAAATAACGGTGCCTTGTGTCAACTCTCCAACTTTGAGAATTTTTTTCAAAGAGTTTATTTTTAGATTCATTTAGAAAATCCAAGGTTTCCAGTGATGCTCAGAGGCTCCAGAAATAATGAAATGGCCAAGAGAGGCTGAAACCAGGCAACCCATGTGTTTACACATGCTCTGAATAAACAGGAAAATAAAGAGAAGGGATATCATGAACTTTGCACGGTGTCCAGGAGAAAGTCCGTGCGATGCCACGCATGGTTCAATGCAGTAGGCCACGGGACCCCCGGAAGGTCCGTGGGGAAGGGGAGGACGGCGAGAGGGAGAGGCGCTGCACTCAAGATGCCTTTTCTGGACTTGAACTAGGTCTGCCTCTTCACCTGCCTGCAGGATGGGAAATTCTGAGCCCAAAGATAAAGCTGGCTTTGAAACGGACTTCAGACACTGTTGTGAGCTCTGATAAAATTGTGGGTAGCAACCAAGGCTGGTGACTCATCACATACACACCCCCCACTGCACGCTCTCACAGACAGACTTGAACTTAAAGAGGCATTGAGAGGCAGCTGGCTCCATCCGTGGGACCACTCTGTTTTCCAGCACTGGCCCACAATAGCCTCACTGGGCAGCTTTCAGACATAACCACTTCTGCTGGAGATAGATGCTGGCCCACAGAGACCAGCTGGAACTGGGCCTGAGAAAGCCCCACCCCCAACCCCGCCCAGGGGACTCTCTTCAAGCCTGCCTCAACCAGGGTGGCCTCCAGCCTGAGTAATACTGTTCCCCCGAAGAGCAGCCGTTATCTGTGCGCCTACTGTGTGCCAAGGAATTCAAGGTAAGGAAGTCTCATTGACTCTCCAGTAAGTCAAAAATCACGCAGCCACCAAACTTCTTGCAACCACCCTGCAAAGAGGGGGATCCCCCTCCCCCACTTTCCAAAAGGGAAACTGAGGCACATAGCAGGCAGGTGGCTTTCCTGGTGATTTACTTGGCAAATTCCAGAGTGCAGACTTTATGGGTGTAGACGGGGTTCTCTTCAGTGGAGCCTATTGAGGAAGACTCATTCCCGGAGGCCTCTTTGGCCAACCATCTGAAGCAAGAACGGGGTGACCAACCGTCCTGCTTTGCCTGGGATTGAGGGGGCTCCGAGAATGTCAGACTTCCAGTTTTAAAGCTGAGAAGGTTCCAGGCAACTTGGGATAGGTTGGTCATCCCAGGCATGAATGAAACTCAACTTCGTTTTACCACTATCCAGACACCAAGGAGGCCTGCTAACCATTGTCTCCTGAAGACAGTTGCTACACTTAGTAACACTATGAACAGCAAGCCTCACTCAGTCCTTACTAGGTGCCAGGCCCTGAGCTGCACTCATCTGTAAATTCCCACTCACAACCCCACTGCAAAGTAATGGACTAAAGCTGAAAGGGGTTAGCCCTGTGCCATCCAATATGGCGGCCAAGAGCCACATGTGGTTATTAAAATGTTAAATAATTAACAATTAAATCTAAGTGTCAGTTCTTCAGTTGCACAAACCATATGTCAAATGCTCAAAAGCCCACACGTGGCCGGTGGCTACCAAACTGGACAGCACAGAACAGACTATTTCCATCACCGTAGAATGGACTCTCGGGCAGCAGTGGGTTAGACAACCTGAGAGGCCATTTAAAGCTCGGGCCCTACAGTCAGATGCTTGGCTTTGCCATGTCATCACTTACCCCACTCTGTAAAATGGGGACACTAGGAATCCCCTCCTTAAAGACTTGTAAGGATTCAATGAGTTTATTTCATTGAAGTGCTAAGAACAGTAAAGTGAATAACAAATCCTAAAAATATGAAAGGAAGGAAGGAAGGGAGGAAGGGAGGGAGGGAGGGAGAAAAGAAAGAGAAAGAAAGAAAGAGAAAGAAGGAAAGAAAGAGAGAGAGAAAGAAAGAAAGAAGAAAGAAAAGAAAGAAGAAAAGAGAAGAAAGAAAAGAAAGAAAGAAAGAAAAAAGAAAGAAAAAGAAAGAAAGAACCTTCCCACAGTCAAGGAGTGAGTAGTGATTAAGCCAGGAGTACGATCGTAGGCCTGTGCCTTCATGCTCTTCCTCTCCAGGCCTTCCTACAGCTGCATCTCCAGATCATCCGACAAGCTCGGCAAGGTGTGCTTCCTTTCACCCTCCCACTGAGCTTGATGCTGTGAGCCCCACTGACAGACGAGCAAACTGAGGCCCTACAAACTGACATGCACACAGCCAGCAAACGGCCGGCCAGAGTTGAACCCAGCTCTGTTTGGCAACAAAGCCTGTGTTCTTGGCACCGTATCCCTTGCCTCCCAGAACCCTCCCTTGGAGCCGAGGTCTTGGAGGCCAGAAGCGAGAAAGGAAACAAGCCTGCTGGGCCCTCCTCTGGCGGACTCATTATCGGGGATAAATTTAGACTCAGTCCCACCCAACGCAGGCCTCCGAGGCGATGCCCCAACGCCACAGGTGTCCAGCGCTGCTAAGCGGGGGATGTCTCTTGGAACGAGAAAGAATCAGCATTTAGCCACATTTTTATAGAGCCCACTCTTTGTCACCGCTAAGCGTTTTTCCCTTTTAAAGCACATTAATACTACAAGGGCTGGAGTCGGGCAGTTGCAGCTGAGTCACCTAATTTGCCCTTCTGGGCTGCAGCTTTCGGCTTCTTAGTTTAGCCGTTCCTCGGATCCCTCAGACAATTTCTTTCCTCTCCCATTGCCAGGGCAAGAAATATTTTGTCCTTTTGAACTGAACCACCCACTGTTTTTCACTTCTCTCGAGCACTCTCCCTTTTTTAAGGGATGCTCCAAGCGGGGGTGGGTGTGGAGCTTCCGCCCACTAAATTATCCACGAAAACTCCCAAAAATAGAGGCTCTCAGCTGGGGTGGGAATGCACCAGCAAGTAAGGAACAAGCAAAAGAGAAACTGAATCAAAGCAAATAGAAGGCGTCCAGGTGGCCGTAGGGGGACTGGTCCAGGGAGGCTGCAGAGACAGCTGGGTTGCAGGAGACCTTGAATCACCAGGGAAGCCTTTTATTAGATTCTCTTCCCTCCGACAGCCTCATCAATCACAAACACCGATATTTCTGCTGAGACACCACGTCACTGATGCTGCCCCAACCAACCTATTCAACACCAGGGTTACTTAAAAGGCCTAGGGCAGCTTAGGTGAGGGCCCCTCTCTGCACCGCTCAAGTGTCATCTCTGCGCCGGTCAGTCCCCTTGACTGTCAACCCCTTCCTGACTGAAATGTAGACAGCAGTTAAGAATTGGTCTAGGGCCGGGTGCAGTGGCCCATGCCTGTAATCCCAGCACTTTGGGAGGCCAAGGCGGGCAGATCATGAGATCAAGAGATCGAGACCATCCTGGCCAACATGGTCAAACCCCATCTGTACTAGAAATACGAAAATTAGCCAGGTGTGGTGGCGCACACCTGTAATCCCAGCTACTCAGGGGGCTGAGGCAGGAGAATCGCCTGAACCCAGGAGGCAGAGGTTGCAGTGAGCCAAGATCATGCCACTGCACTCCAGCCTGACCACAGAGCAAGACTCTATTAAAAAAAAAAAAAAATTGGTCCAGAGTTCTACATGTCTCAAACATAGAAAGTAGGACCGACGCAGGTGTCTGAAAGGTTTATTGACCTACCTAGAATAACAATGAACATTTACAGAGCAATTGCTATATGGTAGGCATTAACGCGTTAAATCCTGCTGACGACTTTATCATGATCATTTTACAGAGGAGGAAACTGCGGCATAGAGAGGTCGTAGAGTTCTCCCAAGGTTGCACGGCCAGTAAGTGGCAGAGGTGGGATTGGAACCCCAGCCACCTGGCTCTCAGGTGGTTTTTCAATTGCTCTGAGAGGCTCCCCATCAAATATATGTTTGCCAGGCTTATTCGTGGGCATGGCTCAGGCTAAGCACTGGGGATGGGGTGAGGACACAATTAGAAGTCATGGTCCTTGCCTTCTACTTGGTTGACAAGGACACCGCCATGCCGAGCAAGCAGGAGTGATTGGACAGCAGCAACAGGAACTGCCCATGTGGGCTGTAAGTGCTGGAGGTATTCACGGAGGGTGGGCAGTGCAGCCTGGTGAGCTCTGACCAGGGGAGTTTTCCTGCCCAATCTCTCTCTTTGCCTGCTGCCATCCACGTAAGACGTCACTTACTCTCCCTTGCCTTCTACCGTGATTATGAGGCTTCCCCAGCCATGTGGAACTGTTAAGTCCAATTAAACCTCTTCTTTTGTAAATTGCCCAGTCTTGGGTATGTCTTTATCAGCAGCATGAAAACGGACTAATACAGAGAGACATGAGCATCTGAGAGGCCAATGTATCTAATGAAGCACTAAGCACAGTACCTGCTACACAGTAGGTGCTCAATAATCGAGGGTGTTCCCACCCACCCTCTCAGCTGCCTCAGCCGGGAACCTGGTAGTTGCCATCCCTAACGTCCTCCCCTTCCATTACTACATCTTACAGATAGATCTCCCGGCTCTGAGCCTCGTCCCTCGGAAAAATCTCTCAAATTCACTCGTGGCTATTAAAATTTTAAATAACTGCAGGGCGTGGTGGCTCATGCCTGTAATCCCAGCACTTTGGGAGGTTGAGACGGGAAGATCACTTGAGGTCAGGAGTTCAAGACCAGCCAACATGGTGAAACCCCGTCACTACTAAAAATACAACAGTTAGCTGGGCATGGTGGTGCACGCCTGTAATCCCAGCTACTTGGGAGGCTGAGGCAGGAGAATCACTTGGAGGCAGAGGTTGCAGTGAGCCAAGATCGGGTCACTACACTCCAGCCTGAGTGACAGACCGAGACTCTGTCTCAAAAAATAATAAATAAATAAATAAAATGTTAAATAAGTAAAAAGTAAATAAAATGTGTCAGTTCTTCAGTTGCACAAGCCATATGTCAAGTGCCTAAAAGCACACGTGGCTGGTGGCTACCAAATTGGACAGCACAGAACAGAACGTTTCCATCACCGTAGAAAGTTCTCTTGGGCAGCCCTGGGTTTGACAACTTAAGAGGCCAGTTCCTCCGAGCAACTGAGAAAACACTTGAGAGCCAGGTGGCGGGGGTCCCATCCCACCTCTGCCACTTACTGGCTGTGCAACCTTGGGAGAGCTGCACAACCTCTCTGTGCCAGTTTCCTCCTCTGTAAAATGATCATTTTAAGATTGTTGGGAGGATTTAGTGTGTTCAGGCTACCACACAGCAAGTATTCTACAAATGTTCATTGTTATTCCAGGTAGGTCACCTCTCTTCCTCTCCATAACGCCAGCCTTGCCACGGCCCCCGTCAATCTCTCTCTCCTGGTAACTCTTCGGCCTCTTCGCCACCGGTTCTCTCCTGTTCCTTCCCTGAGGTCTATTCTCTCCTGCACAACCAACGTGATCTTTTCTCAGCTTTAGAATCTAAAGGGCACATGAGACCATGTCGTCCACCACTGAATCACAATTACCTTGCAGGTAAAGTTCAAAATCCCATATATGACCAATGACCTATAAAATCTAACTCACCTTCTCCAGTCTCACCACCACTCACCTCTTAACACCCTTCAACGCCACACCCCTGCCTACTGAAGCACTCAGCACCCCACTCCCCGCCAATTCTCCCTGTTCTTCCTCACTTCCAGGCCTTCCACCAGGCTGTTCTCGCCCTCCTCCCACCCTCAAGCTCCTCTCTGCGCTTGGGTAATTCTGGTGGCCTCTGGGTCTCACTTTGGATAATATTTCTTAGGGAGAAGTCTCAGCTTCCTCATCTATAAATGGAGCTACATCTACTTCTTAGGGAGTGATATGGTTTGGCTGTGTCCCTACCCAAATCTCATTCTTGAACTCCCATGTGTTGTGGGAGGGGCCTGGTGGGGAGATAACTGAAGCAGAGGGGCAGGGCTTTTCTGTGCTGTTGTCATGAGAGTGAATACATCTCACGCGATCTGATGGTATTATAAGGGGGAGTTTTCCTGCCCAATCTCTCTCTTTGCCTGCTGCCATCCGTGTAAGACATGACTTGCTCCTCCTTGCCTTCCACCGTGATTATGAGGCCTCCCCAGCCACGTGGAACTGTTAAGTCCAATTAAACTTCTTTCTTTTGTAAATTGCCCAGTCTCAGATGTCTTTATCAGCAGCATGAAAACAGACTAATACGGAAAGACATGAGCATCTGAGAGGCCAATGTAGCTAATGAAGCACTAAGCACGGTGCCTGGTACACAGTAGGTGCCCAATAATGGTAGCTACAGTTACTATCATGTTGCCACTACAAACACCCATCATGCTTTATCACCCAGCTCAACCAGATATAGCATTTTAGAAGTGCCCCATCATCTTAGAATACAATTCAATTCCTCCCCAAGGCTGATGTAGCCAGCCTTTAGAAGGCCCAAGTGGCACCCACCTCAGTGTTCCTGCTTCTGAGCCACATCCTCCCAAATGGGCAACACAAGGTTATGGCAGAAATGAGATGCGTGACTTCCAAGTCTAGGTCATAAAAGGCGTGTGGCTTCTGCACTGCTGTCGTGGATACCCCACCTTGGGGAAAGTCGGCTGCTGTGTTGTGAGGACACACGGGCAGCCCTTTGGAGAGGTCCATGTGGTAAGAAACTGAAGCCTCCCGCCCACAGCCAGCATCTCTGTCAAGCTTTCAGATGACTGCAGCCACAGCCAATGGCTTGACTCAGGAAAAACCCTGCACCACCCAACTGTCTGTTCCTGAGCCACAGAAACTGTGACATGACAAACACTTGCTCGTGAAAGCCACAATGGTCAAGAGGAAGCAAGAGAAAATGAATGCAATGGCCTTTGAGGTCCGGCCCTACCCACCTGTCTGGTGTCCCGTCCACTCCCTCTGAGCCAGACACCTCCTGGCTTTCTTGCTTCCTTCCCCCTTGGCCTGGGACCCTTCGTCCCTAGATGTCTATGGCTGGCTTCTTCCGTCTTCTAGGCCTCAGTTTAAATGCCATTCTGTGAGAGCATTCTTCCATGACCCTCACCTCTGAAACTAGGCCCCTCTGCCCTGAAGCTCAACCCCACCCCGCAAATCTCAATCCCAACGCCCTGTCATATTTCTTTACAGCATTTATCACTTACCGCAAATAAATTACACATTCATTTGTGTATTCTATGTCTCCTTTGCCTCCCAACTAAAATATCAACTCCACGAAGGCAGGAACTTTGTTTTATTCCCTGCTGTGTCCTCAGCACCTAGAGTGATGCCTGGCATATGGTCGAACCTCAAAAATGTTTGTTGAGTGAATAACACAATATGAAATTGTCTCATCTGTTTGTTTATTTGGTTATGACTCATCTCCCCCACTAGACTAGGAAAATAGGGGCATGTCTGTCTTACTCGGGACTTGGCACGGTGTCTGGAACGGGTGGTACTCAGTCAATTACCCTATCTAGCATCTGTGACAGACACAGGGACTAACTCATTTGGGTCTCACAACAACTGAGATGAAGGCCACTATTATCCCCATTTTGCAGGAGGAGTGGGGGAAACTGAGGCACAGAGGCCCAAGGTCATCAAGTAGTAAGTGATAGAGTATGAATTTGGAGAATGGCAGCCTGGCTCCAGAGCCAGACTCCTAGGTCCTGTCTATGTTTGTTGAATGAATTAATGACAGGCACAGCCACGATGGTCTGGCCACCTGCTCAGCCTGCTGGGGAGGACCGTCACTCCATCACGTGGCCGAGGAGGTGAGTGAGGTGCTCAGCTGGGGTTGGCAGAGGAGAAGGAACGGGGCGGTGGCTGGCAGCTGGGGAGGCCTTCCCCGTCTCCTAGCAATGGAAAGGTTCGCCTCATCCGGAAAGAACTCCCAGTTCCATGGTTGTGGCAGGGAGTGAGGTGTCTCCCCGGCCTGGTTCGTTTCAAAATACATTGTCTTGCTTTTAATAGCCTCCCTGATCAGCTCTTGGAGGTTCTCATGACTTACTGTTCCCAAAATAATACCCAGCACCGCTTTTTCCAACTCAGAAGTGCTGAATCTTGCTACCTCCCAATCAGCCACTGGCTGCTGCGAACTGTGGTAATCCCCGGGTCCCCCAAGATGGAATGTGACCCAACAGGGAGGTTTCTGAGGCATCTGGAGAGAGCCCTGACGTTCCCGGCAGCTCACAGGCTGCTGACAGCAAGTTTCCGGGGACAGCCTGCCCATCCACGGGGCTCCCTCGTTGCTCCCGGCTGCTGAACTGAGATGTGACCGTGGCCAGCAGCAGCCCTAAGAACACCCCAGCCCTCAGAGATGGGGAAGATTTTCCTAGAAACTGGAGAGCTGACGTGGAGTGAGAGGGAATTGGCTTTTGGCCCTAGAGGCTGCGATCAGCTTGGCTTGCCTTTCTCCCTCTGTGGGTAGAGGGAGGCAGTATCTCATTTGCAATTTTTTGAGAGTGAACCTTGAAACATGAAGCATCTCTCCTGTGAAAGGACTGAAGAACCTATAGCTAGATTTTCTTTCTTATATTTTAAAAACCAGATGGGCTACCTTCTTCCTTTGTGTATTCATTCAATAGACATTGTGCTGTACCTACAGTATTCTAGACACTGAGGCTGCAGCAGCGAGCGAAACAGATGCAGGTGCTACCCTACAGGGCTTCCAGTCTAGGGGGGGAAACTGACAGGAAACACACAAATCCAGACAACACAGTTGAGTGGTGACATGTGCCAAGAAAAACACATAAAGGAGAGCAGGAAGATATGCAGGGCTGGGGAAAGGAGCCCGTTTTCATCAGGAAGGCTTCACAGAAGAGGTGACACTGAGGAGAACTAAATGGCGTAAAGGAGCTGACCACGCCGACAGCTGGGAAAATGCATTGCAAGCTGCGAGAGCAGCACGTGCAAAGGCCCTGAGGCAGTACCTTGTAAAATAGGAAGGCTGCCATCACTGGAAATATTGATTTTTTCACGCATTTGACAAGTTTTCTGGGCACCTGCCAGTATCCCCGAACTTTATGCTGAGGATACAGAGAAAAAAACAAGACAGACATGAATGTCTTCAGGGAGACCTTCAGGCAGATCTTCAGGCACTTGGGGCGAGAAAGGTCACCTACGGTACAAAACAGTGGGCAAGCGCAAGGATGGAGAAGGCTTGGGAGCCGGGAAATACACGGGAGGCCACAAAACCTGGTCATGTTGGGGTGCTGGAGTAGGCCTTCAAGAGCAGTGACTTCTAAATAGAGTCAATCCGTAATCATAGTCGCTAAAATTTATTGAGTATTCACATTGCACTTTGTCCTCTTCCAAGTGCTTGACGTGTGTGTTAGTCTGTTTTCATGCTTCTAATTAAGACATACCCAAGACTGGGTAATTTATAAAGGAAAGAGGTTTAATTGTCCTCACAGTTCCACATGGCTGGGGAGGCCTCGGGAAACTTACAATCATGGCAGAAGGGGAAGCAAACATGTCCTTCTTCACATAGCAGCAGCAAGGAGAAGGGCTGAGCAAAACGGGGAAAAGTTCCTTATAAAAATCATCAGATGTCATGAGAACTCACTCACTATCACAAGAACAGCATGAGGGTAACCACTTAGATGACTCAATTACATCCCACTGGATCCCTCTCATGACACATGGGGACTATGGGAACTACAATTCAAGATGAGATTTGGGTGGGGACATAGCCAAACCATACCAGCATGTATTAACTCATCTAATCCTCCTAGTCTTTGAAAGTTCAAATATTTCCCCTTTTCACAGACAAAAAAAGAGGCCAAATGACTTGCCCTAGGCCACATAGTAGAAGAGCTGGGAATCAAACCTTTAAAGGAGTGGGAAATATTCTCCACTTTCCCTTCTCCACTTCCTGCTAAAACAGGCATTTGATGGTAGGAGCTTGAGCAGCCATCATGGACCATGAGGTAGAAACTGTGTTAAGGAAGACAGAGCTGATAGATAGGAGTTCAGGTCCCTAATGATCAGGGAGCTTCCATAGCAATCCTAGATCTCCACCCACATTCTTTTTGAGAGAGAAATAAATATCTAACTTATTTAAGCCGCTGCTATCTAAGAATCTTTAATACAACAGCTAAACCTGTGTCCTAACCAATATGGATTTTAAGAGCCATGGAGAACCATCGAGTGTGGAGACACTGAGTGACACAATCAGAAATGCACTTTAGAAAGATGGCCACAGCTGAAGTTAAGAGTTGGGCTCCACGGCCAGCCGGTCTC
Source organism: Ateles fusciceps (assembly GCA_036589455.1). Classification (NCBI taxonomy): domain Eukaryota; kingdom Metazoa; phylum Chordata; class Mammalia; order Primates; family Atelidae; genus Ateles; species Ateles fusciceps. The sequence continues at coordinate 7,289,321 of JAZHEH010000847.1, forward strand.
TGTTCAGGTCCCAGCTCTGTTTCTCCCTAGCTGGGTGGCCTTTGGCAAGTTACTTAACGTCTCTGTGCCTGGGTTTCCTCGTGTACAAAATGAAAGTAATATTACCCATTGGAGAGCTGTTGTGAGGATTAAATGAGTTAGCACACGCAACGGCGCTTAAAATAGCACCTGGCACATACTAAGAACCTTAGGCTCTGTGGGTGCCAGTGGGGGGAACCTGAGCCCTTTGGTCTTGACTCAGAGCAAGAAAAGCATGTTGCGACCACCCACTCCCAGTTCAGTACTGATAGGCACCTGGGACCACAGCAAGGCCAGAGGATGTCTGAGGAGCTCCAGCCTTCATTTGCACTCAGAGGAAACAGGCCATGAGGGAGAACACGCGGATGGAGCAGTGGCCCAGGAATAAAGCCAATGGGCCCTGGGGAGCTGTACCCAGAGTGGGGCATAAGCTTGTATTAGGCCATGTTGCAGAAAGCCACCTCAGCACAGCCCATCCCAGGAAGCCGTGCCTGGGAGCCCTGCATGGAAACGGGGCAGCTGCTCTGCCAGGAGAAGCGTGTTGCACTTTTCCCCCCCCCCATGGGCTCCCTGGAAGATAAGAAACTCAAGCTTCCTGAGGATATGCTCTGAACCCTCCCGCTGGCTCCTCTGGGCTTGTCAAAATATTTCTTTGTGGAGCCATCCCCTGTTTTTCCATTAATAAAAGTATTTTTGGGCTCCCAGCAACAATGAGTGAGTGTTACAAAGAGGCTGGGCTTTCCAAGGTAAACAGAGCTCATCCTCAACCTCAGCCGGCGGCTCTCAGCCACTGAGCAGGGGAGTGGTTGTTCTTATTCTGGAGCTCTCTGTGCTCTGAGCCCTGATTTGGCCCAGGGAGAGCAGGTTCTAGGATGACCTGCTCTGTCCACAGCAGAGGGCCCTGCCAGCGCTCTTCAGGGTCCCCTGCGCTCGCATGTGCCAGGGCATGCTGCCTCCATCTATCTCTCCAGTTGATCAGTCAGTCAGTCAACACACATCTGTGAGGTCCCGCTCTGGGCCCAGCACTATACAGAAAAGACACAGTCTCTACCCTGGAGGAACCTTGCAGGGCAGCAGACATGGAAGCAGGTGAACCCACAGGTGCCATGGTAGGTATCTCCCTGGAGACAAGCTAGGGCAGAGGAGAGAGAAGCACCTAGTTCAGCAGTGATCACTATGGGCTCTGAGTTCAAACGGGCATCTACCGCTCACAGGCCATGGGACTGTAGACAAGTGACTCAACCTTTCAGGGAGCCAGTCCCCTCATCTGCAAAACGGCAATACTAAGTAAGTGAATACAACATGCTTAGAATAAAACTGTACACAGTGCAGAAGGATTAGCTACTAAATCATTGTCAGGAAATCAGTATTTGTTGAATGAATGCATGAATGAATGAATGCATGAATGAATGCACGAATGAGGAAGTAGGTGGATGGATGGAGGAATGGATGGAGTCAATGCATCAGTAACTGTATTAGTAATCTCTTGCTGCCTAATACATCACTCTAAAACTTAGTATCTTGATGCAATCATAAAAATGTATTATTTATCATTGTTTCAATGAGTCAGAAATTCAAGAGCTGCTTAGTGGGGCCCTGGGTTTTCTTGTGTTGAAGTCAAGATGTCAGCCAGGGTTGCAGTCATCTGAAGGTTTGACTGGGGCTGAAGAATCCACTTCCAAGGTGGCTCCCTTTATGGCTGGCAAGTGAGTGCTGGCTGTAGGCAGGAGGCCTCAGTTCCTCGCCATGTGGGCCCCTCCTCAGGACCTCTTGAATGTGCTAACAACATGGCAGCTGGCTTCTCCCAGAGTGAGTGAGTGAAGAGAAAGGGGGGTACCAGAACCAGAGGCTGTGACCAGTCGTCACTGTTATCACATCCTATTCCTCAGCAGCAAGTCATTAAGTCCAGCCCACATTCAAAGGCAAAGGAATTGGGCTCTACCTTTGCCCTTTGAAAAGTGGCATGTCAAAAAAAAACTTACTAGTTTAATCATGACAGCAACCTATTAGATCCCCTAGACGGATCACAAAGACCTCGAATACTAGCTTCCCCAGACCAAAGGAGTACATAGTGTAGGTATCCATTTACACAAAACTTTGGAACAGTCTGAATCAATTTGCAAGAGAGTAGTCAAGTCAATTGTTGGTTGGGTGGGAGAAGGGGGGATCTGTTGCAAAAGGCAAGTTCTGTATTTTGACTGGGACGATGATCAAAGCTGATTGAAAGGTACCTTTAAAATATGCATTTCACTGTCAATGAACTCTAATTTATTAAAGTTGATTTTGAAAAATACCAGCTTCCTGACTCTGAGTAAACCATTCCTATAATTTCTCTGGTCTAGGTCAGAGATTGGCAAACTTTCACCAGATCTGGCACATTGCCTGGTTTTGTAAATAAAGTTTTATGGAAACACAACCAGTCATGTTTATTTGCAGATGTCTATGGCAGTTTTCACACTACCACGGCAGAGTGACACAACTGAGTAGAGCATATGGCCTGCAAAGCTGAAAATATTTACTATCTGGGTATTTTACAAAAAAAGGTTGCTGGCTGGGCACAGTGGCTCACGTCTGTTATCCCAGCACTTTGGGAGGCCGAGGCGGGTGGATCACAAGGTCAGGAGATCAAGACAATCCTGGCCAACATGGTGAAACCCCATCTCTACTAAAAAATACAAAAAATTAGCTGGGCGTGGTGGTGTGTGCCTGTAGTCCCAGCTACTTGGGAGCTGAGGCAGGAGAATGGCTTTGAACCCGGGAGGTGGAGGTTGCGGTAAGCCAAGATCACACCACTGCACTCCAGCCTGAGCGACAGAGCAAGACTCCATCTCAAAAAAAAAAAAAAAAAAAAAAAAAAAGTTTGCTGACCCCAGCTCTAGAGGGAAAACTAGGATTTTAATGGTACTTCAGATGCATCCATTTTCAGGGCCAAATGGATGTCAACTTGTCAATCTTTTTACCCTAAAACTGTAACAGCCCTCAGTTCACGTGTATGCACAGCAGCTTCTCCCAGCAGCAGACAGGTGTGGGAAGATCCAAGTTCTCCGGGAAGATCCCATGACTTGCCTGCATTTGGGAACTTTTGACATCTCCTTAGAAGTGCTTTCTACAGCCCACTCTTTAGGGTCTGGGACCTCTGCCTGAGCTGGTGAATCAAGAAGAACTTGGCCCACAAAGCAGGAGACATGGGCAGCACTTCTGGGGAAGTGACTTCATTCCATTAATTATGTTTATCTACATTCAATTTCTTTTCCTTCTTCCCTCCTTCCCTCCTTCCCTCCCTCCCTTCCTTCTTTTTTTCTTTCTGCAAAGACACATTGGTCCACCAGATTGGCTGGGTGGGTCAGATTCTCTCAAAGTGATTCTTTTTCATGGTATTGACTCAATTTGTAGTCAGGCTGGCAGTATAAAATTGCACCACAATCAGCTTTAAAAACAAAACTAATTAGAAACCAAAGTGAAAACTACAAATGAGAGGTCGCAGGGAGGGCAGCTGCCTGCTACTAGCCTCTCCCCTTACATCTGAAAAGTCAGAGATTGAAACAGCAGGAGAAAGACAGTCTCAGAGTTTCAGTCCCGGGAGACCCTAAACCCGAGCTGGGGAGAAGGGACCTGGGGGTGAGCCTGCTAGGCAGATCCGCCCTGCAAGAAGTTCCCTGTCAACAGCCATTCGCTTTGCCCCACCCCTTCCCCCTTCTTCTGAAAATAGTGCCCCAATTTTTACTTTGGGGTCAGACCTTTCTGACTCTCAGTTTCTGACTCCCAGCTGTTGGAATGGGGGACATGACCCAAGTCCTCCTAATCAGCATCAGGGTGATGGGCCCAGGTCAAGGAGAATTGGCCCCAGGACTATAGTTTGAACTGCCAGGAAAGCAACTCTCTCTCACACAGGCGTTCTCTCTCTTCCTGCTGAGATGTAAGGATGGAAGCCTACAATAGCTCTCCACCAGCCTGGTGCACTGCGCTCTATACAGCAAGATGTCAGGGAATTAACCCACACAGGAAAAGACAGAGCCAGGAGATGGAAAGAGATTAGGTGCCGCTGACGCACTGGAGCCCCTGAATCCAGCGTCCCTGAAGCTAGAGGAAATTCCATGTAGCTTCTCACATACATAAAGACATTTCTTCCTCACTTAAGCCATTTTGAATTGGGCATTCTGTCACTTGCAACATCCATTTCATCCACAGGAGTTGGAGATCTGGAGAACCAGAGACCCTGCTGCTGTTGCCGGTAGTATCCACTTTACTGCCATGAAGAAAGCCAGGCTGAGGACAAGGCCAACACAGAGGGGAGCAAACCAAAGGAAATGCAGAGAAATAGAACCACAGCCTTGATCATGCAATTCCTGAAGTCCACTTCCCCCTAAAGTTCCTGAGACTGAGGTCATACAGTTCCCTAAGGTTAAAGCCAGTTCAGGTCAGGTTTTGTATTACTTGTGGCCAAGAGTCTCAATTGACACATTCGGTTTTCTTCCATGTAACACAGAGATAATCACACTTATCTCAAATAGCGGCTCTGAAGAACAGAAACCAGATGTGCAAAGGCTCCTGCCCAGAGCCTAACAGAAAGAGCAGGAGCTCCACAGATGCATTTCCTCTGCTTCTCTGACTTATTTTCTCCCCCACTCCTCACTGCTGGTCCTGTGCAGGGCAGGCTGAGGGCCATGTCATTGCTGATTCAGGCCAGGTAGAATAAGGCTCAAAGTACAGTGGTCACTGGTCCCACAGATGGAATCTAGCGCTACACTTCCCTTCTGCAAAGACAGGGCAGGCCGGCGGAAACCAGAGCTGGGATTTCACCCAGTCCCCCAGGAGTGCACGCCGGCTGACTCCCCCTTCTGGTAACACGGTGCCAGTTCTCTCTGGCAGTCCACTCCTTCCTACCTCTGTACACTTGGAGGGGGCTTCGTCCCAGTTCAAAGTTGAGTCATGTGACCAAGGTCTAAGCCAATCAGTCCATCCATGGCATTCCCCTGACCACAGTGATTGGTTCAGGGAGGAGCATGTGACCCAGGCAGGGCCAGTGTTACCCAGGAGCCTCTGCTGGGCTGCAGATAGGAGCTCAATCTTTCCTGCTGGAAATGCAGGGGGAAGAAGAATGTGGCTGTCAGGAAGCAGGAGAAGGTATGTAGGGGAGGGTCAGCACAGCAGAGGTGAAACCCAGCGACTGAAAGAGAAACCAAACCCTAGCCACGTTGTTTGAACACCTGAATCCAACCAAGCCTGGGGTCCACCCTAGAACTTTTCAACAAAAAAATTCCTTTTGTTGCTTAGACCAGTTGGCGAGGTTGCTAAGTTTAGCAAATAAAAATCCAGGCTTCGGGTTGAATTCGAATTTCAGTGAACAACAATATTTTGGTATATGTGTGTCCCATGCAACATCTGGGACCTACTTACACTAAAGAAATTATTCATTGTTCAGGTGAAATTCAAACTGAGCTGGGTATCCTGTGTTGTATGCCACCTTACTAGTTCCGGCCAGGTTTCTGATTCTTTGAACCCAAGAGAGTCTGAACTGAGGCCAGTCCCTTCCCCTTCAACAGGGCACAGAAGCGCTACTGCTCCTGCCGCGCTCCACGGAACAGGACCTCCCACTGCCAACCACAGGAGTTGGCCCCGGCCACTCCGTGAGCGACTTTGCGTCTCACTTCTCCTGCTAGCAAGGATGCTACCCACGGGGCTAAAGACTCCTACTGGGGATGCCTACTGTGTGTCAAGGGCTGAACCTGTACCCTTCACTTCCTGCCCGCAGCACTGTCCTAAGAAGCAGGCAACCTCCAGTCCTCATCTTATAGATGAGTAAACCAGCTCAGAGGCTCTGTGACCCACCCAGGGTCACGCAGCTAGTAGGAGGTAGAGCCACGTTTGATACCAAGCCCAGTTCTAGGAATGACACTTCCAAGCCAGAGGAGATAAGGAAGGAGCTGCCCTTTCCACGGATCCTTCTAAGGGAGCCCTGTGGCTGCCCTCTGGATAGAGGCAGGAGGCCTGGGGGACGTCTGAGTCACTGTGTGGCTACAGAGCCGGGTGCTGGGATCAGCAGAATACCCAGCAGGCTCCCTCCCTCAGGGATTTGAAGGGACTGGGCCCAGAGAAAGGGGAAGGACATTGGCCAAGCCACCCTCAGACAGCCTGGGGGAATAGAGGAAGCCGGCAGCTGGTGGGTCACCTGGGGGCAGGTGGCCCACCTCCTATTCTAACCTCCTCAGCCTTTCCCAGACCCCTCTCCTGAAGGCCTGCTCACACTCCACTTCTGTTTTGCTTTTTTTTTTTTAAGTTCCTTTGTTGTTACCACTTAAAACAATAAATAAATAAAGCAAACCAACAAAGCAGACATCTGGAAAGCTTTGTGGAAAATGGCATCCCGTTCAGAGCACCCGCCCTCCCTGGAGTCAGAACACAAGTGCCCACGGGACTCGCAACTGGCCCCCAAATGCTCTCAGTGGAGAGGTGAGACCCGTCCTCGTTCTCCTGCCGAATCCCTGTCTGCCCCCTGGGGGTCGCGTCCTGCCCAAAACACCACCACCTCCATGGGCATGGCTCTCAGCTCCCATTCTGTACCCTGACCAGGTTCCCCGGCCTCCCTGAGCTACCCAGCACATCCCCGACCCTACTCCATCCTTTCCCCTCCCACTTGGCCTCTCTTTTCATTCTGGCAGCCATGCCCCATCTCAGACTTATATCTCATTTCTGACCCATCCCAAAAGCTCTGCTCCCCTCACTTCACCTCTTCTTCCACTCCACCTGCCTCCTTCACCCCGCCACTGCTAAAGTATCTTCTCAAAGTGCAGCTCAGATCACAATACCACTTTCCCTACTCAACAACCTTCTAGGCTGCTGTGGTGGCTCATGCCTGTAATCCCAGCACTTTGGGAGGCCCAGGTGAGTGGATCATTTGAGGTCAGGGGTTCGAGACCAGCCTGACCAACATGGTGAAACCCCCACCTCTACCAAAAATACAAAAATTAGCTGAGCATGGTGGCACACACCGGTGGTCCCAGTTACTCAGGAGGCTGTATGCACGCATGCATGGAACAGTAACTCAGGAAAGGCATCTTTGTACTCATGGCCAGCCTGGCGAAGCATCCCAGGACTCATTCACCTGAGACCTTAATTTTGGGACAGATGTTCAGCCTGCCTGCTTCACATTCAGTATCCCATCTGTTCATACCAGTACCCCAATTTTCCTTTTTAAGGACCATTCCATCTCCATCCTCATTTTTCTCTATCTCCCTTTCCTGGTATCCAACCTCATGCTTTCTTCTTTTTTCCTTTTTTTTTTTTTTTTTTTTTTTAAGACAGAGTCTCACTCTCTTGCCCAGGCTGGAGTGCAGTGGCGCGGCCTCGGCTCACTGCCACCTCTGCCTCCCGGGTTCAAGCGATTCTCCTGCCTCAGTCTCCCGAGTAGCTGTGATTACAGGCACCCGCCACCATGCCCAGCTAATTTTTGTATTTTTAGTAGAGACAGGGTTTCACCATGTTGTCCAGGCTGATCTCAAACTCCTGAACTCGTGATCCGCCTGCTCGGCCTCCCAAAGTGCTGGGATTACAAGCGTGAGCCATTGTGCCCAGCCTCATTCTTAAGAATTAGGTAGAGCCCTTCCCTTCCTCTGTTTGGCTCCTCAGATGCCATGTGACCCCGCCCTGGCCAACCAGGACACTGCACACTCCTAACCCCAGTGATTGCCTCAGGTTTGCACGTGTGATCAAGGCCAGAGACTCAAACCTAGAACTTTTGCTGGAACGATTGTGAAGGGGACACTCTGTTGAATGGGATCAGAAAAGTAGGGGGATGTGAGCCTGGGCTGCTGGGGCCACCAGAAAGAGAAGTTCTGCCTGAGAGAAAAAGCAAACATAAAGCAAAACAGAGCCAGGATCTAGAGGCAGATACTTCATATCATTTGCATCCTAGATCCAGCCATGTCTGAAGCCAGTCCTACTCTGTACTTTTTAATGAGCAAATAAATTCCTAATGGATTGGGCTTCTGTCACCTGCAACCATGAGTCTCAACTGATACAAGTTCCAAGTCTTTCTCCCCATCTTTATTCCTAATCCAGAGCACATCAGGTGGTCTTTAGTTAGTAATCAGCTGACTAAGGGCCAGGCTTATCCTCTGCCTTGTCACTGATCCTTTCCCTCCGCTACACGCCCCAACTCTTACTCTAGCTAAGACCTACCCAACCTTCCAGGCTCAGCTTAACTGTTTACTCCCAGAAAGACCTTTGACTGACACTCCCAGAAAAAAATTGGTCTCCCCCTAACACCTGAGCCTCAAAACATGCCAGGTTTTCTTTCTCACAGTTGATGATTGCGTAATTGGAGAAATTAAGTATTCCATATCTGCCTCCTCCCAAGCCTGCAAACTTCACCAACCATACACAGTCTCATTTGTTACTTAATTGTTACTATACCAGCACAGAGCCTGGCATAGTAGGTGCTCAGTAAATGGCTACTGAATTAATAAATGTACTGACACAACTCAGGAATCAGTTAAAGAATACATCTGCCAGGTTTCTCAACGTGAATAAAGATGGTAGAGCCACGTCTATTACTAGTACCTAGTCCATTGAAGGACTGGACGTGATCCCAGGATAACCAGCCTTGGAAGGGCTTGAAGAGAAATTGCCTTTTTGTGCAGCTCCACAGAGGTATTAGCATATTGAACTTGATCAGAAAGCCCAACACAACTTGTGATTCATTACTGGAGACCCTAGCCACGCCCTGAAGCAAATGTCAAATTTCACACATTTAATGAACTCCATACTTGAAATATGTGGCCTGTAAAATCTGATTTACACTGCCATTAAAATCCTCGGTGCCTAAAAAGGAATGTGAAAAGTGTGTATTTGTGCTAAGAGAAGGGCCTTTTTTTTCCCAAGACATTAATTCACTCCAAGGCACATAAATGTTCCCTAATGCATCATTTCAATTGCAATATTTCTTTCAGCACCTCAAATTTAGTTACCAACTTTTGAGAAGAGGGGCTGTGTTAGGTTACACACGAATGGAAAAGTGCCACCATGTAATTGTCAATTCTCTGGAAGGTAAGCTGAGTTGACGGCTAAGCTGGGGACAGCCCAAAACAGGCAGAGCAGAGCTTACCTGGCACTATAATTAAGACCTGCCTTAAATCAACACCGACGCGGCCACGGTGCCTGGCAAGATGAATTTTTTTTTCAACTCAGCCACAACGTTATTTAGTTATTGGATGCTAACACCTGGTGTTTCTTTCATCTGGAAGTTCACGGCTTGCTTTGGCATGTTTTGGGTTCAGTACTGTGGGGTGGCTGAGCTACCTGAAAGGGGGCCTCCCTCTGAGGTGCTCCGTGCAGCAGAGGCAACACAAACCTACCTCCAAGGACACAGTCTAGACCGAAAAGGACACCCTGACCCTCGTTTTCAAGCTTTACTGGCTCGGAGAATGCTGTCGACAGAACCTGCTATCCTTGAGAGCACAAAGCATGGCGGATCATGAGTGCTCTACACACGGTCATCCCATCCCGCTTGCTGCCGTAAAACCAGGGCTTGACTCTGATTGGTCTTTATCCATTCCCTTCTCACCAGTGATTGGTCTAGGGGTGGGTGTGTATGCCAGTGGTGACCAATGAGATGTGAGAGAACTTCCGGAAAAATCTTTCAAAGCTGATCAAAAGAGACGGCCTAGAAGAGAGTGTCTTCATTTTTCTACAGTTCCACTGGAGATTCTTAGAATTGCCCTGGTGTGAACTCGGTGCCTGCACTAGACAAAGTAGAAACTGAAGTTTACAGAGAGGTGATAGTCTTGACCAGGGCGAGTTCAGTGGCAAAGCCAACATTATTACTGTAGTGGACATGTGTTACACTTTGACCGTCAAGCATCTAGTCACCCTTTCTCCTGGGGAAACCAAAAACAATCTCTCTGGGGAATTACTTCTTCCTCATGGCAGGCAGTCTTGGAGGAAGTGTCAATCAAAATACCCTGCCCTGTAATTCAAAGTTAGCCTATCAGATTCTCACAGGAGGATGTTGACCCTTGAGTGATGCAAGGTGGGAGTGATGCGGTGGGGGTGGCGGGATAAAAGACCTGCAGGTGAGAAACAGGCTGCAGGGACCCGGTTGCACGGCATATTAGCTCCTGCTACCTCCATCTCCAGCATGTCCTCATTCTTGTTGTTCTTAGCCAGAGCTCCAGTCCGTGAGCCACTCCACAACCCGGCAATCCATTTCCCCTCCCCGGCTCTTGGCTTAACTTTGCCAGTTCTCATTTTTGTTGTGTGCAACCACAGAACTATAACTGATACGGAACAATATGTAACCATGCCAGGCACATCACATACCACGTTTATTTTCCTTTCACAGTATCAATTACGGAGTGGGCACATATGCACACAGACATGTACCCATTTTACAGAAAAAAAATCTCAGAGTCAGACTGCAACATTTGCCCAGAATTTCATAGTTAATAAATTGCCAGCCTGGGAGTTTAACTGTATCTTGTTTTACTTATCTGTGAGATGAGTTTAATTCCACTTACCCTGCAAGGTTATAGTGAGGATACAAGAAAATACAGGTTCAAGTGCCTGGGACAAAGCATCCACACTCTCATTTGGAACTTGCATGGCTCTCAGAAGTGTCTTTTTTGAGAGGTCTTTCCTAGGCCCATGGGAGATTCTCTCAAGAGTTTTAAGAGCTTTCTCATGGACTGACTCACCAAAAGCCCCAACCCTGAACTTGGAGAAAGAAACCAGTCACACTTGGGGAAAGCGATGTGGTCTGGAGTATGCACCATATCCTTGATGTCTCTGGCTATGGGAATCCATGATCCTGGGATCTGGAATCTCTCAACGTGACATACAGTGGCCCATTCTGCACACTTATCCCCCAAAGGTCAGAAGGTAGCTTGCTGCCTGGCACGTTGCGGACAGACTCTGGGTACACAGAAGCCTTCATACTAGGCTACAATACCCATCTCCTGCCACTCTTCAGCACTAGCTGCCACTGCTCTTCTTCCTGTTCCTGAAAACTCTGAACCCTTCCTGCCACAGGGCATTTGCACATGCTATTTCCTCTGCCTGGAACACTGTTCCTTGCATCTATGAATCCTGGATCCTCTCATCTTTCAGATTTTAGCTCAAAAGCCAACTCCTCAAGGAAGCCCTCCCTGACCACCAAGTCTAAAAATAGCCTCACACAATCTCCCCACTTCCAACCCCCAACCTCCACCCCACTTGGTCTCCTTAATGGCATCCTGACTTAACTTTGTGATAATATTCATCACTGTGCAATGAATTACCATATTTGTTTATTCATTTATTCATTTTGCATCTAGTGAATACTCACCATAGGCCATCTGTTTCTAGGCATTCAGAATAGCGAGTAAGTCAAAGTCCCTGTCCTCACAGAACTTACATTTAAGGGATCAAGACCGAGGCTGAGCTCCTGAGGACGAGTAGAACAAGGTGAGGGGCTAGGAAGTGACAGGGCTACACGTCCAATGGGAGGAGGTCAACAAAACCTCTTTAAGAAGGGACAAGTAAATGAAGACCTGAAGGAGGCCTGTTCATTTCCTCCCTGCCTAAGACAGACACTCCACTCTGTAGGAAACTAGGACCCATGGACGTCTAGATCATCACATCCCCGGTGCCTGGAAGCTGCCTGGCATCCAGTAGGTGCTCAATAAATATGCATGCAATGGCTGTCTACTGGTGCTTCCAAGACAGCGCGGGGCTCTCTTCCCCCAGGGTGATGACATCTCCACAGTGACTCATGGTTGGAGGCCTCTACCCCATTCTGAGGTTGGCTCTGCTCTTAATTAGAAGCCACAATGATAGCAGCTAGGGAATGTGGCAATTCCCTGGGAAATGCTAAGTCAGGGATGGAGGTGAGGATGGCCCTTGGGAATGATGGGATTCAGATACATGGAGCATTCATTTATCATCTGCGTTGGCATTTCTCAGCCTCCTGTGACATGCCATCAAAGAATGCAGCTTGCTGGAGAGAAGGGAGGCTGTTGCTTTCACCAGGATTGAAGCTGAACTGGATTCTAGCTCAAAAGAGGCAGCTGCCTCTAAGTCTGTGGACCTGAGCACCCACCCTGACTCCACCTCTTACAAACTGTGAGACTTTGAACAAGTCACTACAGCTCTTAAACCCTCATCTATAGAAAAGACAATGAAAATACCCATCTTTGAAAGTATTCTGTAGGTAAAGCATTTTTCCCATAGCCATAGCTGCTGTTGAACCCAGACTCCACAAACCAGACTATGAAATGATTTGATGCAAATTAAAACCACCATGACATACCACAACACACCCACCAGAAAGGCTAAATTTAAAAATATTAACATTAAAGACAATGAAGAGGCAAGCTTTTCAATAAAAAGGGGCAGGGAAATTTGCAAATCACTTATCCAACTTATATATATATATATATATATATATATATATATACATATATAGTCAGAATATATTTTTTAAAACTCTCAAAACTCAACAGTAAGGAAACAATCTAATTCTTAAAAATGAGCGAAAGACATGAACATTTCACCAAAGAAGACATGTGGATGGCAAACAAGCACATGAAAAGATGTTCAATATTATCAACTATTAGGGAAATGATATTTAAAACCATGGAGAGACACCACTGCACATCTATTAGAGTGGCTAGAACAAATCCTGACAATGCCAAGTGCAGACAACAAGGATGTAGAACTGGAACTCTCATACAAATGCAAAAACGGTACAGCTATTCTGGAAAATGGTTTGGCAGGGTTTTAACACCTTTACTGAGATATAAGTTACATACCATAAAATTCACGCACTTAAAATATATAATTCAATGGTTTTTAGTAAATTTACAGAGTTGTGCGACCATCACCACAATCTGATTTTAGAATATTTTATCACCCTCACAAGAAACTGCCAATTTCCTAGACCAAGCAAACCATTTTACATTCCCACCAGCAATGCTCAAAGGTTCTGATTTTTCCACATCCCCACCAACACTGACCATGTCCTTTTAATGATAACCAGCTTAGCAAGGATAAAGTAGTATCTCACTTTGAGTTTCTCGGCAGTTTCTCATTAAGTGACTCAGACGCTTTCTACACGATCCCAGTGGGGGGACTCATGGGTGTAAACCTATGCAAAAATTTATCACTATGCATTTGATATTAGCCTGCTAGATACACTTTGCTGTATGTATTCTATACTTACATTTTTTAAACAAAAAGACAAGAGGAGAAGAAAAACTAAGGTTCATGGAAAATTAAGATGTATGAAATAAGAAATGCAAAAAAAAAAAGAAAGCAAGAATAAAATAGAAAGAAATCATGTGTCTCTGGCCAGAGAATGCCTACTGTAATCACAACTCCCACTCCCACAAGAGGGTGAGTTCACATCTCATACCTGTTCACGCACCTCTGGCACCCATTTATGTGTATGGTGGCCGGGTGCAGTGGCTCACGCGCAGAATTCCAGCACTTTGGGAGGCTGAGGCGGGTGGATCACTGAGGCCAGGAGTTCCAGACCAGCCTGGCCAACATGGCGAAACCTGGTCTCTACTAAAAAATGCAAAAAAAACAGTAGCAGGGTGTGGTGGCAAGCACCTGTAATCACAGCTGCCTGGAAGGCTGAGGCACAAGAATCACTTGAACCTGGGAAGGAGAGGTTGCAATGAGCCGAGATAGTACCACCGCACTCCAGCCAGGGTGACAGAGTGAGACTCTGTATCAAAAAAAAAAAGTCTATGATAAGTAAATGAAGTAATTTAAGGAGAGGGGCTCCTTAGATCCCACATCTTGGCCAGGTGCGGTGGTTCACGCCTGTAATCCCAGCACTTTGAGGGCCAAGGCGGGCGGATCACCTGAGGTTAGGAGTTTGAGACCAGCCTGACCAACGTGGTTAAACCCCATCTCTACTAAAAATACAAAAATTAGCCAGGTGTGGTGGTGGGCACCTGTAATCCCAGCTACTTGGGAGGCTGAGGCAGGAGAATCGCTTGAACCCGGGAGGCAGAGGTTGCAGTGAGCTGAGATCATGCCATTGCACTCCAGCCTGGGCGAGAGAGCAAGACTCTGTCTCAAAAAAATTTTTTTTAAATAAAGAATCCCACACCTTTCCCTGTCTAGTGTAGAAAGTGCTGTCTGCCTACCTCATTTCCCTTCCTGCCTCAGAAACAAAACCTCGGTTTTCATCAGCGTTCTTGCTAAATGGCTACATTTCCCAGCCCCTTTCAAGCCAGGTGTGGTCATGTGGTCATTTGCCCAAAATGTCAGCACAAGTAATGTGTGGGAACTCTGGGAAGTCTCCTTCAAAGGACAGGGCCCCCTCTCTTTGCTCTTTCCTGCTGCCTGGACTCCAGGCATGAAGGCCAGACCTCCAGCAGCCACCCTGGATAAGGAGGAGACGGGCAGCAGCCCCAGGACGGGAGACAGAAGAGCCGAAGAAACCCTGGTTTCCAGTGACAATCCGGGCCAGCACCCCTTGCCTGGACCTCCTAACCCCAGCCTTCTTTGATGTGAGACAGAAAGCACTTTCTATCTCATTTAAACTGTGTCGTTTGAGAGTTTTCTGCTATAACAGATGCTTTTTCCTCACAGATACATCCTCTGTCAAAATTCAACCACAAAATTCAGTGTTTCTAGATGCGATGTGCGCCTGGTCCAACCTCACCCTCTCTCAATGCTGTTTTTCTCATCTACAAAATGGAGAAAATGACACCTGCCCCAAGAAATTGTGAGGTCTAAGTGGGAAAGTACTTTGCAGCTGTAAAAAGCCATGAAAAGGCAAGACTCATTTTGTTCAGTCAGGTTCCTGAATCTTCCAGAGTCCACTCTTAAAACTCAAGAACTTGGCCAGGCACAGTGGCTCAGGCCTGTAATTCCAGCATTTTGGGAGGCTGAGGCAGGGGGGATTATCTGAGGGAGTTCGAGATCGGCCTGGCCAACATGAAGAAACCCTGTCTCCACTAAAAATACAAAGTAGCCAGGCATGTTGATGCATGCCTGTAGTCCCAGCTACTTGGAAGGCTGAGGCAGGAGAATTGCTTGAACCCAGGAGGCAGAGGTTGCAGTGAGCCAAGATCGTGCCATTGCACTCCAGCCTGGGCAACAAGAGCAAAACACAATGTAAAAAAAAAAAAAAAACCCTCAAGAACTTAACGCCAATGAACTGTACACTTGAAAACAGTTGAAATGGCCTGTAATCCTAGCACTTTAGGAGGCCAGGGCGAGAGGATCACTTGAGGTCAGGAGTTCAAGACCAGCCTAGGCAACATAGCAAGACCACATCTCTACAAACAATTTCAACATTAGCGAGGTGCAGTGGCTTGGGCCTGTAGTCCCAGTTACTCAGGGGCCTGAGACAGGAAGATCGCTTTAGCCCAGGAGTTCAAGGTTACGGTGAGCTATGATTGTGCCACTTTACTCCAGCCTGGGCAACACAGTGAGATTCCATCTCAAAAAAAAAAAAAAAAAAGTTTAAAATAATAAATTGTACACTATGTATATTTTACCAGAATTTTTTTAAAAACCACTCAAGACCGGGCACAGCGGCTCACACCTGTAATCCCAGCACTTTGGGAGGCGGAGGTGGGTGGATCACGAGGTCAAGAGATTGAGACCTTCCTGGCCAGCATGGTGAAACCCCGTCTCTACTAAAAATACAAACATGAGTCAGGTGTGGTGGCACATACCTGTAGTCCCAGCTACTCAGGAGGCTGAGGCAGGAGAATCACTTGAACCAGGGAAGCGGGGGTTGCAGGTTGCAGTGAGCCAAGATTGTGCCATTGCACTCCAGCCTGGCGAAAGAACAAGACTTGTCTCAAAAAAAGAAAAAGAAAAGAACCCACCAACTCAAATGCCACAAAGGTTTACTAAGCCCTAACCATGGCCAGACGCCTGGCTCGCAAAGGATAAGCCAGCTCCTCCCAAGCCGCACCTCTGGATCTTATAAAAGCAAAAACCAGGAGTGAAGCACGCCCCACCCATCCACGTGGACACACGCCACCCCCCACCCCCTCAGTTCTCTCATGCCTGCGGTTTATTTTTCAATTGCAGTTTAAGTTCTGGGATACACATGCAGGACGTGCAGGTTGGTTTCATGGTGAACATGTGCTATGGTGGTTTGCTGCACCTATCAAGCCATCACCCAGGTATTAAGCCCCACATACATTAGCTCTATTTTTTAAAACAAGTCAATTCTGCTTTCTATTCTATTAATGAATTTGGCTTGTTGGTGGTGGTAGTGTTTGTTGTTGTTTTTGAAACGGAGTTTCGCTCTTGTCGCCCAAGCCGGAGTGCAATGGCACAATCTCAGCTCACTGCAACCTCCGCCCCCGAGGTTCAAGCACTTCTCCTGCCTCCCAAGTAGCTGGGACTACAGGCACCCACCACCACACCCAGCTAATTTTTATTTTTTTTTGTGTTTTTAATAGAGACAGGGTTTCACCAGGTTGGCCAGGCTGGTCTTGAACTCCTGACCTCAGGTGATCCTCCCGCCTCAGCCTCCCAAAGTGCTGGAATTACAGGCGTGAGGCACCACGCCCGACCACGAATTTGTTTTAGTGTAAAAAGAGAAGTTTTTAATGATTGGCCAGTTCTATGATTGTCATTCTCCCTTCAGATCCCCGAGTAAATGCAATCTTGAGGAGTCCCCTTGCCTTGTCCTTTGGCTGTATGCACCCTGCCCCATGAGGGGTACGTTCTCCAGTCAGGGATGCCCAGGCCAGCCCAGCAGGTTGAAGGCAGGATCGCCTCCAACTCTGGACAGTGGCTGGGGCCACAGGACCCTGGGCAAGTTAGCAAATCCGTGAAAGGTGCACAGGAAGATTCAAGCTTGGGACCGGGTACGGTGGCCCACACCTGTAATCCCAGCACTATGGGAGGCCGAGGCGGGTGGATCACCTGAGGTCAAGAGATCGAGACCAGCCTGGCCATCATGGTGAAACCCTGTCTCTACTAAAAATACAAAAATTAGCCAGCTATGGTGGCACCTGTAGCTCCACCTACTCGGGAGGCTGAGGCACAAGAATCACTTGAACCCGGGAGGCGGAGGTTGCAGCGAGCCGAGATCTTGCCACTGCACTCCAGCCTGGCAACAGAGTGAGACTCTTGTCTCAAAAAAAAAAAAAAAAAAAAAGATTCAAGGTTGGATATTGACTCTTCCCCCAAACCCTAGCCAGACAGGAGCATAAACCCATTCTGATGAAGGGCTTTTGAGCTTGGTGGAAACCAGGCCTTCTCCATCAGCAGCAGCCTTGAGTGATAATGACAGCTACTGTTTCTGTGTCTGCACTGTCTCCAATGCCATTAGCCTCATGGCTGATCCTCACAAATGGGGTTCCTGCTCCCAACAACAAGCAAGGAACGGAAGCTCAGAGGATTGAAGGAACTGCCCCCATCTCACTCGTTAGTAAGTGGGGGGAACTGGCATTCAAACCAAGCCTGTGTCAGCCCCAGCTGGGTCCAGGCCACATTGTCCCCAACTCCAGCACACCCCCTGAAATGGCTCAGATTCATTTCTACTCCCAGCCCTTCAGGAGCCAGAAGAAAGATCGGGCTTTCTCTTGGGGTCTTCCCCAAGCATGACCAGGCCATTTTAGAGCAAAAGCCTCCACGTCTGCATAAGCCTGGCTCTCAGATTTTTTTCTGGCCTGATTTTCTTGAATTCTGGTGGTGATGGGCTGCCTAATAAAATTATGCTAAGTTATGTGCATAAAGAGTAGCATCTTAAACTCTAATTATTGGCCACGTCTTTGAAGAATTCCTGTGCAATTTCCAGGGTAATCAACTCACCTCTTTCTTTGGGCCTGATTAGCTGTTTGGGCCAATTTGAGCCCCTAGCCCCAGCCGCACTCGAATCAGCGGGTTTCTGGATGTCGTTAGCTACTCCAATTGCCTTTCAAAAAATCTGTTTCACATAAAAGGACAAATGAGAATGAAAATTTGGCCATCTTTAAGACACTAACTACATTCTTTTCCACAGCCTGTTCTCGTTATTCTTTCTTTCTTCAGGAGGAATTTGAACACATCCTGGGCTCCTGCAGTTCATGACTGCAAAAGGCTTCGTCTTCGAAATCTGACCCAAGTGGGCATATTTGGGAAATGTGGCAGCTTCGAAGAACATGACCCAGTTAAGTTTCTCTACCTGTTCCTCCTCCACACTCACCTCCCAGCCCTGGGCAGCCTGCTCTCCAGGACTCTGGAAGAAAGTTCAGCTACAGGCTGAACAGAGACCCTTCGCATCATTCGCTGGAAAAGCAAGAGGAAACTCTATCCAAGGACTGGCTTCTTCTCTCCTTTATTTATTAGTGTGGTTTATGTTAATAAAGTCATGGAGAACTGCTGGGTAGGGGAGTGGGTTGTGAGAACAGGTGGGGAAAGGCTCAGTGGGGCGGGGCAGAGACGGAGTGAAAACGGGCCCTCGGAGGTGGCTCAGCCTAGAGTGTTAACTTGAATAACACTTGCTCGTTCTGCGACGAACTCCTTAGCCTGGATGCCGAGGTCTGCAGGCCCTCCCTTTCTCCCTGACCTCCTCTCCTCCATCACCCCCTCAGTCTCAGCACCCCAGCCCTGTGCTCCTCCTACATGCCCAGCCTTTCCTACCCCAGGGCCTTTGCACACACTGCGACCAGAGTGTCACCTCCCCAGATCTCTCTGAATGATGCTCCGCCTTTGCAAACTTGCCCAGGCTCCTGTGGCCCCAGCCGTTGTTCAGAGTTGGAAATGAACCTCCCTCCAGTATGTTGGGCTGGCCTCAGCATCCCTGACTGGAGAACATACCCCTCATGGGGTTGGGTGCATACAGCCAATGAGAAGTCAAAGGGACTCCTCAAGAATCCACTTACTGGCCGGGTGCGGTGGCTGATACCTGTAATCCCAGCACTTTGGGAGGCCAAGACGGGCCGATCACTTGAGGTCAGGAGTTTGAGACCAGCCTGGCCAACATGGTGAAACCCTGTCTCTACTAAAAATACCAAAATTACCCAGGCATGGCGGGCACATGTAATCCCAGCTACTCAGGAGGCTAAGCCAGGAGAATCACTTGAACCCAGGAGGAAGAGATTGCAGTAACCCAAGATCATGTCACTGCACTCCAGCCTGAGCGATAGAGCAAGGCTCCGTCTCAAAAAACAAACAAACAAACAAAGAAACAAAAAACATTTACTTGGGGATTTAGGAGAATAAAAGTAATAGAATTGGACAATCATTAAAAACTTCCTTCCATTAAAACAAATTCATTAATAGAATAGAAAGCAAAATTTGCTTGAGTTAAAAAACCATGAGGCATGAAAGAATTGAGGGAAAGGGGGTGGCAGGTGCCCATGTAGATGGGCAGGGGTGCTTCACTACTGGCATCTGCTCTTACAGAGTCCAGCTCTCTCCTTCCCATCCTGCAGCGCTCTGCTAAAGGGGTCCATCCCCCAGGGACCCCTCTCTCACTCCCATCACTTTCCCCACCTTTGTTCTTAGCTGGTTGTCATCCTCTGCCTAACTCTTAGCCTGCTTTATCGTAGGAAGCTTTATCTCCACCTGGCGTTAGAGTCTGTATCTGTTTCTTGTCTTTCTCACATACACGAGTGTAATCACTATGAGGGCAGAGGCTGCGCTTGTCTTGTTCTCCGCCACGCCTCCAGCCCCACGAACGGTGCCTAATACATAAGGAGGTGCTCAGTAAATATTTGATCAGGCTGGGCACGGTGGCTCACACGTGTAATCCTAGCACTTTGGGAGGCCGAGGTGGGCGGATCATGAGGTCAGAAGTTCAAGACCAGCCTGGCCAACATAGTAAAACCCTGTCTCTACTAAAAATACAAAAAAATTAGCCGGGCGTGGTGGCAGGCACCTGTAATCACAGCTACTTAGGAAGCTGAGGCAAGGAAATTGCTTGGACCCGGGAGTCGGAGGTTGCAGTGAGCCAGTATCGCACCACTGCACTTCAGTCCTCAAGATAGTGTGAGACTCCATCTCAAAAAAAAAGAAAAAACGTATATATATTTGATCAATGAAGGAATAAAAATGTCAGCATATTCCACACATCTCCCACCCATCCCCGACACTTTTTTCCCTTTCTTCTGGACTCCGCAATCCTTCTCAAAGGAAGTAAAAAATAGTCCTGGGTTTATGTGGACCTGACTTGACCAAAGAAAAAAAGTATTTCTCTTCAATCTCTTGAAAATGAACAGCACAGGCTTAGAACACCAAGTCCTTAATGTGAGGACACAGAACCTGCTGGCCGAAATCTAAGAAATGAGCCCTGGCCTGCTATCAGGCATAGGTTGTGGGGCTGATGACTTCACAAGTGACTCAGTTACCCCAAATTTTAGGGGGAATCCATTTCAAAATCAAAACCTCAACATGAAAAGTGGAGGGTGGCTTTGTTTGGGCATTCCTGCAAGAAAGAGGCTTTCTGAAAAGATGCTATGTTGCAGATAACTCATCCACAAAAGGGGGGCAGGCGGGATGGGGAGAAACCCCAGGATTGGGCGTATTTCTCAGCTAAGGCTTTGGATGCAAACTGATCCGGGAATGCGTGATCCTCCAAAAATCCCCCAGCCCCCAAACTGCTCAAGTTACCCCCTCCGACCACAACCACATGGAGAATGAAATTAAATCCCACGGAAAGATTTGACTTTTTTAACATTATGCAATGTTTGGGTGAAAAAAGTGGGGTGGGGGGAGGGGATATCAGAAAAAAAACTCATCTTTTTCCCAGAGTTTAGCAGAGCTATTTCTAGCTTTTAATGATACATTTCACCATCACTTCATGGGTAGTTTTGAGAAGCACGAAGGCGGGACCCGTTCTGTTATGTAACCCATTTAAAGTAGGAAATTAGCAAGTCCTGAATGAATTCTGTCACTGTGCTCCCACTTCTGGAAAATTTGGAGCAACTACAGTTCTATTTTGAGGTGAGCAAATCCATCATTTATAGACCTCCTCACAAATACCACAGGGCTTCATGTCACCCTGAAAAGTTTCATAACAAAAACACTTAAAGTACTTGGGGTGTTGGAACATTTCGTCTCAAAACCTTATTAGCCTGAACAGTGAATTGGCAAAGCTTCCCACTTGCCAATTATTCAAAAATGCAAATATCCCAGAACAAATAAATATTCATCTCTCACACCCTCCCCCGCCCCTTTTTTTTTTTAAACTAAGTCCAGCAAAATATTCTGGTCAACAACATGAAAAGAAATGTCTGTTTTTCACGGAGCCTCTGGCCATGAAACAAATTCTGAAGCTATGAAAGCACCGTCTTGAACCTCAGGGCAGCTGGGCACGTGGGGTCCGACTGGTTGTGGAAAACAGGAAACAGAAACGTCTTTCAGTCCTCAAGCTCCCCCTAGCGGCTCCGGCGGGGGAAGTGCCTGCACATGGATGCAATTTCACTGCAGGCAAACGCAGAGGCCTAAGGTTGTACAGGACTAGCGCACGTTTAAGGAAAAGCATATCGGCCCCCACCTTTGCGAGCACGTGCCTTCCTTCTGCCCAGGGGGTAGCCTCTGTCATGAGAAAACACAACTAAGTTACAATTATCTTTCTAATCCTTACACCGAGCATGGCCCTTTCCATTGAGAAGCAAAAGAGGGAAGCAGCAGCTCACCCTGCAGAGAGCTACTAAGGATACCATTTGGCCAGGCGGAGGCATAAGGTGCTTCCTGAGACACGAGCTCACACCTGTAAGCCTTTTCACAAATACAAATGGTACAGCTGACATGTGCTGATTAAATTAGAGTTTCTCTGGCCAGGCACAGTGGCTCATGCCTGTAATCCCAGCACTTTGGGAGGCCGAGGTGGGCGGATCGCCTGAGGTCTGGAGTTCGAGACCAGCCTGGCCAACGTGGAGAAACCCCATCTCTACTAAAAACACAAAAATTAGCCAGGCGTGGTGGAGGTAGGGAGGCTGAGGCAGGCAAATCGCCTGAACCTGGGAGGCAGAGGTTGCAGTGAGCTGAGATCGCACCACTGCACTCCAGCCTGGGTAACAGTGCAAGACTCGGACTCAAAAAAAAAAAAAAAATTAGGGTTTCTCAATGTTGGCACTTTTGACACTTTGGGCTCTGTTGTGGGAGCCACCCCATGCATCATGGGGTGTTCAGCAGCAGCCCGTGCCTGGAGCACTCCTCTCCCCTGAGCTGTAACAACTGAAAAGGTCTTCAGATGCTGCTACACATCCCCCAAGGCACAAAAATCACCTGACTGAAATCACTGGATTTCAACTTCCTACACAACAGCTTAAAATAATTTTTTTTAAAATTTGAGATGGGGTCTTGCTGTGTCGCCCAGTTCAAAGTACAGTGGCACAAACGTGACTCAATACAGCCTCCACCTCCGAGGCTCAGATGATCCTTCCACCTCAGCCTCCCAAGTTCCTGGGGCCACAGGCTTGAGCCAGTACACGCAGCTAGTTTTCTTGTATTTTTTGTGTACGGGTCTCGCCATGTTACCCAGGCTGGTCTCAAACTCTGGGGCTCAAGCAATCCTCCTGCCTTAGTCTCCCAAAGCTGGGATTACAGGCGTGAGCCACTGCGCCCGGCCTTAAAAAAGTTTTTTGGCTAAAACTTAACTGACTTTTCCTAAATTTTCCATCTCTTGATTAAAAAAACCCAAAGATTCCAAAGTCATGCAGGATCGTGTATATAAATACAATATGAAGCTTATGGTTTTCATCTTTTTCTATTTATATCCATCACCTTTGAAATTCTGACATGTCTGGGATGGACAATAGTACAGAATAATAAATAACATGCAATGATTTTTTTTTTTGCAAAAATCAAAATAATTTTTTGAACCGGGAGTTTTCTTTACATTTCATGTACCATGAAATACAGAGAAAATAGGAGCATTATAATAAAAAGTCCTTATTTTGACACCAGAATGCATGTTTCTGTACACATTAAAATAATCCCCCAAGGCAGAACGTACACAAGCTTTATTGGGCAACAGCAACGGGCCACGCTGGCAAACAATGAAAGCAGAGTCGCTCGGAAACACGGAGGATCACGTGTGTCATCACAGCATCGAGAATTTAAATCATCTGGAAGTTCCTGCTAAATTAAAGCAGACTGTGCCAAAGCTCGCCGCTAATCAAAACACGCCATCCTGGTGAAAATGTGCAATGAGGATTACACAGAGAGAGCAACTAATGAGGAGCCATGGACTCTTACACGAGCTTACAGTAACCCCCTGCAACAAAATCATCAATGAGCCACAATTTGTTTCTTGCAAATGCCACGCCCCCCCACCTGATCCCATAAACATGAGAGTCACTGACATCGCCCAGCTATACTGACAGACGGCGCTTCAGACCATGCTGTGGCAGAGAAGACAGAGTCACGGGTCATGCCGCTTTGGTCTGAGAAGGTGCTTCGGAGCTTCAGGCGGGGGCTGGCTGGTCACGCTGCAGGATGCTTTGCAGTTCCATTCAAAAACATCATATATTTTTTTCCAAGAAGAACTGGACATAATTCATGGGACTATTTTAAGTATATATAAATGGCAAAAAAGCTGTACATTAAAAGAAGGGGAAGAAATAAAATCTGTTGTATTTACAAAGCTCCTTGTATATTTTTTTAAATGAAAACAAAGCTGGGAGTGATAGAATTTTAATGCAATGAAAACCAAGTATTTCTTCAAAACCCTTTAGATCATTCTCTCTCTCTTACACACACACACACACGCACACACACAATCACACACACTTCAAACATACAGAAAAGGTTAAAAATAGCTGATAGGTGTTTGCTTTAAGTAGGATGGCGCAGAAGAATGTATATGTCCCATTTGCAATTTTGGCAAAGGTTTGAAATGCTGGCCTAAAGGCACGCACGCATGCCCAACCCACCCCAGTAAAAACAAGACAAAGTATAAAAAGAAAAGTCTGGTGGGGGCTGCGGGAGGCATTAACAAATCAGTTTCCAATGAGCACAAAATTCAAACTACATTCACAAGTAACATGGCCTACATTTTCAGCAGAGAACAATCGGAGGAAACGTTCATAAAGAGACAACGGTTTTTAAGATTACCATCACACACTAAACAAGGTTTCATTTCACTCCAGGGGAGCGGAACTGGGATGGGAATTTTACAGTGCTGCCAGGAGTGGGAGAAATCCCAGCACGTGGCCTCCTGGCCCTGGGGGCTGGAAACAGGAGGTCTACTCCAACTTTATGATGCTCCCTGGAATGCCCTCCGAGCAGTCAAGTTAGTGCCACCATCTCACCTGGTGCCACAGGCAACACACATGTGCACACACGGGCTTTCAAATGAGGATCGAAGCTGTCCCAGGTAAAAATTACTCAAGATGGAGAAACTAGTCTGATGATTTTCTTTTTTTTCTTTTTTTGAGATCAAGTCTCACTCTGTCTCCCAGACAGAGCAAGAAGTTGGAGTGCAATGGCACGATCTCAGCTCACTGCAACCTCCGCCTCCCGGGTTCAAGTGATTCTCCTGCCTCAGCCTCCCGAGCAGCTGGCATTACAGGCATTCGCCACTATGCCCAGCTAATTTTTTGTATTTTTAGTAGAGATGGAGTTTCACCATGTTGGCCAGTTGGGTCTCAAACTCCTGACCTCATGATTCGCCCACCTTGGCCTCCTAAAGTGCTGGGATTACAGGCATGAGCCACCTAGCCCAGCCCTGGTGATTTTCTTAGAGAAAAAAAAGGAGAGAAAAAGGAAGGGGTGGGGGGAAAGAAACCAAACAGATCCTGCTGCCCCCATCACACAACCATCACCACAAGATGTATGAACAATAATAAAATAGTAACAGAGGTTCTTAGTCTGGCAGAAATAGCTAGTGTGGTCAGAGGGCGCGGGGAGCTGTGAGTTTTGCTTTCAGGAAAAGTGTTCAAACAGTGCTGACTGTGTGCCTCCAGGCCCTCTAACCTCAAATTAAATTGGCTGTCAGAGACGTAAGGCCCACGGAGCTCCCAGGTGAGGGTGTCAATGGCGCTTTATGTAGGTTCTTTCTAGATTGATGAACCAAGAAAAAGGTTAACTGAATCCTTATGCTTAAGGAGAGCCTCTTGAACATTAACTCTCGTTTCTTGTTTGCTTATTTCTTTGTCTTCCCCACCACAGCGAAGATAACCTCTAAGAAGTCCCCGAGCGCCCCTGGGGTTCTCTGCCGGGCTTACGGTCCGATCTGTGCAGGTAAAGATCGTGTACTCTCACCAGACTGAACGCTCCTGCCTTTGCGTCTCCAGTGTTTGAGAAGCGCGGCGTGCGCATTTCTACGTGCTTGGGGACCCTCCGGCGAACGGCATCAGCCGGCTGCCCACTGATGGGACGGGCCCATGACGTGGTAGCCTGCGCTTGAGTTTTGGTCCTTCTCACCCCTGACTGCCTCTGCCCCAGTGCAGCTGAGACAACAGAGCAGAAGGGTTTGTGAGGAACACAGATGAATACCTTCCACTTCCGGGTGTGGCTCCTTCAGCCCCTCCTGGAAGCATTCTCCCGTGAAGACGTCAAGTGGTATCTCGAGTGTTGACTTCAAAAGTCAACCTGTGCACCTCGATCAAAATTGAGAATTAAGGAAAAGACCAGAGAGACCATCTTCATTCAGCTTCTGCTGGGAACCTCTAACACTTCCCGACAAGGCTCCCCACACCCGCTGCCTGCAGGACCCAGCGTCTTATATCTCTGAACAAAGCCAGGTTCAGGGTTTGCAAACTCTACACGGAACTATGTGAAGACTTCCCAGTGCTACAGACTGACTTCCAGGAAAAGAGGCTCAAAAACTTTCAGTGCAACTTTCTCCTCCTCAACCTCTGAAACCATACAAACTCTCAATGAAGAAGTCAGATTTGCTCCATCTTTCTGAAATTTTTGGACAAAGATCCTATCCTTAACTACTCATTCATTACATCTTTTCTGCAAACTTTTTCCCTCTGGCAGACATGACTGAATCAGACAGGGAAAAATACTGTGAAACTGCAGAACTCTAAGACGAAATAGAAGCGGTATCAACAGCCAATGTATCAGTGCCTGTGATGTGAGGTCATTCTAGAACATTTTAAAAGGACAACATGAAATACAAAAGCTTATCAAGAGTGCTCCAAAGGCAAGGGACTATCTGATCCTTGTGTCTCTAGCTCTTCAAGAGCAGGAGTTAGTAGGCATCAGAAACCAGGCTGAAGCACAGAGAAGCTACGCCAGGTGGAGGGTTTGAAGGATATGTACTCATCAAGAAGTAAACACAAATCCAAGATCTCAACCACACTTGGCTCTTAAAGATCTACCAACTTAACCCTCGTGGCATGCAGATGTGGCTTCTGCAAGTAGTGACTTGAAAACCCAAGAATGCCTTGCTCTACCACGGCCAACGATCACAAACTCCCTTCTTCCTCCGACGCAAGAAGCCACAGCTTTATAAGAAACATGCGTGCATGGAGTCCATCCTGGTAGGGAAGGAATCTTGACGACTGGCTGCCTTTCAGCAAGCTCCCCTTGAAATCCAGATCCCAGAGTCACAGCCCGGGCCTCCTCCCACCAGAGGTTCCTTGCTCTGAAAGCTGCCACCGACGAAAGGCAGCCTGGCAGGATGGCTCCTGGCTTTGTGGGGTCATCCTCACTAATGCCTCCTACAGGAAACAGACTTCTGTGGGAGAGAAGAGTCCCCGCTCCTGACCTTTCCGCTTTGGCCTTGGAGGATCTGAGTCACAGCTGCCATGCTGTCTAAAGAATTAGTTGAGTCTCTTATCACACTGTCGACACATTCAGGGGCCATTCAGTGGCACGCTTCCTGCTAAAACAACCCTGCTGAAAATGTCGGAGGTCGTTCTCAGCCAGCCACTGGCTTTGTAATTGTTACCAGGTCCCAATAAAGTGGGATCGCACCTCTGAAATTCTTTTACAAGCTGGCAGGTGAAGTTAATGCATGCACTATGGGTGCTGAATCAGATCAAGGACAACAGATTGGATTTATGACACTCTCTCCCCCTCTCCTCCCAGTTCCTGGTTACGATCCCCAGGAATCCAGTGTAACTTGGATAAACAGGGCTACCTGGAGAGGATACTGAGCTTTTCTGAATGGAGATTATTGTGGGGGATAACTTTTTATCAGATGTCACTGTCTTGTCCTCCCAAACCTACACCAAGAGCTTTCTATTCTTCTGACACCTCTTTGTAAAAGCAAGAAAGACTTAAAGAGTACAAACACATTAGGACCGTTAAAAAAACAAAACATAAACAAAAAACAGGCCTTCTACAACCTCCGGCCGGACAGAAACTTTTATCACGTGACAACAAAATTCAAGTCATAAGGAAGCTCGCACAGTAACCCATATACATCTCCCAGCTGAGCCACCAGCTTTAACATATTCACATTCACTCAAACATGAAGAACGAGGGGTTCAGACAGGCCCAGATGGGTCTCTTTCAGGACCTCCCTCCTGCTGATGCAGCGGGACTCCGTTTAGGCACAGAGCCTCGTCCCATTAAAACTGCACGTGTTAGCGATTACTGCAAAATCCACAGGTGGTGATTAACATCCATGGAACTTGAGCTCTGTCCATCAGGGAAGCGCCGAGACCAGGGCCCCCTCCAGAGAGTGCACGGCCTACGACGTGAGCTTTGAGTAGCTGGGGGGAGAGAACCGTCTTCGCAGGTACTTGAGGACATAGAGGGGCAGGCAGCTGACCAGAGTGATGACGGAGACTTTCCACAAGAATGACAAGGTGGCAATGAAGTACACATCTGCAAGCAAACAGGAGGCAGCGGTGAGCAGGCAGGAATACTCTGGAAGGTGCATGTGGTCCAGAAACAGGCCTCGCAGCTCTCAAAGGGAAAGTCCTCTCCCGCCACAAACCCACAGCCTCCTGGCAATGGCCCTCTCCCTCCAGGGACTGTAAGGGAAGGCACCATGGCTCAGAGCACACAGCGCCATCAGCTTGATTCTCGCTCTCTCTTCTGGGGCTTCCCGATAGTGAAATGCTACTTTCAACAGGAAAAGAAAACTATGGAGGCCACCAGCTGCAGTGGCTCATGCCTTAATCCCAGCACTTTGGGAAGCCAAGGCAGGCAGATGACTTGAGCCCAGGAGTTTGAGACCAGCCTGGGCAACACAGCAAAACCCCATCTCTACAAAAAGTACAAAAATTAGCCAGGCATGGTGGTGCATGCCTATAGTCCCAGCTACTTGGGAGGCTGAAGTGGGAGGATCATTTGAGCCCGGGAGGTGGAGGCTGCAGTGAGCCAAGAATGCACCACTGCACTCTAGCCTGGGCAACAGAGTAAGACACTGTCTCAAAAAAAGAGAAAAAAAGGAAAGAGTCCGGGTGTGGTAGCTCGCGTGTGTAATCTCAGTACTTTGGGAGGCTGAGGTGGGGGGATCATGAGGTCAGGAGTTCAAGACCAGCCTGACCAACATGGTGAAACCTCATCTCTACCAAAAATACAAAAATTAGCCAGGTGTGGTGGCATGCACCTGTAATGCCAGCTACTCAGGAGGCTGAGGCAGGAGGACTGCTTGAATCCAGGAGTCGGAGGTGGCAGTGACCAGAGATCACACCACTGCACTCCAGCCTAGGTGACAAAGCAAGACTCCATCTCAAAAAAAAAAAAAAAAAAAAAAGAAGCAGCAGCAAAGAAAATTACAGGGGAACAAAACTCTCGAGATGCTTTTGATTTGGTGTCGTCTGACAGCTGGAGAGTCTTTCTTTCTAAGCCCCGGCCACTGGCAAGCTGAAAGTGACATTCAAATGCACCTTCTGCTTTCAGCAACTTCTTCCCCTTCACCCCAGCGATGGTCACAGAAAGCCACAGGGATGAATCTGGGTCATGGTGCAAAGTGGGCTGAGACCACCCTTGTCAGACCCAGGCTTAGGCTGACCCTCAGGGGCTCTGACAGAAGGTGGGGCCGGGGGTGCTGCCTTTCCAGCTGCAGGATTGTAAACCCAGTTATGAGGAGTGACAGTTTGTGGCTTTCAATATAGCAGAAGCTGGAGCAACCCCTTCCCCACTTTTCTGAGCACAGGATGCTGAAATGCAGCTGGCACTGAGACAGCACCTACTATGTGCTGGGTCCAAGGCTCAGCCCACCCTTGAGGTTTTCCTGCGCCTCTCACCCGGCCCTGTCATGTGTCCACATCAAAACAAGCTGAGCTTCCTGAGCAGGGGCTACATCTCTGTGACCCCCTCAGGGCCAAGCCCTTGAGCACACAGTAGGTCTCACAAAATGCTTTCTAGAGAGTAGTGACAAGGGTGAAACTGCTTTCAAACTTCACTTTTCACAGAGATGGTCCTTTAGTTCCTGGAGCGCATAGTAGGTGCTCGCAAATCCTTTCTAGAAACGGGTGATGCCACCATGAAACTGTTTTAAAACTACTTTTCACAGGGCTGTTTCTTTTACCTTTACTAAAACCTTCCTAAGGAGCTTTGGAAGCTGGCAAAAGGGCCATGATCAAAGATGCTTCCAGGGTAAGGTCGAGTTTCTCTGCTTTTTCTCGTTATTGCCCCTTAAGAAACCTTTTTAGACTTCTCTTCTGGTTTTTCTTTGAGACAGAGTCTCACTGTGTCGCCCAGGCTGGAATGCATTGGTGCAATCTCGGCTCACCACAACCTCTGCCTCCCGGGTTCAAGTCATTCTCCTGCCTCAGCCTCCCGAGTAACTGGGATTACAGGCACGTGCCACCACGCCTGTCTAATTTTTGTATTTTTAGTAGAGACGGGGTTTCACTCTGTTAGCCAGATGGTCTCAATCTCCTGACCTCATGATCCACCTCGGCCTCCGAAAGTGCTGGGATTACAGGCGTGAACCACCTCACTCGGCCTAGACTTTTCTTCTCCTAATTGACCACCTCCAGGAAATGTTAATGTCACAGGTATACTGTATATCTGTTCATAATACTGTATACACATCTCCTTTATACGTAAAGGATTAGGGTTTGTTGACACCCCACCAAAGACCAGTGTTTGTTCCCCAGGTTGTGGGGGCACATCACCCCCACTGACAAGGCCTGGGACAAAGGAGCGGGATGGGCTATTACTAGAGAGCCCCTGGCCCCTGCAGGCTTCCCAAGGAGGAAGGGGCGTGAAGGGGTTGTCATCACTGAAAGTTTCCCCCAGAGAGAGTCTATCTGCAATCCTGATCACAGATGAGCTTATTAGCAGAGAAACAGCCTCTGGACTCTGCTTCCTCAGCTGATAAAAAGGAAAAATAACACTCTGCGGGTTTTTTGTTTAAATAACACAGACAGAAACCTAAATGCTTCTCCTGAAGAGGAAAGAGGTGTGAAGAGGGCTACCTGCTGCACAGCTAGACTTTCAGGATGACCCCTGGGCCTGAGGGTCCAAAGCCATCGTGGCTTGAGTGTGCCCTGTGCTGGGAAAACCAAGACTAGAATGCACGAATCTATTCACAGCGCAGCACAGAAAATGCTGGGCCGTCTGAGCTGTGCCCATGTTGCACGTTTATGACGCTGAACTAGAAACAGGTTTCTAGACAGGAATTAAAGCCCGTGTCAGCACCCAATGGGGTCCATAGCACAGCATGGGGTCATCTTGGTGGCCCTGCAGGGACTTGTGTCTCAACTAATTGGGAAGAAACAAACTGACTTGGCCAAGCACGTGAGGGGTCAGCATGGAAGAGTCGTGAAGCCAGGCCTGCCCATCTAGAGACGTGGCTGACGCTGTGTAAGCCCAGGAGTACCTGGAATTGCTACTGAGGTCAGAGCAATCAGCCCACCCCACCTTAGGATGGGGCCAACTCTCTCCCAGCTCTACATGTTCATAATATTTTAAATTTATTTTTTATTTTTTTGAAACGGAGTCTTATTCTGTTGCCCAGGCTGGAGTGCAATGATGAAATCTCGGCTCACTGCAACCTCCACCTCCCAGGTTCAAGCAATTCTTCTGCCCCAGCCTCCCGATAGCTGGGATCCCGGGCACATGCCACCACGCCCAGCTGATTTTTTGTATTTTTAGTAGAGACAGGGTTTCACCATGTTGGTCAGGCTGGTCTTGAACTCCTGACCTTGTGATCTGCCTGCCTGAGCCTCCCAAAGTGCTGAGATTACAGGCATGAGCCACCACGCCCAGCCACCATAACATTTTTTACGTGGGGTGTGCCTGGGTCTCTAGTGCCTCAGCCTGTGTATCTCTCTTGGTAACTTTGATCACATCTGATACTCCTGTGCTCACAGACTCACTTATGTATGTTTATCATGTGTTCCCAATGAGAAGGGCAGCTCCATGGCGAGCCGGTCCACCTCATCTGCCACTATAATTCTGGCCGCGGCAGGTGCTCCCAGGTCTATGGAATTCATGAGTACCTTCAGCACCTGCTTTGCTGTGCTGAGCGGCAGATTTTATTCTGAGACCCATGCAGTCCCTTAGGAGCTCTATCAGGACACAGCAGCAAGGCAGGGCCGCACGGCAAGGTCTGGGGCTCGGCGCCTCCAGCACTGCCACTGTGCCATCACAAGGCCCCATTACCAATGTCACAGATTGGATTTCAGACTAAGATTTCCTGGGAACAACAAGGTTTTGTGGCCCAAAAAAGGTGACAGAGTGAGACTCTGTCTCAAAAAAAAAAAAAAAAAAAGTCTGAAAAGTCATCAGCTAAGAGGACATTGCTGTGTCTTCACATTTTCTGGGATTTGAGGAAGCCTGCTGGATTGCCATTTACATGAACGTGAGACCTGGGTGCTCAACTTCCCCCAGCTCAGCCGGGGCGCCATACAGCAGCCGACCCAGTGGAGAACCCCAGTAACTCCTACCTGCTGAGTTAAATGTTCTTTCTTTCTTTTTTGAGACAGAGTCTTGCTCTGTCGCCCAGGCTCGAGTGCAGTGGCGTGATCTTGGCTCACTGCAACCTCCGCCTCCCAAGTTCAAGTGATTGTCCTGCCTCAGCCTCCCAAGTAGCTGAGATTACAAATGTGAGCCACCGCGCCTGTCTAATTTTTGTATTTTTAGTAGAGACGGGGTTTCTCCATGTTGGTCAGGCTGGTCTCAAACTCCCAACATAGGTGATCCACCCGCCTCAGCCTCCCAAAGTACAGGGATTACAGGCATGAGCCACCGCACCTGGCCAATGGATTTCCTTTCTAATCTAGTTAGCTCTGTGTGATTTAAAAAAGAAAAACATGGCCGGGCATGGTGGTGGGTGCCCGTAGTCCCAGCTACTGGGAAGGCTGAGACAGGAGAATCTTTTGAACCTGGGAGGCAGAGATTGCAGTGAGCCAAGATCTCTCCACTGCACTCCAGCCTGGGCGACAAGAGCAAGACTTTGTCTTACAAAAAAAAAAAAAAAAAAAGAACAAGAGAAAAAGAAAAACACTCTAACACAATCCTGCCCTCTGTCCTCAATTTCACTATCTCTAGGGAACACAGGTAAGAAAACACAGACAGCTGAGCGGGAGGGACTGCTGGAGGCAGAGAACCGGCCGGAGCGCTGGGAGACCCCTTCCCTCACAGGGCAGCAAGATCTCTGGGCCCCATTCATTGGGGTGACAGAAGGGGTTTAAGCATTCAGGGGTCTTACCAATGAACTCGTGTAAGAACACCAGGGAGGCGATATAGCAGGCCAGGCTGAGCAGCTCGGCCACTGTCATGAGCCAGTGCCAGGTCTGGATGGTCAGCGCCACCATGAGCAGCTCGGTGAGGATCAGCGAGGTGAAGGAGATAGCCACGATGTGCACGAACTCCGACTCAAACAGCAGCAGTGCCCCGTACATGATGGTGCTCCCTGCAACGCCAGAGAAGGCTGTTCCCCTCGCCCTCCCCTGCAAGAGCCTCGCCCTGCTCGCGCACACCCGGCCCCTTGGCACCGTTTTCATTTAGACATGAAAGCTATCACTTGTTACATGAGGTTAATGACGGGTACTGTATGGAGGTCTGAACCTATAGTTTTCCGATTTTCCTCTTTGACCCATAGGATAAATAATCTATAACTACAGAGTGAGAAAAGGGAGAAAAAAGGAAGCCAGGTGGGGGAGGGGAAAGAATAACTCTCTAGAGTTGATGAAAGAAACAGAAACTCAAATATAATATTTTAAATGATGAATCCGCAGCCAGGCATGATGGAATCCCAGCACTTTGGGAGGCCAACATGGGGGGATCACTTGAGCTCAGGAGTTCGAGATCAGCTTGGGCAACACAGTGAAATCCCATCTCTACAAAAAATGCAAAACTTAGCCAGGTGTGGTGGTGTGCACCTGTAGTCCCAGCTACTCAGGACGCTGAGGTGAGAGGATCACTTGAGCCTGGGAGGCAGAGGATGCAGTGAGCTGAGACTGCACCACTGCACTCCAGCCTGGGTGACAGAGTGAGATCCTGTCTAAAAATAAAAATAAAAATAAAATGATGTGGTGACTCACACCTGTAATCAGCACTTTGGGAGGCCGAGGCAGGAGGATCACTTGAGGCCAGGAGTTCAAGACCAGGCTGGCCATCATGGCAAAACCCCATCTCTACTAAAAATACAAAAATTAGTCGAGAGTAGAAGCACATGCCTGTAGTCCCAGCTATTCAGGAGGCTGAGGCACGAGAATTGCTTGAACCCAGGAAATGGAAGTTGCAGTGAGCCGAGATCATGCCACTGCACTCCAGCCTGGGTGACAGAGCAAGACTCTGTCTCAAAAAAAAAAAAAAAAAAAGAATAAATCCCAACAGGTGACATGAACAGTAAATTTATTTTTTAAAATAATAAACCCCAAAGACACATGTTTATTTGTAAGTTATACATGTGTACCTGTTCACATATATATAGACATTAGGACCATTTCCAAATATATGCATCATAAAACATACATAGAAACAGAAATACTCAAAAAGAGGGTTCTGGGCACAGTAGCTCATGCTTATTATCCCAACACTTTGCAAGGCTGAGGCAAGAGAATTGTTTGAGTCCAGGAGTTCAAGATCAGCCTGGGCAACATGGCAAGACCTCACCTCTACAAAAAATACAAAAATTAGCCGGGTGTGGTGGAGACCTGTAGTCCCAGGTTTATGATGCTGAACTAGAAACAGGTTTCTAGACAGGAACTAAAGCCCATGTCAGCACCCGATGGAGTCCACAGCACGGCATGGGGGCATCTTGCTGGCCCTTCAGGGACTCGTGGCTCACAATCACTTGGGAAGAAATGAACTGACTTGGAACTGATTTGGGGGTGGTGCGCACCTCTAGTCCTAGACTCAGAAGGCTGAGGTGGGAGGATCACCTGAGCCTGGGGAGGTCGAAGCTACAGAGAGCTGTGATTGCTCCACTGCACTCCAGCCTGGGCAACAGAGTGAGATCCTCCGCCACTTAGGGTCTCACTCTGTTTCTACATGTATATGTATTCTATATTATATATAATGCATATATTATATATAATACACATAACATATAAAATATATATAATGCATATATTATACATTATACATATAATATATATATAATACATAAAACATATATATATTTTATATGTATATGAAATATATTATGTGCACTACAAAACATACATAAAAATAGAAATACTGGTCAGGCACAGTGGCTCGCACCTGTAATCCCAGCACTTTGAAAGGCTCAGGTGGGCGGATCACCTGAAGTCAGGAGTTCAAGACCAGTCTGGCCAATGTGGTGAAACCCCATCTCTGCTAAAAAAGTACCAAAATTAGCCAGGCGTGGCGGTGAGCATCGATAATCCCAGCTAACTGGGAGGCTGAGGCAGGAGAATCGCTTGAACCCGGGAGGTGGAGGTTGCAGTGAGCCGAGATGGCACGACTACATTCCAGCCTGGGCAACAAGAGCAAAACTCCATCTCAAAAAAAAAAGAGGATTCTAGGCACAGTGGCTTTGCCCTCTGTCTCAAATATACATATATATAATGTGTAAATATGTAAAATATATATTCATATATAATATATATATTAAAAGAGTTAGAAAAAGTAATTAGAAATCAAAGTTTGGCTCTTTTCTTCTTGCATTTCAAAGCCTCTACAGTCTGAGAGACCCTCTCTGGAGGCCACTAAAGTAAACATGTTTTTCCAAAACTACGACTTGACCTTACTTTCCGAAAAGGTATCAGAACATCCCAGAAAACAACCACGTTTTGTTACGTAGGTGGAGCAACTCTGCAGGTTCTGATTATGGTCCGCTGCCTTCCTCTGGCTTCACTACCTCAATCCTCAGACAGCACCACTGCATGCATCTGACGTCTACGTCCTTATAACAGGGTGAGCAGGGTCTCCCCCTGGGTCACACTGTCACCCGCCTTCCTGCTATTTCAGATTCCAGTTTCTTCTTTTCTTGTTCCACAGGCTAGAAGGGGACACCCCTGAGTCAGCGCCAGAGCACAAGACAAACAGGTGTCTCCACTCATCCTTACCTTGATAGATGCTAATCAAAACCCATATTAAGAATGTCTTGTAGGACAACGGCCGTCCCTAAATGAGAGACAGAGAAAGATTAGAGCAGGTTTGCTGGGGGGCTCGAGCAGCATGCCATCAGCGTTCACATTACTCTCCCAATAACTAGCTAAGGCAACCCATCTGTCATCAAGAAAGTGGCCTGCACACATCTGAACACATTAGAGAAATTATTTCTTTTAAAAAAGAATTGGCCAGGTGTGGCGGCTCACGTCTACAATCCCAGCACTTTGGGAGGCTGAGGCAGGTGGATCAACTGAGGTCAGGAGTTTGAGACCAGCCTGGCCAACACGGTGAAGCCCCTCTCTATTAAAAATACAAAAATTAGCCAGGCATGGTGGTGCACGCCTATAGTCCCAGTTACTCGGGAGGCTGAAGCAGGAGAATCGCTTGAACCCAGGAGATAGAGGTTGCACTGAGCCGAGATCAAGTCACTGCACTCCAGCCTGGGTGACAGAGACTCAGTATCAAAAAAAAAAAAAAAAAAAAAAAAAAGCATCGACATTAAATGGGACTAAATCTTCCCTTGGGTAAAAAACCCCTGAAGACAAATAAACAAAATTATAAGATGCCTGTGCCCATGCCCCCACACACACTTTTTGGAAGTAGACACAGGAGCATCTCTGGAAACAAACATAGGTTGCAGCTTCAAAGCGGAACTGTCAGGGGCTTTTTTAAAGTCGTGAGTTGGCTTGTTTTCAGTTTATCTATTACTGTATTCTTTCAAGTTCTAACAGTGCATATATTACTGTTTTAAGAAGAAATGCAAACTCCCACATCTTCCCCACAAAAGTAAGAAAGCTACCAGTTCAAGTGTGTTCAAATCAGAAATGGAGGGTCTGTATGAAATAAATTAAAAGAAAAAAGCAGGGAGGGAGGGAAGGAAGAGAAAAGGAAAGGAGAAAGGGAGGGAGGAGGGACTGAGAAACCGACGGAACCTTGAGAAGATCCTTGTAGAGCTCAGGATACAGCATGGCAACTTCCGATTTGACATCTTGTCCAGGACCAGAGAAAACACGGGAAACATGGTGTAAATGGTGGAGTACCTGGGAGAGAAAGCCGCCATGGGTAAGACCTGGCTGATGGGGCAAGAGCTCTGTGCTATGCCAGCCTCCAGCACCCAAGTCCCACCCATGCCTCGGACAACTGTTTACTGCCGGTCTATTATACTCCAGGGCCTGGCTGAAACCCAAGAGGAAAAACGGACAAAAATGTCTGCCCTCAAGGGCTTTCGTCCTACTCAGTGAGTCAATAAACAAATGAATTAGAGTTAAACTCTACGTGTGTTAGAGGTAAGCGCCAACAGAGAAATATAATGGGGCAGAGGAAATAAGGGGTGGGTGGGTGTGTGTGTGTGTGTGTGTGTGCATGCGTGTATGTGTGTGTGCATATGTATATGTGTGTGCATGTGTGTGTGTATGTGTGTGTAAGGGGTAACAGCACAATTTTAGAGGCTAAAGAACAGAACATTTGAGTGAACACTCAAAAGAAGAAGGGGCAGCCAAGCCAATCCCAGGAGGAAGAGCATTCCAGGGAGAAGGAATGAGCAGTGCAAAGGCCCTGAGGCAGCAGGTGGCTGTCATGTCTGAAGAAGAGCCCAAAGGCCAGTGTGGCTGGGGCTGAGGGTGATAGAAGAGGAAATGAGGACTCACGGGGAAGACGGGGTCATGCCATGGAAGGTCACATGCAGCACAGCTCAGGGAACCCCTGACTATATTGTCATGTTCTTTGACTCTTCCAGAGCCCGACAAAGGACAGTCCACTTTTCCAGCTAGAAGCAGGCAGAATTCCAGTGCCTCCACTCAAGCTCAAGTCATCGGCCAAATGCAGTAAAAAGGAAAGCAGACTCCGCAAGCCTCTCCGGAGGGCAGCCGGCCTTTCTGTGCCGTCTCCTCATGACCACGTGTGGCCTCAGCTGTGTGTGTCTGTATCTAGGGCACTTGGTAACCAAACTCCACCTACCTGGGTGATTCAAAGACTGAGCATATTCTCTGAAAACATCAGAGGACCATCATGAAGTTCCAGGTCAGGAATAGGGGTGGGTTTTCGAGCAGCAAAGGCCCAAGTGACACCATCTCAGTCACCGTGGCACAGCAGGCAAGCTCTGTTACTCGCACTTCCCCAAGGCAGTGGACTCTGGCCCTCCTTGGAGCTCCAAGGATGGGACTTCTACTGGGCTCAGTTCAGGCGAGGAGGGCATGTTTCAGATCCCCCTTCCCTTTGATGAAGACCCCAGTGAAATCAACAAGCCTGCAAACCTTCCACCTTGCCTTCCTCAATCAACTGATAACCATGGGGTATTTTCTCAAGACCAGGATCTAGTGGTAAAGTACAACACACCACATACATATCCACCGCCACTTCCTCTGTCTGGGGGAAGGGCTCAATGGCTCAAAACCTTGCTAATTCAAGGAGGTTCTAAACCATGGTGCTGGGCCTGTGTTCGCTGGGGCTGGGAATCCAATGTGACTTGGGAACCCAAGAATTTTTCCACAACGTTTCTTCTCTCTGCTACGGCATTTGAAGAAAGTTTCATAAACAATTAATCCCTTGGCAGGATTTCCTTACCCAATGATGAGGAATCCTTGATAGAGAGGGACGGAGGCAAAGTAGAACACGGAGGAAAAGACAGCCTGTGCCAAGGAGAAAGCAGGATGTCACCAAAAGTCACGACAAAGCCCTTATGTTTACAGAATAAAAACAACACCTGATACTTACATAGCACTCACCCAAAAAGTAACACCTGATACTTACACAGCCCTCACCCCACGCTGGCACCGCTGTAAGGTACTTTACATGGATTCACTCATTTCATTCTTACAACAACAACCCTATGAAGTAGGTACGATTCTCATCATCCTCATTATGCAAAGGGGAAAGTGAAGCACAGAGTTTGTGGCTTGCCCAAGCCCACACAGCTCATTAGCAGCAAATCCAGGAATCATTCCCAGGTAGGATGATTTTACAGCTCCAGGGTCCATTCCACCTGCTGTGAACATTAAGTTCCACGACCCAGGAATGCTTTGCACATGAGCACACTGATCTCCAGAGCCACCCACAGCATCAAGTCCTCTATCACCCACACTTTACAGAAGGGGAGACTGAGCAGGTAAAAGCCCAGCTGCAGCCCCAGAGCCCACACTTCTAACCAGCTCTGAATCCCCACCTCCATAGATACTCACGCTGCCGGAGGCATGAAAACTCTTATGGAAAAGAGCCTCCCAAGTGTCTATGGGGGCTGGGATGTCAGAGAAGGCTTCACTTCTTATATTACCTGTTTCAGTATTTGGGGAAATTTTAGAAAAGAGCACATGGGCCGGGCGCGGTGGCTCACACCTGCAATCCCAGCACTTCGGGAGGCCAAGGCGGGCGGATCACAAGGTCAGGAGATCGAGACCATCCTGGCCAACATGGTAAAACCCCGTCTCTACTAAAAATACAAAAATTAGCTGGCGTGGTGGCGCGTGCCTGTAATCCCAGCTACTCAGGAGGCTGAGGCAGGAGAATTGTTTGAACCCAGGAGGCGGAGGTTGCAGTGAGCGGAGATCGCGTCACTGCACTCCAGTCTGGCGCCTGGCGATGGAGCGAGACTGTCTCAAAAAAAAAAGAAAAGAAAAGAAAAGAGCACATGACAGATTACTTTTGCAATTAGACAGAAGCAACGAAGATATTTACAAACCCTCATGGAAATGTCTGCTTCCTGCTTCAGAAAATATTAGCTGCTGGTAATAATGAATAGGCTGGAGAGGTCCAATCAGGCTTGAAGCTCTGTTAGCTCCTTCTCTGGACCTCTATGGGCTAAAGAGGGAACATGGTCTCCAGGTGGATTTCTATTCACATAAAGCTGAAGGAAGGCCAGAGACAAACACTGCCTGAAAGCTTTTAAAAATCTAAACACTGAAAGCAAGGCAGAGATACCCTAGTAACTAGAAACAGCATCAGACTAGGGCTAGGTCCCGGAGCACCTTCAATGGACGCAGAGAGAAAGCATGTAAGAAACGCGTCCCTTCTCTGCACAGAGCTCAGAGTGCAGGTGCCAAGGGGCCACGGGAAGCCCCGGCTGACCCTGGCCATGCCAGGAAAGCCACCTTTCCAGTGACATCTCACCCAGGCTGGGCCGCTGCATAGGAAGGATGGTTGTAAAAATGTCAAGACACTGGTGTTTATTTTGCAAACCAGTATCAGGAGCCCCTTCCTCTAAAAGAGTCATCCTAGCCATAAAGCCTTCATCTCAACAAGAGCATTTTGGGGGAAAATTAAAACCGTGTTCTCTGACGAGTGTCCAGGGGCAATTCAAACTGGGACTTGCTCTTGGCACAGTGGACATGGGTTCAAGGCATTTTCTTTAGCACAAAGAACAACACCTCATCCTGGAATTCTTTTTCTACATCGATGTGAACGGTAACATCCAGTTTGTGAAGAAGTCGGCTCATCCCGGCCAGCTTTTGTGTATGTGCCCAAGGATGGGCTGATTACTCCCCCTAGTGATTCAAACCGTGGCATTATCCAGTTCAACTGGTGAGTTAACATAAATTAAAGTACAGACGTGGTCTGGTGAACCACAGCAGCCGTTTGGGTTTAGATCATTTTGATGAAAGTCACTTTAAGGCTCCTCTACTCACAAACGCAACAGGTATTTAAAACACAAAATCACCCCCCAAAAAACCAGGGTAAAGCCAGTGGATGGTCAATTCACATGTACCCAAAGCAGCACCACTGTGCAAGGCGGACCACCTTTCACATAGGATTAAACATTCTCATAAATTAAAATACTACCTGATGTTTACATATTCCCTCGTTTCACTTCTGCTAATCACGGTAAGGACGCCTCAGCACTGCTGACTTAAAAACCTCTCTGTTTTGCACAGCGGCCCTGTCTGAGGGCAAGTAAGATCTCATCATCCCCATTTTCCAGGTGGGAAGACTGAGGCCTAGAGTAGGAAAGTTATTTGCTCCAGTTCTCACAGATCCTTAGTGGTGTGGTCAGAAGGAAATATGAGTTCCAGGATCTACTATGCCTACGTTCTCACCACTCAACTGGGAGCATTTTCATCTCAATGCCCAAAAACGAAGATCATTCATAGCTTTTCGACACCAAAAACGCTTTCTTTCCCTTCTTTGGCCTCCTTTCTACTCCACGCTTAATTGCTACAGCCTGATGACAAATTTTATTGTTGCTGTTGTTGCTGTTTTTGAGATGGGGTCTCACTCTGTTGCTCAGGCTGGAGGGCAATGACACGATCTCGGCTCACTGCAACCTCCACGTCCCAGGTTCAAGTGAATTTCATGCCTTAGCCTCCCGAGTAGCTGGGATTATAGGTGTGTGCCACCACCTCCAGCTAATTTTTGTATTTTCAGTAGCGACAGGTTTTCACCATGTTGACCAGACTGGTCTCAAACTCCTGGCCTGCAGTGATCCGCCTGCCTCGGCCGCCCAAAGTGCTGGGATTACAAGCGAGAGCTACTGCGCCTGGCCTGTGATCACAGATTTTGGAGGAGTTTGTGGGAGACAAGGCGGGAAAATATATACTCTAGAATCCTTTTATGAAAAAGCAAGATGGGAGCAAGTGTTAACTTCCAAGGGTATTCGTGATCATGGTAACTAAACTCAGGTCCCCCGCTGGGCTCTGCTCGGTGACAGAACCATGATGCCAAGGCAACCTCAGTGCCAGGTGTCACGCGGACCCCTACAAGTGGACGTGGCCACAGGCCCTCCATGACAAGTGCATCAAGAAGGATATTCAGATTGTGACTGCAGTCTTTGAGGTCTACCTGCCTGAGCTGACTGAATCCCTGCAGGACACCGCAGATTTCTCATCCAAACTCAGTCTCAGTCTCCCCATCTGTAAAATGGGCTCAGGCTATTGTGAGACTTATGTGAGACACTGCATTGTGAACGCTCGGCCCGATGCCTAGCGTACAGGAAGCACACAAGCAAAGTCAATTCTTCTTCTTTGGTGGTTGTTCTCTGATGGCCCTTACCTCTGCCTGTGAAAAATCAGGGCCTGAAGAGTCATTCAGCACTTCACTCTGCGTCTTTCACTCCAGCAGACCAACTATAACAACTCACCCACAATTAAAATAACCCATGTACACTCCACTTGCCCCAGGCCAGGCACTGGATGTCACCACTGCTAACACACACATCCATACCACATGGCAGGAATGACCAGCACCACTTCACAGGGGGAGGCATCTTGAGCACCAGGATGTTTAGGGACCGGCTCAAGGTCTATCAGCTGGAATGTAGCCAGGTAGGGGATTTAAACTGGTGAGGTGGGGGGTGACAGCTCCAAAGAATCATCTAATTCCCAGGCTTTTTCCATGATAATCACATAGCCACATGCACCTGTGTGCAAAGGGGCCAGCTGCCCACCCACCTGCATGGTACAGTAGCATGCACCTGAGCAGAGGGGCCAGCTGCATGCCCACCTGCATGGGATAGCCACATGTACATGTGCAGAGGGTCCAGCTGCACACCCACCTGCATGGTACAGTAGCATGCACCTGAGCAGAGGGGCCAGCTGCACGCCCACCTACATGGGATAGCCACATGTACATGTGCAGAGGGGCCAGCTGCACACCCACCTGCATGGTGCTGATACAGAGGCTCCTGTGAATCACAAACTGGCTGAGGGCGGCTGACCGCTTGTAGCTGTTCCGGCCATGCACCATAAGCAAGCGGCCAAGATGCTTAAATTGAGTGATGGAGAAGTCTGCAGCCAACGAAGCCTGTTTGCCTTCCTAAAATCCAATAAAATGAGGCACTGTCAGAAGCACAAGAGGTCAGGGCAAATGCATTTCCTTTAATTGAAAAAGCAAGACATTGTAACGAGATATTTGAAGAACTTCAAGAACGAAACTCTTTGGTTTCAAGTGATAGCAGTTGGTGGTCCAAGTCTACTAAATTTGATTTTAAAAGGGGAATGTATTTAAATAAAAACCATTCTGAATCACATACAGTTACAATTTGGAGGTCAAGTGGCTCTGATATTAAGCCTTGGGAGTTCAGCCCACCCTGTAAGTAGCAAAGGATCATTTAAAGATAGATATTTTAAAACATTCAGTTCCTTTAAGAGCTAATTAAACATGAGGTGAAAACCCAGAGCTACTAACAGTATTAGTCTGGAAATTCCTGAATATACAGCACTGCACACTCACAGAAGTGGAAATAACTTATAGTGCAGACATACAATGGAATTCTCTTTTTGCTTTTTTAACTTTTATTTTTTCTTGAGACAGGGACCCGCTCTGTCGCCCAGGCTGGAGTGCAGTGGTGTGCCCCTCAGCTCACTGCAACCTCCGCCTCCCGGGTTCAAGCCATCCTCCCACCTTAGCCTCCCGAGTAGCTGGGACCACAGACAGGCATCACCACACCTGACTCATTTTGTTATTTTTGGTAGAGATGAGGTTTCCCCACGTTGCCGAGGTTGGTCTCAGACTCCTGAGCTCAAGCCATCCGCCCACCTCAGCCTCTCAAAGTGCTGCGATTCCAGGCATGAGCAACCACACCTGGCCGAATTCTCTCATTTTAAAAGGAGGTGACAGCCAACAACAAAGGGACAGAGGGACGTAAGAGCCTCTGGACGTGACGCAACAGGAAGAACAGCAGCTCCTCCCATGCAGTGCTGACATCAAACCAGAATCGGAACCCGACCAATCTGACTGGCTCATGGTCTGCATAGCGTGAGACGCCCTACAACTGTCCTGAATGCTTCGAAAACATCATTGACATGAAAAGTAAAACACCCTCCAACTAAAAAAAAAAAAAAGAAATAGAGAAAAGTGTTCTGCAATAAAGAAGATTAGAGCCGGGCGCGCGGCTCACGCCTGTAATCCCAGCACTTTGGGAGGCCGAGGCGGGCAGATCACGAGGTCAAGAGATCAAGACCATCCTGGCCAACATGGTGAAACCCCATCTCTACTAAAAAATACAAAAATTAGCTAGGCATGGTGGCGCGCACCTGTAGTCCCAGCTACTCGGGAGGCTGAGGCAGGAGAATTGCTTGAACTCAGGAGGTGGAGATTACAGTGAGCCGAGATTGTGCCACTGCACTCCAGTCTGGCACCTGGCAACAGAGTGAGACTCTGTCTCAAAAAAAAAAAAAGATTAGAAACACGACGACATGCCAATAAATGTGATTTGCAATCCTTCCTGGAGCTTTTTTTTTTTAAGCTATGAAGACGTTTAGAGGACAGATGGGGAAATTTGAGCATGAATATTATACAGTAACATTATATCAATGTTACTTGCGGGGGTTATGATGTTACTTTCCTCGTGTGGGAGAAACATCCTTGTTCTAAAGAGATCCGGCTGAAATACTTAGGGGGTAACATTACACGCAATTTACTTTCAACTGATTCAAAGACAGACAGACAATGAGGCAAGTATTAACAACTGGCCAATCAAGGTGAAGGTAGTTGGATGCTCACTGTTCTATTTCAACTTTTCCACTGTTACATTTCAACGTTTGACATTTTTCAAAATAAAAAGATAGAGTCAGAGTAAGAAATGATGGTTCTCTATGCTCTGACGTAGGAACAAATCCAAGATATAACAGATTGAAGTAAGCTGCATAACAAAATGTACAGTGTGTTTTCAATTTTAAAATTATCCATGAAAATTATATATATGCATGTGTCAGGTAAGTGTATAGATGGCAAATCTACACACACTCATAACCGGTAATATACATACAGAACAAATGTTGGAAGAATAACCAGTGTTACTCATGGGATCCAGTTACCTAAAAGAAAGGATGCACTTTACTTCTAGATTCTTTAATGTTACATATTTTTTTGAGACAGAGTCTCATTCTGTCACCCAGGCTGGAGTGCAGTAGCACAATCTTTGCCCACTGCAACCTCTGCCTCCCAGGTTCAAGCAATTCTCCTGCCTCGGCTCCCGAGTAGCTAGAATTATAGGCTCTCATCACCAAGCCCAGCTAATTTTTGTATTTTTAGTACAGACAGGGGTCTCGCCATTTGGCCAGACTGGTCTTGAACTCCCGACCTGAGGTGATCTGCCCACCTTGGCCTCTCAATGTGCTGGGATTACAGGTGTGAGCCGCCATGCCTGGCCTAGATTCTTTTAATTTTTTATAGTGAGCACTATTACTTTCATATCCCAAGAAACAAAGGAATCAGAATACATTTTTAAGAGAAGGGAAAATGCTTTAATTTTGTAAGAACTGGTACAGAATTCCATTAAACTCAAACGTGCTTTTTTTTTTGGAGATGGAGTCTCGCACTGTCGCCCAGGCTGTAGTGCAGTGTTGCAATCTTGGCTCACTGCAACCTCTGCCTCCTGGGTTCAAGCAATTCTCCTGCCTCAGCCTCCCAAGTAGTTGGGACTACAGGCATGTGCCACCACACCTGGCTAATTTTTTTTGTATTTTTAGTAGAGACGGGGTTTCACCATGTTGGCCAGGATGGTCTCAATCTCCTGAACTTGTGATCCACCCGCCTCACCCTCCCAAAGTGCTGGGATTA
Organism: Ateles fusciceps; assembly: GCA_036589455.1. Lineage (NCBI taxonomy): Eukaryota > Metazoa > Chordata > Mammalia > Primates > Atelidae > Ateles > Ateles fusciceps. Next base: position 7,334,162 of record JAZHEH010000847.1, read on the forward strand.
TAGGTGTGAGCCACCGTGCCCGGCCAAACATGCTTCTTAAAACCTGCATTCAGGGAATTTATACAAACTTCTGATATACCTCATTCAAAAATCATTTCACGACCTGGTGCAGTGGCTCACGCCTGTAATCCCAGCACTTTGGGAGGCTGAGGCAGGTGGGTCACAAGGTCAAGAGTTCAAGACCAGCCTGGCCAACATAGTGAAACACTGTTTCTACTAAAAATACAAAAAATTAGCCAGGCATAGTGGTGCACGCCTGTAATCCCAGCTACTCAGGAGGCTGAGGCAAGAGAATCGCCTGAACCCGGGAGGCGGAGGTTGCAATGAGTGGAGATCACTGCACTCCAGCTCAGGCAACAGTGCAAAACTGTCTCAAAAAAAAAATCATTTCACTCTGCAACTTCAAATCATCATCATCTTGCTGAGAATCAGAGAACCAGAAAGATGGGAAAAGGGGGGGAAAAAAGCCCTAGGGGTCAGCCAAATTCATGAAGATATGCAACAGGATGGATGGAGGGCACCTCCAGTGCCTTCTCAGGGCCTTGGCGCTCCCATACTTCACTCACCATTTTTTGGGGGGTTTTGTTTTTTGTTGTTTTTTTTTTGAGACGGAGTTTTGCTCTGTCACTCAGGCTGGAGTACAATGGCTCAATCTCAGTTCACTGCAACCTCCCCCTCCCAGGTTCAAGCGATTTTCCTGCCTCAGCCTCCTGAGTAGCTGGGATTACAGGCACCCACCAGCATGTCCCACTAATTTTTGTATTTTTAGTAGAGACGAGGTTTCACCATGTTGGCCAGGCTGGTCTCAAACTCCGGATCTCAAGTGATCCGCCTGCCTCAGCCTCCCAAAGTGCTGGGATTACAGGCTTGAGCCACCACACCCAGCCCTTCACACAGTCCTAACTCAGTGATCCATCTTCTTGCCTCCAGTCATTTAGAGGTCACAAATTAGGGCAGAGTAAACTACAAGACGCAAGCACACAATCGGCAAGGAGGAAAAGACAGAAAAAATGTTTCGTAACACACCAACTTTTAAAAATTGTAGCTGAGGCAGGGCACGGTGGCTCACGCCTGTAATCCCACCCCTTTGGGAGGCTGAGGTGAGTGGATCACAAGGTCAAGAAATCGAGACCATCCTGGCCAACATGGTGAACTGCATATCTACTAAAAATACAAAAATTAGCCGGGCATGGTGGCATGTACCTGTAGAGGCTGAGGCAGGAGAATCGCTTGAAGCCAGGAGGTGGAGGTTGCAGTGAGCCAAGATTGCACCACTGCACTCCAGCCTAGGTGACAGAGCAAGACTTCATCTCAAAAAAAAAAAAAATTGTAGCTGAAAAGGCCTTTTGGTGAGAAGCAAATCAAGCCACATTCTTTCATAAGTGCCCAAGAGATCAGCACACGGCAGGATAAACAATGCTTTTACTGACAACGCTGCCTGCCCCAGGGAATTCTGAAGTACATTTCCCATACTGTAAGAATATAGAGAAACACTTTATTTATTTATTTATTTATTCATTCATTCATTCATTTGACTGAGTCTCAGTCTGTCGCCCAGGCTGAAGTGCAATGGCGCGATCTCAGCTCACTGCAATCTCTGCCTCCCGGGTTTAAGCCATTCTCCTGCCTCAGCCTCCCAAGTAACTAGGATTACAGGTGCCTGCCACCACACCCAGCTAATTTTTGTATTTTCAGTAGAGACAGGGTTTCTCTATGTTGGCCAGGCTGCTCTCAAATTTCTGACCTCAAGTGATCCTCCTGCCTCAGCCTCCCAATGTGCTGGGATTACAGGCATGAGCCACCACACCCGGCCAAGAAACACTTTGTGTTTTTTTTTTTAATTTAGGTCTTGGCAAACAAAAGGTCAACCTTCATCTGTCTGTAAGATGTAGCAATACAGACCTCTTTCTTCCCAGTGACACGAGGTAACTGTGACACATAGTTCCTTATGTGTTATCATGCTTCACCTGGAATTTCCAGAAGCCTTAAAACTATGTCTTTGAGGGAAAAAGAACCAAGAAACTCCAGCAAGTGGAGTCGAGCAGAGGGAACACACTCACCTTTCCTTCCACTCCCACGCCGCAGTCGGATTCCTGAATCATGCTGACGTCATTGCCCCCATCCCCTGCAGGCCACACAAACCAGAGAGAAAGGACATTTGATTCTTACGTTAAACAAGAAGGCATGCTTGTCTTAAACCACTGGTGTCTTTCACGGAGCGCCTGCTGAGCGCCTGGCCTGCACTGTGCATTCGAGCTCGCCCATTTTAAAGGTGATCCTTTTTAGGCTGGACACAGTGGTCCATGCCTGTAATCTCAGTATTATAAGAGGCCAAGGCAGGCAGATCACCTGAGGTCAGGAGTTCAAGACCATCCTGGCCAATATGGTGAAGCCCTGTCTGTGCTAAAAATGCAAATTAGCCAGGCTAATTGTGGTGGCGTACGCTTGTAGTCCCAGCTACTCGGGAGACTGAGGCAGGAAAATCGTTTGAACCCAGGAGGCGGAGGTTGTAGTGAGCCAAGACTGTGTTACTATACTCCAGCCTGGGGGACAGAGCAAGACTCCATTTCAAAAAAAAAAAGGTGACCCCTTTTAAGTCCTCATAAACATTTGAGGAAGCCACTATTATTATTCCCATTTCACCAATGCACAAACGGAGGCTCACACGGGTGAAAGAAGCCACCTGGGGCACCCGCTGGGAAAAGCCACAGGAAAGATTTGAACACAGATCCAACCCCATAGCGTGTGGTCTCCACCCCCCTGGAAGGCTGTGCTCTTGAGACACTGGCAAAGGAGTAGGGGCCTGGCTCACGCTTATCTGCTCTCTAAGGGAAATATTAAAAACAACAACAAAAAGAGAGCCAAAGTCTTCAAGGCAGAGAAAAATCACGACCTGAAAAAGGGGCCAGGGAATCTGAAGAACAAGCAGCAGGGTCCAAACACCCTCAGGGAAAGGGAGCTGGGTGCACCAGCAGGCCAGGGCCAGCGACACAGCTGAGCCGCGCCTACCTACTGCGCAGGTGAGCTTGCCCGTGCGCTCCTGCAGCAGGCGCACGATCTGGGCCTTCTGGGTGGGGGCGCAGCGGCAGCAGACCACAGCCGGGCACTGGCAGGCCAGTTCCATGAACTCGTACTCGTAGTACTTGAGGCAAACCTGCAGGGTAGAGAGAGAGGAGGTGCGTTGGTGGAGGTCACTGCGCAGCCTGCAGTGCCCCGGATGAGGCCCAGGCTGCTGGGAGGACTGGCTTTCAGGGGTCCCCCGAGCTCACCTCCAGGGAGTCTCCCGAGATGACCAGGGCGCAATCATGCTTCCTGCGGAAGGCATTCAGCTCGAGGTGAGCCTCCCCCGCGGTTGGTCACCTGGAAGGGAACAGAGATGGAGAAGGAGGATTGCTCTCAGGAGACCATACAACAATAAACAGTGGCTTCCTAGAGCCAGCATGAAGACAATGGCCACCCCAGCCAAGGGTGCCTCTCCTCCCCCACCACCAGAGGCAGCACCAAATGGAATCCTGTTGGCTATGACTGTGGGAATCAGAAAAGCCCATACAATTTCCACCTACAATTTCCCCCAGGACTAAAAATGCCTGTACTGGCCAGGCGCGGTGGCTCACGCCTATAATCCCAGCACTTTGGGAGGACAAGGCAGGCAGATCACTTGAAGTCAGGAGTTCGAGACCAGCCTGGCCAACATGGTGAAACCCCCTCTCTACTAAAAATACAAAAGTTAGCCGGGCGTGGTGGCGGGCGCCTGTAACCCCAGCTACTCGGGAGGCTGAGGCAGGAGAATCGCTTGAACCCGGGAGGCGGAGGTTGAGCAGTGAGCCAAGATCGCGCCATTGCACTCTAGCTTGAGCAACACAGCGAGACTCTGTCTCAAAAAACAAAAACAAAAAATGAAAACCAAAAAAAAGCCTGTGCTTTCATTACAAGCCAGGCATTGGACTAAGCATCTGTGGATTTTTCTCATTTATTTCTCACAACGGCTCTATGAGGTGCCGAAAGAAGACGGATTTTTTCTGCACTTAAAGAAACTGAAGCATGACGACATTTGCCAGCGTGTCTGAAACTAGTATGCTGTAGCGCAGGTAGGCAGAGCCAGGCACCTGGCAGAGGCGGGCCCACTTTTCTGTAAAGGACCAGATGCTAACTGTCGTGGGCTTCGTGGACCACATGGTCTCAGTCACAACCACTCGGCTCTCTGCTGTAATGCAAAAGCAGCCGCACACCATTCACAGACGAGTGGGTCTGTCTACACTCCAATAAACAGAATGCCTGCTGTGTAGAAAACAGGTGGCTGGCACATAGGTCACTCGTTTGCAATCCCTGAATTCTGGAACACACAGTCAATTGTCATTATTCATAGCAGCTACATTTTCTAAAGTCACTGTGCACATGGAACTAGCACGTACTAAACCATCGCCTGGAGGGGGAAAAATACAGGGTTAAATTTTTGCCCCTGGTTGCAATGTTTATTTTATGTGTGTTTCTATGTAAAGATACCTTGATTCACTAACATCGAACTCACAGCCACCAGTGCTGTAAGTCTTACCTGAAGGAAGCTCATCTGACACGTACGTTCTCCCTAACTCACACCGACAGCCTTCCTGCACTTAGGAAGACCAGCCAGCAAAGCAGCGCTGTGCTGGGACCATTTTAAACAACAAGCTGCCAACAAAAGGCACAAAAACGGGAAAAACCTGATGCTTAAATGGCCTGCAAAGAGGACACGTGTTCGCCATATGAGGCTGAAAGAAGGAGGCAGTGCGTGGCCTTGCTCAGCCGCAGGTGGGAATGCACACATCAGGCAGCTAAAATGCTAAGCCACTCTAGGCCAGGCGCGGTGGCTCATGCCTGTGATCCCAGCACTTAGGGAGGCCAAGGCAGGAGGATCCCCTGAGGTCAGGGGTTCAAGACCAGCCTGGCCAACAGGGTGAAACCCCGTCTCTACTAAAAATACAAAAATTAGCCAGGCGTGGTGGCAGGCACCTATAATCTCAGCTACTTGGGAGGCTGAGGCAGGAGAGTCGCTTGAACCCGGGAGGCGGAGGTTGCAGTGAGCCGAGATTGCACCACTGCACTCCAGCTTGGTTGACAAGGCTCCATGTCAAAAAAAAAAAAAAAATTTTTAAGCCACTCTACATATCACTGTGAAAGTATCAAAAGTACTGATTTGGAGGTCACAGAAGTTTTAATGAGGAGGACAATTCACAAAGAATCTGCGAATGATGAGAACTGACTATACCTGCCTCTACACTATTCTAAAAATCGCTGGATTTTTTGAAGCTTCTTTGTGCTATAGACCAAAGGCAGGGGTGAGGGGGAGACCCCCAAACATCTAGAGACCCTCCAGTTTGCCATCGTGGCTCTGGTTTCAGATCAGTGGGATTGCTATAACCTGCCCCAAAGAGGACCCGGTGCCCCTTACCTCCCCAACGCGAGAAAGTCTAGCATAGGCCTCACTGGACGCAGTTCCTGATGTGTGTGCACTGTTTCGCTCAATGCCTGCCACAGGGGCGGGCAATTTCTCATTTGCCCATCCAATTCCCCTCCTTCAAAAGGCTCCTCAATGGTCCTGACTGCTTCCCCCTTGAGAGGGCAGACAGGCCAGGATCTGTAGCCTGGAATTTCTTTCTTATCCAAGGACTGGACTTCCAGGGGTTCAGTGAAATCCCAGGAATCCCATACATAACTTCACGTGTATGAGTGGAGCTGCATCTTTCGGGGGTAGTGCCTAACTTTCCTCAGCTTCTCAGAGGGACTGTGACCCCCTAAAGGGTAAGAGCACAGCATTAGCACAGGACTCTAAGGAGGTGCTCCTAAACCACTCCCGGAGGGAACTCTCCAGCCGGCACCTGGCTCATCAATCATCCCACCCAAAGAATCATTCAACCGTGGCTGAAGCTCCCCTCTCTAGGTGGTTCCTTCTTAAGGGGCCCACTTGAGGTTAGGAGGTTCAGGATTAATGGAACCTCACCACCCCACCGTGGCCCTAACACAGAGGACGCTTTACCAGCCGGAACACGTGGATGTCTTGGTTTCTGGTCACCAGGTGTGCATTCTTCGCTGTGCATGTAGCGGTCTCCAGCTTGTCCCCCCGTCAGCATCCAGACCTGAAATGACCGCACGGCAGAGGTCCTGTTTGTTAGTTTTTGAGGCCGGCCTGTCAACTGCAGCAGCTGAGTTTCCAAGATCACGGAGCTGAACTTGAAAGGTTCCGTTTACCTCCTGCCGACTTGTGCTGCCCCCAGCACGACTCAGCAAGCGCCCTGGCTGAAGGGCTTTAGGACTCCAAGCAAAACCACTGCTGTTAGCAGCAAAAACTGGCGGATCCTTCTAGAAAGAGCCATCTGACCACACACTACAGGAGGTACTACGAAGCTCGGTCCTTGGACTGCATAATTCCCCTTCTGATGATTTTTCTTAAAATGATAAATATCCTAAAAGAAGGGAAAGGCTGTATGGGTGAGAGGGCACCTCTCTGTCCTGCAGGAAACACTGATTTGTGACGCTGTGGACCTTCTACATTGTTAGATGAGCAAGACAGACCTCCCGAGGTTTAACTCAGCTGGAAAGTGCTGACCCAAAATGAGCCAGGTTCTTCCACATCGTGTGTATCAGCTCACGCTGCACTGCTCTGCTGTGGGCTCAGAGGGGGCAGGTGACTTGCCCCAGACCACACAGCCACCTCTCTTCCTAAGCAAGCCCAGACTTCAGAGTCCTCAGGAATGTGCTCCTGCTCTCCGATTTCACCTCATTAACCCTTTTGTTCTCTTTGCTCCCAGCTGGGAGCAGTCTTGGGGCTATGGGATAAAGAAAATCTGGATAGCAGGGGAAGTACAGGAAGGAAAATCCTATTTTCCCGAGCCTCCCGAGGGTCCACTATGGGCTCAGCACCCATGCTGAGCTGCCTGTTACCTTCATGATAGCTTCAAACACTGGGGGAAGGAATTAGTCTGGCATGGTGGGGCGTGCCTGTAATCCCAGCTACTCCTGAGGCTGAGGCACAAGAATCGCTTGAATCCAGTGCTAAGAGGTTAAGTCATTTGCCAAGGGTCACAGAAGAAGGGAGAGGCAGGATGGGAACCCAGGCAGTGGGATGGACAGAAGGAAGGCACGGGGCACCTCTCAGGGCTGAGCCTCCCAGGCCCTCTCCCCTGGCTGGGTCTATGTTTGCCCTCAGTCCCCCACCTGTCCTAAAAACAATATTCTTTCTGGTGAGCCTAGTGAGTCACAGTTCTCAGGGTCTGATGCAAGAGAACAAACAATGGGGAGGGAATTGGGAGGCTGAAGTTCCAGAAAAGCATGAAAAGAATGATCAGGCACACGACGTGGCTAATGTCCCACACTGGGGTGACGAAGGTGCTACAGGAAGGGCCCGGGACCCAGCTCCAGCCCCAGCTCTGTCGCTTCCCAGCGTGGGGAACCTGGGGAAGAGAGGCGCCTCACTCAGCCTCAGTTTCTACATCCACACAAGGAGCTAATGTAGAAAATTTCCTGTGCAGCCGGGCGCAGTGGCTCATGCCTGTAATCCCAGCACTTTGGGAGGCCAAGGTGGGTGGATCACTTGAGGTCAGGAGTTCGAGACCAGCTTGACCAACGTGATGAAACCCCATCTCTACTAAAAATATAAAAGTGGCCAGGCGTGGTGGCACATACCTGTAATCCCAGCTACTTGGGAGGCCAACGCAGCAGAATTGCTTGAACCTGGGAGGCGGAGGTTGCAGTAAGCTGAGATCATGCCATTGCACTCCAGCCCGGGCAACAAGAGCAAAATTCTGTCTCAAAAAAAAAAAGTCCTGTGCAAGACCGTATGTTAGACTTTAATTACCAATTAATCTGCCCCATCTCAGGCACCCCCCCCATCTCACCTAACAGGAAACTAGAAAGGTAAGTCGCATCCACACCCTGTGAATAAAACATCTCGTCTTGGGATAACACAGTTTTGAGAAGGAGAAAAACCCCAGGACAAAGCTGGAAGCAGAAAATGGAAACTCCTGAACTCCAAGAGAAGTCTTAGGAATGGCCAGGACCCAACTTCGGACCCCACGATGGAGCAGAAATGGGCCTCCAGTGGCCGGACTTCCGGAAACAAGGTCCCACTGGTGATTTCCTAATGACACACCAGGCCTGAGAGCCGAACGTACGCGACAGAATCGGGTTTACAAGGAAAGAGGCACACAGGGGTGGGAGTCCCCAGTGGGCCCAAATGTCGCCTGGTGTCTACCCCTTCCTCCTCCCATGGCCCTGTTGAAAGGGCAGGCCCCAGGACGCAGCAGAGAGCCACTTCTGAGTGGAGGCCAGTGGCAGGGACACGTTTCCAGGAGCTCCAGGCTAGTGAGTTTGTACACCCCTCCCTTGAGTCCACTGAGGACCAGGTCCTCACGCGCCCTCTGCTGGCCTCTCCAGATTCAACTCCTAGTATTTTTTTGGCCCCAAATGGTAGAGTGCAAAATGCTAGTATGACAGTGTCAGGGCACTGGCGGCCGTTCTGCTGGGTGGCCACTAGCTCACTCGGCCACACGACAGACAGACGTGCTGGTCACTCTACTAGAATATAATCAGCAGCTATGCACGCCAGACACTGCTCGGCCCTGAGCACCAGGGGAGCCCAGCGGGGACAGGGGGAGACACTGGTACAGTAAAGGCAAACACTACACGATAGACTTCTTCCAAATCAGGGCTGGAGGGCCAGGCGTGGTGGCTCATGCCTGTAATCCCAGCACTTTGGGGGGGCCGAGGTGGGAGATCACCTGAGGTCAGGAGTTCAAGAGCAGCCTGGCCAACATGGTGAAACCCTGTCTCTACAAAAATACAAAAATTAGCTGGGCACGGTGGTGGGTGCCTGTGATCCCAGCTACTCAGGAGGCTGAGGCACAAGAATGGCTTGCATCCAGAGGTGGAGGTTGCAGTGAACCAAGATCGTGCCACTGCACCCTAGCCTGGGTGACAGAGTGAGATTCTGTCTCAAAAAAAAAAAAAAAAAAAAAAAATCAGGGCTGGAGGGGCAGAAACAATGGCTGTGGCCACTGCAGAGAAGGGACTCCCGGTCTCTGCTGCTCCTCCCGCTCTGATCTCCCTGCGCTGCTGAAGGGATAACTGGCATCACCCTGGAGTGCCCTTCCCTGCAGCCAGCCCGCCCTACCTTGATGCCAGCATTCCTCAGGGTCTCCAGCGTAGGCCGCACATCCGCCTGCAGCTGGTCCTCCACGCCCGTCAGGCACAGCAGCTCCATCTCCATCTCCAGGCTCTCGATGACCGTGGCCACTTTGAGGGAGCGGTCGTGCACACTCAGCTTGGCCTGGACATAGCGGGCCTGAGACACACCAGCAGATGCGGTCACTGCTTAGGGTGAGGAGACGCCAGGCTGACTGGCCGGGGCCGAGAGTGGACAGGCCGTGCCCGGTCCCCACCACACAAGGTGGGGACCCCAGCAGGTGAGCCGGACCCCACAGGGGTGACTCAGGTTTCTGGCTTCCCCACAAGTCCTCCATGCAGACACCGCACAGACCTGAGTTCTACCCTATGCTCTACACTCGCCTGCTGGGGGACTTCCAGCAAGTCACTTAACCTCTCTGAGCCTTGGCCACGAAATGACAGTAACAGCACCAACCTCACTGGGTTGTCTCAGGGACAGGCACAATCAAGACCTCAAAAAACAGTAAGTCCCCCCCCCATACTCCACATGCACTTTGTAAAGCACATGCCGGGCCACCAGGTTTTCTAAAGACCAGGTCGGGCTTCTGAAGACCATCAACCCAAACTTCCGCTTCTTCTCTTTACCGTGTTACCAAAGCCTGGGGGAAAACCAGCCATCTCCTAATGGGCCTGCTCAAAGCACATGCTTTTAAAGTTAGAAGGTGGGTAGCATTTATCAGGACTAGAACGCTTGTTACGTAACGGCTTACAGAGAACTCAAATACATTAAAGAGAGACCCCAGCAGTTTACCCAGGTAGAGCAGGGCAGGGGCCCACAAAGCCTGTCCCCGCCTTCCTCCCTTGCATTCCTGCACGCTGGCCCCAGAGACACAGCACTGAATAAGACGGGGACCCTCCCCCTCAGGGAACACACTACCTATGGGACAGGATGACAACAAGGAAGTCACTAATCTGGTTCAACTCCAACATTTTTACAGTTTAAAGAAATTAGGGATGCCGGGTGCAGTGGCTCATGCCTGTAATCTCAGCACTCTGGAAGGCCAAGGCGGGCAGATCACCTGAAGTCAGGAGTTCGAGACCAGCCTGGCCAACATGGCAAAACCCCGTCTCTACTAAAAATACAAAAATTAGCCAGGCGTGGTGGCGCACGCCTGAAATCCCAGCTACTTGGGGGGTTGAGGCTGAAGAATTGCTTGAACCCGGGAGGTGAGGTTGCAGTGAGCCAAGATCATGTCACTGAACTCCAGCCTAGGTGACAAGAGTGAAACTCTGCTCAAAAAAACAAAAAGGGAACCGAAGGAGGTGCAGTGGCTCACGCTTGTAATCCCAGCTACAAGGAGGTTGAGACAGGAAGACGGCTTGAGGCCAGGAGTTTGAGATCAGCCTGGGCAGCAAAGCAAGACCCCATCTCAAAAAAATGTGCAAAAAAAGAGAAAAGAAATTAGGGCTCCAAGAGGATGATTTATGCCAAATTTTCTTGAAGGCACACTATGTGCCAAGGACTATCTTTAACTACTAAGGATATAAAAACAAACCAGGCCAGGCGCAGTGGCTCACACCTATAATCCCTACACTTTGGGAGGCCAAGGCGGGTGGATCACCTGAGGTCAGGAGTTGGAGATCAGCCTGCCCAACATGTCAAAACCCCGTCTCTACTAAAAATACAAAAATTAGCCAGGCGTGGTGGTGGGCACCTGTCATCCCAGCTACTCGGGAGGCTGAAGCAGGAGAATCGCTTGAACCCAGGAGGCGGAGGTTGCAGTGAGCCGAGATCGCGCCACTGCACTCCAGCCTGGGTGACAAGAGCAATATTGTGTCTCAAAAAAAAAAAAAAGAACGAACCAGACTTGTGAAGTCCCTGACCTCAAAAATATTTTTTATTCCAGAAAGAGATGGATAAGATGAATGTTAAAAAAAATACATGAACGAGTTCAAGGTTATATTTTTCTGGCCTCTCCAGATTCAACTCCTAGACATATTGTTTTGGCCCCAAATGGTGGAGTGCGATGACAGTGACAAAAGCATTGAAAAAGTGACACGGTATGATGGATGGAAAGTGAGAAGATGCCTTAGACAGGTGGTCCAGGAAGACTCTTGGAGGAGGTGGCTTTTGAGCTAAAACCCAAAAGCAACAAGGGAATGGGCCATGGGGCTCTGTGGATGAAGAGAGTTCCAAGCAGAGAGAACAGCAGGTAGAAAGGCCTCTCAACAACAGCGAACCCCGTGTGCTCAGAAACGACATCAGAGTGGCTCGCACAGGAGGAAGGAGGTGGAAGGGGTGACTGGGAGGTGGGCAGGGCTGCAGAAGCCCTGGAAAGGCCCCAAAACAACTTACTTCAAAGTCCTGATACTGCTCCTCCGCTAGGGACTTCTTCGCCACCACGAGCACCCGTAGCCCTTCTCGGGCCATGTTGCCACACTGAAAAGTAGACCACAGTCAGCGCGGGGGCTGTGCTGGGCGCTCCTGACTTCACTGCGGAGGGCCCAGGGCCCAAGTGGACGTGCCCCTCCCATGGCGACAAGGAAAATGGCAAATCAGAAAGTTGCTCTCCCCTGCAGTAATCTTCCCTGGAGCAAATCTTCTACAGGAGAGGGTGCAGAGACGCAGCCCGTGGGCCAAACATGGCCGCACACAGGTCGTCGTTGACAAGCACATACGTGTTTCAAAATTTAAGTCAACACTGTACAGTCAGCCAGGCACACTGGCTCACGCCTGTAATCCCAGCACTTTGGGAGGCCGAGGTGGGAGGATCATCTGAGGTCGGGGTTCGAGATCAGCCTGACCAACATGGAAAATCCTGTCTCTACTGAAAATACAGAAAAATTAGCCGGGCATGGTGGTGCATGCCTGTAATCTCAGCTACTCCGGAGGCTGAGGCAGGAGAATCGCTTGAACCTGGGAGGTGGAGGTTGTGGTGAGCCAAGATCGCGCCATTGCACTCCAGCCTGGGCAACAAGAGTGAAACTCCCATCTCAAAAAAAAAAACCATCATACGGTCTCACACACAAATCTGGGTTGCCGAATGGGTGGAAAAACTGAGCACCTGACAAAACCAATCACTCATGGCTGAGAAGCAGTGGCCTCCACGTTCCCAGGAAGCAGAGGTGTCAAGTGAGGAGCTCTCCAGCACGTTTTACACGCAAAGTGCAACTCTGCTCAAACATCACAACCTGTTTTGTTCATTTGCATTAACTGCCTGGCCCCTGCAGGCATCTGGGTTTGCAGCCCTTAAACTGGGAATCTAATGTAAAATGTAAATTCTCCATGTAGAGCTAAGGGATGGGACAAAAACAGCCCCGAAAGCCTGAGCGCTGCTTCCCTCCTGCCGCAGGTCAACTGTCCACGTCACAAACCAGGTTGGGGAGCCTCTGACATGGTCCCCACTCACATTCTGGGATAAGCACCTACCCTTTGAGTGTGTGCTGGACCTACTTACTTGTCCCTAACAAACAGAACAGGCGAGAGTGAGGGGATGTCATATCTGAGCTCAGGTTAGGAAAGCCAGTCACTTCCATCTGGTTTGCCCTCTCCTGTTCCCTCGCCTGCTCTTGATGGAGCCAGGTGCCAGGCTGAGTGGCCCTATGGGAGAGGCCCACGTGCAAGGAATAGAGGGTGGCCTCTGGCCAACAGTCAGCAAGCACTGGGACCCTCAGTCCAACAGCCCACAGGGAGCTGAATGCAGCCCACAACCACTGAGCTTGCTTACAAGTGGATCCAGCCCCGGTCGAGTCTTAAAATGAGACCACAGACCCAGCCAACATCTGAATTACGGCCAGTGGGAGACCCTAAAACAGAGAATGCAGTTCAGCCACACCAGGATCCCTGACCCACAGAAACCATCATCTATTAAATGGGTGCTGCTTTAAGCAGCTACATGTCAGGGTGGTCTGTTACGCAGCCACTGATAACAAACACAGAGACCCACTTTACCATGCCAGGGCCTACCTCTGCAGAACAGGCTCCAGGGTCTGGTGCTAACTCCCTGCATCACACTTACCTCTTCCTCCAACCAGTCGTTGTACTGCACAATGCCAGCCATGACCACATCTGCTCCCTTCATGTAAAATGTAATTTCTCCAGTTGATTCATCCTAGAGAGGGAGGCCAGAAGGAATGAGAAACTGAAAGGAACACCCTCCTCTGGCTGCAAAGTCCGCTTCCCATGACAGACAGTGTACAAAGTACACTTAACAGACACCAATGTTTTATCACTTGGCTGAAGATGAAAAGCCAGAAGGGGCCTCATTTGGGGGCAAAGGCTACAGAAAGTAAAAGAAAAACTCAACACATTTGGAAAATTCGTCAATGATGAAAGCAAGATCAAACAAATTTAAGACCTTTTTTTTTTTTTTGAGATGGAGTCTCACTTTGTCACCCAGGCTGGAGTGCAGTGGTGCAATCTCGGCTCACTGTGACCTCCACCTCCCGGGTTCAAGCAATTCTCCTGCTTCAGTCTCCCGAATACCACTCCCAACTAATTTTTGTATTTTTAGTAGAGATGGGGTTTCACCATATTGGCCAGGCTGGTCTCGAACTCCTGACTTCGTGATCCACCCACCTTGTCCTCCGTAAGTGCTGGGATTACAGGCTCGAGCCACCATGCCCAGCTAGATTTAAGACCTTTGTTTTGAAAGTTATTACTGTAATATTTCGACTGGAATGGACTCGCACACCATGATTTTAGATTTATACTTGAGACAGCAGATATCACCACACTGTGGTCCACCAGAAGACTAGGGAAGACCAGGACCAGAACAAGGGAGCTCAACTCATCACTGTGAACATTTGAGGCCGGATAACGCTGCTGTGCAGGGCCCCTCCTGTGCACTGTATCCCTGTTCAGCAGCATCCCTGGCCCCTGCGCACTAAACACCAGTCACATCCTCCATGGTGGCAACCAAAATGCCTCTAGACTTTAGCAAACGTCTCCTGGGGCCAAACTAACTGTCTCAGCTGAGAATAATTCCAAATGCCTACATCTGCCTGAGGACTGGCCTAGAGATCCGATTCCAGTTCACCCCTGACCAGACTTCCTGGGTAGTCGGTAGCACCATGGCACAGGCATCAAATGCTTGGTCCTGGCACCAGCTCCTAGCTGTGTGCAGCTGGACAAGCTACTGCTCTTCCCTAAACCTGAGTTTTCTCATCCGTATAACAGGAGTCAAGCATGCAGCATAGAGACCGACGCACAGAAAGGGCCCCTCCGTGGTATACTTGCTGTTGGGAGGAGGGTGACTTCCCAAGTCCCCCAGCCATCCTGTGCAGAGAGAACAAGACTTAGCCTAGGACTCTCCACGGGACAATGTGGCCCTCCAGGAGACATCTGGCAATGTCTGGAGACACTCTAAGTTGTCACAACGCAGGCAGTGTCCTACTGGCATCAGATGGGGGTGGTGAGGGGTGCTGCTCACCCTCCTATACCACACAGGATGCCCCCAACCGCCACCAGGAATTCCTCCAGCCCTAAAAGTCAACAGCGCTGAGACTGAGAGGTCCTGGCTTTGAGGAACGACGGCGTGGCCACAGGTCCTTCCCCCTTTATCCCCCCAGTGATTCAGGTCACTGGGAGGTGGGGAGGCAGTAAAGACAGGCAAGAAAATGGAGCATGGCCATCAATACCATGTGCCTAAATTTTGCTGCTCCAGGAAGCCCAGTATAAACACCCATGAAGTCTTCACTGAATATGAACCCACGGAGACAGAAATGACTGCATCTCGAGCCAAGCACAGTGGCTCACGCCTGTAATCCCAGCAATTTGGGAGGCTCAGGCGAGTGGATCACCTGAGGTCAGGAGTTCAAAACCAGCCTAGCCAACATGGCGAAACCCCATCTCTACTAAAAGTAAAAAATTAGCTGGGCGTGGCGGTGCATGCCTATACTCCCAATGACTCAGGAGGCTGGAGAATCACTTGAACCTGGGAGGCGGAGGTTGCAGTGTGCTGAGGTTGCACCATTGCACTCCAACCTGGGCGACAAGAGCAAAACTCCATCTCAAAACAAAGTGACTGCATCTCAGATGCAAATGCACCATGCTGACTCTGATTAGGCCAGTCCCATCAACACGCCTGACGCCTACTTTACTCACCGTCCTTCACGTAAGAACACGTCAACCTTGATGTTATTGCACAGATGACAGGTGATGACACAAACAGCCTTCTTGCCTCTCCTGGAGGGTGCCTCTAATTGTCCTGCTGGGGGACACAGACGCTTTCCCTGTGGAATAAGCCCCAGATCTAGGGAGTAACCATGAGGAGATCTACCTGCCTTGCTGCCCAAAACCACACTTCTGTTAAGCTCCCACAAAAGCCACTCTTTCGTCTGCAAGTTCCCCACTAAAACACCCTTTACCGACCAACTGGATTTGTCTGCCCTGTCCTTTGGTTTCGGGTTCCTCCAGGGGCCACTTTGCCTCTACAGCCCTTTCACGGGACAGAAACATCCCAAATCAGATTCGAGGTAGAGTTTCTTCTTTTAAAGTAACTTTCAAATATGCCCCTTAATCACTGACAATCTTTCAGAACACAGGCTGACTCACAAAAGCATCCCCAGGCCAAGACAGGCACTGCGTTTAAAAGCGTTCGACCACACGCTTTATCTTGGATGGACTGCGACTATGCCTGCTGTTGACGCAGGCCAAAGGGAGCTGTGGGGTCTGCGCATTCAAGCATCAGAGGTTTTATTTTTTCCGTCCCCCCACCCCCGCCACCAAAGGGTGCTCAACAACACGGCTGTAGGAACCGATGCTCCCCACCCAGCTTCCTCACTATGAAAGGGGCTCGACTGAGTTTAGAAGCTCCATCCAATATAAATACCCCATCAACTATCTCCTCCCATGAGTCACTTCCTCCCCATGGAGTTCCTCACAAGTTTACTTCGTTCCCATATTATGGCAAGATGTCGCCATCAATTTACAGAGATCGGCCGGCTGTGTGCCATTGTCTGGGGGCCTCATCTTTTCCCACTGTGGTCTGTATCTGGCACCTGCTCAAAGGCGTCTTTTAGTCCAGCAATGACAGCACTATGATGATATACAGCCGCGATCCAAACCCGTGGCTCCACATGGGAAGGGGAGAAAGCATCAGAACATCTTGTACGCAACGAAAACAAAACAGGGACACGACCTTCCTTCAGAAAGACAGCACACGACCCCTTTTCTAATCTGGCCTAATTTCTTCAGAGACAGAGAGTCACACAATGAGATAAACTTGCTCTGTGGGTGGGAGAAGGTGTGCCATGCACTGTGCGTGAGCTCACACGTGTTTAAAGAAGAGATGGGGGGTCAGGCGCAGTGAGTCACGCCTGTAATCCCAGCACTTTGGGAGGCTGAGGTGGGCGGATCACGAGGTCAGGAGATCGAGACCATCCTGGCTAACACAGTGAAACCTTATCTCTACTAAAAAAAAATACAAAAAATTAGCCGGGTGTGGTGGCACATGCCTGTAGTGCCAGCTACTCAGGGGACTGAGGTAGGAGACTTGCTTGAACCCGGGAGGCAGAGGCTGCAGTGAGCTGAGATCGTGCCACTGCACTCCAGCCTGGGCGACACCCAAACTAGGACTGCCAACAGTCACTAAACCAAGTGGAGAGAGGTTTTTTGTTTTTTTTTTTTGAGACAAAGTCTCGCTCTGCTGCCCAGCTGGTGTGCAGTGGCGCTGTCTCAGCTCACCACAACCTCTGTCTCCCAGAGTCAAACTCTGCCAACACCACTGACACCTGAATGTGGATCCCAGCACCAGAGAATCTGAGACCCCTTGAGCCCAGGCTGTGAGACACCCTGAGCCAGAGGACCCAGCCAAGCCTGCCACAGAAACTGTCCTGGCCATGGAAACTATTAGATAGCATACAGAAAAGAGAGCCCTCAGTTAGGTGTGGTGGCTCATGCCTATAATTCCAGCACTTTGGGAGGCCGAGACGGGAGGATCATTTGAGCCTTGGAGTTTGAGATTAGCCTGGGCAATGTGGTGAGACCCCATCTTCACCAAAACTACAAGAATTAGCAGAGCATGGTGGTGTCCACCTGCAGCCCCAGCTACTTGGGAGGCTGAGGCAGGAAGATTGCTTGAGCCTGGGAGGTCGAGGCTGCCGTGAGCCATGATTATGCCCTGTACTCCACCCTGGGCAACAGAGCAAGACCCTGGAAAGAAATAAAGAAAAGAAAGTAGGAAGGAAAGAAAGAGTAGAGGAAAAAAGAAGGAAGGAAGGAAGGAAGGGAGGGAGCGAGGGAGGAAGGGAAGGAGGGAGGCGCAGGCAAGGGAAGGAAAAAGAAGGAAGAAGGGGAGGGGAGGGGAGAGAGGAGAGAGGAAGGGGGAGGGGAAGAGGAAGGGGAAGGAGAAGGGAACGAAGAAAAGGAGGAGAGGAGAGGCGAGAAGTGAAAAGAGAAAAAAAGAAAAGAAGGAAGGGGAGCTTCTTTACTCCAGGGGGAACACATTCCCTGGAGTAAGAGAATGCACTTCCCTGTAAGAAAGACCTCAATGCCTAAGACCATGAATAACACTGACCCCTATATACACTACGTGGTTTCCTACACACATCTACCTAAGCTAAAGTTTAATTTATTAATTAGACACAGTAAGAGATTAACAATAATAACTTATAACAAAATAGAACAATTCTAATATGCTGTAATCCAAGTGAAATAAGGCTTGCTTGAACACAACCCTGCAATACCCAAACAGCGTGAGGGCTCCTGAGTGACAGGAGCAGGCAGGTGGACGGCACGAGGACATTGGACAGAGATGATTGATGTCCCAGGGGGATGGAGTGGGACGGTATGAAACTCATCACACTACTCACAACAGCACACAACTTAAAACCTATGGATTGTTTATTTCTGGGATTTTCCATTCCGTATTTTTAGACCACAGGTGACCATGGTAAGCAGATAAGCAAGGACGACCACACTGCCGTTTCAAGCCACTAAATGCGGGGTGATGTGTTACGCAGCGATACGGAGTCAATACCCTACCCCGACATCACCGTGGGTCCCCTGTGAGCTTTTCCACGTCCCTCTTGTCACACCCCAGTCCTAACCGCCAGGTCCTGGGGTACAGAGCCAGGAGCCAGGCAGCCTGGAGCGAGTCCCAGCCCCACCAGTTCTAGCTGTGTGAACCTGGACAGGCTTCTGAGCCTCCCTCCACTTCCATTTTCTCCTCTGCCAAACGTCAGTCTTAATGGTACCTACCTCACGTGGTTACAGTGGTAAGAATTAAATGAGTTACTTTATGCAAATCACTTAGAACAGCCTCTGGCACACAGTAAGCCCCACGGAAATGTTACCTGGGCTGGGTAATACCAGCACTTCGGGAGGCCAAAGTGGGCGGATGGCTTGAGGTCAGGAGTTCGAGACCAGCCTGGTCAACATGGCAAAACCCCATCTCTACCAATAATACAAAAAATTAGCCGGGCACGATGGCGCATGCCTGTAATCCCAGCTACTCGGGAGGCTGAGGCAGGAGAATTGCTTGAACTCAGGAGGCGGACGTTGCAGTGAGCTGAGATGGTACCACTGCACTACAGCCTGGGTGACAGAGTGAAATTGTGTATCAAAAAATAAATAAATGTGCTGGACATGGTGGCTCACACCTGTAATTCCAGCACCGTGGGAGTCCCAGGCAGGAGAATCACTTGAGGCCAGGAGTTTGAGACCAGTCTGGGCAATATAGTAAAACCCTGTATCTACAAAAATTAAAAAATTAGTCAGCCATGGTTTTCAAGCCTGTAGTCCTAGCTACTCGGGAGGCTAAGGTGGGAGGATTCTTATTATTAATAAATTATTTTAATAAGAATTTAAAAATTAAAAATTTTAAAAGAGCAAAGAGAAAAACCTATCAAATCAGACTCTTCAGACTGGCAACATTTTTTAACGTCTGACACCATCAAGTGTTGGTGAGGACACGGAGGAACAGTGGGAAAGAGATGAGTACAAACACTCGAGAAAAAGCCAGTGAAATCTGGTAACCAGAGCTGAAGATGCAGGCCGGGTGCGGTGGCTCACGCCTGTAATTCCAGCACTTTGGGAGGCCACGGCGGGCAGATCAACTGACGTCAGGAGTTTGAGACCAGCCTGGTCAATATGATGACACCCCATCTCTACTAAAAATACAAAAACTAGACGGGTGTGGTGGTGCATGCTTGTAGTTGCAGCTACTACTCAGGAGGCCAAGGCAGGAGAATTGCTTGAACCCGGGGGGCATTCTCAGCCTATCTCAGCCTCCCAAGTAGCTGGATTACAGGCATGCGCCACCACGTCCGGCTAATTTTTGTATTACAGTAGAGCTGGGGTTTTGCCATGTTGGCCAGGCTGGTCTGGAACTCCTGATCTCAGATGATCCGTCCGCCTCAGCCTCCCAAAGTGCTGGGATTACAGGTGTGAGCCACCACGCCTGGTCACAAGGTTTTCTTTTGGTGTGATGAAACGTTTTGAAACAAGAGGGGCGTGGTGGCTGCACAACCCTGAGAATGTACTAAATGCCAATGAATTTTTCACTTTAAAATGATTCTATTATGTGAATTTCACCACAATAAAAAAAAATACATATTTAATATTAAACAACAAAGAATGAGAGATGTACTACCAAGAAATCCCCAATGAGTGTTCTCTTTAACTCTCACTCCGGAACCAGGACACCATAAGCGGATCAGAGTTACAGAGTGTGTCCAATCAAGGAACTAATTTCCTTTCTGCTTAGGGAATTATATTTCCTCGTTAGTCTGGGTGACAGACACCACACAGTAAAGAGGGTCAGAAAGAGTGTCGAGCCACAGGGACACGCGCAGCACCCTGGGTTTTTAACCGCCTCGAGCCATGACTAAAAGACAACTCACCCGCACGATGATGCCCATGCGCTTGCTTTCATAGGTGAAAGGGAAGATCTGCAGAATGGTGAAGTTCAGGATCTGGTCGCCAGGGGTCCTCAGCTGCATGGAAGACTGGTCCCGGCCCACCAGGGTTAAGCCCACGCTTTCGGTCCACTGTACCAGGGCCACCTAAACGTAACAGGGTTGAACAGGGTCAGACGCACAGCAGAGAATCCAGGTTCGCAGGCTGTGCCATGAAAACAAAGGTGGAAGGGGCTGAGAGACGGGAATCACAGGAGTCACTGCCCTTGGGGGCACCCAGTGCTCTGTGCCGGCCCGTGACAGTGTCTGTTCCTCTGGGTCTGCGAGGGCTCCCACGCTGAAAGCTGCCCTTCTGTAAGGCACAATTCATCTTTTCTAGGCTCAAAGCAGGCTGCACACCAGAGGCACAGCGGAAGGAGATAGCACAGGGTTAAGAGTGATTGGCGGCCCGCCCACGCAGTGCCTTGGGCCTATAATCCCAGCACTTGGGGAGGCCGAGGCAGGAGGATCGCTTTAGTCCAGGAGTTTGAGAGAAGCCTAGGTAACACAGGGAGACTCCGTCTCTAAAATCTTTTTTTT
Organism: Ateles fusciceps; assembly: GCA_036589455.1. Taxonomy (NCBI): domain Eukaryota; kingdom Metazoa; phylum Chordata; class Mammalia; order Primates; family Atelidae; genus Ateles; species Ateles fusciceps. The sequence continues at coordinate 7,354,739 of JAZHEH010000847.1, forward strand.
TTTTTTTAATTATTAGGGTGGTGGCTCATGCCTGTAATCCCAGAACTTTGGGAGGTTGATGTGGGCAGGTCACCTGAGGTCAGGAGTTTGAGACCAGCCTGGCCAACATGGTGAAACCCCATTTCTATTAAAAATACAAAAATTAGCCAGGCGTGGTGACGGGCTCCTGTAATCCCAGCTACTCAGAAGGCTGAGGCAGGAGAATTGCTTGAACCTGGAAGGTAGAGGGTGCAGTGAGTAGAGATCATCACGCCACCACACTCCAGCCTAGGTGACAGAGTGAGACTGCATCTCAAAAAATAGCAACAATTATTAGGGTGGGGTGGTGCACGCCTGTTGTCCCAATTCCTCAGGAGGTTGAGGTGGGAGGATCACTTGATCCTGGGAGGTGGAGGCTACCGTCAGCCATGACAGCACCACAGTACTCCCACCTGGACAGCACAGTAAGACCCCGTCTCAAACAAACATAATTAAATAAATGTAAGCAACTAATTCTCAGGGTCTAAAAGCTCATGAAGAAAATAAAACATGTCTGCAGATGGAGCTAGCCTAGGGTCTCCAAGAATAAAAATGAAACAGGAGTGGGAAAAGGAAGGCAAGATGGGAAAAGGAGAAGCAGGGGAGGAACCAGGGACCCCACCCCTGGTTGCCCTTCGTCCCTGCGGCCACAGGAGGGTGGCTTGGTGGGGTGGGGAGGTGCAAACAGCATGAAGGGCCTGCATGTGCCCGCCGAGCTAGGTGACAGGCTCATGATGCTTACTCCCAGAATAGCAGAGGCTGGGTGAGCTGCTCTTGGCTCGCAGCTGTGACGGGCTGGGACAGGATCTGGTCCTAGGTCTAACTGACGTCAGTAAGAGGCCCAAGGGACAGTGCCATCCCAGTTCATCAGATGTCCCTTGTTGAATCACAGGGGCCTACGTCAGGGTGCGTGCACATGGGCACATCCTCAGTAGGAGGTCACCCCAATGCACTATCACCCATTAGAAAGTCGACAGGTGGGCCGGGCGTGGTGGCTCACACCTGCAATCCCAGCACTTTGGGAGGCCAAGGTGGGTGGTTCACAAGGTCAAGAGATTAAGACCATTCTGGCCAACATGGTAAAACCCCACCTCCACTTTAAAAAATACAAAAGTTAGCTGGGCATAGTGGTACACGCCTGTAGTCCCAGTTACTCGGAAGGCTGAGGCCAGAGAGTCACTTGAACCTGGGAGGCAGCGGAGGTCACAGTGAGCCAAGATCACATCACTGCACTCCAGCCTGGTGACAGAGTGAGAGCTCGTCTCAAAAAAAAAAAAAAAAAAAAAAAAGTTGACGGGAGGTGTGGCAGACAGAATAACGGCTCCCAAAGAGGCCCATGTCCTAATCCCTAGAACCTGAGAATGTTACCTGACATGGCAAAAGGAACTCAGCAGATGGGATTCAGTGTAAGGACTTTAAAACGGGGAGCTTATCCCAGACCACCCAGGTGGGCCCAGTGAGTCACATGAGTCCTCAAAAAGGGACCCACTCCTGGTTGTGACCAGAGAGACTCACAAACAGAAGAAGGGTTGGAGAGATGTGGTGATGCAGACTTTGAGGATGAAGGAAGGGGCCATACACCAAGGAATGCGGGCAGCGTCTAGGGGCTAGAAAAGGCGAGGCAACAGACTGTCCCCTAAAGACTCAGCAGTAATGCAGCAACGGTGCTCGAGCAACCTTGATCCTGTCTCAGTGAGACCTTCGTCCTGTGTTCACCCCATGATCTATAGAACTGTAAGAAAAATCTATTTGTTTCATTTTAAAATAGATGCTGGCCAGGTGCAGTGGCTCACGCCTGTAATCCCAGCACTTTGGGAGGCCAAGGCAGGCAGATCGCTTGAGGTCAGGAGTTCGAGACCAGCCTGGCCAACATAGTGAAACCCCATCTCTACTAAAATTACAAAAATTAGCCAGGCTTGGAGGCGGGCACCTGTAATCCCAGCTACCTGGGAGGCTAACGCAGGAGAATTGCTTGAACCCGGGAGGCAGAGGTTGCAATGAGCTGAGATCGCACCACTGCACTCCAGCCTGGGCGACAGAGTGACTCCTACAAAACAAAACAACACAAATGCACAGTAATGTGGTACAGCAACAACAGGAAAGGAATACAGGAGGGCTTCCAATTTCAATACCAAACAAGCTGTCACTCTATTCCCATCCAAGTCCAAAGGTACAGTGTCTACAGAACAAGAAAGAGGAAAAGGCAGGCCCTCCCACTTTCTTCTCATAAAGATTAATCTGTAGCGGGAGAAGGGGAAGCAGGTTTTAGGAGGGTGTTGACAGGGGCTGTGGGTAGGTGAAGGGGGAGAGGGGTACTCGGGAGGCGTCACCTCCACTGGAAGTGTTTGGTTATCTTTAAACCCAGTGGTGGGTAGGTCTAACTTTCTGCAGGCCTGAAATAGTTCATGATAATTGCTTTTTCACTGAGGATGGTGGAAGGTAAAGAGTCCATTTTCAGGGACTCCTTTAGCAGCCCAGATGCCTCTTGCACTGTCTGTTTAATCTGGATTCCTGCCGGGCACGACTGCTCACACCTATAATCCCAGCACTTTGGCAGGCTGAGGTGGAGGATCGTTTGAGCCCAGGAGTTCAAGACCAGCCTGGGAGGGAGACCTCGTCTCTACAAAAAATTAGCCAAGCATGGTGGCATGCACCTGTCATCCCAGCTACTTAAGAGGCTGAGATGGGAAGATAGATTGAGCAGGGGAGGCAGAGGCTACGGGAAGCTGAGACCATGCCACTGCGCTCTAGTCTGGGTGACAGTGAGACTCTGTCTCAAACAAAAACAACTGGGGTTCCCCCCTGAGTTCCTGTTCCTTTTACCAAGAGAGCGCTACAGAAGCCACAAGGTAAAGGCATGCAGCTCTCCACCCGCCGTCCTTCTTCTCTCTGGAACCCCTGGATGTCATCTTGGCTGACCTGCTATACCCTGAAGAGGAAATCAAGCTGGAGCTCAAAACTGAGGTTCTGGTCCCTGCTCTGTCACCAGTCCCCAGCCCCACAGGACTCTGAAAAATAAAGATCTTGAAATAGATGACTCTCTCTCATTCTACTCCAGCCCTGAAAATGTATCTTCAGGCATCCTTTGTCTACCATGCTCAGTTATTGAGTTCAGTTTCCATTGCTTCTATTAACTACATTTACATTAGCAAGAAACTATTTTTCAAGGCTCTACCTTGTTTAAATTCAAGTCATAATGAGACAGCCAGCACTCACTAGCTTTGAGCTTTGACCAGTGGAAGAAACTGTCATACTGACCTCTACCTTTCAAAGAAAGGACCGATCAAGTAGTGGGCTTTTTTGCTTGTTTTTTAGTTTCAGTTTTTGGCTACCGGCCTGTCTAAATCTTTGAAAACTCATTCACTTAGTTATTTAATTGAATGGCTGTGCTACAGACAATGTTTATGTCCCCTAAAATTCGTGTGTTGAAACCTAATCCTCAATGTGACAGCAGCTGGAGATGGGCCTTTGAGAGGTGATTAAGTCGGGGTAGGACTCCTCATGAGTGGATGAGTGACTTTATAAAACAGACCCCAGAGAGCTCTCTCGCTCCTGCCATGACAGAGTGAAAAGAGGGCCTTTTATGAGCCAGGAAGCAGGCCCTCAGCAGACACCAAATCTGCGCCGATACAGGACTCCCAGCCTCCAGAACCAGGAGCAACAGCTTCTGTTGCTTACGAGATACCCAATTCATGGTATTTAGTTACATAGCAAGCCATACAGACTAAGACACTCTAACTTTCAATACAGCCCTGTTTTGTCTGCTAACAATTTTCTTCCAAAGTTTAAAATTAACAAATCAGTAATGATTCGCACGTATAAAATCATCCCGGCTGGGCATGAGAGCTCACGCCTGCAATCTCAGCACTCTGGGAGGCCAAGGCAAGAGGATCACCTGAGCTCAGGAGTTCAACACCAGCCTGGCCTACACGGTGAAACCCCATCTCTACAAAACTACAAACATTAGTTGGGCATGATGGTGGGTGCCTGTAATCCCAGCTACTTAGGAGGCTGAGGCAGGAGAATCACTTGAACCCCAGAGTCGGAGGCTGCAGTGAGCTGAGATGGCGCCATTGCACTTCAGCCTGGGCAACAGAGCGAGACTCCACCTCAAAAAAAAAGAAAAAGAAAAAGGAAAGAAAAGAAAAAACAAATCCCATCTGTCTATGTAAAAAAGCTTGGGTGCAGTGTAAAAATGTTTATAGAGTGATACACATGGCAAGAATTACTTCTGGCTTTTACTTCTAGCTTTCTATGCCACTGAAATGTTTTAAACATGTAAATGCATTTCTTTTATGTTTAATTTTAATTAAGTAAATAAATATTCCAATACAATTCAAATATTACAAATACCTAATTATGTACAAGCCAAAAAGCTTGACTAAATGTATACCCTTCCAGATATACCCATTCAGTAACCAAGTAAAAAAAAAATTTTCTTCAGATGCTTTCAAACACTTATGGAAATGATTTCTTTACTCCTGTTCTTGAGCAGCTGTTACTTTGCCCGTTAACTGCCCTGAAAAGATGTGGAAAGTCTGTGAAACTGAGCATCCAGGAGATACACTAATTCCGGAAAGCCTGCTCTTAACTACAGTCAAGAAAGAACCTATAACTCCAGAACCAGAAGTAGCTTCCAGGGCTGGGCAGCAGAACTCGGCCAGCCGCACACACCCAGCTACAGACCACGCAGCGCCGTACTGGGGAAAACGTGAACAACTGTAACCTGAAATAATCAAAGACAAAAGCATTTGAGGAAAGATGAATCGCAACTGTATGTAAACATCTTTAACCTTGGTTTCTTCCGGAATAAACCTCTCAGTGGAGCTTAGGAGCCTACAACAGCGATACCTGTAGCCCTTCCCCACTGCTGGGATTCACCAACCAAATCAAAACCTCTGTGGGGCCTGGCGAGGTGGCTCATGCCTGTAATCCCAGCACTCCGGGAAGCCGAGGCGGGTGGCTCACCTGAGGTCAGGAGTTCAAGACCAGCCTGGCCAACACAGTGAAACCCCCAATTCTACTAAAGATACAAAAATTAGCCAGGCATCACTGATGGAAGGCACCCATAATCCCAGCTACTCCGGAGGCTGAGACAGGAGAATCACTTGAGCCAAGTTCGCCGCACTGCACTCAAGCCTGGGCGACAGAGCAAGGCTCTGTCTCAAAAACAAAACAAAACAAGAAATTTCTCAGTCTCCAGGAGCTGATTCCAACAGGATATGAGCCCTGCAGGAAGCCTCTCATTCTCACCTTCCACTCTCCTCCAGGTTAACATAAGTCAGTGTTAATTTAAAGCTACTTTCTTTCAGGACACACAAAATCCCCCAGAGTCCTGCTCAGGGAAGACCAGTGTAGAAGTGGGGAACTCACTAACACCTCTCCATTGTGGGCCAGACAAACATTTGGGGAGTGAGTTGAGATAAACCGCATTCCCTTCCAAAACAAAGTGATACACAGCAAGGTTACTTAACATTCTGGCAATTCCGGGCTTCTGTTCAAAGAAATCACCCCTTATCACACCAGAGACAGGATTTCAGGGGCTTGGGTCTCACTGCTGTTAACAGCCTGAGTTAGAGTCTCAGTAACTGCAGGTCAGGGCAGCAGCAGAAAATGCAACCTCATTAAGGTGGATGAATGAACAGATACATTAGACATTAACCGGATAAAATGCTGGAAAGAGAAAAGGCAGAAAGGGGTCTTGTCTCATGAGTCTGCTGTGTTTTCTGCTTTAGACAAAACGAAGAAACCAAAGGAGCAGAGCCCACACCTTTCCCTTCCTCAAATGCCCATCTGAAGAACTCATGCCAGAAGCCATGGTAAAAGGGCTTTTTCATCATTTCTTGGTCAGCAATAAACCACCTGTGAAAAGTTTTTAAAGTTTTCTCTTTGTACCTGGGATGCTGTGCTTGGGAAATAAGCCAGATCACACTCAGCAGCCTTGAATTCTTGTCAAAAGCAGGATACATACTAATCATCAGAGCGCATATGATACAAGACGGGAATGTGACGTCTGATAAAAGGGGTTCTTTGGTGGCATTCAATAATATAAACACCCAAGCTCACAAAGAGCTACTGATCAGCCCTAATCCAGCCTTTCAAAATTATAAATCTAGCCAGACACACGGTTTTCTTTACTCAGTAAGAAAATACATTCAGCAATGCACCAGATGGTGCTTACAGGTTCAAATACCGACAGGGGTTGGGAGAGTGGCAGCCAGGAGTAGGGCAGGGCCATGTGGGGGCCAGGAGTAAACTGAGGCAGCAGCTGCCCAGCTTGGCCAACCACTGCCAGGTAGAAGTTGGGCCACTATTTCCAGAGCTGATCTTCTTGAGAAAAGCTAATTTTGCATAAAATCAGGTGATCTTTAAATACTGCTTCAATTTTTTTTTTATACACAGACAGCATCAAACAAAACACAGCCTACTAGGAATCAGTGGAAGAGATGGTGGTATAGAAGGTCACTTCTTGCCAGGCGCAGTAGCTCATGCCTGTAATCCCAGCACTTTGGGAGGCTGAGGCGGGCGGATCACCTGAGGTCTGGAGTTCAAGACCAGCCTGGCCAACATGGTGAAGCCCTGTCTCTACTAAAAACACAAAAGTTAGCCAGGAGTGATGACAGGTGCCTGTAATCCCAGCAACTCAGGAGGCTGAGGCAGCGGAATTGCTTGAACCTGGGAGGCGGAGGTTACAGTGAGCTGAGATTGCACCACTGCACTCCAGCCTGGGTGACAGAACAAGACTCCATCTCCAATGAATGAATGAATAAATAGCCACTTCTTGATCCAAATGTCCTGTACTTGAAATTGAACTTCCTATCACTTGACTCTGACAAAAATTAATATTTAAGAAGAAAGAGGCCGGGCACAGTGCCTCACACCTGTATTCCCAGCACTTTGGGAGGCCGAGGCGAGCGGATCACTTCAGGTCATGAATTCGAAACAAGCCTGGCCAACATGGTGAAGCCCTGTCTCTACTAAAAATACAAAACAATTGCCAGGTGCAGTGGTGCACGCCTGTAATCCCAGCTACTTGGGAGGCTGAGGTAGGAGAACTGCTTGAACCAGGGAGGTAGAAGCTTGCAGAGAGCCGAGATTGCGCCACTGCACGCCAGCCTGGGCAACAAAGACTCCATCTCAAAAAAAGAAGAAGAAGAAGAAGAAAGAATAGCATCATCTCCCTAAAATATGATCATTTAGAAATGACTATTTATGGGCTGGGCATGGTGGCTCAGCCCATAAACAGTCATTTTGGGAGGCCAAGGCAGGCCGATCATGAGGTCAGGAGATAAAGAACAGCCTGGCCAACATGGTGAAACCCTGTCCCTACTAAAAATACAAAAGTAGCCAGGTATGGTGGCACATGCCTGTAATCCCAGATACCCGGAAGGCTGAGGCAGGAGAATCACTGGAACCCGAGAGGTGGAGGCTGCAGTGAGCCGAGATCGCGCCACTGCACTTCAGCCTGGGGGACAGAGCAAGACTCTGTCTCAAAAAAAAAAAAAAAAAAAAAAAAAATGACTATTTATTAACTTTATTCTGAGCCAACAGTAATATCACACGGGACAGAGCTTTTGCCTCTACGGCCCATGGATAAGCTAACACCACGGGAGGCACATCTGACAGTTTCCTGCAGTGTCCGTGAAGCACTGTCCAGCCCTGCTCAAACCGCCCCCGCTGTCTTCTTCGAACAACCACAATCCTGTTTAGAGACCCCACTTCACGGTTAATCAGTAACCCTGATGGAGGAGTTCCCCTTCAGTTCCCGACCTCTGTTCTCCGGCCTCACCCCTTGGGTCCGAGGGCACGGCTACCTGATGGTAAAACTCCAACACCCTCCTAAATCTTTCTGCTTCACACTCTGAGCTCATTCGTGTACACGTCTGAATGCCGTCATTGTCTGGGCCTGAGGCTGAGGCTCAGGCTGTGCGCCCACGTGTTGAGGGGGGACTGCACAGATTTTATATTCACCGAGAATGTGTTCATAAAACCAACCAACCAACCTCATAGCCGCAAAAGGACCGCGAGGTTACCTGCCCTCCCCCGACGCCATGTACTTGAGCTCCCAGCAGTTTTTACACTCATGTTCAGCAACAAGGTGAAGACGCTAAAGGAGACAACGGGGACCTTTTACACACGTGCTCAGAGATGTGCGGAGAGAATTAATATGGAAAGCAACACGTCATGGCATGATTTATGATAGCCAAAAGCGGGAAACCTCCTAAATGGTAAGCTTGGGAGAGAGAACAAATACTCTGTGGTGTATGTAGGCAGAAGAAGGTAGGGTAGACATTAAAAATCCTCTTATTGGCCCCATGCAGTGGCTTATGCCCATCATCCCAGCACTCTGGGAGGCTGAGGCATGACAATTGCTTGAGTTCCAGAGTTTGAGATTGGCCTGGGCAACATAGCAAGACCCATGCTACAGTAAAATACGAAAATTATCCAGGTGTAGTGGCGTGTGCCTCTCATTCTGGTTAATTGGGAGGCTGAGGCAGGAGGACCATTTGAGGCCAGGAGGTCAAGGCTGCAGTGAGCCAAGACTACACCACTATATTCCAGCCTAGGCAACACAGCAAGATCCCATCGCAAAAATAAATAAATGAGCAAAACACACTAAAAAAGAAAGGAATTCTGTCACTTGTAATAACATGGATGGAACTGGAAGTTGTTGAGTGAAACACGCTCATTTTAATTTTCCTTTCTAAGGGATGAAACCTGAGTGGTAAAGGCAAGATACTCAGAAGGTAAGCTGGCCAGGGTCTGATAGAAAAAGACTTCTTTTCTTTTTTTTTTTTTTTTTGAGGCCGAGTCTCACTCTGTTGCCCAGGCTGGAGTGCAGTGGTGCGATCTAGGCTCACTGCAGCCTCCACCTCTGGGGTTCAAGCAATTCTCTGCCTCAGCCTCCCGAGTAGCTGGGATTATAGGTGCCGGCCACCACGCCTGGCTAATTTTTGCATTTTTGGTAGAGACGGGGTTTCACCATGTTGGCCGGCCTGGTCTTGAACTCGTGACCACAAGCCTCCGCCTCCCAAAGTGCTGGGGTTACAGGCATGAGCCACCATGCCCGGCCTCCAAAAGAAAGACTTATTTTCACCCAGCTTGGAAGCTTCCCCAGATGAGAAAAAAGGGACCAAAAAAAAAAAAACTCCACTGTACTTGGGAGATGCATAGTGTCTGATCATCACCTACAAACAGGGTACCCAAGGGACTAGAGTGGCTAAAAATAACCAGAGGCTGCGGAACTTCATCCGGTATCAGCCCTGAGTCTCCCAAACACAAGCATCTTCACTCCCTGCAGCTCTTCAGGAGTTTACAAAGCACTTTCAAGCCATCACCCCATGGATAGGAAAGTGGTATTGGGGGGATGCAAGTTCAGACTCCAGGCATGGGCTGTCTGGTTTTAATCCTGCCAGCTACGTGACCGTGGGGAACTTTCCTTAGCCAACTTACACTTCATCTGCAAAACGGGCACAATCATTGTAATTATATCATAAGCGGGACTCACAGCCCAGGACCTAGCACAGAGCAGATATTCAATAGGTGGTCATTCCTCACTGCTGTCAGTACCACTGTTTCACCATTACCACCTCATTTTTCACAAGGACCTGTGAGGTCAATGGCCCTAGCCCATCTTTACCTTTGAGGAGGCTGAGGTGCAGCAATGATTTGCTTAAAATCACACAGCTAGGCCGGGTACAGTGGCTCATGCCTGTAATTCCAGCACTGTGGGAGGCCAAGACGGCCAGATCACTTGAGGTCAGGATGGTGAAACCTCGTCTCTACTAAAAATACAAAATTAGCCAGGCATGGTGGTGGGCACCTGTAGTCTCAGCTACTTGGGAGGTGAGGCAAGAGAATCGCTTGAACCTGGGAGGCAGAGGTTGCAGTGAGCTGAGATTGCACCACTGCACTCCAGCCTGGGTGACAGAGCGAGACTCTGCCTCAAAAAAAAAAAAAAAAAAAAAAATCACACAGTTGATTGAATTTGATTAAATTGAAAGTTACACATTAAACATGGCCAGCAACAGCACTGCAGAAGCAGGGAAGACTAATGTGACGCCCTCACCTTTCATGAAAGTTAGCGGACAGGGTCTTGAAACACAGACATGCGTTTATGCCATCAGGAGGCTTCAAGAACCCACAGCAAATGTTTCGGTAAAACTCAGCCCTCTGCTGAGGTCACAGTGCAATGATACTCCAGGTCCAAGCACACTCATAAAAACTGAGCTACTAAAAGCAAGGTGCAAAGCTGCATCTATAATTTACAGTTGTGCTTTAAATTTTTTTTAAATATTTTAATAAAGGGTGAGGGTAATTCTAATACATGCAAATAATTATCTCTGCAAGGATACTTAGATATTAATAATAGTGGGTGCCTCAGAGGAAGGGACCTGGGAGAAGGGAAGTCAGGGTGGGAGAGAGATGGACTTCTGACTCCATGCCATGAGCATGTGCCAGCCACGCAGCCACTCTGCATGTTACCTAGAACTGGTGACTCATTACTCTGGAATTATTCAGCTATTCAAGGCAGGGCCAAATACAGAAAGCAGCTTTCATTCATTCACACACACGTGCATCCACATACTCACATGGCACACATGCAAATACATCATACGTACACACACGTCTACACCCATACACACACACACACATATACCTCCACACACGCGTAAGTTCTACAGAAATTTGAAAGTGAGATGACTTTCTTTATGTTTTCGAGATAGTTCCACTCTGTTGCCCAGGCCCGAGTGCAGTGGTACAATCCCGGAAAGCCATACGACTTTCTAAAGGACGTTATTCACCTTCCTTTCTGTTCAATGATATAGACTACAGTATGATTCTGTACCACTCATCTCTCCCTCTCTCTCTATATATATATAATGTCAATATTTAATATAGTCACATATAAATATATTATATATCAATATATTATGTCAATATTTATATATAAATATATAAGGAACACTCTCTGTGTAGAATCTAAAAACAGATATTTCCAGTGAAACCCAGCCTATGGGCTTTCAATATTTATATATAAATATATATGTAATAAATATCTATGTAATATATTTATATGTAAATATTGATGTTTAATATATTTATAAATATTGACATAATATATTGATATATATTTCTTTAATATATATATGTGTACATATATATTTTTCTTCTTTTTTTTTTTGAGAGAGAGAGTCTCAATCTACTACCCAGGCTGGAGTGCAGTGGCGCAGTCTCGGCTCACTGCAACCTCTGCTGCCCAGGTTCAAGCGATGCTCCCGCCTCAGCCTCCCGAGTAGTTGGGATTACAGGCTCCTGCTGCCACACCCGGCTAATTTTTGTATTTTTTTAGTAAAGATGGGGTTTCACCATCTTGGCCAGGCTGGTCTCGAACTCCTAAACTCAAATGATCCACCCAACTCAGCCTCCCAGAGTGCTGGGATTACAGGCGTGAGACACTGTGCCCAGCCTATATATGTTTGTTTACGTAACATTTATTTACATAACACATATTATAATATGTAAATATATATTATATAAATTTAAATGTACATGTTTTGTATAAATATGCATAAAACAAAAATATGTATTTAAATATGCATACATTTAGAAGGAGTGTAAGAAAATCTGTACCGGAACATAAACGGTAGTTATCACTATGTGGTAAGAATCACAGGTTATTTTTATCTTCGTTTTGATTCTATAATTTCTCCCTTTTCTGTAATGAGGACATTAGTACTTGTGATTTTAAAACCTTGAAAAAGTTTTTGGCCAAGCACAGCGGCTCACGCTTGTAATCCCAGCACTTTGGGAGGCTGAGTTGGGTGGATCATTTGAGTTTAGGAGTTCGAGACCAGCCTGGCCAACATGGTGAAACCCTGTCTCTACTAAAAATACAAAAATTAGTCAGGCGTGGTGGCAGGTACCTGTAGTCCCAGCTACCCGGGAGGCTGAGGCACGAGAATGGTTTGAACCCGGGAGGCGGAGGTTGCAGTGAGCCAAGATCACGCCACTGCACTCCAGCCTGGCCAACAGAACAACACCCTGTCTCAAAAGTGCCTGGCCAAAAAAAAAAAGTTTTTTAAATATGAAAGAATTCATGGAAAGGACAAGTGAATAAGTCATGGACAGAACTGACCCTAGCTGCTTGCGGGACAGCATCTCCTGGCTCACACCAAGAAACCAAGGCTTGGAAAGTCGCAACACCACCATGGCCCCCACCCCAACTCCCCCACACCCCCACCCCAATGCTATGGAACATTTTGGAAATGGTGGGATGCTGTCAGGGCTGAGGCCTGCTGGCTCCAGCATCTGAGCAGGGCTTCTCCTGGTCCGACTGCATCTATTTCATTTCCCCCGTGAGTTACTGTATGGTGGCAGGGAGGGCCCACGCCCCAGGCTGTAATCGATAGCTGAATAAAGACACTTCAAGGTTCCCCAAGAGGAATGTGCACAGGAAACAAATTTAGGAAATCCTGCTTTCTGTTACAGGAAACGAACCCTACGCCAACTGGTAGAAATTACTCCAGCAGCTCCCAAGTAAAACGCATACTGGTTTCTATACGTATTCCATGAACTGACCTTGCCTAGGCTAGCAATATTTTATTGATATTGAATTTCAAAGGCACAATTCTAGAGCCAGCCAAGTCTATGTGGAATCCTGCAAGGACCTGGAAACAGTACGGCATTCTGAAAGATTTCACTTGAACTAGATTTAGCCTCCTTCGAGCCTCGTAAGGCATTTATATAAATGTCTATATATTTGGCACGAGGCAGCCTCTGAAGTCATTTAGACGGCTGATGAGGAAAATAGAAACCGTGACTACACCTTTAGTTAGTAAGATTACGGGTTACTTTTCACTTTTCTGATCAATGCATTCGGGTGTTCTACTATAGACATAAAATAACTATGCAATACAAAATAATAAAGTTGTGGGGGAAAAAAACAGTAAAAAGGTAACACTGGCCTCTGAAGACACCAAAGGCCAAAGGAAAGTAGTTATTTTTCTCAGTCACGATTCAGAATCTTAGAAAATCAAGACAAATCTGAATCCAAGTGCAATTCATGCACAGAAGAGATAAAGTACCATTCACTTTGAGAAAAAGGAGCTGAGAAGCACAAAGCAATCCAGGAAAGATTTACCCTCATGGAAACATCTTTGCACAGCCCTAAGACAAACACACCAAAGTCCAATGGGAGCAGAGGAGTGGGTGACAGGCATGGAAACTTCCAGAGATGCCAACGTGAGCAAGGGAAGACTTGCTTCTCGGACGGCCAGCATCTGAAACTTGCTCAAATTTGAATCCCACTGGGTGCGGTGGTTCATTCCTGTAATCCCAGCACTTTGGGAGGCCGAGGCAGGCAAATCACCTGATGTCAGGAGTTCAAGACCAGACTGGCCAACATGGAGAAACCTCGTCTCTATTAAAAATACAAAAATTAGCCAAGCATGGTGGTGCATGTCTGTAATCCCAGCTACTTGGGAGGCTGAGGCAGGAGAATCACTTGAAGCCAGGAAGTGGATGTTGCAGTGAGCCAAGATCACACCACTGCACTCCAGCCTGGGCAACAGAGCAAGACTATGTCTCAAAAACAAAAAAGGGCCAGGCATGGTGGCTCACACCTGTAGTCCCAGCACTCTGGGAGGCTGAAGTGGGCGGATCACTTGAGGTTAGAAGCTCAAATAAAATAAAATAATAAAATAAAATAAATCTGAATTCCATCAAATACCCACAGGTTACTGGTTCCCAGTCCATAGCTACCAAAAATACGGCCCTCTCTGACACTGGTGTTCCACAGTACCATTCCCAAAGGGAAAAACCCCATCCAACAGACTAAACCTGCCAAGCCACAGAAAGAAGAAATGATGATAAACCTGAAATTGTCCGTTATTATGGCACAAGTCCAAGTAGAGCAGGACGATCACCCAAACCACCCCCTCTCTCTCTGCACACAATTCCCATCTCGGAAGCTGGCCAGGGGGTACGGCATTTTCCCCTCCTAAAAAGCCTAGTTCAAATGTGAATGGTCACGGATGAACTGGGTTTTACAGGCTAAGCTGTTCCACAAACACCTGGCAGACTGGAAGGAGTCGTCTCCCAGCTGACAAATTCCACCGCCTAAAAAAGGGAGAAAGAAGTGACAGGACAGGGAGGCAGCACTCACGCGCTCTTTCATCTGTGAACTCTGGGAAGGGTTTTCATTGTGCCATCCCCCAACTGCTGTGAACCGCAGGCTCACTGATACTTACAAATTAGTCCAGAACTTTAGAAGGCCCATTCTTCCTCAAATGAATAAAAAGAATAATTGGGATTCCTCCCAATATTAATAGAAGAGTTACATGGTTAAAAAAAAATTCTGAGAAGCACTGTGGCCACAGTTACCATGAACCTTAAAAATACTCATTTAAAGCCAGGCATGGTGTCACATGCCCGTCTTCCTGACTGCTCAGGAGGCTGAGGTGGGAGGATGACTTGTGCCCAGGAGTTCAAGGCTGCAGTGAGCCATGATCACGCCTGTGAATAGACGCTGCACTACTCAAGCCAGGGCAACATATGAGACATGTCCCATATGTTAATATGAGATATGAGACCCCATATCTAAAAAAAAAAAAAAAAAATACTCAATTTGACCCACAAGATATACTGACTGCCTACTTGGGGTCACATAATGACCCCACAGTGGGGTTCCATGTCACAGATCTGGACCCACAGCAAGCATAAGTCACCGCCCAAGTGTGGAGCTAGATCCCAGAGTGCTTCCCAGAACTTCCCAGGACTCACACGCTACGCTGTGTCACACACGCCTGCTCCCTAGGGGTCTGGGGACTGCTGTCTTGTTTAGCACTGATATCACAGCGCTAGTCTACTCGAAAGTATCTCTTGAATTCATAAACCTAGTCACACCACTTCTAGAAATATTAGGTATAAGGATATTCATTGCAAAATGCTTATAAGTATCATTGCTAAAAATTAGGGATAACCTAAGTTTTAACAACGTGAGGAGGTCCAACTATGTGAATAGTTAAGATATTAGGGTACATGCATAGGCGGCAATTCTTAAAGAATGTTTTTAATATTCCGGATGATGGGAAAACACAAATGATAAAAATAGTTACTGAAAAAAGGAGGGTACAAAACTATATCTATAGGAAAATTCCCGTTTTAAAAAATAAATTGAAAGGTACTAAAAGGCGGCCAGGCACTGCGGCTCGAACCTATAATCCCAGCACTCTGGGAGGCCGAGGCAGGCAGATAGCGCCACTGCACTCCAGCCCGGGCAACAGAGCAAGCCTCCATCTCAAAAACAAACAACAAAAAAGCAATACCTCAACAACAAAAAGACAAACAGACCAAGTAAAAATGGGTAAAGGATATGGATAGACATTTTTCCAAACAAGATACACAAATGGCCAGTAAGCACACGAAAAGATGCTCAACATTAGACACCATGGGGAAAACACACATCAAAACCACAGGGAGACACGCTCCACGCCGACTAGGACATCTGGAAGCCAAAGAACTGACGGTAACAGGTATTGACCAAGATGCGGAGAAATGAAAACCGTCACATGGTTTGCTGGTAGACACGTAAAACAGAGCGGCCACTTTTGGAAAACAGTCAGACAGTTCCTCAAAAGGTTAACTACAGAGTCCCCACATGACTCTGCCAACCCACTCCTAGGTATATACCCAAGAGAACCAGAAATGTACATTCACTCAAATACCTGTACATAATTCTCCATAGCAGCATTATCTACAATAGACAAAAAAATAAAAAACAACCCAAACACGCATTAATTGATGAATGAACAAAACATAATATATCCATAAACAGATTGTTATTCAGTTATTAAAAGGAATGAAATACTGCTGGCTATGCACAGATGAATCTTGAAAACATTACACTCAGTAAAAGAGGCCAGTCACAAAAGGCTCCAACTGTCTGGAATGTCTGTAATATGCAAATCCATAGAGGTAGAAAGTAGATTAGTGGGTGCTTTAGGGCTGGAGGAATGAGGAAGGGAAGGGGGTACAGCAGCAAAGTGGGTATAGAATTTGCTTTGGGGTGATAAAAATATTCTAAATTTGATTATTATGATGGTTGCAAAAAAAAAAACTCCCAAAATATACTAACTATACTAAGAAGCCATACTGGCAGGGTGCAGTGGCTCGTGCCTGTAATCCCAGCACTTTGGGAGGCCGAGGCGGGTGGATCACCTGAGGTCAGGAGTTGGAGACCAGCCTGGCCAACATGGTGAAACCCCGTCTCTACTAAAAATATACAAAATTAGCTGAGTGTGGTGGTGGGCACCTGTAATCTGAGTTACTTGGGAGACTAAGACAGGAAAATTGTTTGAACCTTGGAGGCAGAGGTTGCACTGAGCCGAGATCGCACCATTGCACTCCAGCCTGGGTGACAGAGTGAGACTGTATCTCAATAAAAAAAAAAAAGTCATACTTTAAATGGGTAGATTGTATGGAACATGGAGTTTATCTTAAGATCTTAATTATTTACATCTTTTTTAAAGTATGTGGTTTAAACGGGACCTTGTGCTCCTGTTACGCTGGCCTTCTGAGTTACAAAACAAAACCTCTAACTTTCCTAATGCA
The DNA here is from genome assembly GCA_036589455.1 of Ateles fusciceps. Taxonomy (NCBI): domain Eukaryota; kingdom Metazoa; phylum Chordata; class Mammalia; order Primates; family Atelidae; genus Ateles; species Ateles fusciceps. The sequence continues at coordinate 7,371,371 of JAZHEH010000847.1, forward strand.
GGCTATAGCTCAAGTCCAAGGCTATTCTTTTTAGACGAAGACCAGTTCTTTCTTGTATCTGAAAATATGTCTCCCAGCAGCCCTGCACCACTGCACCACCCTGGCTCCTGTCTGCCCTGACACACTGCTTCCTCAGGAAACCCCTAATTCCAGCACACAGAAAACAAGCAGGGCCTCTCCATGGCCCACCGCACCTGCCTGGGCTTACCTCATCGGGGCTGGATGCCTGGTACACGCGGCACGAGTCTTCGTACTGCTTCTCGGCCTCAGCCTGGTCGGTCACACCATTGGACTCGTACACAGGAGTCACGTTGTGGCAGAGCGCAATGGCCTTCACGGCTTCGTGCACGCGGCTGCTCATGGTCCGTCGGACCTTGGTGGTGAGCGTGGGGCCCTTCTGGGCTGGTGGGTCCTGCGATTGCTATAGGAAGGAGAAATGAATGAGGAGGATGACCAGAGGAAGGAATGACTTGGAGAGTGTGGAAGAGCAGCCATACAGCTATTGCTTTTCTTGCCACGTTTCCCACACGTGGAACTCTCAGGTATATCTACAATGATGCTGCAAATAAATGACATGTAATTTTCAGGGTTTGTCATTTATGTTTGGCCAAAATAAATAAGTAAATAAATAATAAACAGAGGAGGCCGGGCATTATGGCTCATGCCTGTAATCCCAGCACTTTGGGAGGCTGAGATGGGCGGATCACTTGAGGTTGAGAGTTCGAGACCAGCCTGACCAACATGGTGAAACCCCGTCTCTACTAAAAAATACAAAATTAGCCAGTCATGGTGGCGCATGCCTGTAATCCCAGCTACTTAGGAGGCTGAGGCAGGAGAATCGCTTGAACCCAGGAGGCGAAGGTTGTGGTGAGCTGAGATTGCACCATTGCACTCCAGCTTGGGCGACAAGAGCGAAACACTATCTCAAAAATAAATAAATAAACAGAGGAAACAATTACAATGTAATGAACGAGGATGATTCTACCCGCAGACTGAGTGAAGCTATTTTCCCTGGGGTGGTGTCACGGGCTTTTGAAAGAACAAAGACCCCGCCACACTGAAAGGGATCCTGGTATTACGGAGCAGGGCATCCCCCACTTGGGTACTCCTTTGCTGAGGGGCATCACAGGGTATTCACCAGCACCCCTGTCCTCCAGCCACCAGATCCACTGGATGCCAGCAGCAGTCCCTTAGTTGTGAAAAGAGACGTCACCAAATGTCCAATGGAGGCCAAAATCATCCTCGGCTTAGAACCACTGTTTAAGCTCATAATCTTCTTAGTTTACAACAGAAGGCAACTACCTCATCGAGTACCCTAGGCAAGTAACAACCATCAACACCCAGGGCAGTGCAGCGAGATGTGTCAGGAACAGCCAGAGGAAATGCTGGCTGCATGGGACTCACTACCAAATGTCTGGGACTCACTACCAAATGGTACCTGGCCCTCCACCGAAGCTAAACTTGCAGGAGTAGTGGTAACTGTGCTCAAGTTTTGACTTGCAGGCTGACTTTAGACCCCAGCTCCTGCCTGAGAGGCCGCTCCATGGTACACCCTGGCCTCCTCCATCCCTTCCTGTATACCTGTCAACATGGCTCAGCCCCTGAAGGGCCAGAAATGGGGAAAGTCTTGGAAAAATGGTTTTGAGCAACATGGTAAAGAGAGCACTGAAGATTCCCAAAGCTGAGCCTTATTCTTGGATGGGTGGGAAGCAGCTGGGAGACCTGCAGCAAGTGATGCCTATTCTCTAAGCCTGTTTCCTGTCAATGAGAGGAGTGAACTAGAGGTGGTTTTCAATACATGCTCCACACCGAGCCCCAGGAATCCCAAGAAACCCATTCAGCACCACCAGCTGCAGCAGGATGGGAGACGCGGCCTGCAGCTCCGTTCCCGCGTCACACATCAGGTGCCACTGATGCTTCCCCCACTTTTTTTTTTTTTTTGAGACATGAGTCTCATTCTATTTCCCAGGCTGGAGTGCAGTGACGTGATCTCAGCTTACTGCAACCTCCACCTCCTAGGTTCAAGTGATTCTCCTGCCTCAGCCTCCCAAGTAGCTGGGATGACAGGCATGCGCCACCAGGGCCACTAATTCTTATATTTTTAGTAGAAACAGGGTTTCACCACATTGTTCAGGCTGGTCTTTAACTCCTGATCTCAAGTGATCCACCCGCCTCGGCCTCCCAAAGTGCTGGGATTACAGGTGTGAGCCACCATGCCTGGCCCCTACCCAGGCTTCCTTTGAAGAAAGGGTTCTATCGCTTTAGAATATAATGAAAATTAAGACCACTGGGGGAAAAAGGCACTTGTTAACAATCTACGGCCCATGGTTCAGCACCAGCCAAACGCCCTCCCATCTGAGTAGCACCTGCCTGCGTCTCCAGCTGTCCCTCATGCCATCTTCCTCCTTGTTCACTCCGCTCCAGCCACGCTGGCCTTTCAGTTCTCTGGGCACCGCCAAGCTGCTTCTTGCCTAAGGGCCGCTGCACTTGCCATGTGCCCTGCCTGAGACCCCAACCCCCAGCTCCCTGCCAGGCTGGCTTGCTCAGTCTCATCATTCAGGTCTCAATTCAACTTTACCTCCTCAAAGAGGCTATCCCCAAGCCCCTCAATTCATGGCACTCCACTTCCCTTCCCAGTGAAGTCACGTTTGGGCAACACCCTGTGTGTTACTCTCTCTTCCTTGTCTAAATTGTCCTATTGACCTGACGGGTCCCTCTCATTAGACCACAGAAACAGAGGGCTCAACTGATGGGTTACTCATCACTGTATTCTTAGTACCCAGGGCAGTGTCTGGTATGCAACAGATATTTGCTGAACAATTAAACAAATTAATAACTTAATATTCCCAAAGTGGTGATGAGGAGTCCTCAAGTGACATGAATTTTGTTTTTCCATTTTCAAGAAGAAACAACTATGAAATCAACCAACATCAGTTTCAGATTTTAAATCACAGATTTGGACAAAGGGTCACCTACAACATTCTTACCACATCCACAGTTAACTGAATCGTGGAGGCTAGAAATGTGTATGGAGTTACCGGATTCTACATTCCATTAAGAACATATTTACCAAACAGAAGAGAAGTGATCTGATCCTTTAAAATGAGCCACACTTTACACCCATGACACCCGATTGCCCAAAATAGAGAACAGATGGGTTACAAGAAACAAGAAAATGACTTTCATTTAATTTTTTAATACTATTTTTAGTAGTGGCATTAGACTCCTCAGGTAATTAGACAATTACTAAATTATTCTGGTCATGCGGGGACACGGTGCTCCGGCTTCCTGCTCTGTTAACCTCTGGTGTCAAGAGCACACGAGTTTCACTTCCAGGCCAAAGGGCACTGCATGGTAACAATAATTAGAGTAATGAATCAGAACTCCGGTTTAAATGAACCATTATTTGCCAAGTGCTTTTAATTATAAAGAATTTAACTCTAAAATTATAAAGAAAAGATTTACAGAAAGGTTCTCTATTGGAGAGACTAAATCGATAACCTTTTTTTTTCAATTCTATAATTTACGTTCTAGCCATGAACATGTGTCTTCATTTCTGTCCGCATTCCTTAGCACCTGGACCAAATCGTTATTTAACATTAGGTGCAATAACAAGACCTTTGACAAAGTAATTGCTATGCTTGGCAAGTTTCAGTAACCATGGGTTTGAATGAAAAGCCGTACTAAGGGCATCCTTCATGAACTTCTGGACTGTGTAAAACAATCTGATTTCATGTCTACAAAAGTCACATACTTCCACTAATATTTCAAACACGGGATAACACAGAGCTATGGGACCTTGTATTCCAGTTGAAACAACTCCCAAGCAAGTCAAAAAGAGAACCACCAAGGGTCAGATATTCACAAAGGCCTCACTTTTAGATCTGGGACCATCTGACAATGAATGAATTGGAGGACAGCTATGATAGCCTGACCAACATCACAGGCCACAGGTTCAACGCCTCCACCCACATATGTTTATTTCTCTCTTAAATTAACACTTTCCCCCCTTTCCTACTAAGATGTTCCAGGAAGGAGAGGAAATAATCCTTGGTGCTGAAACTGCCTCTTTTAATTGTTAAATGAAGTCTCATCTGCACACAAAATGGTCACGTGCATATATCCTTAAGGCACTGATACTGACCAGGGGCTGGGTTTGGATGATGCCTGTCTTAGGTCCCGTCTTCAAACATCCTCACATTCCCCATATGGAAGAGTTTCACATTGTACAGTGTTTATCTCTAACCTCCTCCCCATCGGCCCTTTAACCTACACGCATTTCTTCTTACTTAAAAAATACCAGGGGAAAACAAAAACAGATGTGGCATCCACAGAGGCAGGTTATGACTCTTGCTGCCCTGGGGAAAGACCACCGGTCCCATTACGGAGGGAGGGAGGGCAGAACAGCTCAACACAAGGTCAGAAGTGACTTCATAACCAAGCACAAGTCACTACTGGGAGAGGAATTAAGGTCTCCAAATACAAAGGGCCCTGACTTGGGCCCCTGGGTGGGTGTCTCGAATCATATAAAGACCCCGAGTCATTTATAGCATTCCAGCCAATAAATGAGACACCAAGGCAGGGAAAGCAGGCTTCCGTTTCCCATTCATAATCCACGACTAGGGCCATTTCCCGGCAAGAACTCCAGCCTGTATTACAGAAAAGACTAATACAAAAATGAAACACTGAGACACCAGGAATGCCAATTTTCTTTCTAAATGTAGTTAAAACTTCACCACATATGGGTATTCATAATCTTAATGGATATTAAGAATGGGCTGCAGTTGACTGAAATACACTTTTTTTTTTGAGACAGGGTCTCACTCAGTTGCCCAAGCTGGAGTAAAGTGGCATGATCAAAGCTCACTGCAGCCTCAACCTTTCGGGCTCAAGTAATTCGCGCACCTCGGCCTCCTGAACAGCGGGACCACCAGGCGTGCACCATCATGCCCAGCTATTTTTTTCTGGGGGGGGGGGGCGGGGGTAGAGATAAGGTCTCCCTCTATTTCCCAGGCTGTTTTCTAACTCCTAGGCTCAAGCCAACCTCCCGCCTCGACTTCCTAAAGTGCTAGGATTACAGGTGTGAGCCACTGTGCTCAGTCAGAAATACACTACTAAAGAGAGTGAATTTCTGTTACGATAACCCTAACCTGTTGCCCCAAGAAAGCTCAGAGCTGATGACTCATTCACCTCAAAGGGCCACCACCACAGAGACAGGGTCACAGCTACTACCTATAAATGAATCAGCTGAGCTACAGGCTGATTAAGTGACAGAGAAAATCCCATGTCTACCATTTAAGAGCAGCATTTCAATCAACTGCAACCCATTCTTAATATCCATTAATATGATGTATGCCTGTATGTGGTGAAGTTTTAACTGCATTTAGAAAGAAAACTGGCATTCCTAGTGACTCAACGTTAATTTTCGTATTACTCTTTTCTGTAATACAGGCTGCAGTTCATCACGCAAGACGAAGTCAATAAATTTCAGTGTACTCATATACCACCATTGTTCTCAACTTGGATGATTTTGCCCCTCATCTGGTCATGTCTGGAGACACAGTTGGTCATCACAACTGTGAGGGGACAGTGGTGCTACGGGAATCTGTAGCGTGCTACTAAACATCCTACAAGGCACAGGACAGCCTCCCATAACAAAGAATAATCCAGGCCCAATACAGCAATAACGAGAAGCCTGGCAGAAAGCCAATGAAACTATAAATCCGGGGCTAGGACGAGGGTGAGTCAGTGCAGCTCAACTGCGCTAGTGCAAAGTTGCATCTTGCCTTCATTTAAGATTTCGGTATTTTGCTCTTCATGAATTTTTTTGCCCTGGAGTTTTTAAAATACTGTACCATGCTAGGTATGGTGGCTCATGCCTGTAATCCCCCACACTTTGGGAGGCCAAGACAGGTGGATCACCTGAGGTCAGGAGCTCAAAACCAGCTGCGCCAACATAGTGAATCCCCATCATGACTGAAAATACAAAAATTAGCCAAGCATGATGGCAGCCACCTGTAGTCCCAGCTACTCGGGAGGCTGAAGCAGGAGAATTGCTTGAACCAGGGAGATGGAGGTTGCAGTGAGCCGACATCGCGCCATTGCACTCCAGCCTGGGTGACAGAGCGATACTCTGTTTCAAGAAAAAAAAAAAATCACCAAAATATTATTTGCTTTAATTATTTTTTGGCTCCCCCGTTACGTTTGCTATGTGAGTTCCTCACTTGTCTCACGCTAGTCCGGGTTGTGTTATGAAACCATTAAAAATGAGCCCAGTCAAAAACACAAAAATAAAAAAAAAAAAATGAGCCCAGTCCTTGAGATAAGTGGAAAGAAGGAAGTTAAATAGTGTTATTCTGGCAGTGGTTCTTAACCATGGAGGCTTCTCAGAATAACCAATAAAGATTTTTTTTTTTTTTTTTTGGAGAGAGTTATACTCTTGTCGCCCAGGTTGGAGTGCAGTGGCGCAATCTCAGCTCACTGCAACCCCTGCCTACTGGGTTCAAGTGATTCTTCTGCCTCAGCCTCCTGAGTAGGTGGGATTACAAGTGCTGCCGCCACGCCCGGCTAATATTCTTGTATTTTTAGTAGAAACGGGGTTTCACCATTTGGCCAGGCTGATCTCGAACTCCTGATCTCAGGTGATCCGCCCATCTCAGCCTCCCAATGTGCTGTGATTACAGGCGTCAGCCACTGCGCCCACCAAGATTTTTTAAACTATACAGCCCGGGCGCAGTGGCTCACGCCTGTACTCCTAGCACATTGGGAGGCTGAGACAGGTCAGGAGTTCAAGACCAGCCTGGGCAAATGGTAAAACCCCATCTCCACAAAAAATCCAAAAATTAGCCACGTGTGGTGACACATGCCTGTGATCAGCTACTTGGGAGGCTGAGGTGGGAGGATCACCTGAGCCTGGGAGGTCAAGGCTACAGCAAGCTGTGATCACACCACTGCACTGTAGCCTGGGTAAGAGAGTAAGATGCTGTCTCAAAAAAAGAAAAGAAAAAACAGCATTTCTCACACAATTAGCTAATATCTCAAAATAACATATACTCAGGGTAACGAGCCCTCAGAATTATAGACTTGAACTTAAATTTCTTTTTTTTTTTTTTTTTTTTAGATGGAGTCTTGCTCTGTCATCCAGGCTGGAGTGCAGTGGCATGATCTCAGCTCACTGCAACCTCTGCCTCCCAAGTTCCAGCTATTCTCCTGCCTCTCACCCTCCTGAGTAACTGGGATTACAGGCATGTGGGCATCACACCCAGCTAATTTTTTTTTTATTTTTACTAGGGATGCAGTTTCGCCATGTTGGTCAGGCTGATCTCAAACTCCTGACCTCGTGATCCGCCCGCCTCAGTCTCCCAAAGTGCTGGGATTACAGGTGTGAGCCACCGTGCCAGCCTAAACTTAAATTTCAAATCATCACACCTGTTATTCAGCTATAAAGAGGAATAAAGTACATATGCATGCTACAACCAAGAAGAACCGTGAAAATACTATGCTAAACGGCAGAGGGGCCAAAGGTCACATATTGTTTGATTCTACTTATAGGCAATGTCCAGAATAGGCAAAGCCAGAAACAGAAAGTAGACTGGCAGCTGCCCGGAGCTTAGGGGTATAGACCAGGGGCCTTGGGAGCTCAAGGGATGTGGGCTTTCTTTTTAGGGGTGATAAAAAAGTTCTAAAATTAGACAGTAGCAATGGTTGCATAGTGTGGTGAACATATCAAAAACTACAGAATCATATACTTAAAAGAGCAAATTTTAAAGTTTTTAAATTGTATCTCAATTTTTCCCTTCAAAGTACCAATACATGGTCAGTCACGGTGGCTCACGCCTGTAATCCCAGCACTTTGGGAGGGCGAGGCAGGTGGATCACCTGAGGTCAGGGGTTCGAGGCCAGCCTGGCCTATGTGGTGAAACCCTGTCTCTACCAAAAATACAAAAATATTATCTGGGTGTGTTGGCACACATCTGTAATCTCAGGTACTTGGGAGGCTGCGGCAGGAGAATCTCTTAAACCAGAAGGCAGAGTTTGTGGTAAGCGGAGATTGCACCACAGCACTCCAGCCTGGGGGGACAGTGAGACTCTGTCAAAAAAAAAAAAAAAAAAGTACCAGTAAATGAATAATCCAGGGGAAAAATCATCACAAGTCCTTAGCTGGTTATGGTTTTCTCTCCTAATGTGTTGGCCATTTTCTTACTGTTTATTTGGCCTTGTATTAATAACCTGAAGCTTTCCTACAGGAATCTTTTAAAACCACCTGCTCTCTTTACAAGGCCAGTTCAGTTTAATCACATCCTTAGAACAAGTCACCTGGACACTCATAAACTGCAGCCCACATTTCAACACAAGAAAAATAAACAACTATGGAATTCCAGCTCCTTCCACAGCACACCTCAAGGACCGGACCTGACAGGTACCTGTCTGATAGATGGAGTGAGGGCCCTGGGTCAACCTCAGTACTATTTGTAAGATCTTAATTTTGCATTAATTCTCGAGATGAAAATGAAATGCAAAGGCACTTCCTGCACCCCAATGGGTCAGCTCTGCCTTGGAGTCCACAGGTTTAGATACTCACGCTCTGAATAGGGGGAGAACCTCAGCTTCACAGCAGCTGTTCCCCAACCCTGCTGTACTGTGGAACCACCTGGTTCACCTGTTAAAACTGCACATCTGGCCAGCCACGGCCACTCACGCATGCAATCCCAGTACTTTGGGAAGCCAAGGCGGGCAGATCACCCAAAGTCAGGAGTTCAAAACCAGCCAGGCCAATATGGCAAAACCCAGCCTCTACTAAAAATACAAATATTAGCTGGGTGTGGTGGCACGCACCTGTAATCCCAGCTATCGGAAGACTGAGGCAGGAGAATCGCTTGAACCCAAGAGGCAGAGCTTGCAGTGAGCCAAGATCGCGCTACTACACTCCAGCCTGCATGACAGAGTGAGACTGTATCTTAAGGAAAAAAAAAAAAAAAGAAGAAAGAACCACTGCTGTAAGAACCCCTTACAAAGCTCTAAAGTGGGGGAGGAGTAACTGCAATGGATGCAGGGGAATCTCTTTGGGGTGGTGGCATATTCTAAAATTAGATAGTTATGATGGTTACACAACTGTATATTCACTAGAAGTCACCAACTGTGTATTGAACATGGTTGATTGTTCAGGTATGTAAGTCATCCCTCAATAAAATTCTTTTTAAAAAAGCATGCAAAAGCTTTCATATGTCCCATCACACACGTTCCCGTGCTTCTGGCAGGATTTTTAGACATCATGAGAGAAAGATGCACACAGCCTCCCATGGGTAGGTCTGTACTGTAATTCTGAGCTCACCCCAGCCTCATGAAGACCTAACGTCACAGCCCACAGCTATGTGAGACTCCAGGCCAGGATGGGCAAATCGATTTATGAGCTTCCCCTACGGAAGGAGTATGAGGTGGGGTTCATGGTAAGAAGTGTGGTTTTCCGACTTTTAACACTTTACAAAGAATGTTATCTGTGCTAAGCCAAATATGAACCATAAAAGCTAAACTACACAAATATCCTAAGATGGGACAGCTTTCATAAACACCAGGAGCTCTTAAAAATACCAGCAACACGGCATGGGTGTAACTCCCACCGGACGTACACACCGCCACCTATGAAGCTGTCTAATATAATCATCAACAGTCAGCACGGCTGAGAGGGGGCTGGGAGCTACACAGACATCTAGAGCTGGGTGCTGATATGCATGACAATCCAGTCCGTGAGACCCTCGAGAGGGAGCCTGGTGGGCATTTGGATTTGGTGGCTCCGAGAGAAGGGTCTAATTTAAGACACAGCAACGAGGTAGCTCACCCTGCCTGGAAGGCTGAACCTCAGGAAGGGAAGGGAATGAAGACCAAGCGTAGATTCCACTGGAAGTCTCAGACCCTGCCTCGGAACTGATGGTACCGAGAGGCTCCCAGGCTCCTGAGAGGAGAGCAAGAAGGGAAGCCAGGAAGCTGCTGTGCAGGCGGTCACGAGAGACAGACGAGGGAGGGGGTCGCCTCAGCTGAGCAAGAAGGGATGAAGACAAAAGGCCAAAGGTGGCCGGGCAGGGTGGCCCATGCCTGTAATTTCAACACTTTGGGAAGCCTTTGGGAGGTGAAAGGATCACTTGAGCCCAGGAGTTCAAGTCCAGCCTGGGCAACACAGTGAGACCAAAAAAATAAAATGAGGCTGGGCGCAGTGGCTCACACCTGTAATCCCAACACTTTGGGAGGCCAAGACGGGTGGATCATGAGGTCAGGAGTTCGAGACCACCCTGGTCAACATGGTGAAACCCCATCTCTACTCAAAATACAAAAAAATATTAGCCAGGTGTGGTGGCAGGCACCTGTAATCCCAGCTTCTCGGGAGGCTGAGGCAGGAGAATGGCTTGAACCCAGGAGGCGGAGGTTGTAGTGAGCTGAAATCATGCCACTGCACTCCAGCCTGGGTGACAGAGCAAGACTGTCTCAAAAAAAATAAATAAACAAATAAAAGTAAATAAATCAACAAAATTAGCCAGGCGTGGTGGTGCATACCCAAAACACACTTGTAGTCCCAGCTACTTGGGAGGCTGAGATGGGAGGATCACTTGAGCCCAGAAGTTTGAGGTTGCAGTGAGCTGTGATTGCACCCCTGCACTCCAACCTGGGAGACAAAGTAACACTCTGTTACTTAGAAAAAGAAAAAAAAAATGAAAAAAAGGAAGGAAGGAAAGAAAAGGAAGAAGAAACCAAAAGACTGAAGGGGTGATCTAGTGATCGGGTCGGGGCAGGCATGGGAGGAGGGCAGAGGCTGTTAGCGGGGGTGACGGGAGCCACCAGGATGGAGGGCGTGGTGTGCACTGAGACGAGGAGCGCTGAGAGAACAGGTTTGAGGGGTGAGGGAAGAAAGTCAGGACAGGTCCTGGGTATAGCATCCTTATGGGACACATGCAGCAATGCCAAACATTTGGCTATGTTATAATCCAAAGCTCCAGGTCAGGCCTAGAGATGGAGATGGAGACAGAGCCACCAGCATCCAGGGGGCGATGGAAGGAGGGGGAGGGGCCACCCAGGGAGCCACATAACAGGGTCCAGCACCGAGCCCCAGAGACGCCAACCCCAAATTACCATGCTAAGGAAGATAATCAGAGAGACAGAGAGGACATAGGGGCTGTGCAGCTCATCCTCCCTGTCCAGGGAAGCTCCCTGTGATTTCTTTTTTTTTTTTTGAGATGGAGTCTTGCTCTGTCACCCATGCAGTGGCATGATCTTGGCTCACTGCAACCTCCGCCTCCCAGGTTCAAGCAATTCTCTTGCCTCAGCCTCCTGAGTTGCTGGGATTACAGGCACCCACCACCATTCCCAGCTAATTTTTGTATTTTTAATAGAGATGGGGTTTCACCATCTTGGTCAGGCTGGTCTCAAACTCCTGACCTCGTGATCCACTCGCTTCAGCCTCCCCAAGTGTTGGGATTACAGGCGTGAGCCACTGCGCCCAGCTGTGATTTCTCAACAGTGCTGACGCAGGCCAGGCACGGTGGCTCACACCTGTAATCCAGCACTTTGGGAGGCCGAGGCAGGCAGACCACGAGGTCAAGGAATCGAGATATCCTGGCCAAGGTGGTGAAACTCCATCTCTACTAAAAATACAAAAATTAGCTGGGTGTGGCGGTACATGCCTGCAATCCCAGCTACTCAGGAGGCTGAGGCAGGAGAATCGCTTGAACCCGGGAGGTGGAGGTTGCAGTGAGCCATTGCACTCCAGCCTGGGCGACAGAGCGAGACTCCGTCTCAAAAAAAACAAATAGGTAGTACTAAAGTACGTCTTTGAAAAAGGTCCATAGATCCATTTGGAGAACAGCTATCATGCCTCCCCACAGAGCCTGGGAGAGCACCAAGGGTTTTGTCACTGGTTGTAGCTGGTGACATGAACTGTGTCAAGTCAGCTGTTCTAACTTAGCACCCACTCCCACTGTCACAATGTCGCCTGCTCTGCCATTTTCAGGAGACAGGATGGAAATGCAGCCCACTGGCAGATGTTCCAGAAAATTAAATGTCAATTATGACTGTATAAGAAGTATTCAGGGATTCTGCCTTTAACCTGTATACAGAGATATTTCATTCTTTTTTTTTTTTTGAGACGGAGTCTCCCTCTGTGCAATGGCATGATCTCAGCTCACCGAAACCTCCACCTCCTGGGTTCAAGTGATTCTCCTGCCTCACCTTCCCGCATAGTTGGGATTACAGGTGCCTGCCACCACGCCCGGCCAATTTTTTTTTATTTTTTAGTAGAGACGGGGTTTCGCCATGTTGGCCAGGCTGATCTCAAACTCCTGACCTTGTGACCCATCTGCCTTGGCCTCCCAAAGTGCTGGGATTACAGGCGTGAGCCACTGCATCCGGCCACTTCATTCATATTACTTACTGGTCTTCTGACTATGGAAATGTTCTCTATTTTGACAAATTTAAGCAACACATGACCTCCTTATTCTCTTGCTATCTGCAGACCAGTGCTGAAATGGAGCTGGTCTAATGCGGTCTGGCTCAGCCTTGGATGGGCCTCAGAATTAGCAAGGGGTGTGTCTGTCTTCCTTTTAAAACCCAGAGCCAGGCCCTGCCCTAAGTCTTAATGAATCAGAATTTCCAGAGTACCAAGGCCAAATAAATGTCTCTTGTCTTTGTTCTGTTTTGTTGTGAAACAAACATCACCAGCAATTCTGATGCACAGTCAAGACGGGGGACCCACCGGTCTAACATTTTAGGAATATCAGCATATTTGCCAGTAGTACTTTCTCTGAAAAATGACTGAAAAACTTTTGAAAAACACTTTTGAAAAACTTGGTAGGAAAAATAAAGGTAGGAACAGATACGTTGCAAGTCATCCCTGATAAACGAATTTCTTCCTGGTGATTGCTGAGTGGAATGTAGATGAGAAACTAAAGGTAATCAATAATGTCATGTTTATTTCACAAGCAGACCATTTATTATTGGTGCTCTGGCTTATAGCCAGGGAGAAGGAAAACAGAAACATGTGCATAACTAGAAGTATAATCAGCCAGCAGGTTCCTTCTGGTACTATTTACTGGGCATATAATTTTCTCATAGGTTTTTCCTAAGGTCCATTGGCACCGCAGTAGAGCAGATTAGCCCTGAAGATGAGGAAGATGGGGGAAGGACCCCGACTACAATTTTATTCCAAGTGTAAAGGAAGCATGGGGGTCATGGGTTTAGAAGGGAGGTACTGCCTGGGCACGGTGGCTCACGCCTGTAATCCCAGAACTTTGATATGCCAAGGTGGGTGGATCACCTGAGGTTGGGAGTTCGAGACCAGCCTGACCAATGTGGAGAAACTCCATCTCTACTAAAAACACAAAATCAGCCTGGGGTGGTGGTGGGCGCCTGTAATCCCCACTACTTGGGAGGCTGAGGCAGGAGAATCGCTTGAACCTGGGAGGCAGAGATTGCAGTGAGCCGAGATTGCGCCATTGCACTCCAGCCTGGGCAACAAGAGCAAAATTTTGCTTAAAAAAGTAAATAAATAAAGCAGCACTGGGGGGGACTTGGGGAGAGACTGCTGAAGCGTACAGGGTTTCTTTTTGGGGTGAACATAAAATAGATTGCAGTGATAGTTGCTCATATCGGAATATGCTTAAAAAAAACACAACCAATTATACTCTTGAAATGGGTGAATATATGGTATTATGAATTATATCTCAACATAGCTGTAAAAAAAAGTCAAGGAATTATTTGAGGTGTTGAAACAAAAGGCTTTACCTGGGTGTAAATGCTGAAGATGTGGCTTTGTACTTCGTCCATTGAGTCGAGGCCGTAGGCTACCGTTCCGAGATGAAGCCGTTTGAAAACCATCTCGTTCTGGGTCAGAGTGCCTGAAACACGGAGACAAGTGAGTGCCCGGCCTTTCTCTCAGGATGTTTGTTATTATTATTATATTTTTTATTTATTTATTTTCTTTTGAGACAAAGTCTAGCTCTGTCACCAGGCTGGAGTGCAGTGATGCGATCTTGGCTCACTGCAACCTATGACTCCCGGGTTCAAGCAATTCTCCTGCCTTAGCCTCCCGAGTAGCTGGGATTATAGGCACAAGCCACCACACCCAGATAATTTCTGTATTTTTGGTAGAGACGGGGCTTCACCATGTTGGCAAGGATGGTCTCAATCTCCTGACCTCGTAATCTGCCTGGCTCAGCTTCCCAAAGTGCTAGGATTACAGGCCTGAGCCACTGCGCCTGGCCAGTTTGTTATTTTTAACAGTAATGACAGCCACCATCTTTGGAGAGTCTGCTGTATGTCACACGCTGCGGTCAGTACTGTCCCCTGCTGGGGTAAACATCCGCAGCGTGTTTCCTCCCTAGAATACCATTCCCCTTTTGAAAATGGCATCCTGGGTTTCCTAGGGGGAAATTAACCATCCATGCCCATTCCCTAAGGTGGCCCAAGAGGACTGTCAATTGGGGGCCTGGCCCATTCCATAGGCCAAGAAGGTGACAAATGACATACACGAGAGCAATCAGATTCTATCTTGAAGGATTCTGACCCTTGAGCAGAGAGATACATCCCCAATGGCAGAGCCCTACAGAGACCACCCAGAGGGTCCCAATGCTGACTTGTCCAGAACTTTCCTGGTTGCTCTCCTTCCAGAAACCTATTTTTCTCTGATTTGGTGAGCCGCCCAGGATCTCTGCATTGGCTTCTCTTCTACCCCATGGACATTAAATGGTAGAGATGAGGCTTAAACCAGATCTTCCCACCCCCAATCCTTGCTCTTCACCACTTCGAATAGCCTAGTGCCTTGACAAGCACTGAGTTGTATAGCAGTATCAGGGCGTGGTCTGAGATCAGGCCTGACTACCTGAGTTAAAGCTTGCTTCGGCTACTATGTGCCCATGACAAGTCACTTATCCTTTCTGGGCCACATTTCCTCATCTGCAGAAGGGGAGACAGAAACACTATCTAACTCTCAAGGTTCGGATAAGGACTGAATGAGCGACTGCACAGAAACTCCCCAGGACTGGCCAGGAGTGGTGGCTCACGTTTATAATCCCAGCACTTTGGGAGGCCGAGACGGGCGGATCACCTGAGGTCGGGAGTTCGAGACCAGCCTGACCAACATGGCGAAACCCCATCTCTACTAAACATACAAAAATTAGCTAGGTGTGGTGGCGCATGCCTTTAATCCCAGCTACTTGGGAGGCTGAGGCAGGAGAATCGCTCGAACCTGGGAGGCAGAAGTTGCAGTGAGCCGAGATGGCGCCATGTCACTTCAACGTGGGCAACAAGAATGAGACTCCATCTCAAAAAAAAAAAAAAAGAAAAGAAAAGGAAACTCCCCAGGACTGTACTCTGCACATAATTCGCCGTCTGTAAGGGTTTGCTGCTGTTATTGTCATCTTCAAATACTCAATCTTCATCAAAGGATGAAGAGACTGAAACAGCAGCAACACCCACCTCTCATATGTCCGAGAGAGAGCTCAAGAGTTTCAGCTAAAGCCCTCAGGCCCCTTCTCTCACCAGGAATCCCGTGCAGGTCCCAGAAAACAGCTCACCTGTCTTATCTGTGAGTAAGTACGAGATCCTGCCCAGCTGCTCGGGAATCGTGCTGGAGCGAACCACAGTCCCGGGGATTTTCGAGTCCCTTCGGATCACCCAGCTGTACACGATCTTGCCCATGTCCAGGTTCACTCGCAAACTAGTCACAAAACCAGAGCAAACAGGTTAACAGGACAGAGGTAAGGCTCCTCCTATCTTTATAAAGACACGGACTCTAAACACATTTGTGCCACGGCATCCAGACTCACCCCCTACAGAGCGCTGCCGGAGGTGCAGCCACAGATTCGACAAGGGCCAGCACCACTGACAAGTCACACACTGAACAAATCCGTGACTGTCATCAAGTTCAGGTTATGGACTGAAGTCACTTAAAATACAGAAAGGGTAGCTGTCTCAATCTGACCTTTTAGAAAAATTACTGATCCCTGAAGCTAATATATTTTTGATGCTATATTCGTTTCTTCTAACTGTGGTAAAATATACACAGCAGGAAATTTACCATTGTGTAGTACTGAGTATAGTCACATTGCTATAAGCCATCAGCATCATCCATCTCCAGAATTCTTTCATCTTCCCAAACTGAAATTCCACACTCATTCAACAAGAACACCCCATTCCGCATCAACCCTAATCCCAGCAGCCCCTGGCAACAAGCATTCTACTTATGTTTCTGTGAATTTGATGACTTTTTTTTTTTTTGAGATGAAGTCTCACTCTGTTGCCCAGGCTGGAGTGCAGAGACGCTATCTCAGCTCACCACAACCTTTGCCTCCCAGGTTCAAGTGATTCTTGTGCCTCAGCCTCCCAGAGTAGCTGGGATTACAGGCATGCGCCACCACACCCAGCTAATTTTTTGTATTCTTAGTAGAGATGAGGTTTCACCAAGTTACCCAGGCCCCAGACTGGTCTCAAACTCCTGGGCTCAAGCAATCCACACACCTCAGCCTTCCAAAGTGCTGGGATTACAGGCGTTAGCCACCACATCTGGCTGAAATTAACTACCTTAGACACTCCATACAAGTTGAATCATACACTTTTTCTAGCTTTTGGGAGGCTTACTTTGCTTAGCATAACATTCTCAAGGTTCACTCACATCATAAGGTACATTAGAATTTCCTTCTTCTTTTTTTTTTTTTTTTGGAGACAGAGTTTTGCTCTTGTTGCCCAGGCTGGAGTGCAATGGCGCAATCTTGGCCCACCGCAACCTCCACCTCCCAGGTTCAAGTGATTCTCCTGCCTCAGCTTCCTGAGTAGCTGGGATTACAGTCATACGCCACCATGCCTGGCTAATTTTGTATTTTTAGTAGAGACAGAGTTTCTCCATGTTGGTCAGGCTGGTCTTAAACTCCCAACTCAGGTGATCCGCCCACCTTGGGCTCCCAAAGTGCTGGGATTACAGGCGTGAGCCACCGTGCTCAATCCAAATTTCCTTCCTTTTTAAGGTTAAAGTGCATTCCATTGTATGTATTATATTCATTTTGAAATTTAATTTTATTGAAAAAAAACAACGGAAGTCTTCAAATTAATTCATCATCGTATAAACTAATCAAATTGCTTGCCATTTTACTGGCTAGCGCTGGGCCATATGGAGAGTCAATTCACTAATTTTCAGTCATGTTTCAGACAGAGCTTTGAAGGCAACCATGTCACTCAGATCACAACATGAATACTTGTTTTGCTAGCAGTAAAGTCGGTAAAGGGGACGTACTGGTTCTCTGAATCCACCATCAGGAGCACGCTGACTAGGGCACAATCCCCTGGTCCCTGTCACACTGTTGTACCCAAAACCACAATCTCTGTCCCCAGAAAAAGACAAATTCTCACTAAGATGATCTAAATATGCAAAACAGCAAGACAAAATATATCAAGTGTAAGAGAGATTATTTTGCTCGTTTGCTTGTTTGAGATGGAGTTTCGCTCTTGATGGCCAAGGTGAAGTGCAGTAGCACGATCTCGGCTCACTGCAACCTCCCCATCCCGGGTTCAAGCGATTCTCCTGCCTCAGCCTCCCGAGTAGGTGGGATTACAGGCGCCCGCCACCACGCCCGGCTAATTTTGTATGTTTAGTAGAGATGGGGTTTCTCCATGTTGGTTAGGCTGGTCTCTAACTCCCGACCTCAAGTGATCTGCGCGCCTCAGCCTCCCAGAGTGCTGAGATTATAAGCGTGAGCCACCGCACCCAGCTTATAAGAGAGATTATGAACACTGAAAGTTTCAGGAAAAAAGATACATAGTTTAATATTTACTGATTATTATGGGGAAAATGTAGAAAACAAACAGAACAATATGGGAAAAAGTAGATTGTTAAAGTTCTATCACAGAGCAGATCTAAAACATGATGGGACACATATATATGTGATGTGAAAAGTTATTTCAAATGCACTGCTCCAATGTTTTTAGAAAGGCAGATTCTCTGTAGATCAGAATCCCATTTTTCTAAAATCGAAAGCACTCTAGAAAAAAATATATCCCAAAGTATTAACAATGATTACCACTTGGTAGTGAGAACAGAAGTCATTTTTTATTTTATTCCTTTGCTAATATGGGTCTTCATTCTTTTCTACTATGAAATTCTATTATTTCTATCACTTTAAAAAACCAGGCCATGCTCAGTGGTTCACGCCTATAATCCCAGGATTTTGGGAGGCCAAGGCGGGTAGATCACTTGAGATTAGAAGTTCCAGACCAGCCTGACCAACATGGTGAAACCCTGTCTCTACTAAAAATACAAAAATTAGCCAGGCATGGTGGCAGAAGCCTGTAATTCCAGCTACTTGGGAGGCTGAGGCAGGAAAATCGCTTGAACCCAGGAGGTGGAGGCTGCAGTGAGCCAAGATCGTACCACTGCACTCCAGCTGGAGTGAAAAATCAAGACTCCATCTCAAAAATAAACAGGCCAGGTGCGGTTGCTCACTCCTGTAATCCCAGCACTTTGGGAGGCCAAGAGAACAGATCACCTGGGGTCAGGAGTTCAAGACCAGCCTGATCAACCATGGAGAAACCCGGTATCTACCAAAAATAAAAAAATTAGCTGGGAGTGGTGGTGGGCGCCTATAATCCCAGCTACTTAGGAGTCTGAGGCAGGAGAATTGCCTGAACCCAGGAGGCAGAGGTTTTGGTGAGCCAAGATCGGGCTACTGCACTCCAGTCTGGGCAATAAGAGTGAAACTCCATCTCAAATAAATAAATAACCATTTATTCAACCTTGAAATCAGGTAGGCAAATGATTGCCATGTGCCACCAAGCTTCCAATGCACATCTACAGCAGATACTGCTGTCAATCACAACACCATTTCCCTTTGAGCCCAGACACAGGCTCAGAATCCTTCTCAACACAGCAGTCCCAATAGCCACTATCAACCTTGCAGAGCTGGCTGATGACAGGAGCTCTAAGTGGCATCCCTAGCATAGACTGGTCAAGGCAAGGAAAGATCTCTGATTCATGAAAGGATGGCTTGTGGAAGAATGCGATTTTCCACTGCTATAGCCTCAGTGTGGTTCACACTCCTGACTCTGATTACTCTTGGTCCCCACTTTACAAAGAGATTTGCTCCTTCTAAAAGCCGGCCAGGCGTGGTAGCTCACACCTGTAATCCCAGCACTTTGGAGGGCCAAGGCAGGTAGATCACCTGAGGTCAGGAGTTTGAGACCAGCCTGGCCAACATGGTGAAACCGCATCTCTACTAAAAATACAAAAATTAGCCGGATGGGGTGACACATACTTGTAGTCCCAGCTACTCGGGAGGCTGAGGCAGGAGAATCACTTGAACCTGGGAGGTGGAGGTTGCAGTGAACCAAGACAGTGCCACTGCACTCCAGCCTGGGCGACAAGAGCAAAACTTCGTCTCAAAAAATAATAATAATAAAATATAATAACAATAAAAGCCACAGAACCATCATCTTTGAATGATCAAAGAAAACTTCACAGCAGCCAAACTTAAGCTCGTCGTCTGCCTACCTAATGGGGATGATGTTGGAAAACAAGAGGAGGAAGCGG
The DNA here is from genome assembly GCA_036589455.1 of Ateles fusciceps. Classification (NCBI taxonomy): domain Eukaryota; kingdom Metazoa; phylum Chordata; class Mammalia; order Primates; family Atelidae; genus Ateles; species Ateles fusciceps. Next base: position 7,390,926 of record JAZHEH010000847.1, read on the forward strand.
ATGATCTGCAGGTACCAACGGCCTGCAAAGTGCTGAAGGGCAACCATGACCAGCGAGACCACCACCAGGGCACCAAAGAGGATCTTGGTGAGGCAGTTCACTTCCAGGTCGAACAGGCCGATCTGTGGGACGAAGCACAAACTGGGGGCTTGAGATTAGCTGGTGCAACTCATGGCCTGCAGGAAGGGTCCTCTATCCCAGGGAGGACAGTGGGCTCCATCGATCCTCAGATCTGTGGTCTAAGAACACTGTGCTTCCATGGGCTGGAGTTCGTAACAGGCAACCAAGGGAACTCAAAGAATTCTGAAAATTCAAAACAACGTTTACACTTGGAAATACGTAAGTGAGTTACAGCGGCGCTGGTTGGGTTGTGCACGGCACAGCCTCCACCACCCCGCACAGTGGCCTTGGCCTCATAAAATGACTCAGTCCCTCAACTCTTAATATCGTACCAACACCACTACCTTTCAGGTAGTGCCTGAAAGTCTGAGGCAGACACCAGTGGTGGCACCTGATTTTTAGGTGCTACATTAATGGACATTATTATTTTATTTTATTTTTTATTTTATTTTTTTGAGACAGAGTCTCATTTTGTTGCCCAGGCTGGAGTGCAGCGGTGCAATCTTGGCTCACTACGACCTCCACCTCCTGGGTTCAAGCGATATTCCTACCTCAGCCTCCCAATTAGCTGGGATTAAGGTGCCCACCACCACACCTGGCCAATTTTTGTATTTTTAGTAGAGACGGCTTTCACCATGTTGGCCAGGCTGGTCTTGAACTCCTGGCCTCAAGTGATCCACCTGCCTTGGCCTCCCAAAGTGCTGCGATTACAGGTGTGAACCACAGCGCCCGGCCCTAGACATTATTATTTTAATAATAATACATTTACTTTCATGTGTAGTCTTTAAAAGAGTAACTAGTATATCACATCCATAACTTCACAGAAATATGTCCCAGGATAAGGCTGAAACATTTAACAAATGATTTTATAGTTGTAATGATGGCTGTAACATATAATGGTGGCATGACTAAGACTGAAGTGTGAGGGACACAGCATTCCTTCCTGCTATTGACAAAAGACATTATTCTGTGATGTGCTGACTTTTAAAAATTGGAGGAGGGGTAGGCTGACACGGGAGGTCATGGTTTGAATCACATGGGCCTGCCCCATCCTCACTGTTTAGCCTGGACAGGGCAAGGTGCTTCCTGAAGCCGTTTCTCATGGATAAAAGGAAGCACTGCACTCACAGGGCTGTTATAAGGATGAAATGATGCATGTCAAGGATGAAACACAAGACATGCAAACGGTACCTGCTCTGTAGTTTAACCTAAAAGCACAAAAAATGCTGGCACTGTGGCACATGCCTATAATCCTAACACTTTGGGAGGCTGAGGTGGGAGGATCACTTGAGGTCTGGAGTTCGAGACCAGCCTGGCCAACATGTTGAAAACCCATCTCTATTAAAAATACAAAAATTAGCTGGGCTTGGTGGTACATGCCTGTAATCCCAGCTACTTGGGAGGTGAAGGTGGGAGGATCGATTGAGCCCAGGAGGCTGAGGTTGCAGTGAGCCAAAATTGAGCCACTCCACTCCTGCCTGGGTGACAGAGCGAGACCCTGTCTCAAAAAAAAAAAAAAAAAAAAGATAAAAAGTGTCATATATCCATAAACACGTGACTACATGTTAATGTACTGTCTCATATATGCATATGTATATGTATGTATTTATGTGTATACACTCACACATACACATATGCATAAAAAGATACTATGTCTGTACAAATAGCACTCTTAGGTGTTCCTACTTTAATATCTGGTCACTCACCCACAGCACCAACCAGCACACAGCTGGTCAACGCACCCATGACCTCGTACACACCTTACTTCGGGGATTTGAGGTATTCATGACACTCCGGAGTTCTCTGCCGGTGTAAAGAACGACACCCACAACCGTACCTAAAATGAAAAAAACAAAACCCAAAGAAATATTAATACAGACAGGCAGGCTTGCAAATAGAAGAGTCTGAGCCTCTTGAGAGACTAGGTTATTTTTTTTCTTCTCTTTTCTTTTTTTGAGACGAAGTCTCGCTCTGTTTCCCAGGCTGGAGTCTGGAGTGCAGTGGTGAAACCTGGGCTCTCTGCACGCCTCCCGGGTTCACGAGATTCTCCTGCCTCAGTCTCCAGAATAGCTGGGATTACAGGCATGCACCACCATGCACGGCTAATTTTTGTTTTTTCTTTTTTTTTTAGACGGAGTTACACTCTTGTTGTCCAGGCTAGAGTACAACGACGCAGTCTTAGATCACGGCAATCTCTACCTCCTGGTTCAAGCAATTCTCCTGCTTCAGCCTCCCAAGTAGCTGGGATTACAGGCACCTGCCACCACAACCAGCTAATTTTTGCATTTTTAGTAAAGACAAGGTTTCACCATGTTAGCCAGGCTGGTCTCGAACTCCTGACCTGACTTCAGGTGATCCACCCGCCTTGGCCTCTCAAAGTGCTGGGATTATAAGCATGAGACACTGGACGCAGCCTCAATTTTTTATTTTTAATAGAGATGGCATTTAACCATGTTGGCCAGGCTGGTCTTGAACTCCTGACTTCAAGTGATCCACCTGCCTTGGCCTCCCAAAGTGCTGGGATTACAGGGGTGAGCCACCATGCCCAGCCTCATTTTTCATTCATTCATTCATTCATTTATTTATTTATTTTGAGAAAGGGTCTCACTCTGTTGCCCGGGCTAGAGTATAGTGGCACAATCATATCAAAAACTCACTGCAGCCTCAGCACCTCAGCTCAGCAATCCTCCCATCTCAGCCTCCCAAGTAGCTGGGACCACAGGCACATACCAGCATGCTTGGCTAATTTTTGTGTCTTTTGTAGAAATGAGGCCTCACTATGTTACCCAAGCTGCTCTTCAATTCCTGGGTTCATGTAATCCTCTCTCCCTGGCCTCCCAAAGTGCTAGGATTACAGGCATGAGCCACGTCCCTCAGCCAAGAAAGCATGTTCTAAACCCAACAGCCACTCCATGAGAACATCAGAGGTTTTACATTAGGGCCAAACCAATGACCTGTGGCTATGCTGACCAACAGAACAACCACTAAACCCTGAAATCCCTTTAAGTTTAAATTCAGTTCAGTTAAATAGAGTCCCCACCCTCCCTAGTCACATAAGCTAGTGGCTACCTCATCAAACAGTGAAGACGAAACTTGGTACCGGTGAATGCTGGTTTACAGGGCCCAGAGGCTTCTAATGGAAGGAGAGTGGGGGAAAGGGGTGGCTTGTCCTTTGTGCCCCTGGCCATAGAGGTTTCCAGAGGTGCCTGGAACATTCCTACCTTCATAAACTATTATGGAAACTCAGAAACAGAGGCTTCTTTTTAGAGCACATTTCTCCTGCTAAGCCTGATTCCTTTCAGCCTAACTTGCCCATTTGGGGGGATGTCTGTCCCGATGACACCCCTTTCCTGAGAACTCCCCCACCCTTTCTATCCCCCCAGGCACAATAAGAAAAGGCATTGGGCCAGGCGCGGTGGCTCATGCTTGTAATCCCAGCACTTTGGGAGGCCAAGGCAGGCAGATCACGAGGTCAAGAGCTCAAGACCAGCCTGGCCAATATGGTGAAACCCCGTCTCTACTAAAAATACAAAAATTATCCGGGCTTGGTGGCACACACGTGTAATTCCAGCTACTTGGGAGGCTGAGGCAGAAGAATCGCTTGAACCTGGGAGACGGAGGTTGCAATGAGCTGAGATAGCGCCACTGCACTCCAGCCTGGGCGACAGAGCGAGACTACATCTCAAAAAAAAAAAAAAGAAAGAAAGAAAAGGCATCAATCCTTCAAAAGTTGACAATTTACTGAAGAAATAAAAATGGCCAGTGAACAATAGGAAAATGCTCAATCTAGTAAATAAACAAAAAATGCAAAATAAACCATTTTTATCCCAATTAGACAGGCAAAAAGTCAAAAAACTGAGAACAACTAGGGTTAGCCAAGAGGGGGGAAGCGAATCCTGTCATACACATTGGCGGCTGACGTGCACACGGACGGGCATGATCTATTTTGGACAGAAATTTGGCAATATCCGTCAAGATTTCACCTGTCTCCCCTTTTCAGTGTGCGCCAAGAAAATCAACACGGCGGGAACGACAGAGTACAGAAGGAAACCGAGAAACACGCCGTCACAGGGAGTGAGCGGGGCTAGGCTGAAAGTCAAGTCAAGCGGAGAAACAGACAGGAGGGGGAAGCAGGGAAGTGGGGGGCGGGGCGTGCGGTTTGTACTGTCTCCGTTCACATCATCTGAACTGAAACTTGGAACACGAAGGAGCCAGCCCTGCCAAGTTCTCAGGGAAGATCCCAGGAATACAAGCAATTTGGTCTCTGCTGGAAAGAGAAAACACCTCCCTCTCTGTCCTCTCTCCCACCTCACTCTCAGGAACGTCACTGTCAGGAGATACAAAAATCCAAAGAGGCTGAAGTGCGTGTGGGGTAAAGAGCCCACCCCCAAATGCAGCGCTGGGACCACGTCTTGGACAAAGAGCCCTAGGAGGAGGCGCTGACAACCCTCCAGTGTGTGAGTGTGAAGACTAACACAGTCAGCCAGGCAAACAATGTTCTCCTTCCAGGGAGGCTCCCAGCAGATGGCAGGCCAGGGAGAGTTGCTGGGGCTTCTTGGCAGATGGCAGGCTCTTGTGAACACAGGCAGCCCCCTCCTTTCAGGCCTCTGTCACCACAGCAGATGGCTGGACAGTGGGAGCCGAGCCCAGGCTGAGCTTGGCATGACCACACGACCGCCTCATCTACTCCTACGCCTCAATCCCAGAGCTCAGGGTGAGAGGGGGCCCTAGTGACAAGGGGGACCCCAAAGGGAGTGTCCCCCACAGCTGGCCTGGCCAACCATGATACCATCAATCGCTTCTGAAAATGGCCTTTCCCATCCCACGCCTTCTTGTGCTCAGGACACAGGCTCTGCCTCCACAAGATCCAAACGCCAGCCTCACCCTCAGCGAGCCCACCACCCAGAGAGGACGCGCACACCGGCAGCCACGGATGCGCGTCAGCTTGGTCTGCACCGTGCTTTCAAGCTTCTGAGTAACTGGCCACTTTTAAATTCAGGAGCTTGCCTATTCAAAATAGTATAATAATAATAATAGTAAGGCCAGGCATGGTGGCTCACGTGTGTAATTCCAGCACTTTGGGAGGCCGAGATGGGTGGATCGCCTGAGGCCAGGAGTTTGAGACCAGCCTGGCCAACATGGTGAAACCCCATCTCTACCAAAAATACAAAGATTAGCCAGGTGTGGTGGCGTATGCCTGTAATCCCAGCTACTTGGGAGGCTGAGGCAGGAGAATCACTTGAACCAGGGAAGTGGAGGTTGCAATGCACCGAGATCACACCACTGCACTCCAGCCTGGGCGACACAGTGAGACTCTGTCTCAAAAAAAAAAAAGTAAAACAAAAAGAGAGATCTCTGTTTTTTTTTCTGGAAGAGTGGAAGATCTGATGACAGAGTCCACGTTCCTCATGCTATACCCAGTGAGTGCCAAGGAACAGCCACCTCTTAGACAGGTATGCGCTCTCAGCTCACCATGGTCCCCGCCTGCCACTCTCCACTCCTTTAAGTCCCCTGCCCAATTTGTAACTGTTGACCCGAACGTCTCCACCCCCCAGGCCTCTGATCCTCTCCTTCCCCTGCTTTCACTTCTGCAGCCCCTCCTTGCTCTCAAGGTCCTCTTCACTCCCACCCTCCGCAGCCCGCAGTCCAGGCAACCACACAGCCCTTCCCACTCTCTCAGCCAGTGCCCATCTGGTTTCTCCAAAAGGCCAGGAGGTCATGGTCAGGCATTTCACCGAGTTCTAACCGACTCTCTGGAACAGTGTGGTGCTGCTGGGGGGTCAGGGCTACTCTGTGACCCCTTTGTTCCTCATGCACAACAAAATAAATCCTGAACCCGAGAGTCAGCATTTGGAAACTTAGAGCAATGAGATATTGCTGCAACATTTGAGCCTGTGATCAGAGGAGCAGTCTCATCTAATGGGGTAGAGACTATACAGGCACTATCAAACAGTTGTGTGCTGGGCGCGGTGGCTCACGCCTGTAATACCAGGACTTTGGAAGGCCGAGGCAGGTGGATCACTTGAGGTCAGGAGTTCAAGACCAGCCTGACCAACATGGTGAAATCCCGCCTCCACTAAAAACACAAAACTTAGCCAGGTGTGGTGGCACATGCCTGTAATCCCAGCTACTTAGGAAACCGAGGCAGGAGAATAACTTGAATCCAGAAGGCAGAGGTTGCGGTGAGCTGAGATCATGCCATAGCACTCCAGCCTGAGTGACAGAGCGAGATCCTGTCTCAAAAAAAACTGCTGTGGCAAAGTGCATGTAGTGTGGCTGCATATTACTCAGGCACAGAGGCAAGACCATAAACCACTCTTATACACATGAAGGTGAAAACCCAACAAACTGGTCCCTCTCCACGAAAAGCTTGAGAAGAACTGTGTTAGAGCACCTGCGGTCTGTAACATCCAGGCCACCTTCTCTGGCAAGCCCCTGGTCCTCCTCTACCCCTTCCTGTATCCATCACGCTGGTGCTGCCTCAGCCTTGCAGCCTTGCAGCCCTGCCTGGGTTCCCATGGCAAACACATCTTCTACAGACTGATGCTGGCTGATGCACCCGGACCTCAGCACTGCTTGGCAAGCTTTCGTTTGTTTGTTTGTTTTTAACTTCCAATGGTAACAGCAGACCTGTTACCTGTTACCTGTACCCGAGAGGCAGGAGTTACACCCTAAAGGGAACACAGAAGTAAAATCTCACACAATGAAGATGATTCTTGCTGGCTGTTCCTTGCATTGAGAACTAGAAGGAAATGGCTTGTGTTGAACTCCAGGTTTACATTAGAATCCAAGAGCAATTTGATGTCTATACTCAGTGAGATGCAGGGGAAACTGAGGCCAATTAAGGAAGCCAGAAATGCCCAGCTGCTCATACTGACTCCAAATCATATACCCACTGAGGGGCAGCGCAGGCAATCTCATCACTGCTGTGCTCTCTCTCCCCCTCCAAGTTACCCAGCGCACAGAGAGGAATTCACACAAGGGAAAATGTATCTTTACCACCACAAGACTTCTCCCATGTACTGTCTAAAATATCTTTCATCTTCAAGATGCCAGTTTGCCTTCCACTGTCCTCCTCCCAGGAGATGACCTCTCCAAGGTGTGGCCTTGGACAAGTTGCTTAACCTCTCTGAGACTCAGTGCCTCATTCCATTAAATATCCTCATGGAATGTTATGAGACCACATCAAGAGAATGGCAGCAAAGAACTTCGGAAATTAAAAGTAACTGATGCAGTAACGGCGGCTCATGCCTGTCATCTCAGCACTTTGGGAGGCCAAGGCGGGCGGATCATCTGAGGTCAGGAGTTCAAGACCAGCCTGACCAAAATGGTGAAACCCGTCTCTACTAAAAATACAAAAATTAGCCGGGCATAGTAGCGGGTGGCTATAATCCCAGCTACCCGGGAGGCTGAGGCAAGAGAATCACTTGAACACAGGGGGCGGAGGCTGCAGTGAGCCGAGATTGCACCACTGCTCTCCAGCCTGGACGAAAGAGCAAAACTCTGTCTCGAAAAGTAACTGAGAAGTGAAAACTTAATTAATATTGTTCATCTCTGAGATTAAACTGACAAGCCCTTCCAATATCACTCCTTCTACCTCAGATTTCTCCACATTTTCAGCTATATTGTTTTCCTTTTTACTAGTTTCAGAGGAAAAACATAAAACTCTCTCCCATTTCCTCTATAACCCATCCTAAACTTCATTTATTTATTTGTTTATTTATTTATTTATGAGACAGTGTCTCACTCTGTCACCCAGGCTGGAGTGCAGTGGTACAATTTTGGCTCACTGCAACCTCCACCTCCCAGGTTCAAGCGATTTTCCTGCCTCCACCTCTGAAGTAGCAGGGAATACAGGCGCCTGCCACCACACCCAGCTAATTTTTGTATTTTCAGTAGACATGGCATTTCACCATGTTGGTCAGGCTAGTCTCAAACTCCTGACCTCAGGTGATCCACTCGCCTCAGCCTCCCAAAGCGCTAGGATTACAGACGTGAGCCACTGTGCCCGGCCTCCATCCTAAACTTCTAATAAACTCTAAGTCCCATGGTGCGGACACGAACATCTGTCTCCTAAGGCGCTACCACAGCCACTGGGCCCAGCAATGGAGCTCAGCACAGAACAGGTGCGCTCTTGCTGCGTGGAAAGAAGGAAGGAAGGAGAGAGGAAAATCATCAGAATGAAAAACAAACAGGCATGGGAAAATGCATTTATTACTGAAATGCTAGCATTTTCAGTAGCCGAGGCGGTGGTTACCCTTGGGCAGGTGTGGGGGAACTAGAAGGGAGAGGAGGGGAGCTTCTTCTGGGGGCGCTGATAATATCCTGTTTCTTGATCTGGGTGTTGGTCACACCAATGTGTTCCCTGTGTTAAAATCCATCAAGCACAGGGTGGAAGGAGGGTGAGGATCAGAAAACACTACCTATAGAGTACTATGCTTTCTACCTGGGTGACAATATCATGTGGACACCAAACCCCCACAACATGCAAGTTACCTGTATAACAAACCTGCAGGCCAGGCACAGTGACTCACGCCTATAATCCCAGCACTTTGGGAGGCCGAGATGGGCGGATCACCTGAGGTCAGGAGTTCAAGACCAGCCTGACCAACATGGAGAAACACTGTCTCTACTAAAAATACAAAAAAATACAAAAAATGCACCCAGCCCTCAGCACTGCTTGGCTGAGATCATGGTGATATGATGGCGCATGCCTGTAATCCCAGCTACTCAGGAGGCTGAGGTAGGAGAATCACTAGAACCTGGGAAGCAGAGGTTACAGTGAGCTGAGATCAGACCACTGCACTCCAGCCTGGCAACAAGAGCAAAACTCTGTCTCAAAAAAAAAAAAAACCTGCACATGTACCCCCCGAACCGAAAATAAAAGTTGGGAAGAAAAAAAATAAATTCACCCAGCACCATGTTTAGAATTTTCTGTGTCTGTACTATCCTTCCACAAAAGGTTTAGAAAAGAAGAAATGCCGAACTGTCCACAAGAAATGAAGTACGTCCTATTCACATGGCTGTCTAGTAAGGAGGCGGGCACAGCACAGGCAGTCGTGAATTTCCAGCCCTGCCTACGCCAGATGCAACGGGACATGACAGCTGCAACCTCAGCATGTTCTCATCTCCTTCAACGCCTCTCTATTCCACCCAAAGACACAAGCGTTTGACATTGACCTCGCCCATTCCAAAGTGTGTTGCTTTTCATTTTATCCTTTTTTTTTTTTTTGAGACAGAGTTTCACTCTTGTGGCCCAGGCTGGAATGAAGTGCAATGGCACAATCTTAGCTCGCTGCAACCTCTGCCTCCCAGGTTCAAGCAATTCTCCCGCCTCAGCCTCCTGAGTAGCTGGGATTACAGGCAGGCGTCACCACGCCTGGCTAATTTTTTGTATTTTTGGTAGAGACGGGGTTTCACCATGTTGGCCAGGCTGGTCTTGAACTCCTGACCTCGTGATCCACCCACCTGTACCTCCCAAAGTGCTGGGATTACAGGCGTGTGCCACCGCAGTGAGCCAAGATAGTGCCACTGCACTCCAGCCTGGGGAGACAGAGATTCTGTCTTTAAAAAAAAAAAAAAAAAAAAAAGACAACAAATAATTTACAAAGGAACAAAACAGACAGATTCAAAGATGACCACCTGCTAGGTAATGTAGGAAATTCAAACTAAATGAGATACTTATTTTTCAGTCAAATTTTCAAAGTAGTAATCAATTATTTGTTAATAAATGACTTGAAAGCAGGAAAAAATTGGTTCAGGCGATGTGGGTGGTAAGTGGTGAGGCGGGGCGGAACGTGAATGTCTGCACACTGCGTGCCCTGGGTGGCTGTGCTTAAGCATGGCCCAGGCATGACCGTGCAGAATTTCTCACTCTTTAGTCATCAGGGGGACTGAGAGACGTTCCAAAGTTTGATGAAAATAAAGGCAGGCAGTGGAAATGAAATATGGCAAAAAAAACCTCAAGGGAGGGCCGGGCATGGTGGCTCACGCCTGTAATCCCAGCACTTTGGGAGGTACAGGTGGGTGGATCACGAGGTCAGGAGTTCAAGACCAGCCTGGCCAACATGGTGAAACCCTGTCTCTACTAAAAATACAAAAATTAGCCAGGTGTGGTAGTGCATGCCTATAGTCCCAGCTACTTGGAAAACTGAGGCAAAAAGAATTACTTGAACCTGAGAGGCAGAGGTTTCAGTGAGCCGATATCATGCCATTGCACTCCAGCCTGGGTGAAAAAGCGAGACTCTGTCTCAAAAAACAAAAAATACAAAAATTAGCCAGGCATGGTGGTGCAGCCTGTAGTCCCAGCTACTCGGCAGGCTGAGGCACAAGAATCACTTGAACCCAGGGTCGGGGGGCAGAGGTTACAGCGAGCCAAGATCGTGCCACTGTACTCCAACCTAGGTGACAGAGTCAGACCTTGTCTCAAAAATAAAAAGAAAAGAAAAGAAAAAAAAAAAAAGAAAAGAAAAAGAAAGGCACGAATGTCCACTTCCTCTTGGTGTTTAAACACAGACACTTCAGCTCAAGCCCATGCCTTTCCTATGAGCTGGCGGCCCCGATGCCACAGTCCCAGCACCACATCCCCCCACGAACACAACCTCCAGCCGTTAGAATGTCCAGGCTGCCTCCACCTCTGGTACAGATTAGAATGTCAATCTGAAGTGGCAATTAGAGCTATTCCCGGAGTGGACACTGCGGAAAGGTCCACAGGCCACGCCAGCTTCTCCCCCAGGCCTCCCTAAGTGTCCGAGCTGCAATTAGATGTCAGTTTAATTCCCTGGAGGTGGCGGAACAAGTGGAAAATGCCATTTGACCGAGCACTAATTTTTCCAACTGACAGATGATTATTTTAATTACAAAAGGATTTTCTTTCCTTTTCAAATTGCTACCACATTCCTCACCTGATGCGACCACGGTGCCAGCCCACAGCGTGTTCTCTATGCTGAGGCTCTCACTGATCGGGGGGTCGCTGTCTTCCTGGAAAAGACCAAATGGGACACACATTCACCTCAAGGTTTCCCCAGAATCCACAGGCTGCTTCTAGCCTACTCCACTTGAAACAGAAGAGGCTCCCCTGATGAAACTGGGGGCTCGGTTTGGAAGCCGATGGCTCCACCACGAGGGGAGGTCTGAGCTTTTCCACTACTGGCCTTGGAGTTTTCATCTCCCACAGAAATACATGAAAAAGTTGGCCTGTGATTTAAAACGTGCAGGCCTCGGCCGGGCGCAGTGGCTCACGCCTATAATCCCAGCACTTTGCGAGGCCGAGGTGGCCAGATCAGGAGGTCAGGAGATCAAGACCATGCTGGCTAACACAGTGAAACCCTGTCTCTACTAAAAATACAAAACATGAGTCCCAGCTACTCAGGAGGCTGAGGCAGTGAACCCAGGAGGCTGAGGTTGCAGTGAACCCAGGAGGCTGAGGTTGCAGTGAGCTGACATCACGCCACTGCACTCCAGCCTGCGTAACAGACCGAGAATCCACCTCAAAAAAAAAAAAAAAGGTACAGGCCTCTTAGCACTGAAAAATGTTTTACAAGGTGAGAATCAAAATGTAAAAGCAAACCACTCAGGCTGTTTGCAGGCCAGCTTTGTTTGTGGCTTACAGAAACAGAATGTGGACAGTGTAATGTGGGTTCTAGAAATGTGTTGACCCATATTCCTAAAATAAATTTTATATATTTTTTAAGACAGAGTCTCGCTCTGCCGCCCAGGCTGGAGTGCAGGGGTGCGATCTCGGCTTACTGCAACCTCCACCTCCCAGGTTCAAGCAATTCTCCTGACCTCAGGAAATTCGCCCGCCTCAGCCACCCAAAGTATTGGGATTACAGGCATGAGCCACCACTCCCAGCCTCCAAAAACAAATTAAATCCAAATCTAATTTCTGAGAGGTCTGGAAGTGGCTTCAAATTATGAAACTGGCAGACAGGATTTGTAAGAATAAAAGAGGACAGAGCCAGGCACAGTGGCTCACACCTGTAACCCCAGCACTTTGGGAGGCCGAGGCAGGTGGATCACCTGAGGTCAGGAATTCAAGACCAGCCTGGCCGACATGATGAAACCCCATCTCTACTAAAAATACAAAAAATTAGCCAGGTGTGGTGGTGCACGCCTGCAATCCCAGCTACTCAGGAAGCTGAGGCAGGAGAATCACTTGAACCTGGGAGGCGGAGGTTGCAATGAGCCAAGATCACACCACTGAACTCCAGCCTGGGCAACTGAAGGAGACTCTTGTCTCCCAAAAAAAAAGAACATAGATCCATCTGAAGGACACAGAAAGAAAAACTGCTTTCAGACGTCAGAGTTCATATGAATTACAGCAAACTCTTGGCTCTAAGTTATCAGGTCATTCAAGATCTTCCAAGGCCGAAAGAAAATTCCATTTGTGTCGACTTTTACTGAGTAACAATACACCGGCCCTCAAGGTGGTGCCTTCTTTATGTCCCCACCCGGCATAAAACTATTTCCTGACAAAGAACTGTCTATACTTCTTGGCCTTCATCCCTTATACACTCTCGGTGACAGGATCTCGTGTGAAATAAGCTCACTTACTCGGGTAAAGGTTCCCACGAAGTTGTGAATGTCGATATTTGGCTCTTCTGCGTACACATACGATCGAATCTGAAGAAGGTCCTGTTCAACAGAAGTCACATTTGGGAGTCAAAGCAAAGTCAGTTCACAATTCAAGACTTCAGGAGGTATCCGCTATTTTTCAAAAGCAACTGTATTTCCCAAACAGAGCAAACAGGCTCTGAAAATTACAGGGGAGGTGGAGAGGAGAGCAGAGCCTCTGTTAAGTAAGTTAAGGAGTCGCTGCATACAGTATCTCAAGACACCCTTAGAGACTACAGTGAAAAACCTCGTTTTTGTCTGTTTACCCAGCACTATACAGACTTGATGAGGTGATGTTACACATCTATTAATACCCTCGAAAGGGGCAGATTCTCCTCTGCTAAATTCTGGCTTTCAAGACTTGTTTGTACCATTGAAAATACTCCTTCAGGTCAGGCATAGTGGCTCATGCCTGGAATCCCAGCACTTTGGGAGGCTGAGGTGGGTGGATCACTTGTGGCCAGGAGTTTGAGACCAGCCTGGCCAACATGTTGAAACCCTGTCTCTACTAAAAATACAACAAATTTAGCTGGGGGTGGTGGCGCGTGTCTGTAATCGCAGCTGCTCAGCAGGCTGAGGTAGGAGAATTGCTTGAATATGGTAAGCAGAGGTTGCACTAAGCTGAGATCACGCCACTGCACTCCAGTCGGAGCAACAGAGCAAGACTCTGTCTGGAAAAAAAAAAGAAAAGAAAGAAAATACTCATTCAACAAATGGTTACTGGGCATCTACTCCGTATAAACCTCTGGGAGGAGCTGAAAAAGCAAGTAAGAACACCTCACACCCACAAGGATGGCTGCTATCAAAACAAAAACAAAACACATGGAGAACTTGGAGGCCCTGTGCCCTGTCGGTGGGAACATACAGTGGTGCAGCAGCTCTGGAAAACAGCACAGCACTTCCTCAAAAAATTAAACACGGAACCACCATACAATCCAGCAATTCCACCTCTGGGTATACACAGAAGAAATGAAAGCAGGGACGCGAAGTGATCATCTGCCCACCCACGTACAGAGTGGCATTATTCACACTGGCCAAGAAGGGGAAGCAACACAAACACCGCCAGTGGATGATGGCTAAACAAGGCGTGGTCTCAACACACGAGGGAGTATCACTCAGCCTTAAAAAGGAAGGAAGTTCTGACCATGCTACAGTACAATGGACTTTGAAGACATTATGCTAAGTGAAATAAACCAGTCACAAAAAGACAAAAACGATGTGATTCCACTTACAGGAGGAACTTAGAGTAGTTTAATTCACAGAGACAGAAAACAGAAAGATGGCTGCCAGGGGCTGGGCCGAGGCGGGGAATGAAGTTACTGCTTAATGAGTCCAGAGTTCCAGTTGTGAAAGATGAAAAAAGTTCTGAAGATGAACACTGCTGATGACTGCATGACAAGGTCAATGTACTTAATGCCACTGAACTGTACACTTAAAAATGGTTACAATGGTAGATTTTATGTTGCGTGTCTCTTAGCACAATTTTTTTTTTTTTTTTGAGGTGGAGTCTCACTCTGTCGCCAGGCTGGAGTGCAGTAGCGCGATCTCAGCTCACTGCAACATCCGCCTCCTGGGTTCAAGCCATCTCCTGTCTCGGCCTCCTGAGTATCTGGGACTATAGGCTCGTGCCACCATGTCCAGCTAATTTTTTTGTATTTTAGTAGAGATGGGGTTTCACTATGTTGGCCACGACGGTCTCGAACTCCTGACCTTGTGATCTGCCCACCTCAGCCTCCCAAAGTGCTGGGATTACAGGCGTGAGCCACCACGCCCAGCTGGCACAGTTTTTTTTAAAAAGCAAACAAGAAGTCAATCTTAGGTGAGAAGAAAGCCTGAAAGTGAACCATCGTGGCAAAAACTCCATTTCAAAGCATCATATGAGTAGCGGCACAAGACTGGTACAGTCTGGGGGAGCAGCAGTCGATTTCAGAACAAAGAATAAAGGAAGCAGACGGGGACTGGGCAACAGGAAAGGCAACGGAGCGGGCAGGAGGGAAGCCCGGGAGGAGGAAGGGACAGGCCAAAGCGCAGAGTGGAAATGGAAACAAGGTTCAGGAGGAGAAAGCCCCACTGAGCGGGGGACAGGACAGGGAAGGAATCCCTGCACTGGCACAGATGGTTCCCGAGAGGAAATGGCAGGGCGGGGCCCGGATCATCCAGCAAGTCAAAGACCAAGCTAACAATGTACAATTACGTCGTATACACACCCACTCCCGCACTCAGACGCAGACACAGCGTGGGGACAGGAGGTTCTATTCTACAGTTGGCTTTTTCTCAATTGCTTTTAATAGCAAGGTCATCTGCTACAGGGGCTCTTGAGTTCCCATACTCAGCCAACTGCCTGCTCGCCAAAGATGAGGCTTTGCACAAACAGAGCTAAGAGCAAACCCCAGTCCCCATGTACCAGGCGTGCGAATCTGGAGAAATGAATCACCCCTCTAGTCTGTCTCTGGCCTATGAAACGGCCACACCACCACTACATTTTAGGGGGGCAGTACAGAGTCACTGTGGGGCCCGGCTTCCACACCTGCCACACGGTGGGGACACAGCTGTCCTCGGGTCGGCAACAGCTATGGCAGGACATGTGTTTCACCAGGGTGCCCTGAGGTCCGCTGCTGCCATCACTGCAGCCAGTACTGTCCCTACACCTGGTTACTGGATCTGTTTCTTCTCCTCAATTCCTTTTCCAGATTCTTCCTATTTCCTCATCATTTTAACAAGATTCTTTGAAAACTGTGCTGCCAATCCTGACGACACGGCCCAGGCAGGCCCATGACTCCTGCAGGAGAAGCCGGCCAGGCCTGAAGCAGCCGGATGAGAGAGAAGCAGGTGTCTGGTCTCAAATCTGCAGCTCCTGCCAACAGCCTGTTGTGGCATGTCCCCAACCCAGTCATTTACAAGTTTCTTTGTACTTTGCTTTTACCTGATCTTTTAAAGGGAAGTAGGAGTCCTTTCTAGAAAAAACAGGGAAGCACGAATTACCTTACTAGATAAATCTTGCTTTATAACAGAGATACCTGATTATAAGGTGCTAGCTAGACCAAAAACGCCCAGAAATATTAAGGAACGGGAAATGGATATATTGTGATAGCCACATGTCTTGGAATATTATGCAGATGCTAAAGAAAATGAAACTACACTCTAAGACCGGAAGTGGTGGCTCATGCCTGTAATTCCAGCACTTTGGGAGGCCGAGACAGGTGGATTACTTGAAGTCAGGAGTTCGAGACCAGCCTGGCCAATATGGTGAAATCCTGTCTCTACTAAAAATACAAAAATTAGCTGGCTGTGGTGGCAGGCACCTTTAAACCTAGATATTTGGGAGGCTGAGGCAGGAGAACTGCTTGAACCCGGGAGGCGGAGGTTACAGTGAGCCAAGATCGCACCACTGCACTCCGGCCTGAGCGACAGAATGAGATTCCATCTCAAAAAAAAGGGGGAAAGGTGAAAAAAACTGCAGAACAACGCATAGAATACAGTCTTACGGCATTTATGTGAAACCACATGCCACAAACAAGCCTGATTCTGCATATTTATAAGTAAGTGCATTGAGAAAGATCCGGAAAGACCACTATCAATTTCACATGACCCTTGATTCCGTCTGGGAAGAAGATCTGAGGTAAAGGCTGTGGGCGGACTTCTCCACTTTTCTTCCATAGCTTTCCATACAGTTGAATTGTTTTTAACAAAAATATATTCATTCGTATATCAATCAGGTCATCATTTCATATAAAGCTTTTTTTGTTTTTTGGAGACAGGGTCTTACTGTTGCCTAGGCTGGAGTACAGTGGCAAGATCTCAGCTCACCGCAACCTCTGCCTCCTGGCCTCAAGCCATCCTCCCACCTCAGCCGCCTGGGTAGCTAGGACTACAGGCACACACAACCAGGCCTGGCTACTTTTTGTATTTTTTGTAAAGACGGGGTTTCACCATGCTGCCCAGGCTGGTCTCAAGTAACCTGCCTGCCTTGGCCTTCCAAAATGCTGAGATAACAGGTGTGAGCCACTGTGCCCAGCTCACATAAATCTTATAATTAAAAATTGTGTTAAAATGCTGTTCCCCGGCCAGGCTCGGTGGCTCATGCCTGTTTGTAATCCCACCAGCACTTTGGGAGGCTGAGGTGGACGGATCATGAGCTCAAGAGATTAAGGCCATCCTGACCAACATGGTGAAACCCCGTCTCTACTAAAAATACAAAACTTAGCTGGGCGTAGTGGTGTGCACCTGTAGTCCCAGCTACTCGGGAGGCTGAGGCAGAAGAATCTCTTGAACCCAGGAGGTGGAGGTTGCAGTGAGCCAAGATCACGCCACTACACTCCAGCCTGGCGACAGAGCGAAACTCTGTCTCAAAAAAAAAAAAAAAAAAATGCTGCTCCCCATAGAGACCACCCCCCCAACAATCCCACTAAGACCGAGAGTTCCTTGACAACAAAGAAGGTGAGATCTCATCTTTCTCTGAAACCCAGCCCAAGCCTGGACCCAGCGAGAGGCAAAATGAGCTTTTATTAAACCGTGTCACACTTCTAAATCACACACCAAGAAACGCAACCCTGCGGCAGCACCTTCACTTCCTGCCCCTCTCACCTGTCTCAAGAACAGGTCTTTTAAACTGTTTTGAGAATCAGAATTCTGTTGTCGGGTTGGCTCCATCTCACAGGCATGACGGTGCCTGCTACAAGGTCCCAGGGGCTCCTAGCCAGGAGTAAGAAACTCACTGTTCTAAAATTCCTGGTTTAGGCTGGGTGCGGTGGCTCACGCCTGTAATCTCAGTACTTCGGGAGACAGAGCCGGGTGGATCAGTTTCAGTCAGGAGTTCGAGACCAGCCTGGCCAACATGGTGAAACCCCATCTCTACTAAAAATACATTAGCTAGGTGTGGTGGCAGTGCCTGTAATCCCAGCTACTCGGGAGCCTGAGGCAGGAGAATCGCCTGAACCTGGAAGGCAGGGGTTGCAGTGAGCCGAGATCACGCCATTGCACTCCAGCCTGGGTGACAACGGCAAGATGCCGTCAAATAAATAAATACATAAAGTAATTAATTAATTCCCAGTTTAAAATTAACAGTGATAATGGTGCTATTTCACTTTTTTATTACCCACGACAAATCATCCCTAGGGTGGCTACATTTCTTGTTATGTCAATCTCGTCAAGACATGGAAGTTTCCTCCTTCCTCAGGGGACCCAGTAAGGAGTGGCTTGGATCCATGTGGCGTGAGCACAGGGGAAGCTTCTGTGTCCCACTTCATCCTTCCAGACCTCGGTGGGGCCTGCCAGTCACTGGGCACTTAAGCTACACTCAGCCAACTACTGTGGCCCTCCTCTAGCCTGGGCTTCGCCCTGTCATACACACTGGGGGATATGGCAGAGAAGACAACAGTCAGAGCCCACCCGCAGGGACACTGCCTGGAAGTGAGCAAAGCAGGAATGCAGGGAGAGGTTTGCAGAAAGAGCCTCTCCAATAAGGAGACTCGTGCACAAAAGCTCAGTGGAGTGTGGAGATGCCCCGCCAGGCAGACTCGCCAGGGGTCAGAGGGCTCCCGGTGGAGGAAATGGCAACAGCCAACATCCAGAGGCAGAAACATGGTCAATGAGAGGCTGGCGGGCAGGGGAGAGCGGGGCTAGGCACTAAGGTCGGATTCCCAGCAGAGAGACAAATGGGAAGGGGCTGAAGACCACAGCAAGCACCGCAGAATGGATTCTCAGTAAGATGGGAAATCTTTGGAGGGTTGTTTTTTATGTTGTTATTACTTTTATTAGACACGGGTGTCACTATGTTGCCCAGGCTGGAGTGCAGTTGCTATTCACAGGCACAACCATGGCCCACTGCAGCCTCCAACTCCCAGGCTTAAGCAATCCTCCCAACTCAGCCTCTTGAGGAGCTGGGACTACGGGTGCCTGCCACTGAGCCTGGCCTACCTTCGTAGGTTTTTTGTTTTTGTTTTTGTTTTCTTTGAGATGGGAGTCTCACTCTGCCACCCAGGCTGAAGTGCAGTGGGGCTATCTCGGCTCACTGCAATCTCCACCTCCTAGGTTCAAGCGACTCTCCTGCCTCAGCCTCCAGAGTACCTGGGACTACAGATGTGCACCACTACACCCAGCTAATTTTTATATTTTTAGTAGAGATGGGGTTTCACCATGTTGGCCGGGATGGTCTCGATCTGTTGACCTCATGATCCACCTACCTCAGCCTCCCAAAGCGCTGGGATTACAGGCGTGTGCCACCGTGCTCGGCCCCTTCGTAGGTTTGGTGCAGAGGACTGACATGCTCTGGCTTAGCTTTTAAACTCTGGTGAGGCACCTTGGCAAGGTTTCTTCTGGTTTTCAGCTTCCCATGAGAGAGCTCACTCTTTGCACTTGGGGTCTGACTTTGGCCTGGCCACATCTGTGGAAGCCACCAAGTCCCAGAGGCATTCCAGAACCCCACACTCCCTCGCCAGCCCCACTTCACAGCTGACACCCCATGCCTGGCCCTCCGGGGTATCAGAGTTTGAGAACCCTCCTGACACAGGTTACCCGCATGGGCTTCTGCAGGGAAAGCTACTCACAGCGGCCGTGGGGAGCCTCTGCGTGCAGGCCACAGGGAGGCGCAGCTTCCAGTCCGTCTCCCCATCCAGCTGATCCGTCCGCAAGAAGCATGACCCTGTGGAAGGAAGTTGGGCACTGTCACCTTCACCCCAAGGACCCTTCCCCCGGCAGCTCTGGGCAGCAGCTGCTCTGGTCCTTGTAAAAACAGCCAACCAATGGCCAGTGACCACAAGGGAAAATAATATCCTATCTCCCACTTCTTCCATAGTAAGTTCTGGGGTCAGAAAGATCAGAGTTCAAATCCTCACTCCGCCACTGCGATCCCAGGCTAGTTTCTAGTCCTTGTTAAACTTCAGTGTCTGTGAAATGTGGAGAAACATAGACCTCGCAAACTTGCTGTAAGGATTCAGTGGGGAGACAGAACGGTGGCCAGCACAGGGTGACCAGCATTCCGAGCCGTCTGGCCAGGCATCGCCAGCACCTTCTCAGGACCCAAACCACCTGAGTGCAGGTCCAGGCTCTGCTGCATACTAGCTTTGTGCCCTGATAGCTGCCTAGCCTGAGCCTCAGTTTCCTCCTGTGTAAAAGTGGAGCTAGCAACAGCGCTGACCCTGCAGAGGCCTTGTGAGGATTAAAGAACTGATCTGTGCAGAGCTCAGAATAGTGCCGATCAGTCCAGGCCAGCACCAGTTCATTATGAGCTGGCACATTTCCAAGCCGTATCTTTCAGTGTCACATACAGATCCATGCAAGTCGTCAGCTATATCCTCCATCAGACAGAACGTGCCCCATTCACTGACACTGCAGTTCAGACTTTGAGAACTATTTACGTAGAGCAGTCATAATTTTGTGG
Organism: Ateles fusciceps; assembly: GCA_036589455.1. NCBI lineage: Eukaryota > Metazoa > Chordata > Mammalia > Primates > Atelidae > Ateles > Ateles fusciceps. The sequence continues at coordinate 7,411,039 of JAZHEH010000847.1, forward strand.
GGTTTTTTAAGAAAAAAGAGCATGCCAGGGGCCCTACTCCGTAATGCTCTGTTTTCACTAAATAGGACACTAGAACGAATTTCAGGACAAAGCTGCAGTTTTTCAAACACTGTTTTAATCTAGTGCCTTTTACCTCCTGTACTGATTACTCATTAGTATAAAAATCTTACTTTAATTCCATTCATAACGAAATGTGTCACAGTGTCCTCAAAGGCATATGAATGTAAATTTTTCAGGTGTCCAGAAACTTCCAATTATGCCAGATAAGAGAAAAACAGCCTTGATTCCTCAGAACAGCTTCAATAACAAAAATTAAAACTAAGGCTATTCGGGCCAGGTACAGTGGCTTATGCCTGTAAGCCCAGCACTTCGGGAGGCCGAGGCGGGCGGATCACCTGAGGTCAGGAGACCAGCCTGGCCAACACAGTACAACCCTATCTCTACTAAAAATATAAAAATTAGCCAGACGTGGTAGTACACAGGAGGCTGAGGCAGGAGAATGGATTGTACCCAGGAGGTGGAGGTTGCAATAAGCCAAGATCACACCATTGCACTCCAGCCTGGGGACAGAGCAAGACCCTGTCTCAAAAAAAAAAAAAAAAAACTAAGGCAATTTTAGTAGACTGATAGGGTGGGCAGGCAATGGCAGCTGCCATCCAAGGAAATAACTATAAGGTAAGAGACTTCAGAGATTCTCACCCCAAAAACTCAGGCTACAATAAATAAATCAATAGGTCCTATGGCAAGGTCCCCCAACTCATGAACGAAGGGCAGAAAAGATGCCACCCCCTCCCCAGTTTCTGTACTGCCCCCACTCAAGACACGTCTCCTGGTATCAGCTTAGAAGAGAGGAGATTTCTGTTGACTTCTACATGTTAGAAACACTTCCTCGTCCCAACTCCTGAAGCGGAGCTTAACACAGCCCAGGGAGGAAAACCAAGGCCACCGTATGTATGACTTCACCAGCTGTGTCAGCCGGTGCTCGACAAACTGTATTTTTTTTAATGATCAAAATCTATTGACTTTTAAAGACCAACAACACTGTTTAAAAAGAATGGTCTATTGAAAAAGATGCTTTTGACTTGCCTCCGTGGGTCCAAAACGATAATCTACTTTGTGACATTTTCAAATGATTTTGCCAAATTACCACTGAAAGGTTAATGGTTATTTTCCAAATTGATCTCAGATGTTTACCGTTTTTTTTCTGATGTCCTCAGGAAGATCATGTCGGCAGGGACCCGCTGGTTCTGTGTTATGAAAAGAAAGACTTACTGTGAATGAATGCCTGTGTGGCGGGGGTGGGGGCAGGAGTTCTGCCCCCACCCCCAACCCCTCGGTGGGTTTGGAAGTGGGGAATGAAACTCACAACCTCTTTTAAGCTTCTGCCTTTGTCAAAGACAGATTTGGGGATTTACGTTGTTTTGAATCTGCAGAATCTTGCACACTGCTGCTACTTTCCTAATCCCCTATCAAAATCTTATCTTGGAAAGAGAGCTTCTAGTTTTCTGGCGAATTCAACCATTACCTCCTGAAATCCCGAAAGCCTGCCTCCCCAGCTGGCTCTCTTCCAGGCGGTCTGCTGGGACTCAAGCCAGACCCTCCACTCATGCTTTCTGCTTCTAACTTCCCAGCTTGATGTTTGGCTTTTAGTGGATTTTAATAAGGAAGGAAAGCAGTAGGAAGCAACAAAAGCCATTCTCAAAAAAAAGGGGGAGGGGGGCAGCCAGCAGACCCCATTTAATTATGAACAGAAAAGTACGTGATAACATAGAGAGGGTTTGCGTGGTTCTTCTGGGCTGCCACCTGCAAGAGTTTCACTTCACCTCAAAGTAGCTTTGAGTTCTTGGATCTAATCCTTTTAAAAGAGCATAGCTCAATTTCTACAGAAACAAGTTAAGACACAATGCTTTTCTAATCAAATTATTATTCCAAGCCTCTCCAGAGCCACCCCTGAAAACCCAATACCTTCCAAATATACACACTAGAAAAAGACATGAGTGTTTGCTAACGTAACAAACACACTGACGCGGCTATTTTTTAAACTGTATGTTGGGTCTTTTTACTACTCTCAGGTTACACTTAATCCCTGCTCCCCCATAAAATAACAGACAAGCACAACGGTTACGTCAGGACATGGCTCAAAAGGTAAATGAGGTAAATACTGTAAGTGTCTATGTAGTAAGCAGACTTCTAGGAAAGATTTTATGATTTTTTTAATCTCAAAATAATAAGCACATCGAACAGAATTGAAACTTGTGCTTGTGTTTGTAAAGCAGGATTCCTGGCTAACCAACCCATATAAACCTTGAAGAATGTGTGTGTGTGTGTGTCTGTCTGTCTGTCTCACAGGAAAGAGATTTCTCCCCCAGGCAAAGTTGTTGGACAAATCCCAAAATGCATCATTCAGTTTGTCTACCAGATACACAAATCACATGTTAGGATACCTGAAGCGGCATTCACACGCAAGTTTCCAGATCCTACTCACCTTTTCAACGATGATAAGGTCTCCAACTTGGATGTTGGAACTCTTCACCTTCACTGTGCCTGCAAAGCAACAGGTTCAAGATACATCACCATCTTATTTCATTCAAGTCAACCTGTCTTTACAGAGGGTCCAGCCTGCAAAGCCAACAACGCGATATATCCAGAAGTACGCACTCCACCCACGGCTGCCGCCAACCCCAGCACCATTATCTCCTGCCCCTCCAGGAAACGGCTCATCTGCTCCAGAGCCCACTCCAGAAGTCAATGCCCACTTCACAGGGCACTGGAATAACTTGTGCCCTTCATGAAGATCATTTACCTTGACAGTGACTTAGATGGAAAGTACTGGAAGGAAAAAGTCTCAATTTTCAACATCACCAGAAAGAAAGAAGCTGACTAATTCAGCTAGTCAGCTAAAAATTAAACTAGTCAGCTAAAAATGACTAGTTTACTTTTTAATTTACAATTGCTATATGCTTTGATTTATAGGATTACAATCAGACTATATAATTTTTGCTAGTTGTTAATTTAGATAAACAGTAAAAGCTAACATTAAATGCTAACGCTGTGCTCAGCACTGCACAGATTCTGATGGCTTCATTTAATCTTCACAAGAGACCTCAGAAGAAAGTATTCCCATCTCTAGCTTCCCAACAAGGAAAGGAGACTCAGGATGCTCCGCCTTCCCCTAACGACTCAGAGTTACAACAGGCCACTGCTGGGATTCACACCTGCATCCAACTCCAGAGTACAGAATAAAAACAGTGAGTGCCAGGTGCGGTGGCTCACACCTGTAATCCCAGAACTTTGGGAGGCCAAGATGGGCGGATCACAAGGTCAGGAGTTCGAGACCAGCCTGACCAACATGGTGAAACCCTGTCTCTACTAAAAATATAAAAATTTGCCAGGCATGGTGGCAAGCACCTGTAATATCAGCTACTCAGGAGGCTGAGGCAGGAGAATTGCTTGAACCAAGAGGCAGAGGTTACAGTGAACCAAAATCATGCCACTACACTCCAGCCTGGGCAACAGAACAAGACTAAGTCTCAAAAAAAAAAAAAAAAAAAGGCAGTGAGTTCAGTTCAACCCAAAAAACATGACTGGGCCAGGCACAATGGCTCACATCTGTAATCCCAGCACTTTGGGAGGCCAAGGCAGGTGGATACAAGGTCAGGAGTTCAAGACCAGCCTGGCCAACATGGTGAAACTCTGTCTCTACTAAAAATACAAAAATTAGCCGGGCATGATGGTATATGCCTGTAATCCCAGCTACTCAGGAGGCTGAGGCAGGAGAACTGCTTGAACCGGGACCCGGGAGGCGAAGGTTGCAGTGAGCAAGACTGCGCCACTGCACTCCAGCCTGGGCTACAGAGTGAGACTCTGTCTCAATAATAATAATAATGGATGAAGGGGGTTGGAGAATCAGAGGGGTGGCTGTCAACAAACGATCTGTGGGAGAGTTGAGGCCAGAATTAAAC